>OY747121.1:3372681-4784681 GCA_963556455.1 Epiblema foenella | reverse complement strand
AAATTTTATAAAGGGTCGGCAACGCGTACCTGACTCCTTTGGAGTTGCGGGCGTCTATAGGCTGCGGTGGCCGCTTACCATCAGGTGGACCGTGCCTTGCTTGTTTGCCACCGGCGTTGTATAAAAAAAAACAATCAATTGCATGGCGATTCCATTCAGCAATTGCGTGACCTACTAAACCACAATAAAAACTAGAATTTAAAAAACCGATTCAAAAAAAAAAACTAAAAATTAAAAATAATTGCCTAACTTATTATACCTCAATATGAGACTTTACGCTTCTTATTGAACAATGACGTACCTATTGTAAATTTTGTATTTAGTGCCATTTCGTCAACCTCGCCCTCAACACAGTGCATCCTCGGGAGCTCTGGCAATCTTGCTCACCTCCAAGAACACAACACTACATTCAATTGATTGGTTTCATGTGGGGTTAGAATAACATACTGATTGTTCGACTTTCAAAAGTCTCACGAGCGGGATGATTACTTACTTACTTTATAGCCTATTGGCTGTCCCACTGCTGGGCAAAGGCCTCTCCCCATGTTTTCCAGGTCTCCCTATTGAGAGCTTCTTCCTCCCAATTCTCGGCAAATGCATCCAGATCATCCCGCCATCTCCGTCTGGGCCTGCCCCGTCCGCGTCGTCCATCATGTGGCACCCACTTGGTGGCTATATTAGCCCACCTATCTGGATGCATGCGACAGACGTGGCCGGCCCAGTCCCACTTGAGCCTGGCAGTTTTTTTACCTACGTCAGCAATGCGTGTTTTAGAGCGCAGTGTAGTGTTTCGGACACGATCCGTCCTTTTGACACCCAAAATGCTGCGCTCCATAGCGCGCTGGCAAACCTTCAATTTGGATTTCTGGATCTCAGTTAACGACCATGTTTGTGCACCGTAGGTTAGGACAGGCAAAATACACATGTCGACGAGTTTTCGGTTCAGTGACAGTGGAAGGGTGCCCTTCATTAGCTCCTTCATGGACCAGTAGCTCCTCCAGGTGGGATGATTACGTTAAGTTTTTATTTATTTCACACTTTTTACTGAATACAGAGTGTTTCTCGTAACGATTACAATAAGCTCAAACACGGCTAAGCACACTTTTTTATTACGGAGTTCCGTTGCCTACCTTCCGGCTTCAATTACCAGATCAGGTTGATGGTAACATCACATCAGGACCATTTAAATTTACTTCATAGTCGCTTCATTATCTTTATCAAAACATCTTAATGTCTTCCATGAAACAATAGGAAGCTACTTTCTGAATGCAAATGCTCGATTTATTACATAAAATACTAAAATCGCTACATGTTTCCCGATAATTTTTGAGGAGTTCCCTCAATTCCTCATGGATCCCATCATCAGAACTAGATTCTGTTAACAACGGGACCAACCTTGATGCTTTCAAACAGAAAATAAAAATCCAAATTGGTTGATAAACGACGGAGTTCAAAGGTAACACACATTTTAAAAAATACGTCCGGACAGAATTGAAAACCTCCTCCTTGAATTAATTTAAAAATAATGACATCTAAATAAAATATCCTCAGAGATGTATAAGGTAAGTTGAATATACCATGTCACTTTGACAAGAACTTTTTGACAAGGTCCTATTGATTATAACTGCATGCTTTAATCTTTATAAATCGACCATTTCTTGAACTAGTAGCTTTAGAAATAAGATCTCAAGTAGCACAAATAATTAGCTTATTAAATATATATTTACATTTACAGCACAATGCCTTATTGTATTTACACACTCACACAAACATAGATGTCGCCAGCCAGTGGCGGATTTCCAGTTTTGGCCGCCCTAGGCCCCCAGCCCATGTAGCAAATACTAGCCACCTATTGGCCGCAATTTGTGTCACAATTGGCCGCCTTAGGCCCCAGGCATGTAGCAAGTACCGACCGCCTATTAGCCACATTTTGTGTCACGATTGGCCGCCTTAGGCCCCAGGCATGTAGCAAGTACCGACCGCCTATTCGCCGCATTTTGTGTCACGATTGGCCGCCTTAGGCCCCAGGCTTGTAGCAAGTACCGACCGCCTATTGGCCACATTTTGTGTCACGATTGGCTGCCTTAGGCCCCAGGCATGTAGCAAGTACCAACCGCCTATTGGCCGCATTTTGTGTCACAATTGGCCGCCTTAAGCCCCAGGCATGTAGCAAGTACCAACCGCCTATTGGCCGCATTTTGTGTCACGATTGGCCGCCTTAGGCCCCAGGCATGTGGCAAGTACCAACCGCCTATTGGCCGCATTTTGTGTCACGATTAGCCGCATTAGGCCCCAGGCCGTGTAGTAAGTACCAGCCGTCTATTGGCCGCATTTTTGGTCACGGTTGGCCGCCTCAGGCCTAATTGACACCGCCAATAGGTACGGTCGGCCTCGTAAGGGTCTTAACACCTTTGTACAGTGTCGCTTTAAGATCACGTTTAAACTGTCACACATAAATTTACAATCGCTTAAAGCGACAAAGTTCTAAAGTATTCAGCTACTTATGAGAACTCCTTCCTCTTGAGAATGAATAGGGTCTGATATTCTTAATTGCGAAACTAAAAACTTTTGCTGTTGTTTATTGACACTTTTTTTTTTCTTTAAGGAAAGTACAACTATAATTCAGATATATTAACATATTCATATTTACATAACTCTAAAATTATATATTACATTATATTAATAAAAACTTGCGGAACACTTGTGGCAATACTAAATAAGAGATATCTATTTACTATATATTAATCGTTAAATATTTCCTCGTTGATCTATGAACCTACTATCTTCCATTTAGAATATATTTTCCTCTAAAACATACCTATTACTATCTTTGTAATTAGTACCATGGGACTTTTAAGTAAATTGTTTATCTATATACTTAAGTAGGTTTATTCCAGCAAGTTCACTTAAAAGCTATAGTAAATTTTACTTTATTAAAAACATTCTTAAAAATATAAATTTGAAATAAATTAAAACATTAAAACTAAAGTCAAGAAAGGTGGTCTGAACCTTAAATAAATAAATATAAAATACTCTAACCCATAATTAAAATGTACCGGTTTTTTGCACCCGAAGTACTTACATAAATAAAAGTTGATAACCAATTTATTTAACAAATGCCCGCTAGTGTAAGTCGGCCAGGTGTAAACTTCAAAGTTAAACACGAAATGAACGTATGTAATGATTAAATGAAAGATTTGGGAGTCTACACCGGAACGAACCTTCTCTTGTGTGACGTCATTACGTTCGACCAATCGCCTCTCGAATGCGCTTGTGTGAATGAGCGTACGTGTAGCACACTTGCAACTACTAGATTTCCTGTTAAGGTCCGTAAATGTTTTACGGGAATAAAGTCAGTTTATTATAGTCCCTTAAAAATGGATTTATATTTTAAGAGTTCAAAATATAACCCTTTTGAACTGGTTTGATAACTCGTACCCTGGCATTTTATTGTTTTAAAAAATGACAAAAAATGGTATGTGTTACTCTCTACTTATCATCAAGGGTAATTATTATATTTTTGAAATTATCATCAGATTTTTTTGCAATGTATTCTAGTCATTCTAGTGTGCTGTACAGTACGATTCATAAATGAATGTATAACTGGTATTGAAGATAAACTTTCATTAATACATAAATTTATTATATCAACATATTTAATTATTATTTTTATTAATCATTTATGTCTCGTGATTCATATCTTGTAAATTAAATGATACGTTTTGTTTTTCTTTTCCTTAACCTTTTCGCCGCCATTGACTTGATATAAAGGCAGGACAGGAGCACCCCACACGCCAATCACTTCATAACTAGTCGATCAAATCGATGTAAAGGCAGCCTACGTGCTGTGAAGTAAGGTTCATTTTTAGTCTTTTGCTACAAAGACTGGCGTGAGACAACTTACGGAATCTACCGTGGCGGTGAACAGGTTAAATTGTTGTTTAATTACAAGAAAAATTAAACACAGTAAAACAATTGAAATATAAACTTAAAAAATACTGTACTAATTATTTGCATTTGTGTATAATGTTTGATAAACATTTATAATACCAGTCTAACATACTTATATATTATAACATGAATTCTATATTATTTTATATTGAAATATAATAAATGGGTCACTCATGTCCTTAAGGTCGAATATAGCTCGGCATATTTCGAACCAATACGTGGCCTTTAATCATGAGAACCAGCCACGACGGTCGCCATTGAATAGTGATAAAAATGAGGGTATATTCTTACCTCCCACAAAACGCCGCCGCCAACATCGTGCAGCCAGTGCTAGACGCGCGGCCGTCGCGACTGGTTCTCATGATTAAAGGCCACGTATTACTCCGAAACATGTCAAGCGATATGCGACCTTAAAGACGTAAGTGACTCGTTTATTATATTTCAATACGTCTGAAACTCACGAAAGTATAATTTAAAATTCTATAATATTTTGTAGAATAAATATGTTTTGAATAGATTTGTTTTTCAAAGCAATTGAATTAAGTTTGACTGTATCGCTCATTACCAGATTTAATACATAATATATTCTGTGACGACAATACTTGTTGTTTTATTTAACCCTAACTACAAGGTAAGTGTTACAACCTAACCTTTTTTTTAACCTAACCTAACCTAACCTAACTTTTTAGGGTTCCGTTACACGGAACCGTTATAGTTTCGTTATTTCAGCTATCTATCCGTATGTAACAGCAAAATACTCAAAACAATAGTGAATTCGAATTAAAATTGAAATTTGTTTTTGACGACCGCTTTAGCCTAGTTGGTAGTGACCCTGCTTTCGAAGCTGGAGGTCCCGGGTTCGAATCCCGGTCAGGGCATGTATTTGTGTGATGAACACGAATATTTGTTCCTGAGTCTTGGATGTTTTCCATGTATTTAAGTATCTATTTATCTATATAAGTATGTATATCGTCACTTGGTATCCATAGTACAAGCTTTGCTTAGTTGGGGCTAGGTTGATTTGTGTAAGATTGTCCAAAAAATATTTATTTATTTATTTAACATAGACCAATCGGTTCCACTCCTCAAATAAACGAAATTGTGTCACACAGTGTATAGCTATAATCTCTTTCAGACAACAAACATTTCCTAATTCCTGCTGAGAAAAAAGTAATACCAAATCAGTTAGAAAGCGGAACTGACGTAGTCTGTACTAATTGGGTCATACGCGGATTTAGGTTCGCGTCTTTTCTGTGGACATACCAAAAGTTTAAACAAAGCTTAATTTTGGATTGGACCAGTAACCCGCATAAACAGTGTCTCCGTTTCTATAAATCCCTGTAATAAAAACATAGCTAACATGCACATAAGCCGTTAACTATTGACCACAGGAGGGACGACTTTTGTTTTTTCAACTAAGTATGACCCAATTTGAGATCTAACATCATCTTAATTAGAACCAGACTCGACACCAAAGAATACCCACTAGCTACCGAGCGAGATGCCCGGTCGTATACATGATACAATAATATACTGGATCTTCCCCAGGCTACTCTCCAACTGCGCACCCTATCGCCCGACCTATAAAGCTACAGTGTAGTTTGGGAGCGCTCGTGGCCCAGCGGCGCCCGCGTACCGCTTGCGGCATGCGAGGTTAAGCAAGAAGAGTTTCTTGCTGGACTCTTCTCAGCTAGGCTAGGTTTAGTGAACCAGCGACAAAACTCCCAGTAGCTCGATTCCACTCACACCTCAGATTCGGTTGAAACCGCTCAACCAATCTCACTGGAGCGCAAACTCTTAGAGTATTCCAGTGTTCCAAACCACACGCGTGGTCATGCCGGAGGTTTTCCCCTGGATTTTCCCCAGGCTACTCTCCAACCGCGCACTCCTATTTCTTTATTGGGCCCGGCTTATAAAGCCAAAGTCAGGTAAAAAAAAAGCGAGGTTAAGCAACGTGGACATAGGTCAGTCATTGGATGGGTGACCGCTTTGAGTGGTTATTAACTGAGTGCTCCCTTGCTTTGGAAGGCACGCTAAGCCGTTGATCCCGGCTACTGTCTATGATAGTAGTCGTTGCCTAGTTAGAGGCCTTCGGGCGGCTTGAGAACTGCTAACAGTCAAGTTGCCCACTCACTTGACAAGCCTAATTCCAATAAGGTCTGGTTTTCCCTCGGGTTGGAAGGTCAGATGGCAGTCGCTTCCATAAAAACCAAATAACATTTCTATACTAAGTTTGTAATTTAATCACCTTTGCATGTATTTTTGTTTTATATATTCCTACGAGATTATGCTGAAAGTACCTTCTTTCAAATAAAGAAAGAAAATTGAAATCGGTGTACGTGATAAAGAATTATCTTTGAAAAACTACCAAACATACAGAGTTATTCAGTCGCTCACATTTGTATCAAAAGTCGCCGATAGATGGCGCTGTCCCCATGGCGTCCAATTTCCATACCATGTTGTTGAGATTTTCCTGATTTAATAGAACTCATGGGATTAGGTAGCGGACCCCGGGCATCCTTTAGAATGCAGCTGTACCGGGATAACGCTAGGATGACCGTCATCAGCCAACATCAGCCTATCGACGGTATACGGACGAAAGTTGGTGTCTCGTGGGCAGTGACGTCACGTGGTGTCACGATCCGAATTGTCAGACCTTGTTTCCTTAGAGTAAAAGACCAACAGAGACATAACATTTGTTGTCCTTGTCATAGTTTCTGTGGTATATCGATATATAAGTGTTAAGTTTTCAGTTATAGCAATAATACTTGGTTTATTTATTTTGTGGTTTTAGTGGTGAGGATTGTGGTATATCGACTCTTTGGATATTTGTCATGTCGGTGTCAGTTGGTGATTGAATATAAAAATGCTTTAATATCAACTCTCTAGTTTAATTTACTTTAGTTTCATATTTTTTATCTGCCACAAACTATTTGAAATGACTTTGTGGCATACAAACGTTTACCCGCCCAAGTTAAAGAGGTTATTTACGGAAAGCTGTCAGCCGTTTTAAACAATTTCTCAATTTAGTAGTAGTAGTAGTAGTAAAGTCTTTATTTTACACAATAACAAAAATTACAAATACAAAAAGAAATGGTATGTACAAAGGCGAAATTATCCCTTTAAGAGATCTCTTCCAGTTAACCTTTGAGCAAATGAGAGAAGAAATGAACGGAGGTAGACAAATTCAGCAACCTGTACAACAAGGTATAAAAAAGACAAGAGATATAAAACATACATACATATATAATTTATTAAGGACAAGTATAAAACAATTTATTTGCATAAGAGATTTTCCGTCCCTCTTGGTGGTACGGCTATAGGATCTGTATGTGTATAGTATCTTCATTCTCTGTATCCTTTCCCGTACCGCGTAGCTATCGGCGGAACCCGCGGAACTGATTCAGTTAAACAGTACTTAGGCCTTCTACTTGTAAATTAATCAACAGTAGCAGTTTGAAATGCGTCACCTAATCAACTAATGAGGTGATAAAAAAACTAGAACTAATCTGGGTCATGATTTAGAATTCCGTTTTAAAACTTGACTACAAGCATCTTTTCCTCCATCAAGAGATTCGATTAAAAATCACACTCAAATCGGTTTAGGGAGCTACGATGCGACAAACACATACACAGATACACATCTTAAACTTATAAAACCTCTTTTGCATTGCGTGTCGAGACGGGACGGGCGGCGCGTGGTACTACCAATACTTATCATGTAGTAGTAACTACATACGTATTATTTATTATTATTGTTTGTTGTGGGCTTTCTTTGCCGCCTCGACCAGTATTGATATATTGTGGCAGCCCTTAAAATTCTTTGGTTCCAGGAATTTCCAGATTCTTTGGGTCGCCATCTGTTATATCTCCTCTGGGTGCATGATGTGCCTCCCGAGCTAGATACTTATTTTGCGCGTAAGTGGTCCACAGGAGAAGAGGATATGGATGGCAATCTCCTCCGACTCTTGGCAGAACCTGCATGCTACACTTACACAACTACATACGAATGAGGCGGGCTTAAGTCACTCCAAGCTCTTCATGGAAGGAGTGGACACAGGCTGGAGCAAAAAAAATTAAATACAGCAGAAAGCAGCTCAGGATTATAACTGGGGTGTTTAGAACACTTCGGGATCAAATGAATCTTGACCAAGATGGGACTAGCAAACGACAGAATGTAGGATGTGGGCCATTATCAGATTTAGGTTCACGTCTTTTCGGTGGACATATCAAAAATTAAAGACCACAAGCTTATTTTTGGATTGGTCTAGTAACCCGCATAAACGGTGTTTCCATAACTGTAAGTCCATGTAAAAAAACAACTTATATGTACATAAGCCGTTAACTATTGACCACCGGCAGGCGAATCACGTAACTTTATGTACTAACGGTAGATAGATTTTACTGTCAATTTTGAAGTATAAATGTATGAGCTGACAATTAAAATTTGTCATTAAAATCTGCCTAATGGTACTAAATAAGTTACGTGATTACCCCGCGGGTGGACAACTTTTTTACAATTGACAATGACCGATGTGTGAGGATGACAAAACAATGGAGCAATTATTGTGTGAATGTCACGCCCTTGCAAAACAGAGAATGAATGACTTTGGCAATGGTTATCCTGAACCAAAGGAATTCAGAACTCCCGCTGAGCTCCATCATCCGGTTTCTGGAAATGGTGGAGAGCAGCTTGGAGTAGGCATAAAGGAGGGGCAAATTAGCTATATATAATAATAGACTTCAATTTTTTATGGTGTCATTCGAATCAGTTTTGAGACGATCAAATGTTTGTATGGGACCAACTACATCTATTATTATTTAAGTTTTAGTGTTCTTAAAAACAATTGCTTTCAAACAAGTACATAACTATTAGATACCTTAGTATTGTAATTGAGGGTATATATTAATCTTTAATCATAATTCGAAATGTATTTACTAGAATTTAAATTTTTGACATAGATAATTTTTACCTTTCTTATATTATATTTACATCTGTTTTAAGCATGATGGATAGCTAGATGTAATGTTTTTATGACGAACTATACCTACCTATAAGTAGTGGTACAAATTTGAAGCAAATTGTATATTATTTTATGACTAACATTTTACGACGATTTGGTGATATCATGTATTACTGTCATGTTGTAAGTTGAATCCCCCGTGTGGTTGCCGGGTAAGAATTGCGCCACCCCATCTCTTCCCGTGGGTTTCGTAGGAGGCGAATAAGGGAAAATCGGAGGGTGGGCAGCAGCATCCTTCGATCATTACCACCATCAAACTGCGGTCGCCAACCCGCTTGCCAAGCGTGGCGACTATGGCAAATCCCCCCCAAATTGGGGGAGGCCTATGTTCAGCAGTGGACGTCTTTCGGCTGTAATGATGATGATGATGATGATGATGTAAGTTGAATGAATGAATAAATAAATAAATACATGTTTTCTGCCAACAAAGTGTTAAACAATTTGGCAGATGAGATAAAATATATTTATGTAAGCTTTACGTGTAATAACTAAATAAATAAAAAAATAGAGCAACACAAAAGACGAAAACGAGAGCTAAAGTTCAGGATAGCTGATGATTCAGATTCAGATTCATTTATTCACAATATAAGATTACAATATAAATTACATGTCAATTTACAAGAATCTCTATTGTGATCGTCAACAACATTAAATAAAACAAAATAAATTAAAAATCAATGAATAAAATAGCAGCTAAATAATACAATGAGTATGATAAAATTCACCTGAGAGAATCGTCATGAATATATTAATATTTTTGGTACTCTAAACACGGATAACAAGGAATAAAATATCAATATCTCGTAATGATCGTCAAAGTAAATATTAAAACAATAATTAAATTAAATCAATAATATTAAATTAAATTAAGCAATGTCAACTATATTTTATTTCCGTGTACCATGTATTTTCCATGTATGTGTATGATGAGCACTGAAAACGTTCTATACTGACAGTGAAATGTGACGTCACAGAGTAATGGCGTCATTATTCCGCTGTATGGATAAACTAGTAATTTGCCAAATCCATCGGGCGCATTATAAGAAATTATGACAAGCGCTTGGTCCGTAAAAGAGGAATTTCGACCAGGTAAAGATGGTAGTCAACCGTACGTCTGGATGTCCGAAGAAAGAAGGGGGAAGGCGGTATGAGATCATGGAGCTCCTGAGCGCACTCATCGAGGTACAACTTACTGCAGAAGTAGCTACATGGGCCTAGTGCTCAAAATGATCTATCTACGCAGGGACTCTAATGTCAAGAGAATAATGTTCTGTACAGATCACTCTGAGTGTGCTATTTTGATGAGCAGAAGCATCTGCTGCTGCATCTATGGATCCCATATACTCTAAGTTCAGAACTTCGAAATCCAAACTTCGTATCGTGCCGTCCCTTTCACTCATATAGTGAATAACACGAGAATTAAAGGGACGGCACGATCCGAAATTTGGATTTCGATATTCATAGTACAGGCTCTGTTCCTTTCTTCTTACTTATTTCCTTTTAGCAAACTAGAACCCTATTTTAAACTACACAAGTAATTAACCAGAACAGCGCTAATCATCCATATCGGCAGTAACTACCTACTGACAATCCTATAAAAGACCAGGTTTTCTAAGCATTGTCCTAGTACTTCAAACATGGCATTGGTGCTAGGTAAGTTCTTATTCTTGATTGCTATATTAAATTTGATTACTTCATTTAATTTATTTTAATCAGCCAAGTTTACGATATTGAATACATTCTATAAAACATCAATAAAACTGTATGAAGTGAGTATAGTGAGTGAGAAGGGGGATTCCTCGTTCCTATCATCGTATATCGTTCCAGATTATACATTAACCGTATATTACTACTATTTGTTTTGCCTGCACTTTTTACTGTTCGATACTGACTTGCTTCTTTATTCTTATTTTATTTCATTTCTAACTTTTGTTCAAACCATGCTCCCTAAGGCTATGACAGAATAACAGCGTTGCGACTTGCATTTCTTGCAGATTGCAACATCTTGCTGAGTCCTAGCCTTTTCTTTATTGCACACAAGACATTGCTGGACTTCCCTTGTAACATCTGTGTGCATTGAACCTACAATTATTATATATATATATGTTTTTTTTTAAGGGTACCTATGTAAAACATTTGTGCATAGTTGTAGGACATATATCTGTATAAAAGTCTTGTTTTGTGTGTTTTATTGAATAAATCATGTTTTCTTTCTTTCTTCCTTCTTTCTATCACTACCCGGCGCAAAGGTCCCTAGTACACTGGCGGAGTTCCCACGTTGTATGGCCAGGGATATTCTTTGCATCAGGTACTCACCAGAACGGGGATCGCCTCTCCGATCTCTTAAGCAACGAGCCAGGGTTACAATAAACACTCTGGCCTCGGCATTCCACACTCCAGTCACTTTGTAACTCAATTTCGATGAACAGCATAATATAAATTTTCACATACCTAATCCTTACCTACTAATGTTATAAATGCGAAAGTGTGTTTGTCTGTCTATCTGTTTGTTACCTCTTCACGCTTAAACCACTGAACCGATTTAGATGAAATTTGCTATGGAGATAGTTTGAATCTCGGGGAGGGACATAGGCTACGTTTTATCCCGGAAATCATCCCTTAAGAGGGTGTAAGTTACTACGGAAGAGCGATGACTAGGTAAGCGCCTGATATAAAACAAATCAATTAAATTCTATAGCGATGAACGAGTTCTACACACGAGCGAAGTCGCGAGCAATAGCTAGTAATGCATACCTCATAGATATACGTTGGCCTTTTTTAACTTGTTATTGTGTACATTAAGTAGGTACTTAATGTACACAATAATACTTACATAAGAAAGAAGAAGAAATAAAAAAAAACGTTTATTTGGTGTAAACGAAATGGAACACAAATATATAAATAACAAAAGTGGGTACTTATACACTAAAAAGGTTGTCACTCAGCATATGCCACGACTGATATGTCGTGACGCTGGTTTTCAGGACAACATATCAGTCCCTCATACATCTCTAACTTTACTGATGTTGTAATATTTATAATAGATAACTTTGCAAGTTTACCTTCACTGTATGACATTAATTTTGTTATAATTGTAAACTCGAAATTATTATTCCTTCTTGAACTGTAAATTTATATTTTGACATGAAAAATGTATTACTTATCAGACTTTCTTGAATTGTAAATTAATATTTTGACGTGTAAAAGTACCCTTGTGGCCTATTTACGGAATAAATGTTTGATTTTATGATTTTTTATTTTTTGAACCAAAAATAATCATATACTTACTATACTTAATCTAATTGTTGACGACACGACCAATATTTTTTTCATGTTTTACATACTCGTTTTACATAATCTGCATAATTTGTCTCAACTGCAGCAGTAATACAGGTTTCAAATATTTGAATATATAAGCAGTCCTAATCTTTTTTTTCTTTGCATAAGCGATACTCCTCACTATCCTTTGCGGCGTCCACGCTGCCTCTATCCCATCGAACTCGCTGGACATCCTGGCCAGCAAATCGGGCAACAAGTTGGAGAATGACACGCCGAACTTGGACAAAATCCGGCGCAGCGTGTTGGAGGATATGAAGAGACTGCTGGATAGTCAATTGGCAGCTTTGTTTGAGAATGCGGTGACACGGAAGGCTGGTGAGCTCCTATTAAGAAGTTTTTTTTTGAACCTGGCTGTGGCTTTATAGGTCGGGCCTTCACCCTTAGTCTCGATCGCCTGTGCCTAACGATGTGTCAGGTAAACCAGAAGATCACCAGCAGAGCGGCCCCTACGGAAACCGTATTGTCGGTCGCTAAGCAGCTGGTGGTCCTCTAGGTACCGAAGGAGCTGGCAGTTGATGATGACGACCGGTTTAGCCTAGTGGGTAGTGCACCTGCTTGTGAAGCTGACGGTCCTGGGTTCGAATCCCGGTCAGGGCAAATATTTGTGTGATGAGCATGAATATTTGTTTCTGAGTCTTGGATGTTTTCTATGTATTTAAGTATTTATATCTATTAAATATAAATAAATAAATAAATAAATAAATAAATATTAGAGGACAATCTTACACAAATCGAACTAGCCCCACAGTAAGCTCAAGAAGGCTTGTGTTATGGGCGCTGGACGACGATATATTTAATAGATATAAATACTTAAATACATAGAAAACATCCAAGACTCAGAAATAAATATTTATGTTCATCACACAAATATTTGCCCTGACCGGCAAACCTGAATATATCGTCGTCTAGTACCCATAACACAAGCCTTCTTGAGCTTACTGTGGGGCTAGTTCGATTTGTGTAAGATTGTCCTCTAATATTTATTATATATTTATTATTTATTTATTAATGGAACAGGAAGGTTATGGCTATCGGTCTGTAGTTGGATGGGTTTGAGCGGTCACCTGTTTTAGGGATGGCTGTACCAAGGCTGACTTCCAGATTCGGTTGAAACCGCTCAACCAATCTCACTGGAGCGAGAGTATTCTAGTGTTTTAAACCGCCGACATGGTCGTGTCTGGACTGGTGTCACTTGGGTCGGGCTGACTCTACCCGATATGCGGCGGTACCGGGACGAATACGGACTATATAAATAAATAAATAAATAAATAAATAAATAAATATTAGAGGACAATCTTACACAAATCGAACTACATGTGTCAGGGTTGTTGCGATCGCGCGGTGGACGTCCCCGCCGGCGGGAATTCCTAAAAGTATGCATCGTGTCTGAGTTAGACGCCGTAAGCGCAGCGTTCCATCTTTCGATGAACGCTGTGATTACGTGTGCCTAGGACGCCGGACCGTGCGCTATGACGTCTGATTTTTGACATTACTGGAACTTAAATATGTTTCCCAATCATTGACTTTGTACTATATATTATTTGTTTTACTACTTAAAATATTTTTCTCTTTAAGGATCTCAAAGAAAACGACTAAAATCGAAAACCAAATCGCATCCAACTATAAGAACGGGTGAAACAACACCAGATTTTGAATCTGTAATTGCAGAAGAAGAACCTCAAAATTCTGAACTGATCAAGGTTTTGACTGACGACTCTCTTCAAGGTATTAGTCAATGTATTTAATAACACGTATTTTTGAAAAGTAGCCTTTAATCCGTACGTTTTAATTACCACATGGAAGTTTCGTTTCTATTTTATGGAATACTAAAACAATAAGATTGAAATTTGCAGTTTCAATATCCGTTCGAAAACGCGAGCCGCCATTTCTGTGACGTCATACGGCATATAGTGATTGACAAAATCGCAGTTCAACCGATTCGTTGTTATATCCGTCACTCGTGTCAGTTATCGAGTAATATTGCATCTGCCTGTATGAGTAGTTGTATTGTTAACTCAAATATTTTACAATTATTTTATGTTGGATGAAATAAATAAATATCTTTGGACAATCTTACACAAATCAACCTAGCCCCAAACTAAGCAAAGCTTGTAGTATGGGTACCAAGTGACGATATACATACTTATATAGATAAATAGATACTTAAATACATAGAAAACATCCAAGACTCAAGAACAAATATTCGTGTTCATCACACAAATACATGCCCTGACCGGGATTCGAACCCGGGACCTCCAGCTTCGAAGGCAGGGTCACTAGCAACTAGGCTAAAGCCGTCGTCAAGGATTGTAGCTACGTTATTTTTGTTTTTTTTCTCATGTCAATCGATTCTAATCGATTATCTTTATTTCGTAAACCATATCGATTATCGAAAAAACTGTCTGCGATTTTAATCGGCCGCATCACTATTGATGTCTGTCACAAGTGTCAAATACAGAGCTGTTAAGTCGGATGCACACAACGGGCTGCGTAGAAAGAGAATTATACCCAACGTACAGGACGCGTTAAAGAAAGAAATATATTTTCATGTACGTTGTACCCTAATCACTCCTTGTGTTGATTCGGCATTTTAGTGTCGTATGACGTCACACTTGACATTCGTAATGGCGGCTACCGTTTTGCAAACTTTTAGCACATGTAAAATATGCATGACTTTTAAAAGTAATTATAAAATTTATTTTACATGATCATGAGCTTATATCAACTCAATTCAACTTCCTATAAAAAAATATCTTATTCTTACAATACAATAAAAATACTCTTTATTGCACACCTCAATAAACATACAAAGCAGGTCAAAAACACAAACAACAATCCAATATACATACATGTGTATTACATATTATATTATATTATTCTTACAATTCTATTGTTTATTTTTTATACACAAAAATACCCTATTTTGTGTATACTGGGGCAGATGATCTAAGTAAAAAGTAAAAATATAAAGGTCACTTCCTCTTTATTTTTCCTTTAAGTTCATCTCTTTTTCCAACGAATCTCTCACTTTGTCCGTTATTTTCGTCCTTCTTCAATTTTTTTCTGAATATTTATCAGGCAGATCTTTAAAATGATCATGTTTCCTGTGAAGCATGTGTCTGATTTTTATTAGCAAGACTGACATTCAACTGTCGGCCTTGGGAGTAACGTTTGTAACATGCATAACATTTGATATGCATAAAATTGGTTAAAATGCGTTGATAATGATGATTTTACAGATCCTAGCGACGAACTGCTGCGAGACGCTGTAGATCAGCTGTTAAAAGAAGATGAAGGTCGAGCAGATAATATTGATAACAGTGAGGCATACAATAATGAAAATCAAGTCAATGGAGGTAACTCAACAACAAACAACAGCGAAGAGTTTTTTGATGATAACGCCTTTGATGATGCTCTTTTACCTATTAATTCTACTGGAAACGATAGAAAAAAAGGGAAAAGTAATAAGAAAGGTATAAGTCATGTTATTATTGAGCATATAACTGAAAGTAACAAAAATGATGACGATGAGAAAAACGTCGAAAATATTCTAGATTTGGATAAAATTCTGAAGTCTGCTTTAAAAGATTACAGTGGTTCTTTAAGCCAAGAAGATGAGAATAGTAGGGATGAGGAAAATGAAGACGGAGATTCGGGAACGAGTGATTATTATCCTAAATCAAAACCTAAAAAAGAACAGCTCTTCACCAATGATTCAGAAATAGGACTAAGAAATCATGATCCTAAAGAAACCAGAATTCAATTCGATGGAATTAACAATGACGATGTTGACACGTTCAGAACAGAAAAGCTGGTCGAAAACAATGAAGATAAAGATCATAATAAAGAATTGGAAACACGTCAAAATCTAACTAATAACGATAGTTATAAAAATAATAATCACAAACACATTCATCATCATAGAAAGCAAAGCAAAGGCCGTCAACCGATCAATTATAATATTAGTGATGAAAATCATACACTCATAATGGATGATATCAACAGAGAAGGAAGAGATTTTAACAAGGACGATAATCACACAAAAGACTTAAAACCTGAGGAGAATGAAGTGAAAAAAAACTATGACAAAAGGCAACATCCATATAAAAAATCTAAAACCAGATATGGTAAAAAACACCCTAACAAAAACCGCTATAGCAAACGTCGTTCAAGGAATCAAGACAAACATAAACATCACAATGACAAAAAAATCCATGATCGTGAAGCTCAAGGTCATCATTTAATTGTTAGACTAATAAGCGATTCCGACGGAAGTAACGAATCGAAATTAGACAATATGCATGATACGCCAACCCATAAAAAAACGACCCATAGTATTTCATCAGATTTAAGACAAGGACACGAGGACATTAAGAAGAATATTTATAACAGAGATAGTTATGACTCGTCGGAGTCGTTAAAAAATGCCATCAATGAAGAAAATGCTTCTCAAGATGACAATCAAAATAAAAAAATGATTAAGATCGAAAATCCAAATAGTAAAGAGGAAGAAAATAATGTTATTAAACCGGATAATATTACGGTCGAAAACGATTCTACTTCCAAAGAAGATGAATTTATTGTGAGAAAAAATGTAACAAACGAGGATTTAAGCGAAATATATGATGAGCAGTTAACTAGAGAAGGAAACAATAATTTAGAAACAGTAACAAGCAAGCAAGAAAATAATATAGATTATGAAGATAAGATTCTTATCGAAAAGGAAGGATCTGGGCATGATAGTGAAAACGAAGCTATTAATACATCCGAAAATAAGCCTAGCGAGAAAAACAAAGCTAACAAAGAAATAGATGATACTGAAATTAAAACGAACATAAGTGACAAAGAGGACAATAATAACGACGACGAAGTTGTTTCTGAAAAGGACAAAACACCTAAAAAGGACGAAACACATAGATGTGATCATGAGCACATAGGTGAAAATGATGAAATTAATTTGATTCATGATTTGCTTCAGAATAAGGAACTGAAGAAATCATATTCACTATCGTTGACATTGTCGACCAAGTAAAAGAAAAAAATCCAAAATTTTTCGATGATCTCAAGTTAGGATAGTTCAATAGTTATTTGTTATACAAGGGTGCAAAGTTGTATTTCAACCGCGAGTGTGGAATTGAAACACGAGCTAGCGAATGGATTCTATGGTTGAACCGGGAGCGAAGCGAGTAGTTCGACAATATAATCCTGAGCGTAGCGAGTGGTTCAAAAATAGAATCCTGAGCGTAGCGAGTGTTGCAACACACGAGACGTAAAATAACTTTGCAGCCGTGTATAACACAAATATGTTCGGGGTAGCCCGGTCTTGGATTGAATGATTTTCTATATTAGTATCTTTCAACACAAATATATATATATAACCCCACTCGCTTGCTTTAAGCGCCACTCTTATTACAAGGGAATAGAGTTCAACTCATGTTTCAAAGCAAGCGAGTAGATAATTGTTTTTTATACTTATAATATTGGCAAAGCAAAGCTAATGGACTTGAAAATTAAAATAATTTAAGTTTGCAATTGTGAAAAAGACAAAAACAGAGGAAAAAATAAATTGAGTTGATCCAGTTAACTATTATTTCTTTCATTTTATACCTATTTCTACCAAATTGATGAATTTTCAGTAAATGTCATTTCAAAAAAGTAAAATAAACTGTTTTTAATAACATTTCTAAGGCTCGGTTTAATAAAGATCCGTTAGACCTTATGTCAGTTTGTTATCTCAAAAACTGTACTAAGACATATCCTTCCACAAAAATCAAAATTTTTATTATGATCATTCTCCTCTCGTGTGATATGTCTGTATACGACGATATTGGCGAAATACCCCTTGCCAAAGTCAGCAAGGAGTGAAAGCCATGAAAAAAAAAAGTTACTGAAAGACATTTGGTCTAACGGATCTTTATAAACCCCAGCCTAAATGATTACGATCACAGTTACGGAGACTGCCGATATGGTAGCCAGTATTATTAGCGTTATCAATGCAAGTTTTTTTATTAGCAAAGTGACACCTTTCATAGAATTCATTTCTTCCATGATGCATTGACGACCGGGTTAGCCTAGTGGGTAGTGCACCTGCCTGTGAAGCTGACGGTCGTGGGTTCGAATCCCGGTCAGGGCAAATATTTGTGTGATGAGCACGAATATTTGTTTCTGAGTCTTGGATGTTTTCTATGTATTTAAGTATTTATATCTATTAAATATATCGTCGTCTAGTACCCATAACACAAGCCTTCTTGAGCTTACTGTAGGGCTAGTTCGATTTGTGTAAGATTATCCTCTAATATTTAATGCTGATACATTTTGCGAGGAAGTCGCCAGCTCTTCGGTCACCAGTTACGTCAACCAGACGCTTCGCGATCTCAGCAAATAACTAGTGCTATGACCCCAAGGACCAAGAGTTTCTACACATAATCCATGGTGTCCCAGTCAGTAAATAAATAAGATCGAATTTTCTCGAAAAACTGATCAAATTCTTAACCAAATGGCAAAAAAATTAACTCAAAAGAACAAATCAGGTCAGGTCATGTATTTGTGTGATGAACACGAATATTTGTTCCTGAGTCTTGGATGTTTTCTATGTATTTAAGTATCTATTTATCTATATAAGTATGTATATCGTCACTTGGTACCCATAGTACAAGCTTTGCTTCGTTTGGGACTAGGTTGATTTGTGTAAGATTGTCCAAAAATATTTATTTATATTTATTTAATCATGACATAATTTAAGTCTTCTAATTTTTAAGAGCGGGTATACTCTGTCCCTTTTCCGCAAAACGCGCCTTTGTATTGGAACGATCGTCATTTACTATGGCGCTCGGCCAATGACGTCACTGATTTGTCGCGTTTTCTCTCTCATAAGCAACATTAAAACTGTTGTAGCTTCGTTATTTTGTTAGCGAATCACGTTAAGTTGTTGTGTACCGTATAAATGATGATTATTTTTAAGTGAAATTAATATTAAAAACATTATACAAGACATAGTTGGGCAATATCGGAACGGCTATCCGAACATCAAAAAAAAAGAGGGTACTTAAAAAAAAAGGGAATGGAGCTAAGGGGACGTTGTTGGTTGGTGGTGTGAATAATGCAATATTGCTTAAGAGCGCTTTAATAAAATTTAACAGGTCCACTAGCGCCACTCGTAGATAAGTGTAATTATTTAAATTTAACGATATATAACTAAAAAAGGGGGCCGCTAAGTACAGTAGTTTGTATTTAAGTACTTTTTGAATCCTTCAAACTAGTTATTACGTTGCTGGACTCGTCAATCTATGCGTCCAAAGTAAAAACGGCCGTTTTAATTTTGAGCTAATAGAGAGACGAATCAAGCAACGTAAAAACTAGTTTGATGGATTCAAAAAGTACTTGAATACAAACTACAGTACGTAGCGGCCCCCTTTTTTAGTTATATATTGTTAAATTTAAATAATTACAATGGGGGCTATCGTTTTTGTGCTCACCAGTTGGCGCCACTGTCGACTAAGGTCCAGCTGTCAAAAATTGTTATTGGTTATTATGGACATGAGAACGAAGTTTACATTTAAATCATATTCAATACCTTAAAACCGTACCGTAAAAAAATTCAAAAAATTCAAAAAAAATCAAAATTGTTTATTTGTAAACATAGGTTGAAAAGGTCTTACAATAATTTTAGGTAGGTATCGCTATGTTTTGCCTTTCGGCATACAAACATTGTAGTCCAGATCTTGCATGCATGTCTATACTAACACTAATTTACTAACTTAAATAACAAATCAAATTTAAAATGTGTCGCTTAAAAATTCACCTACGTACAGAATAATATGCTTTTTCTACCAGGAATTTAGACAAAAAGGAAATTTTCTTAAAATATCGAATATACCGCATTGTAGCGTGGTCCCGTTTTGTTCGGAAAAAAGGAGGAAATAATTTTCCGAAAGACAAATCTGTCTCAAAGCCCTGACAGTCATTAACCCTTAATTCATATTTGCAATAATCAAGCTCAGGTATTGCAAAATAGTGACCATATTGTTCCAATTAGATATTAACCCGCGTAGCGCAACCAAAAAGAGTGACATTTGACGTTTCGGAGGACCCCACGCTACACTAGCGCCTCTAGCGGCGAATTCATACGCGATAGCCCCCATTATTTACGAGTGGCGCTAGTGGACCTGTTAAATTTTATTAAAACGCTCTTAATACTGTAATACCAGTAAATTACATTATCTACATACATCATATCGCTGTTCCCATCCACTTCCAAGAAGATTAGTAAGTCTACCTCACAATCAGAAGAATAGAATTTTCACCATTTGACTTATCTTTACCTTATTTCTTTTGGAGTAGTAAAATATTGAGTCAATTTGTATTGATACGGAAGGATCGGAGGGGCTACCGCGAACCACAAACGAAGCTTTCCCTCTCTGTCTCACTTATGTGCAAACTTGCAAGTGCGACAGAGAGGGAAAACTTTGCTGTTCACGGTAGCGCCCCGGAGGGTAGTCAAAATGACCCAAAACATGACCAAAAAAGTTCATCATCATCATCATCATTTCAGCCGAAAGACGTCCACTGCTGAACATAGGCCTCTCCCAAGGCTCGCCATTTAGACCGGTCCTGTGCCGTTCGTTTCCACCGGATTCCCGCGACCTTCACCAGGTTATCACTCCACCTCGTCGGAGGCCTACCGACAGCTCGTCTTCCGGTGCATGGAAACCACTCAAGCAGTTTCTGGCCCCATCAAAAAGTTACGTTTTATTAATTCTGTGAAAAATATTTAAAACCCGATAAATATTAGAAAAAAACAACTCTTCAATTAAGACAACTTAACCAGCTGTGTTAACGTTATTATTCACTTAAATTATGCATTACATTATTATGTTAATTCTTTGTAACGCATATGTTTCTCGTAACAATAAAACTGGAGTCTAGATATACATACCAAAATAATCCTAAATAGTTATAAATAAATATGGGAATGTAGGTCTGTTTATAACAGCGGGGTAATCACGTAACTTTATGTACAGTCGCCATCAAATCTGTACTCTTCAGGGTGCTGAAAGATATCTGAACATGCACTTTAACGCCTTGACAATAGAGTCGTGTTCAGATATTTGTGAGCACCTTGTTCGTTCCGATATATCTGATGGCGACTGTACTAGCATTAGACTGATTTTAATGTCAAATTTTAATCGTCAGCCCATACATATACATCAAAATTGACAGTAAAATCAATCTACCGTATATCTACATAAAGTTACGCGATTCGCTTGCTGGATACACAATAAGAAGGCCTATACAGGGTGTAACAAAACTAGTACTCGAAGAGAGGTAGGGCACATAGCAAAATGTCATCTTGCTCGAAATTGGAGCAGCCCAAATGGGGAAGTGCCTCCACCTTGCAGAAGACCACAGCCATAATAACATTGTCTACTATACAAGTATGTAGTGTTGTGTTTCTGGAGGTGAGCAAGGTTGCCAGAGCTCCCGAGGATGCACTGTGTTGAGAGCGAGGAACCTAAATTCTCAAATTTCATAAAGGGTCGGCAACGCGTACGTGACTCCTTTGGAGTTGCGGGCGTCTATAGGCTGCGGTGGCCGCATACCATCACGTGGACCGTACGCTTGTTTGCCACCGGCGTTGTATTAAAAAAAACTAGTGAGGATCCGTTTAAGGGCATATTCGGTATCGTGACCCATTTTTTTTTTATATGGGGCAGGTCGTCCAAGTCAGGCAACTATCCATATAAAGGCCAGAAATATATTGCGTCAAAAAAATTTTCTTCTATTTGTTCCTAATCAGAACACGATACCGAATGTGCCCTTAAACTGATCCTCAGTAGTTTTGTGACACCCTGTATACCGTAAACCGAAAACGAAGTACCTATCTCCCTATCTAAAGAAAGAAAAGAAAGAAAGATAGTAGATTGTATGACAAGGGTCTAAAATGAGCCATATTACCACGAGATAGTTATTTTCCCGAACGAAGTGAGGGAAAATAGTTCGAGGGGTAATATGGTTTTTAGACCAGTTTGTGGTTCGCGGTCAGCAAGTGCGACAGAGAGGGATATATTCGAACTTCGTTTGTTTTCAGTTCGCGGTCTTGGATTGAATGATTTTCTATATTAGTATCTTTCAACACAAGTATATATATAACCCCACTCGCTTGCTTTAAGCGCCACTCTTATTACGAGGGAATAGAGTTCAACTCATGTTTCAAAGCAAGCGAGTAGATAATTGTTTTTTATACTTATACCTAATATTGACCAAGCAAAGCTAATGGACTTGAAAATTAAAATAATTTAAGTTGGCAATTGTGAAAAAGACAAAAAAAGAGAAATAAATGAATTGAGTTACGTAACTATTATTTCTTCTAATTTATACCTATTTCTACCAAATTGATGAATTTTCTGTAAATGTCATTTCAAAAAAAAAAATCTGTTTTTTTAATAACATTCCTAAGGCTCGGTTTCATAAAGATCCGTTAGACCTTATGTCAGTTTGTTATCTCAAAAAATGTACTAAGTTAATGAAATTTGATCTGACATTTGGTCTAACGGATCTTTATAAAACCCAGCCTAAATGATTTCGATCACAGTTATGGAGACTGCCAATATTACTGGTAGCAACCAGTATTATTAGCGTTATCAATGCAAGTTTTTTTTTATTAGCAAAGTGACACCTTTCATAGAATTAATTTTTTCCATGATGCAATGACGACTGGTTTAACCTAGTGGGTAGTGCACCTGCCTGTGAAGCTGACGGTCCTGGGTTCGAATCCCGGTCAGGGCAAATATTTGTGTGATGAGCACGAATATTTGTTTCTGAGTCTTGGATGTTTTCTATGTATTTAAGTATTTATATCTATTAAATATATCGTCGTCTAGTACCCATAACACAAGCCTTCTTGAGCTTACTGTGGGGCTAGTTCGATTTGTGTAAGATTGTCCTCTAATATTTAATGCTGATACATTTTGCGAGGAAGTCGCCAGCTCTTCGGTCACCAGTTACGTCAACCAGACGCTTCGCGATCTCAGCAAATAACTAGTACTATGACCCCAAGGACCAAGAGTTTCTACACATAATCCATGGTGTCCCAGTCAGTAAATAAATAAGATCGAATTTTCTAGAAAAAGAATCAAATTCTTAACCAAATGGCGAAAAAATTTACTCAAAAGAACAAATCAGGTCAGGTCATGTATTTGTGTGATGAACACGAATATTTGTTCCTGAGTCTTGGATGTTTTCTATGTATTTAAGTATCTATTTATCTATATAAGTATGTATATCGTCACTTGGTACCCATAGTACAAGCTTTGCTTCGTTTGGGACTAGGTTGATTTGTGTAAGATTGTCCAAAAATATTTATTTATATTTATTTAATCATGACATAATTTAAGTCTTCTAATTTTTAAGAGCGGGTATACTCTGTCCCTTTTCTGCAAAACGCGCCTTTGTATTGGAACGATCGTCATTTACTATGGCGCTCGGCCAATGACGTCACTGATTTGTCGCGTTTTCTCTCTCATAAGCAACATTAAAACTGTTGTAGCTTCGTTATTTTGTTAGCGAATCACGTTAAGTTGTTGTGTACCGTATAAATAATGATTATTTTTAAGTGAAATTAATATTAAAAACATTATACAAGACATAATTGGGCAATATCGGACCGGCCATCCGAACATAAAAAAGAGGGTACTTAAAAAAAAAGGGAAAGGAGCTAAGGGGACGTTGTTGGTTGGTGGTGTGAATAATGCAATATTGCTTAAGAGCGCTTTAATAAAATGTAACAGGTCCACTAGCGCCACTCGTAAATAATTGTGATTGTTTAAATTTAACGATAGATATCTAAAAAAGGGGGCCGCTAAGTACAGTAGTTTGTATTTAAGTACTTTTTGAATCCTTCAAACTAGTTATTACGTTGCTGGACTCGTCAATCTATGCGTCCAAAGTTAAAACGGCCGTTTTAATTTTGAGCTCATAGAGAGACTAATCTAGCAACGTAAAAATTAGTTTGATGGATTCAAAAAGTACTTGAATACAAACTACAGTACGTAGCGGCCCCCTTTTTTAGTTATATATCATTAAATTTAAATAATTACAATTATTTACGAGTGGCGCTAGTGGACCTGTTAAATTTTATTAAAACGCTCTTAATACTGTAATACCAGTAAATTACATTATCTACATACATAATATCGCTGTTTCCATCCACTTCCAAGAAGAGATTAGTAAGTCTACCTCACAATCAGAAGAATATTTTCACCATTTGACTTATTTTTTGCCTTATTTCTTTTGGAGTAGTAAAATATTGAGTCAATTTGTATTGATACGGAAGGATCGGAGGGGCTACCGCGAACCACAAACGAAGCTTTCCCTCTCTGTCTCACTTATGTGCAAACTTGCAAGTGCAACAGAGAGGGAAAACTTTGCTGTTCGCGGTAGCGCCCCGGAGGGTAGTCAAAATGACCCAAAACATGACCAAAAAAGTTCATCATCATCATCATCATTTCAGCCGAAAGACGTCCACTGCTGAACAAAGGCCTCCCCCAAGGCTCGCCATTTAGACCGGTCCTGTGCCGTTCGTTTCCACCGGATTCCCGCGACCTTCACCAGGTTATCACTCCACCTCGTCGGAGGCCTACCGACAGCTCGTCTTCCGGTGCATGGAAACCACTCAAGCAGTTTCTGGCCCCATCAAAAAGTTACGTTTTATTAATTCTGTGAAAAATATTTAAAACCCGATAAATATTAGAAAAAAACAACTCTTCAATTAAGACAACTTAACCAGCTGTGTTAACGTTATTATTCACTTAAATTATGCATTACATTATTATGTTAATTCTTTGTAACGCATATGTTTCTCGTAACAATAAAACTGGAGTCTAGATATACATACCAAAATAATCCTAAATAGTTATAAATAAATATGGGAATGTAGGTCTGTTTATAACAGCGGGGTAATCACGTAACTTTATGTACAGTCGCCATCAAATCTGTACTCTTCAGGGTGCTGAAAGATATCTGAACATGCACTTTAACGCCTTGACAATAGAGTCGTGTTCAGATATTTGTGAGCACCTTGTTCGTTCCGATATATCTGATGGCGACTGTACTAGCATTAGACTGATTTTAATGTCAAATTTTAATCGTCAGCCCATACATATACATCAAAATTGACAGTAAAATCAATCTACCGTATATCTACATAAAGTTACGCGATTCGCTTGCTGGATACACAATAAGAAGGCCTATACAGGGTGTAACAAAACTAGTACTCGAAGAGAGGTAGGGCACATAGCAAAATGTCATCTTGCTCGAAATTGGAGCAGCCCAAATGGGGAAGTGCCTCCACCTTGCAGAAGACCACAGCCATAATAACATTGTCTACTATACAAGTATGTAGTGTTGTGTTTCTGGAGGTGAGCAAGGTTGCCAGAGCTCCCGAGGATGCACTGTGTTGAGAGCGAGGGACCTAAATTTGTCCCTTCTGCTGTCAACACAGTGAATTCTCAAATTTCATAAAGGGTCGGCAACGCGTACGTGACTCCTTTGGAGTTGCGGGCGTCTATAGGCTGCGGTGGCCGCTTACCATCAGGTGGACCGTACGTTTGTTGGCCACCGGCGTTGTATTAAAAAAAAACTAGTGAGGATCCGTTTAAGGGCATATTCGGTATCGTGACCCAATCGACGACCGCTTTAGCCTAGTTGGTAATGACCCTGCCTTCGAAGCCCGAGGTCCCGGGTTCGAATCCCGGTCAGGGAATTTATTTGTGTGATGAACACGAATATTTGTTCCTGAGTCTTGGATGTTTTCTATGTATTTAAGTATATATTTATCTATATAAGTATGTATATCGTCGCCTAGTACCCATAGTACAAGCTTTGCTTAGTTTGGGACCAAGTTGATTTGTGTAAGATTCTCCAAAAATATTTAATATTATTACTCTTACCTCACTGAATGTCTAGTTAAATTTACTTACTTATTGGTTTATGCTAGAATGATACATTTACATTTTCATTGTTGTCAGCTTCAAAAATCTTTCACATTTAGAGTCAAAGCCACGAACTACGACTAGTCTATTATCTGACGCACATAATAACAATGGTGTTTTGTTTCAAACATAACTATTTATATTCTCGTCGAAACAAAATAAGTCTTAAAGCCATGTTCTTGGTATACAGTCTTGCTATTTGAACTTATATCTACAAACTGATCGTATAAATAAGCGGCAGAATCGTGGTTTTTATCAGATCTAGAAAACTTTTTAAAACAAAGAGTTGAAGAAATAAAATTAAAATGAACTTTCTCTACATTTTCCTGGTGGTGGCTTCTATATTGGTAAGTAATTTTATATATGTTTCTTCTTCTGGACGGGGTAAAATACTAATATGTATTGTCTAGTCCTATTTAAAATTCCCAACGATACATGGGACAACCGGATGGCGACTACTCGGTCGTCCCAAGTATGCTCTCTTTACTGCTTGATCCTTCCACACTGTCTTCCCAAAGATACATAGGACAACCGGACGGCGACCACTCGTTCAACCCAAGTATGCTCTCTTGACCGCTCGACCCCTCCATGCTGTCTTTCCAGCGATAGATGAGACAACCGGGAGGCGACCACTCGGTCGACCTAAGTATGCGCTCTAAACAGCTCGATCCCTCCAGACTGTCTTCCCAACGATACATGGGACAACCGGGCGGCGACCACTCGTTCAACCCAAGTATGCTCTCTTGACCGCTCGACCCCTCCACGCTGTCTTCCCAACGATACATGAGACAACCGGACAGCGACCACTCGTTCGACCCAAGTATGCTCTCTTGACCGCTCGACCCCTCCATGCTGTCTTTCCAGCGATAGATGAGACAATCGGGAGGCGACCACTCGGTCGACCTAAGTATGCGCTCTAAACAGCTCGATCCCTCCAGACTGTCTTCCCAACGATACATGGGACAACCGGGCGGCGACCACTCGTTCAACACAAGTATGCTCTCTTGACGGCTCGATCCCTCCACACTGTCTTCCCAGCGATACATGGGACAACCGGACGGCGACCACTCGGTCGTCTCAAGTATGTTCTTCTGACGATTCGATCCCTCCGCACTGTCTTCCCAGCGATACATGGGACAACCGGACGGCGACCACTCGTTCAATCCAAGTATGCTCTCTTGACCGCTCGACCCCTCCATGCTGTCTTTCCAGCGATACATGAGACAACCGGGAGGCGACCACTCGTTCAACACAAGTATGCTCTCTTGACGGCTCGATCCCTCCACACTGTCTTCCCAGCGATACATGGGACAACCGGACGGCGACCACTCGGTCGTCTCAAGTATGTTCTTCTGACGATTCGATCCCTCCGCACTGTCTTCCCAGCGATACATGAGACAACCGGACGGCGACCACTCGGTCAACCCAAGTATGCTCTCTTGACTGTTCGATCCCCCCACACTGTCTTCCCAACGATACATGGGACAACCGGGCGGCGACCACTCGGTCGTCTCAAGTATGTTCTTCTGACGATTCGATCCCTCCGCACTATCTTCCCAGCGATACATGTGACAACCGGGCGGCGACCACTCGTTCGACCTAAGTATGCGCTCTAAACAGCTCGATCCCTCCAGACTGTCTTCCCAACGATACATGGGACAACCGGACGGCGACCACTCGTTCAACCCAAGTATGCTCTCTTGACCGCTCGACCCCTCCATGCTGTCTTTCCAGCGATAGATGAGACAACCGGGAGGCGACCACTCGGTCGACCTAAGTATGCGCTCTAAACAGCTCGATCCCTCCAGACTGTCTTCCCAACGATACATGGGACAACCGGACGGCGACCACTCGTTCAATCCAAGTATGCTCTCTTGACCGCTCGACCCCTCCACGCTGTCTTCCCAACGATACATGAGACAACCGGACAGCGACCACTCGTTCGACCCAAGTATGCTCTCTTGACCGCTCGACCCCTCCATGCTGTCTTTCCAGCGATAGATGAGACAATCGGGAGGCGACCACTCGGTCGACCTAAGTATGCGCTCTAAACAGCTCGATCCCTCCAGACTGTCTTCCCAACGATACATGGGACAACCGGGCGGCGACCACTCGTTCAACACAAGTATGCTCTCTTGACGGCTCGATCCCTCCACACTGTCTTCCCAGCGATACATGGGACAACCGGACGGCGACCACTCGGTCGTCTCAAGTATGTTCTTCTGACGATTCGATCCCTCCGCACTGTCTTCCCAGCGATACATGGGACAACCGGACGGCGACCACTCGTTCAATCCAAGTATGCTCTCTTGACCGCTCGATCCCCCCACACTGTCTTCCCAACGATACATGGGACAACCGGGCGGCGACCACTCGGTCGTCTCAAGTATGTTCTTCTGACGATTCGATCCCTCCGCACTATCTTCCCAGCGATACATGTGACAACCGGGCGGCGACCACTCGGTCGTCTCAAGTATGTTCTTCTGACGATTCGATCCCTCCGCACTATCTTCCCAGCGATACATGTGACAACCGGGCGGCGACCACTCGTTCGACCTAAGTATGCGCTCTCTAAACAGCGGCGAACAGCAAACGAAGTTTTCCCTCTCTGTCTCACTTATATGCACACTTGCAAGTGCGACAGAGACGGAAAACTTCGTTTGTTGTTCGCGGTAGCCCCCCAGCTCGATCCCTCCACACTGTTTTCCCAACGATACATGGAACAACCGGACGACGACCACTCAGTCGACCCAAATATGATTTCGTGACGGGTCGATCATCTCACAATATAAGTAAATGATCTTATTATTTTCATGTTGACGTGTTATAGATATAGCTCAACATATTTTATTATGATTAGTGTACTTACTTTATTACATTTTATCTTGACGCTTAGAGACCTTATACATCTCTAACAAATCTCAATTGTTATTAGTTTCTTATTCTTATTTTTGACATGTAACACTCCATTTAATTAATGATACTTTGATTATTGTATTATTTATATTTGATGTACCTAAATAGATTTTGACTTGTAAAAGTGCCCTTGAGGCCTATTTGCAGAATAAATGTTTTGATTTTGATTTTGATTTTGATATTGATCGAACCAGCGAAGTCTGATGTGTGCTTTTATGTGTGTCGTATATATATATATATGTTTTTTTTTTCAGGTGACATTAATGTCAGTACAGGCACACCCTGGTGAGTTTTTTTTGTCTAATAGTTAATACTAAGGGGGACTTGGCCAATAGATTAGAGATAGGGATACCTTTGCCCAGCAACGATATATGGTATAAAACCGGCCAACTGCGTGTCGGACCACGCATTACCAAAGAGTGTTGCGTCCCGTTTTGTCGTGCGCAAAAAACATAAGCGTGTCTCTTTCACGGCGAGTGTGGCTAACCGAATTGAGGCATCCCCTTAACCGATACTAGGTGGTAGTGGGAGCGATGCATTCACTCTAGTTACGAAATGGAATATCTTTTAACTTCGTAACTGTTACGCAATTGAAACTCAATTTGAAACAGAAGGTAGCAAACACACTAGTAAATAAAAATAATTAAAGAAAAATTTCTTTTAGCGAACCTTTGAGCAACAGACTATAATGTTGGTGTATTTGTTGACTTGTCTTTTAGCGAATTTTTGAGTAACAGACTATAATGCTGGTGTATTTGTTGACTTGTCTTTTAGGGAATCTTTGAGCAACAGACTGTAATGCTGGTGTATTTGTTAACTTGTCTTTTAGCGAATCTTCGAGCAACAGACGATAATGTTGGTGTATTTGTTAACTTTTTTTACAGGACATAAGAAAAAGGGCGTTGAGAAGATCATATATAAGAAGAAGGACAAATGTTGACAGCAAATAGTTGAGATGGTAATTGCCTGTTGAAATAAATATATTCATAACCAATACGAGATTTTTATTTAGTTTTACTGTAGGTATCAGGGTATCACGGCCCCAGTTTTAATAATAATCACTACATAGTATAAAACAAAGTCGCTTTCTCTGTCCCTATGTCCCTATATCCCTATGTCCCTATGTATGCTTAAATCTTTAATACTACGCAACGGATTTTGATGCGGTTCACAAGGTGGACTGATGACCTGGTAAAGGTCGCGGGAGTCCGCTGGATGCGGGTGGCGTAGGACCGGTCATTATGGCACTTTTTTGGGGCGGCCTATGTCCAGCAGTGGACGTCTTTCGGCAGATATGATAATGGATCCTACAAAGTGACACTATTAAAAGGGGTGTCACATAAATAGGGGATAAAGTATCTAGAAACTTAAACGGCCCTCGTATTTAATAATAACAAATGAATTAAAAACTAAATTAATTTTGCTTGCCCAGCTCAGTCATAAAAAAGACGCGCAAGCAGTTCCATCTGCGGCATGGTTGCCCATAACGCTGGTGGCGTTACCTCTCTGTACTGCCAAAGAAACACGTTTGCAGAGGTAAGCGCCAGCCCTAATGGTCCCCTGTGCCTTTACCATGAGTGCATGACCGTACTCGCTAGCGACTGCGCAAACGATTAAGTATTTCGATTCTTAGTTCTATTGCGTAACCGCCAGAGGCGCTCTAAATGCCCATACAATTTTTTACGCAGTCGCTAGCGAGTACGGTCATGTAAACTGTAAACTTATGGTAAAGGCACTGAAGCGCCAACGAGACGTTTAGATACTGCCTCCATGAATGTTTTCATGTCAGCTGACCAGGACCCCAATATTTCCTTGTAACGCTGGGTACTTCCTACGGACGTGGTGCAACTTCAACCCCCCTTGTCAAGTGAGTGGGCAAGTGACTGTTAGAAGTTCTCAAGCCGCCAACTTAGCTTAACGACTGCTATCACGACAATGCCTCTAACTTAGCTTAACGACTGCTACCATAGACAGCGGCCGAGTTCAACGGCTTAGGATGAAGACATATATCAGCATCGAATCGCATTTTGTAATACAAAAACTTAATTCACCCTTCCGCAGCGATTCAGCTTCAGCATTCAATGCGTATAAGTGTAGCTATCCATTTAACATACTGAAGAATGCTTATTCATGATAAAGCATGAACGGCTGCTTAAGACGTGAAACTAGATGCTTGCGAATGAGGATACTTGATTACGCGTGAGACATAACGCTTGTGATTGATAACTGCTGCATACGCATGGGATGCAAGGTGTGCGGGCGGTCAACCGCGTCATTATCACGTGTCCATCTAGCAAAGTGCAGTTGACATATCCATAACGGTTTTCAATTTCAACTGCGGCATAACGAATGCGATTCTGTTCAATAGCATGCGATCGCATACTTTAGCGGATGAAAGCTTGCTATTACTTTAGCTTTAAAAACGTGCGTTCGCTCTCCCTTTAGCACCTGAACACATACAGCATACTTTAACTTCCGATGCGTATAGTGTGTCCAAAATCATCCAGCTAAATGCGACTCGATGCTGATATATGTGTCTTCACTCTTAAGGTGCCTCCCAAAGCACGGGACCGCCAGTTAACAGCCAATAGAAGCGGTCACTCAACCAAGAACTGACCCCGGCCCATGTTGCTTAACCTCGCATACAGCGGAACGCAGCCGCCGCTGAGGCACAGCCCGCTCTCACAGATGGTGTGCCACAGTGGGACGAAGACCCCAGGGTCTTAGAGAAACCAGCTCTCAATCAGCCAAAGCCAGCTTCTCTAGGTCTAGATCTCTCATGGAAAATGTCTGTCCGGATATGATACGGTTAGTTAATATAAGAATTAATGACTGATTATGGACTCTAATTAAGACAATATAAGATTTCAAGCTTACATGATCATTTACATTAGAATTACGATTTGAAACGGGATATTTACCATGTATTGATACTGTGAGTGTGGTGTGTCGTGACCGTAATCGAGTTTCAAGTGACAAGGCGGACGGTGGTAGTGCCGGTGACACTGTGCGAAAAAAGCGAACCAGGAAGAGGGATCGCTATGGTGTGTGGGTAGACCACAACTAAAACTCGCAGCACGTCAGTTAATCCTTGATAATGGCGCTTGCAACAGTGCCGAAATATCGGGAACTCAAAAATACACACAAATATACATGGTAAATATCCCGTTTCAAATCGTAATTCTAATCTAATTAAGACATTAAAAAAAAACATCAAAAACGCTCTTATTACCTACAATAAAAGGGTCATACACGGATTTAGGTTCACGTTTTCCTGTGGACATACCAAAAATTAAGGGCTACAAAGCTTAATTTTGGATTGGACCAGTAACCCGCATAAACAGTGTCTCCGTTTCTATAAATGCCTGTAATAAAAACATAGCTAACATGCACATAAGCCGTTAACTATTGACCATAGGAGGGACGACTTTTGTTTTTTCAACTAAGTATGACTATGTCTCCCCTCCCTCTTGCGCGCTAGAAAAATACGCAAATCCTGCATCATGGCAAGTATTTCAAAAGCATGACGTAACTAAATATGTTTATTTGCAATGGGAATTGGAAAACAGAATTACTTATCTTTTTCGTATCAATAATGATGATAAGCAATGATAAAAGTATCACAGGTGTTCTGACCGACAATATCTTAATTGACAATTCAGATTTAATACAACACAAATAGGTTAATAACACCTGCAAGTAGATACTTTTCATACCTTGGCATTGTCACTGTCTTATCTCTTGAACATGTGTATCATTTTTTTTTAATTATTATTTTTTATATAGGACTAGCGACCCGCCCCGGCTTCGCACGGGTGCACTGTTTAATGGATGTTATTATACATATAAACCTTCCTCTTCAATCACTCTATCTATTTAAAAAAAAACCGCATCAAAATCCGTTGCGTAGTTTTAAAGATTTAAGCATACATAGGGATATAGGGACTTATATTGTTGTAGTGATTATATTCTGTTTGAGTGGTTGTATGTCACCCACAAGGATTAGGCTGAAAATCAGCGCTGCAGCCGCTAGGCTGTAGCATCATGCTGAGCTTGATCCTTTTGCTGGCACACGACTTAGATATATATATTTTTTTCTGTTTCTGTTTGTTTTTTTTTAATTCTGAATTGTGTGCCATTGCAAATAAACATTTTTCTTTCTTTCTTTCTTTCGTTCATACCTCATACTCTGAAAGTGGGTCATTGTTCATATAGATGGCGTGCTGAAAGTGGCACTTTTCTGCACTAAAGCAGAAAGGTATTCAAAATCAAAATCAAACATTTATTCTGCAGACCACAAGGGCACTTTTACATGTCAAAATATTAATTTACAGTTCAAGAAAGAATAATGAAAACGAATTAAGAAAAACAAAATTATTGTAATACAGTGAAGATAAACTTGCAAAGTTATCTATTAAAAATATTACAACATCAGTGAAGTTAGAGATGTATAAGGTTTCAAGATTAAACAAGGAGGTTAATGAAATTAATATATTACCCCAGAGATGTACATGGTCTCTGAGCGTCAAAATTAAGATTAATTTAATATTGTTAGAGATGTATATGGTCTCTAAGTCACTGATAATAAAAACGAATCCACAACAGGATGATGTCTCTCGTCAACCCCATGTAAAAGACATTAGTATTCAAGTAGTCACTATGCCCTTGCAAGCATGAACAGTATTAAAAAAAAACAAGTACGGCAAATGGTACTTACTTAGGTTGGGCAAAGGCAGCAACGATACACAGCAAACACTGTACACCTTCCTACCAATTTTCATAATTATGTTGCTTATAGTTTTTAGGTAAATCAGCTGTGACATACGGAAGGACGGACGGACAGACATGGTTAAACTATAACGGTTACGTTTTCGTAATTTTGCTACGGATTACTTTATTAATTACTAGCGACCAGCCTCGAATTCGCACGGGTTCACTATTTAATGGATGTTATTATACATACAAACCTTCCTCTTCAATCACTCTATCTATGAAAAAAAACCGCAACAAAATCCGTTGAGTAGTTTTAAAGATTTAAGCATACATAGGGATATAGGGATTAGGGACAGAGAAAGCGACTTTGTTTTATACTATGTAGTGATCTATCAAATTCATTGTAGACCACAGACTTACCAGACCCAACACGCAAATAATACCACAACCGAGTCGTATACATTTTTGTATAAGAGCGATAGAGAGTTACCTATCATTTGCTGTCCCTGTCACAGTTTCACTTTTTTTTGTCGAGCACAACTTATGTTATATGACAGTTGTGCCCAAATACGTCGCACAAGCGATTACCCGCCCAAGTTAAGGAAGTAATTTATGGTAAACCGGCAGCCATTTCAAACCAATTCTTAATTTATCTGCATAAGACCTTTTCCGTCACTTGGTGGCCCGCGTATAGGATCTCATTAGAAATATTTATACTCTAAGCTGTAGACACATTTATTTAAATGTTAATGTTTTTTTATGGATGACTGAACAGCGATTGGCCTGAGTCTCGCCTGATGAAAAGCGATGATAAGGCCTAAGATGTATCGCTGGTTCAGTAATAGCCTTCACCCGTTCCTTGAAGATGCTTGGATTATAATGTATTATAGAAACCCTGACAATAATATTGACAATCACTACATAGTATAAAACAAAGTCGCTTTCTCTGTCCCTGGGCCATTCTACTTTTTCATGTACATATTTTTTTTTAATGCAAATTTTGGAATACTTGGCCCTCACTTCATATTTTTGTATTGTTACTTAGAAAGAGGTTTAATTGCAGTATCACTTCCAATAGTTTTGGTAATTAGCGGACCACAGCTAATATCCATAAATCGAGTAACTCAGTGGTCCTTGGATGTCTCACCATTTGTATGAAAAAATGGTTTTTACCACTGTGTTACCCACTTTTTACAGCAATATGTTAATATTCAAGTATTTTCACCTAGAAATTCCTTTTATTAGGTTCAGGTACTATTTTAAAATCCTATTTTTGTACACCAATTCAATACATATCATATTTTTTTTGTAATAGAAAACTGGTTATGAAAAAGTAGAATGACCCCCATAATATATCCCTATGTATGCTTAAATCTTTAAAACTACGCAACGGATTTTGATGCGGGTTTTTTTTAATAGATGGTGTGACTCAATGGGAAGGTTTATATGTATAATACATGCATCAGCATTGCACCCGTGCGAAGCCGGGGCGGGTCGCTAATTATAAATAAAAGAATATGAATATACGATTTGAAACGGGATATTTACCATGTATATTTGTATTTTTGAGTTCCCGATATTTCGGTGACGGCGACACTGTGGGAAAAAAGCGAACCAGGAAGAGGGTAGATCGCTATGGTGTGTGGGTAGACCACAACTAAAACTCGCATCACGTCAGTTAATCCTTGATAATGGCGCTTGCAACAGTGCCGAAATATCGGGAACTCTAAAATACAAATATACAAAATACAAATACAAATACTTTATTAATAACGCCAAGTTACAGGTCAGGGTTAAGTACTAACACGTCAGTATATTATATTATTGAATTATTAATTAAATACAGTTTTTCACAGTCAGTCAGTTCAGTTTTTCAGTTTTTACATGGTAAATATCCCGTTTCAAATCGTAATTCTAATGTAAATGACCATGTAAGCTTGAAATCTTATAGAATATGAATATGAACTAAATAGCCATGTATTGGGCCGGTGTCGCCCACTAGTACATTTACCTTAGCTTAAATGTCTTAATCTGTTGTTCAACGATTGGAACTAATCTTATCATGAGGTGAGTATTTTATTAGCGTTATTTAATATCTGTTTAACGTCAGTGTCACCCTCAAGATGTTGAAAACAGCTGCGTTGCTCGTCCCCCTTATCGCCGTGGTCGCAGGTGGGTCATACGCGGATTTAGGTTCGCGTCTTCTGTGGACATACCAAAAATTAAGAGCTACAAAGTTTAATTTTGGATTGGACCAGTAACCCGCATAAACAGTGTCTCCGTTTCTTTAAATCCCTGTAATAAAAACATAGCTAACATGCACATAAGCCGTTAACTATTGACCACAGGAGGGACGACTTTTGTTTTTTCAACTAAGTATGACCCAGGTACATTTTCTCATTTAACCTCATGGGTGCCGATTGAGTGTCGTACGCTCTACTTTTCACTCGACATCTGTCAAATCATCATAGTTTTTTGACTCGAGTGAAAAGTCGAGTGCTCGACACTCTAAAATCGGCCCCCTGTGCCTTACCATGAGTTTGCATGACCGTACTCGCTAGCGACTTCGTAAACGATTTAGTATGCCGATGTTAAGTTCTATTGCGCAACCGTGAGAGGCGCTGTACTTTTGCTCATACAATTTTTACGCAGTCGCTAGCGAGTACGATCATGCAAACTCATGATAAAGGCACTGTTATAACTAACATAACGTCAATATTTCATTGCATGTTTGCTCCTAATTATAATAATAACCTGCAGGTAATGTTCATATACATATGTTTGACGACCGGTTTAGCCTAGTGGGTAGTGCACTTGCCTGTGAAGCTGACGGTCCTGGGTTCGAATCCCGGTCAGGGCAAATATTTGTGTGATGAGCATGAATATTTGTTTCTGAGTCTTGGATGTTTTCTATGTATTTAAGTATTTATATCTATTAAATATATCGTCGTCTAGTACCCATAACACAAGCCTTCTTGCGCTTACTGTGGGGCTAGTTTGACTTGTGTAAGATTGTCCTCTAATATTTTTTTTTTATTTATATAATTTTTAATGTCGACTTTAAGTAATTAGCCCACTTATCTATATCCCCAGCTCTACCCACCCAAGACCCGGTAATCCGGAAAGACCCAGGCCCCCGTTACCAGCATGTCGCTGACGGCAAAGGCAGGCTACATCTCGTTGACACGTGGCTGAAGGCGAGCGATATCGCTGAGTCAGCGAGATTCAACCCTGATGCGCAGAACGTATATCATCTGTTTACCAGGTACTTAAAAAAAAAAAAATTTAACTGTTTATTTCAAAAAAAAATTAATTACATTGTATGTTAATTACTTAGCTAAATCTTTACATTTTAAGATTGTGATGCTAAGCTTATATTTTATTAAATATATGGTCTTCTTTCGTTTAGATTGGGCTATACAATATTGTTTTTTTATGATATTTTTAGTTTGCTTTGGATTGTCTTCTATTTTATTGATATCTATCTATTTTATTCATTTAGTGTATGAGGTAGGTAGTCCGTCCATACTCTCCTGCCATATACATTACTAGTATTATTAGGTAAAATGTATGTTTTTTTGTTAGTCAAATATCGCAGACCGGTTGGCCTCTCATACTTATTTAGTTTTGCCATTCTGTCCTTATATTCTGATATTATGGCTAGTTTGACTTGATCATATACATTTAAAGTTCTACAGTATTTGAACAATTTATCATAATTATGTCTATGCTTACTTAATTTTCAGTGGTACTATAATTTTTAATAGTCTTAATTGTATGTTATATATGCGCTGTAAGTATGTCTTATAGGTTCTGCCATAACTTAAAATTGACACAAACTTAAATCGATTCAGTTGAAATAAAATCGACTCAAACTAAACCTGTACTCAAATCAAATCAAAATTAAAATCAAAACATTTATTCTGCAAATATACCTCAAGGGCACTTTTACAAGTCAAGATCTATCTGTATCAATTAAAAATATTACAATAATCAAAATACCAGTAATTAAATGTAGTGTTACATGTCAAAAATAAGACTAGAAAACGTCTGTTCACGTCTACAGGTGGCATTTCTCAACCGATTCTTGTGAAATTTTGAAAGCGGACGGGCTACTCCGAACTTCGAATTCCGAAGTTCGTATCGCGCCGTTCCTTTCACTCGTATGGTATATAACACGAGAGTGAAAGAGACGGCCAGGGCCAGTATCGATGATTATAAAGATTCCTTTTGACGAGTCGGTTTTTGGACACTTTAAAACATTTTAATTCAGAAAAAACACTCGACAGGTCTACATCTCATAGAGTCAATAGTTATTTTACTAGAATATATTATAATTACAGGCAGAACCCATCAGTAAGCCAGCCCATGCTGATCGGTAACGGTGGGCTCCTTGGTCTTACGAACTACAACCCTATAAGACGCACTATTATTCTAATCCATGGGTGGAACAGTGGGACGACATCGCCTTTCAACACTATACTAGTACCAGGTTGGTTCCATCGCTTTCCCTTATCTCCCGTACTAAGACGCACTGTTATCCAAATCCATGGATGGAACAGTGGGACGACATCGCCTTTCAACACTGTGCTAGTACCAGGTTGGTTCCATCACTTCCCTTATCTCCCGTACTAAGACGCACTGTTATCCTCATCCATGGGTGGAACAGTGGGACGACATCGCCTTTCAACACTATACTAGTACCAGGTATGTTCCATCGCTTCCCCTTATCTCCCGTACTGAGACGCACTGTTATCCTTATCCATGGGTGGAACAGTGGGACGACATCGCCTTTCAACACTATACTAGTACCAGGTTGGTTCCATCGCTTTCCCTTATCTCCCATACTAAGATGCACTGTTATCCTAATCCATGGGTGGAACAGTGGGACGACATCGCCTTTCAACACTGTACTAGTATCAGGTTGGTTCCATCGCTTCCCCTTATCTCCCGTACTAAGACGCACTGTTATCCAAATCCATGGATGGAACAGTGGGACGACATCGCCTTTCAACACTATACTAGTACCAGGTTGGTTCCATCGCTTTCCCTTATCTCCCGTACTAAGACGCACTGTTATCCAAATCCATGGATGGAACAGTGGGACGACATCGCCTTTCAACACTGTACTAGTATCAGGTTGGTTCCATCGCTTCCCCTTATCTCCCGTACTAAGACGCACTGTTATCCAAATCCATGGATGGAACAGTGGGACGACATCGCCTTTCAACACTGTACTAGTATCAGGTTGGTTCCATCGCTTCCCCTTATCTCCCGTACTAAGACGCACTGTTATCCTAATACATGGGTGGAACAGTGGGACGACATCGCCTTTCAACACTATACTAGTACCAGGTTGGTTCCATCGCTTTCCCTTATCTCCCGTACTAAGACGCACTGTTATCCAAATCCATGGATGGAACAGTGGGACGACATCGCCTTTCAACACTATACTAGTACCAGGTTGGTTCCATCGCTTTCCCTTATCTCCCGTACTAAGACGCACTGTTATCCAAATCCATGGATGGAACAGTGGGACGACATCGCCTTTCAACACTATACTAGTACCAGGTTGGTTCCATCGCTTTCCCTTATCTCCCGTACTAAGACGCACTATTATTCTAATCCATGGGTGGAACAGTGGGACGACATCGCCTTTCAACACTATACTAGTACCAGGTTGGTTCCATCGCTTTCCCTTATCTCCCGTACTAAGACGCACTGTTATCCAAATCCATGGATGGAACAGTGGGACGACATCGCCTTTCAACACTGTGCTAGTACCAGGTTGGTTCCATCACTTCCCTTATCTCCCGTACTAAGACGCACTGTTATCCTCATCCATGGGTGGAACAGTGGGACGACATCGCCTTTCAACACTATACTAGTACCAGGTATGTTCCATCGCTTCCCCTTATCTCCCGTACTGAGACGCACTGTTATCCTTATCCATGGGTGGAACAGTGGGACGACATCGCCTTTCAACACTATACTAGTACCAGGTTGGTTCCATCGCTTTCCCTTATCTCCCATACTAAGATGCACTGTTATCCTAATCCATGGGTGGAACAGTGGGACGACATCGCCTTTCAACACTGTACTAGTATCAGGTTGGTTCCATCGCTTCCCCTTATCTCCCGTACTAAGACGCACTGTTATCCAAATCCATGGATGGAACAGTGGGACGACATCGCCTTTCAACACTATACTAGTACCAGGTTGGTTCCATCGCTTTCCCTTATCTCCCGTACTAAGACGCACTGTTATCCAAATCCATGGATGGAACAGTGGGACGACATCGCCTTTCAACACTGTACTAGTATCAGGTTGGTTCCATCGCTTCCCCTTATCTCCCGTACTAAGACGTACTGTTATCCAAATCCATGGATGGAACAGTGGGACGACATCGCCTTTCAACACTGTACTAGTATCAGGTTGGTTCCATCGCTTCCCCTTATCTCCCGTACTAAGACGCACTGTTATCCTAATACATGGGTGGAACAGTGGGACGACATCGCCTTTCAACACTATACTAGTACCAGGTTGGTTCCATCGCTTTCCCTTATCTCCCGTACTAAGACGCACTGTTATCCAAATCCATGGATGGAACAGTGGGACGACATCGCCTTTCAACACTGTACTAGTATCAGGTTGGTTCCATCGCTTCCCCTTATCTCCCGTACTAAGACGCACTGTTATCCTAATACATGGGTGGAACAGTGGGACGACATCGCCTTTCAACACTATACTAGTACCAGGTTGGTTCCATCGCTTCCCGTTATCTCCCGTACTAAGACGCACTGTTATCCAAATCCATGGATGGAACAGTGGGACGACATCGCCTTTCAACACTGTACTAGTACCAGGTTGGTTCCATCGCTTCCCCTTATCTCCCGTACTAAGACGCACTGTTATCCTCATCCATGGGTGGAACAGTGGGACTACATCGCCTTTCAACACTGTACTAGTACCAGGTATGTTCCATCGCTTCCCCTTATCTCCCATACTAAGACGCACTGTTATCCTCATCCATGGATGGAACAGTGGGACGACATCGCCTTTCAACACTGTACTAGTACCAGGTTGGTTCCATCGCTTCCCCTTATCTCCCGTACTAAGACGCACTGTTATCCTCATCCATGGATGGAACAGTGGGACGACATCGCCTTTCAACACTGTGCTAGTACCAGGTTGGTTCTATCGCTTCCCCTTATCTCCCGTACTAAGACGCACTGTTATCCTCAATCGCCTTTCAACACTGTACTAGTACCAGGTTGGTTCCATCGCTTCCCCTTATCTCCCGTACTAAGACGCACTGTTATCCTCATCCATGGGTGGAACAGTGGGACTACATCGCCTTTCAACACTGTACTAGTACCAGGTATGTTCCATCGCTTCCCCTTATCTCCCATACTAAGACGCACTGTTATCCTCATCCATGGATGGAACAGTGGGACGACATCGCCTTTCAACACTGTACTAGTACCAGGTTGGTTCCATCGCTTCCCCTTATCTCCCGTACTAAGACGCACTGTTATCCTCATCCATGGATGGAACAGTGGGACGACATCGCCTTTCAACACTGTAATTGTATTTCATCAACCATGTAATTAAGTATTTGAATAAATTAATATATTATTAATTTTATATATTTAATATGTTTTTAATTATGATAAAAATTCAAATTGCAATCCAAATCTTAAGCATAATGCCATTGACTTAGGGTTTTATTTCCAGCATTCCTTCAGGCTGAAGACCTGAATGTTATCATCGTGGATTGGACCGCTGGCTCAAATACCCTCAACTACATCGCTGCTGTTGAGAACACCAGAATTGCCGGTAGGTACTGAATATGAGAATCCTCCAACTCCCACTGGACCAAAGTAAGGACTCCCCAATCTCTCTTATCTATAGAAAGTCTGTGCCCAGCCGTGGGACGTCTAAAGGCTGATAATGATGACTGAGTACTATATTCTCATCATCAGTTTTGTCCTAATGGAGCGCGGAATAGGATTTACCACTAATGTTACGAGGGCGACTGCCATTCGGCCTTCTAACCCCAGGGAAAATTAGGTCCTTGATGGGAGTACCTTATTTCCTTCAACAAAAGAGCCACTGTAGTGTCCTAACCTTATCTCGTGCGCATACGCCACGAGGACCGGAGTGGGGATCAGTAGTGGTCCGACCGGCAACCGGAGTGGTGGTGCGCTCTCGAGCTAAGCTCTGTAGCTACACAGTCATACTTATATATTTATATTGCTTGGTACGAGAATACTAGTAGTACTAATAGTGGCTAATATTAAATGATATTGACGGTGGCTGCATGTTTGAGCCTTTTGGGGTGGAAACTCTATGGCCGTGGGGACCTGCAGCTCATTACATTCAAGGAGCTAGCGAACCGCCTTGTGGAAGCGACGGGTGACCAGAAGGCTGGTGCGTACCTCGCTCAGCGGATCAGCATTGCTGTTCAGCGCGGCAATGCGGCCAGCCTTCTGGGCACCCTACCGTCGAGCTCCGAGCTGGAGCCTTTTTTTACTTGTAAATATTTAGTTTAGTTTATTTTAAGCTTAGATTATATTCTATTTTATTTATTTTTTCATATTAAATATTATACCAATGATATTTGTATTTATGTGTATTTGATATTTCGTACATGAGTTTATTGAAAACCCAGGTGGTACGAGCCGACTTTCGACCACGATCTCTATTCATCCTCACACCTTAGAATCGATATGGAGTTCGACGGTTTCAGAGGAATTTCCTCTCTTGGACGCTCAGAAAGCCTACTCCGAAATTCGTATCGTGCCGTCACTTTCACTCTCGTGTTATAACACCATACGAGTGAAAGGAACGGGACGATACGAAGTTCGTATTTCGATGTGCGGAGTAGGCCCTCTGGTTGTAGAATGAGCTCTTGCCGCGGTTTTCCCGAGGGACTAGTATGGGGTTCTTATTTTATTTTATTTTTGTTTATTGGGGAAAAAAACAGACATAGAAAAATGAAAGGAATACATACAAGATATTTTAAAATAGGTATAGTCTATATCCTAAAACAATTCCCACTGAGACATTAAGCATTTACTTCAACGTGGCATTATTGTCGAGAGAATACAGTATAGATAGATAGGTACTATAGGTAGTTATCGTAAAACATACAGATTATTCAAATGTAATTAAATAATAGTAAAGAGAGATACAAAGCAGAGATACAAAACAGAGATCTCCAAATAAAGTTACGGTTAGTTTCAGTGTACAGCATAGAAAAAAGAAAAACAACACAAGAAGGCATCATGCAGACAGCTTCAAGAAAGGAGTGTTAAAAATTTTAATGGGTCGGCAAGTCGCATGTGATACCCCTGGAGTTGGAAGCGTCCATAGGTTGCGGTGACCGCGTGACAAATAATAGAAGCCTTATACGCGATGAGGGACAGGAGATGACACATTGTATCTCGTTCCCACGTATTTGTGTGCCGGCTCCAGTCTTATACTTACTTTATGTTTCATCACAGGTGAAGGCATCGCTCGCTTCATAGACTGGCTGAATGGCGCCACTGGCGCTGTGGCGACCCACTACCACATCGTTGGGCACAGCTTGGGTGCCCACATGGCTGGTATCATTGGTCGTAACATCAACGGCGCGCCCGCTTACTTGACCGGTTAGTAGTGAGGGGCTCAGAACTTCAAAATCCGAACTGCGTATCGTACTGTCCCTCTCACTCATATAGTGAATAACACGAGAGTGAAAGGGACTTTAATATTGCTGACTGTAGACGCCGGTGCCGGTGATGATGGAACTCGACGACTCAAATAAAACTTCGATGTAAAGTTGACTGTATAATTTCAATAGGTGCTGATTTACAAAATAGCTTGGCCAAAAGAGGTATGTGCAGAAGTGGTTGTATGTAAGAACAAAGAATAGGTAATGACGAGCAAGATTTGATAATTTGAGTTAACGTATGTTACAATGGTAGGGATAAAGCGTATGTGAAGCGTTGCTATTGGTGGCTTTAAAAAAGCCGCTCTTATACTAACCGTGCCCGACGGGCGCGTTTTGCTACTGCATACTAAGTTATTATATATAAAATTAAATAAGAGTTGCGTTCGCAACACTGACAGTTTTAATGAATTTCTTATTTCGTGTCTTGTTTGCTTCGCATGATCGCATGCGCGGAAACGCCCGACGCCGTGCGCTTGTCAGAATACATGAAAATCCAATGCGTTTGACAAGCGCGCGTGTGCATAAACACGGCCTCAGACAAGGACAATGATTTCAATGATCTTCCAGCCCTGGAACCGGCCCTTCCTGGCTTCATCACCAACGACCACAAATTCAGGGAAAACGATGGCGCATATACGGAGGTAATCAATAATCCTTCAAATTAAATCTTAGAAAATGTCTTGCAGAAAAGCAAAACGCTAATCCGATGTATGTGTCTACTTTAATACGTACAGTGCGATTACTTTGAGGTTCACACTGAAATATGCTTTTTTTACATTGAATATTCTACTTTAACAGTAATGCAATAGTTTCTGTTATATACATACGATTATTAGACAGTCTGTAAGAATGTAATACAAACTCTATTACAAATACTGTATATGTCACGTAACATTTTTTTAGGTTATCCACACCAACGCGGGAATGCTAGGGTACATAGGTACTTTGGGGCACGTGGATTTCTATCCGAATGGGGGCATCGGTATGCCTGGCTGCGACTCTGCTGAATGCGATCATTCTAGGTAAGATATCACTCTTCTCACTCTGTCTCTAATAGAAACAAGGGTGCAACTGAAAAATTATGCAATTAGCAAAGTTCATGCGTCGAACACTACACGGAGGTGATCCACACTAACGCTGGCATGGTGAGGTATGTAGCAACTTGTGATACATACGTGGTTTTCTATCCAAATGGGTTTTAAGTACCACTATATTTGTCTTACTCCTTCTCTCTGAAAGACAATGATCTATGTTCTGAAGAATTCTGCAAGCAAAGTTAAAGCACCGAAGACTATACGGAGGTGATCCACACTAACACTGGCATGGTGAGGTATGTAGCAACTTATAGTACGTACGTGGTTTTCTATCCGAATGGGTTTTAAGTACCACTATTTTTCTCTTGCTCCCCCTCTCTGAAAGAAACAATGATCTAAAACTCTGAAGAATTCCGCAAATAAGCAAAGTTAAAGCACCGACGACTACACGGAGGTGATCCAAAGAAAAGCAGGCATGCTGAGGTATGTAATCACTTTTTGCTTTCTAGTAACTTCTTACTAGTGTTCAATGGAATTGACATGATGAGAGACTTCGGTCGGTTCTCATTTGATTTACTTTTTATCTTGACGCTTAGAGACCTTATACATTTCTAACAAATCTGGATTATTATTAGTTTCTTAGTCTTATTTTTGACATGTAACACATTTAGTTAATGGTATTTTGTATTATTTTTAATTGATATAGATAGTTTTTGACTTTCAAAAGTCCCCTTGAGGTCTATTTGCAGAATAAATGTTTTTTTTTATATTCTCAGATCTTACTACTACCTGGCTGAGTCCTTGATATCAGGAGGCTTCACCGGGCGCCGTTGCGCCACATATGTCGGTGCCATGACTGGAAACTGTGTGCTATGGGGCAATCTTTGGATGGGCGGGCTTGTGCCTAAGACTGGGTTAGTAACTTTTCTTAAGGTACCAACACGGTAGCCTCAAAAAAAAAAGTCAAGGAAGATGATTCCTTGTGTTGACAGCCAGTGACAAATCGTAGAGTGAGAAGCAAAACTCACTATCAAATCTGTCACTACTCTTGGAATCCTCGTATCTCAGTACTGAAACGATGCTGATATACGAGCTTTATTGTAAGTAGGTATTTTTTGCTTAGTGACTTTTGCTTGTAACCCGATGAAATACAGGTAAAAGGCTGCCAATGCCAACAACACATTCTAATCTGTCTCTTAAAACTTGTACACACAATACTCCGAACTACATGTCGTGCCGTCCCTTTCAGCTGTATAGCTGTATAGTTATTACCCATATATGTGATAATCCACATCAAAAGGGACCTTATGGCGGCAGGCGCTTACGTTACACCTATTCACTATTGTATTGGAACAACGGCAATAAAGGCGTAAGTGCCGGCCGCCATAAGGTCCCTTTCGATGTGGATTATCACAAATGTACCCAACAAAGTTTCTGCTTGGCGTCCTGGGCTTCAATTCGCTAGAAGTACGGCGAGGAGTCGAGCGGATGGTTACTGCTTGTAAGGTGCTCCGTAACAAAATAAATAGTACAGAACTTCACAACACTATTCATTGCATCATCATCACCATATCAGCCGAAAGAGGTTCACTGCTGGAGATAGGCCTCCCCCAAAGAGTGCACTTTGCATGGGGGGTAAATGCCATAATCGCCACGCTTGGCATGCGGGTTGGCGATCGCAGTATTTCCCACCGCACTCCGGGGATGCTGCTGCCCATCCCCCGGTGGTCTTGGTCGTAGTTTTAGGACTTACCCGGGTCCTGTGCAATTGCATCATAGTGCCTCCAAATAAGTCCCGTCGGCGTGCGTACATACAGTTGTCGGACGGTACCGAATCGCGCGCAACCGCGGCGCGCCACCACTCACCGCTGTGCGACATGATCAGTTCTCTCAACGGACTCCTGCGAACCAGGGACCGATACCGGTATTTTTAAAAAACCCTGAATTAGCCCAATATTTTGGATTATTTTTTGCTCTTTACGTAGGGCTGAATCATGTATTTAGGTAACAACGTCGTATTATTAGATTGTCCCATTAAAAACGAAATAATGAACCGGTGACCGTAATAATACCGGTATCCGATCCCTGCTGCGAACTGAACCACAACTGGATATTTTTGTAGACAGCCTGCCCATGCTCGCGACTAGGTGCATCTCTTACTGTGAGAATGAATGAATAGTATGTGACTAATTTTTAGTATAAGATGAAATGTAAATATACTTAAGACACAAGTGTAATTGGTATAACCGTTCTTGTGAATTAAATTAAATAAATTCACTATCGTGTTATACTGTATCAGTGAAAAGGCACGACCTGAAGTTAGGATTTCGAATTTCGGATTAGTCCCGGAACACACCAACGCGGGTGTACGCAGCATTTAAAAAAACTATTCACTTCTCATGCTTGAAAAGTGTGTCAATATTAGGCTAAGCGGGGCTAATGTAGTACATTTAACTCCTAGGGAAAATATGAATACATGTTTATGATTTACAATACATTCCAATCTGGCCAATCAAAATACTTGACCATAGTAAATCCACCAATAAGAAAACACATCGACAACCAATCAGAACGTTGGATTCTTTTTGGTACATATTTGTTCAACTAATTTAACTATTAAAAAGAGTAGTTTTGACTCGGATACATAGTAGGTAGTTGAAACAGGGACGAAAAATAGGTTTTTTCACTTCTCATGCTCGAAAAGTGTGTCATATTAGACTTGTCAAGCGGGGCTAAAGTAGTACATTTAACCCCTAGGGAAAATATGAATACATATTTGTGATTTACAAAACATTTGAATTTGACCAATAAAAATACTTCACCTATTAAATCCACCAATCACAGAACACTAATTTAACTCTTAAAAAAATATTTGGTATTGGGTATTAACCAACCAGAATACAGCTTTACTGAAATCGACCAATCTGGAAACATAATTATTTTTTCTAAAGAGTCTAAAGATTAAGTTTGTAGTAGTCCCTATTCCACAATAATTAAAAAAAGTGGTTAAATCGTTCGAGCAACACTTTGAAGCGCTCAATGGAAGGTCAGTTTAGCTTTTTTCGCGCGTTAATGTTGCGCGCGAACCGCATTGTCTATGTTTTGTGTGTCAAAGGAGTATAGAAAAAAAAACATGCTGCAAAAGTATATATCTTCGCCGTGGAATTTATTGTTAATTTTGGGTGGGTTAACCTTTGTTTATTTATTTTCTCGCAATCGAAGTGAAAAGTAGAGTGTATAACTCTGGTCTAAAAGCCATATTACCCCTCGAACTATTTTCCCTCACTTCGTTCGGGAAAATAACTATCTCGTGGTAATATGGCTCATTTTAGACCCTTGTCATACAATCTACTATTTTTTGTTAAAAAAAACCGGTAAAGTGCGTGTCGGACCATGCACAATGAAGGGTTCCGTACCAACACCTGCTAGTCCACATTTAAAATCACTATCCAATACATTGAATCTAAAAAAGTCGTATCTTCATAGGGAACTCACGGCACACCTTTTGTTTGGGCAAGATAGTTTTTAAGCGAAAATTAAAAAACCGTAAAACCTACATTGTTCAAACCAAAAATCGTTGAAAGTATTTACTAATGCGGTGTGCACCTCAATTTATTTCAGAATTTTAAACTTTATAGTTTGGAAATTATAGAGGGGGGGAACACTTTCTATGACTTTGACAGCTAATATCTCACCAACGATTGACTTAAATGAACAAGTTTTTTAGAAACCTCCATATCATTTATCAATCGATACTCCACACGACTATGTGCGTTGAATTTTTTTTTCATCCACCGGTTACATGTATGGAGTGCCCCCCTAATTTAATATTTTTTTTGTAATTTCACATCACTTTTATGTAGCGGTGGGTATGGTAATTGTAGTGCTTATAGTCTCCGAGTAAATCGGCTGTGACATACGGACGGACGGACGGACAGACATGACGAATCCATAAGGGTTCCGTTTTTGCCATTTTGGCTACGGAACCCTAAGGAGTTGCCGCCATATACTCATTGTATTTTATTATCATTGATTATTTATTTTCTCGCAATCGAAGTGAAAAGCAGAGTGTATAACTCTGGTCTAAAAGCCATATTACCACTCGAAATATCAAAACCATCTCGTGTTAATATGGCCTGTTTTAGACCCACGATAGTTCTAAAGATTTTTGAGCAATCTCTGAAAAACTGCCATGCCCAAACAAAAGGACGTAAGCTTCGTCAGTTTCCTATGAAGATACGACCTTTTTTGTTTCAATGATATCTTTTGATGAATGTGGACTAGTAGGTGTCGGTACGGAACCCTGTATTGTACGTATTTGGCCGGTTTTTTTTTTAAATGGGAGTGCTTTTGGCCATGCGTCTAGCCCAGGGACCGATCCGGTATTTTTAAAAAACCCTGAACTAGCCCAATATTTTGGATTATTTTTTGCTCTTTACGTAGGGCTGAATCATGTATTTAGGTAACAACGTCGTATTATTAGATTGTCCCATTAAAAACGAAATAATGAACCGGTGACCGTAATAATACCGGTATTTTTCTATGGAGAAAATACCGGTATCCGATCCCTGGTCTTGCCAGGGGGCAAAAATGAGAACGGTGAAGCAAGCTCACCCAGAAGATGCCTAAGTAGATAATTCCCGTGTGTCTTCGACATATTGAAATATAATCAACGGGTCCCTACGTGACTAAGGTCGAATATCGCTCGACAGGTTTCGGACCAATACGAGGCCCTTAATAGCTTAATACGGCTATAAGCGTAGCCGTCGCGGCTGGTTCTCATGATTACAGGGATGCCTCGATTCGGTGAGCCACGCCCCCCGTGAAAGAGACACGCTTATGTCCTTCGCGCACGACAAAACGGGATGCAAGTCGAGTAGTGACTCGAGGATGGGCTTTTTTAATTATTTCATTTCATTTTCATTTCATTTCATTCATTTAGACAAATCTCGATAGATAACTGACTGTGTGCAGTTTTATTAAATTTCCTCTTTACAGAGTTAAAAAGGGTAAAATACTATCATTTTAACTTGATTGTGTCGTTTAACAATGCGTGGTTTTAGTAGGTTGAGTAAAAAAAGGAAAATAAACACTCAACTTTGGATTTTTTTCTACAGAGAAAATTTTAAGCAATGATGTTTCGGCTATTGTCAAAAACAGTAATATAGTCAAGAATCATATACTTGAAGAACAATCCTTATTGTTTCTTCGTCCGGGCAGAACAGCGTTTCAAAGAACGCGATATTTCTCGTTGCACGGCCAGTATTGGTCCGAAACATGTCAAGCGATATTCTACCTTAAAGACGTGAAACCCGTTCATTATATTCCATTGTGAACTTCTATTGTTTCAGACAATCTGGTATCTACTACTTGGAGACTCATGCACAGCCTCCGTTCTCTAGGGGTTAATGGACTAATGAAGAAAAACCCTTGAAATAAAACGTCAACCTGTAATATACTATCCTCCTGACCCCTGAGCATTTACTGAAATCACTTGCCACTACGGCCGAATGTACTTTGCAAAGCATTAAACTGTTTTTTCACTTCTCATGCTCGAAAAGTGTGTCATATTAGACTTGTCAAGCGGGGCTAAAGTAGTACATTTAACCCCTAGGGAAAATATGAATACATATTTATGATTTACAAAACATTTGAATTTGACCAATCAAAATACTTCACCTATTAAATCCACCAATCACAGAACACTAATTTAACTCTTAAAAAAATATTTGGTATTGGGTATTAACCAACCAGAATACAGCTTTACTAAAATCGACCAATCTGGAAACATAATTAATTTTTCTAAAGATTCTAAAGATTAAGTTTGTAGTAGTCCCTATTTCACAATAATTAAAAAAGTGGTTAGATCATTCGAGCAACACTTTGAAGCGCTCAATGGAAGGTCAGTTTAGCTTTTTTCGCGCGTGAATGTTGCGCGCGAACCGCAGTGTCTATGTTTTGTGTGTCAAAGGAGTATAGAAAAAAAAAACATGCTGCAAAAGTATATATCTTCGCTGTGGAATTTATTGTTAATTTTGGGTGGGTTAACCTTTGTTTATTTATTTTCTCGCAATCGAAGTGAAAAGTAGAGTGTATAACTCTGGTCTAAAAGCCATATTACCCCTCGAACTATTTTCCCTCACTTCGTTCGGGAAAATAACTATCTCGTGGTAATATGGCTCGTTTTAGACCCTTGTCATACAATCTACTATTGTTGTAAAGTCCGAGACCTTTTCTGTTAAATAAAATATAAACTAAGGTTTTCTCGAGTTTTCACTAAAACAAATCATTTTTAATAATACTTGACAAAGACATTGAGCATATTTTTGTTTAGGTATTTTTTGTCTTTTATAAAGGACTTTAGGAAAAAACAAACACTCGGGAATTGATGCTACCAAAAGGTCGGCCGTCTGTTGGCCAAATAAGAAGTTCAAAAATATTCGGACTTTACTGTAAGGTTTATTACTTTGTAAAGGACGCCAGGTGTCAGGAGGATAAAATGAGTATATATATGTATCCAGGGACCTATGTACTATTGAAGAGAATAAGGGTGGGTTGCACCAAACCGTCTGTAATCGTAGGCGGTGTTCGTTAAAATCTGATTTTATGGAAAGTTTGACAAGTTTCTATGGGATGACAGCTGCTGGCGCCATATTTGGCGATGACCTGCCTGTTATCGTATGTTGGTGCAACCGACCCTAAGTAATAAATTGTCTTAAATAAATTACTTTTATGATTTTTTTATTACTGCAAGCTAAAATAAAATAAGCAGGGATAAAAAGAATTCCATCCGTACTAAATAAATGTGAAAGTGTGTCTGTCTGTCTGTTACCTAGAGTCACGCTTAAATCGCTAAACTGAACCGATTCAGATGAAAGGTATGGAAATAAGTTGAGAATCGGGGAAGGACATAGGATAATTTTTATCCCCGAAATCATCTCTTAAGGGGGTGGAAGTTTCTATGAAAGAGCGATAACTAGGCGCCTGATATAAAAAAAATGCAATGAACGAGTTCCACTCAGACGAAGTCGCGGGCAAAAGCTAATTAAGACTAGATTACTTACTCGCCCGAGCACCGAAGACATGGCAATTTATTATTTATGTCTTAATTTTTTTTGTTGTGTTTTAAATAAATATTTTCACAAATTACATAGTAATATTATAAATTTGAAAGTTCAGGTGTTTGGAAGTTTAGATGTCTGGATGTTTGTTACTCAATTGTGCAAATAGACAACAGATTATGATGAAGCTATAACACAAAGATTCTATTCTACTTTTAATCCCGAAAGTCGTAGTTTGAAGGGATGAATTGGGGAATAGGAAATTTTACGTGGACGAAGTCGCTGGCAAAGCTAGTTATAGATAAAATAGAAGAAAAACTATTATCTGCCTGCACATTCTACAGACCCAATGTTTGACACCTAATCCTAATCCTTCTGTTGACTGCGAAGTTGCGAAGGAATTCAAAGTATGTGAAGTCGCCAACCCGTACTGGGCCAGCGTGGAGATTACTATCTGATATACTCTGCTCTGCAGCTGGACGTATAGGTGATATTGATGATCATGATAATAAAGTTAAAATTGTTGGCTCAAAAAACTAGTATCCAGGCAATAATTAAAAACTGAAAAACGCCTCATAAACGTCAACATCAACATACTAGCCTTGTTCCCTTCCCCACTGAACTGACATTCCTACTCTTCTTATAAATCCCAGTACTTATAATATATTAGCAAAATTTATCACCATCAATAATATCAAACTTTAATTTATATTTTTTAATATGTATGTACTCTTATTAATTTTTACCTGCATTGACTTTTTTTCCAAATTTCGAACTCACGTCCGACATCATTTTCCTATTTTTACTTCCTGCCCTTTGGTTTACTTGATAATGGCTATGGGCAAAGGCCCTCAAGTCCACTTAAAGAAAAAAAAAAAAAAAAAAACATACTAGCCGTCACCCGTCAATGTCAGACAAGTTAAAGTGGTCATGTTACTGAGAAAATAATTATACACTCATGCAGCTCAGTTTCCTAATTCATTCGAACTCAATATCTAATTACCATAATTACAATTACTACTGAAAAACGATGTGATGCCAAGGATATTCTACGTTATCTAGCTATGTTTCAAACGTCAACAAGTGCGTAATTGTGTTGTTCAATACATCACGAGATACCGAAGACTTCACTGTTTTTTTCGGAAAAATGAGTCGCTGTGATTTTAAAATAGTTTTATTAGGGAGTGAGCATGTTGGGAAAACTAGTTTAGTGATTAGATTTGTTAATTGCAGCTTCAACGCAATGACTCCGTATCAAAATGTAAGTTTATTTACATAAACATTTTTTATGATAACAAATGGGATTTAACCTAGAGAATGAGTCAGCGTATAATTGTCTGGCTAATGAATAAGCTCTCATATGATTTGCTTCATACCTACCACTCAGATTTACACCACATATCACTCATTTTTATATTTACTACCTAGAAGTTGCCTGTAAGCAGATATCATTTTCGGTACGGTGTAAGCGGTATGGTGTATTGGATATCAATACCAGTTGAAATATAAAGGTACGCTACCGGTATAAAAGATATAATAGGTAAATAAAGATGTCGCTATTTTTCATAGGTGTACTAAAACCGAAATAATAACGGCCGACCGGTATTATATCGGTACTGAATAGCGACTACATCATTAATCGCCGAATGTTTGTTTTGTTTTCAAATGATCTTTATTTCACAATAACACATTTAAATACAGGGTAATTAACAGTAAAATACAACAGTTAATTACAAATTTTACGTTACATATATACTTTATCAGATTGAAGCACCTATAAAAGATTACGGCATCTTTTTTTTTTGTTTATAGTACTATTTTTCACATTATTTATTTAAACTTACTTATATGGTAACAGAACACATAGTAACAATTGTGAATTTATTTGTATTAAATTCACTTTTAGCCTTAATTATTTGCAATGACTTTATTTTAACTAGTCATAGAACAAGTACAACAATAAATATTGAGGGTTGACGAATAAAATTTAAGTCTTCACTTTACAGCCATTATTAACTGAGCCGCCGAATGAAATTGGTCAAAAATGGGTATTTTAGATGTATACCCCATAACTAGCGCTGATTGGTTAGCGCCATTGCCGCCACCCTCGTAAAGCCTAAACGATACCTTAATGTAAACAGTTCAGCTAGATAAAAAGATAGGGGTACTGTTATATTCCGCTACCAAAAAAATTGAAATGAAATGAAATCATTTATTCTTCAATTTAGGCATGTTACATGCACTTCTGAATGTCAAAAAACTACCACCGGGTCATAAAATAAACCTCTGCCTCGAGAAGAACCGGCGTAAGAAACTCGGCGAGGTGTCATTTTTTCAAAACGATATACTATGTATATAAAATAACAGTAAAAATAGTACAAAATTCAAATGCTACCTACAGTATAAACATACATACATATTTTTTAATACTAAGGACAAAATATTTCTGTGTTAGATTACTTGTGCGGGACGCTATCACTGCCAAACATCCCTATCCATGATGTAATTGTTTATCTTATAATATGCTTTTGAAATAAGTGTCTGTTTCACGACAGATTTAAATTTAGAATCCGTAAGTTCAGTAATGTGTCTTGAAATTTTATTGTAGAATTTTATACAATTTCCCAAGAACGACTTTTTCGCCTTCACTAGTCTATAAAAAGTTATTTTGAGTTTCCCAGTGTTTCTTGTAGTTATTAACTTATCAGTATTTGTTGGGAAATTGTATAAATTCTTCCTAACATACATGATTATTTCAAATATGTACAGCGACGGCAGGGTTAGGATATCTATTTCCTTAAAGATTTCTCTCAATGACTCACGCGACCCCAAGTTATAAATTCTTTTGCGTTATCGAAACCTAACCAAAACGGTACCTTTATTTTCCGGTTATACAATCCCTGCCTGTAAGAGACTAATTATAGATATGGTGTTTCCGCTCACATCTGACATTAGCGTATCTAGTTACAATAAACAGAAACTCTGATATCATACTGAGATCTCGGGGATATAACAAGAATGCTATTGTTTATTTTTTTCGTCCATCAAAGATGGTTAAAACAATGTGTAATAGAAGAGCGGTGATTTTATTTGGGTTTATCTCTGTTTATTCATTTGTAAGTACAGCCAGCATAAGATACCTTTAGGCTCAAAGGGTGTAAACACTATTGTAAAGAATATTATAATATATCACTTGGAGAGCTAAAACCAATGCATTTATTTCAGAGTGACATTCATCAAACAGAACGAACAAATCATTAAATATTCAAATTAACAAAATATGTCACAACACCATAGTTTCCAACAACTATTTTGGTCAAAATGACTTTTGATGCAGTATTGCTCAATTTTTTTTCCCTATCGCTCTGTTTAGTTGAAGTTAAGGTATTGCAAAAAAGGCAAATACTACCCAACTGTTTTCACCTTTAAGCACAAATTCTCAAGAAACTTGGTTGTAATTGTTGTGCATTTTATATTGGTTGTATATGATTACAAAATTTAAAGGTAGTATTGTTGGTCCTCGATCGAAGTGACTCATTATTATTATTATTAAAGCTTTATTTATTCAGTGTTTTATGTAATTTTACATTGCAAATGTGTTGTTAGTTTGTTAGTGATTACTTATTTATGTATAAATATAGGTATTCGTTAGTTAGGTACTTATTTTTTATTACACTGATCCCTTTAGGGTAAAAGCCAACTCTATTCCCTTCCACTTCTCTCTATCTTTAGCTTTTTCCATCCAGTTCTTTCCCGCTATTTCCGTGACTAAGTGACTCATACAACCCTGTTATTCCCCAATACTTTATTTGTTGACTCATACGACCCAGCAGACATCTAGGTTTAAAATTTCAATTGACTTATACAACCTAACTTATCTAGGTATGGAATAATATCTGTTGATTCAACCATTGACGTACAACCTAACATAAAATGTCACAAAAAGCATACACATGCTCGAGGTAACTTTTTGGTTTTAAGTTTTAAGACTTATTTATAAAATACAACTATAAGTCCAACCCAGGTCGGCCCTAGCTGAGTTTCTTGCTGGACTCTTCTCAGCTAGGCTAGGTTTAGGGAACCAGCGACAAAACTCCCAGTAGCTCGATTCCACTCACACCACAGATTCGGTTGAAACCGCTCAACCAATCTCACTGGAGCGCAAACTCTTAGAGTATTCCAGTGTTCCAAACCACACGCGTGGTCGTGCCGGAGGTTTTCCCCTGGATTTTCCCCAGGCTACTCTCCAACCGCGCACTCCTATCGCTTTATTATTACCAATAAATTAGGTCTATGTCTATGTCTATGTCTAAAGGTAATTTTTTGTACTGTAGAGGTTGGATAAGAGCCTGGCCGTGTAGGTCCAGAATCATAACGTATACAAATTGAATTTGAACTATGATTCGAGAATGCGTCAAACTGGCATTCTTCTAGAAACAATTGGTTTTACAGGGACTGGTCTTCTCGACACCATCGGAATCACATGTTCTGTAAATCATTTAAAAGTTTGTTGTAAGCATATTGCAGTAACAGTAAGAAATATACTAGTTTCATATGTGCTTCCAGTGTTATATTTTAGCTATGATCTCCTCCCAGTACCTCTAAACCCGTACCTCTCGTGCAGCATACCCTAGTATTCATATATATACATACCACGTTAGTTACCACAGTACCCATGTCTAGACTTTCGAGATAAATAGTATGTCAAACCTAGTCAACTGTCAAATCAAACATGTTCTGCATCGCGCTATCGAAGTTTCTTAAGTTAGTAGCATAAATATAACTTCTAACCAACTCTCATTGGACTTCGGTCCCTGAGAGATCTCTCTATTGTCGTCTCTTTCTGTGTTTCCTATCTATTGTATATATATGTATATTGTAGGTACTCCCTTTCCCGTATATAATCAATCTTGTACATTATCCTTTATAGGAGCACATTCTACTTATCCACAATACCATTAGAAATTCTACTTTAACGCTAATGTAATAAAGTTCCTATTGCACACTGTTTTAAAATTGTATGTTTTTAATAGAAAATATTGTAAAAATATCGATCTAAACTATTCAGTGGAATAAGAGCATAATGACGTTTATAAAGATTTGTAACTAATTATTAAAAAAAACTGACCAAGTGCGAGTCGGACTCGCGCATGAAAGGTTTGCATATTCGATGTTAAGTAACTACATACTATTATAAAATCTAATTGCAGACTATTGGGGCAGCGTTTTGTGCCAAAACGATGAACTCTGGTGGAAAAGACTTTAATGTTGGCATATGGGATACAGCAGGCAGTGAAAGGTGAGTCATACAAAAACTAATAATAGCTATTTGTTATACAAGGGTGCAAAGTTGTATTTTAACCGCGAGTGTGTAATTGAAACACGAGCTAGCGAATGGATTCTATGGTTAATAAAATGATATCCTGATAGAATTCTGAGCGAAGAGAGTGGTTCAAAAATAGAATCCTGAGCGTAGCGAGTGTTGCAACACACGAGACGTAAAATAACTTTCCAGCTGTGTATAACACAAATCTTTTCACCTCAGTAGAGCGACATTTTTTTTGCTCCTCCTCATCCTAGCGTTATTCCAGTACAGTAGCATCCTAAATATAGTTGGATGCTCGGGATTCACTACCTAATTTGGCGTAGGCACTAGTTTTTACGAAAGCGACTGCCATCTGACCTTCTAACCCAAGGGGAAACCAGATCTTATTGCGATTAGGTTTGTCAAGTGACTGGGCAACTTGACTGTTAGAAGTTCTCAAGCCGCCCGAAGGCCTCTAACTTGGCTTAACGACTACTATCATAGACAGCAGCCGGGATCAACGGATTAGCGTGCCTTCCAAAGCACGGGCGCGCTCAGTTAATAACCACTCAAAGCGGTCACCCATCCAATAACTGACCTGGGCCGACGCTCCTCCGCTCCCGCACACTATGGAATACATTTTAACATGTGTCAAATACACAATTCCAGGTATGAAGCAATGACGCGTATGTACTACAGAGGAGCGCACGCTGCCGTCATATGCTATGAGCCATCTTCTCTTCTCTCCTGGACTCGGCTAAGGCATTGGCTGACAGAGCTGAGGACTGTTGAAGAGGTACGTGTAACTAAACCTACTAATGAAATGTATTAAACGGGTCACACGTCTTTAAGGTCGAATATCGATCGACATGTTTCGGACCAATGAAAGAAAGAAAGAAAAAAAGAAAGAAAATACATTTATTAACGTCTAAACAACACATTACAATATTTAACAATGAATTATAAACAGACAAACGACGCTAAAAAGGGCCCCACTCAGCATAATGCCACGGCAAGCCGCGACGCTGGTTTTCAGTGCGGTCCTACCTTAAAACTATCGAATGACGACACAGACGCAATCTTCTAAATATATAAAAGAAGAAACTGACTGACTGACATATCAACGCACAGCCCAAACCGATGGTTCTAGAGATTCCAAATTTGGCACGTAGGTTCCTTATAAGGTCTAGGGGTGCACTAAGAAAGGATTTTTCAAAATTCATCCCCTAAAGGGTTGAAACGGGGGTCCAAAGTTTGTATGAAAAACCGTATTTATTAAAGTGAGAGACATGAAATTTTGAATATAGAGTCTGTGTTTAAATATATTAATGGCGTATTTCAGCGTTTTTCTAAATTGCTCCACTAAAGGGGTGAAAAGGGGGTTCAAAGTTTGTACGGGAAGAAAATTTTTTTTAAAGTGAGATATTTGAAACTTCGTATATAGACTCTCTGTTTAAATACAACACAACATATATGTGTCTTTCGAAATTGCTCCCCCAAAAGGGTGAAAAGGGGGTTTCAAGTGTGTACAGGGAGCAAATCTTTTTTGAAGTGAGAGATTTAAAACTGCGCACATAGACTCTATGTTTAAATACAACAAAACATATTTAAGCGTTTTTCGAAATTGCTCCCCTAAAGGGTTCAAAAGGGGGTTCCAAGTTTGTACGGAGAGCAAATCTTTTTTGAAGCGAGAGATTTAAAACTTCGTACATAGACTATGTTTAAATACAACAAAACATATTTAAGCGTTTATTGAAATTGCTCCCCTAAAGGGTTCAAAAGGGGGTTCCAAGTTTGTACGGAGAGCAAATCTTTTTTGAAGTGAGAGATTTAAAACTTCGTATATAGACTCTTTGTTTAAATACAACAAAACATGTTTCAGCGTTTTTCGGAATTGCTCCCTTTAAGGGGTGACAAGAGGGTTTCAAGTTCGAGCGGGGAGCAAATTTTTCCTTTTCTTAAAAATCGATATGGGTGTCATTTTCGAGATTCCTCGGGGTGCCGATTACGAAAATGACATTCATTTTCAAATTAAAGATGGCGGACATTTATTTTTCTTAAAAATCAATATGGGTGTCATCTTCGAGGTTCCTCGGGGTGCAAATTACAAAAATGACATTCATTTTCAAATCCAAGATGGCGGACATTTATTTTTCTTAAAAATCAATATGGGTGTCATTTCCAAGGTTCCTCTGGGTGCCGATTACGAAAATGACATTCATTTTTAAATTGTAGATGGTGGACATTTATTTTTCTTAAATATCAATATGGGTGTCATCTTCGAGGTTCCTCGGGGTGCAAATTACAAAAATGACATTCATTTTCAAATCCAAAATGGCGGACATTAATTTTTCTTAAAAATCGATATGGGTGTCGTCTTCGAGGTTCCTCGTGGTGCCGATTACGAAAATGGCATGCATTTTCAAATCAAAGCTGGCGGAGATTTATTTTTTTAAATCGATATGGGTGTCGTCTTCGAGGTTTGTCGTGGTGTCGATTACGAAAATGACATCCAATATCTGCATGCAGGTCAAACTGAGAACCTCCTTTTTTGTAGACGGTTAAAAATTACTCTTAGTAAGCGGGCGAAGCCGCGGGAAAAAGCGTTGAAACTTTGTATAAAGAGTCTCTGTTTAAATACATTAATGGCGTATTTCAGCGTTTTTCTAAATTGCTCCCCTAAAGGGATGAAAAGGGGGTTCAAAGTTTGTACGGGGAGCGAATCTTTTTTGAAGTGAGAGATTTGAAACTTCGTAAATAGAATCTTTGTTTGAATACAACAGAACGTATTTCAGCGTGTTTCTAAATTGCTCCCCTAAAGGGGTGAAAAGGGGGTTCCAAGTTTGTACGGGGAGCAAATATTTTTGAAGTGAGAGATTTAAAACTTCGTATATAGACTTTCTGTTTAAATACAACAAAAAATTACTCGGAATTTTTCGAAATTACTCCCCTAAAGGTATGAAAAGGTGGTTCCATGTGGTGTTTGTACGGTGAGCACATCTTTTTTGAAGTGAGAGATTTAAAACTTCGTATATATTATAGACTCTGTTAAAATACAACACATTATTACAGCGTTTTTTGAAATTTCTTCCCTAAAGGGGTGAAAAGGGGGTCTAAATTTGTACGGGAAGCAAATCTTTTTGAAATGAGAGATTTAAAACTTCGTATATGGACTCTGTTTAAATACAACAAAACACGATTCAGCGTTTTTCGGAATTGCTCCCCTAAAGGGGTGAAAAAGGGGTTTCAAGTTTGTGCGGGGAGCAGTAATATGGGTGTCATATTCGAGGTTCTTCGGGGTGCCGATTACGAAAATGGTATGCATTTTCAAATCCAAGATGGCCGACATTTCTTTTTCTTAAAAATCGATATGGGTGTCATTTTTGTTGTTCCTCGAGGTGCCGATTACGAAAATGACAACCATTTTCAAATATGATGACGTTTTATGATGGATATACGGTCATTTTTTTTCCTAAAAATCGATATGGGTGTCATCTCCGAGGTTCCTCGGGGTGCGGATTACGAAAATGACATGCATTTTCAAATCCAAGATGGCGGACATTTATTTTTCTTATAAATCGATATGGTTGTCATCTTCGAGGTTCTTCGGGGTGCCAACTATGAAAATGACATCCATTTTCAAATCCAAGATGGCGGAAATTAATTTATCTTAAAAAATTATATAGGTGTCGTCTTTATGGTTCCACTGGGTGCCGATTACGGAAATGACATCCATACGTATCTACATACATACATACAAACATACGGATCAAACTGAGAACCTCCTTTTTTGTAGACGGTTAAAAATTACTTTTATTACGCGGGCGAAGCCGCGGGTAAAAGCTAGTAACAACATAAAAGAAACAAAAAAAAAGACATCTACCTTCCTATTCACAGCTTTTTACATATTTTCCTATTAAGCTAAACAATAACATAATATATGTGAATCAAATTCCGCCATCATAGCAAAAAGGCAAGGTCCAAAACTATTGTCCAATTTCAAATTTTAAAAATGTCCGACACTTAATTTTAAAACCATTTGCGGTTTTTTGCGCGCAATGCTACTACTAATAAAAATGAGAAAGTTACGACTTTAAGATGTACGTTTCGACGCCGCTACGGGACTAGTAATTATAAATGAGCAGCAAAATAACTTAATGATCTTTCTTTGTTCCTAAATAATATGTGTGTTGTGTGTTGTTGTTTTAGCGGATTTTTTTAAATTCTATTCTACGTATAATTCTCTTTTTTTATATCACGTCGGTGGCAAACAAGCGTACGGCCCGCCTGATGGTGAGCGGTCACCGTAGCCTATGGACGCTTGCAACTCCTGGGGAGTCACATGCACATTGCCGACCCTTTAAAAAATTATACACTCCTTGAAGAACCCCATACTGTAGTTCCTCGGGAAAACCTCGGTAGGAAGCTCATTCCACAACCGGAGCGTCCGTGGGAGGAAATTCCTCTGAATCCGTACCGTACGCGACCATTTCGGTTCTAAGGTGTGAGGATCATACTCATAATAGAAGAATAAATCTTAATAATTCGATTCCAGGATTGCAAAGTGTACCTATGTGGCACCAAGAAAGACCTCCTGGACTCTGGTCTCGCGCAGCGAGAGGTCCCAGAGGAGACCGTGGCCACTTACTCCCAGGGGTTAAGAGGTCATTTCCTCACCTCCAGCAAGACTGGGGAGAATGTGGGTGAGTAGGGGGATTCCACGTTTATAATTACGATTCATCATCATCATCATCATTTCAGCCGAAAGACGTCCACTGCTGAACATAGGCCTCCCCCAAGGCTCGCCATTACGATTAGTAACGGGATATTTACCATGACATTTGTTTTTGTGAGTTTCCCATATTTAGGCACTACATACTACTACTACTACTACACACACACACACGCGCTAGTACTACACACACTACTACACACTACTACTATATTAGGTAAGAAAATGGCAAGTTAAAAAAGAGACAAGATAGGAAAGTGCCAAGTTTAGGAAAATGTCGAAGTCGTCCTGAGCGATTTTGACCAAATATGGGAATAATTTCCGAGTTCATATAACCTAGACCTTTTCAAGGCACGAGTGAATAGGCATGGGAGAGCTGAAAAATGAAATGAAATGAAATATTTTGAAATGAAATATTTTTATTACATATACAGACATTCAAAAACAAAATAGCAATGGTCCCACACTAGGCTAGGCCTATACAGAGAAAGAAACCGATACAGAGTAACAGTCCATGCGGCTAGAAATGAAGGCAACACAAAGTAAAATAAACTAATTCAAATATATAATGAACTTGAAGCATGCAATGGTGTGTGCGACGTGTGTATAGGTGTGAGTGTGTGTAAGTGTGTTTGTATGTCTATGAATGTATGTTATGCTATTGTATTAATTATCGATTCGGATTGCTGATAGTTCCAGGATAACAGTAGGGCCTGAATTTTCTTTCTTGCTCGCTTCACAGTCGGCCTCATTTTTGCCCCCTGGCTAGATGCTGACCAAGAGCAATCCCTACTCTCAAACTAATCATAATTCTAATTTAAATGACCATGCGAGCTTGAAATCTTGTATTGTGCACCGAATTCAGTTCGATTATGGGTTTTGGAGCCAATAATACTAGGTTTTCTTGATAATGAATTTATTAATTAATTAATTTAAGAAGTTCAACAGCGTTTACAGTAAATGTGTACAGATTAGTTATTATACTTTAAGCATAGCCAATGACAGAACTCCCTTATAAAAATATAAAATTAACTCCGAGTTGGATTTAAACATGTGGGTATATCTAAGTCTAATTTTTTAAATATAATAAAGGTTATTTCACTCAGAAAATGAAATACATTAAGAACTGCCCAAACAACAATTCATACAAAAATGGGTGATGAAAATAAAAGATGGAGGAAAACACAATTGTGAATAATAAAAATAATGGAAGTAAAATTACGAGCAAAACTTGTTGTTAGTGTGTGTGTGTGTGTGCGTGTGTGTGTGTGTGTGTGTGTGTGTGTGTGTGTGTGTGTGTGTGTGTGTGTGTGTGTGTGTGTGTGTGTGTGTGTGTGTGTGTGTGTGTGTGTGTGTGTGTGTGTGTGTGTGTGTGTGTGTGTGTGTGTGTGTGTGTGTGTGTGTGTGTGTGTGTGTGTGTGTGTGTGTGTGTGTGTGTGTGTGTGTGTGTGTGTGTGTGTGTGTGTGTGTGTGTGTGTGTGTGTGTGTGTGTGTGTGTGTGTGTGTGTGTGTGTGTGTGTGTGTGTGTGTGTGTGTGTGTGTGTGTGTGTGTGTGTGTGTGTGTGTGTGTGTGTGTGTGTGTGTGTGTGTGTGTGTGTGGGTGAATGATTATTTATTATCGTTGCACACTAGCGACGTAGCAAGAACACAAGTTAGTAGCGCATAGACAGAGTCACCGGTGACAGGAATTTTAAAACTAAAACAAGATAACTATGTATAGATACTAAATTTTATATACCCAACAAATTCCACGTTTCTCTTTAACCCCCGACGCGCAATGGAAAAGAGGGGTGACCATTATAACTTTAACATGTGTATATATGTAGCTCTTTAACGGATTAACCGATTTGAGTGCGTTGTTTTTTTTAATCGAGGGTTCGATGGCGTAGAGCCTTATGGTTGGTTTGTTTTGTGTCAGTTTTTTTATTTTATTCTACATCGGTGGCAGTGATTGGTTCTTGTGCCAAATCTTAGGATTAGGTAGCTGAGCCCTGGTCCCTATACCACAATATTTTACAAGTCTGTAATGAGAAAAATGTACCGTTTACCATATAAAAAGTTTACAATTTTGTCAAATTGTACGCTTATAAAGTGGTATAGGCCCCTGGCATCTTTTTGAATGAAACTGCAGTGGGTTAAGGCTAGTAGGATGAATCATCATCATCATCATCATCATCATCATCATCATCATCATCCTCCTCCTCCTCCTTCTAGCGTTATCCCAGTACAGTTGCATCCTGAAGGATGCTCGGGATCCGCTACCAAATCCCAATATTTGGCGTAGCCACTAGTTTTTACGGAAGCGACTGCCATCTGACCTTCCAACTGGAAGGGAAACCAGACCTTATTGGAATTAGGCTTGTCAAGTGAGTGGGCAACTTGACTGATATAAGTTATCAAGCCGCCCGAAGGCCTCTAACTTAGCTTAACGACTGTTATCATAGACAGCAGCCGGGATCAACGGCTTAATGTGCCTTCTAAAGCACGGGAGCGCTCAGTTTATAACCACTCAAAGCGGTCACCCATCCAAGAGCTGACCTATGCCCATGTTGCTTAACCTCTCATATGCGGGCGCCGCTGGGCCACGAGCGCTCCTGCTAATAGGATGATGAATAAGGGTTTTCTTTTTGTTCCAGAGGAGTTGTTCCAAAAAATAGTTGACGACTGTGCTTCAGACAAGCGAGTGATGAAAAACGTCGAGGACCTACGTGTTCAACTATTGAAGGACGAAGCGGCTTACCGTGCGAAGAACAAGCAATATTGTCTATGTTGAAACGTGTATTTGTCTCTTTCTGTCTAGTTTCAACGGAGCTGATATGAGAGAGAAAGCTTTGCCGTTCGTTGTCACTTTAGAAGTAGAAGTGTGCGAGCATTCAATAATGTCTATGCCGAAACATGAATTTGTCTCTTTCTGTCTGGGTTCAACAAAATTGATATAAGAGGGAAACTTCCTATTGCTTGTCCCTTTGAAATAGGAAGTGGTGCGCCACGTATATGAGATAAATAAACGAAACATGTGAATATCTCATTTTGTCTAGTTTTGACGTGCCTAGTGCGAGAGAGATGGTTTTATCTACGGATCTTGTTACGCAAAAACATGTCTCAAGAAAGTTTAAATTTAATTGAATTTAATTAAAAAGGTCAATATCCGTAATTTAGTAACCAAAGAGCTATTTTTGTATGTAGTATAGTATCACCGCAGATTAATTATAAGTATGTACTTAAGTATGCAAGGTTTTTTATCGAACAAAACCAATGTTTGACAGCTAGAAAACAATGAATCATACTATCCCGCTCTATCGCATAAAACGCTGTTGTCTAGTTGGGTTAGCCGCGTTTGTACATCACCGCAGCCACCTACTTAGTAAAGTGTTTACACAAATAAGAAATAAGAAATATTTATTCGAGACAAAAACAACAATTAATACAGCAAAAATAGAATATAAAAATAAGCAAAAAAGTTGTGTTATCTCGAAACGGTACCATCTCAGCATAATGCGGGCAATCGCCAGCGCTGGTCTTCCGATGGGACCGTCGAGTGATTTCACGGTGTGTAACTGTACGAACATAAAGTAATAATAATAATAATAAATAAAGAACGATTAACATGAAGAAGAAGACGGATTTTAAAAACAAAGTTTGACATTTTTTTTTTAAACCGTTATATATGAACGCAGCAGCCTGTGCTATCTGTTCCAGCTAAACTAGCGCCAATGACAGTTGGAATGGCAGGCAGTAACTAAAGGAACTAAATCTAAATGAATATTTGGAACATGGCGTCATATACTGATTATGTCTAATAAATTAACACAACCTAGTTGTACGATGCTGTCACAGCCCATCGGTGTCAGCCGCGTTTGAGTGAATTAACACTCCGGTGGGGTGTGAGAGCCAAGTTTGTCCGAAGTGTAGCCTCTTAATTAAACGAGTAAGAAGAACAGGGTATATTATGGGTTCGGTTACATTTTGGTGCCGTGTGATCAGGATTAAAATAAAGTCACACGCCATAAAAGCTTTATTTTTCGATTATATGGTCTCAATGTTTTCATTTTCACCAAGCCCATGATTGACCACCACCATTTGGTTATAGCTAAGTATTATTGTTATATAAAAATATGTATTGACAAAAGTGATTGACAAAAATACCTTGAAGTGATGGTAATTTAAATTGAGAAATTAGCGAATGTGGGCTAAAACGCTTAGGTTAAGTAACGATTTATGTTTTACCTGATACCTCAATAATCTTAGATCTCAAAAGTGGTTTGCAGTCTGTCATCCAAATGTATGCGGTGTTTAACGCGCGCTTAGGTTCAAAATGCCTAATCCTAGAATGTATGTATGTAAGCACTTTATTGTACGCAATAACATGTTAAAACAATATACATGACACATAGGATTAAAGTACAAATGCGAACTTATTACTATGAGGGATCTCTTCCAGCTAACCTTTGAGAGATTGAGTGGAAAGTGGGAGAATGAGATAGACAAATTTACACAGTGTGCAAAAACGTTTCGATTGGGTGGTGCTAAAAGTGCAACAAAAACTGGCAACCGTACTGTCTTCTCGAAGATCTCACGGTTCGAAATAATTGCCATACGATATAAAAAAAACGGTGGGTACTACCTACGGACCTGGTGCAAGTTCGACCCCCCCTTGTCAAGTGAGTGAGCAACTTGACTGTTAGGTCTCAAGCCGACCGAAGGCCTCCAACTTGGCTTAACGACTGCTATCATAGACAGCAGCCGGGATCAAAGGTTTTTTGTAATTAACCGTCTATTTTTTGTCTTGGTCTGAAATCTTAAATTATTGAAGCTACTTATGTTTTAGTGTTGTACAGTCAAGATCTAAAATATCTATACGCACTCTAGTGACAATGTGAAGTTGCGAACATGACTTCAGTGACAAGGGCGTAAGAGAGTACAGATATTTTTGATACTTTGGGAACGTACTAGTACATTACTGCAGGGACCGCGAAATATGGGATTTCAAACCATGTTCTCGCCGACACTTGTATAGTGCTTTTCACATAAAAATGCAATGAAATTTGAAATTTAGAAGAAAACTCCAAATGAAATTCTAAGTATTAAAACCCAGTAATAAAAACACGCGCTGCAGCAGCCGGCGGCTGGCGTCGTCATTTGCTTCCGTGGCCTGGCGCGCCCCGGAAACAAAAGACGATCACTTTGCCGGCGTAGGCCGGCAATGTTGTATGACATTCCATTATGGGCCGCTCGGTGCGCCGCACCCGAAACGTGATACTTCGCAGCCTGTTATAACGAACATAATGACAATATTTCATTGCATGTTTGAGAAAATGTATTTATGCCTTTACATATAAGTATATATCGACGTCATTTAACAGTTAAGTGAATGGATGGTTTAAAATGTGATATGTGATGTAAAAAGATAATAATGATCACTATTTAATGTCAGTTATCTTATATATAGGGGTGAATCAACTATTTTTTGTTGTTCGTTACCATGGTTACGTCTCCTGAGTCACTCTTTAAAACCGTGATTTTATAGGGCTTAAATCTACCAAAAATGAATTTTAACGATAAGCATAAATTCATTTGGACATGGGTCATCTCTTGAACGTGCTTGAAGTCCATATTATAAACATTTTTCTAAGAAACTCGGTTACTGTTGTCTCCTCGCTGACGGGACAGAATAACAACAAGAAAAAGTTGATTGACCCATAGAATAAGCAATGCTAAATAAAATTGTTATTCATTGTCTCGTAAGGGTTTATCCAGAAATACAATCCAACGCGAGGTTTGTGAAGGGGGGAAAGGGGTTCTGAAAACCTCACGACTAATCACGTTGGAGGGGGGGGGTACATTACGATTTGAAACGGGATATTTACCATGTATATTTGTATTTTTGAGTTCCCGATATTTCGGCACTGTTGCAAGCGCCATTATCAAGGGTTAACTGACGTGCGAGTTTTAGTTGTGGTCTACGTACACACCATAGCGATCTACCCTCTTCCTGGTTCGCTTTTTTCGTAATTCTAATGTAAATGACCATGTAAACTTGAAATCTCATCAAAGATCACCAAGGGGTAGGGGGGTCTAAAAGAGGGCCAAAAAACCTCACGTGATTTCTGAATAACCCCTATTTCTGCCTCATGAGAAATATAATTTAGCTAATAGGAGTGTCATAGCAGCTATTGTAAAATATACTATTATTTCCACCACTTTTTTGTCGAAAAATATTATTTTACTCAAATAACCCAGTGAGAGAAGATCTATTGATAGGAAACATTATTATAATTTCTGTTTAATGTTCAGTTAGGTAATATATATATGACTGAAAAAACGATCCATTTCTATTACAAGTACGATCCATATAAGAAATTGGTATTGTATAGAAGACGTTCAGAGAATATTTGACCGAGCGAGGCTTAGCGCGAGCGAAACGACTCTGTTTCAGCTTAGCAAAAATGCTTTCCTACTTATTCTTAATTTTCAAGTTCGATAATTATTATAATGGATTTTTTTATGATGGCGGAGCCATGGGGGGGAAACGTAAAAAAATATTAGTTGGTCGACAGCTCACAGAAGGGCTTGAAATACCGGTATTTTCCGGAACCGGTATCGTGACCTTGAACCAGAAACCGGTATTAGACTTAGCAACAGTACCGAGGTACCGGTACCTTTATAAAGATCCGGTATTTTTCGGTGCTAATACCGGTAATATTTATTTACCGGTATGTTAAAGGTATTTTCAGTACCGGATCCAAGCCCTGCTCCAGGGACCGTTTTCGGTACGGTATAAGCGGTATTGGATATAAAAACCGCTTCGTTATAGTTCAGTTCAGTTCAGTTTAGTTCATTTATTCAATAAACAATATACATTGCATTTGAAATATTTGTACATAAAAACATATTAAATTTAAGCAAAATATACTAAAAAGACAGAACAATTTTAAATGTCAGTTATTATAATGGTTAATTTTCCTAATTTCAAAATAATATATATATATCAATTCTCGCATTTTTTTTACAAAGGTAGAACTATACCGGTTGAACTATAAAGGAACGCAACCGGTATAAAATAACAATATCGCTATTTTAGATAGGTGGACTCAAACATTTATTATAACGGTAGCCAACCGGTATTATTTCGGTACCAAAAAAATTCGAACGTAACTTTTACGATGGATACATAGCGCGACCAACAGCGAACAGCGACTACGTCAGTAATCTATCGCGCCGAACGAAATTTAACAAAAATAGGTATTTTAGGCATTCACCCATTAACTAGCGCTGATTGGTTGGCGCCGTTGGCGGCACCCTCTTAAAGCCCAAACGATACCTTAATGAGAACGGTTGGGGTATCGAAAAAAATAGCGGTACCGTTATATTCCGCTACCGAAAAAAATATTTTGCGGTATCGAAACCTAACCGATACGAAACGGTATGACGTCATACCGTTTTTAAAACGCTACCTTTATTTTCCGGTTATGCAGTCCCTGCCCTGCTCACAGAGCTACTCGGCTCAGTTTAAGAAATGTTTAATTTAATGTATAATAGTGATCTTAAGAGCTCATATTTTTGCTTCCAAGTGCCTTTATTATATAGAGTCATTTTTAATAACTGATTAAGGGTCGGTTGCACCAACATACGATCACAGGCCGGTCATCGTCAAATATGGCGCCGGCAGCTGTCATCCCATAGAAACTTGTCAAACTTTCCATACAATCAGATTTTAACGAACACCGCTTACGATTACAGACGGTTTGGTGCAACCCACCCTAAGTCTTCAGTCGTTAATGTGTTTTTTATGACCTTATAATTATATTAAATTAATTTCTTTGTTGCCATAAGCAAATGTGTTAAATATATACAATGTGTAATCGAATGTCACAATATGTTAAAATAAATGCTTTATATTTTACATTATAGCTTTGATGTTTTAATAAAATGAAATCACTCCGAAAACTGGGGCGCTACCGCGAACAGCAAACGAAGTTTTCGCTCTCTGTCGCACTTGCACGTTCGGACGTAAGTGCGACAAAGGGGGAGAACTTCGTTTGCTGTTCGCGGTAGCGCCCCTGGTCCTCAAAGCCTAAACCAGTCTGATCATTTATTTTCATTGCAACCCCCGCCCGTACCCCTGGGTTAAAAAAGGGTGCAGCGGGGCACTGGATCGCGGGAATTAAAATTAATCGAAATATTTTTCGTTTCTTACATCATTTACTAGAGTGTCATCTTGGTAAATTATGAAAGCCCTTTCCGCTATATACTTTTTCTACTCCGGTACTTTTATCTGTCAATTATATGGTCCCGCAACCCAATATAAAAGTGTCTTATGCAATTTAAAAAAAGTTTATCTAGTCTATTCTTCATAAAGACCCTAGGGTTATTATGTGATATAACAACTGCTAACAGAGGTGCCATGTGAACCCAACAAAAAAAGACACTAAATTTACAACGAACATCAAAACCGCCAACTTAACAAACAATTGAATTCGTATGGTTTGAAACACGTAAGTCAGTAAATGACAGTTGAAAAAAATTTACCGTGTCTATGATTACGTTCTGTGGACTGTCATTTGTCACTATCCAAATTACCGCTCTTTCTTATGCCGTAATGCTATTTAATTTTGTGTTTTATTATTTAATCCCTAGTTGTAGAAAAAGTAATGTATGCAACGTTGTATAAGTAGGTCAAAAAAGGCTCATGGCGTCTTTATTAACAATTTCCGGCTTCGTCTCTAATTGTTACACACGCCACTCTCGTTTTTGGAACCCTCTTATACAACTATTGCATAAAATACTATATTATACTCTGATCCGGGCATAGATAGCACTCTAGTACCTAAATGATGTAAAAGACGAAAGATATTCCGATTAGCTGTAATTTCCCGCAGTCTAAATTGTCCCGCTGCATCTTATGTACGAAACCTAGGGCGCTACCGCGAACAGCAAACGAAGTTTTCCCTCTCTATCGCACTTACGTCCGAACGTGCAAGTGCGACAGAGAGCGAAAACTTCGTTTGTTTGCGGTAGCGCTCCTAGATAAGCGTGTATATGTACGAAATACATGAAGTAAGAATGAGACTGGAGCCGGTAATACACACATACATTAGGGTTGCCATGAATATGGGGATGTCGTGCGACAATTAAAATAAAAAGTATCTATCGACCATTCTAATGATCATATTTCAACACTAGTCCCATCCATCCTAGGCTTTGCCGACATTTCCCCGTCTGCCACCCTCCTTACAGTCTGCACCGCGCAGGTACCGTTTCAGTAAGGCGCAAGCATGTCTTTCTCTGGTCCGTACTAATTAACTATGGTTTTCTAACCGGGACAATTTTTACCGGGACACTGGGATACCCCGCCTCCAACCGGGACATGTCCTGGCCAACCGGGACGTATGGCAACCCTAACATACACAGATGTGCGAAAGAGATGTAAGCATAGACAATACGCGGGAACGGGATACAATGTGTCTTCTCCTGTCCCTCATCGCGTATTATTTGTCACCGGCCTGTGACACCGAAACGTCATCAATGTATTTAAGCCCATTGGCTTAATTTAAATTGGGCGCCAATGTATATAGGTACAGCACGACTAATTATGAGATGTCAGAATTGTGCTAATGGATGATTTAGATTTAGATTTATTTATTTCATAATATGCCCGTGTGGTTGCCGGGTAAGAATTGCGCCACCCCATCTCTTCCCGTGGGTTTCGTAGGAGGCGAATAAGGGAAAATCGGAGGGTGGGCAGCAGCATCCTTCGATCATTACCACCATCAAACTGCGGTCGCCAACCCGCTTGCCAAGCGTGGCGACTATGGCAAATCCCCCCCAAATTGGGGGAGGCCTATGTTCAGCAGTGGACGGTTTTCGGCTGAAATGATGATGATGATGATGATTTCATAATATAACAATACAATATAAATTATCCTAAGTCAATTTATACGACTTTATATTATGATCGTCAAAAAAATTATGAAATGTCAAAAATTATAATAATAATAATAACATTAAATTATACAACAATTATCAATTTTTTTTAAATAATGATCATACTACTAAAATCACATCATTTACAACAATAAAAATCCGCGTGAATAATGTAATGTCGAAAACTTAAATAATCATCAGTCACAATACTTTAAAATTAAAATAAAACAAAACTATAATTTAAAAATTCAATGTCATACAAATTTCATTTCCATGAAGTCATTTACAGAATAAAAAGAATTTTCCAATAAAAAGATTCTAAGTTGGCGTTTAAATGCTTCGTCGGATGTTTCATTTTTAAGATGATGTTTCATGTTTTTTTTGTTTTGTGATGTATCAGTCTTTTGATATAGTTAAGTTATCATAAGTCCGTCCCTTTTGGGTATTCGCTAATCCTCCTATTGGATCCTCTTTCTACGACGAAATATAATTTGATATATAATTTAACAGTGGCTTTTCTGTGAAGAGAATAGTCGTGAGCAAACCGGCCTAAACCCCAATAAGATGTAGTTTTGTAATAGAAGGTCAGGTCGGCTCATAAAAGTTTGTACGCCAAACCTTGTGATTTTTTGGTTGGTCCTTTGCCTGGTTGGTCTACTGAGAGACCAGTAACAGATTTTTTGTTTGGTCCTTTCCCTGTTCGGTCTACTGAGAGACCAGTAACAGATTTTTTGTTTGGTCCTTTTCCTGTTTGGTCTACTGAGAGACCAGTAACAGACGTTTTGATTGGTCCTTTCCCTGTTCGGTCTACTGAGAGACCAGTAACAGATTTTTTGTTTGGTCCTTTTCCTGTTCGGTCTGCTGAGCGACCAGTAACAGATTTTTTGTTTGGTCCTTTTCTTGTTCGGTCAACAGAGACCAGTAACAGATGTTTTGATTGGTCCTTTCCCTGTTCGGTCTACTGAGAGACCAGTAACAGATTTTTTGTTTGGTCCTTTCCCTGTTCGGTCTACTGAGAGACCAGTAACAGATTTTTTGTTTGGTCCTTTCCCTGTTCGGTCTACTGAGAGACCAGTAACAGATTTTTTGTTTGGTCCATTCCCTGTTCGGTCTACTGAGAGACCAGTAACAGATTTTTTATTTGGTCCTTTTCTTGTTCCGTCTACTGAGAGACCAGTTACAGATTTTTTGTTTGGTCCTTTTCTTGTTCGGTCTACTGAGAGACCAGTAACAAATTTTTTGTTTGGTCCTTTTCCTGTTCGGCCTACTGAGAGACTAGTAACAGATTTTTTGTTTGGTCCTTTTCCTGTTTGGTCTACTGAGAAACCAGTAACAGATTTTTTGTTTGGTCCTTTTCCTGTTTGGTCTACTGAGAGATGAATAACAGATTTGATTTGAAAAAGACAAAATAAAAGACGACAAGTGATTAAGTTTCAAAGAGGACTCTAGAACTCCTTAAGGCACAACCTACAAAAAAACGCTAGTTTGGAAGTTGACTGTACATAGGTTTATGCTCAATATAATTTCGCTATTGTCATAAACTTTTATGATATATTTGTAATATTTGGAAATATTGCGTTCAGTAAAATGAAAGTCGCAGTGTGTGTTATCTTTGCCAGCATATTTGGTAAATTATAACATTTGCTTTATAAAATAGAAGTCAGTTAGTTAATGGAGAAGTAAGGGCCTCCAGGCAGGCCTCAGGGGCCTTTGCCAAAAACTAGAATCGTAACTAACGAGCCGTGGCACAAGAAAAATGAGCGTTCCCGTGCTTTGGAAGGCAGTTTAAGCCGTTGATCCCGGCTGCTGTCAGTGGCAGCAGTCGTTTAGCCAAGTTGGAGGCCTTCGGGCGGCTTGAGAACTTCTAACAGTCAAGTTGCCCACTCACTTGACAAGGGGGGTCGAAGTTGCACCACGTCCGTAGGCAGTACCCACCGCTACCGCGTTATTCTCATTCCAAAATTTAACATTTTCTTAATTAGTCCATACCGGGCCCGGATTGTTAACGACTCGTGAGTGATTATTTGTGACTACTTTATCAATTAGGGATCCAGGTATAGAGTAAACTGGAGTCAACAATAAGTTTAAATTGCACTGATTTCCTTAACTTTCACTTAACGTTGGGGCTGGTAAGGACATCAATTAACTTTAACGATGAGAATCACTCTACAACATGACCCATGGTGCTAAAAGTGCAACAAAACTGGCAACTGAAGGTAGTGTCTTCTCGAAGAACTCACGGTTCGAAATAATTTCCATACCTACGATAAATAATTATACTTCACAGGAAAGATGCAGCAAAATTTTAAAACACCACATGCTGGTAATAAGAATACGTACATACAATGTGATAGTGACAGCGTATTTGTTGTCATATTATCAGGGCCCTTAGGGCGAAAATTACGTTTCTTTTCTTGAAAAGTTACATTTTTGATGCAAAAGTTAATTTTTTTTGTTCTTCATAATTACTTTAGTAACGTTCGATTTTAAGATGTGAAAAGCCACATACAACTATCATTCGGCGAGTTCTGCGACAGAATTACGCCAGTATGATGGGCGGTATTTCGAATGTCATACATAGTTGCAGCAGACAGACAGACTGAGGCGTACCACGTAGGTTCTGTTGTCACCTTTTCTGTACCGTATTGACCTTTCTTTTTAAATAGAGTTTCATTATTCTCAAAAGTTACAAAAATTTCCTACAACAGAAGTTACTTACATGTTACGCGAGCCGGTCAAAAGTTACGAAAAATGTAAGAAATATAACCATCTGGCAACACTGCATATTATACAGATTTGGAAACAAACGCTTGTGCCTCGACTCGTTAGACAGACTACACATTATTTGTTATTTACAATTTTGCTGTCTCTACCGAACACAACCAACTACCGTCAAGATTTTAATACTAGCCGTGCTTTATCCAAACTCGACATTGGCAGAATCATCAAGGCATTGATGGAGCCATAATACAAAAATTGATTGATTGATTGAATTTTGCTGTCATTCAGTAGATAGGTATTAACCCGTAGTCGTCGTTACCGGTCCCGGGGATCCCAGGACTCATTACAAAAGAATTCTATTGTTTATATTTTTCGCCGGGCGACGACGGCTTGAAAATCTGTCAAAATTATAATCATATTTATTGATATACATTCACTTGCTTTTTGGGTTCATACACGGATTTAGATTCGCGTCTTTTCTGTGGACATACCAAAAGTTAAGGACTACAAAGCTTAATTTTGGATTGGACGAGTAACCCGCATAAACAGTGTGTCCGTTTCTATAAATCCCTGTAATAAAAACGTAACTAACATGCACATAAGCCGTTAACTATTGACCACAGGAGGGACGATTTTTGTTTTTTCAACTAAGTATGACCCTTTTATGTTTATGAGAACTTCAACAAAACACTCTACAAATGAGGCAACTTTCTGACTTGTCGGTGCGGAAGCGGTATATCAGACAGCTGTCACTGTCAACTGTCAGTCGAGTCGGTACCGCTTCTCTTCAAGTGTTTGTCGGACTTCACACATTTAGGATTCCGAACTAACCGCAAAATTTACTTGGTTTTAATATGAATAATCAGGAAATTTAAATGAATAAAATACTTAAATATTTGTTGGTCAAATATGAAATGAAATCATATATTCTTCAATTTAGGCATGTTACATGCACGTATGAATGTCAAAAAACTACCACCGGTTCATAAAATAAACCTCCGCCTCGAGAAGAACCGGCGTAAGAAACTCGGCGAGGTGTCATTTTTTTCAAAACAATATACCTACAATGTACATAAAATAACAGTAAAAATAGTACAAAATTCAAATACTACAGTATAAACATACATACATGTTTTTTAATATTAAGAACAAAATATTTCTGTGTTAGATTACTTGTGCGGGACGCTATCACTGCCAAACATCCCTATCCATGATGTAATCGTTTATCTTATAATATGCTTTTGAAATAAGTGTCTGTTTCACGACAGATTTAAATTTAGAATCCGTAAGTTCAGTAATGTGTCTTGGAATTTTATTGTAGAATTTTATACAATTTCCCAAGAACGACTACGTTATTATACGTTATAATAAACGTTACCACCAAATTTGATGACTAGCTCCAACCGGCTGTAAACCCATGTGACAGATGACGGACGGACGGACGCGTGAGTGACAATAGGGTTCCGTTTGGACTCTCCGGGTACGGAACCCTGAAAATATGCCCTGATAATATATATATAGTAGTATATCTAATCCTGTATGTATGTATCTTGTATACCTGTATATATATATTTTATGTTTGTATGTTTTATTAGATATTCTGATATACATTTTCATACTCTTTTTCTTTTTTTTCTTTTCTTTGCACCTTTTATAAAATATCTGTTTAGCCCAATGGTTGGCTGGTAGAGAATGCCATTTGGCATTAAGCCCGCCATTTCTACAATTTGTGTATTTTGTGCATTAAAATTTAAATAAATGAATAAATAAAATAAGCTTCCTAACTGTAGCGGGATGCGCGGGTGATACGAATGCAGAGCGCCTACCGCGAATCGCAAACGAAGTTTTCCTTATCTGTCGCACTTAAGTACGAATGTGCAAGTGCGATAGAGGGAAACATCGTTTGCGATTCGCGGTAGACCTTCAGTGCTACTGTCCCGCTTCCGCGCACAATACATACGACTACTATCCCCATTCAGGAAATCTGCACAAATTCAGTAGCTGGGCCATTCTACATTTTCATGTACATAATTTCGGGCACTTTCTTTAACAATGCAGATTTTTAATATTGGCCCACACTTCATATTTTTGTATTGTTACTTAGAGGCTTAATTGCAATATCACTTCCGATAGTTTTGGTCATTAACGAACCACAGCTAATATCTTTAAATCGAGTAACTCAGTGGTCCTTGGATGTTTCTCTGTCACCCATCACTCTCTGTTACCCACCTTTTCTGTTACAGCAATTGCTAATATTCAAGAGTTTTAACTTATAAATTCCTTTTATTAGGTTCAGATACCATTTCGAAATCCTGTTTTTGTATACTAATTCAATACATATCATATATTTTTTTTATAATAGAAAACTGGTCATGAAAAAGTAGAATTACCCAGCTCACATAAAATATCAAAATTCTGTGAATATACTATATACTATTAATTCCACTCCGCTAAGTCAGAAATTCCTCTGTCATTGCTTGTTCGACAGTCGAATTCGCTACTCGATAGTGCCACTATACCTCACTTCCGTAGTTTCGTATCAAAATTGGTCCAACCGGACCAGCATACTTAGCCTGTCTCGCACTCCACTCTTTGTAGCAAAAGACTGAAAATGAACCTTATGCCTTCACATAGACTTGATCGACTCGATATGAAGTCATTGGCGTGGGGCACTAAATGTCCTGACTTGACAAGTCAATGGCGGCGAACAGGTTTAACATTCAATAGGAAAATGATGACTTTAAATTGATTCGAAAATTTCGATTTTAATCAACTTTATCTATGTATATACCTATAAGTATCTATAATATGTTTCCTGGACCACAACATAATCTGTACTTTAGGTAGATATATCCAATCCTTTTAATGACACCATAACCTAGGTTTTCAGTGAAGGAAAACATCACGAGGAAACTGGTATAATTGTATCGTGTATGTGATGTGGTGGCGCGATTTACGGTTGCCCAAGCTCATAAGAGGTAGCGATTTCATTCGCATGTTGATCCGCCACATAATCTTAACAACTAGCCTAGTTTTCCCTCCGGGTTGGTAGGTCAGATAGTAGTCCCTTCGTAAAACTAGTTTCTACGCCAATCTTGGGTTTAGGTGTCAAAGCGGACACTGGGCTCCTTAGGCCGCAACCGGGAAAATGCTAGGACGATAATGAGGATGATAATAATGTAAATTGTTGTTCCAGTTAATACAATAAAAGCTTTAGAGTCAAAACAAGTAAATCTAGCACTAGAGACAGTACTTAACTTCGACAAGAAAGACAGAGCAGCAGACCTGGCAGTTATTGATAAGGTGCAGAAATTTCTGGATCAAATCAAATTTGGCATGAGAAGAAGAAACTCTAGAAGAAGCAGCAAACATGAAATTACGTTAACTGATTTCATTCTAGAAGCTGCTCAAATATTAAAACAGTATGATGATACTGACCTTGAAGATGCTTACGTAATCATTAATGATGAATCAAGAAGATATATTAATAAGGAGAGTGAATTCCAAGATTTATTCCATACTCATGATATGAGACGATTTGTTTCCGATCAATTGGATGGAGCAAAAGATATGCCAGCTGCTGCGTTACGACGCAGTTTAGATACAGTTATTGATTATATAGAAAAGCGAAATAAAACTGGAGAAAAAAATGATTTGCTCGATATAGCAAATTCTTTGTATGAAGGCGCTAGTGATAAGTTCTTGAAAGCACTTCGGGATTTAAAGAAATTAAGGAGAGCTGCTGAAATTAATCTAGAAAGAGTATTAAGGAATACACTGAAGTCGTTGGTATTTGAACATTATTCTAATCTTGACAATCATGTTAGAGATGAATTGGTAAACATGGTAAAACATTACTGGCGAGCGTTTGCTGATAAGAGAAATAGCAAGCACATAAGGTCAAAGTTGAAAACGCTGGATGTAACTCCATATAGACATGAAAGTAAAGGTAAGCGCAATAATAAACATAGAAGTAATTATGAAACTGAAAAAACTCATTCAAATAAAGCGGAACCATACAAAACGCATCAGAACTACGAGACCCATGAAATAGATAGCAAAGACAAACACGAAGTTTTCTTAACAGATCATGAATTAAGAAAGTTAATTAATAACGAAGAGACGGCGGAAGAAAATCCTAAAAATCTATTCAGTATATTTGCGAATAATAAGAAGCCTCATAGTAAATTTGAAGAAAAAAATTCACGTGATAAATTACGGGAGCGCAGCAAATCTTCACCTCAATCAGCCAAGAAATCTGGTGTAATGGAAGATAAAAGAAAAAAACAACACGAATTAAGTGAATCCAGTGAACCTGGCGTTCTGATGGGTGGACAAACAATTAGAGATTTGCATTTTAGAGGGAGTAATTCTGCATCTAAAGAATTATCTGAAGACTCTGACAGGGCTGAAAGAGATACTAGTACTGAAGAGATAGTAATACAACATAGTAATATAGTTGATATTGGTTTATCGCGCAAGACACCTGGGAGAATCAATATAACATTTGTCTCATCAGAAAAGTAAGTCTCTTCTTTGTCTTTCTTAAAAAAATGAACGAATGAAACTACACATACACAAAGTCATGCCTGTATTCCTAAAAGAGGTAGGCAGAACATATATAATTTAATTCCAGTGCCACATTTAGCAATTGAACATTTATATATTTTGTACTGCATTTTTATTTTGTATTGTGCATTTTTTGTAGTGTTGTGTTCCTGGAGGTGAGCAAGGTTGCCAGAGCTCCCGAGGATGCACTGTGTTGAGATCGAGGGACCTAAATTTGTCCCTTCTGTTGTCAACACAGTTCATCCTCAAATTTTATAAAGGGTCGGCAACGCGTACGTGACTCCTTTGGAGTTGCGGGCGTCTATAGGCTGCGGTGGCCGCTTACCATCAGGTGGACCGTAAACTTGTTTGCCACCGGCGTTGTATAAAAAAAAAATATTTTGTTTAAATTATACTTTTTGACTAAAACACTATTTGCTACATCAACTGTAACTAAGATGTTAACGTTAATGTATTTGTACACTGATCATACTTAATATACATTTTCGTAACTATTACAGACACAAAACGGACAATTCCAAAGAGAGCGCAAGTGCGGAATCAATTTCAATTGAAAACAAAATTATGAGGAAAAGTAATGTGAACGACACATTAGAAACAGACCCAATTCCAAAAAATCAGTCGAATGTGAATATGTTAATCCTAAGTATAGAAAAGCAAATAAAAGATGTAAAGGATCAGGTCGAATACATAAAAAATCTAGCCAAAACTAACAGCGATAACACAAAACCCGAGAGTACTGGTAACAAAGAACCTGAGAAAGTAACTGAGACAACTAAAAATGTTACTATTGCTGAAACAACTGAAAAAGATAGTGGATTCGCATTCAGGGCCCAAGACGATACAGATTTTAATGATGATTACAACGAAGAAAATGATTCAATAAAAGAAGTCACCGAAAGTGCAGCAAATATAACCACTGAGGTAGCAAATACTAAAGTAACTTATGAGAATAAAAGTGATACAGAAAATGCATCGGAGACTGTTCATGTTAATATCACGACGAACCCTAATATGTCAATTGAACGAGAAGCAGATTTAAGTGTCACCCAGGACGCCACAAAATCTGATGATATAAAAAATGACAATAATACAACTCATGGTGATAGATTAAAAGAAAAAGATGACGAACATAAAGTCGATGATCAAGAAAATGCTATCACAGAAATCAATATCGTTTCCACGGCTTCTATGTTAGTAGATGTTAAAATTGATGCCTAATATCAAAAATTAAATTCGAGAAAAAATAAGCAATGGTCCATAGCAGTGTGAATTGTTTGTTGTACGGCTGTATAGTAAAATTTACAATAATACGATTCTACTTGTTGTTTTATTTATCACACACACGAGTGTCTTCAGGGAAATGACTGACTAAGCGTACTTTTGTTGAAATAGTTTATGATTCAAATAATTTATATCAGATTATTCATTTGGAATTTAATCTGACATTGTGTTTTGACGACCGATTTAGCCTAGTTGGTAGTGCCCCTGCCTTCGAAGCTGGAGGTCCCGGGTTCGAATCCCGGTCAGGGCATTTATTTGTGTGATGAACACGAATATTTGTTCCTGGGTCTTGGATGTTTTCTATGTATTTAAGTATCTATTTATCTATATAAGTATGTATATCGTCGCCTAGTACCCATAGTACAAGCTTTGCTTAGTTTGGGACTAGGTTGATTTGTGTAAGATTGTCCACAAAATTATTATTATTTATTATTATAGTATATTAAATTTGTGTTTTTTTGTGTATTATAATCTTTGTGTGTAATTGTTGCAGGACATCGAATTTGACTATTGTATATATAGAACTAATATTTGTCAAATTTATTACTCTGGTATTTTTGTGATAACTATTGTACAGCGTTAATTTTTTCCACTGTTAATTATGACTTGACCAAATATTTTCGAACAATTAATAACCTGAATCTGAATCTGTAAACTTCCTTGAATATAAAATGTATCTCTGCTATTACCAAGATGTAACAAAATGTGTTTGTTCTGCCAAAAGCAGAATAATAGAGAATATGCACTTTGTTTGTTCATGATGCCGTTGGAACCAGTTTTTAGAAAGGAACAAATGTGTATAATATATGGAACAAGTACAATTACAATAACACTGAAGACAAAAATTGATTTCAAAGTAGAGCATAAAATCCGAGTGCTCAAAACGCCCCCAAAACTCCCATACTAATGAGGGCTATCGCGTATGAATTCGCCGCTAGAGGCGCTAGTGTAGCGTGGGGTCTCCGAAACGTCAAATGTCACTCTTTGTGGTTGCGCTACGCGAGTTAATATCTAATTGGAACAATATGGTGAGTATTTTGCAATACCTGAGTGTGATTATGGCAAGTATGAGTTACGGGTCAATGACTGTCAGGGCTTTGAGACAGTTTTGTCTTTCGGAAACTTATTTCCTCCTTTTTTTCGTACAAAACGGGACTGCGCTATAATGCGGTATGTTCGATATTTTTACGGTACGGTTTTAATGTATTGAATATGATTTAAATGTGAACTTCGTTATCATGCCCATAATAACCAATAACAATTTTTGAAGCTGGACCTTACTCAACAGTGGCGCCAACTGGTGAGCACAAAAACGATAGCCCTCATTGAGCATAGCGTGTGACGTCATAAACTATGCGCCCGCACTACCATTGTTTGAAAAACGAGTAATTTACTGTTATGGTCGTGAAATAATAGCGTTTATATACATAGTGGCCATACAATTTCTTTTTTATTGAAACATGAGAGTTCTATTGGAAACTTTCTATTCACATTTGACCGGTAAAAAAAAAGGTTTTTGCGAATCTTCATAGTTACATATCTTTATATTTATACATAGGCCAACACTAATACAGGCGAAATACAAAAAACCGGAATTGGCGCTATAAAAACGCGGTTTTTTTTGTTTTTATGTTCCAAATAAAAAAAAAGTATTCTACGCCGTCATATGCACTATCAGGGAAGTATGAATGTTATTTGCCGTCATTCTAGCTAGTTCTATTCATTCGATGTTTTGGATTTACCGCATATTTCACTGAGCAAATGGTATCATTTTAAAAAAGCGAAACCGCGTTATCAAAACGCGGATATCTGGTAACACTGATTCAATACAACGGTATTACTAAGCCACGCAGGCGTGACGTCACGTCTACATGTGAATCAGAATGGAGCGTTTTCAGTGCTCATTTTCGTCTTGTACTCTAGTTTTAGTTGGTCCCATACAAACATTTTATCGTAAATTTACACTAACGTGAGATATATTTACATTTAATAAGAGAACAACGGTTAAAACTCACTTGGAAAGTCACTATTTGCGACATGTTTCGGACTGCAATTGGAGTCCTTCATCAGGTTGAGTGTTATCAAGGCAACCGACCGCGCAACACTCCAATTGTAGTCCGAAACATGTCGCAAATAGTGACTTTCCAAGTGAGTTTCAACCGTTGTTCTCTTATTAACATTTTATCGTCTCTAAAAACTGATCGAATGGCATGAATTCTTTTTGTCATCATGCCTATTCTAAATGCCTAAGCTAAATTTTTTCAACGGTAAGTAATAAACAACCAGCAGGTATTCTAGCTTGCATTTCATTCGATAATCGAATCAATCACATGTGAGAAACTCTCTTTCCAAAATCGTGTATTGGAAATACTGGACTAACTAAATCTTTGAACAATATTTTATTATTAGTGATTATCTCTTCATCAATACGTGTTCTTTTGATTAATCAGTTTTTTTCTCAATTTCATTTTGTTTAAGTACTAGTATTTTATAGCATATATATTTTATATTATCTTATAATCGGTCAGGGCATTTATTTGCTTAAGTCTTGCACGCACAACAACAACAACAATAGTTGCAACAATAGTTTGGGACTAACTCGATCTGTCTAAGATTATCAACAAATATTTATTTATTTATAATGTTGCCCGAGACAGCCTGTATTGCTAAATTTATAACTTTTTTATGACCTGTTTCAATACACTTTGGTTTATGGTTACAGCAGTGACATGAAAGCAATCATAGGTATAGTCATTATTGGTGTGCTGGGTAACTGATTTTTGTTTAATATAATACTCACTCAGCTCTAAGTTGAAACATTTTTAACTCAATGAATCCATTCCACAAATAAAAATTCAACTTATCTATTTCTAGATTCGCTATTAAACTTCACGAATAATCTCAGAATACTTCCTTTTTACAATCGTTGAGATTGGTTCTAAGGATTTTTTTTCTAAAGTATTATAAGTCATCGAGAGTCGACTATTGTTCGATAATTTTTTATTTATTTATTTAAATATGAAACAAATGGTCATACAAAAAATATTGTTATAGATTTTTATCTTAATGTAGACCTATTGTTTCCATTTTTATTAAACATATCTCAAACAATATAGCACGAAGAAGGTACCTATCTGGGTTAAGCTAAATACGGAATTTAGTGACTACACATAATTTGCGAAATCAAGTTTACGAAAAATACCTACTGTGAAAGGCCAGGTCTGATCGAAATTTTAACAATACTGAAGACTCACAAACGTGAAACATAGTAATACATTTTTAAGCGCCAAGATTTTACTCATTCCAAGTTTTGAATACACTTTTTAACGAGCATATGGTACAGTTAAATATGTCTACATTTTTTACTTTGTCATTATCATTATAGAGTGCACATGTACGCTTAATAAACATAATATATATAAAACATTGTTACAGTAGACGCAGCGGGAACAGCGGATCCAAGGAATGTGAATATTGCTCTCGAAACTATTGTACGATACGACAAAAAAGACCAAACGCCAGGGCTCTCAATTATTGATAAAGTGGGGGATGCTTTAGAAAAACTTAAAGACAAGTTACTGTTCAGAAGAAACATAAATACTGATGCCGGCACCAGAAGAAACAATCCGCATGACATGACCTTTACTGATTTCATGTCAAAAGCCGCTAAAATATTAAATGATTTTGATGATAGTGATCTGGAGGATGTGTTCGCGGTAATACATGATGAATCAAGGAGGTACATTACTAGAGAAAGTATGTTACAGGATATATTCGGAAGTAGCGATGTTAGAAGACACCTGACTGAGCAATTGGACATGTTTGGTGACGTGTCCGCTAAAAAGTTGCGACGGCATTTAAATACAGCCATTGCCGCGATAGAACATAAACAAAGAACCGGAGAGAAGAATGATATACTTGACATTGGGAATTTATTGTACATCGGCGCAGCCGCTAAGTTCAGATCAGCACTCATAAATTTAGAAAGGTTGCAGAAAACGAAAGATGCTCATATAGAAGTTGTGTTAAGGGATACGCTGAGATCACTTATTTTTGACCATTATTCTAACCTCAATGATAAAATTAAACGTGAGTTAATAGAAATGGCTAAAGATTATTGGCGAATGTATTCCATAAAGCATTTTAAAACTACTCGAATATCGGGTTTGAAAACGATAACCGTGAGCCATTTTAGTCACAAAGGAAGGAATAAAAACGACCATAAAAACAGACTACGCCTTCTTAAGGCACAAATGAGTCATGAATACGGGAATAAATATCCCCATAGAAGTCATAAAAATAAAAGATATACCATTAAATTAATAAAACCTAAAGATTTACAGTTTACTCCAGATACAAGCCTTAAAAATGAAATATACACAGTTAAATTAAAGAAACCGAAAGATAAAAAAATTACTTCAGCCAGTACGAAATTAATCAAATTTAACAGTGGGTCAACGACTAGTTTTGAAATAAAGAAGACTCCACCGAAAATAATTGAATTGAATAAGATGACGCCTAGCGAAAATTCTGAACGTTTTAAGGAAATCAATCTAAAAGTTAAAAAATATACATCACCAAAAAACAAGATAAGCCCTGCACATAGTTATGAAAATACTATTTTAAAAGAATCAAAAACAAATTCTGCACAATCAGATATAAATTCGAGTATGATATTGATAGGCGGACAAAAGATGGGACATATTTACAATATTGGCTTGAGAAGTCGGGCATTATTACCTGAAAAGAAAGAAGATGAGATAGATACTTCTGAAGATACATCTGAACAGCAACTTACTACACATAAATCTGTTGTAAAGTAAGTTGTTGATGCTCATTAAATTAGGTAAAAAGTGGAATTTGTGTGGATCTTATACTGGACGAACTGGAGCGTTTGCGCTTTACTATGTTTCGTCATCCTAGGATAAGTATGATCTTCGTCGCCGTTCATAGGGTTTTTAAGCGAATGCTGTGCCTCTTCTTAGTCGTTGATAACTCATTTAGTTCTTTTACGACAAAGGGAGATATTCTACCTTTAAATTTGTTTTCATTATTGGTAAAACTTTTGTTTAGTTATTTTTTTATCAACTAAAAGTCAGGTAGAATCAGTCAACTTTTACCTTACACACAAGCAGTATAAATTAATATTAGCAATAAAAAATAATGTTTAATAATAATTTCAGATTCACAACAGAACATTCGGCAGCAGATGACGAAGATGATATAACTACAGGAAATAAGTTTTCGGTAACCACTGCAGGCTTAAGAGATGTAGGGATTTCAGGTGAAGGTTTAAGTATAGAAAGTTTTGAAGATGAATCTACTATTAAAAATAAAATTATGAGAAGAAGTAACAGTAAACATCCAGAAACTACTATATTGAAAGAAATTATTCAAAGTATAGAGAGACAAATAAAAGATGTTAAAGAACAGGTAAGTTACGTAAAAAATATTTCGGTTTGCACAGATAAGCCTAATAACCCTATATTAAAGTCTGTTCAGAGCGATGAGACATCAACAACGTTGTTTAAAACTAAAAATAATCGTCACCGTGCCCCTGACTCAGATGCTATTGACAGAGAAAACGAGGCATTTTTCAACCGATATGTTTTAGAACATATTGCTACAGAAACGACAGCTGCTGATTTTAGTGCTAATAATGATGCAGACAATAAAGTCACTGTAACTGATAAAAATAAAAATATAACAAAAACCACAGCAAGTGAAAATAAAATCGTGAAAACCACTGCAATACTGAACGAAACTAAAGCTGTGACCTTAAACACTTCGACCATTAAAAATTACACGGAACAGATACGTAACACAACACAAACTGATTTAAATACTAATAATAAAACGGATAATATTAACGATGAAAGCGAAGCTAAGGATGCGAAAAAAATTAATGTGGAAAAAGATGATATTAGATTAAATGAAATAGTCAGTAATACGACAGCATTAGAAGAGAAATATGAAGAAAATTATGTGTCGACACCTCAAACACTGAATTTTAATTTTAGTACCAAATATGAATTGGACGATGATCATTTATTTGGCAATATTTCTCAAAGCGTAGAAAATACTGATCAATATTGAAATGAGAAATAATTTCACAATACGTTGTTTAATAAAGTAGAAACTCCTATTACTAGCGAATTATTATAAGTGTATGTCATATATAGGTAAGTTAGTAAAAGTACTTTTCACACCTGCTATTCAGAAAAGAGTTGCTGCATATGAATGAGGGTTCAAAGGTGTACTTTTCTTCCCTCATTTGAGGGCAACAATGACTCTTTTCCTCATAGAAGGTGTGAAAAGCAGTATGTGACACTCTGTAGTAAAATCATTTGTAAGATATTTCATGTTTTTAGCAGCGGGCCTCATAGGCGGTTTAAAAAGCAGTATGTGTCACACGGTAGCAAAATTATTTCCGTCTTGGGCGTAAACACTTGAATCCCTCGCTACTCTCAAGATTATACAATACAATACATATATAATTTCGCTTCACTCAGAATTCAATATACCGCCCTCGCCGTGAATATATCATTTTGCTCCCTTGAGACACAATCTACTGTTTCAATCACACATTGACTATGTATGCGACAAACTGTCTGCGGCGTGCTACGCACTGTCTAGACTCTCACTACACTATCGCCCGATAACTTGAGGAAAGCATACTTTGGTTATTTCCATTCTATTTTAATTCAAGGGGTAGATTTATGGGCAATGTCTGCCAATCGTGACAGAGTATTCAAAATTCAAAAACGAGCCTTGCGCATCCTTGACCGAAAACCGTTAGACCTTCCCGCTAAAGAAATATTTAGACATCACAAGATCCTAACTTTACCTAGTGTATATATAGTGACTGCCTGTTCATATATACGAACTAAGCTACTAACTATAAAACCTATGGGCAACCCACCCAAAGGGCTACGGGCAGGCGGCACTTGCTGGTGCCCCCGCGCCGGCGCCTGGCTAAGGCTCGCGCGGCACTCAGCGTTGCCGGGACTCACATTGTGTCCCTGAACATATAAAAGCATATGAAAGTGATGCCTTATTCACAAAAAAAACTGAAGGCACTGCTTGTTGACCTTGCGTGCTACAACGTGAATGAGTTTTTTAATATTGAAAGATCATTGACCTAACAGTTCATTAAACTATAATATGTTAAATTGTAACCATATGTTATTATGAAAAATAAAATTGAAACAACCCTTATGTAATAAAAAACCCCCCTTACCCCCCCCCCCCCCCCCCCCCAACTCAAAAATACAAATATACATGGTAAATATCCCGTTTCAAATCGTATTTCTAATGTAAATGACCATGTAAGCTAAAAATCAAAACATTTAATTTGTATGGCATATTAAGTACACGTAAATGATATAAATGAAGTTTTCTCAAACTTGCAATGAAATATTGACATTATGTTCGTTATAACATACTGCGAAGTGTTACGTTTCGGGTGCAGCGCAACGAGGCCCATAATGGAATTTCATATGACATTGCGGGCCTAGGCTAAAGTAATCGTCTTTTCCCAACCAGCAAAAACCAGGCTTATAAAAGTCTCAAGACTAAATTTTTTTGCTCTTATATCGATTCTATATCATCGTCTAAGCCCGGAATGGGCACCAATTATAAGGGTAAATATGCTAATATCGTTCTAATAATTTTTACCCTGGTAAGTGTTACATTTAATCACCCACCCTCTTCGAGTACGCCACTTATGTTGATTTTTTAAATTTATTTATTACATATCGTATTTGTTCATATTTATTTGACGACCGGTTTAGCCTAGTGGGTAGTGCACCTGCCTGTGAAGCTGACGGTCCTGGGTTCGAAACCCGGTCAGGGAAAATATTTGTGTGATGAGCATGAATATTTGTTTCTGAGTCATGGATGTTTTCTATGTATTTAAGTATTTATATCTATTAAATATATCGTCGTCTAGTACCCATAACACAAGCCTTCTTGAACTTACTGTGGGGCTAGTTCGATTTGTGTAAGATTGTCCTCTAATATTTATTTATTTAATATCAGTCTTAAGATTGAATGCTGTTTGTACCTATATAAAGTAATCTTGCCCAAAACTAATTTATGCTGACTTAGGCTAATATCGAGGATTATATAGGTCCGAAGTTAGAATCCTGTAAGTCTAAACTAGCTTATTTTGATTTTGTTTAAATTCACACGGTATTTGAATATTCTGGAGTCGTTAGTGTGACAGTTTGTTTCCGATCCGATTGATTATTGAATCCTTAGAATTTAATTATTCAAACATTGCATTTTTGAGAAAAGCGCTATTCAAGAGTCGGCGCGAACATTGTCGACCTTGTTAACACTCGGCCATCTATATTCAAGAGGCCGTCAATCTCCTATTTCGCGGCCTCTGCAGTAATATATTATTCTGCAAGTAGGCCGCAATGGCATTTGGCACTTTTTTAAGGCAAAATCTAAAGAAGACCACTGCCGACAAGAAACGCCAAAAGAAACTGGGCAGTCAGTTATTGTACACGCCTGTATTGGTGTACTTGAAGATGTAGATCTTGGGGTTCGTGATGTGGTGAGGATTAAAACTCGCAGTCCGAACATGCACGTATAACATTTTGTTTCTGCAATAAAAAAAAAAAAAAAAAAACTAACAATTGAAGTGTTATGTCTTGAATGATGCTCTGTAGGTATCGTAACTCTTTAAATACATGCATGTTTCTCTTGTGTCACATAGTGTAAATTATCAATTCTTAGCATATTGTGTTATTTTGATATTTCGTTTTTTGGTCTGAGCAACAGATTTTGTATTAGTCAGTAGTGGAGACTGTTTGGCTAATGTTATGTTTATTATGATTAACTTGATGTAATATTTTTGCCTGTTTGTTCCCCAAATAAATAAATAAAATAAAATAATGAATTTAAATCGTGATACAGGTGTTAGATCACTATAGTTTGGTATGTTTGTGCACGAGCAGCCCATTGAACGGTTGTGGAGCTACTGTCGGCCGCGCCGCCCCGCCTTCCCCTCGCCCCGCATCATGCACTGCGCCGGCGACGGTTATCGATGATGCCCGAACAATGACCAGGCGTAGACAGTTATTTTCCCCCAAAAGTATGCTTATTACAGTGATAATACTTAATTAAGTACCTACTATGAATAAATAGGTACTCTGCCTCCATAACAGAACTGTTGGTATATGTAAAGGTGTTTCCACGGTATTTAACATTCATTTACTTGTTTATCTTTTGTATATACCTATTGTCTATCTTGCACTTGAACTACTTACTTATCTCTTTGTAAAAAAAATATCTATTCGTATACAATAAAACATGTTGACAATTAAAACAATTGTATCGTGAATGAAAAATATTTTTACTTTGTTTTCAAGTACATGCTTACCTTGAACTTTCAAGTCCTTAAGGTCACGAATTGAAGGACTTTTCATACAAATACAAATACAAACATTTATTCTGCAAATAGGCCACAAGGGCACTTTTACATGTCAAAATATTAATTTACAATTTAAGAAAGTCTGACTATAATAAGTAATACATTTTTCATGTCAAAATATTAATTTACAGTTCAAGAAGGAATAATAATTTCGAGTTTAACAATTATAACAAAATTAATGTCATACAGTGAAGATAAACTTGCAAAGTTATCTATTACAAATATTAAGTTAGAGATGTATAAGGTCTCAAGATTAAACAAGGAGTGAAATTAATATATTATACCAGAGATGTACATGGTCTCTGAGCGTCAAAATTAAAATTAATTTAATATTGTTAGAGATGTATATGGTCTCTAAGTCACTGATAATAAAAACGAATCCACAACAGGATGATGTCTCTCGTCAATCCCCTATAAAAAGACACTAGTATTAACGTAGTCACTATGTCCTAGCAAGCATGAACAGACCGGACTCCACAAACAGCACCCGATCACGAGTATGACGCGTATCTCAGCCATCGAGTATGACGCGTATCTCATCATACAAAGTTCAACCCCTCTTTTCATCCCTTTTCATCCCTAATTTATATGATTTTTATAGCCTATAACCTGGCCGAAGATCCAGTAAACTTATTAGTGAAGGTTGTACTGCAATCGATTTGCTAGTTTCACGTTATGCCTAGACAAATAAACACAAAGAGACAAACAGACACAAATTCTAAAAATTGTAGAAATGTGTTTTGTTATCTATTCTAAGACGTTTTCTTGCTAATAACAAAAATTCTTCTTTTAATGTACAGATTTTCGACCCTCTACAGCTTTATTATACGTATAGAAGATAGATAAATAAGCATTCTTTTGTCCTATATGTATACCTCACAGATCCGCTTCCAAGAAATGGTGCATACAAAAACATTATCAATGTCCGCCAACAGTTTCCGCTAAAATGGTACAGACAAACGATTTTAAAATTGACTGGCTAGCGTATAATATTTTGAGGCAGATTAGAATTATCCAAACCTCGGGAAGCTGTCTTAAACTACAATGGGTTCCGTCTCATATTAATACAAAATACAAACATTTAGTCTGCAAATAGGCCACAAGGGCACTTTTACATGTCAAAATATTAATTTACAATTTAAGAAAGTCTGACTATAATAAGTAATACATTTTTCATGTCAAAATATTAATTTACAGTTCAAGAAGGTATAATAATTTCGAGTTTACAATTATATAACAAAATTAATGTCATACAGTGAAGATAAACTTGCAAAGTTATCTATTACAAATATTAAAACATCAGTAAAGTTAGAGATGTATAAGGTCTCAAGATTAACCAAGGAGTATAGTGAAATTAATATAATATCCCAGAGATGTACATGGTCTCTGAGCGTCAAAATTAAAATTAATCTAATATTGTTAGAGATGTATATGGTCTCTAAGTCACTGATAATAAAAACGAATCCACAACAGGATGATGTCTCTGGTCAATCCCCTATAAAAATACACTAGTATTAACGTAGTCACTATGTCCTAGCAAGCATGAACAGACCGGACTCCACAAACTTTGGCTTGGCTGTTAACGAGCAAGCTGATCGTTTGGCCGTTGTGGCTGCGTCTGAGGGTACAGTTATTGCTCCAGACCTCTCGGAGGTGGTCGCTCGGTATAAAAGTAAGGAGTATCCGTTGGAAGGAGTATTTCGATTTGTGTTCGCGGGACAAAGGCATCTGGTATAGGACCATCCAGTGCGAGCCTCCTCGTGTGCCTTGGTTCGACCATGCTGGTCTATGCAGAGCGGACGTGTTCAGGGCTCAGAGGCTCCGGTACGGACACGCTCTCAGCGGGTTTGCACGTCTGATGAGGAAGACAGAGTCACCCAATTGTGAGAAGTGCGGAATCATCGAAGATGTACAACACTTGTTGGTGGAGTTCGAACTCGAGATTAGATTTTATTATTTTCATGTTGACGTGTTATAGATATAGCTCAAAATATTTTATTATGATTAGTGTACCTACTTTATTACCTTTTATCTTGACGCTTAGAGACCTTATACATCTCTAACAAATCTCGATTGTTATTAGTTTCTTAGTCTTATTTTTGACATGTAACACTACAATTAATTAATGATACTTTGATTATTGTATTATTTTTATTTGATGTACCTAGATAGATTTTGACTTGTAAAAGTGCCCTTGAGGCCTATTTGCAGAATAAATGTTTTGATTTTTGATTTTGATTTTGAGAGAAAAGGGACAAGTTGAACAGAATTTGGGGCTTCTCCGTTTTGCATGTTGGGGTTTTTCTGTCCATTTTAGCGGATCCTTCGTCAAAGGCTGCAAGGTTCGTATACAGATTTTTTTGGAATAAATAAATAAAAAAATAATAAATATTTGGGGACAATTTTAGACAAATCTACCTAGTCCCAAACTAAGCAATGCTTGTACTATGGGTACTAGGAGACGAATATACATACTTATATAGATAAATAGATACTTAAATACACAGAAAACATCCAAGACTCAGGAACAAATATTCGTGCTAATCACACAAATATATGCCCTGACCGGGATTCGAACCCGGGACCTCCAGCTTCGTAGGTAGGGTCACTACCAAATAGGCTAAGGTCGTCAGTAAGTATACAAATTTTGTGTTTTTTTTTAATTATTTCTAAGAAGTTGTGTTGTAGCTAGAAGCTTGCTGGAGCTGACATCGTCATCTTGACGAAAGCTTCTAAATAAATAAAGATAGATTAGATTTATTTATTTCTTTCTGAAAATTTACATGGTATTTTATAAAGATGTCAATTGGTAAAATATCATGGATTCACAATAAGATCGTCAGATTGTATATGAATTAATAATAATAAAATAATAATACAGTCAAACACAATAAAAGAATATTTTTTAAACAATACAAAATAATTCAATAATAATAATAAGGTAAAATGGCAAATAGGTGTAATTAAAATGTCAAAAAATAATAATTCAATAATTACTAGGTTATCCTAGATATAAGTAGTCAGAAGTCAAAAGATAATAATTAATATACAATGCTGGTCATTTTAATCCTAAAATACAATTTATTCATGTCACAATTATATTTAAAAAAATAAAGATTTTTCACTGTATTCTTTTACAGAATACAGCGAATTTAATAATAAAAGTTCCTTAAGCCGGCGCTCAAACATGTCGTTGGAGGATTCATTTTTAAGTGTGGGGCGGGTAGGCGCTCGTACATTGACGGGCCTATTACTCGCGGGCTCTTGTCGAGCAGCGCGAGTCGCCGCCGCACAGGCAGTAGTCGGCCCGTCTGACGGGTGATTCTGCCAGGCATATAAAAAAAATTGACTGGATAGGACTATATTCAGACAATGTTTTAGCATATTTTTAGTTTCCTCGTTTAACCTGGTTTAAGTAGTGTTTAACTCGGGTGAATCCACCCGTTTCCCTCGCATTACTAGCGCTCTCGCTACGTTCGAGCGCCAAAATATCTCGTCTGATATAGGTGGCTTTGAACCCTTGGTTAACAATCAACTATATTACCTATTCTTTTTATACAAACGCCTTAAGGGAGGCGTACAGCGACATCTACCAGAAGACTCATGCTTCATTAACGGCACTAACGTCTCAAATCATATTGAGAATCCAGCTCGGTGCCTAATTTTTCAGTTTTTCCTTCATTCTAAATTTGGGTATGGGATGGCGCATCGTAACTGACGATTCTCAATATGATTTGAGACGTTAGTGCCGTTAATGAAGCATGAGTCTTCTGGTAGATGTCGCTGTACGCCTCCCTTAAGGCGTTTGTATAAAAAGAATAGTTTACGTTAGCAGCGGTACTGTTTAATACGAAGGAACGGTTGACGAATTTGGAACTGGGCAGTGATTGCACCTATAGCTCAGTTGGCTAGAGCGACTGGCCGCGAGTGCCGGGAGGTCGCAGGTTCGAATCCTGCTCGGTGCCTAAATTTTTCAATTTTTCCTTCATTCTAAATTAATTTATTTATTTTATTTTATTTTATTTAAAAAAGGTACACTTTACAGACATCACACAATAAATGATACAGTTAAGTTTGCACAAAATCAGTAGTTTATAGACCAGCATGACATCCAAAGCAAGTGCACACAGCATGATCAATAAGTAAGCGCATAATTGACCAAGTGCACATACAGCACTAGTGTCAAGTCAACCAACACAGAGCAGGGTTAATTACATGGTTAAATCTAATCAAGTTCAGCATACAATAACACAGTTACTCTACTCTATTTCAGCCAAGTCGAGCCAATGATGCATCAACATGAACATTACTAATGACAAAAGTCTAATTAACGGAGATAAGTATACATTCTTAGGTACTAACTGAATGATAAACGATAAAACGATAAAACTGAAACGAAATAATAATTTATATTACCTATGGAATTTCGTTGATCCCTTGGAAGAGGGGTCGTGCACTGCTATGGGACGCCACTTGCGTCGTACCTCTCGGCCACCAGCAAGCATGCCGGGGTGGCTGCAGACTCCCGGGAGAATTTAATGGTGAGCACGTACTCAGTACAAGTAGTCTCAGTAGTCGGTTTCAGCGCCCAATACGACTTTGTCGCATTTGGGGTCGAGACATGGCCCATGGGGCAGGTGCGCGCGGTGACTTCCCAGGGAGCTTAGTAAGCGGCTGATGGAGACAGGTGAACCACGCACAGGCAGCTTTCTCGCGCAAAGAATTGTCTGCGTAATGGGCACCATCCCTGAGGACCTAATTTTGATATAATAGGAGGATCCATGGGGACCGGATGCAATTAAACTTTTCAAAAGACTAAATTATTTGCTGATCCGGTCCTCAGGTGACCGTAGGGCTGGCTCGTTCCTCGCGCAGCGAATTGGCATTGCCATTCAGCGAGGCAACGCCGCCAGCCTTATGGGAACTCTGCCCAGTGGCAGCGACTTGGGCGGCCCATGCCCATACAGTTTAGGCCTTTAGTTTAGGTTAGGTTTAGGTAGTTAGTAAGATCTTGTTTTGTTTTTGTTCTATATTTTAATAATTGAATGAATTGACAAATAAAATAGGAGGATATAATTTTTAATGTTTAGTTTTTAGGTAGCTATAGTTGTTTTTATTTTAAGTTTTTATTCATTTAATAATTATTATAATTAAAATAACATCCCCTTAAAAAAAATAGCAATCTTGATTTTAAAGTGCAGACCATAAACAATTCAAGCCGAGATCTGTTATTTTATTTGTTTCTATCGATATGTAAGAGGAACTACTGTAGCCGAGCTAAGCGGTAGCCAAGCATTACATGCGTAGAAAGAGAATCCTATATACTTAGAAGGAGGATTAGTAAATACCCAAAAGGGACGGACTTATGATAACCTACCTATATTGAGATGTATCAGGAGACTGATATATCCAGCACAATTCTGATAACTCATAATTAGTTGTGCTGTATTCATTCGCGCCAAATTTAAGTAAGGTATACTTTGTGATTTGTAACTTCAAATATTTGACACACCTCAACACCTATAGAACGAAAACATGCGTGACCCATCGAAATTATAAATAAAATCATGTAATATTAATAGGGCTTCTCAAATACCTAAAAACAATACTTTGCTTTTCTTAAATAATAATAAATAATAATAAATATTAGAGGACAATCTTACACTAATCGAACTAGCCCCACAGTAAGCTCAAGAAGGCTTGTGTTATGGGAACTAGACGACGATATATTTAATAGATATAAATACTTATATACATAGAAAACATCCAAGACTCAGAAACAAATATTCATGCTCATCACACAAATATTTGCCCTGACCGGGATTCGAACCCAGGACCGTCAGCTTCACAGGCAGGTGCACTACCCACTAGGCACACACCGTCGTGTTTCTTAAACATAGTAGACGCGGACACTGGACTTGTGTAAGAGAGTTAATTCAGTGCTTGTACCTGTGGACTCAGTGAACCTTAACCGGCGTTTCTAAGTCGCTACATAAACTTAAAGTTATTAAACAGGTGTTTTAACTCTATCCCGTACCCCACGCGCGTAACAATACGATTGCAGGCCGGTCATCGTCAAATATGGCGCCGGCAGCTGTCATCCCATAGAAACTGTCAAACTTTCCATACATCAGATTTTAACGAACACCGCTTACGATTACAGACGGTTTGGTGCGACACACCCTAAGAAAAAAAGATTTGACAATCCGGATCGTGACACGAACATACGTCACAATCGACGATACGCTCCCGTCCACATCCGTAGATAGGCTGATGCAAGGCCGATGACGTAGGTCGTGTCACACACACTACTAACCGATGTACCGGATTGCCACGGTGGCCTTTTGTTATTATCAATGTCCGCCAGCTTGAATATGTCATGCTCGCTTTAAGGGCTTTCTTTGCCTACGGTGGCGTCGTTGATCGGGTCGCCACCTTCCCTAACAGATGGTCGAGGGAGGCGATGGCTGAGATACGCGTCATACTCGTGATCGGGTGCTGTTTGTGGAGTCCGGTCTGTTCATGCTTGCTAGGACATAGTTTTTATAGGGGATCGACGAGAGACATCCTGTTGTGGATTCGTTTTTATTATCACTGACTTAGAGACCATATACATCTCTAACAATATTAAATTAATTTTATTTTTGACGCTCAGAGACCATGTACATCTCTGGGATTTATATTAATTTCTTTATACTCCTTGTTTAATCTTGAGACCTTATACATCTCTGACTTTACTGATGTTGTAATATTTATAATAGATAACTTTACAAGTTTATCTTCACTGTATGGCATTAATTTTGTTGTAATTGTAAACTCGAAATTAATTATTCCTTCTTGAACTGTAAATTAATATTTTGACATGAAAAATGTATTACTTATTATAGTCAGACTTTCTTAAATTGTAAATTAATATTTTGACAAGTATAAGTGCCCATGTGGCCTATTTGCAGAATTTTATTTAATTTATTATTATTATTATTATATTGTATTGGATTGTATTGTATTGGAGTGGGCCGCCCCTGACATTGTCTACGATATGAGTCGTTATATATTCATAATTGCTTTATTATTTAATACAAACATCTGTGGCAATAATGCATCTTTTGTTGCACTGGAGTATAAAAACAAGAGTTAAACCCAAAGTCAAAGAAGCGGCTGTAATGTCGATTAAGTTGCTGGTTTTGTTGTCTTTGGTAAGTTTTGATATTTTTCCATTTATTTATATACTGAGGACAGTTTCTAAACGCGCTTTCGGGGCAAGAAATTTGATACAAACGCAAGTTCGAGGTACCTTCGGTAGCGTATTGCATAAGGACCACGTAATGGTTCGAAACCCCATCAAAATCAAAATCAAACATTTTATTCTGCAAGTAGGCCACAAGGGCACTTTTACATGTCAAAATATTAATTAACAATTCAAGAAAATCTAACTAATCTAGGAAATTCTGCCAGCATCTTAGGGACTATGCCTAGGGGACCAAATTTCTTTAATATATTTTAGTTTTAGTTTAGTTTAGTTTTAATTTTTAGTCATATATTCTCATACTATAAGAATACATTTTCCATGTCAAAATAGTAATTTACAGTTGAAGAAAGAATTAATAATTTCGAAATTACAAACATAGGCTCTAACTCTTATTTAATTAATTATTTTATTTATTTATTTTTCTAAGTTTGAGGTTTTAGTTTAGTTTTAGTCTTGTATTTACTCTTTTAAGTACCTACCTGTTTTTTTAGTTTTCTCAAAATTCTCGTTCTTCGGAAAATTAATGTCATACAGTGGAAATAAATGTAATAATAGTATTCTTTTGTAATGAGCCCTGGGATCCCAGGGACTGGTAGACGATTTTAACACATGAAACTTTACTTTAAAACAATTAACTTTAAATGAAAATTAAGAAATCATTTCATATATTTTTTTTGTTTTCATTTACTGAACAAAAAATTAATTGTAATTTCGTCTAAAAATAATCACCATGTGCATTTAACTGACAAGACGTTTAACACTATCTGCCATTTCACTCATAGCGCTCCAGTGATAGTGCGAGGATCCACATTCACATTGTTTTTTTTTAACCTGACTGTGGCTTTATAGGCCGGGCCCAATAAAGCGATAGGAGTGCGCGGTTGGAGAGTAGCCTGGGGAAAATCTCCAACCGCGCACTCCTATTGCTTTATTGGGCCCGGCCTATAAAGCCACAGTCAGGTTATTTACATTATACCGTTGTAGATAAAGCCTTGCAGTTCTCACCGCATTGTAGTTTGTATCGTGATAACACGTTACCATGTTAAAATAATCATCATTTGTAGAGCGGTAATGCATTTGGCAAACGAGACAATCAGACAATAATAATGTAGTGTGTGCAACGCACTGGCAGGGTCGCCATGTAAAGATGGGCGTAATCAGACAACCGATAGTGTTGGAAGTATGATGTATTCTCTCTAAACATGGTTACATATCAGCTTATATACTAACGCTACGCTACGTGTGTGCGTGCAGCGTTGCATACACTACAATAACATGATATTGACAATCAAGTATTTGATTTATCGACGTATAGTGGCCAGTTACAGTTAAGTGGCACGTAAAAGAGGTACTAGAATCTGTTCAATGAGTTCTCATTGAATAATCACATTAACAGGGTGTTTTTACGTAGCAAAATGAAATCGGAGCCGCACCTCTCTATTCCCTGAGCTGCTTACACCAGTGTTGCTACCCTCGCTGCCATCCGGTAGCTTTTAATAGGGCGGCCCACCTAGTGAGCGGCGAATCACCGTCGCGTTGTCTTATCAATATCCCAGCAACCAGTCCCTCAAGTTTCTTCCCATAAAACCGGTGTAGTTTCCCTTCTTTTCGCAATAGCTCTTACAAGTAGCGGGTGCTGTCTCTAGCTGTATCTCCTCAATAGTGCAGGCAGAGATAGTATCTGCTAAGTGTACACATCCCAATACATTATCGGATCTCAAAGGGGCCTCTTCCTGTTGGATCTGTATGCTCATGAACGCCTTCCAAAAGGACCGGACATTGTGCCGTGAAATTTGTTTTTCAGTCTTCTCCAAAAAAACATCGTAAAAGCTATAATGTTTCATATTTAATTATACTCCAGGGACCGAGTACTATCAGCTGTAAAAATATCTGCACATAATAAATTAACCTTTGGACTGGATCTTTTTTTGTGCCATGGGCTGGGCAAGCTGGTTTTAGTTTTTATTTAATTTGTAGTTATTTGTTTGTATGTTATTTTTTGCTTCTATGCTAAGTTTGTAATTTTAATAATAATAAATAATAAATATTTGTGGACAATCTTACACAAATCGACCTAGTCCCAAACTAAGCAAAGCTTGTACTATGGGTACTAGGCGACGATATATATACTTATATAGATAAATATATACTTAAATACATAGAAAACATCCAAGACTCAGAAACAAATATTCGTGTTCATCACACAAATAAATGCCCTGACCGGGATTCGAACCCGGGACCTCCAGCTTCGTAGGCAGGGTCACTACCAACTAGGCTAAAGCGGTCGTCGATTTAATCGCCTTTTTTATCGCGAATTTAATCACCTTTGCATGTATTTTTGTTTTATAAATTTGTAGGTTACTTAAAAAAAAAATTAGCACCTATTATGATTAATTTTCCTACCTTAGACCTGTTCGCCACGGGCAAACTTTATTTGCCAGGGTTTCTGTCTTGTATCACTATCGTATTTACCCACTTTTCTGTCCTTGTTAGCAATGTATTTTTGTTTCAGGTGGCCGTGGCTTCGGCCAGTCCAGCACCTATTTTGGGACTCCCACTACCCACCATCGATTTGGGAGTGGTAAGTACTTACTCGTATCTAAAGAAAATCGCCAATAACCAGAAATTTACAGAGAATTTCTGTAACTGGTGTGAAATGGCTGCTCTCGCTTATGGGCGGGAGCTCCAAAATGCCAACTTAGCCCTTGTGACTCGGTTCAAAGACGTGCAGTGAGAATTGTTGACGATCTCAGTGTGACAGGCGACCTTGAACCGCTTGATCTCAGGAGGGACTTTGCCTTCCTGTGCGTGTTCTACCGCTTGTATAACGGGATGTGCTCTGAAGAACTGTTTGATATGATGCCCACGGCCACCTTTCATCATCGCACCGCTCGCCATCGGCAGCGAGCTCATCCCCACACCTTGGAGTCATTGCGTTCTCGTATAGCACGATTCAACTGGCACTTTATACCAAGAACACTTAGGTTATGGAATGAGCTTCCTGCCAAGGTTTTCCCAATGGGCTACAGAATGGGACTCTTCAAAAAAGGCGTGAAAAGGTGTCTTAGGGGTCGGCAACGCGCGAGTAACGTCTCTGGTGTTGCAAGCGTCTATAGGTGACGGTAACCACTTACCATCAGGTGGGCTGTCAGCTTGTTTGCCACCGACGTGGTATAAAAAAATGGGAAGTTTCACTTTGGAAAGTTACAAATAGACAATTGTGTCCTATTTTTGCAGAAATGTAGAATTTCTTTTTATCTTCAATATTTATACTTCCGTACTTCAAAAGGAAACAATGGAACACTTACATGATCATTTTGTTTTCTGTCTGTCTGACTGTCAAGACCCTTTTCTCGAGAAGGGAACGCCTTCGGAAAATTCAGGGGAAAACCTCCGACACGACCACGCGTGTGGTTTGGAACACTGGAATACTCTAAGAGTTTGCGCTCCAGTGAGATTGGTTGAGCGGTTTCCACCGAATCTGAGGTGTACTAACCGTCTTTGATATAGTTTGTCTTAGGACATTCGCGACGGATAAACGAGCTTACTTAGGGATCCTTTTGACGATAGGAGTTGCATTCCGTTGCGAACCAAGCCAATCAGGTAAATTGTCAACTGTATTTGCCAGAGTGCTGCATTTACGGGTGGAGACACTTTCGATTATTGGGATATTTGTGACTGGGTTTAGTGGGCACGCGTAATATGAATGTTCAGGCCTTTACACCCTTTGTAAAGTCGAGACTGGGGGCAGTGTAAGAAATCTCCGGTGACATTGTTGCTCGCAGTGCTAGAACTATTTTGATAATGTCAAGGCCAAATAGTATAGCAGTAAGGAATAAGGATTATGAAATCTACAGAAAATTAGGCTCATTAATTCATTAATTTAACATCTAATCATCAATGCCCACACCCTCTTCTCATTGATACTCACACACAAGTAAACACACATTCCACCACACACCACACATACCTACTCGAGCATATGTTTAGACACGTAAGCAAATTAAAATATAATTGTGTAACTAAGCTAGGACAAAGTAAACATAGGTTCGTATACGAGTATTAAGCATACTCATCTATTGTTTATTCTATGCAATACATCTAACCAGGTTGTTACTACTATCTATTGCCCTGCTTGAAGATCAATGTAGCGAAGTAGCGACCTCTAAATGAGCATCCGAATTCGCCTGTTCCCTATAAGACAGGTTTACCTAGTTTAGGGCACAGGACACCGTTCCTAGGCTTATCTAGTAATAAGTGCACTCTATGTACCTACTCTAGTATATACACCATAAACTGATATATTGATACCCAATAAATATATTTTCATTTTCATTTTTCAATGTTGATGGGGTTTGCCACATGGGGCTGTGGAGCATTCACTATCTAATAACAGTTATATTTGAAATCATTGACCAGCGATCTCTCCTTCTCCTTCTCCATTATTAAGTAAGGCTAGTCTAGTTAAGATGTATTATTAGTTAACATTATCTTTGTATCTATCGTAGGGTGCCCTGAAAACCAGCGCCTTAGCATATATATATTGCTATTGGCATATGCTGAATAAAATGTGTTTTATTTTCATAAACTAAATAAATCATTAACAAGAAGGGTGATTTATAATAACAATATACAATATATGAAGAAACAATAAAAAAAAAATCTAACCTAGGCAATAGTAAACAGTAAAACTTAAACATAAAAAATTTGTCCCAAGTCGCCGTCAGCGGGTAGGGTGTCCAGAAGGCTGGCTGCATTGCCACGCTGTATGGCAATGCTTATTCTTTGTCCGAAATATTGGCCAGCCCTCTGGTCACCATTAGGTCTCTATTAGGCGCGCCGACAAATCTTTGTATAGTCAACGCGCACTTGGTCCCCATGGTCCCAGAGTTACGACCCCAAACGCCTCAAATAAATATCCGCTCCCTAGGGACGCATACTTGCGGCGTTTGAGATGCTGAATGGTATCAGTTTTGGTGTTCATAACTCATGCATACTTAAGTTAGTGTTAATTTCATCTTATTTCATATACTTATTTATTGTGTAATGATTTAACACCAAATAAATATTTCTTTCTTTCTTTCATCAAACGTCTAAAATACAAAAAATAAATACAATTCTATAGAAACACCACTGAACTGAATGTATTTTTCTTTTATTTATCCATTTTCCAACGCCGAAGATGGCTTGAAAGCCAAAGCTTTGAAAATTTACTAATGTGTTTTGTAATGTGTGTGAATTTCGCACGTACTAATGGACATACATTTTCCAAACGAATATTAAAAAACTACAATGAGTATTTCTGTGACATCGATTTATGCACTCTCTTGATGTTTTAAAAGAACGTACGAGATCCAAATTGTTATCGATAAAAAATACTTAGTGTTGTACCCATTTTACTTTATTACACGTAATGGCATAATAACGAGGAAACCCGCTCACGGGGGTAAACCTCGCGGTGGTGAAATCGGAGCCGCACCTCTTTACACCCTGAGCCGCTTACACCAGTGTTGCTACCCTCGCTGCCATCCGGTAGCTTTCAATAGGGCGACCCACCTAGTGTGCGGCGAGTCACCGTCTGCCCTGATTATCGAGATGAGACATTTCATATGGCAGGCGTCCCGTTGTCTTATCAATATCCCAGAAACCAGTCCCTCAAGTTTCTTCCCATAAAGCCGGTGTAGTTTTGATATGTATGCGCGTGACGTCACCGAGGCGTCCGCTGTAAGCTGACCCGCACCTTAGTAATAAACGAGCTCTCGTCGCACACACTTGTTTTATTGCACGTCCACATACCTATCAGTGGCTAACGAGGCTGTGTCTTACCCGCGCGCTAATTAAAATAAAAATGTCCGCGACCCTAGGAAGTGTTCCGAGTTTTGACCCTAATACACAGGAATGGCAAATATTTGTTAGTCGATTGAAGCAGTTTTTAGGGTTAAACTCATTAGACACGGAGGAAAAGAAGAAAGCGGTATTGTTAACGCATCTTTCGGATGACGCATATCGGCTACTTACAAACCTCGCGTACCCAAAGGATGTCGAAACAGTGAAGTACGATGAGCTGATCGAATTACTCAATGGTCATTTTACTCCGAAGAGGTCGACCTTCGCCGACAAGGCCAAATTTTACAACGCGGTAAAGGCAGAGGGCGAGAGGAGCGAAGACTGGGCGGCTCGACTACGTGGGCTCGCGGTTCACTGCGAGTTTGGAACCGCTCTCGAAACGATGCTCCGTGACCGTTTCGTTCTCGGATTCAACGCGGGTCCAGAACGAGACCGACTCTGCGAGCAAGACGTAAATACGTTGACATTTGCCAAGGCGTTGGAGTTGGCCCAACAGGCGGCTTGTGCTAGGCAAGCAAGAGCTGCACCTTTAGTGTTCAAAGAAGAGCCACTTTTCCGAACGGGCAACAAAATCGGAGCATTTAACTAGGTTAAAATTAGTGTTTGATAGATTTCAAGACGCCGGATTAAGACTACAAAAGAATAAATGCGCGTTTTTTCAGAATAGTGTTACGTACTTAGGCCACATCATTGACAAAAATGGCTTACATAAGTGTCCTAAAAAGGTTGAAGCAATAGTAAACGCGCCGCGTCCTGGCAATATAAGGGAACTTAAAAGTTTTTTAGGCTTGGTAAATTACTACCGCAACTTTGTGGAGAACGCTTCGAGCATATTGTGTCCACTTCACGAATTATTGCGTGCGGACGCGGGGTGGGAGTGGACGCCGCGACACGAGGCTGCCTTCGAGCGCATGAAGCGTGAGCTGGCGTCCGAGAGCGTGTTGGCGCACTTCGACCCCAGCGCACGCCTGTTGCTTAGCGTGGATGCTGGGCCTGCTGGCCTTGGCGCTGTTCTTTCGCAAATCTGCGCGGACGGAGTCGAGCGCCCGCTCGCTTATGGCTCGCGCTCACTGACCGCCAGTGAGCGAAACTACAGCCAGTTACACAAAGAAGCGACAGCGATAGTGTTTGGAATCAAAAGATTTCACCAATATTTGTATGGCCGATCCGAACCGTTCATTTTGAAAACCGATCATAAGCCGTTGTTAGCAATTTTTGGCAAAAAGAACGGCATTTCGGTGATGACAGCTTCCAGGCTAGTGAGGTACGCTATATTTTTATCCGCGTATAACTATAATATTCAGTACACGTCAGGCAAGGATAATTTGGTTGCCGATTATTTCTCGCGCGCATGTCCGACGGTGCTATCAGATAACGGGTCAAGGTCATGCTCAAAACGGTGCAACTTGCTAACTGTCAATGCATTACAACTAGCAAATTTAACCCCGCTGACCTACAAGGATATTCAGAATGCCACGGCAAGAGATAGAAATTTAGTAACGGTAGCAAAATATATACAAAATGGTTGGCCGCGTAAAATTATTTGTTCTAAGATCGAGCCATATTTTCGTTGTAGAAACGATCTAGAACTAGAACAGGGTTGTATAATGAGAGGGCATCGGGTTATAGTGCCAGAGAGCTTGACAGATAGGTTGTTACGAGAATTACATAAAACCCACTTAGGCATAGTTAAAACTAAAAGCAATGCTCGATCGCGTATGTGGTGGCCCGGTATAGACCGGGACATTGAACAGCTGATCGGCGCGTGCGGCGTGTGCAGCGCGCTGCGCGCCGCGCCGCCGCGCGCGCCGCCGGCGCCCTGGGGCCGACCGCCGGGGCCGTGGCACCGCATACACATTGATTACATGATGGTAGCTCAAAGAACCTATTTGATTGTGGTAGATGCTTTTAGCAAATGGGTTGAATGCATAGACATGACCGGTGGTACTACCACGAAACAGTTAATTAAGGAGTTATCATTGTTGTTTTATAGATTTGGACTGCCCGATACCATTGTCTCAGATAACGACACCAAGATTGCGTCTCAAGAGTTTATGAATTTCTGTAAAATGAGTGGTATCAACTATGTTACTTCGCCTATATACCACCCGATAAGTAATGGTTTAGCCGAATGTGCTGTGCGAAATTGTAAAAAAATGGTAAAATCTATAATAGAACAAGAATCGCAAAGTATACATCAATTAAATTGTAAATTGCAGAGTTATTTGTTCGAATATCGTACAACAGTGCACTGTGCAACAGGAGTAACGCCAGCTAAGTTGATGTTTGGTCGGGAGTTGCGATCGAGATTAGATCTCATAGTACCGCCGCGAAGCAAAATTGCTGACGCCGCGCATTCCGCGCCGCCGCCGCCGGCGCCGACGCAGCACGGTAAACAAGCGCGTTCATTTAGCGTAAATGAAGACGTTTGGGTTAAATGTTTCGATAATCGAAAACCCTTTTGGGCTAAGGGTACAATAATTAGAAAAATGGGTTGCAGAATGTACTTGGTTAACTTAGAGGAACAAAATATTAATTGTAGACGCCATATTGATCAGATACTACGATATTCGAGCAATAATGGTAATTTTAATTTTAGGAATGAGAACATAACGTCATCACCAACTGTTACTTTAACCAAAACTATTCCGGGTTCTGTCACCTCAACCCCAGCTTCACAAGACCATTCAACAGATGTTAATGAGGGGAATGGTTCCGTAGTTATTAACTCAGATACGGGGAATGAAGGGTCTAATGAAGAACGGTGGGAGGATGCAGAAGCAGTGGAGGAGGACCTGGGGACTGAGCGACCGATGTTAGCATCCGACTCTTTGGTACCCGGGCACGATGACATTGTCGCGTCGTCGAGTGACTCATCGCCTAATCCCCAACGTCGTCATCAATTGCGACCTAGGTCTAAAGAAATTAATTATAAGGTTTAGTGTAAGTCTTATTTAGTAATATTGTAATGATAATGATATAAGTTTTCCATTGGTCTCAGGTTCCCCTAATTATGATGGGAGGAGATGATATGTATGCGCGTGACGTCACCGAGGCGTCCGCTGTAAGCTGACCCGCACCTTAGTAATAAACGAGCTCTCGTCGCACACACTTGTTTTATTGCACGTCCACATACCTATCAAGTTTCCCTTCTTTTCGCAATAGCTCTTACAAGTAGCGGGTGCTGTCTCTGACTGTATCTCCTCAATAGTGCAAGCAGAGATAGTATCCGCTAGGTGTACACATCCCAATACATTATTGTATCTCAAAGGGGCCTCTTCGTGTTGGATCTGTATCCCCATGAACGCCTTCCAAAAGGACCGGACATTGTGCCGTGATATCCTAAAGGAGAGATACATAATAATAATAATTCTTATGAATCTGCAGGCCTGTTCTATATTTGTAACTTACCTCTATCTTTTTATGTATGACTGTATATGTGTTCTGAACAATAAAAAAATATGTACAGTCGTTTCACTTTCTAAAAAGAGTCATCGTACTGAAATTGATTGAAATATTTTGTTCATAAACATTTTCGTTATTTTCTGAATTGGCTACCAATAATATGAAAACATTTTTCAGATTCTAGACATCGGTTCGATTGACCTTGGAGCTGCCCTGGGTTCTCTTTTGAAGTCCATTATAGGTTTGTTAATTTGTCATCTTAACCGTAAGTAAAAACGTAATTAAAAAACAGACTCCAAAAAGCACTAACCGTTAACCTGTTTGTAACGATGTGTCTATTCGTGCAGTGAATAAATGCTTTCTTTCTTTCTTTGTTTCTTTCTTTCTTTTTGCTGTCTTTCTTTCTAACCCTATTATAATTTGACCAGGCCTGTGAAAGTTTCATTAATTATAGCTGTGAGTGACTGAAAATTTTTGAGCGGATTTTATTTTGTTTCAGGGTTGAAATACATAGCCAGAGATACCGTTACCGCTATCTTAGGCCTAAGTAAGTAAATCATTATCGTCCTAGTGTTTCTTTCGGTTAAATCAAAATCAAAAATCAATCAAACATTTATTCTACAAATAGGCCACAAGGGCACTTTTACATGTCAAAATATTAATTTACAATTTAAGAAAGTCAGACTATAATAAGTAATACATTTTTCATATCAAAATATTAATTTACAGTTCAAGAAGGAATAATAATTTCGAGTCTATAATTATAACAAAATTAATGTCATACAGTGAAGATAAACTTGCAAAGTTATCTATTACAAATATTACAACATCAGTAAAGTTAGAGATGTATAAGGTCTCAAGATTAAACAAGGAGTATAATGATATTAATATAATATCCCAGAGATGTATATGGTCTCTGAGCGTCAAAATTAAAATTAATTTAATATAGTTAGAGATGTCTCTAAGTCACTGATAATAAAAACGAATCCACAACAACAGGACGATGTCTCTCGTCAATCCCCTAACGAGTAAGCGACAAAAAAAAATCTGTTTATTGCAGTATTAAATTACAAATATATTTATTACAGTCTACATAGTTAGTTTTTAGTTTAGTTTATTTTAAGGTTAGTTTATATTCTATTTTATTGCATATGTCTATTTTATGAATTAAATTGAATTATTGTCTACATAGTCTATAATCTTTTACAGACAACTTACCGTTACATTGTAACATATCTGTGTTTATATACAGGTTGTCCAGTAAATAATGGACAAGCTTCTAACCACCGATAGAGCACCTGAGGCTGGTCCAGAAAAAGGACTTTCAGGTTTACTAAAAGTGCCTTGGTTTTCGAGATAATCGAATTTTACATTTAATTAAAGAAGCAATGAATTAACATGATTTAATTTGTACTAAAATAGTAATTTAATTAAGACACGTAATTGCACCCATGTTAATATAACATTATTTACTCTTACTGTAGTCAAAAACACGTGGTTTAAATCTTTCTGGTTATTACCTCCCACGGTGTATAAAAGAAGAAGAATACCAACATATCTTACATACCAAGATATCTTTAATTCGAAAAATAATAAATAATTCGTTCAAAAGATATTGTAATACCGAATTAAATATGTTATTAATGATTGTAATCATTTCCTCTTTTCGGTTTCAGAGATAAAAGATTGGAATAGTTTCTGCGACTTTTCAATTCGAGGTTTGTACAATACTTTCATTTAATTTTTTTGCCCGGCTGTTTCCCACGCAGCACGGGGATCCACTTTGGCAGAGGGTACATATTGTATAGGAAATTATAATTTATAATTAATAATATATTAGGGGGCGTCCATAAATTACGTGAGATGTTTAAGGGGGGGTGGGGGTCGAGTCAAATCTCATCTAACCTTACGCTGGAGAGAGGGGGGTTCTCGGCAAATATCACGCAATTTTTTTTCTTATTGAAACAAAAAATATATACTATTTTGGTCCATTTAATCCAGATTGTACACGCTTATAAGATTTAATCTTAAGCGTAATCGTAATACGATTAAGATTATTCACTAATTCGTTCGAAATAGAATAATTTCATTTATACTTCGACGTTAACTCTCAGCAATATTGATTACTAGTCTTAACTAGTCGTAAATAAAAGCACGAAGCAATTTTTTTTCTTTTTAAAATAACAATCCAACGCGTTTACGTAAGAAACCCACATTTTAAAAAATCTCACGTGAGATTGGGGGATGGGGGAGGGGGTTGAATAAAATCTCACGACATCTCACCAGGGGGGGAGGGAGGGACAGAAAATTAAAAAAAACACCTCACGTAATTTATGGACGCCCCTTAATGTAATATAACATTTTAAACTGTCTAAATAACCTGAATGATATATTTATTAATAATATAATATTTTAAACTGTCTAAATAACCTGAACAAGCATTAACAGTTTAATGTCTACTTCATTACTGTATGTGTAATTTGTCGGGGAAAAATCGAGAATATTGTTCAAATACCACTTTTAGAGTACTAAACTACTCACTCTACGTCTTCGTAAAAAACAATCTTTACAATTTTCATACAGTAAATGCGATTGGCAAAACACTCCGCCACACTGGGCGTTTGAGAACTGTTCACAGTCGCATGGCACTTGCAGGCAAAAACCCACGTGTCATTGGGCCTACCTATTACGAGCGACTGCCCGGTGATCTTAAACTACCACCTGACGAAGCATTTCGACGCCACCCAAAACGCTTCTTATCGAAAAATACATTATACTTTATTTACACTCGGTTAAACAGTATTTTAGCTTGCAGGCTAGCAACCTATCACTACTATATCACATTTTCCCCATCTTCAAACCTACAATTGCCAAACGTGACACTGGAATTAAATTTCGTGAGTGGACATGATACATTTATGCGCGAATACTATTCGAAATAGAGAACATAAATAGACCTCCAATCTATATTATTATTAACCTCTATGTCCTGTATTTTTATTCATAACACTTTTTTTATTACAGTCGTCTTCTCGCTGTGCGACACAATCGAAGCAGCATACAAAGGATGTAAGTATACGATGAATTATCCATATTATCCAGAAACAGCTTGAATGAGGTAGTGGCATCATCATCATCATATCAGCCGAAAGACGTCCACTACTGGACAGAGGCCTACCCAAAAGCGTGCCAGAATGACCAGTCTTGCACCCACATCGAGCGGACTCCCACGACCTTCACCAGGTTATCAGTCCGCCTTGTAGGGGGCTGGGGGCTATCCACGCTGCGCCTTCCGGTACGTGGTCCCCACACGGGAACCTTTCCGCCCCAACGGCCATCAGTTCTTCGTGCAATGTTCCTCGCCCACTGCCACTTAAGGCAAGGATATTCCAGTGCAAGTGACCCCCTCGAACAGGCGTGAGTTTACAATTAACCATCCCGCTCTCTACGGGAGCTCTGCGCGTAATTTCGTAAATATTTACATAGTACATTTTAATTGATTTTTGGAACACTGAATCACTTACAAAAACTATGTCTGATTACTGTCTTAGAACAATAAAAAAGCTATCCTTTTTGTAAAAAAAAGCAATTAACTGTCGTTGATAATTACGAAATCGGCAGCATGAGTTTATTTTTACGATGATATTTAGGATTTTTTGACAGAGTTTATCAATGCATTTTTCAATATGTTGCTCGATTATATTGTTTCTTTTTCAGTCCACAGTAATTTTTATGTAGTGCAATTCTACATGACTTCTTCACACTGGAAGTTTTTACTTCAGTATTTTCGCCATATCTCTGAATGGGTCTTGCCTTAAGTATATTCTAGAAATTTTCTTTAAGAGTCCTTACCAGTTGAAGACTTCTTTCTCTTATTTCAAGCAGTCCAGACCAAGGATCGGATACCGGTATTTTTTCCATAGAAAAATACCGGTATTATTACGGTCACCGGTTCATTATTTCGTTTTTAATGAGACAATCTAATAATACGACGCTGTTACCTAAATACATGATTCAGCCCTACGTAAAGAGCAAAAAATAATCCAAAATATTGGGCTAATTCAGGGTTTTTTAAAAATACCGGTATCGGTCCCTGGTTCAGACATAGCCTAACTCTTAAGGAGTCACAAGCCGGTTAAATGTGACTACAATGCCTCTGTACCAACCCTGACCAATAAGGATGTTGTGTGTGATCCCGGGGAAGTACATAGGATAGATTTTATCTTGTAATTCATCCACTAAGAAGGTGAAATTGGGTTAGGAATTTTGTATGCTGCGAATTAAGATTTAGTTCCATACGGAAGCGGCACAAGATAGTTTTCTGTATATTGTGAAATTATTTCTGTTTTAATGTTAACAATTAATTTATCTCTTTTAGTGGGTATCCTGATCAGCAAAATTATCATCGTTCTGCTGAGAATCATCATTTGTATCCTCGGAAATGGTGGTAAGTCTCATGTGACATAAAAATTGTACAGGCGACCAGCGTAAGTACAACATTTCGATTATCTCGAAAACCAAGGGATTTTTACTAAACCTGAAAGTCCTTTTTCTGGACCAACCTCAGGTGATCTATCGGTGGTTAGAAGCTTGTCCATTATTTACTAGACACCCTGTATAAATACTGAAATACATAAAAAAATCCAAGGCTAATAAAAAAATATACATGTTCATGATAGAAAACACAGGATTACTGTTACACATACTTTATTAGTTAAACCATAGTACCTAGTATATAGATATCGACGGTATAAAGGAATAACCCTTGAAGCGACATTTTTTGAATTTTACAGGAGAGCGTATTAAAGTGTATTTTTTGACAAAAAAAATTTTATCTCTTTTACTATTGATTTTAGAAAGTTGAGTTCTATACACAAGTTTTCTCAAATTTTAATAGCTATATTTTAAAAATATTATCAAACTTGAAATCTTACAGGATTCTGAAATAAGTGTCGCTTAAGTGAATAGGCCCCCGAAACGATCCCGGAAGAACCATTGAAGCGACACCTTCAGGGCCCTAAAAAATCCAATGAAACTACACCAATATATCTAATTTGATCTCGGGAATTAATTTAAGCGACAGTAGTGTATTTGCATAAATAAAAATACATTGTCCGTCGTTTTAAACAAGCAAGGGAAGTGATGAATTTATTGTTATTTATTTTATTCGAAAGTATTGCAAATTTCATTTAAGTATAATAGAAGAAAATACGTACACTTATAAAGGAAACACAATAGGAAAAATCAAATTGTTGTTTTATTGGTTCGCTTAAGCCATAACATCAAGATAGACAAGTTCACTCTTTATCACAGGTTATTTGGTATCGTTTAATTCAAGATTATTTATTACAATGCAATACAAATACTCTTTATCCAACACCACACACAAATGAATCAGTTACATACATTCATACCTACCTACATAAAGAATAACCAATATTCTAAAGAAATGTAATAAGTAGTATTAGATTAGGTAAATACTTTAATTTTAGCATTATTAAGTGATAACCTAAATAATTTTGGGCACAGGTAAGCCGTTTAAGTAATACTTTTACAAACGGCATACAAGTGCCGAAATAAATAGTTTATTACTATTATTAACACTATATATATATACTAAATATCACTATTCACACATATTAACATCTAAAACATTAAAAATTTCACTATTTGAACATGAACTAGCATACGTATCTAGTTAATTCCGTCAGCGAACGGCAAAACAACCACCCCCTCCTAGTGTTTGTCGGTGATTGAAGCGACCGACGGCGTTACACTGCGTTTATAAGAGTCCCTTTCGCGCGTAATTCATACAAAAAATTATACACTTAAACGCCATACTATAAATGTGGGCGATACTTCAAACGCCATCACACCTCTTGCAATTTTCATTTAACCAACGTATTGCTGTTTTTAAAAAATACTTGAAGCGACAATTTCGGCCAGGGCCAAGCATGTCGCTTAAAGTAATGAAATATTAGGTACATTTTTGTAACATTCACTTAAGCGACAACAGTTAATTTTAACACTTTTAAAGAACCACTTAAGCGCCGTAACCTATGTAAAATGTACTTGGAATAAACATGTAAATGACATCACATGGAAAATGACCTATTTTTAAAAATCACTTATGCGACTATGATTATGCCTGTATATATGGTTAAGTGACTCAGGTAAGATTTTACTCAAATTATGTGTCGGATCAGGTAACTATTTTTAAATTTGGGCCTTATTTCTGTAACCCCTTAAGCGACATATAAGTCATCGGATCGATGTGAAACCCGGCTCAAACGACGCAGAAAAAAACGCTGATTCCAACGATATATATAACTCGATTTTGCTCAAAATGTCGCTTAAAGGGTTATTCCTTTACACCGTCGATATGTACATTTTACATAATGTACACTCATCGATAGTAAATCTACCAAATACATATTTAGATATCGCCAATCATAATTATCTAAGCAAAGTTACAATATAAGCCAATTCGCATTATTAATAATGATTGTTAATATTTAACAATCATAATTAATAACAATACATATTTATTAAAGTAAGATACTCAGGTTGACACTATCCACTTCTTGTCACCTTCACGGCCGCCGAGCAAAAAAAGAGCTCCGTGGAAGGTGCCTGGGTATTTATCAACTCTGCTTTGTGACGTCACCGGTGAGACTGGATTGATACCGTCAGTGTTGCCAGTACCGCCAAGTGATGGACGTGATGGTCTCGACACCCGAAATAACCCGGGCGACAACATCCACCACACAAATATTTTTTGCACTAACCACTAGGCTACATCAGTCGTCAAACAATGATATTTACTGTCTTGAAGACGATGCTGATGATGATAACTATGACGATGCAGATAATGATGGTACTACAATGACGTTCAATAATCACATAATAATAAATAAATAAATAAAATAAATAAATATCAGAGGACAATCTTACACAAATCGAACTAGCCCCACAGTAAGCTTGTGTTATGGGTACTAGACGACGATATATTTAATACATATAAATACTTAAATACACAGAAAACATCCAAGACTCAGAAACAAATATTAATGCTCATCACACAAATATTTGGCCTGACCGGGATTCGAACTCAGGACCGTTAGCTTCACAGGCAGGTGTACTACCCACTAGGCTAAACCGGTCGTCGATTTCGTTAGACAGAAAACCTGTATGTAATAGTATTTACATACAGGTTTTCTGTCTAACGAAACTGATGCTTGACAGTTAATCATGGCATCCCGCTAACACGCGCTTGAGGCATATCGCGTGGTGCTATTTTCGTTCCTTGCGCGATAGGTTATCTGGATACAATGGAGGTGCCAGAGCCGAGTTTAGTCGAAGTGAAAGAGCAACAGGCTTGATAAGATTAGAATTACGATTTGAAACGGGATATTTACCATGTATATTTGTATTTTTGAGTTCCCGATATTTCGGCACTGTTGCAAGCGCCATTATCAAGGATTAACTGACGTGCTGCGAGTTTTAGTTGTGGTCTACCCACACACCATAGCGATCTACCCTCTTGCTGGTTCGCTTTTTTCCCACAGTGTCACTGTCACTACCACCGTCCGCCTTGCCACTTGAAACTCGATTACGGTCACGACACACCACACTCAGAGTATTAACACGCGAGTTCTTTCCGGAAACAGTCTCTTTTCGAATTGAGAACTTTCGGATCACTGGACGCCAGACACTTGACAGTTGAAACCCATCTTCCCGGTTGAAATTTTTATGCCTTTGCCTTTGGATGGATTTAATGGCTTCCTTAACCAACCTAGGTACGTAATGGCGTTCTGTCGAGAGGATCTGAGGGTTGTGCAACTCAATCCAATGATTTGTTCCTGCCTCCAAAAGGTGTTCTGCGATTGCTGACTTCCGAGACTTGATAAGATGTTAATTTTTTTTACAGGAAACAACCCAATATGCAGCAATAATATCCACGCCCTCGTAGGTGTGTCGGTCACGGGCACCTTGGATATTCATGGACTCCTCCAGGCATACAATCTTTTGGATCCCGAGGTGCAGCTGAACATCATCATCAACATATATACTAAAGGACTAGGTCAGTGTTGTGTACCTTGCTCACCAGGTTGCCAGAGCTCCCGAGGATGCACTGTGTTGAGAGCGAGGAACAACATATTTGAGAGCCTTTTTTTTCGGACTTGCATCGACTAAAAACCCCCCGCTTGTCCTCCTCAACCCATTTCGGGCGGCTCTGGGATCTCCTACGGAACGCGCCAGTGGCGCTCTAGAGTCCACTTATGTGGGTCCCGCTATGTTTCTATGACGATCGTAGCCCCCAACTACGAGCTACAGGGCACATATATTTAAGAGCCTAGCAGGCTACTTTTGTTATTACAACTGACAATGACCCACTTAGTTGAAAAAACAAGTCGTTCCTCCTATGGTCAATAGTTAACGGCTTACGTGCATGTTAGCTATGTTTTTATTACAGGGATTTACAAAAACGGATACACCGTTTATGCGGGTCACTGGTCCAATCCAAAATTAAGCTTTGTAGCCCTTAACTTTTGGTATGTCCACAAAGACACGAACCTAAATCCATGTATGACCCATTTTTTTCGCTAATGATTTATCATCTATTTGTGATAATCCATATTGAAAGGGACCTTATGGCGGCCGGCACTTACGCCTTTATTGCCGCTGTTCCAATACAATAGTGAATAGCTACAACGTAAGCGCCTGCCGCCATAAGGTCCCTTTCGATGTGAATTATCACATTTTATTACCTATATCTCGTAGGGTTACAAGTAAAAGTCACTAAGCAACAAATACCTACTTACAATAAAGCTCGTATATCGGCATCGTTTCAGTACTGAGATACGAGGTTTCGAAGTGTAGTGACAGATTTTATAGTGTGTTTTGCTTCTCACCTTGATGTATTTTTTTTTCAGGAATCTCCGTATGCAAAGGATCCACTAAGGTCATCTTCCAGATTGCCATATATTTGGTGAAAACTATCCAGATTGTTATTTGTAAGTATTTAGTAGCAAGTAGTTTGTGTTTCCGAGCTCATATAACCTTTTGGTTTTTTTTTTTTCGTCGGGGGAAAATCCGTTATGGATACCTCCGCACCGTGGGGGCGGCGCGGTGGTTATGTCGGACTTGCACCGACTAAAAACCCCCGCTTGTCCTCCTCAACCCATTTCGGGCGGCTCTGGGATCTCCTACGGAACGCGCCAGTGCCGCCCTAGTCCACTTATGTGGGTCCCGCTATGTTTCTATGATGATCGTAGCCCCCAACTACAACCGTCTACGACCCCGAGGACCCCCTTTTAGTCACCTTCTACGACAGGCAGAGGATACCGTAGCCATATTCTTTGCCCGTGTTACAGGGCACGAGCTCATATAACCTAGACCTTTTTAAGGCACGAGTGAATAGGCACCTTCTGGGTGAGCTCGCTTCATCGTCGGCCTCTTTGCCCCCTGGCTAGATGTTGGCCAAGAGCGATCCCATTTTTTAATAAAAAAAAGTAGTAGACACTTAGGGTCGGTTGCACCAACATACGATCACAGGCCGGTCATCGTCAAATATGGCGCCGGCAGCTGTCATCCCATAGAAACTTGTCAAACTTTCCATACAATTAGATTTTAACGAACACCGCTTACGATTACAGACGGTTTGGTGCAACCCAGCCTTAATACACAAATCAATATCATACGAGACATGTTTAGATTTTTTGAAGACAAACTTATCCCTTTAAGAGATCTGTTCCAGCTAACGCACTCGCCTGCTTGTTTTTAGGGTTCCGTACTAAATTCTTAAAAAAGGAACCCTTATGGTTTCACTTTGTCTGTCTGTCAGTCACATCGCTAAATATCTCAATAACTACTTATGCTATCGATTGATGACGATATATTTAATAGATATAAATACTTAAATACATAGAAAACATCCAAGACTCAGAAACAAATATTCATGCTCATCACTCAAATATTTGCCCTGACCGGAAATCGAACCCAGGAGCTTCACAGGCAGGTCCACTAGGCTAAATCGGTCGTCGTATATTATTGTAATTAATTTTTTTTTTAATAGCCTATATAGTGTCCCACTGCTGGGCAAAGGCCTCCCCTCTTTTCCGCCACTCGTCTCGGTCGTGTGCCAGCTCCCGCCAATCCGTACAAAATGTATCCAGGTCGTCCCGCCATCTCCTTTTCGGTGTTAATACTTAAATTGGTAATATTTTCTATTTATTCTGTATTTCAGCCGCCTCCGGAAAACTTACAAAGGATCATCTGACTGCGGTTTTCGAAAAAAGTGAGTATTTTTTTTATCATTTACCAACCTTTCTGTATGCCACTCCCAAGTGAAACAGTTCCAGCTTGGTCGATATCGATTTGTATCCCTTTTTGACCTGTGTTAAAAAACATTGGTGTGAGAGGAAAGGAGCGAGATACTTTAAATTACTTATCTGACAAGGAAGAAGTATGTCTCGTCTCAACTTTGCATTATAATACTTTCGCTTTAAGGGGATGCCTCGAAAGAGATACGCTTATGTCTTTCGCTCACGACAAAACGGGATGCAACACTTTTCGGGAATGAGATTTTTAGACAAATCTCGATAAATATCTGACTGTGTGCAGTTTAATTAAATTTCCTCTTGACAGAGTTTAGATGAGGTAGAATACCATCATTTTAACTATATTGTGTCGTTTAATAATGCGTTGTTTTAGTAGGCTGAGTAAAAAAAGGAAAATAAAGACTTGACTTTGGTTTTTTTTTATCTAGACAATTTTAAGCTATCATGTTTCGGGTATTGTCGGAAACACAGTCATATAGTCAAGAATCATATATGTGAAAATCAATCCTTATTGGTTCCTCGTCTGGGCAGAACAGCGTTTCAAAGAACGCGATATTTCTCGTTGCACGGCCTTTAGCACTAGTTGATGAGTAATAAGATCCACCTCTCAAGGATGCGCCTGCGCTGTTTCAAGAATGAGGGATCTGCTTATGCATAAATAAATAAATATTAGAGGATAATCTTACACAAATCTAACTAGACCCACAGTAAGCTCAAGAAGGCTTGTGTTATGGGTACTAGACGACGACATATTTAATAGATATAAATACTTAAATACATAGAAAACATCCAAGATTCAGAAACAAATATTCGTGTTCATCACACAAATATTTGCCCTGACCGGGATTCGAACCCAGGAACGTCAGCTTCACAGGCAGGTGCACTACACACTAGGCTAAACAGGTCTTTAAATCAAATACAATCGTCATATATAGGTAGATAGGCGTTTATAGTATTTTTTTTTACCTTGTGGCTTTATAGGCCGGGCCCAATAAAGCGATAGGAGTGCGCCGTTGGAGAGTAGCCTGGGGAAAATCCAGGGGAAAACTTCCGATACGACCACGCGTGTGGTTCGGAACACTATCTAAGAGTTTGCGCTCCAGTGAGATTGGTTGAGCGGTTTCATCCGAATCTGAGGTGTGAGTGGACTCGAGCTACTGGGAGTTTTGTAGCTGGTTCACTAAACCTAGCCTAGCTGAGAAGAGTCGAACAAGAAACTGAGCTAGGCCCGACCTGGGTCAGACTGGCTGTAAGCTTGTGCGTCTTTGTATGTATGTATGTAAATACTTTATTGTACACAAGACAAGGAAAATAAATTATACAGAAAAAAAAACAGATCAATCATGTACAAAGGCGAACTTATCCCTGTAAGTATTAAAAGACCGTGAAGATGAAGATGACATTCATGATATTCATTGTTTTCTTACAGTTACCCTCATTATCGGGGTTATAGGAAACAGCCGCAAGAGTGGATGTAAGTATATTTTAGAAAAATTATTTCACCCTTAATTAGGCAAAATAGTCAGAAAAAAATTTCGTCAACATTGGTTTTGAAGATAAAGAGGTAATAAATGGTACTGCTATGTTGTGTCCTATGGCGTACGAAAGTGTGGTTGCTGGATACCTACACGCTGTATTACCTAATTAAACAAATTTCTTTAAAATTAAGTAATAAAATAATAGTAAATACAATGTCAAGTTTATCAAAAGTTAAGCATATTTTAGTTTTTTTCCATATCAGTTAAAAACGCGCATCTATTATTTTTTTTCTGTGTAAATGCACATGTATCTAGAAAATGTTTCTTCGTTGCTAGCTGGCCCAGCAGGGTAGTCAATTCATTTAACTTTATGTACTAATTTTAAGCATATTTTAATGTCAAATTTTAATTGTCAATACACACACTTAGGGTCGGTTGCACCAACATACGATCACAGGCCGGTCATCGTCAAATATGGCGCCGGCAGCTGTCATTCCATAGAAACTTGTTAAACTATCCATACAATCAGATTTTAACGAACACCGCTTACGATTGCACACGGTTTGGTGCAACCCACCCTTATATTTCAAAATTTACAGTAAAATGTACCTACCCTTAGTACATAAAGTTACGTGTTTAATATTGCGGCCTACTATTATAGATTTGGACTGGTATAAAATACTTAACATATTAAGTCCGCCTTTTGCACGATAAGTTTTACTTTTGTGCAAGAAAGGTTGAATAAACATTCATCATAGATGTAACTGTCACATTTGACGCCTGTCAGCTGTCAAGTTGATGGTTTTTTTTTAGTTTCTTGGCAGAAAAATAAAACGGCGTCCCACGGCTATGCCACATGGAGGGAAAGTACCTTGAATATTGTAGACGGAACATTTTACTGAAGGAAGACATTATTTGAATTTAAAAAACAATTTAAACTGCATTCACAGATATTTAAATAATTTTATGGTTGAACCGGGAATCGAATCAGTTACAGGTGATAAATTGATTAATTTTGTATTAAAATCTTCCTTTTATTTCTGACACTATGTTATTTAGCAAAAAATAATCCTTATGATGAACCCTTTAGATCGGTATGATAAAGCTACAGGGTAATTATTTTTCTCGTGTAACGGGTTCGATTCCCGGTTCAATCATAAAAATATTTAAATATCTGTGAATGCAGTTTAAATTGTTTTTTAAATTCAAATAATGTCTTCCTTCAGTAAAATGTTCCATCTACAGTATTCAAGGTACTTTCCCTCCATGTGGCATAGCCGCGGGACGCCCTGTACATATATTTCTTAAAAACTAACTTAATAAAACAAACCAGCAACAGTTTTTAACTCTATAATAAGTCTACTATTAATAAAGAATATATGGGCCACTCTACTTTTTCATGTACATAATTTTCAGACACTTTTTTAAAATGCAGATTTTGTAATACTTGCCCCTCACTTCATACTTTTGTATTGTTATTTAGAAAGAGATTTAATTGCAGCATCACTTCCGATAGCTTTGGTAATTAACGAACCACAGCTTATATTCATTAATCGAGTAACACAGTGGTCCTTGGATGTATCACCGTTTGTATGAAAAAATGGTTTTTACCACTGTGTTACCAACTTTTTACAGCAATATGTTAATATTTAAGTATTTTTATCCACAAAATCCTTTTATTAGTTTCAGGTAGTATTTCGAAATCCTGTTTTTGTACACTAATTCAATACATATCATAGATTTTTTATTGGGATAGAAAACTGGTCATGAAAAAGTAGAATAGCTAGAAGGCCCACTCCATAAAACTTAAGGGTCCTAATCAGTTAAAAAACGCCCCTCTACTTAGGCCATTTTCCGTTTGAATTGACACGTATCTTGACATTTACTCAATGTTACTATCTAGAACAGGACTATTGCGACCTTATGTCATAAACTTTAAATGTATTTTTTGGATTTTTCATTATGAAATATTGATTCAAACATCAGTCCAAATCATTTTCAAGCTAAAAACTTGTTTTTTCCGCTTAAATTCTACCATACATATTAAATTAAAAAAATGGCTATGTTACTTTCTAAAACTTTAATAAAATCATCGTAGCCTTTAATAACTTTATTGGTATTATCAATACTTTTGTCATAATTTGATATCAAAACATTTTAAAACTTATAAGGCCTCTTAATAGGCCAATACGTCAGTATGCTGAATACTGTAAATTTTATTTTAACACAATTTTTTTTTTCAGTGGGTATTTCGATTGTAAGGAATTACCTTCCTGTTTGCAACAAATACCTCAAAAGTGCTGGATACAAAGGTAATTAATAAAATTCTTGTAATTTGGTCACTACCTATGTAATGATATACGATAGTCATAGTCATAGTCATAGTCATTTATTAACAATATTATCAATATTATTACATGTCATTGTTATAGTTCAATTATACAGTATTAATTATTATGTGTTAATTCAATTCTACAAATTACTGAAATCATAATCATAAGTAATAGGTATTATTATTATTAATTATTGGGTAGGTCATAAAATTCTTTAATGCTATAAAATGAGTGAGTGAGGAGCCACGATTTTAATTTTTTTAAGCATGTGGAGACACTACCCGCATTTTTCACTTCGGCGATAAGCGATATACGCTTAAATAAATAATAAAAAATTAGATAAGATTAGATTATTTATTTTATGATATGGAATTATAAAGTATATAAATTAAAAGAATTCTAAGGATTCAGTAATAAAAACATGAGCTGCAGCAGCCGACGGCCAGAGTCGCCTTTTGTTTCCGTGGCGCGGCGGTGGGCCCGCGCCCCGGAAACAAAATACGATCACTTTGCCGACCTACGCCGGCGATGTTGTATGAAATCCCATTATGAGCCGCCCTTAGTGCCGCACCCGAAACGTAATATTTCGCAGCCTGTGCCTTTACCTTGATTTTACATGACCGTACTCGCTAGCGACTGCGTAATAATTTGCATGTGCAAAAGTGCAGCGCCTCTGGCGGTTACGCAGTAGAACTAAGAATCGTTTACGCAGTCGCTAGCGAGTACGGCCATGCAAACTCATGGTAAAGGCACTGTTATAACGAACATAACGTCAATATTTCATTGCATGTTTCAGAAACAGTATTGTTTTTAAAAATATTCACCTGTTTTTTCAGAAATCATTAACGGTGACGAAATAGCTACTATAATAGACTCTTGCAATGATGACAATGGACCGTGGTCTGTCTCTGATGAGGATGACGACAATTCGGTATGTTTTCTCTTTCTAACACATAGGGGTTGAACGCTGGAAACGATCGCCCCTTATCTTTAAGAGCGTGCCTTGAAAATGATGGCGTTTTTGAAACGCCGTATTAAGCAATCAGAAAACAATTATGACTACGAAATATTGTTTTTTTATTCACAAAATAATATTACAATACAATGCATTAATATACATTCTTTATTGCATAACCTCAACAAGAAAAAACACAGTACAGTAGATAATTACAATGAGTACAGGCAAACAACAAGCGGTCTTATCGCTAAAGAGCGATCTCTTCCAGACAACCTTAGGGTAGCGGAAATCAAATCAAGCATTATTATTCATGGTAGGTGATGCATGAGAGATACAATAAAAATACTACAACTGAGATTACAATATAAATACTAACCCCCTTATTCATAAACGCGTATCAAACCTATATTAGTTAACTAGCCGCTAAAGTTCGTTTGTCCTTATCTGTCACTTTGACATTGACGTTTGTGAGAATAGGACAAAGAACATTTTAGTAAGCAGAGGTTTGTTAAATTTTATGAATAAGCGGGTAACAATATATAATGAAAACAAACACAATAAGTACGAGTTATTGTCAGATATGATTCTTGTCTTTATTTGTTTCTCTGAATTTAGCCAAAATACGATTACCAATTTACGGGTGGATTGCAAAAAAAATGTACGTAAACCGGCAATTACACTTCGTCGTTCACCTAATGCGGTCGCCGAATTCATTTTAAACTACTTAGGCCAACAAACGTCGTCTTTACATTAGTCTGTCCGCCTACCTATAAGCGTTGGCAGCTGTCGATAGCCGAATGCGGCCGGCTAACGTGTTCTTTACACTTTTGCGGTCGCCGCATGAAGCGCACGAAGTGTAATTGCCGCTTAATGCAATAGGAATATTCACAAAAATGTTAAACAAGGGTTGTGTTTCGATTACATAAAAGCTAATTTATATGGGACAAAAATTGTGTAACGTCACACAACGTGACACAAAGGATGCGAAATTGGGGTCCAGAAAATTTGTCAATTCGTATTAAAAAAATATTGTAAGAAATTCTAGCATTCGTATATGCCAGAAGGTACCCAGCCTACCGGCCTAACTACCTACCCATTAATTCCACTATCCAACTATGTAATAGCAATAAAAAACAATAAGATTACCTATTTTAGGCATAACACAAAATTGACCAATATTTGCAAAAAAACGCTCTGTTACCCTTTATTGTACCACTACACAAAAACTAATAGAGCTATCGACACATTCGCTTACTGGTAGTTAGACTACTTGTAGCTAGAGGAAAATGAGACAGTCAGTTTGAAACTCAAAATACCTAATCGTGATATACATTTAGGCACTGACACATATAGTCCCTATTTGTCCCGGTACCGCCGCACACCGGGTAGAGTCAGTCCGACCCAGGTCGGGCCTAGCTGAGTTTCTTGCTGGACTCTTCTCAGCTAGGCCAGATTTAGTAAAACAGCGACAAAAATCCCAGTAGCTCGATTCCACTCACACCTCAGATTCGGTTGAAACCGCTCAACCGAGATTGGTACTGAAGCGCAAACTCTTAGAGTATTCCAGTGTTCCAAACCACACGCGTGGTCGTGCCGGAGGTTTTCCGCTGGATTTTCCCCAGGCTACTCTCCAACCGCGCACCCCTATCGCTTTATTGGGCCCGGCCTATAAAGCCACAGTCAGGTTAAAAAAAAAACTTTAAACTCGGCTTAAGGCATGATACAATAATATAGACATTTTGTGAACTTTATTATGTAATTGTTTTTACCTGAATAAACGATTTCTATCTATCTATCTATACTGCGCCAGGCATGGCAATCCGGTGTATCGGCTAGTAGTGTGGGTGACACGACCTACGTCATCATCAGCTATCAGCCTATCGATCGTATGCTGACGTAAGTGTGAGTGTGTCGTCGCTTGACGTATTGTGGTGTCACAATCCGGATTGTCAGACCTTGTTTTCTTAGATCAGGCACGTATCCAGACTTTTGGTTCGGGGGGGGGGGAAACATTGAAACAACCATGTGAACTGTGTAAAAATCGCTGTAATCACTGTACTATAATTTTTAATAACTTAAAGAAGTAACGTTTTCGGGGGGATAAATCCCAACTATTCCCCCCTCTGGATACGTGCCTGTATTGATAATACCAATAAAATTATTAAATACTACGACGATAACATAGCCATTTTTAACAATAGATAGTAACAGCCATTTTTGATTTTATTGTGTTTAGTAGAATTTGAGCGCAATAAAAAAGTTTTTAGCTTGAAAATAGTCGATTTAGAGTGATGTTTGAAACGATATTTCTCAATGAAAAATCCAAATGATACATTTAAAGTTTATGACATAAGGTTGCAATAGTCCCGTTATAGATAGTAACACTGCGAAAATGTCAAGATACGTGTCAATTTATTTGAACTTTAAATGGATATAAAGTATTTATTAAAATTAAAACTATTAATAAAAATTATCTTAAATAATTATAGATAAAAAAAATTGCCCCAAATCGCCTTCTGATGGCAGCGTTCCCGGAAGGCTGGCAGCATTGCCACGTTGGACGGCAATGCTGATCCTTTGTGCCAGATAGGTTCCAGTCTTCTGGTCACCCGTTACCTCCATCAGGCTTTTGGAGCATTCTTTAAATAAACTATTGATACCCCACCGTACGGTGGTATATGTTACCAGCCTTCTGGGCAAGCTGCCATCAGAAGGCGATTTGGGGCAATTTTTTTATCTATAATTATTTGTAAGTTTTTAGTAATAGTTTTAATTTTAATAAATACTTTATATCCATTTAATTTAAAGTTCAAATAAATTGACACGTGGCATTTTCTCAATGTTACTATCATCAATTCAAATAGAAAGTGGCATAAATAGATGAGTATTTTTTAACTTATAAGGACCATTTAAGGTAGCATTTACGCAAAAGACAACGTGAATGTGTGCGCGTCTTTGCGATATCATGAAATTAACAATTACTTCATATTTATTTAAACTTGTGTATTTTCTTGCAGACCTCCGTTAGTGTATTTGTGTCACTTGGTCGACTCTTGAAGGGACTACTTGGTAAGATTTAATCTCATTTATATTATGACAAGGGTCTAAAATAAGCAAATGTTTGGAGTAGATACGAGTTTAGTTATATACATTTATAGTGCTCCAATTAGATGGTAGATGGCGGTGTTACATTCGGAAACACGCTAACGAAGTTTTCCCGTGGATTGTATAAAGCTCCCTTCCAAATCCAAAGTAATAGTAGATTGTGTCTCAAGGGAGCAAAATGATATATTTACGGCGAGGGCGGTATATTGAATTCTGAGTGAAGCGAAAGATTCTACAATAGAATCCTGAGCGTAGCGAGGGACTCAAGTGTTTACGCCCAAGACGGAAATAATTTTGCTACCGTGTGACACATACTGCTTTTCACACCGTCTATGAGGCCCGCTGCTAAAAACATGAAATGTCTTACAAATGATTTTAATACAGAATGTCACATACTGCTTTTCACATCTACTATGAGGAAAAGAGCCATTGTTGCCCTCAAATGAGGGAAGAAAAGTACATCTTTGATCCCTCATTCGAAGGCAACAATAACTCTTCTCTGAATAGCAGGTGCGAAAAACATATTACATTAAGTTTAAAAGCCTGATTTAAAAAAATACGTTGGAGGTAGTTTTTGGACATTCATTTTTCACGTAATATGCCTAAATTGAAGTAAAAATAATTTCATTTAAAAAATAATTCTTTTCATTTCATTGTTTAATATAACAACAAAAGGACCAAGTGGGCCCCACAAAACCGAGCACGACGTCGCGGCAGACCTCGTCGGAGATGGCCTCTGATCAGAAGTGGTGCACTTGACCTCTGATCAGAAGTGGTGGGAGAATGCACAAGACAGGGACGCGTAGAAAAAAAGAGGGAGGCCTTTGCCCAGCAGTGGGACACTTGAGGCTCTTTATAATTATAACTAGCGACCCGCCCCGGCTTCGCACGGGTGCACAATTTAATGGATGTTATTATACACATAAACCTTCCTCTTCAATCACTCTATCTATTAAAAAAAACCGCATCAAAATCCGTTGCGTAGTGTTAAAGATTTGAGCATACACAGGGATATAGGGACAGAGAAAGCGACTTTGTTTTATACTATGTAGTGATTATATAAAAAACCGGCCAAGTGCGTGTCGGACCACGCACAATGAAGGGTTCCGTACCAACACTAAAAAAGTCTTATCTTTATAGAGCGCATGCGATAGCTAGATAAATTGTCTATCATGGTACAAAATATTAGACTTGTATCTTTAGCAACTGCTCAGATAGGGAGGCTTGAAATTTAGGTGTTCCATTGTTCGACATGTTACCCTATGGAGTGTCCCCCCTAATTTAATATGATCACTTTTATGTAGCGGTTCATAGAATACACCTTCTTACCAAATTTCATAATTGTGATGCTTATAGTCTCCGAGTAAATCGGCTGTGACGCGCACAGACATGACGAATCTATAAGGATTCCGTTTTTGCCATTTTCGCTACGGAACCTTAAAAAGAGATAAACAGTTTGATGGCATTATGTATCGTTTTTTCAGGTGTTACCAGATTGGCGGTGAACATCATCAAAGAAATTCTTGTCTTTGGTAAGATGATTAATAAAATAAATAATATATTACAAAACACACAAAGTGGAGCGCTCGTGGCCCAGCGTCGCCCGACTACCGCGTGCGGTATGCGAGGTTAAGCAATGTGGGACGAGGTCAGTTCTTGGATGGATGACCGCTTTGAGTGATTATTAACTGAGCGCTCCCGTGCTTTGGAAGGCACGTTAAGCTGTTGATCCCGTCTGCTGTCTATGATAGCAGTCGTTAAGCCAAGTTAGAGGCATTCGGGCGGCTTGAGAACTTCTAACAGTCAAGGTGCCCACTCACTTGACAAGCCTAATTCCAAAAAGGTCTGGTTTCCCCTCGGGTTGGAAGGTCAGATGGTAGTCGCTTCCGTAAAAACTAGCCTACGCCAAATCTTGGGATTAGGCAGCGGACCCCGGGCATCCTTCAGGATGCAACTGTACTGGGATAACGCTAGGAAGATGATGTTATAATACACACAAATAGGTGAAAAACAAACATTTACATTTTTTATTTATTTAATCTTTATTACACAAAAGAATATCTTGTAAGTACAGCGGGTAAATGTAGATTGCGGGATATTAAAATTAATGGAAAACAGGGATGTAACAGAGCTCCGGTTCCGGTTCCGTTAAGTCGGAACTTCCGATTGGTTTTAAACATCCGCTTCGGTATCCGGTTCTGTTATTTTTAATACGGATGTTATGTCGGATGTCACAGCAGCGCAGCGGGGGGAAAAAAAGTAGTCTATATTATATGTTAATCCAGGCTATAAACACGTTGTTACCAAGTTTTATCATAATCCGTTCAGCCGTTTTTGCGTGATTGACTAACAAAAGATCTGTACATCCAAACATAAACTTTCGCATTTATTAGCATAGTACAATTATTTTGCATAATTTTAATTCCATATTTTAAACCTATAGTATTTGTGATTTTATCGTGTCCAATTAATTGTCCTATTATGCGGTTTGCTACATTCAAGGTTAGATCAATTGAACATCCAAGGCGGTTGTTACAAATTTTTGCAACGTGGTCATTAGTGACTATTCGGTTACCCTAATGAAAACATTGTTTACTTTAAGTGAATCGGCGAAAATTTAATAACAAAGACTGTACCTACTATATTATATTCATTTAAAATTTAATTTATTATTTGATTTTCAAAATCTATTATTTGGTTTTAATTATGTACTGTTTCTTAACTCATTATTTTTTCCAGTAATCAGAACCGTCGAAGATGTCTTCATTCTGATCATCAAAAGTAAGTAGATTTTAGTTAAGAATTTAAATACACATACAGCCAGCGTTAGACGATCAGCGTTATTTATTATGTAGCGGCCAAAGCGGCCAAGAAGATTGTAACACCATACAAAATATATGGTTTACCGAATTTGACCACTTTGGCTGATACATTTTATATGACGCTGATATTACAAGGTGGTATTCGATAAACTGTACACCTGTCGTCTACCAGTCCCTAGGATCCCAGGGAGCATAACAAAAGAATGCTATTTTTTATTTTTTTCGCCAATTTTAAATTTAAATCAGCACATTAGGACATTTCACAAAAAGAAGACTTCACTTCATTTTTGAATAATTATAACTGCATGCACAGGTTTTGAAAAAAAACGTTCCTGTATCGGGAGCCCGCTAAAATAAAAAAATCAAAAATCAAAATCAAAACATTTTTTCTGCAAATAGGCCTCAAGGGCACTTTTACAAGTCAAAATCTATCTAGGTACATCAAATAAAAATAATACAATAATCAAAGTATCATTAATTAAATGTAGTAAAAAACTAGAACTCTATTTTTATTATTGCAATTGAAAGGTTTAATCATACCCATTTGTGTTAGACGCTTGGTTACCATGGCGTTGGAATAAAGCGGCAATTACACTTCGTCGTTCACCTAATGCGGTCGCCGAATTCATTTTAAACTACTTAGGCCAACAAACGTCGTCTTTACATTAGTCTGTCCGCCTACCTATAAGCGTTGGCAGCTGTCGATCGCCGAATGGGGCCGACTAACGTGTTCTTTACACTTTTGCGGTCGCCGTATGCGGCATGCGGCGATCGACGAAGTGTAATTGCCACTTTAAACAGATGTGTCATGAATTTGCATACGACTTGATCTGTGTATTAATATCAATTTCGCAGTCCTTTTCCGCATTTACATATGCAACAGTTTGTATTTTTATTATTGCAATTGGAAGGGTTAATTATATCCATTATTTTGCTCTAAATAAATAAGCATAAAAGGAAGGCCATCATATTAGTTTTTTATACATTTTAGTCCGTTCGATTCCTGGTCCACGCAGGGAATTTTTTAAGACTTGTCATTGCAGTTTTGATTATTTAAAAAAATGAAATCTCTTTCGGTATAATGTCTTATCTTCTTTATTTAAAGTACTTCCCCTTCATGTGGCATAGCCGTGGAACATCCATCTGCATTTGGCTATTACATTTTCAAGGTCAAAATAGACTTTGACAAAGTATTACCACCTTAAATAGCTGATATGCACAGCTGAAATACTAATCGTCCATCAAAACTCGGCTTTGATGTGCAATTGGTATTTTTTTCAACGCATAAGCATTGCGATTCAGCGAGGCAATGCTGCCAGCATCCTTGGTACCATGCCGCAGGGGCCTATGTTAGAATTCGACTTTTAGTTTTTGTTTTATATAGTTATTGATTAAGTAGTTGTTTATTTTATTCTGTAATAATTTTAATTTTTGTAAGTTTCTAATATGTCTTAAATTTAATAAAATATGTAATGAAATATTACCAATAAATATATATTTTTTGCTGTGTAAATCAGTATTTTTGGTGTGCAATCAATATTGTTTGATAAGCGATTAAAATGTTCTCATACTTTTATTATATAACAAACAACAATAGAGAGAGAACTCTCTCGTATAATACACGCGTCAATGAAAAGAAATATATTTAATCGCTTATCAGCAAATACTGCGCACCAAAAAAATCTGTATGTTTTAGGGGCTACCGCGAACTACAAACGACGTTTTCCCTCTCTGTCGCACTTGTCACACAGAGAGGGAAAACTTCATTTACGATTCGTGATACGTCCTCTGATTTGCACAGCTAAAATATCAATTGCACATCCATAACGAGTTTTGATGTGCAAAGTATTTTAGCTGTGCAAATCAACAGTAAGTTTATTTGAAATCATAGAAATTATTTCTGCATGTTAAAATTTTTCCTCAAATCATGAAATATTTCCTCTGCTACCGAAAGTCGAAACGGCGGCTCATTTTTTAATTTAAATGGAGATAAAATCGATTTCTTAATTTTTTCTGAATACTTAGAACAAAAAAATCGAAATCAGTTTTTGTGTTAGCTTACGCAAAAAATATTTAACAATCACGGTACCGGTAAACTGGGATTCGGTTTAAAGATGTTTTATTTCTCATTAAAAACAAATTGTCACTTACAGGAGCCTCTGATTTGCACAGCTAAAATACCAATTGCACATCCATAACGAGTTTTGATGTGCAATTAGTATTTTAGCTGTGCAAATCAACAGTTTTAGGTTGTTAAGTTTTTTATTTGCATTACTTATAACGAGATTTTTTTTACAGTCATTCTTGCTCTTGGAGGAATATTGGATTGTCTCATCGCTGGGTGTAAGTTCAACTTTCACTTATCATAAACTAGTGGCTCTCTGCAGACCTCGCGATAAAATGGACAAATATATATAACGGAACGGAAAATAGATATTTTTTTAAGTTTTCAACCCCTATTTTGAAAAATACTCAAAAACTGAATTGTAAAATAAATTCCATGTAATTATCGAATCTACTCACAAAATTTCACTAGAATCGGCTGAGATGTGCGACCTGTATAGAGGAGGACAACCAGACATTCAGACAAAAGACACGACTTCTTCGCTCGCTCTCTTTTATTATTCACAGATTTTTAGATACCTACAATATCAATTTACTATGCTGTAGTTATTTGTACATGTATCTTTTGTAGGTTCTTACTTTGGATGTGTAAAATTTATGTAGCCAAAAAAAAATTTCATTATATTAGGGATCGTCCTGACTACGCGATTATCGCGCGAGTAAAAAATGCGACCATAGTAAAATGTATGTATGTATGTAAGCACTTTATTGTACACAATAACAGGTTAAAACAATATACATGTCACATAAGATTAGAGTACAAAGGCGAACTTATCCCTATGAGGGATCTCTTCCAGCTAACCTTTGAGGGATTGAGTGGAGAATGGGAGAATGAGATAGACAAACTTACACAGTGTACTAAAACGTTTCAATGAGGAAACTTATAGCTAAAACCAAAACTAAATAAATATATAATGACTAAACATGTAGTAAATGTATGATCGCAATCGCAAATTCGCGCGAACTTAATTAGGACCCCTATTAGAGTTCAATATGTTTGATCGCGCATTCGTGCGAGTAAAATTCGCGCGAATGCGCGATAATCGCGTAGTCGCGTTGTGTTAGTACGACCCCTTATACTAGTTATCTCTTTTACTTATTTCTTGTATCTACATTTAATATTGTTACAATTTCTAAGCCTGAATTTCTAAGGTTGAGCCTTGGGGGAGGCCTATGTTCAGCAGTGGACGTCTTTCGGCTGAAATGATGATGATGATGATGATGACAATTTCTAAAAGTGTTTTTTTTTTTCAGTGGGATCTCGTCTTGTCCAAAGTAAGTGTACCTATTTTAATACATATTTCTTAGTATGTGTGTAGTAACTAGTTGTTTCCTTGAATGCTCCCATTTTTAGAAATATGTGGAAAAACTATTTATTTTTTTGCAGTTGTGGTTGGTCTTCTCAAGATTCATCTCTGCTTCCTGGGATCCAGTAAGTTTATTTGAAATCATAGAAATTATTTCTGCATGTTAAAATTGTTCCTCAAATCATGAAATATTTCCTCTGCTATCGAAAGTCGAAACGGCAGTTCAATTTTTAATTTAAATGGAGATAAAATCGATTTCTTAATTTTTTCTGAATACTTAGAACAAAAAAATCGAAATCAGTTTTTGTGTTAGCTTACGCAAAAAAAAAATTAACAATCACGGTACCGGTAAACTGGGATTCGGTTTCAAGATGTTTTATTTCTCATTAAAATCAAATTGTCACTTACATGAGAAACTTAATTTTAAAGGTTTACAACTTGTGTATTCTAACAGAAAGTTATTATTCTGACAAACTACTTGTACTCACAGTTAAGGGATACAATACAATGTAAGTACGTTCTTGATTTTAGTTGAAAAAGGTAGCAAGTCGAGTGTTACAAATTAAGTGGTGAATCATGGATATATTAGCATAAAACAGTTCGTGAGCGACCGGTGAGATAAACGAAAATTACTTGTCTTGGGTACTTTGATTCGAGGGATGACTTTGATCAAATGAGTTTTTCTCATAGATTACCGTTTTTATTTCCATGTGATCTGTGGCAGTGAAAATACTAGGTAACCATCTCGCTATCACTTGATTTAATCTACCTGATTGCCAAGAGTACTACTGTTATTTTACAATACAACTGATCCAAGTATCCTCATTTTTTAACCTCAAAAAGGATGAGGTTCACGGGTTGCTCCTAAATCTACTATTTGTTATTTTTCACTTAACTCACGAAAATTTATCTTTCACCGGCCCTTTTATTGTTTCTAAATGTTTTTAATAACGGTCTCTTAAGGGACGTTATCATTTAAAAAACGCTTATCTATTTATGCTATTTTCTGTTTAAATTTACACGTATTTTGACATTTTCTCAATGTTACTATTTAGAACAGGACTATTGCGACTTTATGTCACAACTTTAAATGTTTTTTTTTATTTTTCATTAAGAATTATCGTTTCAAACATCACTCCAAATCTACCATTTTCAAGCTAAAAACTTGGTTTTTCCGCTTAAATTCGACTACACACAATAAATCCAAAAATCGCTATGTTACTATCTAAAACTTTAATCAAAATCATCGGTAGCCTGTAATAACTTTATTGGTATTATCAATACTTTATTTATTTATTGAAAGAAACAAACGGTCATGTAAAAAATATGTACAGAAATGCATGTAGTTGACAGTATCCTTAACATGTAATTGTGCTAAATACACTATACACAAGATTGTAATTAAAATCATTTTAATATGTCGGATTCCTTAATAAGAAGTTGATGGAATTTTGAACAATCAGTTTCAAAAATGAAGGTAGTTTTTATCATAATTTGAAATCAAAACATTTTAAAACTTATAAGGCCTCTTAATCACAGACGAATTATTTCCCGTCAATTAAGACCTTAAAGTCTTTCAAGTTGTGGACATTTTTACATGGTTTGTATAATTATTGCAACTCTATCTTACAATAATACAGAAGACATAATACGCACTTACTCTTGGTCTGTGGTCACCTAAATCTTTTATCAGCTAAGCTACTCGCACTCATTCACGTCACACACGCACACACCACACCCCTACTCACATACACACTCACACATCTTCACACACATTACACACAAACACTTTTACTTAGTTTATTAATTTTCATGTTTTATACTCGTAACTGCTACAAATGGTGCATTCCAAGATACAGGCTCGCCTAGTTTGGACTGCACCAGAAATCCCGTGTAACCTGTTGTATCATTTGTGTTTGAATCAATAAATTTACTCTTACTCTTACTCTTAATTAATTGACTCCCTGGTCAACATCTTTATATGACTTGTATAATTAACAGGCAAATACGCCATCTGCCGGCCGGGTTGGGATCGGCAGTTCCAAATAACTGTTGACGTCACAGACATAGACGTAGCCATCCAGGCGTACGGTTTAGTCAACTTCAGATTAGAGGTTGACGCGTACATCGACGCCTACATTAAGGTTAAAGGTGAGTGTATCATTATAAGTACATCATGCTGCCATAATCACGATTGGGTAATTCTACTTTTTCATGACCAGTTTTCTATTACAAAAGGAATCAATGATATGTATTGAATCAGTGTACAAAAATAGGATTTCGAAATAGTACCTGAACCTAATAAAAGGGATTTATATGTAAAAATACTTAAATATTAACATATTGCTGTAAAAGGTAGGTAACACAGTGGTAAAAACCATTTTTTCATACAAATGATGAGACATCCAAGGACCACTGAGTTACACGATTTATGGATATTAGCTGTGGTTCTTTAATTACCAGAACTATCGGAAATGATGCCGCAATTACACCTCTTTCTAAATAACAATACAAAAATATTCGGTGAGGGCCAAGTATTCTAAAAGCTGCATTTCAAAAAAAAGTGTGAAAATTATGTACATGAAAAAGTAGAATGGCCAGATTATCACATTATCATTGTTACCTACAGAGTTAAGTTAACTAAAGGACTAAAACAATCAAAAACTTTAATAAAAGGCTACAATGCCAAGTTGTCTAAAGAGCTATTACAACTCAAGACACAAAACCAGCGCAGTGACAAGAATACTCACTGGTCACTGAAAACTTAACAAACATCTAACACAAATGGGCATAAAACAAAGCGCAGCATGCAGATTCTGCCAAGAGTCCGAGGAAACTACCATCCATATCCTCTGCTCCTGTGGACCACTTATGCGCAAAAGAAGTATCTACCTAGGGAGGCACATCATGTCCCCAGAGGAGATACAACAGAAGACCCAAAGAATCTGGAAATTCCTGGAAGCAACGGGTATAAGCAAAGAACTTTAAGGGCTGCCACAATTGATCAATACTGGTCGAGGCGGCAACGAAGGCCCACAACTAACAATAATAATAATACCTGCATAGTTATAGTTACTAGAGTCCGACCACGCTAACATTGCATTGAAATAATTTGGCAACACTACCTCAAACGTCACATTTTCCTACAAATATGACGTATAATGAATAGAATAGAATAGAATACATTTTTATTTTGCAACAACAACATAATAAATTACATTACAAAAGGCTTAAATCTAAGAGATATACAGTGTTGTCACAAAAAAGGAGTCCACTCAGCATGTGAGGCACAGAGTGCAACAACGCTGATTTTCAGTGGATCCCATAAACTAAAACTAAAGAGATCAGTTGTGACAAGATTGAAAACATAAAAAGAAAAATTCATCCAATTGCATTGTGCCACATTAATTTTTTTACCAGCGGAAACCAATACAACAATAACAACTTAATGTAAACTCAAGCAGACACAGATACAAGACGCCGACACAGATCAGCTAGGCTGGAAATTGTACTTTGAGTAGGTGGAGATTCAAACTGTTTTTAAAGGTGAACAGAGAAGGAGAGTTTCTTATTGGTGGCGGAATATTATTCCAGCAGCGCGTGGCAGCGTAATGCACAGTGTTGCCAAATTATTCCTTGCAGAGTTCGCGTGGTCGGACTCTATTACTACTTTAATCACCATTATCATTATCACGAGTTTTCCATAAGAATCTAGACCTTTTTAAGGCACGAATGAACAAGCAGAACAAGTTAATTAATTAATTGACACGTGAGCTTTAACTTTTTAGTAAAATATTGTCATTATTGGTGTTATCATCATCAGCTGTGAGATAGTCTTGTTTGCTGACGACACCTCTTTCATTTTCAATGTAAATATGTGTAAAGAGGTGTCCAAAGTGGTAAACAATACTCGTGCCTTAATAAGAACTTGCTTTACCATCAGCATCATCTTTGGTCCTTGGCTAGATGACTAGGTACTGGTGCATTTTTAATAGAAACGCTATTTTATATTCCCATAAACACTTCAATTTTGAGCACCAGCTCGACTATAAAGTATCGCTTTCCAGGCGCAACAACTCGAGAGGATTGTAAAGGGATTTCATACAATGTTTGTATCTGCAGACATCTGGGGATCGGAGACCTGGTGAACTGAAATACAGGTTCCCCCTAGTTCAGATACCAGTCTCCACCGCACAAGTCCTGCATCTATCTATCTGTAACATTGCCTTTATCATTACTTGTAAGCATGGTGCTTTGTGGTGGAGTGAATATACGATTTTTATTATTATTCTCTTTATTCATTTTTTCGCTTAAGTTAGGTTTTCACAATATCTTTATAAAAAGTAAAATATAAAAATACACTTACAAAACACAAAAATATTATAAAATCCTTACCTAGTGTGCCGCCGGCAGTGAAGCGGGGCCTAAGCTACCGGTGGTGTCGGGCGACAGAGAGAGGAACCTCCTGACTATCCGCGCCGTGTCCAGGAGTACCGCCTTCTGTATCTGACCCTTGACCCAGCCATCTAGCGAGAGTCTCTTGAGGTGTTGGTCGAGACTCTTCGCTATTAGATCGTCAGATATGGTGACGGCTGGTTCAAGCGCCTGGAACAGAGGAAGCATCCGGACACCGTACGCGGATAGATTAGTTCCTCCCTCTGTCGCCCCAAAGTACGCTCGCATGCAATTCTCGTTCATTTGTTGAGTCCATCACATGCGGCGCACTACACCACCATTATTATTATTATACTGCTTTTCAGGCTTAGGCCTGCAAAGTAAGTAAGCTGTCAGTGCTGTAGTGTCAAAATTATTATTTTTTATGTATTTGTGGCCTGGATACTTATAGGTATTTGGCTACTAAGCGATGAATAATAAGCGTAGACTTCTATATAAGTATTTTTACTGAATTTAAACTTGATAACACAACAGAATGCGTGTACCGAAGAACTAGCCTTTAGACGAATGACCAACAGCTATATAATGTTAAGAAAGACGAGATCGCGCGTAAGCTAATCGCGGAGCAAGGCGACGTGCGTTCGGTACGAATCTCATAGGTGGTCTGCTGGAGCGCCGGCGTTGAAGTGGGCTCCCGGTGGCGGGCGCGCTAATGAGCGCGTGACGTCAGCCATTGTTCTCCCTATCGCAGCGCCAGGGGTGCGTACAGACGCGGCCCGCAGAGGCAGTGGTGATCGCCGGGGTCGCTGGATATTATTTTCTGTGTCACCACATACTTATCACAATTGATGTTTGAGTGTGTTCCAATAGTATCGTTCAGAAACAATGCATTGTAATTTTAGATCACTATCCGTACTCGTATCACTATCCGGTATATACACGCACTTGGCCTGAAATCCTCATTTTCCCGGCCTCTGATGTAATGTACTATTGCTTAACGATTAATAAATAATTAATTCCAGGCAAGCCAACGGGATCTGTGAAGGTGTTCCTCGATGTCTGTGTTGCTCTGAGTGACATATGTGATGGTGAGTGACCAATATTCCTTCTAGTAGCCTCTAATGTTACCGGAAACTTACTGCTTAGTGTTTACTTGGTAGTGACCCTGCTTACGAAGCTTGTGGTCCCAGGTTCGAAGCCCAGTCAGTGTATTTATTTGGGTGATGAGCACGAATATTTGTTCCTGAGTCTTGGATGTTATATGTATTTAAAATCCATAGAACCAGCTTTGCTTGTTGTTTTTTTTTAAGATTAGTAATTAGGCTATGGATAAGTAAGATTGTGTTCTTATAAAGAATAATGTACAAAGTTGGATATATACAGGAAAGAGAGTATCTACAAATTATATACATATATACAATAGATAGGAATCACAGGAAGAAACGACAATAGAGAGATCTCTCAGGGAGCGAAGTCCAATGAGAGTTGGTTGGAAGTTATATTTATGCAACTGACTTAAGAAACTTCGATAGCGCGATGCAGAACATGTCAGTTTTGACAGATGACAGGAGATGCCATAAAGCAAACGTAGAAGCAATTGTCGTAAACACACATTGAATTGGCACAAATGATCCGGATAAGTAATCTGTCATAGTCAATAACATTATGTACAAAATACTTATTTTTGTCTCTCTCTGTCTGCCCCAGCCTCGATAGCCATCCTGTCGGATACAAACAGAAAATATTAACTAGATTATTATTTTTACAGGTAGAAAATGGGACAAAACTGTTTTGAGCATCGTTCTGAAACTTGGTGAGTTTAATATTTTAAATATGTTTTATAAGCGCTTTTAATAATTAGTAATCGAATGGCTCATATATATGTTTAGCGATATTAGTTACGTGTTCAATACCTACGGATTTTCGCCACATTGGTAAAAGTATATATTTAACTATTTAACAAAGGATAAATAAGCAACAAATAATTTACAAATGTTCACAAACACACACTATTCACAATGAAACTCAAGCTACTATTTCATATAAAATTTCACAGAAAAAAATATATCTTCAGACATGATATGACTGCTTGAAGCGATAGATATTTTGTTTTTTTTTTTGGTTGATGAAGCAAAAGGGATATTCGAGTCATCAAAACATGGACATAATAATTACGCCTAGCGACACTCTCAGGGCGGTTCCATAACTTTTCGGTATTTTAGCCAATCAGAATAAGGCACAGAGTAAGTTAGTCGAGGATCGAAGGAAATTCCTCTTATTCGAACCAAGCGCTTTGCATCATCTTTTATAATGCGCACTTCTAAGGTTTGGAATTCTCTGCCGGCGTTTGTGTTTCCGAGCTCATATAACCTAGACCTTTTTAAGGCACGAGTGAATAGGCACTTTCTGGGTGAGCTCGCTTCATCGTCGGCCTCATCTTTGCCCCCTGGCTAGATGCTGGCCAAGAGCGATCCCGTTTTTAATAAAATATATATATATGAGTGAAAAGCTCCTGAAGGGCGCATCTTCCAGGGACCAGCGTCATGTCATCAGGCCTCTTGCCATCATCTCTCGCCAGGCCAACAGATTCCAAGACAGTAGGCTCCTTGACACTCCCAAGAGCTTAATTATTTATCGTATGGCAATTATTTCGAACCGTGATATCTTCTAGAAGACATTACGGTTGCCAGTTAAGCCAAGTTGGAGGCCTTCGGGTGGCTTGAGTACTTCTAACAATCGAGTTGCCCACTCATTTGACAAGGGGGGTCGAAGTTGCACCACGTCCGTAGGGAGCACCCAACGTCACCCGGTGACCCCTGGGTGGTGCTAAAAGTGCAAGCATAACTTCGGATAATATCATAATTCAGATTTTATTCTAGAAACTGTCTAGATTATAAAAAAAATTATGTTTTTATTTTACATATTGACGATCTTTTTGTGAATTTATTATATTCTTTTTTGACATACATTACAGTAATTCATGTCTTTTTTTAAATTTCATATGTATCAATAAATTTCTCTGAATAATTAGATTCAATTTATGTAATATATAACTGACGATTCAAAAGTGCTTGTTGCTAGGCCTATTTGAATAAAGAATATTTTGAGTTTGAGTTGAGTTTGAATGCGGCCAGCGATGCTGCAGGCGGGCGCGGATCCAGGATTTTGTTCAGGGGGGGGCACTTTCGAACTTTCCGAAAATAAAACTAACTTTTGATAACTGTTTTTATTGTCAGAACATATTTCCTACGTCAGGACATAGGCAATTGCCCTCCCCTGACACAGGCTTCAAGGGGGGGGGCAATTGCCCCTGTTGCCCCCCCCTGTATCCGCACCTGGCTGCAGGAGAGGCCATGGTGCCGAGCCAAGCCGATGTAACGTAGGGCCGCACTGAGAGCGATGTGGGACATTATCAGTTTTATATGCAATGAAACCGTAGGTACTACCACTATTGGTGTCATACCTATTGCCTAACCTAACGTACTGTTTTTTTTGCAGTGATCACTTTACTGGGCGCCGTTGGAAACAGTAATTCTAAAGGAGGTTAGTACTTTAATTTATTAGTAAACTAACATATTAAGGTCGGTTGCACCAACATACGATCACAGGCCGGTCATCGTCAAATATGGCGCCGGCAACTGTCATCCCATAGAAACTTGTCAAACTTTCCATACAATCAGATTTTAACGAACACCGCTTACGATTACAGACGGTTTGGTGCAACCCACCCTTAGTCTTTTTTGCATTATTTATTTGTAATTAGATATTTTTTCATATTATCCCGATTTTTCTATTTTGCAGGGTGGGTAAAAGCATATTAATTTTTAGGGTTCCGTACCCAAAGGGTAACACGTAAAATTACTAAAACTTCGCTGTCCGTCCGTCTGTCACCAGGCAGTATCTCATGAACTGTGATAGTAAGACAGTAGTTAGATGTAACTGTAGCCGCTATAACTACAAATACTAAAAAATTGAATAAAATGAATATTTAAGGGACATTAATGTTGCCGCTATAACAACAAATACTAAAAAACAGAATAAAATGAATATTTAAGGGTCCATACAACAAAAGTGATTTTTTTGCCGTTTTTATAGATAATGGCACGGAATCCTTCGTGCGCGATTCCAACATAATTGGCCAGTTTTTTAAACTTGACGTCAGTAAAAAATATTTTTTTATGGTCTTTCCCTTCGAAAATACAGGCGTGAGTTTTATATATATATGTAAGCGCTTTATTGTAGACAATAACAGGTTAAAACAATAGTACAGTCGCCATCAGATATATCGGAGCGAACGAGGTGCTCACAAATATCTGAACACGACTCTATTGTCAAGGCGTTAAAGTGCATGTTCAGATATTTTGAGCACCCTGAAGAGTACAGATATATTTGATGGCGACTGTACCTACATAAGATTAAAGACATTTTGAGTTTTGTGATTGTAAAAACAAAAGTTGTCATTAGTTAACGGCTTATGTACACTACTTATGTTTTTATTACATGGATTTATAGTTATAGAAACACCGTTTATGCGGGTTACTAGACCAATCGAAAATTAAGCTTTGTGGCCCTTATATTTTGATATGTCCACCGTAAGACGCGAACCTAAATCTGACGATGACCCAGATATGAATCCACCTTTGGTAGGGAATCCATCATCTTACAGTAGTACCCAACTGATATGGCTTACCGATGTACCTGCGCAGAAGATGAATTTTTAAAGCACGGGAAATGCTATTGACCAATCGGCACGCTCCGCGCACTGCGCTTCTTTTTCCTGTACCGCTATTGGTCCACAGCTGCCGCCATGTTAGCGCGCGGTGCGTGGCATGTTAGTCAGCCGCCATACTTCTGATCGAGTGCACGCGCATTATGAACAGTGTATTATGAACGTTATAGTAGTAATCTAAGGTTAATTGTAAGTTTTAAGCATTCTTTCGTTAATCTTCGGAGCGATACTTTCTTTTCTGCGCGAACGAAGATTCACGACGCGCCTTATCAATTGGATACTACTGTACCGAAAATCGTTACATCGATTATCGTTTCCTGTAACACTATTCGCAGAATTTTATTATCACTTAGGAATCATTCATCGAACTACTATCTATGAATCATGTTTCGTTAAATTAATACTATGAACAACGAATATTTCTATGAAAGGTAAATTCTTGTACCGTTACGCTACGACTACAGGCGGATTCGAAACGATTAACTATGAAAAGTGGTTAGATTATATAAAATGCAATGAATTGATGATTATGTGATTAGAAAAAAAAAACCTAATGAAATTCGTCGAATAGTTTTCGGTGAAATTTTATTATTTATTTACTAAGAAATAATAATACAACACAAACAAGTACATAGACCCACAAAACCGTTTGCACAGTTTGACTGTGGGATCGATCAGTCTCTTCTCTCTTCTAACAATTTTTTTTTTATGAGTTTAACAAGGCAAAGAAAATCGATGTAAGATATTTCGATAAAATGATAGACACCCCCTTTGGTAGGTGGACCTGCGACTTGTAATATTTCTAATAATGTACTTTTATTTGCAGTTGGTACATCGATTTGCAACAAATTGGTTCCTACCTTAAATAAGTACCTCATTACCGAAGGAATTACAGGTACGTATTATTTCATATACTTACTTGAATTGGCTGATTTGTGTCATTTGTACAAAAAGCGATTCAAAATCACATACCAGTTTTCTTTAATTTCCAACAAAAACATCTATATTTATCGCACTTGTTCACAAAATTTGACGACAATCGGTTGAGAAATGTGACTTGTAGACGAGAACAGACATACGAAAGCGTTTTTGCCCAAGCTGAATTGGACTTCGCTCGCTTCGCTCACTCTGTTAATTACAATGTTTGCTCATACAGTGGAAGTCGATATCGCAATTGTGAACAGCTGTAATGACGATGATTACACCTGGACTGCGGACATCGATACTAGTGATGGGAAAACAGGATGGATCATCGCAAACGTCGATGTGGTGAGACTTATCATTAAATAAATAAATAAATATTAGAGGACAATCTTACACAAATCTAACTAGCCCCACAGTAAGCTCAAGAAAGCTTGTGTTTTGGGTACTAGACGACGATATATTTAATAGATATAAATACTTAAATACATAGAAAACATCCAAGACTCAGAAACAAATATTCATGCTCATCACACAAATATTTGCCCTGACCGGGATTCGAACCCAGGACCGTCAGCTTCACAGGCAGGTGCATTACCCACTAGGCTAAACTGGTCGTCGGATCATTCTAGCGTTATCCCAGTACAGTTGCATCCTGACGGATGCCCGAGATCCGCTTCCTAATCCCAAGATTTGGAGTAAATACTAGTTTTAAAGTAATCGAATGCCATCTGACTTTTAACCCAACTTGTTCCATTTTCTTAAGATTCTACTTATTTCAATAGCAGATTAAAAAAAACATTGATGTCAAAGGCTTATAGGGTTGAGGACTCTCTAACAGACTGAAATACATGGCCCAAACCAAATACCTAAATAGCGTAAAGAGTCTAATATTTTCATTGTATCTAGTTGACACATTTTTTGCAGGAAAGCATATCAAACGATTCGACATGTTTTGTTTTCTTGTGTAACTAGTAACTACATATTGTAAATACCTATTGTTATTTTTCCTCGTTTTTCTTTCAATTCTCTTTTGTTGTTTACCACTTATATTTACTTAAGTAGGTTAAGTAGTATCATTGTAATAAGCATATTTTGGAGAAAATTACTGACTGTCGAGTTTCTTTCGGCGTTTCTTCTCGGTAGTGGTCTCATGAGAAACGCTAGTAGTTTTTGACTTGTAAAAGTGATTTGCGGTCTACTTGCAGAATAAAGTTCATTTATTTCATTTATTTATTAGAAGAACGCGACTTTCTGTTCCACTCGATTTTTCAAATAGCTCTGAACGTATCATTTGATAAGATATTTGACAGTACTGTAGAGGTTGTTACGGTATGAGGCTGGCCGTGTAGGTCCAGAATCATAACGTATACATATTGAATTTAAAATATGATTCGAGAATGCGTCAAACCGGCATTCTTCTGGAAACAATTGGTTTTCCAGGGACTTGTCTTCACACCATCGGAGTCACATGTTCTGTAAATAATTTAAGAGTTTATTGTAATTATATTTCAGTAGTATGAAATATGCTATATTCATATGTGCCGCCAGTGTTATATTTTAGCTACGATCTCCTCCCAGTACCTCTAAACCTGTACCTCTCGTGTAGCATATCCCATTACATACCACAGTACCTAGTGGGAAAGTGTTTTATTCCCAAAAACGTCTAGTTTTCCCTCTGGGTTTTAAGGTCAGGTGGCACACGTTTTCGTATAAACTATTTCCTACGCCAAATCTTGGGATAACGTATTTAGATGGACCCCGGGCTTCTAAGAGTATAAACTGGGGAAACCTGGAAAGACCATCATGCTCTTATTACATATATTATATATATGACATTATAAAACACAAAGAGGAAAAGACATTGTACAAACAAATCATACTGACGAAACACGCACTTTAATCTTATCACAGTGCCTTTACCATGAGTTTACATGACCGTACTCGTTAGCGACTGGGTAAAAATTTGTATGGGCAAAACACGGCACCGCTGGCGGTTACGCAATAGAACTAAGAATCGGCGTACTAATCGTTTACGCAGTCGCTAGCGAGTACGGTCATGCAAACTCATGGTAAAGGCACAGAACCTCAAACATTCATCTCGAATTACAGCCAATCTTCTCGCAATGATCTCCTCCATGGAACGAAAACCTTAACAACTGAAGAATAATTCTTCAATAACAACTGCTTTTCTCAGAATTCACCACCGGCAACGTATGGGTCAAAATCCTATCTGTTACCAGCAGGGATTGTAAAACCGGTTTTATTCAATACCTGTATAGAAATTGACAAACTATTACCGCTTATAAAATAATACCTATATTCTAATTAGAGGTATTGTTGTCATTCCGATTTAATCTATACCTCTATCTACAAACTATTTACGATATTAAATACCTGTATTCAATACCGCTATTCATTGCACTTGAAATTTAAGATGTCAATTAAACATTACTACTAAAACGCAACAAATATGTGTAAATACCTACTTATTACAATACACCAGTATGCAGAATCAAATAATCGAGTATATTGACACTGACAGCTATTACCGGTAATGGTTTTTATGGGTAAAGTGTCAAATAGAGGTATTGTTGTCAATTGGCGAAACCTTTAATATATTTGAATACCGGTTTTGATTAAACCGCTAATCAGAGCTTTAGCGACATAAATAGCGAAATGCAATTATAACCGGCTATACCTTATTTAAAACCGGTAGTAAGAGTACCGGTAACGATCCCAGCGGGGTAATCACGTAACTTTTGTACTACCGTTAGGCAGATTTTAATGTCAAATTCTAATTGCCAGCTCATACATTTATACTTCAAAATTGACAGTAAAATCTATCTACCGTTAGTACATAAAGTTACGTGATTCGCCTGCTGGTTTACCTGCGGTAATAAAGGTAGCAGATGGGTACAAACCAGTAATATTTGATTATCTATCTGATTACAGAGTGTGAGCATTGGCATAATTGGAAGCGCCGTCAAAGGAATCTTAGGACTAATCAAAGGTTAACCTAGAAAATAATTATTTGATACAGATAACAAATACAAACAAAAAAAAATACCGTGATCTCGCACGCAGGCAAAAATTGCCCCTGCTTGCCTATACAGGGTGGCCTATTTAGATCGGTTAGGGGGCGTCCATAAATTACGTGTGATGTTTAAGGGGGGGAGGGAGTCGAGTCAAATCTCATCTAATCTTACGTTGGAGAGAGGGGGGGTTCTCGGCAAATATCACGCAATTTTTTTTCAGATTGAAACAAAAAAAAATTATACTATTTTGGTCCATTTAATCCAGATTGTACACGCTTATAAGATTTAATCTTAAGCGTAATCGTAAAACGATTAAGATTATTCACTAATACGTTCGAAAGAGAATAATTTCATTCATACTTGGACGTTAACTCTCAGCAATATTGATTACTAGTCTTTACTAGTCGTAAATAAAAGCACGAAGCAATTTTTTTTTTCTTTTTACAATAACAATTCAACGCGTTTACGTAAGAAACCCACATTTTAAAAAATCTCACGTGAGATTGGGGGATGGGGGAGGGGGTTGAATAAAATCTCACGACATCTCACCAAGGGGGGAGGGAGGGACAGAAAATTAAAAAAAACACTTCACGTAATTTATGGACGCCCCCTTAGTATTGGAAAGTCTGAAACTATAAGACATATGAAGATCTGTTCTTAGGAACCATGTCATCGATTTTAGTAACAAGATTAGGTGTACGTTGATAAATCTTTTTTGTTTGAATGGATTTTAATCAAGTACCCTCAGAGTAGTCCCATATTCGGTGAATGTTAGATGATGATACAAGTGGACTAGAGGGAACTCTTCAAATGTGATAATCCACATCGAAAGGGACCTTATGGCGGCAGGCGCTTACGTTACACCTATTCACTATTGTATTGGAACAGCGGCAACAAAGGCGTAAGTGCCGGCCGCCATAAGGTCCCTTTCGATGTGGATTATCACAAATATCATCGGCCCATTTAAGATGGCTTGCCTATTTCTGTAATAACCACTGGTTTTGGAAATCAGTTCATGTGGAGAAGTTTAAAGGATATGTGAAAATCTTCCTTTTATTCGTGCTTCTGTAAAATATTAGCCCTTTGCCTAATATAAGCTGTAGGGAGTTATTTCTTCGGTAGTTTTAACCGCTGTGATTTCGGTGGTCGCGTTATTGATAATATCTCTGCAAAGTCATCTATTGTTTATTCTATGCAATACATCTATCCAGGTTGTTACTACTATCTATTGCCCTGCTTGAAGATCAATGTAGCGAAGTAGCGATCTCTAAATGAGCATCGGAATTCGCCTGTTCCCTATAAGACAGGTTTACCTAATTTAGGGCACAGGACACCGTTCCTAGGCTTATCTAGTAATAAGTGCACTCTATGTACCTACTCTAGTATATACACCATAAGCTGGTGTATTGATACCCAATAAATATATTTTCATTTTCATTTTCATTTTCAAAGTATTTTCAATAATGTCCTCCGTTACGGGCTGTAGTATAGCAAGCGAGGAGGGCTATCATTCTCTTCAAAATGGACCACAGAAACCTAAGGACTTCGTCAATAATATGACCACCGAAATCACGGCGGTTGTACCTTAGATAAATAAGAGGGTTTAGTTATAAGTATAAGTCTGCTTGAGTGGCGTCCACGCACCGGAAGACGAGCTGTCGGTAGGCCCTCCGACAAGGTGGAGTGATGACCTGGTGAAGGTCGCGGGAATCCGGTGGAAACGAACGGCACAGGACCGGTCTAAATGGCGAGCCTTGGGGGAGGCCTATGTTCAGCAGTGGACGTCTTTCGGCTGAAATGATGACGATGATGATGATGATGATGATGATGATAAGTCAGACTCGCAAATTAACACTTTTTTTTACAGGAGTCTTGATACTGGTTGGTGATATCCTGGACGCGATCATTATTATTAGTAAGTTAACTATAAACTTAAATGTACTTGTATAAGATTTTAGAAATAAGATACAAATAAATACAAATACAAACATTTATTCTGCAAATAGGCCACAAGGGCACTTTTACATGTCAAAATATTAATTTACAATTTTAAAAAGTCTGACTATAATAAGTAATAGATTTTTCATGTCAAAATATTAATTTACAGTTCAAGAAGGAATAATAATTTCGAGTTTAACAATTATAACAAAATTAATGTCATACAGTGAAGATAAACTTGCAAAGTTATCTATTACAAATATTAAGTTAGAGATGTATAAGGTCTCAAGATTAAACAAGGAGTGAAATTAATATATTATCCCAGAGATGTACATGGTCTCTGAGCGTCAAAATTAAAATTAATTTAATATTGTTAGAGATGTATATGGTCTCTAAGTCACTGATAATAAAAACGAATCCACAACAGGATGATGTCTCTCGTCAAACCCCTATAAAAAGACACTAGTATTAACGCCTTTATGAGTTAAAAAAACTCATCTATTTAGGGCATTATCAGTTTGAATTTACACGTATCTTGACATTTTCTCAGTGTTACTATCTAGAAAAGGACTATAGCGACCTAATATCATAAATATTGAATGTATTTTTTTTTAATAAATGGGTCATTGTCAGATTTAGGTTCACGTCTTTTCGGTGGACATATCAAAAGTTAAGGACCACAAAGCTTAATTTTGGATTGGTCTAGTAACCCGCATAAGCGGTGTTTCCGTAACTATAAATTCATGTAATAAAAACATAACTTAGATCCAGATAAGCCGTTAACTATTACATCGGGTTGACAACTTTTGTTTTTGCAACTGACAATGACCCAACTTTTGGATAATAATACTGATAAAATTTGTTAAGTTATTGCTTTAAATGTTACTTTTTTCTTCTATATTATTAAAATATACTTATTGTACATTAACATATTGTTGTAATGTTTAATTTTACTTTTTCAGTAATCAAAGTCTTGAAGGACGTTTTCATTTTAATTGTCAAACGTAAGTCTTTCTCAAGCTTTTACATCACACATGTACGACCATAGTACTGACTCTCCATAATATAATGAATAATTTCATTTAATGACTGATTTCATTGAATGACTAATTTCATTGACTGATTTCATTGAACGTCTGATTTCAATGAACGTCTGATTTCAATGAACGACTGATTTCATTAAATGACTGACTTCATTGAATGACTGATTTCATTGCATGACTGATTTCAATGAATGGCTGATTTCAATGATTGACTGATTTCATTAAATGTCTGATTTCATTGAATGACTGATTTCATTTAACACATAAACTTTAAGCCACTTTAATCAATCGTCTACCAAGGAAAAAAAAACAATAGCATTATTTTGTTATGATCCTTGGGATCCCAAGGACCGGTAGATGACGACGCTATACAAAATATTGAGGTTCCTTTATAACAATTAAATTATGATATTTTTAATAATTAGCTTTTGCCGTGAAATCGTTCATCGCGTTGGAATTTAATTTGCTATTCATTTATTTCACGCTAGTTATAGCTCTCCCGTACTCTTCTTTCATCACTTTGAGGGATGATTTCTGGGGTAAAATGTACCCTATGTCCTTCTCTGGATCTCAAATTACCTTTGTGACATTTCATATAAATCCGTTTCACAGTTTCAGCGTGAAGATGTAACAAACAATGTTACTCGTACTTTCGCATTCATTACATGCATTCATTCATTACCTACACTGTAATGAATAGAAATGAAATGGAATGGAATGAAATGAAATGGAATGAAGTGAAATGAAATGGAATGAAATGAAATAGAATGAAAATAAATTAAATGGAATGAAATGAAATTGAATGAATGAAATGAAATGAAATCATTTATTCTTCAATTTAGGCATATTACATGCACTTATGAATGTCAAAAAACTACCACCAGTTCATAAAATAAACCTCCGCCTCGAGAAGAACCGGCGTAAGAAACTCGGCGAATTGTCATTTTGTCAAAACAATATACAATATATATATATTTTATACAACGACGGTAGCAAACAAGCTTACGGTCCACCTGATGGTAAGCGTCCACCGCAGCCTATGGACGCCCGCAACTCCAAAGGAGTCACGTACGCGTTGCCGACCCGCCACGCCGACGCGATATAAAATAACAGTATCATAATACTACAGAATGAAAACGCTATAATATAAAACATATACTGTATATATTTTTAATATTTAGGTCAAAATATTTTTGTGTTAGATTACTTGTGCGGGACGCTATCACTGCCAAACATCCCTATCCATGATGTAATCCTGTCTCCATGAGACTGTAACATGTTTCCATGAGAGACTGAATATGAACCTTATTTGAATGCACGAAGTTGGCTTTAATTAACAACGGACATCTTCGTTACTCGGCACGGGAATTTGAACTGTATGCTCAGTAATTATTCTTCATATTTGAATGGAATAATGCATTTGCGAGCGTGGAATGTAACTACAGTCCAAATTCCTTAGCGTCTCACCCCGCTCGGTGGAAATTTTACTTTAGGCGTTCTTAGCGTCCAAAGGTTTAAGGAAAAGTAGATGTCAATAAGGACCATTTCTAATTGCATCAGTAAGGGAACAACGCTTTAATGATATCATCAAAAGGTGTATTTTTGCTTGAAAATCTCACGAGTCAAGTTAATAGACATGCCGCTCACTAAGTTCAGACGAGCAATTGTAAACCTTCTGAATGAATATAATTATTATAGCGTTAATGAATATTTAAATAATGTTAATATTAATAACTAAATGTTGTATTCTCATTTTTTATTGTAGTGATTGTATTAATCAAATATGTTTTAATATTGACAGTCTTGACATTGACTTTTGTTGTAAAAATAAAACCTTGTAACTAAATAATTTTTTTTTAACCATAAATAAAACATTTGCACGCCTTCTTTATAAGGTATTGACATTATATGGACGCTATTTATCATTGACCTCACCATCTTCATATGTACATAATGTTAAGCAAATGAATATATTTCATTTCATTTCAGTGTCAATTCTCTTTTTCCAGTGATTCTCGTCCTGCAAGTGATTCTAAACAACCTGGTTTATGGTCTTGGCAATCTATTCGTCAGACTTGTCGCCTGCATCATCAAGATTGCAGTCTGCGTGAAGGGATGCCCTGGTAAGAACTTCTAACTATCCATCGTCATGTCCTTTTCCTATTTTTTAATATGCTTTCATTATTAATTTTATGATCGATCGATCGATCGGTCGATGGGGCCGGAAACTGCTTGAGTGGCGTCCACGCACCGGAAGACGAGCTGTCGGTAGGCCTCCGACAAGGTGGAGTGATGACCTGGTGAAGGTCGCGGGAATCCGGTGGAAACGAACGGCACAGGACCGGTCTAAATGGCGAGCCTTGGGGGAGGCCTATGTTCAGCAGTGGACGTCTTTCGGCTGAAATGATGATGATGATGATGATGATTAATTTTATGTCACACCTGGCCATAAAGTGGCAATTACCGCACGCTCCGCGCGCGGAAAATCCCACTTCCTGGCCTGAGGGTGACATAAAATTTTGTACTTACCTCGGGCGGTAATTAAGAAAGCCTCAGATCGCATAATTATCGCCCTTGCCTTCGGCTCGGGCGTCAAATACCTGCGATCTGAGACATTCTTTGTTTTACCGCCCTTGGTAAGTAATGTACTATTATTACATCTAAATACATAAAAAACCAAATAACCTAATTAAAATTACGCGGCTAGTGTGATGGGTACCTTTGCGCCAGGGACAATCCGAGGGGGACTATTTGACTAGGCTTAAACTAGTCTTAAGTTAAGAGTTTATTGTTTATTTATTTTTTGTATATTATTGACATGAATAAAAAGATTTGATACTATACTAAAGATTAAAATTACAAATAAAAAATTTGGCCCAAATCGCTGCCAATTGGTAGGGTGCCCAGAAGGCTGGCTGTATTTCCTCACTGCACAGCAATACTTATTCGCTGAGCGAAATAAAGGCCAGTCCTTTGGTCACCAGAAGCTTCTATATGCGCTTCGACAGATCTTTCTATAGTCGACAATTTATTCTTCTATAGTCATCAAGTTATTATATAGTCGACGAGCGCTTGGCCCCACGGCCCCAAAGTATCGACGCCAAACGCCGCAAACATGTCGCCACTTCCTAGGGCGACATATTTGCGGCACTTGTGGTTTTCGGCCGCTGATGCCGCAGTACCAGCAGCGATTTTAGTGCTTGAAATATGGATGCCAGGGTATCAACGCAAGCAGCGTCCTAAACTAGCGGCCGACCCATACTCAACCAGTGTCATAGGCCATAGGCACCGTCATTCCGTCGGACCTTTTGCCGTCGTCCCCTGCCAAACCCCAAGGGCTCTGTCATGGCTCAAGGGATCTGAAAAAAGCAGGAGACATGAGGCTAAAAACCAGTAGATTGGGGAAAAAAACCAGTAGAAAATTTTTATGCCCTAGAACTTACCAAATCACAAGTTTTCTTCCTTTTTACTACCTGATATTGTCAAATCACAAATTTTCTTTCGTTTTAGTTACTTCCTGATATTGTCTAATCACAAGTTTTTCTTTTTACCTGATATTCTAGCCTTACTCAGGCTACAATATAACCAACCTGGTTCGACGTTTGGAATCACAGGAATTTACGCGTTACCTCAAAAATTTTCACCATTCTTTTCAAAGTTTTCTAACTTCAGGTACGTCTAAGTAAGTAAACAAACAAACAAAGAGCCCACAGATACTTGAATAGAATTGGAACTAAAAAACTTCGTAAGCTCTCACTATCCGATACAATATCGGCGTAGGATCCGACAAAATTGTAAAGAAAACCGCTTAGTGTTCACACTATCCGATACCATATCGGTCACATTCCCATACATTTGTCGTCGGTTCTGACACCGATAAATATCGGATAATGGGAACATAGCCTAATTTTTTGACAAATGACGTTTACCGATGTCATTTAAGCGCGACTTAACACTTGCTTCATAAATATACGTCATTATCCAAGCGCAAATGCATGTACGTAAGAAAAAGTTTTAAAACCAGAATGCAACTCGTAAAGTCCAGTAGATTCTCTTGCAAAACCAGTAGACCAGTAGACATACCCCAAAACCAGTAGATCTACTGGAAAACCAGTAGATCTGGCAACACTGCCGTGCTCTAAGACTGTCTCCGACTGAAGGACTTGTATCCAGGGTCATGAAATAAAAAAAAAAAAAAAATACTAAGACTGTCTGGTAGGGTGGGTCGAAAATCACGAATTTTGGAGTACCGCAATGTAATAGGGCTCAAAAGTTGATGTGTATTCTGTAGATTACAGGAAAAATAATAAAAAATTCTAGATTTAGACTTTTAACCCCCGCACCGCCGCCAAAGATCGATGTTAAGGCCTAGATTATATAAGTACTTAAATAAAGTACGTGACAATTATTTTAATAATTTATCACTTAATAAAGTAAATTAAACTGTAATAAAGCTAAATTATACTGAGACTTTTTGGTTATTTTCAAAATAGTCGACATTATAGCGTTTTGAAGTTTGATAACTTAAAATATTATGGCACAAATAAAGCAAAATGCTATATTTATATAAATTTTTGCTACTATTTTTTAAATACAAGCTTAAATGTAAGAGCTAATCGAAATATTACAGGAAAGAGTTGTTTTCTTCTAAAACATACGGTATTTATATGTTTTTAATGGTACGCAATAGTACCAAATAGCCTTAAAATTGTGTTTTTCGAGTATTGTTTCTCGCCTCGTGTTGCTTTAATCGATATATTTTTTGTTTCTATTGTCTGTGTTTAGACCACTGATGATCCGTTAACAGTTTTAAATTATAATTTTGCCGGTTTAAGCACATCAAAATGCGTTTTACTTAAAAGGCCAATTCTCTAGTTTGGCTACATGATGACAAAATATGATACATGGATAAAATATAATAAAAAATAAATAATTTTGAAATAAAATAGTGTTATTTAATGATTTAAATAGTTTGTATTTATATATTTAATATGGAGTGAATATAAAAAATATAAATATATTTTTATATTTAACAGCTATGCGGGGGTTAAAAGTCTAAATCTAGAATTTTTTAATTATTTTTCCTGTAATCTACAGAATACACATCAACTTTTGAGCCCTATTACATTGCGGTACTCCAAAATTCGTGATTTTCGACCCACCCTACTGTCTGGCTCACACTGGCGGGCTGTGCGGCGCGCGCGACGCTCGTAGATTCGCGGAAACTAGTGCTGTGACACGACATCTAGAGATGGGCTAAGCCGTGCTGAATACGAGTCCGCCTCAGTATGTTTGTGCACCCGACCCTTAATCCAGGGCTGCCAGCTGATATTTTTAAATTATTCAGTCGTGACTCTGAAATTATACAAAATTGCGCGTCAGGATACATACACTGCATAAAAATCCTTTACAAACACAATTGTTAAAGGCGTAAACTTACCTACATGATTGATTTATTTATTGAGTATGCATATAACGCGCATTCAATTCATTCCATATGACAACATACATTGGGAACACAACATGTTTCGACTTTCGACTTATTTTCATAGTAGAGTACCTAGCCCACAACGTCACTCAACGTAGCGATGGGTCCGAATTGTACGTGTAGAATCATAGAGTATGAACTTACATTATGAAATTAGGTTTTATGTATCCAATTATACATGAGGATCCAGGATACAAAAAGGATACAATCTGTCACCTAATTATATACGTTTTGTATCCAATTATACAATCTGGCAGCCCTGCTGGCGGGCTGTGCGGCGCGCGCGACGCCCGTAGATTCGCGGAAACTAGTGCTGTGACACGACATCTAGAGATGGGCTAAGCCGTGCAGAATAAGAGTCCGCCTCAGTATTAGAATTACGATTTGAAACGGGATATTTACCATGTATGTAATTCTAATGTAAATGACCATGTAAGCTTGAAATCTTATACCGCCTCAGTATGTTGGTGCAACCGACCCTTAATATGTTTAATTCGCCAGGTGACAGAGACATCTGCACAAAGGAATGGAACAAAATCTTCGGGATCATTGGCGAAGGATCCGCCATTGCCGAACTTATCGTCATTTACCAACTCAGCAGATGCAAAGAAGAATACAACGGATATGTCGACAAGTGCACTGGAGGAAAAGGTATATTAAAAAAAAACAATACGAATTGTCGGATAAGAAGCAAAACCCACTATCAAATCTGTCACTACTCTTCGAAACCTCGTATCTCAGTACTGAAACGATGCTGATATACGAGCTTTATTGTCAGTAGGTATTTGTTACTTAGTAACTTTTGTTTGTAACCCGACGAAATACTCTTTTCACCTCACAATACTCTTTTCATCTCACAATACTCTTTTCATCTCGGAAAACCCTTTTTTATTCTTTAAAAATAGATAGCTAAACTGCATTTTATCTACAAGAGTGCAAAGAATATTATGTTATGAAATCCGAACGTGCTATTCGTTACTTTTTAAAAATAATAACATGTAAAGGCCAGTTCAGACAGACCAGCAACAATAATTTTATGTTGTGCTTTTGTGTTATAAAAGCTAGTACATACGCCAAATCTCGGGATTAGGTTGTGGGCCCCGGGCATCCAACTACATTTAGAATGCAACTGTATTGGAATAAAGCTAGGACGAAGAGGGGCACAAAAATAAGAAAAAATAAACCTCGCCCAGTGAGGTGAAAAGAGTGTTATACACGGCTGCAAAGTTATTTTATGTCTCGTGTGTTGCAACACTCGCTACGCTCAGGATTCTGTTTTTGAACCACTCGCATCGCTCGCGGTTCAACCATAGAATCCATTCGCTAGTTCGTAGTTCAACCCTAGAATCCATTCGCTAACTCGTGTTTCATTACCACACTTAATGTTAAAATACAACTTTGTACCCTTGTATAACAAATAAGTATTATTCCACACTTCATACAAATAAATCAGTTACACACAGAATCAAAACATCATCTAAGTACAATAGGAAGAATCAGATAACAGACCGTCTTATCGATAAAAAACCTTTGGGGTAGAGGAAATAAAGAAAATGAAGAATGCATTTTGTACCAAAATTATTATGAAACAGATAGAAAACAATTATGAAATATACATATTTAAAAACAGAATAGAATAGAGAGGAATATTTTAAACATAGTTTTGATTAATTATTCATATACAGTGGAATTCGAATACAGCGACAGTCAAGGGACCGGTGATATTAAGTCGCACTAACAGAACGTCGCACAAAACGGACTGATTTACTTTGAAAATGTATGGTACAAAATCTAATGTGTGGTGATTTTGAAGTCGTTAAAAGCGGTCAAATGTTATAAGCGAAGTCGTTATAAGCGGATTCTACTGTATCATAATATGTATAAATAAATATTAGAGGACAATGTTACACAAATCGAACTAGCCCCACAGTAAGCTCAAGAAGGCTTGTGTTATGGGTACCAGACGACGATATATTTAATAGATATAAATACTTAAATACATAGAAAACATCCAAGACTCAGAAACAAATATTCATGCTCATCACACAAATATTTGCCCTGAACGGGATTCGAACCCAGGACCGTCAGCTTCACAGGCAGGTGCGTGCACCCACTAGGCTAAACCGGTCGTCACTGTATGAACCTGTTACAGACATTTTATATATTAGAAAATATTTATGCATACCTAATTGGCAAGTTGCACAGCGATTATGTACATATAATTCAACAACACCTTGTTTAGTTTATAAATTACTTTGACTTTGAGATGAAATATTCAAAAACAATACACTTGTCTTGTTATTATTTTTCATGTGTTAAAGTTCTAACTACGCTAACAGTTCAGTTATTGAGAATTGTATTGATATAAATTTCACCAATAAGTGGTTTTAAGACGTAAAATCACTACATAGTGTAAAACAAAGTCGCTTTCTCTGTCCCTATATCCCTATGTATGCTTAAATCTTTGAAACTACGCAACGGATTTTGATGCGGTTTTTTTTAATAGATAGAGTGATTGGAGAAGAAGGTTTATATGTATAATAACATCCATTAAATAGTGCATCCGTGCGAAGCCGGGACGGGTCGCTAGTGTATTATAAAACTATAAAACCAGATTAAACTATAACAAATGTTTATATTACATTTTTTTCTCAATACGTAATTTTTTTTTTACTTTTTTCCAGGAATTCCGTCAACTAAAGGTTCAATTCGAACTGCGCTTGTGAAGATTGGTCTACTTATTGAAATCATTTTGAGTAAGTTTATTTTACCTTAATACAATGGGTTTATTACTGCTCTTATCGCAAACGTAAATTCTTTTTTCCGAGATTACCAACCGACAAACTGTCGACCAGGGCTTGGAACCGGTTTTTACTATTTTGGAAATCTTTTTTTATACCAAGTCGGTGGCAAACAAGCTGACAGCCCACCTGATGGTAAGGGGGCGTCCATAAATTACGTGAGGTGTTTTTTTTTAATTTTCTGTCCCTCCCTCCCCCCCTGGTGAGATCTCGTGAGATTTTATTCAACCCCCTCCCCCACCCCCAATCTCACGTGATATTTTTTAAAATGTGGGTTTCTTACGTAAACGCGTTGGATTGTTATTGTAAAAAGAAAAAAAAAATTGCTTCGTGCTTTTATTTACGACTAGTTAAGACTGGTAATCAATATTGCTGAGAGTTAACGTCGAAGTATGAATGAAATTATTCTCTGTGAATAATCTTACTCGTATTACGATTACGCTTAAGATTAAATTTTATTAGCGTGTACAATCTGCATTAAATGGACCAAAATAGTTTTTTTTTTGTTTCAATTACAAAAAAAATTGCGTGTTATTTGTCGAGAACCCCCCCTCTCCCACGTAAGATTAGATGAGATTTGATTCGACCCCCTCCCCCCTTAAACATCTCACGTAATTTATGGACGCCCCCTAAGTGGTTACCGTCGCCTATAGACGTTTGCAACACCTGATTTTCACGCCTTTTTTGAAGAGTCCCATTTGGTAGCCCATTGGGAATACCTCGGCAGGAAGCTCATACCACAACCTAAGTGTTCTTAGTATAAAGTGCCTGTTGAATCGTACTGTACGAGAACGCAATGGCTCCAAGGTGTGGGGATGAGCTCGCTGCCGATGGCGAGCGGTGCGATGATGAAAGGTGGCCGTGGGCATCATATCAAACTGTTCTTCAGAGCACATCCCGTTATACAGGCGGTAGAACACGCACAGGGATATCTCCTAAAGTACTTCTCATATCTCCATTTTTATTTTAAGTTTTGCTTTTGTTAGCATTCATCTATGGAATTAATGATTTGAAGTGCGAAAAATATGGTAAAACGCAATTAACCGAAATTTTTAACCGGTTAATTATATGAAGATGGAAACCGGTTTCCGAGCCCTGCTGTCGACTTTCATGAAGGAGGAGTTCTGGGGCCGATTAGAGTGTCGAAGGCTCGACTTTTCACTCGAGATCTGTCAAAAACTATGATGATTTAAATAATAATAATAAATAATATCTTTGGACAATCTTACACAAATCAACCTAGTCCCAAACTAAGCAAAGCTTGTACTATGGGTACCAAGTGACGATAAACGGGTGAGGACTAAATTCCTGTCACATAGTTAAGGCGTTTAATAAGCCTACATTTTAATTTATTCCGTTGTGACACGAAAGTTACCAATACTATTTATATGGGTAACTTTCGTGTCACAATTGAATCAATTTAAATGTAGGCGTATAAAATGCCTTAACTATGTGACAAGAATTTGGTCCTCACCCAAACATACTTATATAGATAAATAGATACTTATACATAGAAAACATCCGAGATTCAAGAACAAACATTCGTGTACATCACACAAATACATGCCCTGACCGGGATTCGAACCCGGGACCTCCAGCTTCGAAGGCAGGGTCACTACCAACTAGGCTAAAGCGGTCGTCAATATAGATGATGATCAATGGCGCTTGCAACAGTTCCGAAATATCGGGAACTCAAAAATACAAATATACATGGTAAATATCCCGTTTCAAATCGTAATTCTGATGTAAATGACCATGTAAGCTTGAAATCTTAGATGATGATGATGATGGTGGATTTGATAGATGTAGAGTGAAAAGTCGAGTGATCGACACTCAAAAATCGGTCCCCTGGCTGAAAGACGTACTTATTCCGGCGGCTTCGTGCCCAGTTATTTGACACCCAGAGTAAGCGCCTCCCGTAGTCGTGTCAACATGAAATTATCTAGTTTTAAGAAATAAAACAAGATGTATGTTAGTCTTTAAGATTTATTACAAATAGATTACATAAGTTTTTACAAATAAATAAAAGAAAGAAGGAAAGAAAGAAAGAAACATTTATTCACAGGCACAGAAGACACATATTATAAAAAAAACCAGAGGAAAACAAACCACAACATGTGTGTCCCCGCGGCAGTGAAACGGACACTGGCTCAGCATTATGCTGAGGTGTCAGACATCTACAGCGCTGATTTTCAGCCAGTAAAAAAAAAGAAAATTAAAATAAAACTAAAACTAACTTAAAATGAAACCTATCAAAAACCCTAATCTAACAAACCGCTGTCAGTAACGTTCCCATAATGCTGGCCGCATTGCCACGTTGGATGGCAATGCTCAATCTTTGTGCCAGATAAAGGCCAGCATTTTGGTCACGTGTTTAAGTCATTTGTAATATAGAAACAGGTGATAAATAATGATGATATTTAACTTGTTCGCCGCGAAAACTACACCTGCCAGGACTCGACCGCACGAGTACCTACCTATTTCTCATTGGCTTACAAAACTACGAAAGACGTTATATAGTAAACTTGCATAGGAAAATTGACACTGCTTGCATAGTAAAAAAAAACAAATATTTATTCTGCAAGTGGGCCTCAAGGGCTTTTTTTAGGGTTCCGTACCCGAAGGGTCCAAACGGAACCCTATATTGTCACTCACGCGTCCTTCTGTCGTCTGTCACCTGGATTTACAGTCAAACAAAAAACAAAACAAGTCAAATGATAATGATTAGGAGATAATGTTTGTTATTACATATATTTTACCAAAAAATACTAATATAATGATAAATCAGTTTTTTTGATTGAAATGTAATAATCTTTTTTAACAATCTCGATGAAGTAAATAAATTACAATTATAATTAAAAATAAACCGAAATAAAACTAAACTGAAATCTATCTACGTGTTTATATTTAATGTCACGCAATTATTATTAGTTAGTGGAAATGTCTGCTTCTTGGCCAAGGGGAAACGTTTTGTACTTACCACGGGTGGTAATAGAGAAAGCCTCTAATGGCACATGTACAAGGGCAGTACACCTTTGGTTCGGATATCAAATAATTGCAATCTGTAAATATTCTTTGTTTTATCCCTCTACGTAGGTAAGTAATATACTATTCTACGAAACATTATTAACTTACTTTTTTTTCTGTTTCAGAAGCCGAAAGTATATCTAAAGATACTATCATTGAAGTTTTCATTCATAGTAAGTTTTTTTAGAACCAGAAATTTTTCATTGCATTAATTTGAATGGTCCGTCCAGAAATTGGTTGAACCACGTTTTTAGACACCAATATTTTTTTTATTATTATAATTGTAGTAGTATATATTTTTTTATAATCTTCTGTTTTTAAATAGAGTAATGTTGAATCAATGCTTTTATTCATCTTTTTTTATTTTTAGTTACAACAATCACCGGGTGCATTGGAAACTCCAAGAAACGAAACTGTGAGTATTATTCATCATAAAATGAAAATTTCAAATAAGTGACATTACTAATTGAATTTATTCAAAATCAAAAAATCTAAAATCAAAATCAAACATTTATTCTGCAAATAGGCCACAAGGGCACTTTTACATGTCAAAATATTATTTAAGAAAGTCAGACTATAATAATACATTTTTCATGTTGTATTGTATATATTTTAATTAAAAAATTGATATTTATTCTATATTATACAAGAGTCAAGAGGTAAAGAAAAGAAAAAAAACATAGTATATATGACTAAACTAATCTAAAACTGCTATGACACACAAAACAGACACCGCGGTTCGCGCGCAAAAAACGTAACTGACCTTCCATTGAGAGCTTCAAATGGTTGTTCAAACGATTTAATCACTTTTTTGTTTCCTGATTGGTCGATTTTAATAAAGCTGTACAACAGTTACAAATATTTTTAAAGTGTTCAATTAGTGTTTTGTTATTCATCTAAAACTAAATTATAAACTAAAACTAATAATAAATAAATAAATATTAGAGGACAATCTTACACAAATCGAACTAGCCCCACAGTAAGCTCAAGAAGGCTTGTGTTATGGGTACTAGACGATGAGATATTTAATAGATATAAATACAAAATACATTGAAAACATCCAAGACTCAGAAACAAATATTCATGCTCATCACACAAATATTTGCCCTGACCGGGATTCGAACCCAGGACCGTCGGCTTCACAGGCAGGTGCACTACCCACTAGGCTAAACCGGTCGTCGAAAATAATACCTATAAAAAGTAAATGACCCCAGGTCCCCGTCATTGGCTATAGTGCCCAGAAGGCTGGCATCATTGCCCCTTTGCCCGCTTAATTACCTAGATAAAATAACAAAGAATGACAGAAATTCATAAATCAATTATTATTTATTTATTTATTTACTGCAACCATGTTCATTAAATACAAAAGATGTCAACATTTCAATCAGTAGGTACATGAAAACCCTGTTAGGGTATTGCAGTTGTCTTACGTACTAAAATTATGCTAACAATTATACAATCACACTCGAATTACACACATAATAACATACACTATAATATTTCCATTCATAATTATAAGCTATTGTACCAAATTTAAATATATTGACTAGGTACCTATATTATTTCAAAGTTGGATCTGTTAAAAATTCCTCAACCGTGTACTATGCTTTTTCTACTAAAATATTTTTAAGCTTATTGACGAAAGATTTATGTTATTTGTGATGGCAACGAATTTTTTTACAGCTGGGATAGAAATCATTCGTGGCATATATCAAAAGTGTGGAAAACAGCTCACGGATGCGGGATATGCTGGTAAGTAAAAATGGGTACCTGTATAAATAAGTTTCCCACATAAAATTAAATTCGGTTAGATGGTTTAACGCCGACTGTACTTTTTGCAGTCATCGCTCGTTAAAAAATAAATCCCAAACACGATGGTTTTATCTTTTGTAATTTAATAGTACATTACTTACCAAGGGCGGTAAAACAAAGAATGTCTCAGATCGCAGGTATTTGACATTTGAATCGATAATTATGCGATCTGAGGCTTTCTTAATTACCGCTCAGGGTAAGTACAAAATTTTATGTCACCCCCTGGTCAGGAAGTGGGATTTTCCGTGCGCGGAGCGTGCGGTAATTGCCACTTTATGGCCAGGTGTGACATAAAAGTAATTATGACAACATTCTCATACGTATCAAAAAACGAAAATTGTTTTAAGCGCCATCTATAATGTTGACACCAAATAAATCAATAAGTTCGAATTTTCTCGAATAAGGATCAAATTCTTAATCAAATGGCGAACAAAGTAACTCAAAAGAATAAGTAATTACATAATTATAGGGGGTTACTCTGTCCCTGTTCCGCAAAATGCACCTTTGTATTGGAACGATCGTCATTTACTATGGCGCTCGTGGTCAATGACGACACTGATCTGTCGCGCTTTCTCTCTCTAACCAGCATCATTAAAACGATTGTAGTTTGGTTATTTTTTGACATATTTGAATAGGATTTTCATCATTCGGCATATTTTCTTGCCTTTTTTCTTTTGGAGTAGTCTTATGGAACAGTCAAATGTTGAGTTAACATCCTATTTCGAAATCATATATTTGTACACTAATTAAATATATATCATAGTTTTTTTTTGATAATAGAAAACTGGTCATGAAAAAATAGAATGACCCACTTACCAAAGCCTTTAGTTATTAAAAACAATCTCACTGTCTAATGTTTATTAAGAAAATTTATGAAATTAAAAAGAAAATATTTTTATCCAGATATCCTTATCAGTCTCACCGCGGTTGAAGCTGAATGCGAAAAATCCAACGATGATGATTGCAACTGGGATGGAGCTAACTACACTATAACTAGTTCCGGTGGAAATACCACTACCACGGCTTGACCTGGTGATGGCGGTAATCAAACGAGGCCCAAAACTCGATATTTTCAAAGCACAGCCCTGTAAAAATCATAAATACATGTGGCATAAGTCAGTCTATGTTCGTCCGAAAATTGTATAATTGGCTGCTTCAAGAAAGGTTCAATTCGATTAAAAACTTCCTAACAATAACAGTTAGGTAATCATAAATATTATATACAATATTTAACTTTAATTAAATGCTTCATTTAAAATTATTTGCATGCTGCTATGTAGCAAAATAGTTGTATCTAAGTAATTTGAATCCACCACATTATTGTACCCACACTAATTTCTGCAAATAAACAACTTACTTAGATCATTGTCAGTTGTAAGAACAATTAAGCTTTTTGGCCCTTAACTTTTGATATGTCACTTAAATCCGCATATTTTACAGATAACAAGACAGGGTTCTAGCATAGATCAGATTGCGAGCAATATAAAAAAATGTGGTTGTAGATATTCATTGCCTCGGGCTCTCTGTTCACGAGACAACTCAGTCTATAACTTTCACGACTTCAAAATGAAAAGGGGCTATTTGTTCAATCTGACTTGATATTTCTCACTATTCGTTACGATGTCTTTTACTGTATACGACCATAATGGTAGTGTAATAACAGGATTACTTTCAGTCGTGACATTAATCCGTCGTCTATCGGTCCCTGGGATCCCCGGGACCATAACAAAAGAATCATCATCATCATCACCTTAGCGTTACAGTAGTACCCAACTGATAAGGCGCGTCGTGAATCTTCGTTCGCGCAGAAAAGAAAGTATCGCTCCGAAGATTAACGAAAGAATGCTTAAAACTTACAATTAACCTTAGATCACTACGATAAGGTTCATAATACACTGTTCATAATGCGCGTGCACTCGATCAGAAGTATGGCGGCTGACTAACATGCCACGCGGCGCGCGCTAACATGGCGGCAGCTGCGGACCAATAGCGGTACAGGAAAAAGAAGCGCGGTGCGTGGAGCGTGCCGATTGGTCAATAGCATTTCCCGCGCTTTAAAAATTCATCTTCTGCGCAGGTACATCGGTAAGCCATATCAGTTGGGTACTACTGTACCCCGGTGCAGTTGCATCCTAAAGGATGCACGGGGTCCGCTACCTAATCCCAAGAGTTGGGATCATAACAAAAAAAAAAACTATTGTTTTTTTTTTCGCCGGGAGACCAAGGCTTAACTCTTTAAATGTCATTATCAATTGGATGATTATCATTTAAATGGAAATTAATAATTTAAAAATTAATATTAGTGAAACTAAATGTATGCAAATAAACTCTTATAATTCAAATAATATACAAATAAGAAAAAGATACAAAAATGAAAACGTAGAACAAGTAGCTTCAGTTAAGTTTCTTGGATTTACCATAGATCATGCGCTGGAAAGGTCACGTTGAGCAGATTTGTACCAGGTTAAACAGATTTGTGTTTGCCCTCCGAAGGTTGAGGGGACACTGTCTCTGTGGAAGCCGCAATGACGGCTTATCATGGATATGTGTCATCAGTTCTACGGCACGGTCTGATTCTGTGGGGTAACTCTGTCGATGTAGAACGAGTTTTCAAAATTCAAAAAAAGTATACTTGTCATTTTTAATCCTTGGTCTGATGATGCTTGCGTCCCTTTATTTAAAAAAACTACAGATTCTTCCCTTGCCCTGTTTTACATAAGAGATATGTATTTTTGAGAATACCCATCGACAGTTATTCAAAAAACGAGGAGAACAAATGCACAAACTGACCCGACAAATAATCATGAATATGCTCTACAAGCCACGAGCTCACAAAATGATCTATGCGAAGAACATATATAACGTGCATAGAAATATATAATAAACTACCTGATGACATAAAATTACTTCGAGGCAATAGTTTAAGAACATGACTGGCTGGCTTCTGGACAAATGCTTTCATAGTGTAAGAAAATATTCGATTCTTAATTGATTTTGTTATGTATGAAATATTATTATTGACATTTTATATTACTATTATTACAGCTCCTTCTGTATCGTTATTATTAGATATCATTATTATAATTTTGACTACCTTGATATTGTTTTGCTAATTTTGCTAATTTTGTGGATATATTGAATTATTATTTTTATTAACTTCATTATGTTGCTCCTGAATAATGTCTGCACGCCTGCATGCAGGCTGAATGTACTGGATATGTTTTATTTTCAACATCTTTTATATTATCATGTATTCTGAGCAAATAAATTTTTTGAATCTTTGAATTGTTGAATCTTTGACAAAACCACTCCTTCCGGGACTGACACCACATCCTCCATCCTCGTCTGGTCTACGTCGTCTAGAGATACTACCACTTCAGGTACATCATCAGTGATCTTTAACATATATAGAAGAGGATTGAGGCCCCCCTCTGTCGTTACTCGGCGATCACTGATTAAGGGCCGCACGGTCTGGCGTCCTAGGCACACACTTACGGACCCGGACGACGTAATCACTGCGTCTATCGAAAGATGGAACGCTGCGCTTACGGCGTCCAACTCTGACACGACGCGTACACTTAGGCATTCCCGCCAGCAGGGACGTCCACCGCGCGATCGCGACAACAGTGACACATATAGTCCCTATTCGTCCCGGTACCGCCGCACACCGGGTAGAGTCAGTCCGACCCAGGTCGGGCTTAGCTGAGTTTCTTGCTGGACTCTTCTCAGCTAGGCTAGGTTTAGTGAACCAGCGACAAAACTCCCAGTAGCTCGAATACACTCACACCTCAGATTCGGTTGAAACCGCTCAACCAATCTCACTGGAGCGCAAACTCTTAGAGTATTCCAGTGTTCCAAACCACACGCGTGGTCGTGCCGGAGGTTTTCCCCTGGATTTCTCTCTGATGGATGGATGACTCTCCAACCGCGCACTCCTATCGCTTTATTGGGCCCGGCCTATAAAGCCACGGTCAGGTTAAAAAAAAAATATTGAGGATTTATCTAAACGAAAACAGACAACATTTTCCACCCCCTAATCTTGACCTTATTTGCACTATTTTTGGATATGCTGTAAGATCCTTAAAGATTTGTAAATGATTTGTTTGGGTAAATTAGTTAGAATATATATCAGTAAGAATATAATATCTCACCACCGGTTGACTTAAATGGATAAGCTTTTAAGAAAGCTCCATATTATTTTTAAAGGCCTATCCATTGATACCCCACACGACTATGTGCGTTGATTTTTTTTTTCATCCATAGTTTGAACCCCCTTTTAGCCCCTTTAGGGGATGAATTTAGAAAATCGCTGAATGCAGTTTTGTTATATTTAAACAGAGAATCTACATACGAAATTTCAAGATAATTCCAAAAAAATTAGGTTTCCCATACAGACTTTCATTCCTTGTTACCCTTAGGGGATGAATTTATAAAAATCCTTTCTTATCCCTAACCTACGTTATAAACGTAACCGACCGTGTAAAAATAAACTCTCTAGCGTTAGTAGTAAAAATATTTCCATGAAGCTTTCTCAAGTCCTCAGGTAAACGTTTATATACGAGAGGGGCTACCGCGAACCACAAACGAAGTTTTCCCTCTCTGTCTCACTTACGTTCAAACTTGCAAGTGCGACAGAGAGGGAAAACTTCGTTTGCTGTTCGCGGTAGTGCCCCAGGCATTATGTCGAAATAGTCCTGTTCTAGATAGTAACACTGAGAAAATAAAAAGAATACGTGCAAATTCTAACAGAAAATGTCCTAAATAGATGAGCGTTTTAGCAATAGTATATAATCAAACAAACAGACAAATGTCACATTTTATTGACAACACAAAACAAAACAGACATATTCCAGACGAATATATCACGTATATGATTTCAACTAAGAAAGATTCAGAGGACGATGCAGCGGCGACCGATAATGATCACTCAGATGCGCGTGCGATGATCACCTCTACTAGTTGAATCTGGACCTGTAACACAGATATATGGGTAATAGGAATGAAAAAACAACTGAAAACAAATGAAAAAACATGCCATTCGAGTTTTAGAGACGATTAAATGTTTGTATGGGACCAACTCTACAATTATACTTTGTGATTTGTAACTTCAAATCAGGGATGTAACAGATGTGGTTATATCGGAACCGGAAGCGGAACCAGATGTTTTAAATTCGGTATATCGGAACCAGAACCGGAATCGGAACCGAAACTGAAAGCGGATGCGGAACCGGATGCGGAGTGATAGCTAGAAGTCTATTCTAAATAAAAATTCCAAATATTAATCAGCCTTTATTACTGCTTTTACTTTAAAAAACTTAGACCTTCTAGGTGTTCAACAAAAAAACATGTTACCTAATTAGTAGATATTTTACAATCCTTTACTAGATGTAATTAGCATGACCTAGAACTTTTAGGTGTTAAATTAAACATAAAACAATTATAATGATATCTTCATTATTGAATTACCGAAGTACAAGGTCAGAGCTCAAAATTACAACAGGTATAAACCTGTTTATTTTTGATGTACGCCGCTCATTTCCCCACGCTGCGCTGCTTTGACATCCGATATAACATCCGTTTTAAAAATAACAGAACCGGAACTGAAGCGGATGTTTAAAACCAATCGGAAGTTCCGACTTAACGGAACCGGAACCGGAGCTCTGTTACATCCCTGCTTCAAATATTTGAAATTTATGAACCCTAAAAATGAGCGAAACCTATCCCAAAGTACATATAAATTGTAACATACACACACACTATGTTATAAATTATAACTTGAGTCATTATCCCTATTCTTTTATTCCATGTACAGTCTGCAGAGGATCTTGACGGTCTTGAGGTATGCGGGGGGCATACCTACAAACTTCTATGCAGAAGTCACGTTTCCCTGCTGTCGACTGTACGATTGACAAAATTAAATCATGGCCCACCGTAAGATCATTTTGCTAAGTCATCTATATACTGGTAGGTTGAAATTCGCCTGAACATACATTTCTATGGTAACGAACTTGATATCATTTTATTAGACACTGACATTTACTAACTACTGTCTTAAACAGTTTGGATAACCATGACTGAGTCTTGGCCGCGGCTATATCCGTTGATCATAAAAGAGAAATGCTATTACTATCTCTGTTCTTCACAGCCATGCCCTATAGTCTTCTTTACTGAGCACTATAATCTGAGCTGTTCTGCCAAATGTCAAATGTGGATGGTGGAAATGTCATTGACTGCCCACTTGACATCTAAGCAATTGATTTTAGGTTTTTTATAATAAATGACAGCTTATTCGAGATTCGAAACGTAACTGTTTTATTTAAAATATGTCTATTGCAGTGATAACAAAGGTTAAAATTGCATAGATCTCCGATTCGTATTGACGCAATTTGGTAATATTTATAACGAACAAAGTGCTAGACATATTTTGTGCGACATGAAAATCCTATTGTTTTGACGGTTCCAAGCCATTTGTTGGCGGTTGGCCAAGTGGGTCATGAATCAGTTCGTTCGACTGTACAAGCAAATGGGTCATATTTAGTGGAATAAACAAAAGTTGCCCCCCCTGTGGTCAATAGGTAACGGCTTATGTGCATGTTAGCTATGTTTTTATTATAGGGATTTATAGAAACGGAGACACTGTTTATGCGGGTTACTGGTCCAATCCAAAATTAAGCTTTGTAGCCCTTAACTTTTGGTATGTCCACAGGAAAGACGCGAGCCTAAATCCGAGTATGACCCAAATGTAAACATAGATGAATGTGACTACGTAGGTCGTAAGACCTATAGAGTCCGACCACGCTAACTCTGCATTGAAATAATTTGGCAACACTGCCTCAAACGTCACATATTCATACAAATATGACGTATAATGCACAGTGTTGCCAACTTATTCCTTGCAGAGTTAACGTGGTCTGACACAGTCAGCTATGCGATCCACTAAGCACCATGCTCACCTGTCACCTCACAGCCCACCCGATTTTATATGGAAACTGTCAAATGTCATTTGTAACTTTTTAACTTTAAAAACGGGTGAGGGGTGATGGACAGGCGAGCCGGTTTGTGAGTAACAGCCCAGTAGTGTAGGCACTACAACATGCCTCACCTCCCGCCGGCGGGGACGTCCACCGCGCGATCGCGACAACACTGACACATATAGTCCCTATTCGTCCCGGTACCGCCGCACACCGGGTAGAGTCAGTCCGACCCAGGTCGGGCCTAGCTGAGTTTCTTGCTGGACTCTTCTCAGCTAGGCTAGGTTTAGTGAACCAGCGACAAAACTCCCAGTAGCTCGATTCCACTCACACCTCAGATTCGGTTGAAACCGCTCAACCAATCTCACTGGAGCGCAAACTCTTAGAGTATTACAGTGTGCCAAACCACACGCGTGGTCGTTCCGGAGGTTTTCCCCTGGATTCTCCCCAGGCTACTCTCCAACCGCTCACTCCTATCGCTTTATTGGGCCCGGCCTATAAAGCCACAGTCAGGTTCAAAAATAAATAAATAAATTTCTAGTCAGCTATGCGATCCACTAAGCACCGTGCTCACCTGTCACCTCACAGCCCACCCGTTTTTATATGGAAACTGTCAAATGTCATCTGTAACTTTTTGAATTTGACGACCGCTTTAGCCTAGTTGGTAGTGACCCTGCCTTCGAAGCTGGAGGTCCCGGGTTCGAATCCCGGTCAGGGCATGTATTTGTGTGATGAACACGAATATTTGTTCCTGAGTCTTGGATGTTTTCTATGTATTTAAGTATCTATTTATCTATATAAGTATGTATCGTCACTTGGTACCCATAGTACAAGCTTTGCTTAGTTTGGGACTAGGTTGATTTGTGTAAGATTGTCCAAAAAATATAAAATATATATATATACATATGTATAAAATGATGAATGAGGGGTGATGGACAGGCGAGGAGCCGGTTTGTGAGTAACAGCCCAGTTGTGTAGGCACTACAACATGCCTCACCTTTAGGTGTTCTTGGCGTTCAAAGGGTTAACACCAGGGATGTAACAGAGCTCCGGTTCCGGTTCCGTTAAGTCGGAACTTCCGATTGGTTTTAAACATCCGCTTCGGTTCCGGTTCTGTTATTTTTGATACGGATGTTATATCGGATGTCACAGCAGCGCAGCGGGGGGAAATGAGCGGCATATATCAAAAACAAACAGGTTTATACCTATTGTAATTTTGAGCTCTGACCGTGTACTTTGGTAATTAATTGTAGTAAATGATTGTAAAATATCTACTAATTAGGTAAGATTTTTTTTGTTGAACACCTAGAAGGTCTAAGTTTGTTAAAGTAGGTACTGCAATACTAAAGGCTGACTAATATTTGGAGTTTTTATTTAGAATAGACTTAGCTTAGACCTGCTCTGCCCTTAACATCTTATCCATCTATCACTTGGGCTCCGCATCCGGTTCCGCATCCGTTTTCATGTCCGGCTACGATTCCGGTTCTGGTTCCGATATACCGAATTTAAAACATCTGGTTCCGCTTCCGGTTCCGATAAAACCACATCTGTTACATCCCTGGTTAACACATACATGACTAAGGGGTAGGGCACAGCGGAATGTCATCTTGCATATAGTGGGTGACAGCCTGTGTTTGGACCGCCAAAATTCGGGGTGTTGGTACGGTCATTTGCTACCTTTCCACCCTTGGACCCTGTCCTTAGACTCGCGGTCATGGAGATAATAATAATAAGACGTTTATTCAATGATTGCATACATTTACAGGTAACCAAGACAAGTATAATAAATCAAAGTACACAAAAACAATTGAAAGGGTAGGTGGCTCAGCTTGTGTCTGTACCAAGAGACCACTAAAGACTCTTGTCTACAGACGCTGTTATTCTGCCACCCCCGTGGCTTAAAAACTATTGCATGTGAACTAAAATAAGCGTCACACGAAGCTAGGCAATTGACTTACATACTAAGTAGGTCGGCATGAGCTGGCACTTTAAGAAAGAAAGAAAGAAAGAAAGAAAGAAAATTCTAGCATTCAACTTACCTATGCGTACGCGGCGCTTCGTTCTGTAGAGGTAGCCTCAGTATCTCATCAGAGTATAACAGGTGGTTGACACGAGGATTGTAATTAAAACAGTATTTCCAGAACATATCATACACATTGATATTTTATCTATCATCCTATATGCAGGTTGTCTTTGGGATGACGGAACTGATAATTGTTTTTTAGAGTCCATTACAGCTTACTGCAACAAAAACATCAGGGCATAAATAGTACTACGGGGGAGGTAAAAGTTTTAAGAGGTAGGGCACAGCAAAATGTCATCTAGCTCGAATTTGGAGCAGCCTAACTAGGGAAGTACCTCCGCCTTGCAGGAGACCACAGCCTTAATAACATTATTTACTATATATAAGTATGTAGTGTTGTGTTCCTGGAGGTGAGCAAGTTTGCCAGAGCTCCCGAGGATGCATTGTGTTGAGAGCGAGGGACCTAAATGTGTTCCTTCTGCTGTCAACACAGTGCATCCCCAAATCTTATAAATGGTCGGCAACGTGCACGTGGCTCCTTTGGAGTTGCGGGCGTCTATAGGCTGCGGGGGCCGCTTACCATCAGGTGGACCGTACACTTGTTTGCCACCGGCGTTGTATAAAAAAAAGGTAGTTGTTGGGTATTACTGCTAGTGTAAATAATCGTTTCAGTTAAAAATCATAACTTCTTCATTATAAAAAAAATATTTACGAGAAGGATAACCACTTATAACATTTTGCTAATAATTATAAGTACGTATAAGCTATTATTTTCGGAATTTAATAATTAATTTATTAACAATTTGATTAATTTTGGAGCCGTGTCCACATTAGATTCAGATTCAGATTCATGTATTCACAATATAAGATTACAATATAAATTACATGTCAATTTACACAATCTCTATTGTGATCGTCAATAACATTAAATAAAACAAAATAAATTAAAAATCAATTAATAAAATAGCAGTTAAATTATTCAATTAATTATTAATAATTATTAATGAATTATTGCGAGCAGTGACGCAAATCTGTCTGATCTCTGCTTATGAGGCAGACGGCAGACTATACTGAAATATTTACGTACCTGTTATGTCAGAACGAAATAAATGCAAAACCCTATGACTATAACCAGTGTAAGGCATCCACAGCATAGAATGAACATTAGAATCCTCCCCGCATGCTGTTGCCCATAAACGGGTCCTCTTTGGATGAATGGAGAAGGAGGCAATTGTCTTTTGGAGTCCATAACAGCTAACTGTAACAAAGACATGTCCTATAGAGATGAGTAGTTCACGAATGAATGCTTCAAATGCAGTACTTCACTTCATGTCACTTTTTCATTCACTAGGTCAGTTCGGATTCTTTTTTTTTGAACCTGACTGTGGCTTTATAGGCCGGGCCCAATAAAGCGATAGGAGTGCGCGGTTGGAGAGTAGCCTGGGGAAAATCCAGGGGAAAACCTCCGGCACGACCACGCGTGTGGTTTGGAACACTGGAATAATCTTAAGAGTTTGCGCTCCAGTGAGATTGGTTGAGCGGTTTCAACCGAATCTGAGGTGTGAGTGGAATCGAGCTACTGGGAGTTTTGTCGCTGGTTCACTAAACCTAGCCTAGCTGAGAAGAGTCCAGCAAGAAATCCAGCTAGGCCCGACCTAGGTCGGACTGACTCTACCCGGTGTGCGGCGGTGCCGGGACGAATAGGGACTATATGTGTCACTGTTGTCGCGATCGCGCGGTGGATGTCTCCGCCGGCGGGAATGCCTAAGTGTACGCGCTGTGTCAGAGTTGGACGCCGTAAGCGCAGCGTTCCATCTTTCGATGGACGCTGTGGTTACGTCGCCCGGGTCCGTAAGTGTGTGCCTAGTACGCCGGACCGTGCGGCCCCTAATCAGTGATCGCCGAGTAACGACAGAGGGGAGGGGGGAGGGATGGGAACGTAGTCGACAGCCTTCCTAACTAACGGATTTCTATGATGGGAAGCGTTGTCAAAATAAAATGTGGCAGTCTGCTTAAAGAAGCCATATATGGTGCTAATCCCCATGTCGTGGTGCAGACTGAGGTTCGACTGATATTACGGAGCACCAGTAGACACACTACGGAGAAAACGCCCTTAAACGAATCACTAGTTTTGTTGCACCCTGTATATGGTTATTGATTAAGTTAGTTATTTAATGTACACAATATTTTTTTTACATTAATTTACGTTACCAATAAATAAATGTAAATAAATAAAAAGCGCGCCCTCGGTGCGAGTGATGTTCATTTTGGACATATTGTATACATGTCGAGCGATTTTCGACTTTGAAGGCCAGTTGCATTATATTATGTCTGAAACTTACTGGAGTTTTCTAGTGAATGTAAACCGGTTTTAACAGTAACCGTATAAACCGGTTATAAACCGGTTGTTGGTAATTTGTAAAACCGGTTTCGGTTACGTTCGGTTATACTTATCCTAATTGAAACTACTAAAAATGAATTAAATTACCTTTATCATTTATTGTGCTTTTTAATAATATGTGCAGTTTTAGTGTAAAATTAATGGATGATTAAAAAGGAGGCAATATTGCGCTTATGCTCGTTAGTTCTCGTTTGATTCTAAAGGTAGTAGTAGTAGTAGTAGTAGTAGTAGTAGTAGTAGTTGTAGTAGTAGTAGTAGTAGTAGTAGTAGTTAGTAGTAGTAGTAGTAAACTCTTTATTGTGCACAATAACAAAAATTACAAATTTAAAAAGAAATGGTATGTACAAAGGCGAACTTATCCCTTTAAGGGATCTCTTCCAGTTAACCTTTGAGCAAATGAGAGAAGAAATGAACGGAGGTAGACAAATTCAGCAACCTTACAACAAGGTATAAAAAAGACAAGAGATATAAAACATACATACACATATAATTTATTAAGGACAAGTATAAATACACAAATAAACGATATTGAGAAGGAAATTATAGCCTGAGCAAAATAAAAGGTAAATATTTTATGAAATTAGCCAGAATCACAAAGCCACAGTTTCTTCAACTTCCCCTAAGGTACCTATGTTTTAGACTCAAAATTTAATGTGTTTTATTATATGTATGAATGAGGGGGTGTACTTGGACTGCCACATGGAGTGGTCTCATTGTATTTCACGGTGTTTAAATTTTATATTCCATGTATTTACACATACGCGTTATGTTTGTAACATATGTGTACTTACTAACCAATTAAAACTTGTATGTATATTTAATTATTGTATTCATGACTTGTAAATGTTCTTATTTTTACCAGTAAATAATATGAATCTGAATCTTAAACATTAAATTACCATAACCGGTTATAACCGGTCTTCGGTTATTTTTTCGTCATAACCGAAACCATAAACGGTTATGAAATATGTCAGGTTATTGCGTTCCCTAGACTTTTCTAGATAACTGTTTTCATATTATTGATGCAAAGATAAAAGCGTATCATCATCATCATATCAGCCAATAGACGTTTACTGCTGGACATATCATCATTCAGCCGGAAGACATCCACTGCTGGATATAGGCCTCCCCCAAGTTGGGGGGGGTTTGCCATAATCCCCACGCTTGGCAGGCGGGTTGGGGATCGCAGTAATAATAGGTGTGACCTACAGGGAACGCTGCTGCCCGTTCCCTGGATATTCTCCGTTAGTCGCCTCTTCCGACACCCACCGGATGATATGGGGATCCAGAGGACACGTGAGCGACTTTTAGGCATCAAAGTCTTAAAATGACCTTAAAGAGTACCAATTAGAAAATTGTAACTGAGACAACAGGTCTACTCAGTTAAAGAACTGAGACGCGGAAGTGTAGCGGAAGAGAAGGACCCACCGTCCGCTCACAAAACATTAAATAGGTTATGTCTGGTTCATTTTGTGTTAATATAAAATAAAACAATAACTGAGACTAGAGGTCTATTCAGTTAAAAACTGAGACGCGGAAGTGTAGCGGAAGACAAGGACCTGCCGTCCGCTAACAAAATATAAAATAGGCAGGTTCATTTTGTATTAAAATAATTAAAATCGTTAGTCATTTTCTTTTCTAATGATAGACACAGAGAAACAATAATAGAAAATTTTATAAAGCTGCGCACTGGTAAAATACACGGTTTTCTTTTCCTGAATGTAAATTTTGAACATACAGCCTAACTTATTTAATGATCTGTGCGTCCGCTACCCTTTGAAGTCTCTTCTTGCCCTTTCCCGTTATACACGCCATCTTTATTAAATGGTAAAACGATGTAATGGTAATCCGATATAAAAACGAAATGCAAACAGTGTATGTGTGTAATTTTGGAGAAATACATACGTACTAGGTACTGGCCGTTAGCTTCGAGATGGCAGTCGCAAAATGACGCCACATGTACAATTACTATTTTGCTACTAGTACTACAACGGTGTGAGTGGGGCAAGTGGGCGGGCGGGGAGGGGAGGTAACGGCCATTTTAAAGCGAACGGCTAGTAATCTATGCTTCATACTAATATGTATTATAAATGCGCAAGTAACTTCGGTAATCTCTTCAGTCCGTCTGTTACTTCTTCTTGTTAAAATTAATGAATGGATTTCATTGAAAATTGGCATGAAGAAATTTTAAGACCACAGAAAGGAGAATGGATAGTTTTTTCTGGCAAAGAGGATGAAAATTTTTTTGGGAGACGATAATCAATTACATCTGTTACTTCATTGTCCTCCTAGCGTTATCTCAGTACAAGTTGCATTCTGAAGGATGCCCGGGGTCCGCTACCTAATCCCAAGATTTGGCGTAGGGACTAGTTTTTACAGAAGCGATCATATGACCTTCCAACTCGAGGGGAAACCAGACCTTATTGGATTAAGCTTGCCAAGTTACTAGGCAACTAGACTGTTACAAGTTAAGCCACCCAAAGGCCACTAACTTGGCTTAACGACTGCTATCATAGACAGCAGCCGGGATCAACGGCTTAACTTGCCTTTCAAAGCACGGAAGCTGTTATTTATCCAAGGCGATAGCGAGTTCGATACAAGTAAACTGTTTTATAAAGCCGCTGATATTTATTAAATACGTACCTGTTACTTAACAAAATAATAAATAATTAACGCTATGACTATAATTAATGTGATGCATCCACAGCTACAAATGAAAATGATTATTTTTCTAGTATGCTGCTCCCCGTGTAAAGGTCCTCTTTCTATAAAAGGATCTGGAGGTAATTGTTTGGGTTCCATAACAGCTCACTGTAACAAAGACACTACGTCTGAATTTGGTGGCGCTGACGACTATACTCACCGCAGAAATAACGCGATATACGTACTATAGTGGAGCGATATTTACTGATTTCAGCGTAGCCTAATCTAAGAGGGCTCAAAAGTTGAGGATTATTTAGTAGATTACAAGAAAAATAATAGAGCGATATTCACTAATTTCAGTATAGCCTAATCTAAGAGGGCTCAAAAGTTGAGGATTATTTAGTAGATTACCGGAAAAATAATTTAAAAAATCTAGATTTAAACTTTTAGCCCGCACATGCGCCAAATAATCACATTAAGGCCATTTTATAATTAACTAAGTGACACAAATGTTAATAACTTTCATACTTTATTGTAAATCAAACTATAATGAAACAATATAGCAATGATACTTCTTGTACTTTTCAATATAGTCGACATTATAGCATTTCGAAGTTTGATAGCTTAAAATATTATATGGCACAAAAAAGCAACAGTCTAAATTTGTATCAATACGCACTACTATTTTTTAAATACTGAGACAGAATATATGACGTAATAGGGCCAAGATGGGAGACATCAGAGTGTAGCGGGCGGTGGACCTTACCTCCCACTACCCTTCCGCGTCTCAGTTACCCGACCTCTAGTAAAAGTTTTTACATATTCCTATACACTAAAACATTATAATTATTAACGGTTACCATCCAAAACTCTTTGAGTAACAAGTAGGGCAAACCTTGGCTATTCGGTGAAATGCGGTTATTCGGTGATATTGATATGATATGATTTATTTATCTCACAATATACAAATATCACTTAAAATTACACGTAGTCAATTTTTAAAGAACTGAAATTGTGATCGTCAGTTATATCATTTTCAAGTTGCATTATACAATATTTTATAAGTATTTAGTATGTCAATAAGTTACAAAATCAAGATTAAGATGTCAATACGTTAAAATGCAGACCACCATTCACTATCCCTGGATCATCATTAATCCGAAGACTGCTCGCTAGAGCGACTGGCCGCAAGTGCCGGGAGGTCGCAGGTTCAAATCCAGCTCAGTGTCTAAATTTTTAAATTTTTCCTTTATTTCTAAATTTGAAGCAGAGACCTTCGTTTCACTCGGTCAATGATAGGTTGTCAGACTTGTCAGTGTCACAGTTGCGTTTTATTTCATGCCAAAATTTAACATTTTCTTAATTTGTCCTTACCGGGCCCGGATTGTTAACGACTCGTGAGTGATTATTTCTGACACTAACTATTTTTTCACTTCTTATGCTCGAAAAGTGTATCATATTAGACTTGTCAAGCGGGGCTAAAGTAGTACATTTAACCCCTAGGGAAAATATGAATACATATTTATAATTTACAAAACATTCAATTTAGACCAATCATAATACTTCACCTATTAAATCCACCAATCACAAAACACTAATTTAACTCTTTAAAAAATATTTGGTATTGGGTATTAACAAACCAGAATACAGCTTTACTAAAATCGACCAATCAGAAAACAGAATTCATTTCTCTAAAGAGTCTAAAGATTAAGTTTGTAGTAGTCCCTATTTCACAATAATTAAAAAAGTGATTAGTTCGTTCGAGCAACGCTTTGAAGCGTTCAATGGAATGTGAGTTAGCTTTTTTGCGCGTGAATGTTGCGCGCGAACCGCGGTGTCTATTTTGTGTGTCAAAGCATGAAAGCAGCTTAGAAAAAAAAAACATGATGCCAAATTACATATAGGTTCGCCGTGGAATTTATTTTGGATGGCTAATCTTTGTTTATTAATTTTCTCGCAAACGAAGTGAAAAGTAGAGTGAAGTCTCACACCAATACAGTAAACAATAGACTAGCCAAAAGTTGTTATGCCTTAGCTATATTGACCAAAACAACGTCAGTAGAAGTTTCAAAAAAGGCATATTATGGAAATGTTTATCCTATACTTAAATATGGCATAATTTTTTGGGGTAATTCAGTAAATGTAGAGTCTGTATTTATTCTTAAAAAGAAAAGCCTACGAATAATATTCAATCTTAAAAATGCGGTTTCCTTAAGAGACACCTTTAGACGTAATCAAATTTTAACTCTGACGTGTATCTATATACTAGAAATTTGTTTATTTGTTAAGGAACGACATGATATTTTTAATAAAAAAAGTGACTCCAAACTAAATCTAAGATCGCAATATAAATATGATGTGTGTACAATAAGGCCTTCTAGTTACATAATTAGCAAGAGTACCTATGCTACTGGAATCAAAATCTTTAATAACTTACCTGAATGTATTAAGTCACTTGATAGTACTAAGTTCAAAAAGGAGCTGAAGAAATGGCTAGCAAATAAATGTTTTTACAATCTCAATGAATATTTCGTTTAGGTAGGTTTACAACTGATTAAATTTAATTTTAAGCTAACATTGTACGCCCGAAATGGGCACACTGTTGATACCTTTCAATGTATGACATCTTATGTACACAGTTTTGACAATAAACTATTATTATTATTATTATGTCTTTCCCGTTCACGGGACAATGGTATCCCGGACCTTTGGGAGACGTGCGCGGAGCCGAAGTACCGAGGCACCGAAGTACCAAACGAGTACCACATAGCCAACACGTAGAGGCCCTTTTGACACTTTAATGAAATGCAAGGGATACACCGAGCGGATACTGTCCCTGCCCGTGTCATGGGGACGCACACAGAGACAGCACCCGCCAGGGTGTACAGGGACTATTTCTGGTTGATGGAGCCTAAATGAACTGGGTTATTGGGTGAAAATGATGAATTAATGGCTGGGCTATTGCGTGAGATAACGGACGCCTGCCTAATAAAACTGTCTCAGATATTTATTTCCGGCAGACGGTGACTCGCTCTCTGCTAGGTGGGCCCCCATAAAATAGCGACATTATAAAATGGCCTAAGGGCAACACCGGTCAGAGAGCTGGGGGTGGAGAGGTGGCACCGGACTTTAAACATATAGCCAACTCGCCACTTAGGTGACCACATCCACCCTCGAGCATCAGCTCTTGCGACTCCACTCTGGACGGCCGGTTAAGGCAAGCCAGAGGCGGGGGGGCCTGTCCCACCAACCACACAGGCCGCCCCCAGGAGGACTTAGGTACGTAGGGCCGCTACTCCCTAACAGCTCGCCACAAGCCGCCTTACGTTGACTGATTGCACTGGAAAACCAGTGGGCGATGGGGTCGTCACATCCCTACGCCTGGTTATTTATTATTATTATAACTAAAAGCCATATTACCCGTCGAACTATTTTCCCTGGTTTTGTTCGGGAAAATAACTATCTCGTGGTAATGTGGCTCATTTTAGACCCTTTTCATACAATCTACTATAACAGTTAGGGATCAAGGTATAGAATAATTTAGGGTAAACAATAAGTTTAAATTGTACTCTGATTTTCTTAACATTCACTTAACGTTCGGACCGGTAAGGACATCAATAACTTTAACGATGAGAATCACCCAGTAGTGTTGATAAATAACAAAAAATGTCCAAAACGATTTCTAGTCAAGAGCGGAACATTATTAATAATGTATATAATGAAATGCTCAAAAAAAGACGCTTGGGAAATAAAACTATATTGCTGCAAAACATTACATAAAGCTGACAGGTAAACAAGTCAAAATGTCATTTAGTCTGCTGCCATAAAAAAAAAGAAAAAAAAAGAAAAGAAGAAAAAAAAAATAGGTAGGTAGTTAGTTTAAAAGTTCAGTTTCTAAATGCATGCGGTGCATACCTCTAAGTAATTATTACGCTTAGCACTATCAAAATGTAATGGATCAGTTTGATGTATTAGTGTAAACAATTGTTGGTAAGCCAAATAAATAAATCCAAATCCTAATAATATTATAAACGTGAAAGTTTGTGCGGATGGATGTACGTTCCGCTTAATCTCAAAAACTACTGAACGGATCGGACTTAGACATCAGAATAGGACATATGCTAACTTTTATCCGCGGGTAACACCGCAGGGCGCTGCTAGTAAATAAATAAATAAAAAAAATCAGTCTCTCAATCACCCTCTTGACAATGATCATATATTTCTGATCGGGCTTCAATAAGTGTGAAATACATACATAAATACGCACCTATTGCTGATTACTTGTCCTTATTGCACTTTATAAGGTATACTGTAAGACCAGCAATCAGTAATGCCAATAAAATCACAGCGAGTGCGTATTTCAGCCAATTGTAATGCTTATCGAAGAATTTTCGGCAACGGCCATGTTGGTACCCGAATAAAGGGTGTAAGGGGTCCATGTCCTGCCAAAACAAGTTTGTGGAATGAATCATTGGTTAATAATGGTCGTTAAACACCTATACCTAATCAGTACCGCTGCTGTCGTAAACTACAAATTTAGAATAAAGGAAAAATTTAAAATTAAAAGCACCGAAAAAAAAGGCACCGAGCAGGATTCGAACCTGCGACCTCCCGGCACTCGCGGCCAGTCGTTCTAGCCCACTGAGCTATAGGTGCAATCGCCACCCAGCCCCAAATTCATCAACCGTTCCTTCATTTATACAAACGCCTTAACCCATTAAAGACTGAGTTTTTTTGTGGTGTCAGATCTTTGTAATTTTTTTATATGTTGTTTATAAGAGAATAATTGATAATATCTGAATGTTAAAAAATTGATGTACCCTTCAGATTTTAAAAAAAACGCTGGTACCATATGGTACCGCTAGCCTCTTACGTAGGTTGAGGATTAAAATTAGTATGGGATGCGCATGATACTGTTCATAGCTTTTACAATATTATAGTTTTATAAACTATAGGATATTAAAACAAATAATACTAGGTCAATTATGTAACATTGGTTTATTTTTGTAAATAATCTGCTAAACGTTATATCACATGAAAATTGTAATTACAAGCAGCACATAATCCAACATCACATTTTGTGCACTCCAATCTCGTCCGGGCCTTACAGTTTTCGTGAGCACATCTTCGACGCTTCAGTGAAGGGATGAGGAGGTGACCTTGGCCATCGTACCGTATAGCGTCGTTTACTCGGTTGTCAGTCCGGGAATATTTTGATGTTTGTGGACGTCCACCAGAAAGAGGCAAGTTTTGATATTGGGTTAGATATGTTTGAGTTATATGCCGGCGAAAGTCCAATTGGCACATTGAACTTCCTGCCTTTTTTGACAGAACCCAAGCGTTACAAATAGCTGCATCAATCATGTATGTAAATATAGACCACCACCACTTTTTACCCCTGATACCTATGCGGTACGTATTTATGTTTTGATCCATGAGATCGGTACCACCCATGTACCGGTTGTACTCTGTAAATATTGCTGGACGTGGTACACTGATCTTTTTTTTCTCTGTTGCACTGTATCTGCCGACGTTCGATACAGGACTTATGCCATGGACAGTGGACATAGCAGTCACAACAGAATTATCTTTCCAGCGAACAACACTAATCTCATCTTCAGCGCACTTGACGTATTCATAATAACCGCGATTCTGTTTCTGCATCTGTTTTTTATCAGTCAATGGTATGTCTTTTGGAAGGCGGTTCTCTCGCACAGTTCCAGTCCCATTGTAACCGCGATTTTTTAAATGCTGTAGCAGTTGAAATCCTGTGAAGAGGTTATCAAAATAAAAGCTCGTCGGCAGAGACCGAATATGGTCAGGCAAATCATCAATCATCTTCACTAGCGGAGCTGCAGCTTTTCCAAATAGTTGGTCGTACTCGGGATTTTCGTTTACACTTTTGCCTTGATATATTTCGAAATCTAATAAGTAACCATTTGGTGAATTCAAGCACCAAACCTTGAAACCAAATCTAATCGGCTTGCCGCGTATGTACTGCTTGCAGCCATGTCTTCCAAAATACTCCACCATCGATTCGTCATAGTTCAAAGCAGCTGATGGTACATAATTTTCGCGAAAAGTGCGTTGAAGGAGATCAATAAGAGGCCTCAGTTTCCACATTTTATCGGCAGTATTTATCTGCGTATTATCCGCGCAATGTAAGAAGCGCATAATAGTCTTGAACCGATCACGTCTCATAGAATAGTAAATCATTTCATTTCTCATGTCGTAGCCCTGGTCCCAAAAATGAATTTTTGACGGCACTGTATTATAGCCAGAGATTATCAAAATCGCAATAAAAGATTTCATCTCGTCATGCGTTATATTTGGGTTCGGGCAGTTCAAGAACGCTGCGTATTTTATAGACTGGTCGACTAATAATTCGATGACTTCGTCTCCCCAAAACAGCTCAAACATTTCAAGTGGCGATTTATCGCGAAATTTTGAGTAGTCTCCGTCAGGAAAAGAAGGCAGCTGTTTTGTAGAATCTTGTTTGGTACAGGAACGAGCATTCTTTTTCTGTTTTTTTGGCGCGGGTTCTTCTATGGATGTATCGGAAGTTTCACCGGATTCTTCTGAACTAGCAGTGGTTTTGGAATGACTGGTATTATTATTCACGAGTCCGCGTCCTCTTCCACGGCCACGACCATGACTACGAGAGCTGGCACTGCCTCTTGACTCGCCGTTACCGCGGCCTCTGATATTTTGGCTCTGACGAGGTTCAATGTCAGCTTCAGAAACATTACGTGGTTTTTCACGGCATGAGCGACGTGGTCGTGAGGCTTGATGGAATACCACTTCGCAAGGAGCGTTGAGCTGCCTACCACTGAGATTATTGATCAAAGCACCGGCGTCTTCCTCTCCCGAATCTTCATCAGAACCAATAGCTGGTGGTGGAGGCTCAATATAAATTCGCTGAGGCTCGAGGTCTTCATCGTCCTCCAAAATCGCTAGTGCATCATGTAAACTACATCTAAAACAAACCATGAATTTCATTAGTATTGACAAAAAACTCTGACCGAATACTATTACATTAAAAACTTTTAATATAACTGATTTATTTATGTTTTTATCAACTGAAAACCCACAACTAACGAAAAACCTAAAATAAACGAAAAGACACGGGGAGCGGCTAGAGGTCCCGTACGGTACCAGCACTTTTAACACGCTATATTTACATTTTTTTACGTCTACTTCACTATTATAAATAAAGTACACAATAGCTACACATCTATATTAAACATTATAATAATAATATCGGTTATCTAACTGTTAATAAATAAAATATTACAACTTACTTGAACGGCGCGAACATTTTTCCGCGAAAATATCGATGTACCCACTTTAGCCATCAATCACACTCAAGTAATGTCAATAAGGTCTGTTTCTGCTAAACTGTAGGCATCTTTGTTTCTTCTTGACGCCATTCCACCAATGAGAGCATGTCTTACTCATCACGTATTTGCCAATTACGCCAATTTAAAATACGCGAATAAATGGTACCATACGGTACCGCTAGGCTATAATGGGTTGGGAGGCGTACAGCGACATCTACCAGAAGACTCATGCTTCATTAACGGCACTAACGTCTCAAATCATGTTGAAAATCGTCAGTTACGATGCGCCATCCCATACTAAATTAATTTTGTATTAAGCAGTACCGCTGCTATCTACTACAAATTTACAATAAAGGAAAAATTGAAAATTTAGGCACCGAACAGGATTCGACGAACGAATTCGTTTGTGGAATGAATCATTGGTTAATTAATGGTCATTAGATACCTATCAATTTATTGTAACGACCTAGAGACAGCTATACGAAGAAAAAAGAAATATCTCTTCAAAAAATCAAAAAGGGGTCAAAAAACATTTCGTTGACGACCGCTTTAGCCTAGTTGGTAGTGACCCTGCCTACGAAGCTGGAGGTCCCGGGTTCGAGTCCCGGTCAGGGCATGTATTTGTGTGATGAACACGAATATTTGTTCCTGAGTCTTGGATGTTTTCTATGTATTTAAGTATCTATTTATCTATATAAGTATGTATATCGTCACTTGGTACCCATAGTACAAGCTTTGCTTAGTTTGGGACTAGGTCGATTTGTGTAAGATTGTCCACAAATAGTTAGTTATTAGTTTTGTCCCCAAAAATGTGACAGAGCGGAGATTTTTGTATAAAAATGTTTAGTTTATTAACATATCCCATATAAAATATGATTTACAGCAAGAAACATACAATGACACCGGTTTTTTTGTTTATTTAGTAGAAGGCATGAATAAAGTGACAAACCAAAAAAGAATTTTGACACAGCATTGTTGTGACAAATTGATAGGATAGGTCTGAACGCTTAACTTGCATCTAGATCCCGCAAATAAACAGGAGATAACTGTTATAGAAGTCTTTCAAAAGCTGGCCGAAATATCTGCCTCAAATATGACTGGTGCAACCACTATCGAAACTCAAACTAAAACATTTATTCTGCAAATAGGCCACAAGGGAACTTTTACATGTCAAAATATTAATTTACAATTTAAGAAAGTCTGACTATAATAAGTAATACATTTTTCATGTCAAAATATTAATTTACAGTTCAAGAAGGAATAATAATTTGGAGTTTACAATTATAACAAAATTAATGTCATACAGTGAAGATAAACTTGCAAAGTTATCTATTACATATATTACAACATCAGTAAAGTTAGAGATGTATAAGGTCTCAAGATTAAACAAGGAGTATAATGAAATTAATCTTCTTCCAACGGATCGGCTCAGACTGGATGCGAAAGGCCAGAGAAAGGCAAATTTGGGAGGAAATGGGGGAGGCCTACGCCGTAGAGGCGACTTCTACCTAGTATTTAATGAAATAGTTTATAGTAATAGTGTAACTTTTTATTGGTAGTAGAAATAAAGGCTTTTTTATTTTATTTTATTTTATTATTTTATTTATAATGAAATTAATATAATATCCCAGAGATGTACATGGTCTCTGAGCGTCAAAATTAAAATTAATTTAATATTGTTAGAGATGTATATGGTCTCTAAGTCACTGATAATAAAAACGAATCCACAACAGGATGATGTCTCTCGTCAAAACATCGGTAACAGAGGTAAATGTAACATGTAACAAAACTAGTGAGTATCCGTTTAAGGACATATTCGGTATCGTGGTCTGATTAGGAAAAAGTAGAAGAAAAAAATTTTTGACGCTATAATTTTTTTTTCTATGGAACAGGTCGTCCAGGTCAGCCAACTAACTGTCCATACAAAGGCCAAAAATTTATTGCGTCAAAAATTTTTTCTTCTACTTTTTCCTAATCAGAACACGATACCGAATATGCCCTTAAACGGATCCTCGCTAGTCTTGTTACAGCCTGTATATAAATACCGCGTTAGACTCGCGTCATGACAAAATTAAAGTGTCTTCGGGTAACTTCGAATGCCGGCTAATTCCGAAAATAACAAATTCCAGTCTAACTAAGCGATTTTATTGCATCTCATCATCATCACTATCAGAGTCAAAGTCAAAGTCAAAATTTTATTTGCGAGAATGGTACATAACAGATGACAAAATATACATTCATTAAATATAGAACTGCACAATTCACCATTACAATGGCATGCAAATTTATGATTATAATTTTAAAGAAAATTAATTTATATAATAATGTCATTCTACATAAGAAAAAAAAACTGTAAATTATTTCTAGTTATGTTAAATTTGTGGTCATGTCAAAAAAATCCTTAATTCTATAAAAACATTAATCCGGAAGCCTATCAAAAAGAAAGGTTAAATATTTTTGTTGATGTTTGATAGTGCAACAAAATCAGTTTATTAGACAGGAATCTGTTATTTTCGGTATTACCCGACATTCGGAATTACCCGAAGACATTATATCATTGTTATATACAAACTTATGATCATTGGCGTGAATTAATCATTAATATCTATTCATGTCATTCCACAAACTTATTTTTCTTTGACACGGTTAAGTTAGAAATTAATTTGTACTGGCCATTTACATCCAATTCACAAGAAGATAGGTAGGTGAGTAAGTACAAATATAAAAAAAAAAAATGTTTTTACTGCCCGACTGACATCAGATGTCAGGCTTTCAATAGAGAGAGAAAACTAGACCAAGTTCGTGCATTGTTTAGATTAATTTCCTCATTAAGTTTTCCTTCAACGAAAAGCCATTGTTTAATATTGATCAAAATCAAAATCAAAACATTTATTCTGCAAATGGGCCCTCAAAAAAGTCAAAATCTATGTATATCAAATAAAAATAATACAATAATCAAAGTATCATTAATTAAATGTAATTTTACATGTCAAAAATAAGACTAAGAAACTAATAACAATCGAGATTTGTTAGAGATGTATATGTATAAGGTCTCTAAAGGTCAATATAAAAGGTAATAAGGTAGTAAGGTCGTAGCGTTTAGTAGTTAGTAGGTGGGTCAATCAACTTTTCCTTGTTGTTATTCTGTCCCGTCAGCGAGGAGACAACAGTAACCGAGTCTCTTAGAAAAATGTTTATAATATGGACTTCGAGCATGCTCAAGAGATGACCCATGTCCAAATGGGTTTATGCTCATGGTTAAAACTCATGCTTGGTAGGTTTAAAACCTATAAAATCGGAGTTTTTAAGAGTGACTCAGGAGACGTAACCACGGTAACGAGCAACAAAGAATAGTTGATCCACCCAGGTACAATCGAGAGCATGCTGTAGCCTATAGCCCGGGCATAAAATATGGCTACGGTATCCTCTGCCTGTCGTAAAAGGCGACTAAAAGGGGGTCCTAAGGGTCGCTGTTGGGGGCTACGATCGTCATAGAAACATAGCGGGACCCACATAAGTGGACTCTAGGGCGGCACTGGCGCGTTCCAAAGATCCCAGAGCCGCCCGAAATGGGTTGAGGAGGACAAGCGGGGGGGTTTTAAGTCGGTGTAAGTCCGACATAATCACCGCACCGCCCCCACGGTGCGGAGGTATCCATAACGGATCCCCCCTTCCAAAAAAAAGGTACAATCACGAACAGGGATTGTTGATCCACTTGCCAATCTTCGCAACCTGGACATGTAACGCAAATTGGGACTGATGGGTCATACTTAGTTGAAAAAACAAAAGTCGTCCCTCCTGTGGTCAATAGTTAACGGCTTATGGGTCATACACGGATTTAGGTTCGCGTCTTTTCTGTGGACATACCAAAAGTTAAGGGCTACAAAGCTTAATTTTGGATGGACCAGTAACCCGCATAAACAGTGTCTCCGTTTCTATAAATCCCTGTAATAAAAACATAGCTAACGCTTCCGTTATAGGAGGTCTAGATAGCGCGTTTCGGGCCTTAGGTTAGCCTTAGCGCGGTTTTTCTCTCGCTTGGCCTTTCCGCTCATCTCGTAAGACACTCGGAAATTACGAGGATCTGCCTGGCCTATATATGATGGTGTTCTATTCTAAGTATGGGGAGTGAGGCGGGTTGCTCATGTGATAGACAAACGCTCTGATACACGTACCTCACGTAAGTGTATATTAAGCGATTATAACGATTAAAAACAGATAGATGCCGTCCCACCCGATAAGGGATTTCCTCTTCTTAACACGTAACCAATTAATATATAAACACTAGAAAGTATGTCATATGAGTAGTTGTATACCAGAGGTTGAGATAAACTGTGTTCCAGTACTCTCAGTGTCTCTCTAAGTCTCCCCTCCTTCCTCATACCACACCTGCATACTAAACTCAGAACCGCCCGGGTGCCAATCTACCCTAAGCCGCCACTGAGCCCATGACCGATCGTTGTGGCACTCTTTGGGGGAGGCCTACGTCCAGCAATGGACGTCTTTCTGATGAAATGACACCTACGTAATTACGCACCTCTGGCTGTTATGCTACTTGATCTTCTTCGTGTTCTTGCACTGCAGGATATACACAAGTAAACCAACCACCAGACACCCAAACAGCAACATAGCCATAAAGTACTTCAACTTTTCTTGGTGTCTACCGAAAAACTTCCTGATAGGTCCAGGCTGGTACATGCATGTCCTGTCGAAACAAATTTGTGGAATTATAGATCTGAATTCAGTGCCTGCGCGGTGAGAGGTGTAAGGAGAGACGTCAATGGGAGAGCGGTCTCAAGCTGAATACCTGCTCTTGGACACGCAAACAGGGGACTGTCCCGCGTCGCTGTGTTCATGCATACTTCATCATCATCATCATCATCACTTCAGCCGAAAGACGTCCACTGCTGAACATAGGCCTCCCCAAGGCTCGCCATTTAGACCGGTCCTGTGCCGTTCGTTTCCACCGGATTCCTGCGACCTTCATCACTCCACCTTGTCGGAGGCCTACCGACAGCTCGTCTTCCGGTGCGTGGACGCCACTCAAGCAGTTTCTGGCCCCATCGACCGTCAGTCCTGCGAGCAATGTGCCCTGCCCACTGCCACTTAAGTCTCGCAATTTTGATGGCTATGTCGGCATGCATACTTATGGAGAACTATCCCCATCAGCGTGTACTTATACCCCCCGTTATCATGTACAGGGATGAGCCATTGTCCCCCATCTACGTCATCCTTTGACGTCACTCTTGCACCGCTACCATTCGAATTAAAGGATAACCTATTAGTACCTACAGTAAGAACTAAATCAAAGTAAATTCAGTAAAAAACCAAGCAAACAAAATATACGCATGAGTATAAAGTCAAAGTTTCGTACGAAACTAAGTAAATTCTGTCAAACAAACGTAAGCAACAAACGACATAGAGCTCTAACGATAAGGTATGGTGTCTTCGGGTAATTCCGAAAATAACAGATTCCTGTCTAACTAAGTGATTTTGTCGCAGTACCCAAACATCAACAAAAACATTTAACATTTCTTTTTGATAGTGATGATGATGGGATGCAATAAAATCGCTTAGTTAGACTGGAATTTGTTATTTTCGGATTTAGCCGACATTCGAAGTTACCCGAAGACACCTTAGATTTTTACTTGCGTTTTTTGACAGCATTTACTCTTACAATTACGTAATTAAACCGTTATGCAGTTAAAATTACATACGATTCTTTCATATGTAAATCAATTTGGGTTACATATTGCATGCATTTTTTTGAATTTACTTTGGTTTCAGTTCTATTATAATATTAATATATATTAATCTAGTAATTACGATTGATGAATGGCAGGCACTCCTTCATTCATTTCTACATTCCACAAATTTGTTTTAAGACAGTCGCTGGTAAGGTAACTTTCAAATCCTAGTATTTCTCCGGCAGTTGAAAAGTGACATCGAATAATCAGTTTTGTTCACTCGTATTAAGATACATGTATGATAATACCTGGGATACCTATTATGGGTGAAAATGGGTTAAATATAATGGAATTTACAGTTGCGAACAGCAAACGAAGTTTTCCCTCTCTGTCGCACTTGCAAGTTTGCACATAAGTGAGACAGAGAGGGAAAACTTCGTTTGTGAGTCGCGGTAGCCCCACGGGATGGTTGAGCCACTTGCCATTGTCCGTAATTTAGCCGTTTAATGAATGATCGATGTCACCCAATGACGTATCAGTCCCGATTTGCGTTACACGACCAAGTTGCGAAGGCTGGCAAGTGGCAGAACAATCCCTGTTCGCAATGGTACAGTCAACTACAAGGAGACGTAAATCCACTTTATTATCTAATTAATTTTGTATTTATTAATTGAAAAAAATTGGCTCCGGTCAGGATTCGAACCTCTCTTCGAGGGTTCTGATTGTAGAATTTGGCGGCCGAGCATGGTTACTCCGGTAGCTCAGTTGGCTAAGGCGATTGGCCGCTTATGCCAGAATATGACAGGTCGGATCCTGCTCGCAGCATAATTTGTTCAATATATTCCCCTTTCATTTAAAATCTAAAATTTGCGTTAAGAGCGCTTTAATAAAATGTAACATGTCCACTAGCGCCACTCGTAAATAAGTGTAATTATTTACGGCCGTTTTAACTCTGGACACATAGATTGACGAATTCAGCAACGTAAAAACTAGTTTGATGGATTCAAAAAGTACTTAAATACAAACTACTGTACGTAGCGGCCCACTTTTTTAGTTATATATCGTTGAATTTAAATAATTACGAGTGGCGCTAGTGGACCTGTTACATTTCATTAAAACGCTCTTAACAGCGTTACTTTTTAATACAAACTTATACAAATACGAACCTTTTATAACAGTTTCATTACCCGATTAAACTTAGAAATGAATGGAGGAGAGAGCGAATAAATTAAACATTTATTCGAATATAAGTGACACATTATATAAAAAAATGTTATGGTAACTTTTCTGATATACGACATTGCCGTTTAGGATAATTTTAGGATTTTTTTCTTCTTAGTAACATTTGAGGAATGATTTCTCAACATGTGGCTTTATTTAGGAATGGCTTGTTGTTTAAAGTTTATAGGTATACTGGCGGACAACGAAGTATAATTTCGAATGGAAAAAAGGATTTAAAATGAAAGAGATATATTGTTCATTATTACATTTCATCGGGGATAGTGCATTACTAGCACAGGTAACTAGACTTTCAAATTTTGAACCACCTATCTGTCATTTTTCACAGAAAATAAAAAAAGTATATTTAAAAAAGTCATGTTCTATGTATGTAGGTAAGCCTACTTTATAACTATACCAAGTTTCAAATCGATAGCATAAGAAGTTCTTGAGATATTTAGCGATGTGACAGACAGATAAAGTGAAACCATAAGAATTTATCATTATCAAGGATTAACTGACGTGCTGCGTGAGCACGTCAGTTAATCCTTGATAATGGCGCTTGCAACAGTGCCGAAATATCGGGAACTCACAAATACAAATATACATGGTAAATATCCCGTTTCAAATCGTATTCTAATGTAAATGACCATGTAAGCTTGAAATCTTATATTGAAACCATAACGGTTCCTTGTAGTTAGGGAGGCGAATAGGGGAATTTTCGGTAATACTCGAGCGTGGCAGTTTAAGATATGAGAGATACCTTAGACCTAATTGAACAACCTTGTAAAGTATTTAGCTCTATATGTAGTGACGCGCGCCTAGGATAGACGATCAGATTAGTAAAAAAAAATCGATAGTCTGAAATACTCGAGCGCGTCAGATTAAGATATTGGGGGTTGATTTTAGTGTTTTAAGACTAAATTTAACTAATCTGACGATAAGTCCTTGACGCCGCCGAGTTATAGGGTCGCGAACTTGTAAAAAAAAAACGTTAATCCGGCATTCTCGAGCGCGATTTTTTATTTTTTTATTTTGAAGAATATAATGTAAAACTTATTAAAAATACAAAATCTGCCGGTTTCCGCATGACCGGAAGTGTGGAGGAGCCATTTCGTCTTCCGAAAAACGCGTCGCGGCATATAAGTCGCGAACGATACATTTTACAAAAAAAAAGTATAAATAAACAAAAAAGGTAATTTTATTTTACACAAAAAAGGTCTCTTTACATTTTTGTCCAAAGTTAAAACTTTTTGACTTGAAGCATCATAAAAACTCAAACTCCAGGTTTTTTGAGTATATCTCGAAAACTGAAGGTGTTAAAAAAAATTGATATGAAATAACGATGATTAAATTATATGACTTTTATTATATCTCAAAATTTTCTTTTTCTAAAGCTTCTCGACAATTCTTGTGGACTCGGAAAAAGTTACGCGTATCTGTATACAAAAGTATTATTAACATGTACAGTTTCATGTATGTATATTATTCAATAGCCTGTTGATCATCAAATTGTCCGATATTCCGATATTCGTTATCATAAGTGCTGTAAAGATCAGTACTTGCGCGACATTTCAAGGAACGAGGACCGAGCATTTTTCATTAAAAGGAAGGCATCAAACGCTGCCTACACGATTTTGTGCCAAACGTTGGAGCAACGCATAATAAAAGAAAAAAAATGTTTGTTTTTTAACACTGTGAAGAAAGAGTATGACGAGTTACTAATAGAAGAAACGAAATCGCTATCACATTCTATCAAGACCACAGCACTCTCCGATCGTCACTTGGAAAACAAACTGATGGAAACTTTCCATCGCAGGATTAAGATTATTTATGCCGTTTTATCAAGGAGAAAGAAAGGAAAAAAAAGAAACCAAAAAACCTTTTTCGGTCAGATTAAGAGAACCCACCAACATTTTTGTCAGATTAAGAAAATATGCTTTCACGATACCGAGATAAACCTCCCCTATGAAAATCTGACGCGCTCGAGTATTTCAAAAAAACTTTTATTTTTTGCATTTTCAAAAATTCATCGTAACTTATCGTCACGCCGAAATCGTCAGTTTTCTTAAAGGGAGCTTCCTTGGGGCCCACTTAACACCCCTTCCGAAAATCTGACGCGCTCGAGTAAATATTTTTTTTTTGCATTTTTGACTACTTTATATTCCTACCCCCACCACGCAAACCGGCAGATTAGTATACCTTTGTTATCAGAGGCACATGGGGCATACGTAGTATGAATATCTGACGCGCTCGAGAATGCCCAAGTAACTGTTTTTTTTAACGTTTTTGAAAAACCGTACACGCCAAACCCACCGCTAAAATGGTTTTTACCATACGAGCTTTTCTTTTCGAAATTATTTTATTTACGCCGTTGAATTACGCCATTTAGCTACCTCGCCTCCCTAACTATTGTTTAAAATTTTGGTACGTGTTGCGGGTAGGCTTAGAAATTCTTAATAAAATCAGTTGCCATTCAATCCTCTTTCATTTAACACAACAGTACGGAACTCTAAAAACTTTTAAAGCTTCTCCTGAGAAGTTAGGTGTTGTGTAGATAAGCAGTATGTACCAGTGCTAGTTATGCGATATTGCAGTATCCCCGATGATTTACAACATTTATGGTGTACGGATTTTTTAATGTGACATTCTAATAAACTTGAATATGTACTAAAATGTTACAAAATTTGTGACGATCCAAATCAAAAGGGACCTTATGGCGGCAGGCGCTTACGATGCACCGATTCACTATTGTATTCGAACAGCGGCAATAAAAGCGTAAGTGCCGGCCGCCACAAGGTCCCTTTCAATATGGATTGTCACATTTAGTAGTCCAAATAGTGATATTTACGTCTGTGACTCAATAAATAAAAATATGAAGGGTACACGGAAAAAAACATGTCTAGCCCATTTAAATTTTAAAACAAAAAGCAATCTAACATGTAAAGGCATTTGGTGCAAATTAGCTTCGAAATTTAAAACGACTACACATGTACTTTCCATGTACCCTTTATATGAACACTATTATGCAATAATGTGTCAACCTACTATAGGTTTTCCTATTAAGGTCATACGCGGATTTAGGTTCGCGTCTTTCCTGTGGACATACCAAAAGTTAAGGGCTACAAAGCTTAATTTTGGATTGGAGCAGTAACCCGCATAAACAGTGTCTGCGTTTCTATAAATCCCTGTAAAACATAGCTAACATGCACATAAGCCGTTAACTATTGACTACAGGAGGGACTTTTGTTTTTTCAACTAAGTATGACCCATTAGGTTGACACATTTGCATACCATCATCCATATGTAAAATGACAATTTCATAACTATCTTTTAAGAATGGACACTATTTTTTGGACGTACTCTGGTGTGCAATATAGCTCCTTTGGAAACTGTTCAGCAGACACCGACGGCTGTGGAGTACCGGGTTTACCCGGCTTGGTCCCGGGCTTACCCGGTTTGGCACCGGGTTTCGCTGGCGGGGTTCCGGCTGGCGAGGGTCCGGCTGGAGCCGCCTGTGCCGCCGGTGCCGTACCGGCTTTCGCCGTTTCCGGTTCAGGTTTCTTTGTCGCCGGTTTACCCTTTGGCGGCATTTTGGAGGTTTTTTAAAACCGACAGCGACTCAGATATCGGTAACTGCCGAAGACTGAAAATATTGTACAGTCGTGTTCATTTATACAGGGTTTTCGGCACATGGACAGTCAAAATTTTTCAGGGTTGCTGGCTGTGACTCTTAGGACCCAGGGTCCAAGGGTGGAAAGGTAGCAAAGAAGGTAGTGGTAGGGATTACCACCCCTGAAAATTTTGACGGTCTATATGCCGAAAGCCTGTATATATACAGATCCAAAAATGCGTCATATTTGTGTCATTGTCAGATTTAGGTTCGCGTCTTTTCGGACATGTCAAAGTTAAGGGACACAAAGCTTGATTTTGGATAGGTCCAGTAACCCGCATAAACGATGTTTCCGTAGCTATAAATCCATGTAATAAAAACATGACTTAAATGTACATAAGCCGTTAACTATTTGACCACCGGGTGGACAACTTTTGTTTTTGGGTCATTGTCAGATTTAGGTTCGCGTCTTTTCGGTAGACATATCAAAAGTTAAGGGCCACAAAGCTTGATTTTGGATTGGTCTAGTAACCCGCATAAATGGTGTTTCCATAACTATAAATCCATGTAATAAACACATAACATATGTACATAAGCCGTTAACTATTGACAATGACCCAATACTCACTGTGACTGTATGTGACCCTTTTTTTGAACCCGACTGTGGCTTTATAGGCCGGGCCCAATAAAGCGATAGAAGAGCGCTGTAGGAGAGTAGCCTGGGGAAAATCTAGGGGAAAACCTCCGGCACGACCACGCGTGTGGTTTGGAACACTGGAATACTCTAAGAGTTTGCGCTCCAGTGAGATTGGTTGAGCGGTTTCAACCGAATCTGAGGTGTGAGTGGAATCGAGCTACTGGGAGTTTTGTCGCTGGTTCACTAAACCTAGCCTAGCTGAGAAGAGTCCACCAAGAAACTCGGCTAGGCCCGACCTGGGTATGTGACCCGATTATTATATTTCAATATGTTTCAGTATAACTTGAGAGAACAACGTTTTCACCTCACCCATATAATTAGAATAGCCCATTTATAATTCTGGATAACAAGGGCTATTATTTAAAAACGACTTCATAATGACATAAAAGACAAACAAAACAAATTTTATCTACACCCATACAGTTTAATCCTCTTTTATGTGCTAAAAAAGTGTAGGTAAGGACCAACTTTACAATATCGCGCCGGTCCGGGGCGGAGATGGCCATAACAGCATCAAAAACGTTATCGTTATGGCCATCTCCGCCCATTACGATACAGGCTCGTGCTCAAAAAGACTTCAACGAGCTCACGAACTCGAACTCCTGCACTTTCAACGCAATGGTGCCTCAACACATGAAAGAGGATTTAATGTATGGATGTAGATACAGTGGTGTATACAACACAACAGTACATAATTAGGCCTTAAAACCTCTCATTATGTATCAGTTGCATAAACTACTATTGGCCAATAGATTAAAAAAAGATACAAAAAACGAATACTAATACGTAGGTATAAGCTGTACTAACATGATACGGATAACCAAAATCGGAAATAAAAAAATATTCTTACTATTATTTATAAAATCACGCGGTCTACAGCTCACAGAGCGACTAGTATTGTAGATGTATGGATGGTTGTCGAAAGAGAATGTTTGAAACTATGCGAGAGTCTTACATAGTAAATAAACATTAATTAGTTCGTTTTATAATTAATTGTATTGTATTTAATGTAATAAACAGTAAGCGTTGGTTGGAAACATTATATATATTATTATTGCGTTATATCACTACATAGTATAAAACAAAGTCGCTTTCTCTGTCCCTATTAGGCACACGCTTCGCACGGGTGCACTATTCAATGGATGTTATTATACATATAAACCTTCCTCTTCAATCACTCTATCTATTTAAAAAAACCGCATCAAAATCCGTTGTGTAGTTTTAAAGATTTAAGCATACATAGGGATATAGGGACAGAGAAAGCGACTTTGTTTTATACTATGTAGTGATTGTGTTGTTATTAAGATAATACTGTATTCGTTTTGTACATGTTTCTCGGTTTGCCTATTAATCTTAATCTCCACTCAATTGCTCAAAGGTTAGCTGGAAGAAATCCCTTATAGGGATAAGCTCGCTTTTGTCTCCTTTGTTGATATATCAACTGTTCTTGTAATTTGTGTTGTATTTTTCCTCATGTTACAATAATGAATTTACATACTTACATTAAATAACATTAATGTATTGTCGAAATAATTTCTGAGAAATTTGTAATGACAGCATCCTTACATTTTTCTTGTTATTATTGAATAACTTGAGACTATATTATTAATGGTAGGTATTAAATGACTTATTAGCATCGGCCCAGGTCAATTATTGGATGGGTGACCGCTTTGAGTGGTTATTAACTGAGCGCTCCCGTGCTTTGGAAGGCACGTTAAGCCGTTGATCCCGGCTGCTGTCTATGATAGCAATCGTTAAGTCAATTTAGAGGCCTTCGGGTGGCTTGAGAACTTCTAACAGTCAAGTTGCCCACTCACTTGACAAACCTAATCCCAATAAGGTCTGGTTTCCCCTCAGTTTGGAAGGTCAGATGGCAGTCGCTTCCGTAAAAACTAGTACCTAAGTCAAATCTTGGGATAGGGTAGCGGACCCCGGGCATCCTGCAGGATGCAACGGTACTGGGATAACGCTAGGAGGATGATAATGATTAATTGACTTATTAGTCATTGAGCATAGTTGTTTTGGAATCTTCTTTTTTTCTCATTGTAATAGTTTATGCACCACCTACTTTTCAGCTTTATATTTCATTTCTCCACCACCCAAAGGTTGTCTGGATGAGATCGCTCTTTAGCGATAAGACCGCCTGTTGTTCTGCCTCTGTCTCCCTGTATCTTTGTTTTTTGTTTTTTATGTGCTATTCTATTATGTGAGGTGTGCAATAAAGAGTATTTGTATTGTATTGTATTGTATTGAGGCCTACTTGGGTGGATCAACTATTTTTTGTTGCTCGTTACCATGGTTACGTCTCCTGAGTCACTCTTTAAAACTGTGATTTTATAGGGTTTCCATCTACCAAACATGAGTTTTAGCGATGAGCATTAATCCATTTGGACATGGGTCATCTCTTGAGCATGCTTGAAGTCCATATTATAAACATTTCTCTAAGAAACTCGGTTACTGTTGTCTCCTCGCTGACGGGACAGAATAACAACAAGAAAAAGTTGATTGACCGACTTACACAAAAGTATGATACTGATTCGGTTAAATATACTTCAAACGCTGATGCAATGAGTAATGCAGAGCCACCAACACGGTAACTAGTAGAACCGTTATAGCCACCGTGACTAATAGAGTTCGCTTGGTACTACAGCATGTGTATGCTTGATCGTTCCCTCCCGCTTGTAGACGGGAGAAAGATGCGCCCATCGTCTCGACAGCCATCGCTGCGAACAAAAGCAGGGCATGAAACCGGTTTATTCGGTTAATTTAGGTTAAAAAGATAATTTATTCGGTTAATTTAGGTTAAAAAGAAGATTTATTCGGTTATTTTAGGTTAAAAAGAAGATTTATTCGGTTAATTTAGGTTAAAAAGAAGGTTTATTCGGTTAATTTAGGTTTATTACGTTAATTTAGATGAAAAAGAAGTTAATTTGGTTAATTTAAGGTATTTGCTGTTAATCGGTATTGGGTTGAACTCGTCGTCTACCGGTCCCTGGGATCCCAGGGATCATAATAAAAGAATGTTATTTTTTTCCGGGAGGCGACGGCGTTAAATTTTAGGTGATGCTGATGACAGGTTTACCCGTTTAATTATTTTTTTTGCTATTAAACGGTTTATTAGATTAATTTAAATTAATAATAATAAATGTATTGCGCGCTACAAAGCGAACAAATTAAATACAAAAACGATAAACGGACGTTTTTATCTGTATAAACCGATTATTTAATGTTAAATTTGTCCTAAAACATTCGTAAATCAGTGTCAACATAACGATAAAAACGATAGGGTTTCTGTTTTATTATTTATTTATTTTATTTTTGATATTTAATTAAAAAATATTTTTAAAAACTTCAAAACCGGTTTCACGCCTTGGCTAATGCTGCAAATGACACCAGGGTCACACCAGGGTGATACCTTTTCGACCCAAATGGGAATTTCTCACGGGTTATTGCGATAAGGCTCAACTAGTTGGCCTTCGATTGTACTGTAATAAATAAAGGGCGGGAGGGGGGTTGATAGGAGCATCCCCCTGAGCAGGTCCTAGGTTCTTTTTTCTAACTACAAAATCTCCCCCCCTCACAGGGGTAGTAAAAAAAATAATATTCGCACCTTATGCATCTATCTTTAGGCCGAGTTTTATAAAGATCCGTTAGACCAAATGTCAGATCAAATTTCAGTAACTCAGTACATTTTTTGACATAACAAACCGACATAAAGTCTAACGGATCTTTATAAAACCGAGCCTTACTAATAAATCTAAGATACCAATGAGTTTTATGTTATGATTATGAATGTATTTGCATGCATTTATGTGATTTAAAACAAATAAAAAGATTGATTTATTGATATGATGGTGACTGTACAGCCGAGGGCATAAATATGTATACATCCTTGGACCTTATTTCAATAGAATAAGGTGAATAATGTATACATTATTTTTTATTTTTTATTTTTTTTTATTTCAAAGGAAAACTTACAGCTAAAGTAACAAAGTAGGTCACGACATAAAAACAGTAAGCCAATTACAAGTTTCCACAGGTAGAAAGCTGCGTAAAGTACATAACGTGCGAAATCACAAAAGTAATAATAGGTACCTATTAGGTATGCTTATAATTATGCAGCTCGACAGCGAGAATGAGTTTAAACAGTGAAGAAGAACAACAAAAGAGAAAGAGACAAGTTAAAATTACATAAGTGTTAACAGTGGGAGAAATCTTGGCTCATTAGTTTGCGTATTGAACTAAAGCTATCACAGAACAGATCGATGGGATCATGACGTTTGCAAAGTTGATTAAAAGACCTAGCAGCTCTTAGAAGAAAGGAGTTTTTTTATAATTAGTGTGAACGGATGGAATATGGAACGTACGTTTGATGCGAGAGGATAGACGTGAGGGGACTGAAAACCTTAAGTTCGCTAGCAGGTCAGGACAGTCTACATGGTTCTGAGCGATTTTCATGATATAAATTATATCAGATATATTACGCCGGATGAAGAGAGGTAGCAGGTGGAGTTTGGCACAGTGTTGTGAGTAGCATTGTTTTGGAATTTTGAATTTAAATCTCAGAAAACGAATGAACTTTTTCTGGATTCTTTCAATTTTAGAAATATAGATATCATAACAAGGGTTCCAAACCTGAGAGGCGTATTCCAGGTGGCTTCTTACAAATGCGCAATAGACAATTTTAATTGATTTTAATCTTTTGAGATTCTTACACGATCTTATGATAAAACCAAGTGCCTTGAAAGCTTTGTTGACTATTGAATCAACGTGCCGATCAAAGATCAACTTATTATCCATTACGACTCCCAAGTCCCTTATTTCACTACACTTTGAAATAACCTCATTTTTTAACAAATAGCACAGTAAAAGAAATGTTTTTGTGATAGTGAATTAATATTGCCAAGCGGTAAGGCAAGCGACTTTCAGTGTGGAGGGTCGTGGGTTTGATAAAATAAAATTAACTGTAGTTTTTTGGTGAAGGAAAACATCATCGGTCTAATCCAAAGGTCTAGCTTTCCCTCTGCGTTGGTAAGATGGGAGTCGCTTTCGTAAAACCAGTGCCTACGCCAAATAAGTGTAACAGTGGACACCTAGGGCACATCCTGGAAAACGTTAGGAAAATGATGTTCTTGAAATATTGAACTTAGTATAGTCAAGGAAATTTCGCTCTTATCACTATAAAAATAAGGTTTCAAAAAAGTACTTTTCTGTTCTATAGTCAGCGATTTTCTAAGGAGTGATCAGGGGAGGATTGCCAATTTTACGCTGATGTAGTAGCGGGCAAAAGCTAGTAAGAGAATAAATGTCAAAGCAATCGTACTGTACTTTACTGAGGCTAAGTGATGCTTGCCAAAGCTCGTCAACCCACGCCACTCGCGTTATAAGACCTTTCTTATACAACAGTTGCATAATAGTCAAAGCAATCGTACCGTACTTTTATGAGGCTAAGTGATGCTTGCCAAAGCTCGTCAACCGACGCCACTCGCGTTATAAGACCCTTCTTACACAACAGTTGCATAATAGTACTTACCTAGGGCGAAAAACCAATTTTTATTTTTTATTTACGGAGATAATACAGAAACAATCATACAATGTGTGTAAGGAAATAGAAAATAGACAATAGATACAGATGTCTCCTTGGATATATCTCACTAAGACACACAGTACATATATCCAAATGTCTCAGATCGCAGGTATTTGACGCCCGAGCCGCAGGCAGGGATCGGATACCGGTATTTTCTCCATAGAAAAATACCGGTATTATTACGGTCACCGGTTCATTATTTCGTTTTTAATGGGACAATCTAATAATACGACATTGTTACCTACGAGCCCCAATGCAAATGAGTACGTCTGGTAGGAAAAAAATGTACTAAACTAACGTTAACCTAAAAATTCTGGGGGACGAAGGTGTTTGGAAGAATTAGCAATATAAAAACAGTATAAGTTATAAATCGTATTTTATTTATTCAATGAAAAAAAAAACGAACTTTCCTTGGTATTAAAAATAACATTGTTTCACCAATTGTACTAAAATGCAAAAAAGTTCGTCTTTAGTGTTACCGACGCAGATTAGAACGTCTACCACTTGGTGGCGTCTCCTTTTGCATCTAAAACGGCTTTAATTCTGAGCGGCATTGTATCTACCAGCTGTCGACACTCTTCCGGGGTTGTTTCATTCCAAACACAGGTAAGTTTCTCTTTAAGATCAGCTTTTGATCTGGACGGGTCCTTTCGCAACTTCTTCTTCATTTTCCACCACAACGTTTCTATGGGAGACAAGTCCGGGCTGCTGGATGGCCACGACATGGTAGGTATTTTTTTCTTTTTCAGCCACGCCATCGTTGCTTTAGCGGTATGGCATGAGGCACCATCTTGTTGAAAAGTATACGCATTTTTATACTTTAACTTACGTATAGACGGCAGCAAACTCTCTTGTAAGATGCTTTTGTATTTTTCGGCATTGACGGTTCCATCTATAAATTGCAGACAGCCGACACCCTGTGCCGACATGCAGCCCCAAATCATTAAGGAAGCTGGAAACTTTACCTTACGCTTAAGACAATCTTTTTGAAATGCCTCTCCTTTTTCGCGAATGACTTTACTTCGTTCATCGCCTACTGTGACTTCAAATTTAGATTCGTCACTCCATATAATTTTACGCCACTGATCGACGGTCCAATTTCTGTACTTTTTGGCGAATTTCAACCTGTTAGTTTTCTGCCGTTGTGTAAGTAACGGTTTCTCTTTAGCAGTGTAAAAACCGTAGCCCATCCTCTTCATCACTCTCTTGCAAGTATCCACTGAAATGTTTTTTTTAATTGCGTCACGCCATAGTACCGTAAGTTCTCCAGCTCTTGCACGACGATTTTTCTTGATGATCTTCCTCAGAATCCTGTTTTCTGCTTTAGTAGTAATTCGTGGGCGGCCGGATTTCTTTAAACAAGAAATTTTGTCGTGTTTTCGATGATGCTCGATGATAGTTTGGATTGTAGACCTTGGCATAGAAAGGTCCTTGGCAATTTGGTACGTAGATTTGCCTTTATTGTTACTGGAGATTATAATTTTCCGCACTTCTTCAGTCACTGGCTTACCTCGTGCCATCTCGATAGAAAAACGATTTGGAGTAATAAAAAATTAGGCTGAATTTGCCCTTTTATATAGTGGTTTGTCATTTTACATGACAGAGAATATTCCGTATTCAATTTGAAAATAATATTTTATATTACGAACCCTGGTAAACAGGTTTTATTTTAAATAGACGACCTATTTTGCCTTAAATATGAAGCAGACGTAATTATTTGCGTGTGAGATGTAATATTTATAATTAAATTATTTTAAAATAAATAACGAGATGTACACTTTGTACAACTCAAAACTAAGCTAGCTTTAGTGACATTGCGTCTAGTGTATTCCATTAATCATCAAAGTCGATTCGGGTAGAAATACTAGTTTTTGAAAAAAAATACGCATGCAGAATTGCGACTAGACGAGCTATTTTGCATTGGGGCTCGTAAATACATGATTCAGCCCTACGTAAAGAGCAAAAAATAATCCAAAATATTGGGCTAATTCAGGGTTTTTTAAAAATACTGGTATCGGTCCCTGGCCGCAGGCAAGGCTAAATTTACAGCCCGTAGTGAGTAGGTCCTACAAATCTTTACGTCTCGCTCTGGCCCTGTACTCCGTACTTCGTATTGTGCCGTTCCTTTCACTCTCATTTTATACACTATATGAATGAAAGGGACGACACGATCCAAAGTTCGGTCCCCCCTCTGGTCAGTATGTGGGATTAGCGAGTAACGGGCGGTAATTGTCGCTTTATTACCAGGTGTGACGTAAAATACTATTATAATACTGACGTAATCTAAGGTTGCAATCTAGACTGCGGTAAATTTAAACTAATCGAAAATATCCGTGCTTTCTATCATTTATTAAAATCTCTATTTATGTTTGGATAGCGGAAAATCGCTTTCACAATTTCACCAAGATGACACTAGTAAATTATGTAACACATAAAAAATATGTCGAATAGAATAGAATAGAATAGAATAGAGTAGAGTATAATAGAGTAGAATAAAATAGAGTAGAGTAGAGTAGAATAGAATAGAATAGAATAGAATAGAATAGAACATAATAGAATAGAACCTAATAGAACAGAATAGAACAGAACAGAATAGAACAGAATAGAACAGAATAGAACAGAATAGAACAAAATAGAACAGAATAGAACAGAATAGAACAGAATAGAACAGAATAGAACAGAACAGAACAGAACAGAACAGAACAGAATAGAACAGAATAGAACAGAATAGAATAGAATAGAACAGAATAGAACAGAATAGAACAGAATAGAATAGGTAATGTTTTATTGTATAACTGTAAAGTACAAAGATGGGCCTTTAACTTACACGAGTTACATGTCTTAACAGCTACCCTTTACGGGCGTACAATAATTGAATCTTAGAACTAGAAAATCTGCTCAGAAAACCTTTTCAATCAGCCAGTTTTATAGCCTCCGTTTAAATAAAAGCCCTTCAAGGATTTTATTTAAACGGAGGCTTATTAGACATTTAGTTTAATCCCCGCAGTCTAGATTGCCCCGCTGTAACAAATATCTAACTATATTACATTTCTTATGTGTTTCCATTTAGATAGGTGTTTTTCAACAAATGTCATTACCATATTTGAGTAAATATGTGCAAGAATTTAATTAAAATAACTTACCGGAAATGTTAACTTATTTTACTGGACAGCCATTTCACTTGGTATAAATCGAAATCTGAAAACGAAAATTTTATTTAATGCACGGGAATGTAACTAAATACCAGTGGCGGCGCGTCCATACAACTCGATTCCCACCGGCTTGCCTAATTTTCAGCCAGTCCTGTTCCCTTACTACGGCTCGTGAAGAATAAGAAAGGCAAATTATTTCCGGCTTCCCTATTAATATTTTTGACGCGCCGCCACTGCTAAATACTTAAGGTGTCTCATAAGTAATGTCGGATTTCATAACAAAAAAAAATTACTATACCACTATGTATACATGTCGTAACCTGTTAAGACAATTCTCTAGTTCTATCAAAAATGCAATTGTTATACTTTATTTTAGTCATACTGTCTTTGTTAATTGACGGCGTAACATTCATTCGGCGTATCATTTTGAATTGCTTTTTAAACTATCATTTAATACGCCAACCCGATCCAAACGTTACTTTCCCCCCATTTCACTCAAATGTACTTCATCTAATTATAGGCAAAATAGCTTTTTGTGTCGCGCTAGCCGTAATCTAAATACTCTATCAAGAGATCTGGATATTGATGTATTTAATGGTTCGATTCCGTCAGTGAGGCGAAAATTAGCGAATTTATTTTTTAATCCACTTTGACTCCAATTCTATTTTATCAGAGCAGACTGTTTTTTATATATATTTTTTTACTCTATCTAGGGCTGCGATTTCACCGAGTGCTTTAATTCGTATATAAAGAGGCTTAATATTGTCACTAGATCATAATTCCATAACCCAGCTAAGTTTTGGGGTGTATACAATCTTCTTTTTCCCGTTATTATTTAGTTATTTCTGAATAGCAAAGTGTGAATGTGTGCGCAAAGTTGGTTAGATTCCTTGTTTTATTCTATCTGTGAGTTCCTTTAATTGGCTTTGTATTAGTATCTAAGTTTCTTATCATAATCTAGTAGCTGTTGGTACTCCTTAAAGTAAATAAATAAAATAAAAAATACGGAGGGCGACAAATACGAAATTCGTATATTGTTGAGACATTATCGTCGGGTTCTTCGAAGCGCAGACAATTTATATGTACCTTTCCCCCGAACAAAGAGCTACGGTACTAAAAACATTACATTCGAGGGAGCACGGTTATATAATAACTTACCTAAAAATATAAAAGAGACCGACTCATTCAATAAATTTAAAAAACAACTTAAGACCCATGTCATCAATAATATTCCCGTAATTTAATTTGAGTTATAATCCGGCCCTGACTCCTTATCGTTGGATGCATTGTGCGAGCGATGCATGCGTGTACTTCTTTGCTTGACAACATTCTATTCTACCCAACATGCTATTTGTATATTACTGCAACAATTACCCACTTTTGTATTTGTTACAGGCACCTAGAAATATTTTATACTTGTTTACTTGTATTGTTTGTTGCACATGTAAGCTCTCACGGGCGTAATAATTAAGGCATGGTAATAATTGTATTCTCAGTAAGTGAATTGTATTCTTTTGAGAATAAATAAAATCTTTAACCGCATTATTGGAAATAAAAATTTAAAGCGGCCGCGGCAGCAAGAAAATCGTGTTAAGTTGAAGGTAGAGACGTGTTAAATGAACGGATGGCACAGCGTTAGTTTCATCGTTTTAATATTGGAGATTTGACCCTTGATGATCGACCGCCCACTCGATCAATATAGAGGCTAAGGCTCGGAACCGGTTTTTAATATACCGGTAAAAACCGGTTTATTTCGGTTTAGCTTCTAACTTTTCGTGGGAACGCGAACGTTTTAAGAACTTTATATTAACCGGTTTATTCGGCGAGAGGCCCGGCGGGCGTACTAGTGGGGCTCACGTCTGTAGGTATTGCGATAGGTAGGTATAGTTGAAATTCTTTTCGTTGACCAAATTACTATGAAATTATTATTGGGTTATGAACCTTATTGTTTAAACAGTAAAATAGCTTTTTAATGAAATTAAATGGAAGCAACTTGGCCAACTCAAATGATTTTAATCATAAACGTGTGGCATTAACCGGTTTATATCGTCTAAACCGGTTAATCCGAACTAAACCTTTATATAAATCTCCTCCTTAAACCGGTTTAAATAAACCGGTATTTGTATCAAAACCGAAATAAAAAGGTTTTGCGGCAAGTACATGATAACGGTTTGAAAAATTAACCGGTTTCCGAGCTCTGATAGAGGCTACAAAGGAAGCCGTTATAACCAACCAACTCGTCAATTATCGGTCTCACTTAAACCTTCTAAAAACACTATACATCGCCACTTAAAATCATTAGACATGACCTACAAAAGTTGTCGAACCGACATTATTTTTATGAAACACCCCAATACTTTTACGCGTGCCATCCATTCCCATCCAGAGGGGCTACCGCGAACCACAAACGAAGTTTTCCCTCCCTGTCTCACTTATATGCAAACTTGCAAGTGCGACAGAGAGATAAAACTTCGTTTGCTGTTCGCGGTAGCTCGGTATCCCGAAATCGCCGCTGTTGCTCCTGGCTAGGGTTACCATATGAACAAATTTAAAACCCTAAAGGAATATGGGCGTGTGTATGTATGTCTTCAAGCACCTGCTAGAACAAGTCTAGCGTAAACTAATCAGTTAGTATCCCCTGCACTTATGCAGTAGCAAATATGTGTGTATATATATATATATATATATATATATATATATGTATGTAATATCTATATATTTACGTATGTATTTGTATATATAATTCCGTGGTATATTAGTTACGATTATATGTATGTTTATTCTTTCGAAATCGTTTAACTTTTATGAATTATTTTCTCATTGCACCCACATTTGCTAGTTTCTGTTTGGTCCTATGGTCGACTAGTAGAAAATGCCTCATGGCATTAAGTCCGCCCTTTGTACTTATATTCTTTTTGTGCAATAAAGTTTCAATAAATAAATAAATAAATATGTCAATCCTCATCATTTTCCTAGCGTTCTCCAAGTACGTTTGCATCTCGAAGGATGCGCGAGGTTCGCTATTATGTATCTTAGCATTTACCGGAAAAACCTAAGATTAAGGGCGGGTTGCACCAAACCGTCTGTAATCGTAAGCGGTGTTCGTTAAAATCTGATTGTACGGAAAGTTTGACAAGTTTCTATGGGATGACAGCTGCCGGCGCCATATTTGACGATGACCAGCCTGTGATCGTATGTTGGTGCAACCGACCCTAAGGGAAAAAAAGAATTGAACAACGATCACATAGCATTTTTTTCCACAACAAGCTGACAGTCCGTCTGAGACTATAGATGCTTGCAACACCAGAGGCGAGGCGTTACTCGCGCGTTGCCGACCCGTAAGAAACCTTTCTACGCCTTTTTAAAGAGTCCCATTCTGTAGCCCATTGGGAATACCTCGGCAGGAAGCTCATACCACAACCTAAGTGTTCTCGGTATAAAGTGCCTGTTGGATCGTACTGTACGAGAACGCAATGGCTCCAAGTTGTGGGTATGAGCTGACAATTACCATTAGCTGCCGGTAAATCTTGGTTTAACCAATAATTACTAAGATTTACCTATTATTTGACGACCGGTTTAGCCTAGTGGGTAGTGCACCTGCCTGTGAAGCTGACGGTCCTGGGTTCGAATCCCGGTCAGGGCAAATATTTGTGTGATTAGCATGAATATTTGTTTCTGAGTCTCGGATGTTTTCTATGTATTTAAGTATTTATATCTATTAAATATATCGTCGTCTAGTACCCATAACACAAGCCTTCTTGAGCTTACTGTGGGGCTAGTTCGATTTGTGTAAGATTGTCCTCTAATATTTATTTATTTATTCGGGTCTTTTCCAGTAACTTATATACAAGTGTAGTTATGTAAGAGTAGATAATACATACTTACTAAAATTATTGCTTAAAAACACCACATGACAAGTAATATAAATTTATAAACATCCACAACACAAGACTAACACGACGATTTAATTATAATTCGTTATGACATCTTAAATATTACAAAATTACAAAATGTAACAAACAATTTATAATGTCATATTTCAATTTGACAGAAGATATTCGAATCGCATGACAGCGGCAGAAAAGAGTTTTATGAATCAAGAAATAGGTGTAGTAGTCTATTAAATTCAGGGATCGGATACCGGTATTTTCTCCATAGAAAAATACCGGTATTATTACGGTCACCGGTTCATTATTTCGTTTTCAATGGGACAATCTAATAATACGACGTTGTTACCTACATACTCTTTTTTTTTTAACCTGACTGTGGCTTTATAGGCCGGGCCCAATAAAGCGATAGGAGTGCGCGATTGCAGAGTAGCCTGGGGAAAACCCAGAGGAAAACCTCCGGCACGACCACGCGTGTGGTTTGGAACACTGGAATACTCTAAGAGTTTGCGCTCCAGTGAGATTGGTTGAGTGGTTTCAACCGAATCTGAGGTGTGAGTGGAATCGAGCTACTGAGAGTTTTGTCGCTGGTTCACTAAACCTAGCCTAGCTGAGAAGAGTCCAGCAAGAAACTCAGCTAGGCCCGACCTGGGTCGGACTGACTCTACCCGGTGTGCGGCGGTACCGGGACGAATAGGGACTATATGTGTCACTTGTTGCGATCGCGCGGTGGACGTCCCCGCCGGCGGGAATGCCTAAGTGTACGCGTCGTGTAACCTAAATACTCGATTCAGCCCTACGTAAATAGCAAAAAATCATCCAATATATTGGGCTAATTCAGGGTTTTAAAAATACCGGTATCGGTCCCTGGTTAAATTACCAAACGTGTGGGACCCTGGAATGCATCAAGGTCTCAAAATATAGCTGCCTCGGAGCCCAATATCAATTCTTTGCTTTCGGCGTCGAGATACTAGGTCCTTGGGGTAAAGATGCGCTCGAGCTCCACAGGAAGCTCAGCAAAAGAATGAGAGAGGCAACAGGCGACTCACGCGCAAAGAATCGCAATCGCACTTCATAATTCATAATTCGTTTATTGCAAACCATGGTATTTGTGCAGTTGTTACAAAATATTATTTTTGACACACCTGGCCATAAAGTGGCAATTACCACACGCTCCGCGCGCGGAAAATCCCACTTCCTGGCCAGAGGGTGACATAAAATTTTGTACTTACCTCGGGCGGTAATTAAGAAAGCCTCAGATCGCATAATTATCGCCCGAGCCGAAGGCAAGAAGGGATGGGTCAAATACCTGCGATCTGAGACATTCTTTGTTTTACCACCCTTGGTAAGTAATGTACTATTTTGACACACATGGCACCCTGTTAGGGTGGCATAACATGATACTTAAAACTAGTTAAATGCTACATTCTTTATTACATGTAGTTGCTTAAGGCCTTAAATTTTAATCTGTAGTGTGTGGTGTGGCGAGTTTTAAGTAGAAGGGTGAGAAATGGGTTTTGAATCGCTTTTGGCAATACAGAAAGATCTCCAATTAATTGCTTACCCGTCGTGATCTAAAGGAAATCTTGCCATTAATTTCCTTTTCTCGTCATCTTTTCGACCGGCACGAAAACCACAAATAACACATACCCTAAAGGCTGAAATAGTTCGTGGCATGTTGAAAAACACACTACCTTCTACTACATGCTTTTTCACTTTAAATTAAGGTTTCTACCAGAAATGGGTTATATGTGTTAAGGCAAAAGAAATTTGATTTAGGACTTGTTTATGTGAAAGTATCCTGCATAAATTCTTGTACTGAATAATAGGTTTTGTTTATTAGAAGGGATTTGTCAGCGCGGGAATGTTGCCTGCGTGAGGGGCAGCTTGCCAAGAGCCCCAGCCCTCTTATATAATTATTTTTTTTTATCTATTTATTCTGATTCACTTCGCTCCTTACAGCAACTAAAGGTCGAAGCAGTACTTCATACCTCGACAAAGGCTGCAACTTTACAAATCGCAAATTTTTGTTATTTTTTCCTTATTTTCTTTCCATTCTCTTTTGTTTTTTACCACTTACATTTACTTAAGTAGGTTAAGTAGTATCATTGTAATAAGCATATTTTGGAGAAAATGACTGACTGTCGAGTTTCTTTCGGCGTTTCCTCTCGGCAGTGGTCTCATGAGAAAACCTAGTAGTTTTTGACTTGTAAAAGTGCCTTTGCGGCCTACTTGCAGAATAAAGTTCATTTATTTCATTTATTTCAAGTTTGGCTTCATATGGAGTACTACTCTCACTTATGGGCGGGAGCTAAAAAATACCAACTTAACCCTTGACTCGGTTCAAAGACGTGCAGTGAGAATTGTCATACTGGACAGGCGACCTTGAACCGCTAGGTCTCAAGAGGGACTTTGCCTCCCTGTACGTGTTATACCGCCTATATAACGGGATGTGCTCTGAAGAACTGTTTGATATGATGCCCACGGCTTTTCATCATCGCACCGCTCGCCATCGGCAGCGAGCTCATCCCCACATCCTGGAGCCATTGCGTTCTCGTACAGTACGATTCAACAGGCACTTTATACCAAGGACACTTAGGTTGTGGAATGAGCTTCCTGCTGAGGTATTCCCAATGGGCTACAGAATGGGACTCTTCAAAAAAGGCGTGAAAAGGTTTCTTACGGGTCGGCAACGCGCGAGTAACGCCTATGGTGTTGCAGACGTCTATAGGCGACAGTAACCACTTACCATCAGATGGTCTGTCAACTTGCCACCGACGTGGTATAAAAAAAGGACTTTGTACAGGAAGAATTTCGTACATTAACATGCTGTTTCCTATCTCTCTCGCATGCGACACGAACATTGACACCTTCGCTCAGAAGAAAATAACTCGCACAAGGAAAGGGTCAACATACCAGCTCCTCACACCCACCTGTCGACTGACCAAGTTAACCAAATCCATGCATCATGTGGGGCCTAAAGTATATAACAAACTTCCCGCAGAAGTGAAAAATGCGGGTAGTGTCTCCACATGCTTAAAAAAATTAAAATCGTGGCTCCTCACTCACTAATTTTCTAGCATTAAAGAATTTTATGACCTACCCAATAATTAATAATAACAATACCTATTACTTATGATTATGATTTCAGTAATTTGTAGAATTGAATTAACACATAATAATTAATACTGTATAATTGAACTATAACAATGACATGTAATATTGATAATATTATTAATAAATGACTATGACTATTACTATGACTACGCATAATTACATTGTTGTCCTGCTCGCAGGGGCATAACTGAGCGGTCAGAGATACGACACGACAGCGCCCTGGTCAGAGATAGAAGTAATAGCGTGTCAATGTACTAAATTCTTCTTGCTTGATGTGCTTACTTTAAAGCAGCGATCGGCAACCTTTTGTCTGATAGTCTAAAATTAATAAAACGTGCGGTCCGCGACATTTTTGGTACCTAATATGCAGAGATCGGACAGATTCGCGTCATTGCTCGCAATAATGTGGACATGGCTCCAAAATTAATCAAATTGTTAATCAAATAATTATTTCTTGAAATAAAATTTTAATTTCCGGAAATAATAATTTATACGTGCTTAATAAGAGAACAACGGTTGAAACTCACTATTTGCGACATGTTTCGGACTACAATTGGAGTCCTTCATCAGGTTGAGCGTTATCAAGGCAACCGACCGCGCAACACTCAACCTGATGAAGGACTCCAATTGTAGTCCAAAACATGTCGCAAATAGTGAGTTTCAACCGTTGTTCTCTTATTAAGTGTAAATATGTCTCACGTTAGTGTAAATTTATTTATAATATGTGCTTATAATTATTGGCAAAATATTATTTAAAGTGGTTATAGTTTTCGGTAATATTCTTACATCGAAAGGGACCTTATGGCGGCAGGCGCTTACGTTGCACCTATTCACTATTGTATTGGAACAGTGGCAATAAAGGCGTAAGTGCCGGCCGCCATAAGGTCCCTTTCAATATGGATTATCACATATAATAAAGAAGTTACGATTTTAAACTGACACGATTATTTACACTAGCAATAATACACAACAATTACCACATGGTAAATATCCTGATAATTATTATTTCTGATGAAGAATTTTTCTAGTGGATTGCTAACGGAGTTTTTTAGCACTTAAGTATATTTTTGATGTAAAAAGACTGACTGACTGCCGAAAATTTGGACAAATACTGATTATTTTCTTTAATAAATATATACTTTAACAAACTTTTGTATTTATTGACTAGGAATCAAATTATATGTCAAGTAAGAAATTAATTAATTGATTAACATTTTGATTAATTTTGGTGTCATATCCACATTATAGCGAGCAATGACGCAAATTTGTCCGATCTCTGTTAATCGGCCTTTGACTGTTAAAAGTTTGCCGACCCCTGCCTAACAGTGACAGGAGAAAACTTACTTTAATGCCATTGCTATATGTGATCAAGTAGATCAGTCGCCTCGAATAGGAAGAAGAGTATGACGACTGCCATCGCAGCACAACAGGTACACGTGGCGACGGTACCTGTTACGAGATTTATTGATTGGCTTTTTTTTAAATTTGGGTATGGGATGGCGCATCGCAACTGACGATTCTCAATATGATTTGGGACGTTAGTGCCGTTAATGAAGCATGAGTCTTCTGGTAAATGTCGCTGTACGCCTCCCTTAAGACGTTTGTATAAAATATAGTTTACGTTAGCAGCGGTACTGCTTAATACGAAGGAACGGTTGATGAATATGGGACTGGGTGGCGATTGCACCTATAGCTCAGTTGGCTAGAGGGACTGGCCGCGAGTGCCGGGAGGTCGCAGGTTCGAATCCTGCTCGGTGCCTAAATTTTATTTTTTTTCCTTTATTCTAAATTATATATATATGTTATTTATTTATGTTATGTTTTACTCATGTACAATAAAGAATTTTACATACATACATACATAATTGACTCTTGTCTCACAACTTAAAAGGATTGTTTTTTTTATGAATGACTGAACAGCGATGGCCCTAGTCTCGCCTGATGGAAACCGATGACAAGGCCTAAGATATATCGCTGGTTCAGTAATAGCCTATTCACTCTTGCCTTGAAGATGCTTGGATTATAATTAACCGGAAATACAGAAGACGGGAACAATCCTATGCTGTTCGCATTAGAGAAGAGAAAGGAAATTGTGTAGCAAATTTTTTCCATACAAACATTGGCAACGCTTTATTATCCTAAATCGATTTTCGTCATTTTTGTAAATGTTGTAAATATAATTAAATAGTGTATTTTTTTGATTGTAAGTAAATTATATGTAAACTTTTGTGGCCTATTTGCAATGGATTTTGATTTGATAAACACTTCGCTGCCAAACTCTTCGTAGCGCTACGCAATTGCATACAGGGAAACGCATATCGAAGTTGAGATCAGAGTAAGCGGTTGCAGCAACCCATGGATGCCTGCAATTCTTGTGTCACGTGCGCGAGCGCACCCTCAAAGTGAATTTTACTCACCAACACAACATCGGACGCACTTCCCAGTCTTAGAGCTGTAGCCGAGGTTGCGCAATGGCCGCACCAGGAGAGACGGTGTACTCCGGATCTCCATTTGACTGATTTCAGCTAAAGCTTAAAAAAAACTAGCGGCTCAGTGACCTCCGTAGACGAGAGTTATTTTTTTTTTCATTTTCCAAAAACTGACTACTTATTTTTATTTTTCCCTTGGGCGGGATTTGCCATAGTCGCCACGCTTGGCAAGCGGGTTGGCGACCGCAGTTTGATGGTGGTAATGATCGAAGGATGCTGCTGCCCACTCTCCGATTTTCCCTTATTCGTCTCCTACGAAACCCACGGGAAGAGATGGGGTGGCGCAATTCTTACCCGGCAACCACACGGCGAAACATGGGCGCTAACGATGGGCTTCATAAGAAAGCTCAAGGTCACCCAAAGAGCAATGGAAAGAGCTATGCTCGGAGTTTCTCTGCGTGATAGAATTAGGAATGAAGCTATCCGTAGCAGAACTGGGGTCACCGACATAGCCTTCAAAATTGCGAGACTTAAGTGGCAGTGGGCAGGGCACATTGCTCGCAGGACTGACGGTCGATGGGGCCAGAAACTGCTTGAGTGGCGTCCACGCACCGGAAGACGAGCCGTCGGTAGGCCTCCGACAAGGTGGAGTGATGACCTGGTGAAGGTCGCGGGAATCCGGTGGAAACGAACGGCACAGGACCGGTCTAAATGGCGAGCCTTGGGGGAGGCCTATATTCAGCAGTGAACGTCTTTCGGCTGAAATGATGGTGATGATGATGACTACTTATTTATTTATCGTATGGCAATTATTTCGAACCGCTAAATCTTTTGAGAAAACAGTACGGTTGCCAGTTCCTGTTGCTCTTTTAGCACCACCCAGGGGTCAGGTGTAGGTGGGTACTCCCTACGGACGTGGTGCAACTTCGATCCCCTTCTCAAGTGAGCGGGCAACTTGACTGTTAGAAGTTCTCAAGCCCGGAGGCCTCTAAGTTAGCTTAACGACTGCTATCATAGACAGTAGCCGGGATCAACGGCTTAACGTGCCTGACAAAGCACGGGAGCACACAGATAATAACCACTCAAAGCGGTCACCCATCAAAGAACTAACCAGGCCCGACGTTGCTTAACCTCGCATAACGCACGCGGTACGCGGGCGCCGCTGGGCCACGAGCGCTCCACTGACTGACTACTAAAAATTCTATATAAATATCAAACCCACTCACAAAATTTCACGAGAATCGGTTGAGAAATGCCCTGTAGAGGAGAACAAACCGAAATTCGACCGAAGAAACTTACAAAATTATTGAAAAAATATATATATATTTTTTCTGAGTAAACAAAACATGACTATGTAATTACTGAACCTTTTCACAAAAAATTCACGACAATCGCTTGAGAAATGCGACCTGTAGAGATACGGAAATCTAGAAAAGGAATTAGACCATACGAAAGCATTTTTTTCGAAGCTGAAGCATATACCTTAATTTCACTTGGTCAATAAACATGTGAAGGTCGGGCCACGGGCCTGGATACGTGGTTATCGTCCTCAATATACAAAACTGCGAGTTTTTGTTACAAATTGAAGACATTTATACAAAATATTATCAATTTATTGACAAAGTACAAGAGACAATTTACATTGTACATTGAAGACCGAGTTTTGCTCGACATTTTTCCGGGAATGTCTCATTCGGCGGACATTCATTATTCGCCCACGAAAGCAATTTTCATCAACATCATTTAGGCCGTTTTCCTAGATCCCCGGAATAAAAAAAGAACCAGCACCGGAAAAACCAGATGGCTTGCTATTTTAGCCTCTTTTAGTGTCGAATTCTACTGGATTAAATGTAATGAATAGGTTACTCACATCCGGTATCTCTTCGTCCCCGTTTCGGAAACCTAAAAAATAACTTAACATTTATACCACTTGAAAGCCAAGAATGTGTTAAACAAAGTTAGGGCACAGCGGAGTATCATGTAGAGCAGGGGTCGGCAACCTTTTAGTAGCCAAGGGCGACATACTAGCTACCAAAATTGTCGTGGGATTCCTGACTATTCTCACATTGTAGATGGTAAACAATGCACGGAGAAACCAGTTACTTTTGAAACTGCTTCTCAAGACAGCTCATCATCAAAACTTAAGAACTTCGATCCTGTCGGTGGAGTAACCGCCACTCTTCTCTATTTATTACCAGTTTCTTGACATCCCCATGCGACTCGGCAACTGAGGGACCAAGACCAAGCGAGACCAAGCCCGACGACCAAGTGAGGGAGAAAGTTGCCGAGTGGGATGGGGAAGTCAAAACAGTTATGTGATAAAAAAAACGGTTACGTTTCGTTTCACGGAAAAGTCGAAACGACCTCTAGTTTGCAAAATGAGACTGTGGTAGTTTCTTTGCGAATGAGATCTTGCAGCTTGTATGCTTACGGTGGCATCGTTGATCGGGTTGCAACCTTCCCTAACATATGGTCGAGGGAGGCGATGGCTGAGATACGCGTCATACTCGTGAACGGGTGCTGTTTGTGGGGTCCGGTCTGTTCATGTTTGCAAGGACTAGTAACTTCGTACTAGTGTTCAGTGGAATTGACATGATGAGAGACTTCACTGTTCTCATTTGATTTTATTTTTTAGACTGACGCTCAGAGACCTTATACATCTCTGAGGATATTTATTTAATAGATTTTATTATTTTCATATTGACGTGTTATAGATATAGCTCAAAATATTTTATTATGATTCGTGTACTTACTTTATTACCTTTTATCTTGACGCTTAGAGACCTTATACATCTCTAACAAATCTCGATTGTTATTAGTTTCTTAGTCTTATTTTTGACATGTAACACTACATTTAATAATGCTTCCTAAGTATTTAAACTGTTGAACCTCTTTGATTTCAGTGTTATTTAGCATGATCGGTTTGTTTTTAATATTTGTTTTTGATGTCGTTAAGATTTTAGTTTTATTTATATTAATTTTTAAATGAAATTCTTTAAATATTCTGTCCATGGTGGTAAGTAATTTTTCCAACTGAATACTATTTTCTGCTAGAGCTGCTATATCATCTGCAAAACGAATAAAGAATATTTTTTCACCATTGAATTTCACAGAGCCTTTTGCTTCTTCTATTATCTTCTTAACTGCAGACTCAATAAATAAATTGAAAATAAGTGGTGAAAGTGGACACCCCTGTCTTACTCCTTGTTGGATCTTCGCTTTCCTTCTTTCCTCTCCAATCTCGATGTAGGTTTCCTGTTCTCTGTACAGCTCGTAAATGATTCTTCTATCTCTGAAGTCCACTCCCGCTTCTCGGAGTGTAGTCATCATTAGCTTCCAATTCACTTTATCGAACGCTTTCTCTAAATCGATAAAAGCAATATGTGTATTCAAACCCAGGTCCATCCGCCTATCTACTACCAATCTCAGAGCCAGAATAGCCTCCCGTGTACCCTTGTTTCTCCTAAACCCATACTGGTCCGGTCCTATATGTTCTTCTACTTTCGCCCTGAGCCTGTTTTGTATTATTTTTAGCAGTATTTTGGATGGATGTGAGATTAGGCTTAGGGTTCTGTGTTCCTCGCATTTCAATGTATTCAGTTTCTTAGGAAGTGTTACCGTTTTACTCACTTTAAAGTCATCTGGAACTACGCCTGTATTATAAATAGTACTTATTATTTCAAAAAGTTCTTCCATAAGGGGTTCACATTCTGCTTGCTTTATCAATTCTATATATAGTCCATCATTTCCTGCTGCTTTCCCGTTTTTAATATCATGTAGTGCTCTTTTAAATTCCTCCTTAGTTATTTCGGGTCCTAAATTGTTGTCATTTACTTCTATCTCTGTTTCCAGCTCTTCTGTTGTCATACCTTCGCCATCATATAAGCCCTCTATGTATCTTTGCCAACGCTCTACAATTTCTTTGTTGTCCAGGAGTAATTTTCCTTGTTCATTCAACAGTGCTGTACTTCTAGTTATGTGCTTCTTATCTAACTTTTTTATTAAATTATAGGCCAATCCAGATGTAATCAAGACATTAAAGCAAGAATAGCTATGGCCAAACAGGCTTTTAACAGGAAAAAGTTCATTTTAAAATCAAAAATCTCCGTTAAAACCAGGAAACGTTTTGTAAAGTCATATATTTGGAGTATAGCACTATACGGCAGTGAAACGTGGACACTGACACAAAGAGAGAGGGGGAGATTAGAAGCTTTCGAGATGTGGTGTTGGCGTAGAATGGAAGGCATAAAGTGGACGGAAAAAGTGACGAATGAACAAGTGTTGTCAAGAATAAACGAAAAAAGACAAATATTGACAACCATAGAAAATAGAAGAGGAGTAATGATGGGCCATCTGCTAAGACATGACCTTTTCCTTAAGACCATTATAGAAGGAAAGATTGAAGGAAAGAGAGGAAGAGGAAGGCCAAGAAGAAACTACTTTGAGCAAATAAAAGAGAAGGTTAAGGTCATGTCATATCAGAAAGTAAAGGAGTTGGCGGAGGACAGAAACGGCTGGCGATTGCTCCACCGACAAGAGTAACGTACTCTTAAATGGAAGAGAGAGAGAACACTACATTTAATTAATGATACTTTGATTATTGTATTATTTTTATTTGATGTACCTAGATAGATTTTGACTTGTAAAAGTGCCCTTGAGGCCTATTTGCAGAATAAGTGTTTTGATTTTGATTTTGATTTTTATATGAAGAATATGTCAGATGAATTCGTGACCGAATCTCGGGTTTGCGAATTTTGGACATTGTTTTATAAGGTGCTCAATAGATTGTGAGGTGTTTTCATCACACGGGCACTGGTAATCGCTGGTAATTTTAAAGCGGAATAGGTATGGTTTTTTTTGTAGGGTCATCATTATGCTGAGCCAGCGCCCATTCTCTGCCACAACACATGGGTCATTTGTATCACTTTTAGTTTATTTATTTTCTATTATTTTCTGTGATTAATAATCATGTTAGTCGATACTTAAAGTGCATGTTTATTTTCTTAATGTATGCCATATAATTGTGGGAATGAATAGTGTTTGTCTGTCTATCTATCTATGATTTATGGTAGCCATGTTCTGTGAGAATTTGAGTGAGGGGAACGTGTGGTCTTGTTTCGGAGGAAACTGGGTCATACTTAGTTGAAAAAACAAAAGTCGTCCCTCCTGTAGTCAATAGTTAACGGCTTATGTGCATGTTAGCTGTTTTTATTACAGGGGTTTATAGAAACGGAGACATTGTTTATGCGGGTTACTGGTCCAATCCAAAATTAAGCTTTGTAGCCCTTAACTTTTGGTGTGTCCACAGAAAAGACGCGAACCTAAATCCGCGTATGACCCAACTCCTAGATTTTATGCGACCGTTGCGCGCCGCAATGCATGATAACGTCCCGCTCCCGTCACGCAGCCTGTGTGGTGTCGATAACTGTTAGCTTACATTCGAATGTATGAATTTGATTGAATGCCGTCGGCGTGCGGTTTGGCTGCGGAAATATACAAAGACGAGGAGGTTATATACTTACTCAGATGGGTTGCGTAAGATGTTGAGTATATGCATATCTATTTGATTACAAATATATAAAACAATACAAATAACCGTTGAAATGTTCTGTTATTGATTCTAAGAACCGTCAATCTTCAATGTACAGATTTTCGACCAATTTTCGACCCCACAGCTTTGTTATATGTATATATATAATCACATGTCAATTGCACGTGACAAGTTACCATAAACTTACAGTCTATATTATACTACCATACGTTCTATAGTCTATGCCATTACTCTTTGGCATATAGAAAAAAAAGTTCTGTAATAAGCATTAGCTAAAATGTTACAAATTCCTAAAATAGACTAAAAAAAATAATATTAAGAAATAATATTTTACTTCGTACGATCTAACAGTCAATGAATGTAGGGATATCATTTATCCAACTTCAATTTATGATTTTAATTCATCAGTTGCATCCTGAAGGATGCCCAGGGTCCGCTGACCCAAGACTTGGCGTAGCCACTAGTTTTTACGGAAGCGATTCATCTGAAATTCCAAACGAGGGAAAAACATACATTAAGCAAGCTTTGAGGCGGCGAGCATTATTTGGAACCCGTCACAAAGCACATACGCCCTGATAGAAAAAGTGCAAAAAACATTCCTTAGGTTCTTATACAAAAAGCTGTATACCTACTATCATGTGGAATTTTACGTGGCGATACAGACTGTCCTGAGCTCGTAGCACGAATTGTTAGGCTCGCTATCCCGTTTCTGCCCAAAAATTTCCTAAGACCGCGAAGTCCCAACCTTTTGGCAATCCCAATTACACGCACTGTGGCGCATAGAAGCTCGCCAGCTGTGCGCGCTCTGCGACTGCTGAAATCGCTTCTGTCATGGGCACCAGAATGTGATATTTTTGAAAGTCGATGGACGGTTGTGTATCGAATATTTCTGCGGTACTGTGAGATGATGAAAGCGCTCACAAAACTCCCAGTAGGTCGATTCCACTCACACCTCAGATTCGGTTGAAACTGCTCAACCAATCTCACTGGAGCGCAAACTCTTAGAGTATTCCAGTGTTCCAAACCACACGCGTGGTCGTGTCGGAGGTTTTCCCTTGGGTTTTCTCCAGGCTAATCTCCAACCGCGTACTTCTGTCGCTTTATTGGGCCCGGCCACAGTAAGTCACAGTCAGGTTCAAAACAAAATGGTTGCTAATGCTGACTGGCAATCCGGCCAATGACCGCCCTCGTCATTGATATGTACGCTTTTGTGGTATTTTTTTCTTTATGTTATACGTCATATTAATGAAGCATTTGTGCAAATATCAATTAATATAATTTCGATTATAATTTAAGTCTTGACGCGAGCGTATAGTAAGATAGTAATTAATTACAACATAAATATACTAGTAGCTCTGTAAGCTGTAGAACTCGTCAGTGACTTTTTTTATCATTTCCAAAATCTGACATTATAAAAAAGATCAATTACGGAAATCGAACCTGCTAACAAAATTTCAAGAGAAACAGTTGAAAAATGCGAACTGTAGAGGCGACCAAACCGAAATTCGGACGCAGAAACTTACAAAATCTTTGAAATAAAAATTTTTTTTTGGAAATTTCCATAAACTGACTCGACAAAAAAAATTATATAATTACCGGACCTGCTCACAAAATTTCACTAGAATCGTTTGCGAAATGCGACCTGTAGAGGAGAACAAACCGTTGAACAAATAATTTAGTTTTTTAATTTCTAAAGACATATTCGTCATTAAAATTATGTACATTTATCTAACCTGCTCACAAAATTTCACGAGAATCGGTTGAGAAATGCAATCTGTAGAGGAGGACAAACCGAAATTCGCCTGCAGAAACTTACAAAATCATTGATAAAAAAATTGTTTTGTAAATTCATAAAAACCGACTCGACAAAAAAAATTATATAACTAAAGTCAGTCAGATCCAGGTCGTGTCGGAGGTTTTCTCCTGGATTTTCCCCAGGCTACTCTCCAACCGCGCACTTCTATCGCTTTATTGGGCCCGGCCTATAAAGCCACAGTCGGGTTCAAAACAAAATGGTTGCTAATGCTGACTGGCAATCCGGCCAATGACCGCCCTCGTCATTGATATGTACGCTTTTATGGTATTTTTTTCTTTATGTTATGCGTCATATTAATGAAGCATTTGTGCAAATATCAATTAATATAATTTCAATTATAATTTAAGTCTTGACGCGAGCGTATAGTAAGATAGTAACTCATTAAATACAACATAAATATACTAGTAGCTCTGTGAGCTGTAGACCTCGTCAGTGACTTTTTTTAACATTTCCAAAATCTGACATAAAAAAGATCAATTATGAATATTGAACCTGCTAACAAAATTTCAAAAGAGACAGTTGAAAAATGCGACCTGTAGAGGGGAGCAAACCAAAATTTGGACGCAGAAACTTACAAAATCTTTGAAATAAAAATTGTTTTTGGAAATTTCCATAAACTGACTCGACAAAAAAAAAATATAATTACCGGACCTGCTCACAAAATTTCACTATAATCGTTTGAGAAATGCGACCTGTAGAGGAGAACAAACCGTTGAACAAATAATTTAGTTTTTTAATTTCCAAAAACATATTCGTCTTTAAAATTATGTACATTTATCCAACCTGCTCACAAAATTTCACTAGAATCCGTTGAGAAATGCGACCTGTAGAGGAGAACAAACCGAAATTCGCCTGCAGAAACTTATAAAAACATTGATAAAAAAAATGTATTTTAAATATATAAAAACCGTCTCGACAAAAAAAATATAGAACTATCGTTCGTAACGTAACGTGTTCACGAAATTTTACGAGAATTGGTTGAGAATTGCGACCTGCAGGCTAATCACGTAACTTTATGTACTACCGTTAGATAGATTTTAATGTCAATTTTGAAGTATAAATGTATGAGCTGACAATTAAAATTTGACATAAAAATCTGCCTAACGGTAGTAAATAAGTTACGTGATTACCCCGCTGTAGACGAGAACAAATGGAAATCCGGACATACGTAAGCATTTTTGTCGAAACTGAAGCAGAGACCTTCGTTTCACTCGGTCAATAAATAACCATGCCTGTTCTGAAGGCGGAGTGTGCGAGAGGTAAGACACTGGCTAGGTGGATTGATGATCATGTAAAGGTTGCGGGAGTCCGCTGGATGTGGGTGCAGGACCGATCATTTTTAGAGTTCCGTAGCCAAAATGGCAAAAACGGAACCCTTATAGTTTCGTCATATCTATACGTCTGTATGTCACAGCCGCTTTAGTCGGAAACTATAAGCAATACAATTATGAAGTTTGGCAAAAAGGTGTATTATATGGATACGCGTCATATACGTGAACAGGTTCTGGTTCTCTCGGTCTGTTCCTGTTTGCAAGGACTAGTAACTTCGTACTAGTGTTCAGTGGAATTGACATGATGAAAAACTTCGCTCTATTCTCATATGATTTTATTTTTTTTGAACCTGACTCTGGCTAGGATTGCGTGGTTGGAGGGTAGCCTGGGGAAATTCCAGGGGTAAACTTCCGACACGACGACACGACCTCTGACACGGAGTCGCACTTCTCTACACCCTGAGCTGCTTACACCAGTGTTGCTGCCCTCGCTGCCATCTGGTCGCTTTTAATAGGGCGGCCCACCTAGTGAGCGGCGAGTCGCCGTCTGCCCTGATTATCGAGATGAGACATTTCATATGGCAGGCGTCCCGTTGTCTCATCAATATCCTAGCAACCTTCCTTCCCATAAAACCGGTGTAGTTTCCCATCTTTTCGCAATAGCCCTTGCACGTAGCGGGTGCTGTGTCTGGCTGTATCTCCTCAATAGTGCAGGCAGATATAGTATCCGCTAGGTGTACACATCCCAATACATTATTGTATCATAAAGGGGCCTCTTCTTGTTGTATATGTATCCACATGAACGCCCTCCAAAAGCACCGGACATTGTGCCATGATATCCCAAAGGAGGGATACATAATAATCGATTGAAACGCCAGGCAGTACTCGTTGACCTCACCATCGCCCATAACGAGAACCTCGTGAAAGCCGAGAAGGACAAATCCAGCAAGTACCTAGACCTGGCACAAGAGGTAACCGTCATCTGGGATTTAATTCGACGATCATTGTCCCGATAGTCGTCTCTGCTAACGGTCTAACAGCGAAAAGTCTCGACCAACACCTGAAGGGACTCGCTAGATTGGTCAGATACAGAAGGCGGTACTCCTGGATACGGCGCGGATAGTCAGGAGGTTCCTCTCTCTGTCGCCCGACACCACCGGTAGCTTAGGAACCGCCTTGCTGCCGGCGGCACCCTAGGTTAGGATTTTATAATATTTTTATGTTTTGTAAACGTATTTTTATATTTTACTTTCTATAATGATATTGTAAAAGCCTAGCCTAAGACGTAAAATAATTAAATAGAATAATAATGATAAAATGGATGTTATATATGAATAAAAGAGATTTTGAAGGTGAACATATACATGAAATGTATTAAAAAAAGGAATGCAAAACTTCAAGAAAAGAGCGTATTCCCTTCTGAAAGGCCGGCAACGCACTTGCGACTCCTCTGGCGTTGCAGGTGTTTATGGGCGACGGTAATTGCTTACCATCAGGCGATCCGTCTGCTCGTTTGCTCCTATAATATAAATAAAAACTGATGATGAAAACAGACATGAAAAAAAAAACAAGTACTTACAAAAGATTTTTTTATATAATCTACTTTTGTGATTTTATATGTAGAAAATAAAAAAATGATGATTTTCTAAGTATACTATTTTTATTTCGATTTCCCTGTTATGTATCATGCCTAGTGTAAGATTTAATATTACCATGTATGTAAATGTGCATGAGGACATACACAATGTCAGGATGGACGAGTGTAAGATTTTTTAATTTAAGTAATGAAAAAAAGGTATTAATGAATTTATTTTAGTCATTAGTAAATAATTTGATTGAGAAATAAAGAAGTAATTTTATTGATTTTATAACTGTTAAAAATAACACGGACATGATGGTTAACGGGACAGTCAATTGGGACCATTGGGAGTGTTCACATGACTGTAGTTAAGGTGACTGAGGTTATAAAGTGAAGAATATATATGTGGAAAAAATAAATATCATTATTACCTAAGAAACAGTTTTATTACATGATAATTATAATTAAATAGGCAGAAGTAAAAACACAATTACTCCTTGCGATTGATGTGTAGGTGCTAGTAAAAATAACAGAATATAATTTAAACATACAACCTACTATACCATACCTGTTTAAATTCTCATTGTAATGAAAAATAAATATTAGTCTCGATATCATATTTCATGTGTTAAATAATGGAAAAATAGGCATACGAAATTGACACTTGTGTAAATCGGTGAATATGGGTATAAAACCTCGAATTTTTGCACATTTGGCAGTTAAAAACTCTTAAGATGAACGGGCCTCTGGTATTGCTGGCGACTGTAAGTAGACTATTTTATTTTAGTTTAAGTACATTAAAATTATGCTTAAAAAATAGACATAGACATAGAAAATTTTTATTTAACTCAAATTGATAAGTATTTACTATGCAATAAAACATTACAAGCCTTACAATATAACTTAAATAGGCACAAATTAATATGTTTACATGTAAAAGTAAAGACTTAAAATTATGATGCTAAAAAGGAGCGAACCTCAGCATGTGTTGCAGCAGGCTTAACTACTACAACGCTGGTTTTCAGGCCGACCCTTCGTACAATACGGATTTGCTTGCTGCTTGTCGGAAACTGTATGGTTAAGACATTATAGTTTGTGTAGAAAATAATATTATAGGTATGTATGTATATGTTTATGTTTGTGGATATATTTATAAGATTATACTGTATGATACTATGACATATGTGAAAATAGGTTTGATGTGTAGGCTAAATAAATACGTTGGGTATTGTCCCATTAAAAAATAGGTACCGTAGTGTCTATTTCCCTGCTTTCGAAACATTACTCGTCCTCGACCGACAAAAAAAAAAGAAACTATAGCATTCTTTTGTTGTGTGCCCGGAGCAGGGACCGATACCGGTATTTTTAAAAAACCCTGAATTAGCCCAATATTTTGGATTATTTTTTGCTCTTTACGTAGGGCTGAATCATGTATATAGGTAACAACGTCGTATTATTAGATTGTCCCATTAAAAACGAAATAATGAACCGGTGATCGTAATAATACCGGTATCAGATCCCTGGCCCGGAGATTCCCGGGATGGGTAGACCAGAAACCGAAAATATCATTTGATTAAACCGGTTAATTTTGGCTACCCTATGGAAGGGCCATAGGATAGCCCTATATGGTTACCCAATATGGTTACGCTTTCATTGCGTTAGTCTATCGTTATGGATATCCTTTTGAACGGGGTTAAAATATTTCATGTGATATCAATGTTTTACAGGAAAAATATAGCTCTATCATCTATCAGTTTAAATATTAACTCTTAATTTTATAATTAGCTAAATTAGATCCCAAATTAGATTAATGGGAAGCATAAAAAAAATCGGAACAAAATTTTGTAGAAAAAACTGACTTTGGTGGCTTGTCATTCCTTTGTTTTCCAATATTTAAAAAAATTGGACTACTACTACACAACGATACTACAATTTTTTCGCACCTCCTTTATCTGTGTTGGTATATATATTTTAAAAAAGAAATTTGTATGGCTTTGGGTCACTACCCAAGTACCACAGCATGCTGAATAAGGTTTGAGTAATAGCAATTCGGATGTTTACACCTCTTATCAGCAGTAATCTCCGTAATGTGTGAGTAAAGGCTATTAATATAGCTAAATTCTGAATAATATTCTCGTTAGATCTTTAATACCTTTTTAAGCTTATTAAGAGTTGTATTAAGGTGGGTATCATACCGCAGTATTACTAAGCTATTACCCGGACTTTACACTGCTGATATACAGGCTAAAGCATTTAAAAATGTGCCCAAATTGTTTGAATAACAGCTGAATAGACATTTACTCAAACTGTTACTGGGGTACGATGCTTATACTGGGATTTTTTTAAAACTCTAGCTTAAACCGTTTGGCTGTAAAATCTGTCGGACAGACGCATGGACGGACGGACGCGTGGGTGACAACAATAGGGTTCCGTTTGAACCCTTCGGGTACGGAACCCTAAAAAAGTCTGAAAATCTGGACGACATGATTAAATTGATTATTAAAAAACCTACTCAAAACATAGCTAAAAACCATCAAACTTTCGAATGAAAAAATCGGACTCAACTCTGTTCATCCGTTAGAGAGCTACGATGGCACAGAAATACACACATACACACAAGCAGAGGTTAAATTTCTAAATATAGGATTCCGTTTTCTTTCTACGTCGGTGTCAAACAATCGTACGGCCCGCTTCTTCACCAATCTCTTAAGGCAAGTCAAAGCACGAGCAAAATTGTGATGATGTTGATGATGATGATGATTTTACTTGCTCACAGGTGATCGTGGCGTCATGCTCCCCTGCTCCAGGGAAAGGAGGTGGAGGTGTCGGAGGTAAGCTTTAGTTTCTCCCCCAGTATCCACTAGAGCTCCAGTCAGTATGCGTTCAAGGAAGGGTTCAAAAGGTCAATAATAATGCTTCTATAATAGACAACTCAATGTGTAGCGGGGTGCCTGAAAGTGCCACTGAATATTACAGAGATTTGTTTAGCTATTTATTATTGACCGAGTGAAACTAAGGTCTCTGCTTCAGCTTCGACAAAAATGCTTTCGTATGTCCGGATTTCTGGATTTCCGTTTGTTCTCGTCTACAGGTCGTAATTCTCAACCGACTCTCGTGAAATTTCGTAAGCAGGTTCGATAGTTATGTAGAATTTTATTGTAGAGAAGGTATTTGGAAATTTTCAAAAACAATTTTTTTGTTAATGATTTTGTAAGTTTCTGTGGGCGAATTTCAGTTTGTTCTCCTCTACAGGTCGCATTTCGCAAACGATTCTCGTGAAATTTTGTGAGCAGGTGCGGTAATGATATAGATATTTTTTGTCTAGTCAGTTTTTGGAAATGTTCAAAAATTATTGTTATTTCAAAGATTTTGTAAGTTTCTGCGTCCGAATTTCGCTTTGATCTCCCCTACAGGTCGCATTCTTCAACCGCTTCTCGTGAAATTTTGTTAGCAGGTTCGATATTCATAACTAATCTTTTTTATAATGTCAGATTTTGGAAATGATAAAAAAACTCACTCACGAAGTCTACAGCTCACAGAGCCAATAGTTTATTTATTTATTTATTAAGTATTACCAACAGATAATACATCAGACATGCTCTTATATCTAGTTTACATTAGGGGCAGATGCTTATCTAATTATAGGTAACCACAACTTAAGACAACTTTATGTAAATATACAAAATTACAAAGACCAAAAACCTGGAGATATCTCTTTAATTAAACTCCCAACTCTTTAACTAAACAAATCCCACTTCCGGGCCAATCAAATTTTGTACTACGGGTAATAGTAAAGATATCCTGAGATCACATATTTATCGCCCTTGCCTTCGGCTCGGGCGTCAAATACCTGTGATCCGAGACATTCTTTGTTTTACCGGTATTGATAAGTAATGTACTTTTGATTTTATTTGCGACATGCCTGTGTGCATGGATTTCAAATATTCGTTCTGATTATCGCTCGTCGCCCAGCGGCGCCAGCGTACCGCGTGCGATATGCGAGGTTAAGCAACGTCGGGCCAGGTCAGTTATTGGATGGGTGACCGCTTTGAGTAGTTATTGCTCCGGGCGGCTTGAGAACTTCTAACAGTCAAGTTGCCCACCACTTGACAAGGGGGGTCTAAGTTGCACCACGTCCGTAGGGAGTACCCACCGGTGACCCAACGTGACCCGTGGGTGGTGCTAAAAGTGCAACAAAAACTGGCAACTGTACTGTCTTCTCAACGATCTCACGGTTCGAAATAATTGCCATACGATAAATAAACTAGTGGCTCTGTGAGCTGTATACCTCGTGAGTGAGTTTTTTTATCGTTTCGAAAATCTGACATTATTAGGCCGGGTTTTATAAAGATCCGTTAGACCAAATGTCAGATCAAATTTCAATAACTCAGTACATTGTTTGACATAACAAACCGACATAAGGTCTAACGGATCTTTATAAAACCGAGCCTAAAAAGATCAATTATGAATATCGAACCTGCTAACAAAATTTCATGAGAATCGATTTAAGAATGCGGCCTGTAGAGGGGAACAAACCGAAATTCGGACACAGAAACTTACAAAATGTTTGAACTAAAAATGGTTTTTGAAAATTTAAAAAACTGACTCGACAAATAAATTCTATATAATTACCGGACCTGCTCACAAAATTTCACGAGAATCGTTTGAGAAATGCGACCTATAGAGGAGAACAAACCGAAAATCGCCCGCAGAAACTTACAAAATCATCGATAAAAAAATTGTTTTTGGAAATTTCCAAAAAATGAATCGACAAAAAAATTCTATATAACTATTGAACCTGCTCACGAAATTTGACGAGAATCGTTTGAGAAATGCGACCTATAGAGGAGAACAAACCGAAATTCACCCGCAGAAACTTACAAAAACATCGATAAAAAAAATATTTTTGGAAATTTCCTAAACCCGACTCGACAAAATAATTCTATAAAGAGCGGGTTCAATAGTTATGAACCTGCTCACGAAATTTCACGAGAATCTGTTGAGAATTGCGACCTGTAGACGAGAACAAACGGAAATCCGGACATACGACAGCAGTTTTGTCGAAGCTGAAGCAGAGACCTTCGTGTCACTCGGTCAATTACCTCCTTCACTCTCTGGTAATACACCTTAACCTCTGGATTTTTTTTTAGAGGGAGCTGGTGGCGTAGGACATGCTGTGAATATTCCAGGAGCAATAGTCGGAGGCGCGACCGGCGGTCTCCCGGGAGCCATCATAGGCGGCGCTATTAAGCAGCCCGTGAGCATACCAGGAGCTTTGGTTGGTGGTGCCCTTGGTGGTGCGCCAGGGGCTATTGCTGGCGGACTTCTGGGCGGTGCTGCCAAAGGTGGCGGTGCCGGTGGCCTTCCAGGTAATAAATCCATCCGTACCGTAACTCTCGATTAATAAGTACTAACGTCGACGTTCGACGATGCGTTGTATGAATTTTTGATGGGAGATCTTTTAACACTCATTTTAAGCAAACCACAGCGGCTAATTACTTTATTGCTATGTAGGGTCGATTAACGGACGCGCGATACGCAAAGCGCCCGTTGTGCGAGGGAGTCAAAAAACAACAACTGTCTTCTTTCCGCAAGTGATCTTAGTGATGAATGTTGCGCACTGTTGAAACAGCGTAAGTAAGCTGTTTAGTATGCAAATTAGATATTAGTTCTATCGCGCACGGTTTATATCTGCTTATTTATTACTAGCGACCCGTCCCGGCTTCGCACGGGTGCGCTATTTAATGGATGTTATTATACATATAAACCTTACTCTTCAATCACTCTATGTTGCGTAGTTTTAAAGATTTAAGTATACATAGGGATATAGGGACAGAGAAAGTGACTTTGTTTTATACTATGTAGTGATTTATAAGATTTAAATAAATTTTGGAATACGTCTGCTCTGGTCACTCACAGACCACGTTGTACTCAAAATTATCCTTGAAAATCCATCATACATACTATGTTATTCAGTAGCTCAAATTTGTAACAAAATTCTCCTATAGATGGCGCTGTACTCATGGTGTTTAATTTCTACACCGTGTTGTTGAGATTTTTGAATTAATAGGGTTGGAACCGGTACACATATGTGTACGGAACCCTCGGTGCGCGAGTCGGACTCGCACTTGACCAGTTTTTTTTATTCACATACAAATTTATTTCTTTAAGTTACCAGCTTAATTAAAAGCTTAATTAGTTAATCACCAGCTGTTTCTGCCCGATACCTCCTTCACTCTCTGATAATACACGTTAATCTCTGTTTTTTTTAGGGGGAGCTGGTGGCAAAGGACATGCTGTGAATCTTCCAGGAGCAATTGTCGGAGGCGCCACCGGCGGTCTCCCGGGAGCCCTCATAGGCGGCGCTATTAAGCAGCCCGTGAGCATACCAGGAGCTTTGGTTGGTGGTGCCCTGGGTGGTGCGCCGGGGGCTATTGCTGGCGGACTTCTGGGCGGTGCTGCCGGCGGTGGCGGTGCCGGTGGCCATCCAGGTAACAAATCCATCCGTACCGTAACTCTCGATTAATAAGTACTACCGTCGACGTTCGACGATGCGTTGTATGAATTTTTGATGGGAGATCTTTTAACACTCATTTTAAGCAAGCCACAGCGGCTAATTACTTTATTGCTATGTAGTTATGGTCGATTCCCCGTGTGGTTGCCGGGTAAGAATTGCGCCACCCCATCTCTTCCCGTGGGTTTCGTAGGAGGCGAATAAGGGAAAATCGGAGGGTGGGCAGCAGCATCCTTCGATCATTACCACCATCAAACTGCGGTCGCCAACCCGCTTGCCAAGCGTGGCGACTATGGCAAATCCCCCCCAAGGGAAGAGCCTTGGGGGAGGCCTATGTTCAGCAGTGGACGTCTTTCGGCTGATGTGATGATGATGATGGTCGATTAACGGACGCGCTATACGCAAAGCGCTCGTTGTGCGAGGGAGTCAAAAAACAACAACTGTCTTCTTTCCGCAAGTGAGCTTAGTGATGAATGTTGCGCACTGTTGAAACAGCATAAGTAAGCTGTTTAGTATGTAAATTAGATCTTAGTTCTATCGCGCACGGTTTATATCTGCTTATTTATAATTAGCTACCCGCCCCGGTTTCGCACGGGTGCACTATTTCATGGATGTTATTATACATATAAACCTTCCTCTTCAATCACTCTATCTATTAAAAAAATTGCATCAAAATCCGTTGCGTAGTTTTAAAGATTTAAGCATACATAGGGATATAGGGACAGAGAAAGCGACTTTGTTTTATACTATGTAGTGATTTATAAGATTTAAATAAATTTTGCGATACGTCTGCTCTGGTCGCTCACCGACGCCGTTGTACTCAGAATTACCCTTGAAAAACCATCAACTATACTATGTTATTCAGTAGCTCAAATTTGTAACAAAATTCGCCTATAGATGGCGCTGTACCCATGGCGATTAATTTCTACACCATGTTGAGACCCCAGCTAAAATGTATCTAATGAAAGAAAACATCCCAATAGATCCATTATGAATTGCAATGTAACTAGCGGTAAAAAAAAATCTCATTAGATACGCAGTGGATCTACTGAATGGATCTAATGAGATAGATTCGTTGGAATTTTCCTGAATTAATAGGGTTGGAACGGGTACACATATGTGTACGGAACCCTCGGTGCGCGAGTCGGACTCGCACTTGACCAGTTTTTTGTATTCATATACAAAATTTCTTTAAGTTGAAGCAATCGCCAGTTGTTTCTGTCCGCTACCTCCTTCACTCTCTGATAATACACGTTACTTACTTACTTTATAGCTTATTGGCTGTCCCACTGCTGGGCAAAGGCCTCTCCCCATGTTTTCCAGGTCTCCCTATTGAGCGCTTCTTCTTCCCAATTCTTGGCAAATGCATCCAGATCATCCCGCCCTCTCCGTCTGGGCCTGCCCCGTCTGCGTCGTCCATCATGTGGCACCCACTTGGTGGCTACATTAGCCCACCTATCTGGATGTATGCGACAGACGTGGCCGGCCCAGTCCCACTTGAGCCTGGCAGTTTTTTTACCTACGTCAGCAATGCGTGTTTTAGAGCGCAGTGTAGTGTTTCGGACACGATCCGTCCTTTTGACACCCAAAATGCTGCGCTCCATAGCGCGCTGGCAAACCTTCAATTTGGATTTCTGGATCTCAGTTAACGACCATGTTTGTGCACCGTAGGTTAGGACAGGCAAAATACACATGTCGACGAGTTTAAGCTTCAGTGACAGTGGAAGGGTGCCCTTCATTAGCTCCTTCATGGACCAGTAGCTCTTCCAGGCTTTTTCGATACGGCGTTCGACTTCCTTATCTTGCCTGTTCCTGAAAGAGACTAGCTGGCCCAAGTATATATACTCGTCAACGTAGTAATACACGTTAACCTCTGTTTTTTTTAGGGGGAGCTGGTGGCAAAGGACATGCTGTGAATCTTCCAGGAGCAATAGTCGGAGGCGCCACCGGCGGTCTGCCGGGAGCCCTCATAGGCGGCGCTATTAAGCAGCCCGTGAGCATACCAGGAGCTTTGGTTGGTGGTGCCCTGGGTGGTGCGCCAGGGGCTATTGCTGGCGGACTTCTGGGCGGTGCTGCCGGCGGTGGCGGTGCTGGTGGCCTTCCAGGTAATTTTCCCACTTGTACATGTTCTTCAGTTCAACATCACTCCTGCCAACTGTCAAACCTGACATCGCGCTATCGAAGTTTCTTAAGTCAGTTGCATAAATATAACTTCTAACCAACTCTCATTGGACTTCGGTCCCTGAGAGATCTCTCTATTGTCGTATCTTCCTGTGTTTCCTATCTATAGTATATGAATATAATTTGTAGATATTCCCTTTCCTGTATATGCCCAACCTTGTATATTATCCTTTATTACACACTACGTTTATCCACAGTAGTTACGGACAGTACATTTCTATCTAACAAAACCGATGTTTGACAGCTGGTCATGGCGTCCCGCTCGCACACGCTTGCCGCTTATTACGTGCTCTTTCGTGTTCATAGCGCGATAAAATATCTGGACACCACGGAGGTGCCAAAGCACAGTTAAGCCGGAGAGGAAAGAGGAACAGGACTTTTTGTACCCAACGGTGGCATACAAGCGTACAGCCTGCTGATGGTAAGCGGTCAGCGCAGCCAGAGGGATTACTCCGACCATCGAAATTCGAACTACATCCCATCCAATAACTAAAATAAAATAAATTATTTTTAGTGGTATATAACTTAGAAATTTCTATGTTCCCCAGCGGGGTAATCACGTAACTTATTTACCACCGTTAGGCAGATTTTAATGTCAAATTTCAACTGTCAGCTCATACATTTATACTTCAAAATTGACATTAAAATCTATCTAACGGTAGTACATAAAGTTACGTGATTCGCCTGCAGGTGCTGTCAGTGGACCATTACGCGGTGGTTCTCCAGGTCAAGGAGGCTTGCAAGGTGCTGGAGGTGGTTTTAATTTTTTTTTTGTATTTTTTTTCAATAAATACAAATATACATGGTAAACATCCCGTTTCAAATCGTAATTCTAATAATTTATAATTATTTGTTAATTTCAGACTTGAACAAGTACCGAGCCGACATTATTGCCGCGCACAAAGGAACCACTGAAGACAAGTGGGCGCGCGCCTACAGAAACAGAGGTTCCTCGAATAACGACAATGACAACCAATCTGACGGCAATAACAATGACAGTGACAACAGCAATGATGGTTCCTCAAACAACAATGACGACGGGTACTCAGGGAACGACAACAGTGACGGAAACAGTGGCTCAGATGAATCCAATGACAATAACGGAAGCAACGACGCTGATAACGGAACGTCTGGCTCAAACGATCAAGACTCCGATGGCAATGACTCTGGAAACGACTCTGATGGCAGCTCTGAGTACAATTCGAACAATGCTAAGAACAACAATAAAAAGAAGAAATCAAAAGGCAAACATGATGATGACTGTTAAATCACTTTAATAATCAACTTCTGTGTGCCCAAAATAAAAACTAACTTTTAAACGAAGATATTGCAATGAATCTAAATTGCAAAGCAGCCCATTATACTATCAATTCATCAAGTTATTTTTCATAATCAACCTCTAAGGTAGTTTAGTCGTTTACTGAAATTGCCAAAACTTATTAAATAATTGAATATATCTGTGTTCAAGTAATAAAACTAAATATTTCCCGATATTTTGGTTTTAATGATAATTATCCTTATAATATCCTGATATATTAGGTATACTTCTTCAAATCATTAGCAGTAAGATTAAAAAAATACCTTGTAGTATTTAATAGGTCAACATTTTCGTAATAAGTTTACAGGTCATAAATTCAAAATCAAATCAATCAAAATCAAACATTTATTCTGCAAATAGACCACAAGGGAACTTTTATATGTCAAAATATTAATTTACAATTTAAGAAAGTCTAACTATAATAAGTAATAAATTTTTAATATCAAAATATTAATTTACAGTTCAAGAAGGAGTAATAATTCCAAGTTTACAATTATAACAAAATTAATGTCATATAGTGAAGATAAACTTGCAAAGTTATCTATTACAAATATTACAAAATCAGTAAAATTAGAGATGTATAAGGTCTCAAGATTAAACAAGGAGTATAATGAAATTAATATAATATCCCAGAGATGTACATGGTCTCTGAGCGTCAAAATTAAAATTAATTTAATATTGTTGGAGATGTATATGGTCTCTAAGTCACTGATAATAAAAACGAATCCACAACAGGATGATGTCTCTCGTCAATCCCCTATAAGAGACACTAGTATTAATTGCACTTCCTGACAGGATTCTCAGTTATCCTTATTTATAAATTTATCCTTTAAATATTCTGATACGATTCTCAGGGGGTTATTTGTGCAGTAAATATGTTTTTTATTAGAGTTCCGTACCGGGACCCTATCACTAAGACTTCGCTGTCCATCCTTCCGTCTGTCACTAGGCTGTATCTAGGGAAAGCAATCCCACACGATTATTTAGTCCCCGGTATTTGCAGGATTGTATATTCTCAATCCCGCGAGATCCAGGTATTTGCGGGATCCCGCAGGGTTCAGAAATAATTATATCCGGTTATGTTATTCTCATAAACCACATGCTCCCTTGTAAAAAACAGCCACTTTTATGTCAATCTCACGAAAGAAAGATATGGAGTTTTTGGGCAAATCTCGATAAAACGAATCTTAGGAAGTGGTAAAGTATTATATATGATCAAACGAACTTAACAAGTGAAGTTCAATCGATATTATAATACGCTTCATTCGAAGATATAAGGACAACATGTAGTACTTTTAATGTACTGGCAACTTCGCACTTGTAGGGTATTGAAACAAAATTGATTTCCGTTTCCTGTGGGTAGGTACCTATGCGCTGTGGTAACTGATGGTCTCATTTCTTTAGAGAGTTCCCACAGTACAAAATTTTCTTAGGGGGCGTCCATAAATTACGTGAGATGTTTAAGGGGGGGAGGGGGTCGAGTCAAATCTCATCTAATCTTAGGTTGGAGAGAGAGGGGTTCTCGGCAAATATCACGCAATTTTTTTTCTGATTGAAACAAAAAAAAATATACTATTTTGGTCCATCTAATCCAGATTGTACACGCTTATAAGATTTAATCTTAAGCGTAATCGTAATACGATTAAGATTATTCGCTAATTCGTTCGAAAGAGAATAATTTCATTCATACTTCGACGTTAACTCTCAGCAATATTGATTACTAGTCTTAACTAGTCGTAAATAAAAGCACGAAGCAATTTTTTTTCTTTTTACAATAACAATCCACGCAAAAATCTCACGTGAGATTGGGGGATGGGGGAGGGGGTTGAATAAAATCTCACGACATCTCACCAGGGGGAGGGGGAGGGACAGAAAATTAAAAAAAAAAAACACCTCACGTAATTTATGGACGCCCCCTTACTTGGACATAGGGCGGGTGGGACTTTATATATTCGAAAGAAGCGTACTCATATAATATCGATCGAACTTCACTTGTTAAGTTTGTTTGATCATATATTATATTTCGTCGTTTCATTCTCCAGATATAAGGACAACATGTAGATGTTCAGAGATGATAATTTTGTAAATCAAAATACGTTTATGGGTCATTCTACTTTTTCATGACCAGTTTTCTATTACCAAAAAAATCTATGATATGTATTGAATTTGTGTACAAAAATAGGATTTCGAAATAGTACCTGAAACTAATAAAAGAAATTTATAAGTAAAAATACTCAAATATTAACATATTGCTGTAAAAGGTGGGTACCATAGTGGTAAAAACCATTTTTTCATACAAATGGTGAGACATCCAAAGACCACTGAGTTACTAGATTTATGGATATTAGCTGTAGTTCGTTAACTACCAAAACTATCGGAAGTGATACTGCAATTAAACCTCTTTCTAAATAACAATACAAAAATATGAAGTGAGGGCCAAGTATTTCAAAATCTGTATTAAAAAAAAAGTATCTGAAAATTATGTACATGAAAAAGTGGAATGGCCCTTATATCAGATATTAACTTTATTAATAAATAAACATAACTGTTCAACACACTTTTTAACCCTGCTGCCCCTCCATACCTTACTGAGAGATTTAGATACATGGCTGATGGCAGTGGTCATCGTCTGAGGTCCAGCGCCAACCTTACTCTTGCTCTACCGTCTAATAAGACGCGAACATATTCTAGATCTTTCACGGTACGCGCTGTGAAATTGTGGAACGAGTTGCCCTTGTCAATAAGACAGTCCCAGTCTGTCGCCTCACTCAAGAGTAATTTAAAGAAATTGTGGCTCTCCAACGACTTGTGATTTGGTTAAATACTATATATATTTATTTATGTATATTAATTTAAATACGTATATATTTATAATATCTATTTCTTATATGTTACAGTTGTTATATATTTATTTACTTCTGGTTTTAGCTATAAGTTTCCGTATTGAAAAGTTTTAGTACACTGTGTAAGTTTGTCTATCTCATTCTCCCACTCTACACTCAATCCCTCAAAGGTTAGCTGGAAGAGATCCCTCATAGGGATAAGTTTACCTTTGTACTCTAATCTTATGCGACATGTATATTGTTTTAACTTGTTATTGTGTACAATATTTAAAAAAGTGTCTGAAGTGTTCAATAAAGAAACCTACCGGTCTCAGAATCTTTGCTCAGTATTTTCTCGCACTGCCCTTATGCGGAAAAGCCTGTTCTGTTCTGCCAGCAAAATTTACAACAAATTACCACCTACATTAAGAAGGACGCCAGTACATTTGTTTAAAATGAACCTCACCAAACTATTGACTTACAAATGTTATTATTCTTTAGCGGATTATTTTTTGGACAAGCTATATTAATTTAATTTTTTATTTAATTATTTATTGTAACGTTGACTATTTTTATTGTATTAATTATAAGTAATTTGATTTTATTTTTGTTTTTGATGTTATCTAATACTAATTTAATAATTGACATGTTTATCTTTAATATAATGTAATTTAAATATGAATTTGTATGCCTAAAGGCGAAACATAGAGCACATATTTTGTACCTACCGCCATATATTGTATTACCTATGTTTACAAATAAATCACTTTGACTTTGACTTTGACTTTGAAAAAAAAGTGCTTACATACATTACATACATACATACATAACCTATTACGGATCAAAATCGGCTAGGAATTATAAATCAACTTAGGGTTTATATTCTACATGTTTGTATCAATCATCTTACTCTGTTAGGCGTCAATACCGTTTTTGCAAAATTGCTATCATCCAGCAGGATGCATTATAAAGCATTGTAATAATAATAATTTAATTCAGAACCGTAATTCCATACACAAAACTAAAACTAAAATATGTTAGTAACAATAATTCTTAAGAAAATATGTTAGTAAATACACGAAATAAAATTGACACTATACAATACATAATAATTTAAACAAAAAAATTAGCGCCCCACTGTGGTGTGGAGCTGTATCCACCGCCGCAGTATCGGGGAGTCCGACCTCTCTGCCAGCGTTCGTAGGATGGTGTTCGTGGAGCCGCGCACACGCCTCATCATCGAGGCGGCCCGCTTCCTGATGACGGCATGAAAACCATCAATTTGCCGCTCCGCAAACATCGCGGAGGCGCTACAGTGCCGAACAGCACAATACAATACAATACAATACAAATACTCTTTATTGCATACCTCAATCAAAGGATATAGTACAGTACAAAAAACACAGCACCCTACACGCATCATTATACTGGACACGCAGGGCGCTGTATGCACGCTGCGTATGTCTGACCCATAGGCTGCACGTGTAAAAAGATTGGCAGTACACCCTAAAAAGGGTTGCTTTGACTGTATCGTTATCGTAGTTTATAGGGCGATGATAGAATTTCGCAAACGTTTGCGATGAGCTAGACCAACCAGCAGCTCTTCTGATGGTGTCTAAAGATATACCATAAGCCCGTGCTGCTGACGTAGCGGCATGCCGCGTGCTGTGGGCGCTGAACGTACTCACGTCCCAGTGTAACACTGAATTGCGAATAATAAATCTGCGATGAACGTTAGTTGTAAATGTTAGTTCGAAAGCACTTGGTTGCGACAAATTATTAACCGACGAACAGAAATTCGATGCACGTTAATGTTTCATAAAAAATTTAAGAAATTTTAAATTTCTGTTAAGGCAAACCGACTCTAACGCGGATAGGTTAGAAGATTAAGACGGAAGCTGAAGCGAAGCGAGGCTCTCGTCTTAATCTTCGAGGTTATTTTTTTATAAAACCGCAGAAAGACCTGTTCTTAATCTTCGAGGTTATTTTTTTTTATAAAAGCCCAGAAAAACCTGTTAGGGCAAAACAGACTTTAACGCGGATAGGTTAGAAGCAGGGATCGGATACCGGTATTTTCTCCATAGAAAAATACCGGCATTATTACGGTCACCGGTTCATTATTTCGTTTTAAATGGGACAATCTAATAATACGACGTTGTTACCTAAATACATGATTCAGCCCTACGTAAAGAGCAAAACATAATCCATCGACTGTCGCACTAACGTGCATCGAATTTTCTGTTCGTCGGTTAATAATTTGTCGCATCCAAGTGCTTTCGAACTAACATTTGTCGCGATAAAATTCTGTCGCACTAACGTTCATCGCAGATTTATTATTCGCAATTCAGTTGCGGAGCCCTCACGTCCACGCCGCTTGCACCTAGCACCTGCTTAATCCATCTGCTGATGGAATACCTTCAGCTTTGTCATTAAGGATTTTTTGTATGCATTTCAAGATTAGTGAACATGGAGGGAACGCATAAAAATATACATTTTTCCAACCTAACGTAAATGCATCGACGGTATAAGCGTCTGGATCTGGTTTCCAAGAGAACATTTGGTATTGGTGCGAGAAGCGAAAAAGGTCTATTGTCGGCTCACCAAAAGCAGCAACTATCCTTAGATATTCCGAATCGGTTAATCGCCATTCTAAATCCGGGTTCTGTCTACGTGACTCTCGGTCAGCTTCTACATTATCTTTCGTATTAGATTAGATTTCATTATTTTCATGTTGATGTGTTATAGATATAGCTCAAAACATTTTATGATGATTAGTGTACCTACTTTATTACCTTTTATCTTGACGCTTAGAGACCTTATACATCTCTAACAAATCTCGATTGTTATTAGTTTCTTAGTCTTATTTTTGACATGTAACACTACATTTAATTAATGATACTTTGATTATTGTATTATTTTTATTTGATGTACCTAGATAGATTTTGACTTGTAAAGGTGCCCTTGAGGCCTATTTGCAGAATAAATGTTTTGATTTTGATTTTGATTTTTGATTGATATACGAAGCAAAAAGCCATATGCCTCGCTCCTCGCACCATTGCCAAATAGTTCTTGTTAAGTAATTCAAATGTGGAAATCGAATGCCACCCATTCTATTCACATAACTAATTGCTGTCGTATTATCGACGCGAAGCAATATATTACAATTACCCATATCACGAGCAAAACTCTCAAGTCCGAGAAATACGCAGTTATAAAGAAGGGTAACCTAGATGCGTAGAACATGTTTTTTTTTAAATATTTTTATTTATTTCCTGTGAAATAATGATAAATAGGTGGTTCAAAATTTGAAAGTCAAGTGAATATGTCAATTGGGGTGTTTTATGAAAGGGCTTTTTTGTCGTCTTCCTAGTCATTTTTTATTTATGACTGAAAATGTAAAAAAACTACGGTTTTCCCCCATTATCTCCAGCCTTAGAGGAGGTCGCTTGTAGGTGGGACGGCGCTAGTGTATCAACGCAAGTGGCGTCCCACACGAGCATCTTTTTTTTTGAACCTGACTGTGGCTTTATAGGCCAGGCCCAATAAAGCGATAGGAGTGCGCGGTTGGAGAGTAGCCTGAGGAAAATCCAGGGGAAAACCTCCGGCACGACGAAGAATTTTTTTTGACGCAATAAATTTTTGGCCATTGTATGGGCAGTTGGCTGACTTGAACGACCTGCCCAATAGAAAAAAAATTGCATAATTTTTTTTTTTCTACTTTTTCCTAGTCACAACTCGATACCGAATATATCCTTAAACGGATTCTCACTAGTTTTGTTACATCCTGTATTTCTGGTCGGACTGTACATTTGCATTACAACTCTTGCAACGGAATTAACTCCCTCAAATTCCACTCTAAAATTTTTGCGGTCAAAGCACCCGAGAATCTGCCAGCTTTACCATAAAATTAATCATCATCATCATTTCAGCCGAAAGACGTCCACTGCTGAACATAGGCCTCCCCCAAGGCTCGCCATTTAGACCGGTCCTGTGCCGTTCGTTTCCACCGGATTCCCGCGACCTTCACCAGGTCATCACTCCACCTTGTCGGAGGCCTACCGACAGCTCGTCTTCCGGTGCGTGGACGCCACTCAAGCAGTTTCTGGCCCCATCGACCGTCAGTCCTGCGAGCAATGTGCCCTGCCCACTGCCACTTAAGTCTCGCAATTTTGAAGGCTATGTCGGTGACCCCAGTTCTGCTACGGATAGCTTCATTCCTAATCTATCACGCAGAGAAACCCCGAGCATAGCTCTTTCCATTGCTCTTTGGGTGACCTTGAGCTAAAATTAATCAATATATTATTTAAAATAAAATGTTCTACTTACCCAAGGTAGGGGTGCCATAGCAGTTTTGGAAAAGAGCCTGTAAAAAAGAGTTTTTGAAATAAATTAAATTAAATTAAATGATATGAAATGAAATAAAATCATTTTCTTCAATTTAGGCATATTACATACACTTATGAAAGTCAAAAAATTACCACCGGTTCATAAAATAAACCTCTGCCTCGAGAAAAACCGGCGTACGAAACTCGACGAGGTGTCATTTTTTCAAATATACAAAATAACAGTGTCATAATACTACAGGATTAAAATGCTACAATATAAAACATATATATTTTTTAATATATAGGACAAAATATTTTTGCGCAAGATAACTTGTGCGAGACTCTGTCACTGCCAAACATCCCTATCCATGATGTAATCGTTTATCTTATAATATGCTTTGGAAATAAGTGTTTGTTTATAAGCCCGTCAGCGAGGAGACAACAGTAACCGAGTTTCTTAGAAATGTGTATATAATATGGCTTCCAATCATGCTGAAGATATGACCATGTCCGAATGGATTTATGCTCATCGCTGAAACTCATGTTTGGAAGATTTAAACCCTATAAAATCAAAGTTTTAAAGAGTGACTCAGGAGACGTAACCATGGTAACGAGCAACAAAGAATAGTTGATCCACCCAAAACTAACATGATGAATAAATTTTTAATTTTAGATTTGAAGTAGAATTTTATACATTTTCTCAAGAACGACTTTTTCGCCTTTGATTGTTTCAGATAAAAAAAATAACTATTACAATAGGTATAGCAGGTATACATATGAAGTGTGAAATTCGATATAAAGTTTATTCTATGTCTGTAATAAATATAATTACCAGAATTATAAAGCAAAGTGAAGTCTTCATGGTGCCGTTTTTGAGTACACTGCCGATATCCGCCATGTGCTCGATTTTTATAAACACACTGATTAAATATGTGACTTCATACAGATGTATATTAGGAATTAGTTGTACACACAGCATGGTTATGTTATTGACTTAATATCTAAGACCCCAATATATTTTTCTAGTTGCTGCGACCGATACTACTTAAGGCTCGGTCGGAAAACCAGCTCTGGACATTTTTTTCCCAGCGCATCATGAAGTTGAGCCATTCAATTGCCTCAAGTTACTCGTATATATTTGCATTCGAAAATTTGCAAGAAGACCACGATGGTCATTCAAAATTCCTAGTGTTTCATCATAATCATCATCATCATCATCATTTCAGCCGAAAGACGTCCACTGCTGAACATAGGCCTCCCCCAAGGCTCGCCATTTAGACCGGTCCTGTGCCGTTCGTTTCCACCGGATTCCCGCGACCTTCACCAGGTCATCACTCCACCTTGTCGGAGGCCTACCGACAGCTCGTCTTCCGGTGCGTGGACGCCACTCAAGCAGTTTCTGGCCCCATCGACCGTCAGTTCTGCGAGCAATGTGCCCTGCCCACTGCCACTTAAGTCTCGCAATTTTGAAGGCTATGTCGGTGACCCCAGTTCTACTACGGATAACTTCATTCCTAATTCTATCACGCAGAGAATCATCATAAGCGCTAAGATATTTCGATTAAGATACTGCACAAGCGACGAAGGCAATTTAAATGGTCCTGATATAATGTTACTATCAACTTGATCTGGTAATTGAAGCCGGAAGGTAGACAACGGAACTCCGTAATAAAACGGTATCTAGCTTAGCCGTGTTTGAGCTTATGTTTGTGTGATGAGCAAGAATATTTGTTTCTGAGTCTTGGATGTTTTCTATGTATTTAGTGTGTGTTGTAGTCTATTAAATATATCGTCGTCTAGTACCCATAACACAAGCCTTCTTGAGCTTACTGTGGGGCTAGTTCGATTTGTGTAATTGTCCTCTAAAATTTATTTATTTATTTATATTATTTATTTATTTTATTTATTTATTTTTATTTATTTATTGGAATTGGCATGAGATGCACTCTGGTAATGAATTAATTACTCACTAAAAAGTGTGACTGTACTTTTTCCTAATCACAACACGATACTGAATATGCCCTTAAACGGATCCTCACTAGTTTTGCTACACCCTGTAGAACTTTTGTATGTATGTATGTAAATACTTTATTGTACACAATTAAGACAAGTAAAATAAATTATACAGAAAAAAAACAGATCAATCATGTACATAGGCGAACTTATCCCTGTAAGGGATCTCTTCCAGTTAACCTTTGAGCAATTGAGTGAAGAATAGGAACTAAACTGTATACAAACCAACATTACACGTGTACAAAGATGTATTTATATAAATATTCTAGATATACAACTACTACTTTTGTTTGTTTCTGTCAAGCGTCCACAGGCTACGGTGTCTACATATCATCAGAGAGGCAGTATGCTTGTTTGCAACCGACGTCGTGGCACTCCACACGTGTCGCTTAACCTTATCAACGTAGTAATTTGTCGCGTATAATTCTTGTTTACTCAGTTGCCATATAAATTCTATCTTTATTGATTTCCAATAGTTATTCGGCTATTGTATTGTGTTGGTTAATTCTGCTCTTATTTTGATTTAAATTGAAAATAACGTATTTGGGTCATTGTCAGATTTAGGTTCGCGTCATTTCGGTGGATATATCAAAAGTTAAGGGCTACAAAGCTTAATTTTGGATTGGTCTAGTGGCTCACATAAACGGTGTCTCCATAACTACAAATCCATCTAATAAAATCAAAATCAAACATTTATTCTGCAAATAGGCCACAAGGGCACTTTTACATGTCAAAATATTAATTTACAAGTTATGAAAGTGACTATAATAAGTAATACATTTTTCATGTCAAAATATTAATTTACAGTTCAAGAAGGAATAATAATTTCGAGTTTACAATTATAACAAAATTAATTTCATACAGTGAAGATAAACTTGCAGTTATCTATTACAAATATTACAACATCAATCAGTAAAGTTAGAGATGTATAAGGTCTCAAGATTAAACAAGGAGTATAATGAAATTAATATAATATCCCAGAGATGTACATGGTCTCTGAGCGTAAATAAAAACATAACTTATATGTACATAAGCTGTTAACTATTGACCACCGGGTGGACAACTTTTGTTTTTACAACTGACAATGACCAATTTAACCAGTTGTATCTTACTACCAAACTAAACCGCAGTACGCAAAATTCGTCTTAAAGACTCAAGCAAAAAAGAATTTTAATAGAATGAGGAATGAGATAAATTAATTACTCTTTGATTCTAGACAGTTTTTTTTAATAATCATCATGAAGACAGCTTAAACAGAAGAATAGAACGATAACATGTTTTAGAACCAGAAATTTCGTGATATTGTATTAAATGAAAGCACAATACAAATTCTAAGCTAAGATAAAACTAAACTAAATTATAAAAACTAGCAAGTATGTAGTGTTGTGTTCCTGGAGGTGAGCAAGGTTGCCAGAGCTCCCGAGGATGCACTGTGTTGAGAGTGAGGGACCTAAATTTGTCCCTTCTGTTGTCAACACAGTTCATCCTCAAATTTTATAATGGGTCGGTAACGCGTACGTGACTCCTTTGGAGTTGCGGGCGTCTATAGGCTGCGGTGGCCACTTACCATCAGATGGACCGTAAGCTTATTTGCCACAGGTGTTGTATAAAAAAAATACACTTGAATACCACGATAATATTGACACCCCAGTATTGTGATAATAATGACCATGTAACATGGCCTTATGTATTTAACATGTGGAATGTTCTGGAATAATCGATTGGCAACTCTAAAACTGGGGAATTCCGGAAACATGTTTGCCCTTTCTTTAGTTGCATTATCGCATTGTCGCCATATTGTAGCATATCAATACACTCATTATTAAAGATAATATAATCTAATCATTACGTTTTATCATTATTTCTGTTGTCTCGGCCCACACAGGTATATATATTAGTAATTTGTGCAAGCAACGCGATAACAACTGGAAGTTAGTATTCTCTTGTTAAATTAATCGTCTGTAACTACTTAATTCCATATAGAGTATCTGCAGTAGTTGGTTTAGAAGAAAGGAACAATTATATATGAAATCATGGAAACGGCAATCTATGGCATGCTGGCTGGATGTACGGAGCAGGTGAGTACGTTGTTTGTGAATTAAAAAAAAAATGTTTTTTTAAGTAATTCATTAAGAAAAGTATTAAGTGTCTGCAGTTCTTCGTTTTTAGGGTTCCGTACCAAAATGGTAAAAGGAACCTTTATGGTTTCAATTTGTCTGTCTGTCTGTCACATCGCTAAATATCTCAAGAACTACTTATGCTATCGATTTGACAATTGGAATAGTTATAAAGAAGGCTAACCTGGATTGGATTTTTTTCTTTTTTTTCTGTAAAAATTACAGATAATAGGTGGTTCAAAATTTATAAACCCAATGACTATGTCAAATGAGGTGTCATATGAAAGGTATTACGCATTCGTAGTTGCGCATTCTGAAACATTTTTTTCTGCGTTGTCATTTTTTTTATGAGTGAAAATGTAAAAAAAAAATACCGTCCCCCCTGATCTCCAAAGTATATCAAGGAAAAAAAAGATTACGTAATACATCAGGGCCATTTAAATTGACTTCGTCATAGTCGCTTCAGTATATTGATCGAAATATCTTAATGCCATCCATGAAACACTAGGAGTTTTGGATAACTATCGTGGTCTTCTTTATCAGTTCCCTAAATACTACTTTCTGAATGCAAATGCTTGGTTTATTACAGAAAATACTAAAACGGTATATTTTTTCCTTGAGTGTTTGAGGAGTTCCCTCAATTCCTCAGAGAGCCCATCATCAAAACTAGATTCTGATAACAACGGGAGCAACCTTAAAGCATATAAAAATAAAAAATATCCAAATCGGTTCATAAACGACGGAGTTCTGAGGTAACATACAAAAAAATAAATAAATAAAAATCACAGCAATGACTTGCGACTTTAAACCCTATTATTACTAAAATGTTGGCAATCCATGACAAGTTTTTCTTTTAAAATAATCGTTAGTTCATTAGCTATCAGAAAAACGATTTTTCACCATTAAATTGCAAATATTCGGTGAAGTTTTTTTTTTTAAGTAAAAACTCAAATAACTTGAAAACTGGGTCAAAATCATTGAAAATTAGCTCTATTATAAGTCCCTTCACGGAATAGGTTGAATTACTAATATAGGTTTGTAATTTGACCACATTTCAATGTATTTTTGTTTTGTAAACTCCTACAGGACTATACTGACAGTGCCTCCTATCAAATAAAAAATAAAATCGGTTAATGCGATACCGAACAATCCTGAAAAAACCAGCACTACTTTATTCAGGCGCACAAATTAGTAACCAAATGCGCCGATAGATGGCGCTGTATCCACTGCTTTCAATTTGTACATAGCGCTATTAAGATTTCTCCTCAATTAAATGAGGTCGGTACTGGTACACGCTCTGTGTACGGAACCCTCGCGCGAGTCTGACTCGCGCTTAATTGTTTTTATTTTTATTTGGATGAATACATAGTTTTTCTCATAGGAGAAGTGAACGACTGAAAAAAATTTCGTCTACTTTTTTTAGGGTTCCGTAGTAAACAAGGAACCATTATAGTTTCGCCATGTCCGTCCGTCCGTCCCCTGCTTTTCTCAGTAGCCGTTAGTACTAGAAAGCTGTAATTTGGTATTTGGTTTGGTATTTGACATGAGTATACAGATCAATGACGCCGACAAAACGGTCGAATAAAATCATAAAAAAATTTTTTTTTACGGTACCTCCCCTACATGTAAAGTGGTGGTGCAATCTTTTTTTCTTCCAAACCCCATCGTTGTCGTTGTTGTTTGCCTCTTCTCATTGTGTTTTTTGTACTGTACTGTTTCCTTTGATTGAGGTGTGCAATAAAGAGTATTTGTATTGTATTGTATTGTATTGTTGTCGTGTGGGGTATCGTTGGATAGCTCTTTCAAAAACATTATAAGGTTTCTAAAATCATTTTTTGTTTGATTCAAGAATCGGTAGGCGTGATATTAAGCTTTGAAGTGATAATTTTGCTATGGTCAAGTGTCCCCCCCCCTGCCAGCTAAACGTGGCTACTAGGCATGTGAAAAAAATCATGGTAGAAGTATATACGATGAATTTAAAAAGAAAAGTATCACAGCTAAGTAGACAATACCGTAAAGGGCAAAATATGTATACAACACAACATCTCAATAAAGTACATCATCAGTACTAAGATCAGTAAAAACCCTTCTACGGGTCCGTAATTCCGCATATGACCGGTAACGTGATCGACGGGCAACTACGGAACCCTACACTGTGCGTGGCCCGACACGCACTTGGCCGGTTTTTTCCTAATCAGAACACGATACCGAATATGCCCTTAAACTGATCCTCGCTAGTTTTGTTACACCCTGTATGTGGACGAATTATACAATACAATACAATACAAATACTCTGTATTGCACACCTCAATCAAAGGATACAGTACAGTACAAAAACACAATGAGAAGAGGCAAACAACAAGCGGTCTTATCGCTAAAGAGCGATTTCTTCCAGACAACCTTAGGGTAGCGGAAATCTAAACAGAACGATTAATAGCAGGTGGTGCAGAGTTATATCTATTTTACCTCATAATTTTCTTCACAGGCGGAAGCACTTAAATTGCTGAACGCGAGAAACGGTCTACGAGTGATGTACGATAAAGCTGAAGAATCATTTAAGCAAAATATCCAAGGATTTAGAAGTGATATGGCTGCAACACTACTAGCAAATTATGAAACACTTAAATCAATAGCTGAAGAACTGCTATCTGTTGAAATTAATTTACTGAAGTTTATAGTACGCGTATTCGCTATACAAGATACTAAGGATGTGGGTGACAGTTTCCTGTCCGATATACAAACCTACAGACTAAAGTGGAATGAACTGAACGTTCAATATAAGGAAGATATGGATGGACTTATACAATATAAACATAGATCATAAACCATGTTTATGTAAAAAAAAAGTTTATCACGTTAAGAGGCCCTATAAGTTTTAAAATGTTTTGATTTCAAATTATGACAAAAGTATTGACCATACCCATAAAGTTATTAAAGGCTATGATAATTTTATTAAAGTTTTAGATAGTAACATAGCAAACTTTTGATTTTATTGTGTGTAGTTGAATTTAAGCGGAAAAAACAAGTTTTTAGCTTGAAAATGGTCGATTTGGACTGATGTTTGAAACGATATTTCTTAATGGAAAATCCAAAAAATACATTAAAAGTTTATGACATAAGGTCGCAATAGTCCTGTTCTAGATGTAAACAGAAAATGGCGTAAATAGACGAGCGTTTTTAACTGCTAAAGGACCCTTAATTAATAATAATATTTCGTTCCTTTCGGTGTCGAGACCCTTGGTCCGTGGGGCCCAGGAGCTTTGAGCCTCTTCAAAGAAATCGCGAAGAGGCTTAAAGATACTAGCGGTGACCGAAGAGCTGGCAGCTACCTCGCACAGAAAATTAGTCTATTGACGACCGCCTTAGCCTAGTTGGTAGTGACCCTGCCTACGAAGCTGGAGGTCCCGGGTTCGAATCCCGGTCAGGGCATTTATTTGTGCGGTGATCACGAATATTTGTTCCTGAGTCTTGGTTGCTTTCTATGTATTTAAGTATCTATTTATATATAAGTATGAATATCGTCGCCTAGTAGCCATAGTACAAGCTTTGCTTAGTTTGGGACTAGGTCGATTGTTGTAAAATTGACCCCCAATATATATAGGTAAATATATATTCAGCGAGGAAATGCTGCCAGCGTCTTCGGCACAATGCCGCAGGGGCCATTTTCAGATTTAGTTTAGTTTTTAATTATTTTTTTTATTTTTTATTTTACAGACTTAAGCCTTATCTTAATATTATGTAATTGTTATAGTATTTTATTTTTATTTGTTTCAATAAAAGTTCTTACGGAAGCATTTTTTGTCGAAAAAAAAATCGAGCAAATAAAAGAGAAGGTTAAGGTCATGTCATATCAGAGAGAAGGAGATAGCAGAGGACAGAAACGGCTGGCGATTACTCCACCGACAAGAGTAGTAAACTCTTAACCCTTAAATGACCCTCCTGGCTGTATTTATTTACTCATACTCATACTCATTTTATTGATAAATATAAAATTTTACATGTCAAACATTTTAAATTGAATAGGTATGTCAAAGATTTAATTAAATACATTTTAAGATGATAAATAAAGTAAAACAGTAATTATCAACTAAGAAGTCAGAATTAAAATGTTAATGAATTAGAATACAATGTCAAAAGAGATTGAATAATTGATTTTATATTAAATTTACATAATTATTCGGCTTATAAAATTCTGACATATTATAAAACGCCTGGGCGATAAGCCATTTCTTCAATTTGTAACAAAAGGTTGTGCCATTTTCAATAGTTTTTATGTCATTGGGTACTTTATTGTATACTTCAGGCCCTACAATAGACATAGTTTTAGATGATTTAGCGAGTCGGTAACATGTTTATTTATTTTTTGTTTATTTATTTATTTAATATTTGTTCTTGGGACCAGACTGAAAACCAGCGCCGGGCACTTCTGCCCAGCACATGCTGAGCCTGGGACCCACTGCCTTACCTTTTTCTGATGGTTTAGCTTATTGTTTACTTACTGTTTGTTGATTGTTTTGTATCTGTTAGGTTAAGGTTTTTTATGGGCAATAAATTTCTTCTTTCTTAAATGTATGATTTTTTATTTTTCCATAAAAACCTGATATTTAGTCATTTCAGGTGTACTGAAAACGGGAAAAATTATATAAAAACACTGTTGCAAGTTTTTGATACAAAATTTGTAAATATAACAAAAAATAGTTTTTTTAATGCATCATAAAAATATACAGATATTGCTTATTTACGTGTGATACGTTTTACTAAACTTAGTTCTCCGACAATATTTATGAGATGTAGAAATATATTCCAGTAAATAATTAAAATATAGAACAAAAACAAAACAAGATCTTACTAACTACCTAAACCTAACCTAAACTAAAGGCATAAACTGTATGGGCATGAGTCGCCCAAGTCGCTGCCACTGCGCAGAGTTCCCATAAGGCTGGCCGCGTTGCCTCGCTGAATGGCAATGCCAATTAAGAAAATAATTATTTACTAATCAATAAGGCCCCCAAAAACACCGATTACAAAACCTCAATTTTCGATTCTATAAAAAATATCGACGCGGATTTTTGAAATTACCGGCATTTCGTTTATAAACCAATGTAATACTTATTTTTTGTTAATATTTTAAGAATGAATATATTATATTTAATTATATATTATATGTATGTATATTTATATATTATTTAAGTATGTGTATTTATATTGAATAGTTGTTTTGGAATCTTTTTTTCTCATTGTAATAGTTTATGCACCACCTACTTTTCAGCTTTATATTTCATTTCTCCACTACCCAAAGGTTGTCTGTAAGAGATCGCTCTTTAGCGATAAGACCGCCTGTTGTTCTGCCTCTGTCTCCCTGTATCTTTCTTTTTTGTTTTTTATGTGTTATTTTATTATGTGAGGTGTGCAATAAAGAGTATTTGTATTGTATTGTAAATTTCCTTGTGAAATGTGTCTCAATATTATTATAAATATTCCTACTTTTAAATAAATCTTCAATTTTTTGTTATGGAAGCTGCGTGCTACAGTATGCATATAAATGTTAAATAGAAGAAGGAGAAAAAAACAATATAATATTTGAAACATAACTTAAATGATAATAAAAATGTCTCCAAGCTCATGTGGAAGGGTTCCCATAAGACTGGCAGCGTTCCTCTTTGGATGGCTGCTGATCCGCTGGCCAAGGAACTAGCCAGCCCTACGTTAAAAATGTGTCCAAGCTCGGGGTCATGTGGAAGGGTTACCATAAGACTGGCAGCGTTCCACTTTGGATGGCTGCTGATCCGCTGGACAAGGAACGAACCAGCCCTACGGTCCCCTGACACCTCAGCCAGCCTTCGGGACAATTGTCCAAAAAATCGGTGGGCACCGGCGCTCTACTGACCCATTGTCTTCAAGCCAAATTCCGCAAATAGATTAGATTAGATTCTTTATTTCACGATAAGAAATTACATTATAAATTTGCACACATGTCAAAATTACAAGAATTGTTATCATGATCGTCATAACAGGAAAAATAAAAATAACACGAATATTTGTACCTGAGTCATGGATGTTTTCTATGTATTTAAGTATCTATTTATCTATATAGGTATGTATATCGTCACTTGTTACCCATAGTTAGTTGCTTAGTTTGGAACTAGGTTGATTTGTGTAAGATTGTCCAAAAATATTTACTTTTCTTTACTTTACATAATGTCGACCAGAGTAATAATATGTCATGTCTGTAAAAAATAAAAAATACGTATACTATGCATGCTGAACGATAAAGAAAATATATAATTTTCCGAATCTTTGATACAACATTCCCTTTTATAATTTCAGTAAAATGACATTTTACCAATAAAATTTCTGATTCTGATTCTGAGTAAAATTTTGAAATTTATGATCTATTGTGATATTTTGACAGTTTATTGTCCATAAAGTAACACCATGCACAGGGAAGAGATAGACACATGCAGGCAGACTAAAGAATTACTGCTAGAACGAAATCACAAGCTCACGACTACACTACTGTTCTTGTAATTTATGTTATGTTTTACTCATGTACAATAAAGAATTTTACATACATACATATATACTACTGAGATCACACAGAAACCAACTACGTAGTAGTGGGAATAATAACAAGACATAATACACTAAACAAACATCTTTATAACCTAGGCATTACAGACAGCCCCATGTGTAGACCATACATGCAGAGGAGACTTCTAGACACATTCTACTAGACTGTAAGCAGGTATACAGGAACAAGCACATAGGAAATCCGAACACTCTGCAGGAACCAGTAAACAATCATCATCATCATCATCATTTCAGCCGAAAGACGTCCACTGCTGAACATAGGCCTCCCCCAAGGCTCGCCATTTAGACCGGTCCTGTGCCGTTCGTTTCCACCGGATTCCCGCGACCTTCACCAGGTCATCACTCCACCTTGTCGGAGGCCTACCGACAGCTCGTCTTCCGGTGCGTGGACGCCACTCAAGCAGTTTCTGGCCCCATCGACCGTCAGTCCTGCGAGCAATGTGCCCTGCCCACTGCCACTTAAGTCTCGCAATTTTGAAGGCTATGTCGGTGACCCCAGTTCTGCTACGGATAGCTTCATTCCTAATTCTATCACGCAGAGAAACCCCGAGCATAGCTCTTTCCATTGCTCTTTCATAAGAAAGCTCAAGGTCACCCAGTAAACAATATAAAATCACAAATAAGGTTCATACAAAAACTATTGCGCTCTTAGTGCTGATAATATCTCTGCATTTATTTCCTTCTGTCTTACGAGTTCCCGTTGTTGAAGTTCCATTAAATCATACGTTTTATCAATCTTATCTTTCTTTTCCGTAATTTAATAAAAATTCAAAAAAAAAAAATAAAGCATTTATTCACGAAAACAGTACTCTTTTACCACTTGTTATAACTTCCGCCAAACTGTATAACAGTTTGTTGGCAGAAATAAGCTCCCTTTCTTTACATTACTGTTTTAAGTTAGCTATTTAGTTAAGTACATCAACTGCTGTAGTAGTGCAAGTTACAAATTTAAGTTTTTTATAAGTGTTATAACATAAACTATTCTAATAATATTCGCTAATTAAGTTTGTTGTATTTTCAAATTGTTTTAACATAAGTGTCAGATTTAAAGATATTTTTACTGGCGCTTTTCCTAATACTTAACGGTATATTGTTATAAATTTTAGGAACGAGATAAGGTCGGGATAAGGGAATTGATTTCTGCAGATTCGAAATAACGTCCATCAATTTTTCGTCACAGCAATTTTCCTTTAGTTTGGTTTTAGGAGCGATTTTCGTAGTTTATTGATACTATCACAACTTGTCACAATAAATATTGAATACTTAAATGTCAAAATATTAAAAAAATCTGTAAATAATTTAAAATAATCAAATTTAAACGGAGCAGTTGAAATTAGCTACTTTACGGACGGCAGTGCTGCCATCTAGGGTGGTTAGATTAGCGGTACCTTTTTTTCACGCAAAATAAGCACGCTGGATGTCGACTCGCGGAAAATGCCCAATAAAACTAACTAAACTAAGTAACACCATGTTATTAATCTTACCATGTATCAAATACCGTGTTTAATCTTCAAGACGCAGTTACCCATTGCCGCCCTTATCCCGATTGATGTTATGTTTGTGTCGCGTCCCTCCTGACGTGTGCTGCATCGCGCTATCGAAGTTTCTTAAGTCAGTTGTATAAATATAACTTCCAACCAATTCTTATTGGACTTCGGTCCCTGAGAGATCTCTCTATTGTCGTTTCTTCCTGTGTTTCCTATCTATTGTACAGGGTCTCTGGCCACAAATTTATGATTTTTAATCAGATTATTTTAAAAAGTAAAAAACAGTGCGAAATGTCAGTCACGTCATTCGAAGCACCGATTGTGCGGATTTGTTAGCCACAATGCCTCAGTGGTCAGAAGTGCATCGTGCGTTCCTCATCGAGTCGTTCTTTAAAGGCGGCGATTCTTACGTTATCGCTCGTCGACAGTATTGGGCACATTTCAATATTCGACGATTGAGTGATGGACCAAGCGTGAATTTAGTTCTTTCTTGGGTGGAGGAGTTCCGTGCAACTGCTGAACGAACGCTGAACCCAAGTGACCACCGCCCACCAATATTGAAATGTGCACAAAATTGTCGACGAGCGATAACGTAAGAATCGCCGCCTTTAAAGAACGACTCGATGAGGAACGCACGATGCACTTCTGACCACTGAGGCATTGTAACTAACAAATCCGCACAATCGGTGGTTCGAACAGTGTTGCCAGATGGTTACATTTCTTACATTTTTCGTAACTTTTGACCAGCTCGAGTAACATGTAAGTAACTTCTGTTGTAAGGGAAATTTTCGTAACTTTTAAGAACAATGACACTCTATTTAAAAGAAAGGTCTTCTGTATCTAACCGGGACCAAGCGGGACACTTTATAAGCTTCCATACAGGAAAGGTGACAAAAGAAACCACATGATACGACTCTGTCTGTTCGTCTGTTGTACGAGTAGGTAACTATGTATGACATTTGAGATAACCCCCATCAGCCCGGCGTAATTCTGTCGCCGAGCTCGCCGAATTCTAGCTGCATGTGGCTACTAATTTCTTAAAATCGGCAGTTTTGATCAGTAATTATGAGAAATAGCAAAAATGTAACTTTTGCATCAAAAATGTAACTTTTCAAGAAACGAAACGTAATTTACGTCCCAAGGGCCCTGGCAACACTGGGTTCGAATGACGTGACTGACATTTCGTACTGTTTTTTCTTTTTAAAATAATCTGATTAAAAAACATAAATTTGCGGCCAGACACTCTGCATATATGTATATAATTTGTAGATACACCCTTTCCTGTATATATTCAACATTGTATATTATTTATAGGAGCACATTACTTATCCACATTTGAAATAAAACACGGTTTATTTTAGTTCCTTTTATTTCGCTCCATAAGAGTATCTTCTTATTTCTATATATGTCATACGGCTAACCTATCTTAAACTATAGGTAGGTACAGAGTATATATACCTAAGTTATATCTTTCAGTTATAATAAACTTAACAAACTAAACAACATTAGACAACTGACGCTTTATACCAATATCAGTGAATTAAACATCGAATTTCTCGGTAGATGGCGTTTGAAACAAAAGCTATCAATCAATTAAACTGATACAATACAATACAATACAAATACTCTTTATTGCACACCTCAATCAAAGGATACAGTACAGTACAAAAAACACAATGAGAAGAGGCAAACAACAGGCGGTCTTATCGCTAAAGAGCGATTTCTTCCAGACAACCTTAGGGTAACCCTGATGGCATTTACATGTAATTTTTAAAGCGTAACATACATATCGCAACAATTTTTGTTATTTAGTGAACCAAACTAAGAGATGCATTAAAAAATCGCTTTAAGTATAATGTGGGTATTTTTTTAAATCCATATTCAATTTATATTTAACTAGCGACCCGCCCCGGCTTCGCACGGGTGCAATGCTGATGCATGTATTATACATATAAACCTTCCCCTCGAGTCACTCTATCTATTAAAAGCCGCATCAAAATCCGTTGCGTAGTTTTAAAGATTTAAGCATACATAGGGATATAGGGACATAGGGACAGAGAAAGCGACTTTGTTTTATACTATGTAGTAATACAAATGACCAACACGACGCTTATACACACTTTGCCATAAACTAACGTAATAAAAATTTAAAATGTGAGTGTGTGTGTGTAATAGCAACACAGGAAAATGACTGGTTTGGTCATAATGCTCCATTTTTTTTCTGCAACCTATAGCATACACTTGGTGTTGGCGTTCTCCCCTCTCTCATTAATTTTGCTGTGCCCTACCTCTGTTTGTGTATGGACCATTTTATTTTTTAAATTAATAATTAATCGTACTTATTTTTGTACGGATTACTGTCTTTGCCCAACCTAACTACGATTCAACGTACTTTTTTCTTTATAACACACAGGAAAAGCTCTCTAGAGCAAAAAAGTGCCACTTTCAGCTCGCAGAAAACAATGACCCACTTCCTGACTATGAGAAATGAAAATATAAGTACGATCGTAAAGCAACAAAAATATCCATACGCTCGTATGCTCTTTGTCACTAAAGACACATTAGCATATTTTGTCTAGTGACGCACGATCGTACAGATGAAACAGTTGGCTATTAATTAATAAATAAACAAAAGAGGACAATCTTACACAAATCGAACTAACCCCACAGTAAGCTCAAGAAGGCTTGTGTTATGGGTACTAGACGACGATATATTTCATAAATATAAATACTTAAATACATAGAAAACATCCAAGACTCGGAAACAAATATTCATGCTCATCACACAAATATTTGCCCTGACTGGGATTCGAACCCAGGACCGTCAGTTTCACAGGCAGGTGCAATACCCACTAGGCTAAACCGGTCGTCCAATTTTGTAACGCTTGTGGGAAACCGAGGCCAGTAAATGTTCCTTGGCCTAGTTTTTGGAGAACTAACGTCTTCAAGGCAACAGTGAATGAGATTCTCCGAGCGTTTGAAACGCTCGTTTCTAAAGTCATCGACTCAAGGTTATCTACACAAAGTTAGGATAAACCGGCGAAAACATTGATCAAATAAGGCGGACCCGATATTGATTACGCTTTTTAAAAGTTTACTTAAACCTCATATTCAGTTGAAACTGCTCAACCAATCTAACTGGACCGCAAACTCTTAGAGTATATTTGTATTTGTGAGTTCCCGATATTTCGGCACTGTTGCAAGCGCCATTATCAAGAATTAACTGACGTGCTGCGAGTTTTAGTTGTGGTCTAATCGTAATTCTAAGCTCTTAGAGTATTCCAGTGTTCCAAACTACACGAGTGGTCGTGTCTGAGGTTTTCCCCTGGATTTTCGCCAGGCTACTCTCCAACCACGCAATCCTATCGCTTTATTGGGCCCGGCCTATAAATCCAGTCAGTTTAAAAACAAAGGTTTACTCTGATTATCGTCTCCTTTAACCAATAATGAAAGGACAATGAAAAAAAAAGGCCGTTGAAATGATGAATATTCGCTCGAATATATTACTGAACCAGCGAGGCTTGAGAACTTCTAACAGTCGAATCTGAGGTGTGAGTGGAATCGAGCTACTGGGAGTTTTGTAGTTGGTTCACTAAACATAACCTAGCTGAGAAGAGTCCAGCAAGAAACTCAGCTAGGCCCGGCCTGGGTGAGACTGACTCTACCCGGTGTGCGGCGGTACCGGGACGAATAGGGACTATATGTGTCACTGTTGTCGCGATCGATGTTTCATCTTATTAAGATGTTACAAAGTAGCATGTGGGATCCCTTATCACAATTTGACAATATATATTTATGTGTCACTATCAGATTTTAAAACCGTTAGAGAACTAGCGAGATAATAAACTGTCGAAATATTGTCATCGACCGAAAAATAATGCTTTAAAATGTAAACAGTATTTTACGGTTCCAATTATTCCGATATGAATCGCCATTTAGGTTAGGTTCGTTATCTAGGCCCCGCAGTGCGGAAATAGAATCCCGCGCCGCGGGGCTTCGTCGACTTTCTGAAGGAAAGTACATGGACCGTTTAGAATATCGCTCGCCGATTATAAACTAACGGATTTTACAATTTTACATCACCATATCCATAAAAAATGTACACAATAAAAAAAAGCTGTTATGACTATTATCAGTAAAATATACTATTATAATAATTCATTGATATTTTGGTATAAAGTTGTCAATTTACAATAACTTTTGACAGATCACCGCCGATCATATCAGCCCCACACTACGGCTTCACAACATATTAACGCAAACGTCCCAATGGTCGACACCTAAATGCCCAATAGTTGACATCTATTCGCTTCTGTCACTATGATTTGCCAAGTATTGGGTCATACAGGGTGTAACAAAAATAGAGAGGATCCGTTTAAGCCATATTCGATATCGTTTTCTGATTAGGAAAAGTAGAAGAAAATTTTTTTGACGCGAAAAACATTTTTTTACTATGGGGCAGATCGTTAAAGTCAGCCAACTGTCGATACAAGGGACAAAAATTTATTGCATCAAAAAAAAAAATTCTGCTTTTTCCTAACCAGAATACGATACCGAATATGCCCTTAAACGGATCCTCACTATTTTTGTTACACCCTGTATGTTGAGCACTGAACCGTTTACCCATAAAGAGAATCAGGTCTGAAATATGTGTTCATTAAATTTGTCTCTCAAATTTCAAAGTATGTGGACACTTGTCACTAAGAGTGATTTACCCAGTGACCACCAGGTACCTACCCTTTTCTCGAGAACGACTTGTACCATGCCTATTTCTTCCCATTAAAGTGAGTCATTCGTGAAGACATTAATAAAAAAAACAAAGATAATAAGATTAATAAATACTTAAGACATTCGTTGACAGAAAAACACATTCGATGTTTTAACATAAGTTTTAGACAAGTATCTCTAAAAAATACAAGAAAATTTAATCAATAATTATACAATAACTTTATAACAGAATTATAAAAAAGGAGATTCGTCGGAATCTTTTATTTGATACATAAATTAGAAATTGGGTCAATCAACTATTTTGTTGCTCGTTACTATGGTGACGTCCCCTGAGTCACTCTATAAATTTTGATAGGTTAAATCTACCGAGCATTTTACACGAGTTGTGGTGATGTCATTTTTTCTAACTAACTCCATTGGAGTTGTATCCTCGCTGACGGGACAGAATAACAACAAGGACATTTTGATCAACCCAATTACAGTAGTACAATCGATATAAAAAAAAAATTGTTAAAGGTAAAGATGCTAAGCACCGCGCGGTCAATGCCACTGTGCGAACGGGACAGCAATATAATTATCCGCGTGCGATAGAGATAGGAAATGGCATGTCAATGTACAGAATTCTTCGTGCTTAGCGTCCATACTTTATTACATTCCTTTTTGTTAATATCAATAAGGTCGATTTTAATAGCTTTAGTGAACAAATGTCAATGAGTACCATTTCTAATAGACCCAATCTTTTAAAAATTATTACATAGAATAGAATCTTCGTTAAGAAAAGGAACTATTGTGTACATAAATTAAAATATGCAGTGTATATCTAATTTCATCAACTTTGTACAATAATGTAAGTCAAAATTAGTGCACACTGTATAAATGACATAAAGTAACTTATTACGAACCAAAGTTGGACAGTATTTTAATATGACATAAAATATTTTAACTCTAAAAGAATATATTTATGCGGAAAAATCTCATGGCGTACAATATTAGTCCAAACCACGCAAGTAAATACCTATAGACAATGTATGATTTTAACCACATAATTATTACATACACATTTGATTATCGAAGGGAAATACGCAACTTCTCAACCGTCCGTCGGTTTTGACGCACGATCCAGGTGCGCTACCGCGAACAGCAAACGAAGTTTTCCCTCTCTGTCGCACTTGCAAGTTTGCACACAAGTGAGACAGAGAGGAAAAACTTCGTTTGTGGTTCTCGGTAGCCCCTCAGAGTGTGCCGTCCCTTTCATCCATATAGTGAAACACGAGAGTGAAAGGGACGGCACGATACGAAGTTCGGAGCAGGCCCTCAGCTCAATTACCATCCTACCGGCCAACGCTCAGATAACACGATATAATGCATGTTGAAATAGTCCGAGCGCCGACCGCGTTTCGACGTAGCGTGAGGCATCTCTCAGGGCGTACCCGATTTGTCATCAGCGGGGTAAAATCTGCTTAACGGTGTTAAATAAGTTACGTGTAAGTTACACGTAACTTATTTAACACCGTTAAGCAGATTTTAATGTCAAATTGTTTACGCCGACAAACTTAACGTTTGGCGAAACGGAAACAAATGTAACTGTACCATACTTTTTTGGGGAAAAATTAAGTGTCAGCTCATACGTTTATACTTCAAAATTGACATTAAAATCTATCTAACGGTAGTACATAAAGTTACGTGGTTCGCCTGAAGATGACCTTCGACCGATCGCCTGAAGGACAGTCGGGCCAACCTTGACACGACCTTACGGTGACCGTCGAATAACAGAACAACTTAATGACAGATCAACGAAACTTCTCATCAGAGACCCTAAAAGTACACTTATTTCTCTATTCTCATTTATATCTACTCATTATTTATGCAACTTTAAAAATAATCTAATCAAAAGGGGGTTAAAAAATAAAAAGTCACGCCCCGCTTTTTTCATTTTTTTTTGTAATTTTTTTGGGACACCTTAAATAGATCACATCACTATGATATAAATATATAAAGTTGCGTAGGAGACAGATCAATAAATAGGGAGAAGGTAAATCACTAACATTTTCTGGTCATTTTGTTTCACTTTTGACGGCGATAGCTCAAACAAGCTCAAACAGTACATGCGTATGACAACAAATGTAATATCACACTGTAATACAATACAATACATTATTAATTGCTCACCAAAAAATAGTACACAAAAGAAAACAAGATTAAAATTAAACATGTAACATATTAGGTGGTGTATTATCACCCATACAGCAAACATGTCTGAATTTTGGCGACAGGGCTTCATTAGATATGAAAATATTCTCCAAAATTTTTCGTGCATGCTCAAAGGTTACTTAGGTTGAGATTTAAAAAAAAAACATCATTTTCGACTATAAGGTGTCTTCGGGTCATTAAGAATGTCGGGTAATACCGAAAAAAACTAATTCCAGTTTAACTAAGTGATTTCAGCGCACTACCAAACATCAACAAAAATTGTAACACTTCTTTTTGATGATGATGAGATGCAATAAAATCGCTTAGTTAGACCGGAAATTGTTATTTTCGGAATTATCCCACATTCGGCATTACCCGAAGACACCTTGCTAATTTTCATGTCATTGTAATATTACATTGTGATATAACAATATTTGTGAACACTAACCAGATTTGGTCTGCCTAACCTCTACCGACCTAACCAAACAGAAGTCTAACCTAGCTGTGACAACACTCATGGACGGTAGAAAAAAGTGGGGGGCTTTAATAAAACAATCCTCATACAAAGATTCAGAAACACCATCAGACAACACATATTAAAATAAAAATGGCTGACCTTCCAACTTCCGTACTACAATATATTTTTCAATTCATGCTCATAAAAGTCATAAAGTTGCGTTTATGCTGGATATTGGCTGCACTATCTATGCTGAAGCTAGTGCACAAAATAAAATTCAGACCTACATCCGTGAGACGCATTTCTGATGGTGATGATGATGAAAGTCTTCGGGTCATTCCGAATCGGGCAATTCAGAAAAAACTAATTCCAGTCTAACTAAGCGATTTCGTTGCACTAGCAAACATCAGCAAAAATTTTAACCTTTCTTTCTGATGTTGATCATCAACATTGATTAGATGAAATAAGATCGCTTGGTTAGACTGGAAATTGTTCTGTTCGGAATTATCCCACATTCCGTATTACCCGAAGACACCTTATGTATGTATGATAACATGTTGCCAACGCAGTTAAGACCATGTAATCGGACATAGAACAAGATTGTTTGCATGCAATAAGAGTCCCAGTCAAGTTCGGCGAACACTAAGGACCTCAACCATATCCTAATATCGGATCAGATTCAGATTCGGTTGAAACCGCTCAACCTATCTCATTGGAGCGCAAACTCTTAGAGTATTCCAGTGTTCCACACCACACGCGTGGTCGTGTTGAAGGTTTTCCTCTGGATTTTCCCCAGGCTACTCTCCAATCGCGTACTCCTATCGCTTTATTGGGCTGGGCTTGCTGATCTGTAATTAGCCTTCTCTTTCTTTCTACATAACTAAACAATAGATAATTCAGTTTGCACAAATGCCTCTTTAAACAGGCATAGAGCGACGAGCGCGTAGCATAGCTTGTACCAATCATTTTATGAGGGAATATTAAGAAGCGATTGGGAAAAGCAGTCATTTTTAACCAAATCAATATATTTTTGTTAGCTGTTGGTACGTTGAAAGGTCTGGCCTCAATAATGGTCTAGCGGTTAAAAAACGAAAAACTACGACATCTATTGCGCATTATTGCTGTTTTATTGCAATATTCAAAATAGAAATCGACACAACTACTCTAACACATGCACACGTAAAAACTAAAGGACCTACCACGAACCGGTAACTAAACTCTGACTCGATTAAGTGACGGAAAAAGAAGCGGATATTTAGTTTTCGACTTGCGGTAGCCCCCAGGGCTGTTAATCATACCTAAACGATAGTAAATTTCTGATTTTTAATGGCGTTTTTTGCATCAATACTAAGGCCCCGCCTTATAATAAGATGTTGCTGTAGCCTATGACGTCTGAAATTCTAGTGTAATATGTTTTATCTACACCCATACAGTAAATCCTCTTTTATGTGCTCAAAAAGTGTAGGTAAGGACCAACTTTACAATATCGCGCCGGTCCGGGGCGGAGATGGCCATAACAGCATCAAAAACGGTATCGTTATGGCCATCTCCGCCCATAACGATACAGGCTCGTGCTAAAAATATTTCAACGAGCTCACACTCGACCTTACTACACTTGCAACGCAATGGTTCCTGAACACATGAAAGAGGATTTAATATACGGATGTAGATAAAGTAGTGTATGCAACTGTACATAATTAGGCCTTAAAACACTCGTGATCCAATTATGAAACTCGCTGGCGCTCTCATTATGTATCAGTTGCATAAACTACTATAAAAGTTCCTTTTTGAAGCAGTCTAGACATGCGCAAAACAGTGCTTTCAAATGTAATGCCATATAATATTACATCTCAGTATAAGAGACATCACTTTTTGATATCATATCACTCGAAACATCAGCCGTTAGATGGCATTGCCGACGAACAGCCGAACCGAACGTAACCGATGTTGAGCGAGCATCGGAGCGGCATAGCATTACTCATTACAACTCCCATCTCTTTCGTAGCGATACCGGAGAGCTGTCTGTCGCACGCGGGCGAAAGGATAGAATATACCTTTCACACTGAGTGATGTTCAGCGTGATACTCGTGTCTACAGAGTGATGTGCAATATGGCATTACGCGGCTGTGTGATATTTCACTTGTGATATTAATCGCATTACTTATACATAGCTATACTTTAAACGACGTCTCAGCGTTTTACGAATTATATGGAACTATGATCCCAAGCGGGGCCAGTAAAAAATTAAAAGAACGTTCGTTATAAATTGATTAATTATGGGAATTCGCATTGAAAGCATTGGTTTTCTTTTCGTAGACAGTAAAACGTATTTTTTCCTTCGACTTTGTTAAATCTAAATTGCATTTCTGCCATTTCAACCCTAAAGAGCAGAATTAGAGGCATGTGTTATAAAATTCTACATTATTTTGACACAGAATGTGCAAATTTCTTGTGTTCTGTTTATATTACAACCTGTGTTTGAACATTTTATCATGTATATATTTCGAAGCAGTTACCAACAGCCCTTAACATAACATTTTGAATAAAAAACACAGCTTCTAGAAGATCTTTGTACATCATGACATTTTATGCCATTAAGCATTAAAAAAAAACAAACTTAACCACATACTAACTAAACACAGTACCGTAAACTGGGGTGACTATGAAAAAACGGGGCCACTTTGATAGATTGAGAACACTTAATCATCAATGAGTATTTCTAGTCTGATTCAGTTTAGTAAATGGTTAGGAAATTCACCAAGATATTTCACTGACTTCATATGCTAACCAAATTAAAACTAACATACGGTATAAAAACTGGATTTTTAAAGTCGCCCCTGAATTTGAAAGTAACCCCGGTTGACTGTATAAACAATGGGCTACATCGCTGCTTAAAATACGTATTTTGAGCAGCAGTGTGGTCCAACCTTAAAGGAAAATACGTCTGACATACTTAAAGCACACTCTAGGTAGTACACAACATTCATCTCACTATAGGCAACCCTAGCTAACGTAGGGCTGGCACACTGGCGCGATTGCCTCTCTTATCATAGTGCGAGGGCTGGCGAAAAACAGCTAAGAATCGTATTTTTTCCTATGTAGTGTGTAAAATAAAATCAATGTCGATTAATAGATATTGCAGTTTTACTGTCTGTTTAGACTATCATCGATTATAAACTCGAGCAAAAATATATATTTATTTGCCAGCGTTATCTTTTGACTCCATTTTGTCCGCTAGCATATACAGTCAATATTTTTAGCTATAAACTTTAACGGTTTAAAGTTATAAAATAATATGATTCATCGGATTCTGACTGACTGTCGAGTTTCTTTCGGCGTTTCTTCTCGGCAGTGGCCTTATGAGAAACGCTAGTAGTTTTTAACTTGTAGAAGTGACTTTGCGGCCTACTGCAAAATAAAGTTCATTTATTTCGTTTATTTATTTTGTTTCTAGCTACTCTGGTTTGATTCCAAAGGTTATTTGCAAAATAACACTCGTATTCATGGTATAAGTTCACTTTCATTCATGTAAACCAAGTAGATGGGATTGATGCAATATTTAGTATATAAATACACATAATTGCAACATACTAGTTACCGTTACTCGATATGACACAATAATTTTGTTTTTTGTTGAAATGTGTAAAAGATGCAAACTATAGCCATTTCTCGCCGCTCATTTAATTTTTACATTTGATTGAACAACCTTCTTGGAAGATAATTTCAGTCCATACTTGATATCGATTTTTATTTTGAATTTGTTTTTTTTAACATTAAAATATTGCTAACGGATAGCGCAGACCGGTGAAATCACCTTACACGTTTCAAAAAATATTTTTTTTTGTGTATAAAATAACGAAGAATCTAAACACCGACTAGCTTGACTAGAAACCAGGACTAAAAGACACAAACACTACACCTCTATACCTATCGCGACTTTAAGTACTTTTTTATCAACATCTGAAATAATCCACATTCAAAAAATTGTTATATATTATTTTTTATGATTTGATGCGTTCGTTATTTTTAATGACTTCCATTTTTGTGGTATTTGTTACTTGACTCATAGGTAAATTTTGTTTTTCTAGTGCAACTAAAATTTCAAAGTTAACTCAGGAGTCCTTCGAAACCCGGAAAAAGATAAAAGGCTAATGATAAGTCCAACATGGATATCAATTTAAACCAAAATTGAAGTATACGTAAAAATAAACCGACTCACAGGAGACTGCGTAGTGTTCTCATATATTTTAATTTTTTATTAAAGTAGTTGATAAAAAAGTTCTAAAAGCCCCCTTAAACGGGTACTCTTGGAGTTCCCGAAGTTTGTGTAATTGGTGTTTTTTTTGTAGACGGATCAGCCCGAAGAAAAACGAAGGTTTGGCACCGAGGGCGCGGGGACGCCGGCTCCTGGAGTATATACTTTATGCTGATGTCTTTAGCTTGACTTTCCATCAATAGTGTGTATGACTGCTGGTCTAATCTATTATACCAATGCATATAATAGACCATATGCTATTTGCATTTAAAGTTGAATTACTACTGGATAAATAACATAGTGTTTTATGTCCAGTTAAGTCCCTTTAATTTACTTTGGTAATTCTATTCTTTTGTTATTTTGATAAATAAAAAACCGTATTTTCATGTAAATTCTTAAGAAAAGTAAGTAATACTTAGGTTTGCTTTCAAGATTTCACTATTATGTTCATTAACTACTAATTATGTTAATATGAATTTATTTTAAATCAATTAGCGGTAGATAGCTTTAAGGTGTCTTCGGGTAATTCCGAAAAAGAAACTAATTCCAGTCTAACTACACTACCAAACATCAACAAAAAATTTAACATTATTTTTGATGATGATGATGAGATCAAATAAAATCGCTTGGTTAGACTGGAAATTGTTATATTCGGAATTACCCCACATTTGGAATTACCCGAAGACACCTTATAGTACAAGAGACGATCGTATTATCACGTAGTATATAGAGTTTTCAATGTATCTGTGTTTGTTTGTGTGAGCGGACGCCCCCGCGCAGCGCAGACGGCGAAGACTTATAAGGCATCTCGTAGTGAAACCAAAGATTAGGATTACACTAACTTCTACCATATGCCAATCTACCTTTAATTATACATATATATATGTCGTGGTTATAAAATATTTGGTGTTATTTTGGGACCTTAAAGAATACCTTAATTATGGAATGGAGAAAAAAATAACACACAAAAACTAAAGTTACACAAAATTTGAATAGCCTATCTAAAAGATATAATATTTTAAGTTTTGCACATTGTATATATAATATACTTTAATATATGTTGCAATTTCACCTAGCTAACATGTCTACCATTTTATAATGGCTTATAGTGATTATAGCTTATACTATCTTATCTTATCTTATGTTAGCATAGCGTCCATATATATTTATATATATAGTGAAGAAAGTATGTATAGCAACAAGAAAAGGCATTGACATGCGTCCTGCAGTCAGAAAATGCTGTCTTATTCTATGGGTACACGCACTACGCTACTTCAAGCGAATATAGCCTTAATGTTACCTAATAATGTATGTAACTATCACTAAATTTTCTATCTAATGGTTTGTCTTACTCTGATATCATAAACTTGAGGTCGTACCTCAACCGGCGGGTTAACTAACACACACCCTCGCTTCGCTCGGTTCCGATTGACAAGATGACTCAATTGACTCAACGTTCGACCCTTAGCTTAAATGAACTATATATAATAATATATAAATATTTTACTAGCGATATGTCTCTCAAGTTTCGACTAATGCCCAACAAAACGCTAATAGACGAAAACAAATTAACTACAATCAATAAAACGATAACTTTCTCAATATAATATATAAAATACATCATTTACAAAATATTAATATCGAATTCTCAGGTATTGTGGATAGACACAGTACCTCCAAAAAGTTTCAAAAAAGACGATGTACCACTAGCTGTACTGAAAACAGGCGCCTTGCTTGTTGCATGCGTCATGCCGCATGCGTCACGCGTCATGCGTCATGCTTCAAACGGCGCTGCAGCGACAGTCCGGCGCGCGGGAGAAACAAACGAACATTACCTACGACGATTACATGCCCTTAAATCTAGACAATAAATATTTTTTCTTTTCACTTAACCACCTATTCAATAAATAAATCTAATATTTTTTCACTAAGTATTTTTTTTCGGTATTCCCTCGAACTTTTTAAGTGTATCCGTTAAGTATAGACACAACCATGTTTAAGTAAAGTCGCGGCCGTGTACAGTTTGGCAAGTCCGGACTACGAGACGGGGCGGGCGTGTCGCACGCGACAAAAATGTCGCACGTCACATGCCGCATGCCACAGCCCCACGGAATATAAAATGTCTTATAAAACACTCTCACTCGGCTGCGATGTCTAGTCCTCTACATTCCTACTAAACATTTGTCCAAAAATCTACATTTTTTCCACTAACTTACCCTATACTTGTGCTTGATACTGCCATCGTAAAACCTCAAAAAAGACCTTTTCCGCAACCATTTTGTGCCCGCGTGGTCGATAATATAACTTAACCTATACTTATATTTATATGAATATCTATAATATATCTTTAAAATTATTTCTTATACGCATTCTCATGTAGATATCATAAGCATATAGAAACCAAATCTTCGATAAGTGACTCACATTACCTCTTGGGTTACATTATCTAAGGCTTGCAGCCTAACTACGCCAACCTGACATGATGTCAAAATAAATTTTGAAGCACACCCACCAGATACGGTCTTATATACTAAATATCCCTTTCAAACAAAAACAGAAGAAGGGTAGAGATACAGGGCCGTCTTTAACCTATTGGCACTGGGTGCTTTAGTATAACTATCCAAGCTTTTAATCCGTGAACTGACCGAAGGTCCTCTAAGGGATTGCGTAGTGTGGTATGGAACTAGTCCCTTTAGGTCTTTCCTAGAATGGCTAAGGGAACTAGCCCTTTCATATCTTAATCCGTGAACTGACCGGAGGTTCTCTAAGGGATTGCGTAGTGGTCAATGGAACTAGCCCCTTCAAGGCTTGCCCAGAACGGCTAACGGAACTAGCCCTTTCTGGGATTTATAGCCACGGCTGGAGGGCCTTCAGCGATAGCCCAGAGTGGCCAATGGGAAAGACGGCTCTGACAGGATTCGGAGGGTACGTTCAGTGGTAGTCGGGTCGGCAGCAGCAGTCCCTCCGCCCTCACACCAACAGGCTCGGTGCGAGCCATTCATCCTCGCTGATCTGGAAAGAAGATCACTCATTTTGTAGCTTACCAGGACAATAATAAGATCTACTACACAGTTTATGTACAGTTGTGTTCTTGGACACCACCAGGCATTGTACTGAGAGAGAGGGACCTAAATTTATCCCTTTTTCAGTGTGGTCAGTTGGACACAGTGAATCCTCAAAATGTATAAAGTCACGTCATCGGGCACGTGACTTCCTCAGAGTTGCGGGGGTCTGTAGGCTGCGATCTCCGCTAGCCATCAGATGGACTGTACTAGTTTGCCACCGTAGTTGCATAAAAAACACAAAATAAATTATTTATTCTGCAAGTAGGCCATACTGAGCATTGGTAGACCTATACACTAAACGTCTTTACTACTTAGGCATTACAGACAGCCCCATGTGTAGCGCATTCATGGAGGCAGAGGAGACTTCTAGACACATTCTACTAGACTGTAAGCAGTTAGAAGTATACGATTATGATACTGTTATTTTATATACATTGTATATTGTTTTGAAAAAATGACACCTCGCCGAGTTTCTTTCGCCGGTTCTTCTCGAGGCAGAGGTTTATTTTATGAACCGGTGGTAGTTTTTTGACATTCATAAGTGCATGTAACATGCCTAAATTGAAGAATAAATGATTTCATTTCATTTCATTTCATACAGGAAGAAGCACATAGGAAATCCGAACACTCCAGGAAGCAGTAAACAATATAAAAGCACTAATAAAGTTCATACAGGAACCAGGGTGGTTAGAGTAGCGCTACCCCTTTTTCAGGCAAAACAGGCACGCTGGATGTCGACTTGCGGAAAATGCCCAGTAAAACTAACTAACTATTGGTAGACCTAATCTCGTTGCAATAAGATTCACGAATGATCAGTTAACCTTGTTAGTATATATAACCAGGGCTCCCAATTATCAAGATCTTGTCTTATAATTTTTACATGAATGACTGAACAGCGGTGGCCTTAGTCTCGCTTGATGGAAAACGATGACAAAGCCTAAGATGTAGCTCGCTGGTTCAGTAATAGCCTATTCACTCTTGCCTTGAAGGGACTTTAAGGGGATTATAATGGACCGGAAATAAAAAAGACGGGAGCAAGTTCCACTCCTTTGATGTTCGCATTAGACAAGAAAAAGCAAAAAGCTTCATGCCAATAAATGGAAGAATATAACAGCATGAGGAAGCCACCGCTCCCCTCGTCTCATTCACGCTCTCCGATTGAGAACTACCAAATTAAAAAAAGAAGGTAAATGGGAGCCTTCTTGTATGTAAGGGAAAGTGGGTGGGATACGTACAGCGGGACCATAGATACAGTGGCCATACTACCAGCATCACAGTCAGTTGTCAGCATTCCTGAACTTTATTACAACGACATAAGTTCTGTTAATGCTCAGTTCATCATATCAGCCGAAAGACGCCCACTGCTGGACATGGGCCTCTCCCAAATAATAAATAAAAATAATAAATTCTTTATTTCGGAACACAAGGAATCCATAGTTATATTAGAATATCCATATATGTTATTAAGACGTCAAACACTGTCACTTTATCTGTGGTCTATGACACTGTGTCCAGTGCCAGAGAATTGGACTGTCATGCGCTTCCGCAACTGCGCTCAGGAGGCTGTTGGTGCTGCCGCGAACACGCCGCATCAGGGATGCCACTCGCTTACGCACTATCCCATGTAAGTCATCGGTGCGTGCCTCCTCGTGCTCTCCCAAAGAGTGCCATAATGACCGGCCCTGCGCCACCCGACTCCCGCGACCTTTACCAGCTCATCAGTCCACCTTGTGGTAGGCCTACCAACGCAGCGCCTTCCGGTCCGTTAGATAATAAATCAATAAGGAAAATGTATAAAAACAACGAAACCAAACTATTTGAGTACTGTAAAATAATTAATGTCTACGATAAGTTTAAAATGATGCTAGTAAGTGAGGAAATCTCAAATTTACCTAAACTTAGAAATAGATCTAGGGCAAATAATTTAAGAAATATTGATGTACCTAACTACGTATTACCATCTTACAATAACGCTTATGGAAGAAGAATATGGGAATTCATGTTACCCGATACGCTTAACTCATGGCCTAACGAGATAAACCAGAATATACAAAATAATATACATAAATGCAAAGACATTATAAAAACTATGTTGTTACCGAAACCAAGTGCGCGGCCGAGCTGTTCACTAACAGCTCAGGTAAATTAAATCTACCTCCTTCCTTAATCAACCACAATATAAAATTATGTTATTTATAATTTTTTCTACCCATATGTAAACGAGCGACAATGGCGACAGATAAACCGCACGCGGTTTTCGCTCGCTGTTTCATGAAACGTGTAAGTAGTTTAAGTGTTTTTGGAAAATAAATAAAAAAAAAAAAAAAAAAAAAAAATCCGTTGCTCAGTTAGATAATATCTAAACGCTGACTTACCGCTGATGATATTCGTAAGACAGTGGGCAGGGATTGGAGGAGAAGAGCTGAAGACCGAGCTCAGTGGCGTGCCATGGGAGAGGCCTATGTCCAGCAGTGGACTGACACAGGCTGATGATGATGATGATGATGATGACTTACCGGCTGAACCTGAAAGTGCTGCACCGGATAGTGCAACACTTGCGGCGGCTGAGACATGGCAGCCACCCCGCCCACGCCGCCGACGCCGCCAACACCGCCCACCCCGCCGACTCCACCCACGCCGCCGCCGAGAGCCCACGGCAGTTGCACGCCTCCCATTCTAAAGTGAAATGTTGATTATAGCGCCATCTATGCCATTAGCGGAAAGAAACATACGTATTTGGGGTGATGGGTGTAAAACAGAGACAAGATTAGGCCGCACTTATGTACAGGCAACATTAATATTTTTATTAATAAATAATTACACTTACTGAGCGGCGGCTCTGATGTTTGATCCATACATGAAAATATTGAAAATGTAATGTTATTCAAAACTCAAGCATTTAATAGCCAATATGTACCATTATAAGACTAAAACCGGCCAAGTGCAAGCGGCGCATTCGCGTGGTCATGTCGGAGGTTTCGTCTGGATTTTTCCCAGGTTACTCTCCAATGAGGGCTATCACGTATGAATTCGCCGCTAGAGGCGCTAGTATAGCGTAGCGTGGGGTCTCCGAAACAATGTCAAATGTCACTCTTTGTAGTTGCGCTACGCGGGTTAATATCTAATTGGAACAATATGGTGACTATTTTGCAATACCTGAGCTTGATTATGGCAAATATGAGTTACGGGTCAAATACTGTCAGGGCTTTGAGACAGTTTTGTCTTTCGCAAACTTATGTCCTCCTTTTTTTCGAACAAAACGGGACCGCGCTACAATGCGGGATGTTCGATATTTTTACGGTACGGTTTTAAGGTATTGAATATGATTTAAATGTAAACTTCGTTCTCATGTCCATAATAACCAATTACAATTTTTGACAGCTGGACCTTACTCGACAGTGGCGCCAACTGATGAGTACAAAAACGGTAGCCCCCATTGGGCTAGGTGTGACGTCACGCCTGCGTGGCCTCGTAAACAGGGAAATGTGCCAGTTTTCGTTTTGAAATATTGACTTTTATGTACATAATTGTCATACAACGTCTGTAATCGTAAGCGGTGTTCGTTAAAATCTGATTGTATGGAAAGTTTGACAAGTTTCTATAGGATGACAGCTGCCGGCGCCATATTTGACGATGGCCGGCCTGTGGCTATGTTGGTGCAACCGACCCTAATTGAAACATGAGAATTCTATTGGTTATTTTTTAGTTTACATTTGACCAATAAATGAAATGACAACGTTTTTACGGATCTTTATAGTCCAACTTTTTTATGATTTTAATTAATTTGTCTAATATAGGTACCATTTATTGCGATAATTCGATGGTTTTATATCCGTATAGCCACACCATGTGAATAATTGTAACGTGAGTCATCATTCTTTTTGTTTGACTCGCAGGCATCCAATGGCTACGGTATCTGCTTACCATCAGGCAGACATTCATAGTCTAGAATAATACTCTATTAGTCTATTAGTGATAATGAGATGCGTCCATTTGCTTATTTTCGGATGCAGATAACCAGTCGTCTACCGGGCCCTGGGATCCCCGGGCTCAAACAAAAGAACGCTATTCTTTATTTTTTTCGCCGGAAGACCACCCGGTTCCTGCCAAACCACCACCATGGTCTAAGAAAGCAAATTCTGGCAATCCGGATCGTGACACGACATTACGTCATCGCCGACGACACCCACACTTACGTCCGCATACCGTCGATGGGCTGATGCAGCTGATGACGTAGGTCGTGTCACGTAACCGATGTACCGGATTGCCATACCTGGCCGCATATTGTATACACACGGTCATACATAAATTTACACTAACGTGAGACATATTTACACTTATTTAGAATGAAGGAAAAATTGAAAAATTCAGGCACCGAGCAGATTCGAACCTGCGACATCCCGGCATTCGCGGCCAGTCGCTCTAGCCAACTGAGCTATAGGTGCAATCGCTACCCAGTTCCAAATTCATCAACCGTTCCTTCGTATTAAGCAGTACTGCTGTTAACGTAAACTATTTTTGTATAAAACGCCTTAAGGGAGCCGTACAGCGACATCTACCAGAAGACTCATGCTTCAATATTTACACTTAATAAGAGCCGCACCGCCCGCGCCCCCGCCCGTCTTCGCCCGCGTCGGGGGACAGTGTTGCGCGGTCGGTTACCTTGATAACACTCAACCTGGCCCCTATTTCACCAAGTTCACATAATAATGTATGTATTTGACATATGTAGGCTGACAAGTCGTCAATTTTCTTGTGAAAACTGTTTCACCAACTACAATTGTAATGTTTTTTGTTTTGTTTTTTGCCGCTCTGCGGCGCCTGCGGGACAGCCGCAACAGCCTCCTGGCCGTTATAGCTGACAGGCTGGACAGTCAGCTCCTCACATGTTGGACGAAAGCACATTCAAATGTGACCACATACACGTACTAAGTGTGTGTGGTCATACTTTTGAATGTGACTAGATAAAGTTTGATGTGGCTAAATTGAAAAAATTAACACAGTACTTTTAAGATACGATATTGTTATTGTTACTAACCTATTATGGATCATAAGGTCTGAAATAAAAGTTTTTTTTTTTATTGTCGCGCCTGTCAGCTTTGGTGAAATAGGGGCCTGATGAAGGACTCCAATGGTAGTCCGAAACATGTCGCAAATAGTGAGTTTCAACCGTTGTTCTACACGGTCAGGTTCCGCCTTTTCGAGGCATCATCAGCCGATTACGATTGAATTATAAAAAACTCACCCCATGTACTGCTGTTGGTATCCAAATTGGCCGTAGGAGTACCCCTGCACCCCCTGCACCCCTTGCACTCCCTGCAGGAAACCGCCGAGCTGCTGGGGGTAGGTGTTGTACCAGTAGGATGCTGGCGGTACGCCGCCAGTGTACGCGGCGCTGAAGGGGCTGTACGCTGTACCGCCGAGCTGGAAAGTAGAAAGTTTGGGTCAGTGATCATCATCGTTCAGCCGGAAGACATCCACTGCTGGATATAGGCCTCCCCCAAGGAGCGCCACAGCACACGGTCGCGAGCCACCCGCATCCAGCGACTCCCCGCTGCCTTGACCAAGTCATCAGTTCACCTAGTGGGAGGCCGTCCAACGCTTCGTCTTCCCGTGCGAGGCCGCCACTCGAGAACCTTTCTTCCCCAACGGTTATCGGTTCTACGAGCAATGTGGCCCGCCCACTGCCACTTCAACTTGCAGATTCTCTGAGCTATGTCGGTAACCCTCGTTCTTCTGCGGATCTCCGAGTTTCCAGTGCATTTACCGCTATGCGGTTTCCAATTTACTTCATACCCGCAGAGAGTCTACTCCAAACTTCGTGCCTCGTGTTATCACTACATAGTATAAAACAAAGTCGCTTTCTCTGTCCCTATGTCCCTATATCCCTATGTATGCTTAAATCTTTAAAACCACGCAACGGATTTTGATGCGGTTTTTTTAATAGATAGAGTGATTGAAGAGGAAGGTTTATATGTATATCCATTAAATAGTGAGAGCGAGGGACCTAAATTTGTCCCTTCTGTTGTCAACACAGTGCATCCTCAAATTTTATAAAGGGTCGGCAACTCATACGCGACTCCTTTGGAGTTGCGGGCGTCTATAGGCTGCGGTGGCCGCTTACCATCAGGTGGACCGTAAGCTTGTTGTATAAAAAAACCTACCTATCCACAATGTTATAGCGACAGACTCAGTACATTTCTTGACATAAGATCTGACGAGTCTTTATAAAACCTAAATAGTATATTTTTACATTAGAGTTTACATCAAAATACGATTAAGTATTCTCTTTCACAGCTGATTGAAATAAATAATGTAAATAGCTTCCATTAGCCATATTACTCCGGCAAAGATCAGACGTTCTATATTTAATTAAATTCTAATTACCTTGTAGAGCAAGTTAAGGAAAAATCTTACAATTTACATGTTAAAAATGTTGATTTTGAAAGCTTTATAAGGTAGGTACAAACTTAAAGTTCTAGCACAGAATAATGAGGGCTATCGCGTATGAATTCGCCGCTAGAGGCGCTACTGTAGCGCGAGGCCTCCGAAATGTCAAATGTCACTTTGTGGTTGCACTACGTGGGTTAATATATATTGTTAATATATACAGGGTGGAAAAAAGTTATAGGCCCTGGAGGGAAACTGCTTTAAATCCTTTAGTTAGCTCATTTTACTGAAAGGAAACATTCCTTTATGTTTAAAAAGAAACAAAACTGCATTCAAAGATTTTTAAAATTTTGCTAGTCTCAACCGGGAATCGAACCGACTAAAAATTAAAAATTAACCCTCGCTAGTTTATTATACGAATCGGTAGGATTATTGTTTGGGATAAACTTTGTCTAAGAAACGTTTATTTGGTCATTGAAATAAAAAAGTGAAAACTACAATTGTTTTTATTTTATTATCAATAAAAAGAACACAAACATGAAACAAATTTTTAAAGTAGACGGACATTAAAAAAAAAACAATGTTAATAATTTAACTGATAAGTTGCTCGAAATGACCCCCGTCGTTCCGGTTACACAAATTTAGTCTACGTTGAAATTCATTTCGTGTAACCCTCTGGATGGTGTTGTGGTGTATGCTCCTAATAACATTTTCTACCCCAACCCTTAAGTCTTGTACAGTATTATAACACGTTTTGTAAACTTCATTTTTTACATGACCCCATAAAAAGTAATCCAGAGGCGTCAGGTCTGGACTTCTCGCTGGCCATTTAATCGTCCCGTTTGTATGTACCTATCCAGACATTGAAATTTTCATTAAGGTAAGCCCTGGAAATTCTGCTATTGTGGGCAGGTGCACCGTCTTGTTGAAATATGATATTGTGGAAACAATAATCCTACCGATTCGTATAATAAACTAGCGAGGGTTAATTTTTAATTTTTAGTCGGTTCGATTCCCGGTTGAGACTAGCAAAATATTAAAAATCTTTGAATGCAGTTTTGTTTCTTTTTAAAAATAAAGGAATGTTTCCTTTCAGTAAAATGAGCTAACTAAAGGATTTAAAGCAGTTTCCCTCCAGGGCCCATAACTTTTTTCCACCCTGTATACTCCTACGTGTACACGTATAACTGGGCAGCTGTACTGTCAAGCATGCAATAGAGTTTTTAAGAGCCAATTCGGCCTAGCCAGCCATATCAGAGCTCACAATAGGGCAAATCCATAATTTGTCAGGGTCGCCATCGAAATCGATAAGAACGGCAAAAAAATCACGTTTGGTCCCTTAAATATTAATTTTATTCGGATTTTTAGTGTCATCAGTCATCAGTGTCAGCGCTCGCGCAGGTCGAGATTATTAATTAGCGTAGATCAACCCTCAACTGTTATGTTGTGATTTTTTACTAAGAATACCCGCATGATAAAAAATAAAGATATATATATTTTTATAAGTAAGGTGAAGTTAAGTAGGTAAAATAATGTTACTAACATATTTAGATGGCTGAGTAAGAAATAAAAACTGTTTATTATCCTATGCGTTTTAAATATGTACCGATTTAATGGATTGAATGGCGTTTAGTAACGCCGTCTACTTGATTCTTAGAGAATCATTTACCTTGTTTAATTAGATATAGCTACTACCAAGTATTGTAATTAGTTCACGGCTCTGCCAGCAGATGTCGTTAAACTTTACCTATATAAGGCGATGCAGTAGAGACCGCCGCTCTTCTTCACAATCCCGAACTCAAACGGTCGATACCTTGTATTAATATCATAATAATAATAATCGTTTATTTGTTCAACATAAGTAGGTTTATACAGGTCTTATAGTTTTCTTATTGTGTCACTATGCTGGGCCGTCAGGCATACAAATTTTACAGCAAATTAATAGAGTTCATGCATATTGTGCTCCATTAATTACAGTCTAACATAAATTCACTTATTTAGTAAGCTTTTTTAGCCAAAATATTGAATAATTCTCGTTTGAATTCGGCCATATTCTCTGTATTTAATATATCTTCTGGAATCTTATTATACATTTTAGGGGCCATTCCAAGTATATTTTTGCGAAAAAGTGCGGTTTTAGATGGCATTCCATTTATTTTATTTCTAATAATAAATAAGTCTCAATTTATCAAGTCTTTCCTCTCTTTCTGCGCCCATGGTCTCCACCTTAACACACCCACACTACTAAGCGATTGCCATACCTGGCGCAATATATTATTGTATCATGTATAAATTACGTATCCGGAACGAAGTTATTCGCCAGAGAACAAAGGTTACTGACATAACTCAGCGAATTAGTAAGCTGAAGTGGCAGTGGGCAGGTCACAAATGTCGCAGAACCGATGGCCGTTGGGGCAGACTGGTTCTTGAGTGGAGACCGCGTGTCGGCAAACGTAGTGTAGGACGCCCTGTAACTAGGTGGGGCGATGATATTCGTAAGGCAGTGGGCAGGGAATGGAGGAGAAGAGCTGAAGACCGAGCTCAGTGGCGTGCTGATGATGATGACGATGATGATGATGATGTATAAATTCTTACTTGGCCGGGTGTTTGTGCATTATTCGGGTCCCCAGACTCCTTGCCCCAGGAGCATTTGACGGGCTGCCCATTGACATCAGTATTGTGCACCGCCACGATTGCATGTGTTGCGCTCTCCTTCGTCGAGAACCTGAAAAGAAGGATAGATAGATAAAACCATTTATTTGCTTGCTACTGGGTCATTGTCAGTTGTAAAAACAAAAGTCCACCCGGTGGTTAACAGTTAACGGCTTATGTAAATGTATTTATAGTTACGGAAACACCGTTTATGTAGGTTACTAAAATCAATCCAAAATTAAGCTTTGTAACCCTTAACTTTTGATATGTCCACCGAAAAGACGCGAACCTAAATCTGACAATGACGAAATACAAAAGTAAAGAAAAAGAAAACAAGAGATCACAATAGACACAAAATATAAAATTCAAATTCAATTTCTCAAAGGTTAACGGAGATACGGTTTCTCCTTCTTTTTGAACCTGGCTGTGACTTTATAGGCCGGACCCAATAAAGAGATAGGAGTGCGCGGTTGGAGAGTAGCCTGGGGAAAATCCAGGGGAAAACCTCCGACACGACCACGCGTGTGGTTTGGAACACTGGAATACTCTAAGAAAGAGGTTCCCAACTTTTTAAACTATGCGCCTCACCTAACGTCAATCCAAAATTCGACGCCGCCTTAGGGGCTTGAGAGTTTATATAAGAAAATTAAACAATCGATGGAAATAAAAGTGAGCAGTTAACATAAACCGTTGGACGCGTGGACAAGGGATAGAACACAAATTAACTAATAGAGATTTGTAATTTATTTTGAATACTGGACGCCCCCCAATGGGGGCAACTGGTTGGAAAACCCTACTCTGAGAGTTTGCTCTCTAATGAGATTGGTTGCACGTTTAGAACCGAATCTGAGGGTGTGAGTAGAATCGAGCTAAGGCCTTTGTACAAATTTCTATAATAATAATAATAATAAATAAATAATAAATATTACAAGACAATCTTACACAAATCGAGCTAGCCCCACAGTAAGCTCAAGATGGCTTGTGTTATGGGTACTAGACGACGATATATTTAATAGATATAAATACTTAAATACATAGAAAACATCCAAGACTCAGAAACATATATTCATGCTCATCACACAAATATTTGCCCTGACCGGGATTCGAACCCAGGACCGTCAGCTTCACAGGCAGGTGCACTACCCACTAGGCTAAACCGGTCGTCAAAATTTTCATCTATTCATCATCATCATCATCATCATTTCAGCCGAAAGACGTCCACTGCTGAACATAGGCCTCCCCCAAGGCTCGCCATTTAGACCAGTCCTGTGCCGTTCGTTTCCACCGGATTCCCACGACCTTCACCAGGTCATCACTCCACCTTGTCGGAGGCCTACCGACAGCTGTCTTCCGGTGCGGTTCCGTGTTCATTTCTATTATTAAGTTTGTTTTAGCAATTTTAAATGTGACACGTTTTCTTTTACTCCGCCAGGTTCAAACCCACGACCTCCAGATTGAAAGTGCGAAATCTAAGAAAGATCTATCCCTTGTCCTTGAACTGGATAGACCCAAAAGGCTGGAAGGTCTGCAATAGCTCCTCAGTGTCTAAGAATCTTTTACCTGATGAAGTTGGTAGCCCTTGCTACTCAGTGAGACCGATCGCTTAACTACCGCAGTACACTGTGCAGTTGGTGGGAGGCAGTGGAACGAGTGAGCTGATAGAGGCTAGACGGAGGACGCCAAAATGTAGCGGACGGCTAGCGATACAGGGACCCGCTGACGCATTTAAGCAGTATGTACCTGATGAAGGCGTATCCCTTATCCTTGAACACACGGATCTCTTGAATAGACCCGAATGGCTGGAAGGTCTTCTGCAGCAGCTCCTCAGTAAGACCAGCCGCCAGACCACCACAGTACACGGTGCAGTTGGTGGGCGAGCTCTGGTTGTACACCTCGTCGAATGTCAGCGGTTTTGAGTTCACTGGAATATGCAAATACTTTGTTAAGTTTTTAATTTATGAAATCCTGTGTCTGATGCCGTACACACAATTGGCCATACTGGACCAACGTACTGGTCAAAATCAAAATCAAAACATTAAGCGTGGGTTGCATCAAACCGTCTGTAATCGTAAGCGGTGTTCGTTAAATTCTAATTGTATGGAAAGTTTGACAAGTTTCTATGGGATGACAGCTGCCGGCGCCATATTTGATGATAACCGGCCTGTGATCGTATGTTGGTGCAACCGACCCTTATTCTGCAAATAGTCCTCAAGGGCACTTTTATAAGTCAAAACCTATCTATATTAAATAAAAATAATACAAAAATCAGTATCATTAATTAAATGTAGTACATAAATTTACACTAACGTGAGACATATTTACACTTAATAAGAGTACAACGGTTGGAACTCACCACCTTTCCAAGTAAGTTCCCACCGTTGTTCTCTTATTAATTAAATGTAGTGTTTGTTACATGTCAAAAATAAGACTAAGAAACTAATAACAATCGAGATTTGTTAGAAATGTATAAGGTCTCTAAGCGTCAAGATAAAAGGCAATAAGGTAGGTACACTAATCATAATAAAATATTGTATTGTAGATATATCTCTAAGCGTCAACATGAAAACAATTAAATCTAATAAATAAATATCCTCAGAGATGTATAAGGTCTCTGAGCGTCAGTCTAAAAATAAAATCAAATAAGAAGAGAGCGAAGTCTCTCATCATGTCAATTCCACTGAACACTAGTACGAAGTTACTAGTCCTTGCAAACATGAACAGACCGGACCCCACAAACAGCACCGGTTCACGAGTGCGAACTGCGATAACTTCTATGCTAGGTCGTATTGATATTACTGGCTGTATAGGCTAAGCTGTGTGGCCACATAAATAAAACAACTTCGCCTCTATATTTATTTATTTTTTAAATGTATATACGATCGCTGACAAAATTCGACATCGCATGAGCATTCATATATTCTGCTTCAGATAAAGTCTAAACTCGGTTGTATTAAGATCAGCTATTTTCGATTACTTACTGAAATTGTATGAAAACATAAATTTTAAAATATATTCAAGAAGGAAAGTGCTAAAAAGAAAGTTTTAAAGTTTATTTTCAGCACCTTCTAGTATCCCCGTAACTGTAGAAACTTTTATATAATATACTAGCGACCCGCCCCGGCTTCGCACGGGTGCACTATTTAATGGATGTTATCATACATATAAACCTTCCACTTCAATCACTCTATCTATTAAAAAAAACCGCATCAAAATCCGTTGCGTAGTTTTAAAGATTTAAGCATACATAGGGATATAGGGACAGAGAAAGCGAATTTGTTTTATATTATGTAGTGATATGTACTATACTGTATATCATTTCATGGCTTTCGGTGTTGAGACCCTTAGGCCGTGGGGCCTGAGCGCTCGACAACTGTCCAAAGAGCTCGGTAAGAGGCTCGTCGACGCAACTGGTGACCAAAGAGCTGGCAGCTTCCTCGCGCAACGTTTAAGTATAGCCATACAGCGAGGGAATGCTGCCAGCGTCTTTGGTACGATGCCACGGGAGCCCTTTTTAGGGTTCCGTAGCCAAAATGGCAAAAACGGAACCCTTATAGATTCGTCATGTCTGTCCGTCCGTCCGTATGTCACAGCCGATTTACTCAGAGACTATAAGGACTAAAATTATGAAATTTGGTAGAAAGGTGTATTCTATGAACCGCTACATAATAGCAATGTGAAATTACAAAAAAATATTAAATTAGGGGGGCACTTCATACATGTAACTGGTGGATGAAAACAAAAAATCAACGCACATAGTCGTGTGGGGTACCGATGGATAGGTCTTTAAAAATGATATGGAGGTTTCTAGAAAACTTGTTCATTTAAGTCAACCGTTGGTGAGATATTAGCTGTCAAAGTCATAGAAAGTGTGTCCCCCCTCCCTCTAATTTCCAAACCATAAAGTTCAAAATTCTGAAAAAAATTGAGGTGGTGTGCATTAGTAAATACTTTCAACGATTTTTGGTTTCAGCAATATAGGTTTTACGGTTTTTGAGTTTTCGCTTAAAAACTGTCTTGCCCAAACAAAAGGTCGTAAGTGCTGTGAGTTCCCTATAAAGATGCGACTTTTTTAGATTCAATGTATAGTGATTTTAAATGTGGACTAGTAGGTGTTGGTACGGAACCCTTCATTGTGCGTGGTCCGACACGTACTTGGTCGGTTTTTTAGATATAATTTAATTACTTTTAATTTTAGTTTAGTTTATGCTTTTCATAATACATACCTATGTTTATCATAATAAAATATTACAAACGGAAACACAAGTTATACGAAATTTTCCCTCCCCTCCTCTACAGATGTCAGACCCTAGGGCATTGCGCTCACCCCGCATTCGACTGAATAGCTTTGGCTAGACTTCAGTAATTTTCTCCGAACGTACTTCTAAAAGTATCGCAATAATCGAACCAAAAATAGACACAGACAACCAAAGATATTGGTTGACCAATAATAAAATCGGTGGAAATATTTTCATCGAAGATTTTATGATGTAGCTTAGGGAAGTTAGTTAGATCTACCATTATCCTCTTAGCCTATTGTGATTAGGTCGGTTTCCACCACACAGCATGCATCGCATCGGAATTTTACAATCTTTAAACGATATTAAATCATGTACACAGCATTTTAAGTCTATATTACCACAGCAGCTTGACCACGGGCGTCTTCCGCGACAAGCGAACGTAGCCGAAAGTATGCTGCGACGCACGATCGATTCCGTTCGCCTGTCGTCGTATCCGATCGGTTCCTTTCGGCTGTCGTCGCGTGCGCTCAACGCCGTGACCGGACGGCACCATTCATTCACCAACCTGACCAACCTTAGACCGTTTTTTCATTTTTAAATGATATCTTCTGTGTTATTATTTTCTTCTTATCTGCAATAGCCAACAATATTATGTCAACTTCATCCATTTTCAGGAATTAGAATACTTCGTCCAACGCGGTAGAAATGAGACTATAAGGATCCTTTGCACCAATATACGATCACAGGCCATCGTCATCGTCAAATATGGCGCCGGCAGCTGTCATCCCATAGAAACTTGTCAAACTTACCATACATCAGATTTTAACGAACACCGCTTACGATTACAGACGGTTTGGTGAAACCCACGCTTAGACTAGGCACAGAAACGGATAGCTATACGTTCGCAAACGACGATACGGAGCCGATCGTCTACGTTGACATCCCGTATCCTTTCTGATCCGATGCCATGCGAGCCGTTTGGTGGTAATCATTCGGCTGTCGCCGCATCCGTTCGTATCCTTCCCGATCCGATGCGATGCGATTCGTTTGATGGAAACCGACCGATATTGTCCAGTTGTAATCTCGACATCCTCTTTTTCAGCTAATCCCAAGATTTGGCGTAGGCAATAGTGTTACAAAAGCGACTACCATTTGACCTTTCAACCCAGAAGGAATACTGTTCTTTGGGTTTATACTGGTTTTCTAATCATGTTTTGCTCTGCAATATGTTTGCGGATGGCTGGACCATGTATGAAAGAAGATGCTTGAAACTGTCTCAGATCATGTTTTAGGGTCAAGCCGCCTCGTGGGAAACCAGTCAAGCTGGTCTAATTTGACAGACATTCAGATGTACTCTTTGAGTAATGATTGCGAAGGATATAGTAATACATGACTCAATAAATGAATATTTTTTACTGATTTACATGCGGTAATATAGTTAAATAACAATAACTTAAATAATGTTACAGCTAACTTAAATTTGAAACGGGTTTTGCGGCATTGTACCGAGGATGCTGGCGGCATTTCCTCGCTGTAGCACAATGCTTATACGTTGTGCGAGGAAGCCTCCAGGTCTTTGGTCACCAGTTAAGTCAACCATATTGTTACAACATTTTGTTTTCGTTTCAAGCTCACATGGTGATTAACATTAGAATTACGATTTGAAACGAGATATTTAGCATGTATATTTGTATTTTTAAGTTCCCGATATTTCGGCACTGTTGCAAGCGCCATTATCAAGGATTAACTGACGTGCTGCGAGTTTTAGTTGTGGCGCTTTTTATGTTTTCAATAATGTAAATTTTTACGTTTTTAGTACTGTCACAGTAACAACTGATCTCTAGTTTTAGTTCATGGGATCCACTGAAAATCAGTCGTTGAACCCTGTGCCTCGACACATGCTGAGTCGATTCTTTTTGTTGACAACACTGTATTTCTTTTAAAATAAAATAATTAATAAATAAATATTAGAGGACAATCTTACACAAATCGAACTAGCCCCATAGTAAGCTCAAGAAGGCTTGTGTTATGGGTACTAGACGACGATATATTTAATAGACATAAATACTTAAATACATAGAAAACATCCAAGACTCAGAAACAAATATTCATGCTCATCACACAAATATTTGCCCTGACCGGGACCCGGGGGGGGGGTCTTTTACATATAAGCCTTTTTTAATGTGATTTATTATGATCTTGTTGGAAAATAAAATTATATTTTTTTTCCTTCTCCTCCTAACCTGCTCGGTGCCTAAATTTTTAAAATTTTCCTTATTCTAAATTTTAGTATGGGATGGCCCATCGTAACTGACGATTCTCAATATGATTTGAGACGTTAGTGCCGTTAATGAAGCATGAGTCTTCTGGTAGATGTCGCTGTACGCCCCCCTTAAGGCGTTTGTATAAAATATAGTTTATGTTAGCAGCGGTACTGCTTAATACGAAGGAACGGTTGATGAATTTGGGACTGGGTGGCGATTGCACCTATAGCTCAGTTGGCTAGAGCGACTGGCCGCGAGTGCCGGGAGGTCGCCGGTTCGAATCATGCTCGGTGCCTAAATTTTTCAATTATTCCTTTATTCTAAATAAAATTCTATTCTATTCTATTCAGCATTGCTTCTTGCGCTATCAGAGGGCCTCGCTAAAATATACCTTGGCCACATCAAATTCTACAAGGCGGCTAGACCCAGTCGATTAAGGTAGACCTGTCCGTAAATTGATTTGCTCCGAGACTATAAACGTTTCCAATAATTCTACCGTCTGTAATCTGCATAATAAATGCCACAATTTCGATGGATTTCATAATTAGTCGGTGGAGTGATTATTTAATGGACGAACGGATAGGCTGTGAATTTCAATTATATCGTGATTGGGCCCGTTCAATAATTGATTTGGTTTAATATCAAAGTTAAGAATGTAAAAGAGTTGAAGTGAAAAAGCAAAGGGCACAGAATAGGGATATTGACTAGAAATTTATTATTATACAGAAGAAAGAAGACATAAAACTATGCAAAATGGTGAAAATCCCATTAAAATATCTCAAAAAATAACGAAGCTACAACCGTTTGAACGTACAAATCAGTAATGTCGTACAGTCAACCGGGGTTACTTTCAAATTGAGGGGCGACTTTAAAAATCCAGTTTTTATACCGTATGTTAGTTTTAATTTGGTTAGCATGAAGCCAGTGAAATATCTTGGTAAATTTCCTAACCATTTACTAAACTGCATCAGACTAGAAATACTTATTTATGATTATATAAGTGTTCTAAATTTATCAAAGTGGCCCCGTTTTTTCCTAAAGTAACCCCAGTTTACGGTAATAGTAAATGACGATCGTTGAATTGAGAAAAAGGGGCAGAACATGAACACTTAAAACTTTGAAGACTTGTAATTATATAATTATTTATTCTTTTGAGTTAATTCGTCATTTGCTAGAGAATTTGATCATTTTTCTAGAAAATTTTAAGTTACTGATTTTTCAGTCCTTTTTAGCGGATTCTTTGTCAAAGGCTGCAAGGTTTGTATACGGATTTTTTGGTAATAAGTATACATAAATAAATATTAGAGGACAATCTTACACAAATCGAACTAGCCCCACAGTAAGCTCAAGAAGGCTTGTGTTATGGGTACTAGACGACGATATATTTAATAGATATAAATACTTAAATACATAGAAAACATCCAAGACTCAGAAACAAATATTCATGCTCATCACACAAATATTTGCCATGACCGGGATTCGAACCCAGGACCGTCAGCTTCACAGGCAGGTGCACTACCCGCTAGGCTAAACCGGTCGCATTTTCGTTACATACATACATTTTTTTTTCTTTTTTTAATTACATCTAAGAAGTTGTGTTACAGTTAAAGGCTTGCTGGAGCTGACATCGGCATCTTGACGAAAGCTTCGGAATAACCCATACGACTATGTGTGTCGAATTTTTTTTTTCATGCACCGGTTACATGTATGGATGGAGTGCCCGTGCCACCCCCCTTAATTTAATATATTTGTGCAATTTCACATCACTTTTATGTAGCGCTTCATAGAATACACCTTCCTACCAAATTTCATAATTGTAGTGCTAAGTCTCCGAGAAGAACGGCTGTTACATACGGACGGACGGGCGGACAGACATGACGAAACTATAAGGGTTCTATTTTAAATTTTGATGACCGGTTTAGCCTAGTGGGTAGTGCACCTGCCTGTGAAGCTGACGGTCCTGGGTTCGAATCCCGGTCAGGCCAAATATTTGTGTGATGAGCATGAATATTTGTTTCTGAGTCTTGGATGTTTTCTATGTATTTAAGTATTTATATCTATTAAATATATCGTCGTCTAGTACCCATAACATAAGCCTTCTTGAGCTTACTTTGGGGCTAGTTCGATTTGTGTAAGATTGTCCTCTAATATTTATTTATTATTTGAATTTTGGCTATAACCATACAAATCGTTACTCATCTTCATACATTAATAATCCAATTTACATGCCATTTGTTTGTTCCGTACATTAATTAGGAATCCAGCGTTAGTGTGTAGGTATTTTTTTTTATTTATTTACCAAAAAAAAGTTAGATACAGTTTTACATTAACATCCGTTCGCCAAACACAACGTTTATTGGCGAGTAATGCACTCATGCTCTTAACAAATTAATGTACCTATCTACCTTAAAACCTAAAATAAAATATGTATCTATTAGCAATTTTTTCAATTTAGTTTTTAAGACATGTTTGCTACTACAGTCATGTTCTGGAAAGATGGTATTACGTTTAGTGCTGTGATTTTTACTATAATCAAATACCGGTATCCCCGGATTTATGATACCAAAAAAACAAAATCTAGTTAGCATAAATTCTAGCTCGGCAGCGCTTGCTAGCAACGTTTAGAAAGGGATTAACTTTATTCGATTACCAATCTGCTTTCCGTCCTATTTTCAATATTTAAATAAGCTAGCAAAATCAGGAGTCGATTCTAGGCGTAGGTTTCGCATTTTAAGTTGAGTTAAATTTTCGCGATAACTTGTGCTAACTTACCTAATATAAAGTGTAAAAAAGTGATGTTTGTAACGGCGTTTTTTATAAGCTTTTAATAATAATAATAATATCCATTTATTTCAGGCATTGCCCATAAAGTGTCAGTAAATACAAATTCAGAAATCTTACAAAACTAATGTTAGTATATACAAAACATAATAAACCAGAATCACAGGACCGGATGAGTCCGGTGAGTTTTACTTTTAAATATAATTTATTTACATTTTAGCTTAGGTTATTTTACTATCAAATTTTTTTTTATATTATAGGGGGCAAATCAACAGACGGATCGCCTGATGGTGAGCAATTACCGTCGCCCATAAACACCTGCAACACCAGAGGAGTCGAAAGTGCGTTGCCGGCCTTTCAGAAGGGAATACGCTCTTTTCTTGAAGGTTTGAAGGTCATATCGGTCCAGAAATACCGCAGGCGACAGTTCATTCCATAGTTTGGTTGTACGAGGCAGGAAATTTCTTGAGAAACGCACAGTTGTGGACTGTCAACCATCTAAGTGAGGATAGAAATGCTGACGCGTAGGACGAAAAGATGCGGCAGGGATCATTCCGAACAATGTGTTGTTTTGATAATAAATAGTTATTTGATTGTTTTTTTAATCCTGTAAAAGCTATGACATTCTACTGCAATAGTCCTGTACGAGATAGTAACTAAGAGAAAATGCCAAGATACATGTCGATTCATACAAAAAATTGCTTAACTTTTTTTGTATCCTTTTCGTCAGAAATGTACCACTTCCAGCACCCCTATTAGATATATAATGCCCCACTTTCAAAGAATGACTAGCATCTAGTGACCAGTAGATGCAAATCATGTAAATATTATTATAGCAAACAACTGATGTAAATTGAATGCCATATGAATAAATAAAAAACTTAGAGAATAAGAAATGTCAATTTAATTTAAATGTGAATTGTATGTGTCTACTGTCTAATAGACCCCCAGTTCAATTTCCGCAAGTCGTAAATACTCGAGCGATGCGACGCGATGCGAAAATAGGAACTAACTTTATACTACTTATCATATGTAACATATGTACGTATTAGGTATCCAGGCAATGATTGCCACCGATGTAAAATTTTAAGAGAGGTAGGGCACAGCAAAATGTCATCTTATTCGAATTTGGAGCAGCCCAACTGGGGAAGTACCTCCGCCTTGCAGGAGACAACAGCCATAATAACATTATTTACTATACAAGTATTTAGTGTTGATTTCCTGGAGGTAAGCAAGGTTGAGCTCTCGAGGATGCACTGTGTTGAGAGCGAGGGACCTAATTGTGTTCCTTCTGCTGTCAACACAGTGCATCCACAAATATTGTAAAGGGTCGGCAACGCGCGCGTGACGCCTTTGGAGTTGCGGGCGTCTATAGGCTGCGGTGGCCGCTTTCCATCAGGTGGACTGTACGCTTGTTTGCCACCGGCAATTTTGTATTTAAAAAAAATATTAAAACGAATAATAATTATAATATCAACATTCGCTTGCTCTTTTCCCATTTATTTGGGGTCGGCGCATTTTTTTCTTCCATACATCTCTGTCACTCGTCTCTTCATTCACATCCTTCTTATTCGTATCATCTCTCTCACAATCCATCCTTTTCTATGGCCTGCCTCGTTTCTCGCCTCCATCCACATTCCTATCTAATACTCTTCTTGTTACATGGCTTTCATCCCTCCTCATGACATGCCCGTACCACGGCGATTGGCTCTTAGTTTTTCGGCAATGGATGCTACTTTCATACTTCCCCTTATATACTCATTCCTTATCCGTCCATTATCGTCACACCACGCATCACATCTGTGAGCCAAAATAGTTGACCTGAACTGTATCTGTTAACCATCTTATTGTACACTAATTTATGCAAATAAATTACTTACTTACTATTATTATTAAGAAACAACTAGGCCACAAAGAAAATATCGCCTAGCACTACCGCAAAACAGCAGACTCGTACTTAGGAATAAAAGCGGGTACAACATGTGCGTAATCTATAATAAACTACCGGCATCAATGAAGACATTACCGGGTCAAGAATTTAAGAAAAACAATTTTATGCGATAACTGTTTTTATAATGTAAATGAATTTTTGGGACACACATTTTGACATTTGTTATAAATAAGTAATTAATGTAGTATTATCAATTTGACTTTTGTATTCGTAATTTGTTCTTTAATTTATCCTGATTGACTTTTATCTTAAATTCTATTTTGTTAATATCAATGATTTCAATACGACTTTATATGCAAGAATTTGTTATGACATGGATGGATTTGCGTTGTGCAGATGAGTAATCTGATATATTTCTTAGTTAAGTTGATCTTAATTTTCACATGCCTGAAATGGCTGAATGGAATGGACTGGAACTGCAATGTTAATATATTATTATGTAACACCTGTTGTATACTGTATGTTCTTGTGAATAAAACATTCATTCATTCATTAATTAAATCTAAACCTAATCTAAAACAACAGATCCCCGGAACGGCAGGTACCTGGCGCAGTACTCAATATGCTGTCGGCATAACCACATTACCACTGCCAATTATATCTGCTGGACCAGGTACAAAGCCTGCTCTGGGATCGCAAACACACTCCCTCGACCGCTGACCAAACTTTTTAATTAAAAATCGGGTTTGATCGGGGATACAACCATAAATTATCTTACGATGCCTAAATATTTATTTTCCTCGCTGATTAGAATAATCATCTATATAAAATAAACCTACACAATAGTGCTTTTAGTATTTGGTTGATAACGGTATGAAATAATAAGGTTTCTTATTTGTTTGATTATATTTACCGCAATATTAATGGAAACCATTTAGGCTCGGTTTTATGAAGATCCGTTAGATCTTATGTGGGTTTGTTATGTCAAAAAATGTACTGAGTTACTGAAATTAGATTTGAAATTTGGTCTAACGGGTCTTTATAAAGCCCGGCCTTAATGTTTTGATTAAAGCGCCATCTGTGATTGGTGTTCTGCATTACTAATGTGCGACATTTATATTTGACTACAGAATAAGCGCAATATGTGTGAGTTATTAAACTTAGTAGATACTATATAACGGTGATGGCGCTGACAACATAGATAGCTTGTAAGTTATATAGTGCCTTATTCTCGGTATGATAAAGTTGGTTTTGGCATGCTTGCATTAAATGGCGCTACCGTTTTTGTAAGTCATGAGTTTTTGCTGTATATACCAGGGATATAACAGAGCTCCGGTTCCGGTTCCGTTAAGTCGGAACTTCCGATTGGTTTTAAACATCCGCTTCGGTTCCGGTTCTGTTATTTTTAAAACGGATGTTATATCGGATGTCAAAGCAGCGCAGCGGGGAGAAATGAGCGGCGTACATCAAAAACAAACAGGTTTATAATTTTTATTTAGAATAGACTTAGACCTGCCCTGCATCTATCACTCGGGCTCCGCATCCGGTTCCGCATTCGTTTTCAGTTCCGGCTCCGTTTCCGGTTCTGGTTCCGATATACCGAATTAAAACATCTGGTTCCGCTTCCGGTTCCGATAAAACCACATATGTTACATCCCTGGTATGTACGGCTCATAGAAGATATATGCCAACAAAAAAGTAGGTATCTACTTCAAACAATTCACCATGAATAGATACAGCGTGTTACAAAAATGGTATATGAACCGCTTTAGGCAATAATAGAATAGAATAGAATAGAAAAACATTTATTGATAAACCAAACATACAGCACCACATGAAAATATTTAAACAAATAGAACAAAGTAAAAAAAAAAAAAGTAACACATTTTGAATTATAAAACAGACAAAAAGAACTTATACCTATTTGGTGCTGTTATGGTGGCTACAAAAGGACACCACTCAGCATATGCTGTGGCATACATAATTATACCACAGCGCTGGTCTTCCGTGGGGCCCAGGGCCGGAAAGATAAATCAGAACAGACACACTAGTGACGAGCATATTATGATTGTGTAACAAGTAAGTAGACACTATCATTTTACCAGTTATACAATTACAATGTTTAAGCTTTAGGACAGGGGATGGGAACGATTAAAAAAGAGAAGGGTAGGTGTATAAAAAAAAGGATTATGGTATAACAATATTTTTATATGAGTAAGTATTAATACAAAAACTTCGTAAAACACACTACGGACACGGCAGTTGCAAGCTAAAAAGATATTTTCTGAATTTAAGTTTAAAAGTAAATAAAGTTTTTGAGTTACGAATAGGGGTATCGGTATCGAATTGCGATTCCGAAAATATAAAACATTGCGAGAACGAGATAATAATATATATATATATAGGGGTCAACAACCGTTTGTAAAATGTTTTAATCTACTATTTTTACATGAACGAGTTTTTAATAAAAAAAAGAAGTAATTTTCGCAATCGCAATTCGATATCGATTATTCCCTTATTGAAATCAAAATCAAAACATTTATTCTGCAAATAGGGCTCAAGGGCACTTTACAAATTAAAATATATCTATATCAATTAAAAATGATACAATAGTCAAAATATCATTAATTAAATATAGTGTTACATGTCAAGACTAAGAAACTAATAACAATCCAGATTTGTTAGAGATGTATCTCTAAGCGTCAAGATAATAAATAATAAAATAAACTTAAGAGGCTTTAAAATGCTTTGATTTCAAATTATGACAAAAGTATTGATAATACCAGTAAAATTATTAAAGGATACGATGATTTTATTAAAGTTTTAAATAGTAACATAGCCATTTTTTGATTTTATTGTGTGTAATATTTTTTAAATTGAAGCGGAAAACAAAAGTTTTTATATTGAAAATGGTCTATTTGGAGTGATGTTTGAAACGATTCCAAAAAATACATTTAAAGTTTAAGACATAAGGTCGCCATAGTCCTTTTCTAGATAGTAACGTTGAGAAATTGTCAAGATACGTGTCAATTCAAACAGAAAATGGCTTAAATAGATGAGCGTTTTTTAACTGATAAGGACCCTTAAAAAAGCTCAAAATTAAAGCTTAAAATTGCTCAAAGGTTAACTGGAAGAGATCCCTTACAGGGATAAGTTCGCCTTTGTACATGATTGATCTGTTTTTTTTTCTGTATAATTTATTTTACTTGTCTTGTGTACAATAAAGTATTTACATACATACATACATAAACGCTACAAATAGCATTTTCGTAACACCCTGTCATCGATTTAAAATACCCTAGATGCACCATCCGCCTGTCAAAAGTGTCCGCGCTCAAGAGTGCTTAAATGCCTTTTAAGCACTCTTGCGCTCATAGTCGCGCGCTAGCCATCGGTGAGTAAACATGCCCGAGTGCTCCGTAAAAAATGCATAAACAACACGTTAACGACGTTAAAAAAGGATGTAATTTCGTAATTTCGGTGAGTATTTATTTAAAGTTTCTTTATTTAATTGATTTGTAGTTATATTAAGCTTTAACGCGCTTATAACAATTATTTTATCAAAATATCAGACACGACCAGCTATGCTACTGTCTCTTTCCCTCACGTTGAGTGAGTCGTATATCGAAACGAAACGGGAGACCTATGAATCGGACTATAGTAAAATTTTGAAGGAATGGAGTCGCAGACTGACTAATTTTTTATGAAAGCTTTCAAGTATTGTTTGTTATTAGTGCACACCTATGGAGTGTGTATGTAGATATGTAAGATCGTAAAAACTATAAATTAAAATATTAGCGTTTATCTAAAAGAAAGTGAATAAAAAGTATTAAATGATTTATGGCTGTTTGTAGAAAGATAAGTTCTGTAATTTTGAGGGGTATGTTACCTATATGTAATTTCAAAATGTAAAATAAAGATTTCAAAGCTAGAGACACTATCATATATATAAGTTACTCTGATTCAGTGTATTTTTTGTAAATTAAACCTTGTTTTTAAAAATATTGTGTTACGGATAATAATATTCTATTTCTTCTTTCAAGTTCCCTCTTCAAATTCCCTCCTGTTTTTGAAAACTCGAAGCTCAAGCCAATGTTTCATTTGTGTTTCATTTATATTTATAGAAATGTACACACACAAAAAGTAATACACATACACATAGTTACAATAATTAGAGATTGCTACCTCACTTTAACACGTATACTTAGAATACACGTACACACACAACGCGGTCTTTTTTTTTTTTTTTTTTTTAGCCTCTGTAAATAAAAATGCGTTGCACAAAATTTAAGGTCCTGGCAAAATACCAGCGATGTGGCTAGCCACATCATAATGCTGAGCCAGCGCCTATTCTGTACCACGACACATGGTTTTGTATTTAATTTGTTTTTAACGTTAGTTCTAAGCTGCATGCCTCTCTTTGATATTTTAACTTTTTATTTCTTGTGTTTCAATTTTTACCATGTATGTTGTGGAAAAGAATAAAGAATTTATCTATCTATCTATCTAAGTATAACTTATTCGATTAACTGCTTTAAATTTAGAACTGCTTTAATTTAATGGTAACATAACATGAAATTACAGTAGAACCATTTAAAGTGGCTTTGTCATAGTCGCTTGAGTATCTTGATCAAAATATCTTAGCGCCACACACAAACACTAGGTGTTTTGGATGGTCCCATCCATGGTCTTCGTCATCAGCTTCTGTTCTCCAAATGCTACTTTCTGAATGCAAATGCTCGATTTGTTACCGAAAAACTAAAATCGCTATATGTTTCCCCTGGTTTTTTGAGGATTTCCCTCAATTCCTCATGGATACCATAATAACTAGTTTACGGCAACAACGGGACCAACATGCTTCGAGCATATGATTCCAAACAAAGAAAGAATTTTCCGAATCGGTTCATAAACTACGGAGTTCTAAAGTAACACACATTAAAATAATAAAAATTAAAAAAGAACATACAACATAATAAATCGATTTATCATTACTATTTATAATAAATCGACGTTAACACCTGACGTCGTATACTTGTTTACCACCTACCTATTTTAAACAAATCATTTTCGACTCCACGGTACACGATACCGACTCTGTTCCAATGTATGTCCAATGCTGCCAACACAATCAGTCCCGACTTGATTCGTGCAATTTGTAATGCTGTAACCGCCAAACGCTCTCATTTAAAATAAAACGTTACGCTGGTGATATAAGGCTGACTATTGGAAAAAAATAAATTGATCCCAATTGACTTACGCTCGTTTAGCGTGTGTCTAACACGCACACACTCACAATGTCAGCTCGGCCGGCTCGGACACTTTTTCGTCTTGAATTTGTAGGTGGTAGTATTTTAAATCGATGCACCCTGTATATAAACCCAGTCTAAATAATCTACCCTCCTTTGTCGCGGTCTCGTATTTATTGCTTACACACTCCGGATGTGAGCCCGGACGTATTTAATGTCGAACAGGAAATTAGGCGGTGGGGTGGTTGAAACGAATCTTTTGTAAAAATGTCGTAATACAATAGGAATATTGACTGTAACTTTATTGCTTTGTAATAAAGTAGGTACGTGTGTTATCATAAGGTAAATGTCCCAGTTCTGGGACATAAACTATTGAGCATTAAGATGTTGTGTGTCAAGTCAAAAGTCCTTGACCAGTGTGTGTTGCCAGTGATGACATATGGATCCGAGACATGGGCGCTAACGATGGGCCTCATAAGAAAGCTCAAGGTCACCCAAAGAGCAATGGAAAAACCTATGCTCGGGGTTTCTCTGCGTGATAGAATTAGGAATGAAGCTATCCGTAGCAGAACTGGGGTCACCGACATAGCCTTCAAAATTGCGAGACTTAAGTGGCAGTGGGCAGGGCACATTGCTCGCAGGACTGACGGTCGATGGGGCCAGAAACTGCTTGAGTGGCGTCCACGCACCGGAAGACGAGCTGTCGGTAGGCCTCCGACAAGGTGGAGTGATGACCTGGTGAAGGTCGCGGGAATCCGGTGGAAACGAACGGCACAGGACCGGTCTAAATGGTGAGCCTTGGGGGAGGCCTATGTTCAGCAGTGGACGTCTTTCGGCTGAAATGATGATGATGATGATGATTAAGGTGTTGAGAATAAGGACGTTTGCCTTCAATACTTAAATATATTCAATTTTAGAAGCCATGGTTAAGGGGCTCTTAGCTCAGAATGACCTTCGATCTGAACTCTCCGTTTTCTGTTTTTTTTACGGCTTATTAAAATAAATAAATAAATAAATATTTTTTGGACAATTTTACACAAAACAACCTAGTCCCAAACTAAGCAAAGCTTGTACTATGGGTACGAGTGACGATATACATACTTATATAGATAGATAGATACTTAAATACATAGAAAACATCCAAGACTCAGGAACAAATATTCGTGTTCATCACACAAATACATGCCCTGACCGGGATTCGAACCCGGGACCTCCAGCTTCGAAGGCTTAAAATGGTATACCGCCAAAAAACCAGTTTTTTGAACTTAACTATTGTGAGGATGACTTAAAAAATAAAAATGTCTCTTCTGTTGTTAGAGACGTCAATAAGGAACAGTTATATGTACATTTGACATATGCAAGTGCATTAAACAACATACTAATATTAAAAACAGAGCTTTGTTGGACCATAATTTAGATTTAGATTTAGATTTCATTTATTACACAATACAAGACTTCATTATAAATTACATTTAAGTCAATTTAAAAGAATCCCTATTGTGGTCGTCAATGCATTGAATAGAAATAATAACACACAATAAAACAATTAAAACAAAAGAAAAACAAACATAAATTAAATAAAAATAACATTTCAAGTTTCACCCAAGAGGATCGTCATACTATTATTAATGTAGGTATTGATAACAATATAATAATGGTTAAAAGTCATGTTTGAATGAATGACAAAAAAGTAGTCGGTTTTTTTCCAAATTTGGTTCCTACAAATGTAGATAAGGTATTGAAGAACCGATAACCGTTTGTGCTATAAATATGTATATATATATAGTTTTGATAAAACTTGTCAAAAATCGATGAATAGCTCGTGGCGCTCGTTATAACAGCGTAAAACCCGCGTGTCATCATGACTTCAGATTTATTTATTTGTATAGCTGGAGGTCCCGGGTTCGAATCCCGGTCCGGGCATTAATTTATGTGATTAACACGAATACTTGTTCCTGAGTCTTGGGTGTTTTCTATGTATTTAAGTATGTATTTGTCTATATAAGTAAAAATAGTAGATGCGGCTCTTTCGCTTTTTTACGATACAATATATGATATATTTGGCCACTGCGTACCTAAAAAACTTCGTAAAATACACCGTAATCGCGTATATCCCGTGTACTACACAAATAATATTATAAATGACATCCGGCGTAAAGCCGACGCACACCGTCTATGGAAACGGAGCGGGGATGAAATCGCTCGTAGTAATTTTGAGGCACTTCGTGTAAAGATAAAAACAGATATTAAAATTGCACATAATTCTTATACTAACGAAGTTTCATCCAACCTGTGTCGGGACCCTAAAAAATTTTGGCAGTATGTAAACTCACTGCGCACTCGTGGTGGGTTCGAGCCCGTGGTGACGTTGAGGGACGTTGAGCGCGAAGGCGCGGGCGCCGCGGCCGCCTTCGCCGAGCACTTTCGCTCCGTGTTCCTGCCGAGCGCGCCGGCACTGCAGCCCGCGCGCGCCAGCGCCGCCGCGCCCGCCGATAATCGCCGCGTAGATATAAGTGTTTTTAACTTTATTGACGTAAGACAAGCCATCAGGAAACTAAAACCTAATACGTCGCCGGGACCGGATGCGATACCGGCATTCGTCCTCAAAGGATGCGTAGAGGAACTCCTCGAGCCGATTACGTACATATTTAATTTAATTTTAAAAACGGGTCAATATCCCTCGTCTTGGAAGAAGTCTCGCGTCACACCGATTCCGAAATCTGGTACAAAAACAAAAGTCGAGAATTACAGGCCGATAGCCATACTTTGTGCGCTCGCTAAAGTGTTTGAAACTGTCATGCACGGCAGACTTTTGCCACAGTGTGTACCGTTCATAACACAAGCCCAACACGCATTTCTCCCACAAAGATCGGTGGCTACAAATTTGGTAACACTTGTGGACCAAATATCTTATAACCTAGATAACAGAAACCAAGTCGACGTCATTTATCTAGATTTCCAGAAGGCGTTCGACCGCGTCGATAATGATGTTCTTCTACTTAAACTGGGCATCATGGGTTTCACACCTAGGCTCCTGAAATACACACACAGGAACGTTTACCTTACTGGGCATACTGAATTGCCTGTAAGCATTATAAATAAGCCAAGGGAATTCTAATTAAAATAAAAAGAACTTATTTAGATATTCACAGAGCGGAAGATCAAAGAATAAAAATGTATAAGAATTGCCTTTTAGGAGGAAAATGGCGGGGTAGTCATTAAGATATAACATATTCTGTGACAACGACAGTGGGAATGCGCCCTGCCTAGTTATAAATAGACATCGTAGCTTATGGATACTTGCGACAGCAGAATCACAAACTATATGGTATGGTCTCATGCTAATCTAACGCCATTCTTTAAGGCCGTGCAACGAGAAATATCGCGTTCTTTGAAACGCTGTTCTACCCAGACGAGGAAACAATAAGGATTGATTTTCAGATACATGATTCTTGACTATATGATTGTAATTCTGACAATAGCCGAAACATGATTGCTAAAAATTTTCTCGATAGAAAAAAAACCAAAATTGAGTCTTTATTTATCCTTTTATTACTCAGCCTACTAAAACAAAGCATTATTAGAAGGCACAATTAAGTTAAAATGATGGCATTTTACCCCATCTAAACTCTGTCAAGATGAAATTTAATAAAACTGCACATAGTCAGATATTTATAAACATGATCGCTTCTAATTTTTTAGACAGAAAAAAAGTCCAAAGATTTTTCTTTATTTTCCTTTTTTTAATCAACCTACTAAAACAACCCATTATTAAACAACACAATTAATTTATTGTACCTCATCTTAACTCTGTCAAGAGGAAATTTAATAAAACTGCTAACAGTCAGATATTTATCGAGATTTGTCTAGAAAAGCCATTCCCGAAGTGTTGCATCCCGTTTTATCGTGCGCGAACGACATATGTGTGTGTCTTTCACGGGGGGCGTGGCTGACCTAATCGAGACATCCCCTTAAAGTCGGTTGCACCAACATACGATCACAGGCCGATCATCATCAAATATGGCGCCGGCAGCTGTCATCCCCTTTTGTCCGGGTGTGCCTAAGACGTTTTATGACTAAGTCGCGTTTTGCCTAAACTTCAATTTTCAGTGGCATTAAGACTATGTTGTTTGCTGTCTATTTCGCTTTTTGTCTAATTGGTTGACTGCCTGTTTCGACGAATGACTTAAACGTTTTATGACTAAGTCGCGTTTTGCCTAAACTTCAATTTTCAGTGGCGTTAAGACTATTAAGCTTGTTGACTAATTCGCTTTTTGACCATTATGATGACTTGTCTAACTCTCAAACTGGCATTTTCGCGTTTTGCCTAAACTGCAAAATTATAAAGGAGTTCGTTATCGTTACGAGTACAAACTCATTATCTTTTTTTTCCTTTGGCTGGCCACTTAAATTTGAAGTGATTCTAAAACACAATTCAACTGCCAAGTAAATGTCATTTTATTTCATAGGGAATTTGTTATCCGACGACATCATGGAAAAAGAAAAGATTATTTTTGTAAAAAATAAAAAAGGCTCTAATAATCTATACAAAATAATATAATACAAACTCTACTTGTAATTTATTTTAGACCTAACACGTTTTAGGCATAGGGCATAATAGGCATCAGACTCTATAGACCTACTGCCTATTAGTCTCAATCCTATAGTAGGTCTAATGTGTTTGAGACCCATAGCGATTTAGCTCAAACAGTTTTAGTCCTAATGCTTTTTAGGCTTGAGTCTAATGTATAGGTTGACCAAACGCGTTTCAGACCTAAAGCGATATAGCTAAACCAGTTTTAGTCCTAATGCAAATCGGTACAACAGATATGAGGGCATAATGATTATTAGGAAATTAGAGTTTTAGACTAAAAGCGACTTAGGCAGTGTATCGATATAGGTAAAAAACGTCTTAGGCACACCCGGACAAAAGGCCCAATAAGTTAGCACACCCTCACGCACACATAAGAATTAAACCATGCATGGAATTCGAAACGTCATTATGAGATCAAAAATCTGTATACCTACTATCATATCTTATATCCGATCAAGTAGGTACTTGTTAGGATAAGTTTTCATTCCCTTGCAATCTCCTAGATACATCATGTGGCATTTTGAAATGAAATGAAATCATTTATTCTTCAACTTAGGCATATTACATGCACTTATGAATGCCAAAAAACTACCACCGGTTCATAAAATAAACCTCTGCCTCGAAAAGAACCGGCGTAAGAAACTCGGCGTGGTGTCATTTTTTCAGACTACAGAATTAAAATGCTACAATATAAAAAAAATACATATATATATTATAATTGACCGAGTGAAACGAAGGTCTCTGTTTCAGCTTCGACAAAAATGCTTTCGTATGTCCGGATTTCTTGATTTCCGTTTGTTCTCCTCTACAGGTCGCATTTCGCAACCGATTCTCGTGAAATTTTGTGAGCAGGCTCGATATTCATAATTGATCTTTTTTATAATGTCAGATTTTGTAAATGATAAAAATCACTCACGAGGTCTACAACTCACAGATCCACTAGTATTTAGGACAGAATATTTCTGTGTTAGATTACTACCATTTATTTGTGTTAGGTATGAATTAGAGATCTAATGCATGTCCCTTAATGCCATAAAATTGTAAGGTCACGGAAGACTCCAATGGCATCCTGTGACTCTTCCCAAGACTGCAAAATGAATTTTATCAAACCCACCAGCATCAGTAGTCGATCTACCTTTCGTGAAGCCGAACTGCTGTGCGTGCAAAATACTGTGTAAATTAAAGTAAGAAATTAATTGTGTCGGCATTATTTTTGCTAAACGCAGGCAGGATAGAAACTGGACGATAATCAGAAGCATTATCTTTATGGCCTGATTTAAAAATAGGAACTACTTTACTATATTTCATTAGATCTGGAAATATGCCATTGTCTATACAAGTACTAAAAATGAGAACTAAAATAGGTGCATAACGACCTCCAGAATAAATTTCAGTACATTGACTGACACGCCCCATAAGTCTTCTGTGCTCTTTATTTTTATCATTTTAAAATACTTTTTTATGTGGCAATACAGACTTTCCAGAGAACGTAGTACGAATTGTTAGTCTCGCTATCCCATTTCTGCCCAAAGATCCCTGTACGGTCCACATACCGCACATTGCCATCTCAGCGAAATTACCTTCGATCGCGTAAACTATTAAAATACACGTCAGTACACGTTTACAACTAGCACTCAACACGCGTGTCCTCATTTGCACTATCATTCATAATATCGCGCTTTTATAGTAGTTTTATATTGTATCAATAAAGTGTTTACCTTGACTATATTAGTGAGTTATCATTACAATCAAGCAAAGAACATTATACTTGGTGTGTGTGGCACCAGCAGCCCATACAATCCCTAAGACCTGTGACTGCGCACAGCCTCTTAGCAGTCGCAATTACACTCACTGTGGCGCATAGAAGCTGCTGTACTCGCTCTAAGACTGCTGGTCTCGCTTCTGTCATGAGCACCAGAATATGGTATATTGGCAAATCGATGAGCGGTTCTGTATCGAACGTGTCTGCGGTACTGTGAGATGTCGTGCGAGAGTGGGCTTTTACTCTTAGAGAGGTAGGGCACAGCAAAATGTCATTTTGCTCGAATTTGGAGCAGCCCAACTAGGAACACAACACTACATACCTGTATAGTAAATAATGTTATTATGGCTGTGGTCTTCTGCAAGGGGGTGGGGGACCTTGCAGAAGACCACAGCCATAATAACATTATTTACTATACAGGTATGTAGTGTTGTGTTCCTGGAGGTGAGCAAAGTAAGTAAGAGTAAAGTTGTGTTTATTTTTGCTTTCACGCCTGTTGGACATGGTTCAAACAGTCTCCACTAGGTGGTTCTTTAATATTCCGTCTACAGTAGAATCCGCTTATAACGACTCCGCTTATAACATTTTATCGCTTTTAACGACTTCGAAATCACCACACATTAGATATGATATCAAACATTTTCAAAGTAAATCAGTCCGTTTTGTGCGACGTAATATCACCGGTCCCTTGACTGTCGCTTTATCCGGATTCCTTCTATCTTTTTTGGTCTGTCATCTCATACTTTTACCGTCACCATTTTTTTTATTGTACTCTTCATTACTCTTTTGTCGCGGTCGCGGGATCGATTCCGATGAAAGCCCGACCTTAATCCGTGGCTTTCCGCCCTAGAGCTTAGTGTTAGTCACGAGAAATTAAAATGGACGGTTTTAATGTGGCGTTTTGGCGCAGCTAGCTTAGTGAGTAGTGACTGGGTAACTTTGTCTGTATTTTTCCATTCGGTTTTTCATGAGGACTGAATGGTAATGTTTTTCTGAGAAAAAATGGGAGAAGAGGATTTTGAAGCCGTTGCGTCGGAGATCTCCGGGCACATAACAAAAGAATGTTATAGTTTTTTGCCGGGAGAGGAGGAGGTAATCCAGATTTTGTCGTAGAGAAACCTGACCGCCCCACCGGTCAGGGCTCGGAAATCTGTATTTTGAGCCCTCCGTAGGATTTTTTTTGAAGTGTACAGGACTTATTTCTAAATTCTAGCAGAGAGACTTGTTAATAAACGCACAAGCGTTACAGCATATATTTTTTTGAATACGAACCACTTAATACTGCTTGAACTAGTTACTATGCAAAATGCACTAAAATTGGTTCATTTCGCTGGGTACCCCTTAACGCATAATAAAAAAAAAGTTTGTAAAATGTCATTAATCTTGTTGCGACTTGTGAGTTTCTGTAATTGGCTCCATATTTCTATTTAAGATCAAGTGGCAGCTTTGCTCAGTTTCTAGTACCTGTAGCTTCCAACAATGTCACTCAAAATAGTCCACTGGCACGTATGTCCACATCTTATAATGAAATCTGTAAGGACGTTGATATTTTTCGTTTAATTCTGAACTCATTCAAAAATAGTGTTAAAAAATTGTCTCATAGTTAAGTAATTTACTAATCCTTGATCTCATTACATTTAATTCTGATAATTTGTTATTAGCATGTCATTAGAATGTTGTGTTTGGTTATTATTGAAATGTAAATTTAACACTTGTCTCATTAAGCTACTGTATATGTCTTCATTTGAAGAAACTCGACCCAACACCTGGACCATAAGCGCCATCTACGGAAGACTCGGCCCAAGCCCTCATATTCCTACACAAAGAATGATCAGGGGCAGTTATACTGCACACAGTGCGACCGAACATTTATATCCAAATTCGGTTTTGCGAGCCATATCCGTGCTCATCAGAGAAAGTTGTAAGGGTCGCCAGCGCGATAATGGATTAGGTTTAATGTACTTCTTAAGAGAATTAGGATCGGAAGGTGCGATTTGGAGGGAGCCTTTTGTATGTGGCTCACGTACTCAGGCCATGGTAGCCTGCCGCAGTGGGACAGGTATCTGTTAATCCTTGTCCTCAGGGCCGGCGTTGGTACCAACGGCTGGGCCCTGTCTCCGAAGAAAGAAGAAAGAAGACCGACGTAATTGTAAGTGTTAGTTTTTAAGTATCAGAGGTGCGTATCGCATCCCGTGTTCACCCCAGGGTTACTCAGTTTTTTGAGTGAAGCTATCTGATGGGCCCGTGGCTATCGGGGAGTCCTGGAGTGAACAGTCTCAAATAATTTACATCTTCTTATCTTGTCTAAATAAATAAATAAAAGATGCTAATATGTTAAGCAAAGCATTTCATTTGCTTATGTGTTTAGTTTTAATCAGTAATATTAATATTGTCATATGACGCTAACCTAATGCCTCCATTCTCATTTCACGAAATCGCGTAATCTGTCACTGTTTTAGTGGTTGTCCGCTGGCGCTAGTTGCGACTTGTGACAGACCACAGATATTTAAAGATTGTTTAAGGTCGCGTTCATGTTTGTCTGTTTAAATTGTAAATTATGACATTTATTTAATTGTTATGTTGTTTGTGACTTTAGTGTTTTTTGTCTTTCGTGGCTTCTCGTGGTCCCAAAGGAAGACCAGCGCTAGCCAATGGCTAGCACTATGCTGATTTGGGGCCATTTCGTGGCTATTTTCTGTATTTTGGTGTTATGTTAATTTGTACTGTGTCTGTGCCACGAATAAATGTTTTTTCTTTCTTTTTTTTCTTTCTTTCAAAGCTGTTGGAACTCCTAGAATAAATAAAGAAATAAAAACTACTCATTGAGACGGTTCCAATGAGCCTAAACACGACGGGTCTGTCTTGTGTGGTTTAGGAGTTCCCATGGCCACCTTCTGTCTCCGACTTTCCATCGTCATGCTAGGGTACTCACACTCGTTCTTCGGCGCTGGCGGCTTGCGCGTCGCCCAGTTGGTGCGGATGGAACGGGATCCAAGCCACTGCCCGTTCATCGCCGTAATCGCCGACTCCGCCTCCTAAGAAAAAAAGCGATTTTTTTAAAATATACAACGACGGTGGCAATCAAGCGTACTGTCCTGATGGTAAGCGGAAACCGTAGCCTATAGAACCTCGCAACTCGAAAAGCGTCACTTACGCTTTGCTGACCGTTTATACAATTTGAGGATGCACTGTGTTGACAGTAGATGGTACAAATTTAGGTTCCTCGCTCTCAACACAGTGCATCCTCGGGAGCTCTGGCAACCTTGCTCACCTCCAGGAACACAACACTACATATACGACTGTAAAATAGTACATTATTTATCATTATTGAAAGTAGAATTATGTCACTTATGGCAGTGCAACGAGAAATATCGCATTCTTTGAAACGCTGTTCTTCCTAGACGAGGAAACAGTAAGGATTGATTTTTAGATCTACGATTTTTTACTATATGACTGTGTTTCTGACAATAGCCGAAACATGATCGCTAAAAAATTTCTCGATAGAAAAAAAATCCAAAATTGAGACTTTATTTATTTTTTTCTTACTCAGCCTACTAAAACAAAGAAAGAAAGAAGGAAAACATGTTTGTTTAGCATATAAAATATTAAAATAATAATAAAACAAAGGAAAATTAAAATACAACTAATATATGCTAAAATGGTCGCCACTCAGCTTGGTGCCACGAAATAAGCTATTAGGCATTAAGTCGTGGCGCTGATTTTCAGTGGCGCCTGGTAACCGGAGTAGCTGCCACTTATTGAGTATACCACTTACTTAAGGGTCCTTATCAGTTAATAATATACATCTATTTATGCCATTTACTGTGTGACTTAACACTTATCTAGAACTTTTCTCGCAAAGCATTATTAGAAGACGCAATTAAGTTAAAATCATGGCATTTTACCTCATCTAAACTCTATCAAGATGAAATTTAATAAAACTGCACATAGTCAGATATTTATCCGACTCCGCTAATCGTCTTTGAATCCCTCGAACCAATTCACGCCGGACTCGCTGGTTTCAATACAAATCCAGTAATCTTAATGGTTCTTCGAATCTTTTGATTCGTTTAACTCCAGATTTGATCGAAATATACGAAAGTTTACCAGTTTTAGCTCCGGGTCCACGATACCCGCGCAAAGCGATCTTCAGTCGGCTCCGTACCGAGTCGGAGTTAATAACTCCTCGGATTCGATAAGATTTGAAAAGAGTCGATAAGGAATCGGCACCGCTAACGGATTCGAATCATTTAAATATTCAAGTCCGGATTTATATACCCATCTCTAATTCAAATACCTGCCAGTTGGGTTTATCAGTCCGTGCGAGGACCGATGAAGTACTTACCGATTTTTTTAGGAAGGACACGAAGCCATATCCTTTAGACTTTAGTGTTTGAGGATCCCGTACAACGCGACAGTCTCTGCGAACAACAAGAAATCAAAAATCAAGATCATGAATCATTTTGTATTAACATGTACCGCTGCTAACGAAAACTACAAATTTAGATATAAAGGAAAAAATTAAGCACCGATCAGGATTTGAACCTTTGCACTCGCGGCCGTGAAATGAAGGAACGGTTGAAGAATTTCGGGTCCGATGGCAGTTGCACCCATAGCTCGCTATTGGCTAGAGCGACTGGCCGCGAATGCCGGGAGGTCGCAGGTTCAAATCCTGCTCTGTGCCTAAATTATTAAATTTTTCCTTTATTTCTAAATTTATCTAATCGGTGTTTGACAAATATAGTAGACTAGCTTTTGCCTGCGACAATTTCCGCGTAGAATTTGCTCGTCGCTTTAGAATTTTATTGCTATTATTTTATATCAGACGCTTACCTAGTTATCGCATTTCCATACAAACTTCCACCCCCTTAAGGGATGATTTACGGTATAAAAAGTATCTTAGATCCTTTCCCGGACCTCAAACTACCTCCATACCAAATTTCGGTTCAATCGGTTCAGCGGTTTAAGCGTGAAGAGCTAACAAACAGACAGACACACTTTCGCATATAATATTAGCATGGTTTGTTAACCAAGGGTTGAAAAACACCCATTTCAGACGAGATAGTTAAGAGGTTGAAATGAGTTTCCACCGAGTTAAACACTGCTTTTCATATCGAATACGAGGAAACTAAAAAAAAATGATAATTTGCACAAAGTTTTTTTTGGATAAGAGGCCTTATAGGTTTCAAAATATTTTGATTTCAAATTATGACAAAAGTATTGATTATACCAATAAAGTTATTGAAGGCTACGATACTTTTATCAAAGTTTTAGATAGTAACATAGCAATTTTTTTATTTTATTGTGTGTAGTAGAATTTAAGCGGAAAAAACAAGTTTTTAGCTTGGAAATGGTCGATTTGGAGTGATGTTTGAAACGATATTTCATAATGAAATATCAAAAAATTACATTTAAATTTTGTGACATAAGGTCGCAATAGTCCTGTTCTAGACAGTAACATTGAGAAAATGTCAAGATCCGTGTCAATTCAAATAGAAAATGGCATAAATACATGAGCGTTTTTAACTGATAAGGACCCTTAAGAACCGTTTTGGCGGGAATTGTTAACTGTGAATAGTGTTATTGTATGGACTTTTTTTATTAATAATTAATTGTACGCCTGTACAGTGCCGTTACCATGAGTTTGCATGACTGAACTCGCTAGCGACTGCGTAAACGATTTAGTTTGCCGACTCTTAGTTCTGTTGCGTAACCGCCAGAGGCGCTGTACTTATCCCATACAAATGTTTACGCAATCGCTAGCGAGTACGGTCATGCAAACTCATGGTAAAGGCACTGGTTACTGTCATTGCCTAATATAACTTCGATTCACCATACTTTTCTTTTTTAACAGAGTTCTGCTCTAGAGTAGAAATGTACCACTTTCAGCACGCCACTTAGATAAACAACGTCCCACTCTCAGAGTATGAGAGATGATAAATTATACAAATACAAATACAATTACAAACATTTATTCTGCAAATAGGCCACAAGGGCACTTTTACATGTCAAAGTATTAATTTACAGTTCAAGAAGGAATAATAATTTCGAGTTTACAATTATAACAAAATTAATGTCATACAGTGAAGGTAAACTTGAAAAGTTATCTATTACAAATATTACAACATCAGTAAAGTTAGAGATGTATACGGTCTCAAGATTAAACAAGCAGTATAATGAAATTAATATAATATCCCAGAGATGTACATGGTCTCTGGGCGTCAAAATTAAAATTAATTTAATATTGTTAGAGATGTATATAGTCTCTAAGTCACTGATAATAAAAACGAATCCACAACAGGATGATGTCTCTCGTCAATCCCCTATAAAAAGACACTAGTATTAACGTAGTCACTATGTCCTAGCAAGCATGAACAGACCGGACTCCACAAACAGCACCCGATCACGAGTATGACGCGTATCTCAGCCATCGATATATGATTAATAGATTGAAATACAATCTGAATGGAATAAAATCTGTTTCTGACACTATCTCGTTACGAAAACCATGTAAGGGACATTTAATATGTAAACCAGTAAACTATTAACACAGGACCCTAAAAAGTGCTGACTACTGAACCAAATGAAATCGCCGACCCTTTGACCCTCCCCAATCCGTCCTTATCGCTCCAGTGCCCTCTCGAATCTTGCATCTCTGTCGGTATAAATGTTTAATGTTGCTCGTAAAATGTTTACATTCGTGATAAGGACCGGACGGGGTTTAAAATGTGTTTGTGAAAAAATATAGGAATGTACATTGAAGAGAAAAAAAGGTACACTTTGTATGGGAATTCAAAGTATATACTCATTTAGTTTCTCTTGAGTGTACAATTGGCGGAGTGTAATGTTCAAGATTTCTTATTTTCATGTTTACTGCAGCTATTAATAGTCCTTATCAGTTGAAATAAGGTAAATTGATTAGCTCAGAAAGTCCTTTTTATGCTTTAAAAACAGATATAAAAACTTTCTAAGTAAGTTTTATTAATGTTTTCACCTTGTTGAAGTGATATTTTTGATCCATATGACTACAAAGTATAAAAATATGATTCTATATTATTAAATAAACACAAGATACATACTTACAACTACAACAAAGAAACAAATAAAACCAATTACAAAAAAAACACTCCATCTAAAAGTTCTGCCTTATTATCCACAAGAAGAGTGCAAACAATATTTGAAATCCGAAAGTGCTATTTGTAACTTTTTTAAACAATTTTATATTGTGATGTTGTGTTAAAAAAATCTAGTACCTACGCTAAATCTCGGGATTAGGTAGTGGACCCCGGGTATCCTACTATATTTAGGATTCAACTGTACCGAAAAAAAAAATCCTTGCTCTAGTGAGGTGAAAAGATTTGTGTTATACACGGCTGCAAAGTTATTTTACGTCTCGTGTGTTGCAACACTCGCTATGCTCAGGATTCTATTTTTGAACCACTCGCTTCGCTCAGGATTCTATTTTTGAACCATAGAATCCATTCGCTAGATCGTAGTTCAATCTTAAAATCCATTCACTGGCTCGTGTTTCAATTCTACACTCGCCGTTAAAATACAACTTTGCACTCTTGTATAACAAATAACTATTTCATAGAATCCATTCGCTAGCTCGTAGTTCAACCCTAAAATCCATTCGCTAGCTCGTGTTGCAATTCCATACTCGCGGTTGAAATACAACTTTGCACCCTTGTATAACAAATAACTATTTAATAGAATCCATTCGCTAGCTCGTAGTTCGATCCTAAAATTCATTCGCTAGCTCGTGTTTCAATTCCACACTCGCGATTGAAATACAACTTTGCACCCTTGTATAACAAATAACTATTTGATAGAATCCATTCGTTAGTTCGTAGTTCAACCCTAAAATCCATTCACTAGCTCGTGTTTCAATTCCACACTTGCGGTTGAAATACAACTTTGCACCCTTGTATAACAAATAACTACGATTATTACACAATAAGTATTCTTTACCTCACTATCTTGTACGAATAATGAGTTATATTTTTTGGTCAAACATCATACTGTAATGTAAGTACGGAATGCAATCTCGAACCGAGATTGACAATTTGAGATCTCTTCCGAATAATATGCGAGATAAAAACAGTAACAGGCTTTAAGTTTCTTCTTTACTTGTTAATTAGAGTCGACATTGTAAACAAATATTGGTATGTTTGCAAAAATAATCACTATTATTATTTTATTTAAAAATACGGCGCTTATTTGGCAATGTTGTTTTTAAACCTACTTCCAGGTGGAAAGATTGTCAGAATCATAAATATAGTATCTTAGAATATGTGTTTTTGAAGATAAAAAAAATGAGCCTATTATAAATTAATGTTTAGCTGAACCGTAATTTTCTTGGACTACCAGGGAAACCTCCGACACGACCACGTGGCAGGTTTTTTTGAACCTGACTGTGGTTTTATAGGCCGGGCCCAATAAAGCGATAGGAGTGCGCGGTTGGAGAGTAGCCTGGGGACAATCCATTGGAAACCTCCGACACGACCACGCGGACGGTTTAAACACTGGATACTCTAAGAGTTTGCGCTCCAGTGAGATTGGTTGAGCGGTTACAACCAAATATGCATGGCCCAAACCAAATACCTAAATAGCGTAAAGAGTCTAATATTTTCATTGTATCTAGTTGACACAGTTCTTGCAGGAAAGCATATCAAACGATTCGACATGTTTTGTTTTCTTGTGTAACTACACATTGTAAATACCTATTGTTATTTTTTCCTTTTTTTCTTTCAATTCTCTTTTGTTTTTTACCACTTACATTTACTTAAGTAGGTTAAGTAGTATCATTGTAATAAGCATATTTTGGAGAAAATGACTGACTGTCGAGTTGCTTTCGGCGTTTCTTCTCGGCAGTGGTCTCATGAGAAACGCTAGTAGTATTTGACTTGTAAAAGTGCCTTTGCGGCCTCTTGCAGAATAAAGTTCATTTATTTCATTTAAATCTGAGGTGTGAGTGGAATCGAACCAACGAAAAAGGTATGTTTCGATTTTCTTGACTATAAATAACAAAGGCTGTAACGACTTTCGGCGGCCATATTTGAATGGTTAGGAAGCTGAGGGACTACCGCGAACCACAAACGAAGTTTTCCCTCTCTGTCTCATTTATATGCGAACTTGCAAGTGTGACAGAGAGGGAAAACTTCGTTTGCTGTTCGCGGTAGCGCCCCTGGTCGGCTCATAGTTTATGACGCTGTATCAGTACTTACAGTCCAATATTCTGGAAAGTTCGGCGGGTGAAGCGCTACTTTTAGCGGAGCGGAGGCGGGAGCGATTTCGATATTCATAGCATGTTTTTAGACTTAAAACTTTTCTTAATGCTTTGGAACAGATATTCTTAAATTTCATGAGTGTAATGTATGTATGTATGTAAATACTTTATTGTACACAAGACAAGTAAAATAAATTATACAGAAAAAAAACAGATCAATCATGTACAAATGCGAACATCATTCTATAAAAAATAGAACTGGTTAGAAAAGTAATATTATTTTTTTGATAATATCCTGTACCAATTATCTGTCATCAGACCTGCATTTGATCAAATTTAATGGCGGTAATAGATTGCGGAAGTATGTACTTAACACTCAAGCATCTCAGAAAAATTAGGAATACACCATTTTAGTAAATTTCCAAAAAAAATTATTGATAAAAAAGCCGATATCGAACCTGCTCATAAAATTTTATGCGAATCGAATTGATAAATTAAAATTTTAATTTGATTAAGTAATTAAAATGTTGTAACTGTTATGTATTTTTTTGATAAATAAATTTAAAAAAATACATAGCACAACAGCCGGAGATATACAGGGCCTGTAGTCCGAACTTCGAAACCCGATCTTCGTATCGTGCCGTCCCTTTCATTCTCGTGTTACATACTCTAAGAGTGAAAGAGACAGCGCGATACGAAGTTCGGAGTAGCCTCTCAGCTCTCCGGCATCACAGCACTACGAAAAAGATTGCAGCAAAACCTCCCCAGTTGGAATGCGTTTTGTATGTTGCTCCTCAATGACCAAAATGTATTCCAACTATCGTATTCATAAAACTTAACAAACGCCTGCTAACTAAAATGTCTGTTGTCACTGTCCGACAAGCACACATGTCAAAGTAACAGATAAAGACAAACGAACTTTAGCGGCCAGTTAACTAATATAAATTTGAAAGACGTTTATGAATAAGGGGGCACATCTGTGGAATACACTTTGGTCATTCAGGAGCAACATACCAAAATGCATTTTCGTCCAAACTGAAATGGGGACCTTCGAACATTTCACTCACTGAGTCATAGCTTACAAGACTGCAACGCTAGGCCGACATGATGAAGCTATCCGCTGACAGCGGGGCGGTATTGGCGCTAATCCAACTGGGGACGTTTTGCTTATTGCCGCATTCAAGATGCAGTTTGTCTGCTGACAACGATACTATACAAGTGGTCAGCGAATATACATGTCGAGAATCTATATTAAAACTAGTTTTCTAGCGGTAGTTTTTGCAGATGTATTCATTTATTTATTCCGTCTTACGCTAGCTAAACAGACATGTGTCTAAAAATGCTAACTTTAGAGAGAGCTAAATAGATATCTCTGAGTATTTTTAATGAGCTCCTTGACTTCAACTCATTCCGGCTCTGAGCAGTTTCGGGCTATTCGTTTAGATAAATTGTGTAAAATAGTACTTTTATTTGTGTCTCTCATAAATAAGTTAGTTAGTTGATTTTTAAATGACATATTTTTTCAATAAATAAATAAATTAAATGAAATAGGAAATTTATAATGAAGGAAAAATTGAAAAATTTAGGCACCGAGCAGGATTCGAACCTGCGACCTCCCGGAACTCGCGGCCAGTCGCTCTAGCCAACTGAGCTATAGGTGCAATCGCTACCCAGTTCCAAATTCATCAACCGTTCCTTCGTGTTAAGCAGTACTGTACTTGAGGTGCAGGGTTGCTATGCGGAAGTGAACAAGTGAAAACACAAACTGACTCTATTAAACAACTATATTCACTATAAAACGTTAACAGAAACTAACAGGGAGAACACATCACAAGTAGGTATGAACTTTAAAACAGAAATTACAGATATGAACAGATTTTGGCGCGAAAAGATTAGCGAAATTATCAGTACGGTTGCTACGCGCAGACTAGTCACTAAGATGGCGGCCGCGCGCATCGCGCGAGCTCGCCCCCCCCCCCTCCCCCGCGCAGGCCCCGCGCGCGCCCGCTGCGGCCGGGCATGCCAGCGAGGCGCGCGCGGCAGCATTGCGTTATTATTATTAAAATTCAAAATGAAATAAATCGGATAGTCGCGCTAACTAACAAGTACCGTAGCTAACGTAAACTTTTTTTATACAAACGCCTTAAGGGAGGCGTACAGCGACATCTACCAGAAGACTCATGCTTCATTAAACGTCTAACGTCTCAAATCATATTCAGAATCGAAAAAAAATGAAATACGATTCATTAATTAGAGGCGGTTCGATATAACAACCGTGTGTGTTTACCGTGTGGTGCCGGGTTCGAACAGCACTTCCCCCTTTCTTCCCGCGGGTGTCGCAACAGTCCACTATGGAAACTGGTTTATAGTGTATTGTGGTCGATGGTCTAGCAACCTGGCACTGGAATACCACATTTATCCATCTTTTAACCTACAATTGCTAAATGTGGCACTGGAATTAAAGTTCATGCTCTACCTCTTTTGGGTGAGTTTATATATGTATGTGTACGATTTAACAAAACTGTCAACTGTCAGTATCAACCAAGGACCATATACAATAGGACTGACAATCTCATACAAAAAAACGTAACTCTGAAATAGCTCAAAATTCGGTATTAAAACTAGATGGCGCTGCTTCGTAAGCTGGAAGTCGCAAAAATGTTATTTTCACCAATGTTTTCTCCTGTTTTTTTTTGTTTTTTAAGAACAAACGTCTAAGTGCTTTATTTTAATACCATTATATACCTTCTATACACAATTTTTAAGGATTATATTTTTTACTCATCAACAACGTGAAACAGATCGTATTTAACAGATGGCACTACCTCTGGAATCATTGATTGCTCGCGGGTTCGCCAATTTTTGCTACATAAAATAACTAGATGGCGCTGGTGAACTGGTAAAATGTGTATAAAATTAAATTACGCGTACAGTCAAGGGCATAAATATATACACGTTCCCAAAGCGACAAAAATATCGTTACTATCCGTTAGCCAAAAATATCCATACAACAATTTCGATCAGATATATTTGAACATTAATCGAGTCATTAAATTGTGTACGCTAATACGTTCATAAATATACGTACAATGACAGACAAATATATGTAGACAAACACGCAGACAAAAGCATCTATGCACTTGTTTTTCATATTCAATAGATATTTTTGACTCCTACTTTGTTCGCATAAGCAGGAGTCAAAAATATCTACACAATTTTTTTCCAACCTCATATACCTAGACAGCAAATAGAAACAAATATCTAAACAAACTTTTTTCTTAAATACCTAGGCAAATTACATACACAATTATATCTGCCTAAGAAGAGAGCAAAAATATGTAAACATGCAATGCTCATAAATATCCGCACTGTAAACAAACCAATAGGTATTCTAATTACAAAATTTGACGCTCATCGAGAAGAGATCGGAAATGTCATGCGATACATTCGTCCCTTTCATTTTGGGCCTTCATTTGTTTATGGAAATCGCCTTTGATTTAACACATTTATTATATTCACATTTTGCCTCTTACCAACTATAGAGTAAGTTACAGATAGTTCAATGTAGCTACCAAGGTTTTTTTTCGTTCAATAAATTAATAGGTGATGCGGGATATCGGTATCGCTTACCGTAGTTCATTTTGAAAGTAACTACGGACCCGTGCCTTTACACGTATGCAGGTAAATGTTAAGTAGTTAAAAGAAACGCAACTCCATTTTGTATTTAAGTATATATTTATCTATATACTCGTATAAGTGTCAGAGAGAGAAAATAAAAGCTTGCTTAGTTTGTTCGGGACTAGGCGGGGTCGATTTGTATATGATCATACCCACATTATTTATTACATATTATATATTTATTTATTATAAACTAAGCTAGGTGTTTCACTACGCATATGTTACAAACAATATAATGGATCTTAGATTTTTTAGAATTATCTTCGTGAATGAATATGCAATGAAAATTAGAGCTAGTCTCAGAAAATTACGCTTTATTAATTTGACTACTCTGTATTAAGCTGTGATTCGAGGACTGTAGAACATTTTTGACAATTAGGTGTTGTTTAGATATGTGGTCAGTATTTACTACTTGCATCTCTTAATACCTAAATAGGTTTAATGCGGAAGATAGGTTTATAAATTATAAGGGGAATATTTATATATGTACATCAAAAAATAGGCAGTGGCCGGCGATCGACGGCGCCACGCCCCTCCCGCGCCCGCGCTAGTCCACACGTGTTCGGCGCCGAATGAATTTCAAACACTATTATGAGTGAAAACGTTTGCTTAACCGAATACTAAGATCCAATGGCGAGTTAGTGGTAGACGTTTCAATTTTCATTTCAACTCGCGCAGAATTTAAACTTTCAATTAATCTTTTTAAACTAAAGTATAATTGCGGACATTATTTGGGTTCTTAAGATAAATTATAAATAACAAGGTAAACAAACTGTGAAATATATTGTTATGGATACGTCTTAATAATAGCGGGAGCTTGAATAGGAGGGCAGAGAATTTTAATACTTAGATACTAAGCAGTAGCGTTTAGAATCGAGCGCAGTTAGCAGCGTCATCGCGGCTCGATGCAATAGTGACGTAAGACCTCGCGGGAGTGGAGCATATGACTAATTCGTGCGTGTTATGTATGTCTCGATAGCCTCGTGGCATTGACAGCGGCTTATGATGCGAGAGGCGGGAGTTCGTATCCCGAATACGGAACTCACTTTTTCTGTTTTTAATGAATTTTGTTTGTAATTTAAAGTAACGACATAGTTTCGCCTAGTCATTCCAGCTCATGTCTTTACGGCATTTGTACCTGCAGTGGTGGAAACAATAATGTGAATATACCCGATATAGAAATTGTGATAACAGTGGTTGCTCGCCAATGAGTTAAGGATTTAAAGCAACCAAATTAAAGAAATTACGGACATTTGTTTTGCATACTTAAACTTGTGAGTGTCATAACCAACGAAGGGGTAAGTCTTAGTTCTTAAAGAATAGTGATCAATCAATGTATAGGCATAAGCCGGCAACAGTAACTAAGTTCAGTTCACCCCTTTGTTTTAGCATTTGGACATGCCCTTCGAGGTCCAGTAGTGGGCTTGATTTTATTAATATCGCGCTAGCCGGCGCAAGGGATAAGCAGGGATCCCGGACTTCATGTTCAAACCCCTCTTGGCGCTCAACACCTAGAAATAAGCTTTAGTTAAGAATCTTAGTTTAGTGTTACACATCACCTTTCCCTGTAAGTAATATACCTGGGTTCACTATTACCGTTGTTTTCATTCGCTACCCTGCTCAACACATAACAATATTTCATTTGTAAGTAATTATGTAAGTGCAAATAAATAGTGAAGTGCGCCAGAACGGAACGTACCTAGTACTAGTAATGAAACATCGCACCTAACGCCATCTTTTCGCTTTTTACTGTATCATTTGGAATGTCGTAACGTTCGATGGCTGTGAATTCACTTTTGCGCATTCATGGAAATTATAAAATTTACGACTTTTGAATGAATCGGTACTCCTAGCGGCATCTAGCTACGTAGAGAGATACTAACTTTCGGAGCACGGTGCGTAGTATGAAGATTGTCAGTCCTATTATTGTATATGGTCCTTGGTATCAACTATCATTCAAGTCCACGGATTTATACCTAGTCGAGTCATAACCGGTGTTTTACTGGAAGCCTATATTTAAATAACTATTTTCTGAATGGTATGGAAGCGGGGTAACTCTCTGCCACGCACTACTGCGCAAAATGTAATGTCCCTGTGTAATGTGTATCACTCCTGTCTGTGCCACGAATAAATGTTTTTTCTTTCTCTCTTTCTTTCTTTATTTCCCTCAGTTGTCTGTCAAGTGAGGAAATATGTGCAAAGTCAGTAAGTTGTTATGATGGTTGCAAGTTAACATGAATCAAAGAACAAAATACAGCATACTGACCCCGCTCCGCCAAATTAAACGGCAAATCAATCGAAAGCAAGCAAAAATCGACTAAAAGCTCTTGAATATATGGTAGATTCTAGAATTATTAGATTTTATTATTTTCATGTTGACGTGTTATAGATATAGCTCAAAATATTTTATTATGATTAGTGGGCCTACTTTATTACCTTTTACCTTGACGCTTAGAGACCTTATACATCTCTGACAAATCTCGATTTTTATTAGTTTCTTAGTCTTATTTTTGACATGTAACACTACATTTAATGATACTTTGATTATTGTATTATTTTTATTTGATGTACCTAGATAGATTTTGACTTGTAAAAGTGCCCTTGAGGCCTATGTTTTGATTTTGATTTGATTCTTGCTTGCGTTTATACTGTCGGACGTACTAATATTTAAAAACCACGCCCGCTGACAGTGGGGCCACGCTGGCGCGCGCCCAACTAGACGTTTTGCTTATTGCTGCTCGGTACTACAGCGAGTGGACAGACAATTTCGGCACGTTTTAAATCACGAATAGCCGAGTTTCTACTGTTATTACGGTTGCAAACAAGCATACCTACGGCACACTCAGAAAGAAAGAAAGAAACATTTATTCACAGACACAGAAGACACACATATTACAAAATAAAAAACAACAACAGAAGAAAACAAACCACAACATGTGTGTCCCCGCGGCAGTGAAACGGACACTGGCTCAGCATTATGCTGAGGTGTTAGACACCTACAGCGCTGATTTTCAGCCAGTACCGTCGGTGACACACGGAACACTCAAGAGTAACTTAAAGAAATTGTGGCTCGCCAATGACTTGTGATTTGGTTGAATACTATATATATTTATTTATGTATATTAATTTAAATATGTATATATTTATAATATGTATTTATTATATGTTATAGTTGTTATATATTTATTTAGTTCTGGTTTTAGCTATAAGTTTCCTTATTGAAAAGTTTTAGTGCACTGTCATCCATCGCCATACACTAAATAATAACCAATAGAAAAATAATTAAATATGACTGCAAAAGAAAAAATAATACATAAGAGAAAAATAATAATAATATCCACTTTCTACTTACATACAGATATCTAGGGTAGAAACAAAAGAGAACTAAAAATTTTGAAATAGATGATAAGGTGCTTGTCTGTAAGGTGGAATCGTTGAGGCCGTTTTTTTTAAGCCTAATTGTGGCTTTATAGGCCATGCCCAATAAAGTGATAGGAGTGCGCGGTTGGAGAGTAGCCTGTGGGGAACACTGGAATACTCTAAGAGTTTGAGCTCCAGTGAGATTGGTTGAGCGGTTTTAACTGAATCCGAGGTGCGAGTGGAACCAAGCTATTGGGAGTTTCACTAAATCTAGCCTAGCTGAGAAGAGTCCAACAAGAAATTTAGCTAAGCTCGAAACACCGACCCTGCAACACTGGAATACTCTAAGAGTTTGCGCTCCGATGATATTGGTTCAGCGATTTCAACCGAATCTGAAGTGTGAGTGGAACCCAGCTACTGGAAGTTTTGCCACTGATTCACTAAACCTAGCCTAGCTGAGAAGAGTCCAGTAAGAAACTTAGCTAAGCACGAAAGACCGACACTGGAACATTGGAATACTCTAAGAGTTTGCAATCCAATGAGATTGGTTGAGCGGCTTCAACCGAATCTGAGGTGTGAGTGGAACCGAGCTACTGGAAGTTTTGTCACTAGTTCACTAAACCTAGCCTAGCTGAGAAAAGTCCAGCAAGAAACTCAGGTAAACCCGAAAGACCGGCCCTTAGTGGTATATTTTTTTATACCACGTCGGTGGCAAACAAGCGTACGGCCAGCCTGATGGTAAGCGGTCACCGTAGCCTATGGACGCTTGCAACTCCTGGGGTGTCACATGCGCGTTGCCGGCCCTTTGAAAATTTATGCACTCCTTTCTTGAAGAACCCCATGCTGTAGTCCCTCGGGAAAACCTCGGCAGGGAGCTCATTCCACAACCGGAGCGTCCGTGGGAGGAAATTCCTCTGAGACCGTACCGTACGCGACCATTTCGGTTCAAAGGTGTAATAAATAAATAAATATTTGTGGACAATCTTACACAAATCAACCTGGTCCCAAACTAAGCAAAGCTTGTACTATGGGTACTAGGCGACGATATACATACTTATATAGATAAATATATACTTAAATACATAGAAAACATCCAAGACTCAGGAACAAATATTCGTGTTCATCACACAAATATATGCCCTGACCGGGATTCGAACCCGGGACCTCCTTCGAAGGCAGGGTCACTACCAACTAGGCTAAAGCGGTCGTCAAGGTGTGAGGATGAATGCCCTGCCGACGGCGAGCGGTGCGATGGATATAAATTGCAAAAATTCTTGTCCGCTGACTGTGGGGCGGTGCTGGCGCGCGCCCAATAAGAAGTTTTGCTTATTGCCGCTCCGTACTCGTACCAGCGAATGGACAGACAATGTCGCTGTAGCTTGCTGTAAATCACTACTAACCCAGTTTCGATTGAAATGTATTCTTAACAAACATTCAAGTTGTAGGTTGCAATATATACTAGCACTAGCAACCTGCCCTGTCTTCGCACGGGTGCACTATTTAATGGATGTTATTATACATATAAACCTTCCTCTTCAATCACTCTATCTATTAAAAAAAACAGCATCAAAATCCGTTGCGTAGTTTTAAAGATTTAAGCATACATAGGGATATAGGGACAGAGAAAGCGACTTTGTTTTAATGGCATAATACGAAGTTAGGATTAAGTTATTAAGCCAAGTAAGTCTATACAGATAAAATGACACCTCGCCGAGTTTCTTACGCCGATTCTTCTCTAGACACAGGTTTATTTTATGAACCGGTGGTAGTTTTTTGACATTCATAGGTGCATGTAATATGCCTAAATTGAAGAATAAATAATTTCATTTCATTTCAGTCGGAAATATTTTTAAGTTTTTCGTTAATAGTACAAATTTGGCATTTTAACACTAGGATTTTGAAATGTGACGGCACGATACTTAGAACCCCTCCTACCCCTTGTCAAACATCGTCGACCCCCTCCCCCCCCTTAACGTGTGACGTACTTTATGGATGGCGGGTCATTCTACTTTTTCATGACCAGTTTTCTATTACAAAACAAAATTTGTGTTATGTATTGAATTAGTGTACAGTCGCCATCAAATATATCTGTACTCTTCAGGGTGCTCAAATATATCTGAACATGCACTTTAACGCCTTGACAATAGAGTCTTGTTCAGATATTTGTGAGCACCTTGTTCGCTCCGATGTATCTGATGGCGACTGTACAAAAACAGGATTTCGATAAAGTACCTGAACCTAATAAAAGGAATTTATAGATAAAAATATTTAAATATTAACATATTGCTGTAAAAGGTGGGTAAAACAGTGGTAAATACCATTTTTTCAAACAAATGGTGAGACATCAAAGGGCCATTGAGTTACTCGATTAATGGATATTAGCTGTGGTTCGTTGATTACCAAAACTATCGGAATTAATACTGCAATTAAACTTTTTTCTAAATAAATACAAAAATATGAAGTGAAGGTAAAAATATTTCAAAATCTGCATTTAAAAAGTGTGAAAAATATGTACATAAAAAAGTAGAATGGGCAGCCCCCTAGCTCATGACCGGGACGGATGGTGTACTCGAAGAGAGGCCTAATCAAAATCAAAAATCAAAATCAAAACATTTATTCTGCAAATAGGCCTCAAGGGTACTTTTACAAGTCAAAATCTATCTAAATACATCAAGTAAAAATAATACAATAATCAAAGTATCATTAATTAAATGTAGTGTTACATGTCAAAAATAAGACTAAGAAACTAATAACAATCGAGTTTTGTTAGAGATGTATAAGGTCTCTAAGCGTCAAGATAAATGTAATAAAGTAGGTACACTAATCATAATAAAATATTTTGAGCTAAGTATATCTATAACACGTCAATATGGAAATAATAAAATCTAATAAATAAATATCCTCAGACATGTATAAGGTCTCTGAGCGTCAGTCTAAAAATAAAATCAAATGAGAACAGATCGAAGTCTCTCATCATGTCAATTCACTGAACACTAGTACGAAGTTACTAGTCCTTGCAGACATGAACAGACCGGACCCCACAAACAGCACCTGTTCACGAGTATGACGCGTATCTCGGCCATCGCCTCCCTCGACCATATGTTATAATGCTCATCCATGGGCAATAACGGGCTAAAAATGACTATGTGTACTCACGAGATCTCTCCAAACGGCGCAAACGCATCCCGGAGACTCTGCGTTTCGATCTCAGGACTCAGATCTCCAACGAAAATGTGGTAATGTTCTGAAACAAAGACAAATTCATTGAAATATCATGCTAGACAATCTCATTGCAGGCAAAGTCAGTGGCTCTAGTATAGTAGTTACTCCAGTTAATAACCACTCAAAGCGGTCACCCGTCAAGGAACTGACCTGGGCCGACTTTGCTTAACCTCGCATACCGCGCGCCGTGCGCGGGCGCCGCTGGGCCACAGGCGCTCCCTGTTTTTATAGATATATACCGTTACACTATTTTTTTCTAGTCCAGCGGGGTAATCACGTAACTTATTTACTACCGTTAGGCAGATTTTAATGTCAAATTTTAATTGTCAGCTCTTACATTTATACTTCAAAATTGACAGTAAAATCTATCTACCGTTAGTACATAAAGTTACGTGATTCACCTGCTGGAAACATCTTAACTATCAGTTTAAACGCAAGCGCGTTCGTTTGTGTTTTATTTCTAAAAAACTCATACTAGAGACTCATGTTACGTAATACATCAACTGTCAATAATTTCACGCCACATAGGACTTAATAGAATCTATCGTATGTAATTCTCGAATACAAAAAGTACCGTGTACCCGTGTTATCCACATCCATCCTTCTAAGTCATTTTAGATATTACGTATAATCCATCTATTCCATTCGTAGCTCTATCTGTCAGTTCCCTTAAAATTGGATTCGTGTTATTAGGTACCTATAGATAAATCTATCTATTGACGTGATAAGTATACGTTGTACTAACAATTTGTTCCAATGTTGTAATGAGAGAGAGAATATACTATTCGTATCTAATAATATATGTATATGAGAGAGGTAGGGCACAGCAAAATGTCATCTTGCTCGAATTTGGAGCAGCCCAACTGGGGGAGTACCTCCGCCATGCAGAAGACCACAGCCAGAATAACATTATTTACTATACAAGTATGTAGTGTTGTGTTTCAGGAGGTGAGCAAGGTTGACAGATCTCCTCCTTGCCTGAATGTGTCCCTTCTGTTGTCAACACAGTGCATCCTCAAATCTTATAAAGGGTCGGCAACGCGTACCTGACTCCTTTGGAGTTGTGGGCGTCTATAGGCTGCGGTGGCCGCTTACCATCAGGTGGACCCTACGCTTGTTTGCCACCGGCGTTGTATAAAAAAAAATGTTTACAGGTCCTGCAGAAGCCGTGGGAATACCAACCGATGCATACCTATTACATACAAAGTTAGGTCAGGTTAGGTTAGGTCAAAGATTAGTTAAATGATCTCAGATAGGTTTCAAACCTCGTAAAGCCTAGATCTGGTCTAACCGGGCAGATACGACCGATTTTTCCTCAAAGGTAATATCGCAGGTTTCGAAATTGAATTACCTCGTTGCCAGAGGGCATACACCTTTCACTTTTAATTTTTTCGACACATTTGCTCGTAAAGTGGCTCTTATTACTTGGCTTTTAGGCTCATAATACAGGAGAATAAACACTTTGTACCTCGCAGCAAGGTGTAAGTAACACAGTATTCTTAAATTAACCGGGTTATACAGCTTTTTCTTTAATTTTGGCAAATGGATTCTTATATCTTATACAAACGCCTTAAGGGTGCTTATCAGTTAAAAAACGCTCATCTATTTACGCCATTTTCTGTTTGAATTGACACGTATCTTGACATTTTCTCAATGTTACTATCTAGAACAGGACTATTGCGACATTATGTCATAAACTTTAAATGTATTCTTTGGACTTTTCATTAAGAAATATCGTTTCAAACATCACTCCAAATCGACCATTTTCAATCTATAAACTTGTTTTTTCCGCTTAAATTCTACTACACACAATAAAATCAAAAAATGGCTACGTTACTATCTAAAACTTCAATAAAGTCATCGTATCCTTTAATAACTTTATTGGTATTATCAATACTTTTGTTATAATTTGAAATCAAAACATTTTAAAACTTATAAGGCCTGTTAAGGTGCTCGGTGCCTAAATTTTTCAATTTTTCCTTTATTCTAAAAATGGATTCTTACACGGCGAGAACAATCAAAGATTTGGTTGTTCTTCTCTAAAAATTAATTTTTAATTTAGTAAAATTATCAATTTTTAACAACAATATTTCATATTTATTTTTATTATGCAGTTGCTGTGTGGAGATTTCGTTAAAGCCCCGCTATTTTACCTGTGCCCGCAGTAGCGCAAAGACAAGAAAAATGTTACCGCGCGCCATTAATTCATATATATTTGTAAAAAAATTTGCTAATCAATATTGACATGATAACTCGTCTCGGCCCAAAGGCCGGGTCGAGCGTGTCTCCGAAAAAAGAAACTGGCCCCATTGGAGGCCAATCTTGAAGACTCTTAATAAAAAAAAAAAAGTCACTAGACACTGTTGGTTATAACACTGGATAGTATAAGTAATAACATAACCTGTTTACAATCATCAACTACAGAAAGTTATTTATAACAGTTTTATCTTATAGAATTGGGAACGTGAAAGAAAAACGTGAATAGTTGAATTTAGAAGTGTAATGATCAAACTTCACGCGTTTCATACGACGTTTTTGACACATTTGCGAGGATAAAATCAAATGGGGACCTTAAGTTTTTTTGGAGCGATCCATATAATATTTTTTATTGATATTAGACTTACTTTACTATAGGGTTCAAAAACTGTTGCCAGTTTTTTTTATTCAGTTTCGTTTTTAAGAAATATTTTTTCAATCTTCTTTTGACATACCACACGTTTGGAGGCATAGGATCGCGCCCTGGTCTGCCGCAAAACAAAAAAGAAATATCAAGTTGATAGCTGACGGATATCAAATGTGCCGGTATTTCTATTAATATTTCGTGTGATAAAGTGATCCTGTTGTCCTCTCTGCCCTTAAGCCTTTGCTTATCTAGGGCTGCCACTCGCACGTAAGGTAATAATGTAATAAAAACTTATATTTCTGTTCAGTATCTGTTGATAATACCGACCTGAAATAACAACGTCCCTTTTATACGTAAGTTTTGGATTTAAATCTTCCCTACTAAAACTAGTTTGCTGACGTAAAGCTTGAAATCTTTCTGACGAGACGTATTTCGTAAACCTTATTTATTTACTTATTTAAATTGGGAGAACCAACAGCAGTACAAACAATGTAACAACATGCGTATTAACAGCAGATCCAATTACAGGATCTCACAGATAGCGCTAGAGTGTATATACTGAACTAAAGTGTGCACTCGTACACAATTACAAACGTTATTGGAACAAGAATGTTAAAACAGAAAAAGAAAAAAAAACAAGCAATCCAAGCCCACTCTAAACTAATGTTTAACTTGAATAAGTTAAATTGTAAATGACGAATATTAAATGAATATGCTACAAAGTACTCAGCAAAAATACGCCGCCTCCATTCAACGAGACAAGGTATAAAACCGGCCAAGTGCATGTCAGATCACACACAATGAAGAGTTTCGTACCAACACCTACTAGTCCACATTTAAAACCACTATCCAATACATTGAATCTAAAAATGTCGTATCTTCATAGGGAACTCATGGCTCAGTTTTTCAGAGAAAAGTCAAAAACCGTAAAATCTATCAATCTAATATTTTTTTCGTTGCCTGAACCGTTTTCATTAAGGTATCGTTTGGGCTTTACTAGGGTGCCGCCAACAACGCCAATCAATTAGCGCTACTTATTGGGTGTATGCCTAAAATACCCATTTTTGTTAAATTTCCTTCGGCGCGATAGACTTAAATTAGTAGCTTTTCGCTCTTGGTCGTGTTTACGTACCCGTAGTAAGAGTTACGATCGAAATTTTTCGGTACCGAAATAATACCGGTTGGCTACTGTTATAATAAAAGTTTGAGTACACCTATTAAAAATGGCGATATCCTTATTTTACAATACAATACAATACAAATAGTTTATTTTGCAAGAAAAAGGGTTGTCATGATCCTAATACATTCAGTATCTCCTTAATCAGCCATTACATATGGCATGCAAAATATGAATAGTTCATGCGACTAGGTATTCAATTAGGTACATAAATTACATCTTAAGTTTAGTTGTCATGCACTCTTCTTAATTATATTTCAATATATTATTCCATTGCATAAAATTATTATATATAATTGTTAGTCAGGTTCATTTTAAGTCATGTTAATACATTTAGTTATTATTGCCTATCAAAAAAATCGTTTAATTTATAAAATCTATGTTCAAGGAGCCATTTATACATTTTATACCGGTAGCGTATCTTTATGTTTCAACCGGTATAGTTCTACCTTTATAACGAAGCGGTATCGATATCCAATACCGCTATAATACCGTTTATACCGTACCGAAAATGGTCCCTGGATAAGACTGCATAAACCGCTGACGCGCTTGCACATTAGTTGCGTCCTTTTGAAACTGATTTTTAATTTCTAAATTTTGTACTTAATACCACTAAACTTCGATTAAACAAGTTATTAAGATCTTTATTTTTATTGGAATAACAACTACTATCGGTTACGAAAAAAAATGAATTTAATGATAAATACCTATCTAAGATAGAGAAATACTTTACAAATTTAAGCGAAACCACAGCTTTTTCTATTTCGCTGCTTCAGGGATCCATCAAACTGTTAACAGTTTTCATAAAGATATACGGGACAGCCAACCGTCTTATTCAAAGGACCATTACGTGGCTTTTTATGTTTTACACATTTTTATGTTTTAAGTAATTGGATTTTTAAGTAGTTTACCTTCTTAAGTAATCTTTTTGATATAGTGTTATTCGCGGATCATCATTAATATTTAAGGTTGACCGAAAATCACTACGATTACATGTTTTTTCATTCTTTCTTGGCCAAGATGGGACTAGCAGATGACATAGAATGTAGGATGTGTGGCGAGGATGACGAGACAATCGAACACTTATTGTGTGAAAGTCACGCCCTTGCCAGACAGAGAAAGAATGACTTAGGCAATGGTTATCCTGAACCAAAGGAATTCAGAGTACTCTCGCTGAACTCCATCATTCGGTTTGTGGAAATGCTGGAGAGCAGATAGGAGTAGGCATAAAGGAGGGGGCAATTGCACAAAAGATCTCACTGGGTCGTAGTGCATCCGCAAGGGCCCTCATCTAAACAAGATAAGATAAGATAAGGTTGACCGAAATACATACTACGATTACATGTTTATTTCATTTAGTGACCGACCGAAACATGTTATTTTGCCGAAACCGAAACCGAAGGTTCGGTTTCATTGTAGTTTCGGCCGAAACTGAAACCGAAACCGAACCTTTTATAAAAAAAAGTCCTTAAAAAGTCGAAAAAATGTTAGTAGGTTTTTTTCTAAAATTAATATCTCGCCGACCTATAATTACAGGTTTCTACTTTCAAAGATTTATCACAATGAAATTTCAGCACAGAGCAGTTACAGAGGTTCTGTTTGAAAATTTAACTACCCTATAAATAAAGTGAAAAAAAATACATTATTTGTAACACAAAGTTAGCGATTTTGTAAGTTTCGGCGCGGCCGAAGGGTTCGGCCGTTTTTGGCCGAAACCGAAACTCGGGCCGAAACTTGATTTTTTGGCTGAAACTGGCCGAAACCGAAACCGAAATTTCGGTCGGACACTAATTTCATTCTTTCTTTCTGTTCAGTTGTAAAATGACCATAACTGTGTCTCTATTATGTTAATACTCTCCTAATTTAAATTGTCTTAAGTAAACTTTTTTCATTTTCATCGAAACGGCTGGTCATGTGTCTAGGTACAATGACGACAGATGGACTCTAAGAGCGCTAAAATGGCCTGGAGTGAGGGGAAGAAGAGCGAGAGGCTGCCCACAAGCTAGATGGGCGGATATAGCGTCTATAGCAGGCCGAGCGTGGCTAGACACTGCCACAGAAAAAGTGGAGTACCTTAAAGAAGGCTTTTACCCAAAGGGAGTCCATACAGAAATAATTAACTATAATATTGTAAATAACCATAGATTTGTGAAAAACACTTTTTTGCATGGAGTTAAATAAAGCTTAATTATTATTTCCATATCTCGGGACCATGGGGTCCCGGACCTTTGGAAGGCATGCGTGGGGCCGAATCCAACAGCGCAGAGGCCCCTTTAAGACAAAAATAATCTAAAAGCAAGGGATACACATGGCGGATACTATCTTCGAACGCACAACATGATACATCTGAAGATGGACCCGGCCAGGTGCAAAGACTATTGGAGCGCAGCTCTTTGGCTGCGATGGGAACTAAGGTAATTGGGCTACTGAGTTGAATGTTGGATGGACTGGATAATGAGTTATGGGAGGAGACTAGCGGATACCTGCCGTGACAATTAGTCTCGGAATTGTAAAAAGGCAGGCGGTGACTTGCCTGCTCGCTGAGTTGGCCCCACAAAACAGTCGCACGTACAGTGCGACAATGAGGCAACATCCCTTTGAGCGGCTGTAAGGTTGTCGAGAGGTGTCTGCGGGAGCCAGGCCCCGATAATCCGTTCAGCAGGCAGCCAGCGTTAGGACATTTTACACTTCCAACCTGGAGCATAGGTTCCGCTCTTGCGAATCCACTCTGGCCAGCCGGTTAAGGCAAAGACAGGCGAGGGCCGAATACACGGGCCCTCTGGAATCCGCGGTGTCGCCACTCACCGTCAGCTCGCCACAAGCTGTCCTGCGGGCTTATTATTATTATTAAGTAATTGTACTTACATAATAAGAAAACAACTTTTTTACCTGTTTTATATAAATAAATCAGATGTTAGTGCTTCCTTTTTCCGGAAACACGGGAGTTTTCCCTTTTATTAATTGTACTACATAACAGGAATTAACATATTTTACTTTTTTAGATAAATTAATTAAATTCCTATTTGTATTTAACACAGGAAGCTTCCTAGTTCCTGGACGTGGTATATCTTCTCCATTTTAGGCTATAACACAAGTATAAAATGAGTATTTATTAAAATTACTCTTATTTCTATCAAAGGTAGTCGCGTAACCGGTGTAACTACCCTATTTTATGATCAAAATAAAAACATTTAGCCTGCAAATAGGTCTCACGGGCACTTTTACAAGTCAAAATCTATCTACATAAAATAAAAATAATACAATAATCAAAGTATCATTAATTAAATGTAGTGTTACATGTCAAAACGCATTCCCACTCACACACTTTTTGTGGATATACTTAATGTTTCATTTTCTATTATTTTTTTTTGTTACCACTAAGTTGGTTTTGTCAATAGTATGTCTGTGGACATCTGTAATTGGCTATTGTTTTAGTTCTTTAAGTATGGTATTTTTGTATTGTATTGCTGTTGATGCCCCAAAAAAAAGACTAAGAAACTAATAACAATAAAGATTTGTTAGAGATGTGTAAGGTCTCTAAGCTTCAAGATAAAAGGTAATAAGATAGGTACACTAATCATAATAAAATATTGTGAGACAATCTCTAAGCGTCAACGTGAAAACAATAAAATATTATTTACTATTCATATATAATAGTGAGAACCCTATATCTGATCGAGTTTGGCACCAATCAGCAATAATTCAGTGAAAGAGACGCAAATTACGCGCATTCATGCCTCTCACTCGCCCCTAATTCAATATACGAGTAGGTATAGGATCCAGTTTCCATATTTACGTGAATAAGATTATGTGGATCAATACTTTTCAATGATGATTATACATGAAATTTATTTATTTAATAGGCACGCAAAACAGATGACATTTATTACTAGTGAAAAAGAAGATAATTTGAAGGTTCTAGTTGGGAATGCCACCCAAAACATGCATGCACAGCTTGATTACAAAACTGAGCGAAACCTATCCTAAAGTTAATAACACATAACAATATACTGAGCATGTACAATAGCTTTTATTTTACAAACAACTGGTATGACAAAATATGACAAAATACAACAGCGCTGGAGATAAAAAAGAATGATATATATGTATATGTCTGTATTTGACTAAGATGACGGAGCACTTTGACAGATAGCCCTGACTACCTGCCTCCTGAATATCGCAAGTCGCGCATCGAAAATATCAACATCGACATCGCCATACCTCGACACTAGGTCATTATATATTACACATGAAATGCATGTCTTATACCTAAGCTACGCTGACGACATGGTGCTGCTAAGCCCTTCGATCAGGGCGCTGCAGAGGTTGACTTTTATCTGCCAGGGCTATGTGGAGAGACATGGTCTTAAATATAATGATAAAAAGAGTGAGCTAGTGGTTTTCCGGCCGAAATCTAAAACCTACACCAACTTGCCAAATATTTATCTAAATGGGTCACCTATCAGCAGAACAACGAAATTCAAATATTTAGGCCACTGGGTTACGGAAGACCTTAGCGATAGCTGTGACATTGAAAGGGAGCGTAGGTCGCTGGCCGTCCGCTGTAATATGTTGAATCTCAGGTTTGCTCGTTGTACGAATGCAGTAAAAATTACGCTTTTTAAAGCTTACTGCCAATCCTTCTACACATGCAGCCTGTGGAGTGACTTTACGCAGCGGACGTACAGTGACCGACGAGTTCAGTATAATAACGCTTTCAGGATGCTTATGGGGCTGCCTCGACACTGCAGTGCATCGGGGATGTTTGCGGAGGCGCAGGTTGATGGTTTTGCGGCTATCATGCGAAAGCGGTGTGCCTTACTACTAAACCGTTGGCGAGGCAGCGCCAACAGCATCCTGATAGCGTTAGCTGATAGATGGGATTCCCCCCTTATGCATAGATGGACTAAGCTCCATACATGTATGAAATAATTATAGATTGTTGTAAGGTAATTAACTAACACTAGTGTATAAGTCTGTAACTAATCTCATATGGATTCTGTCCGAAATAAAATTATTATTATTATTATTCTCTTTATTTTCTTTAAGACTTAGGCTAGATTTTATAATAATTATATAAAAAGTAAAATATAAATCAATATTTACAAAACATAAAATCATTATAAAAACCTAACCTAGTGTGCCGCCGGCAGCGAGGTAGGGCCTAAGCTACCGGTGGTTAGGGCGACAGAGAGAGGAACCTCCTGACTATCCGCGCCGTGTCCAGGAGTACCGCCTTCTGTATCTGACCCTTGACCCAGCCATCTAGCGAGAGTCTCTTGAGGTGTTGGTCGAGACTCTTCGCTATTATTATTATTATACATTAAAGTGTATATACAGGGTTACTTCTAAATCTTGACACGAAATAACAAAATTGGATTCTATCTATGATTCTGAACCAATTAAACTATGGGACCAACCTTGTACTGCTGCTTCATAGGAAAGGTCTTCAATCGACTAATGGGAATGTATGAAGAAGCAAATCCATACTAATTATATAAATACGAAAGCGTGTGTCTGTTTGTTACCTCTTCACGCTTAAACCGCTCCACCGATTTAGATGAAATTTGGTATCGAGATAATTTGAGCCCCAGGTAAGGACATAGGATACTTTTTATCCCGGAAATCCCTTAAGTGGGTGAAAGTTTGTATGTAAGAGCGATGAGTAGGTAAGCGCCTGATAAAATTGAATAGCAATTAAAATATATAGCGATGAACGAGTTCTACAGTTCTACGCAGAGAAAGTCGCGGGTAAAAGCTAGTACGACTATATTATAGGCGTTTTCTTTCAAAATTGTACCTTTTATTACATTTTATCTCGATCAAATTTAGAATAAAGGAAAAATTGAAAAATTTAGGCACCGAGCAGGATTCGAACCTGCGACTTCCCGGAACTCGCGGCTAGTCGCTCTAGCCAACTGAGCTATAGGTGCAATCGTCACCCAGCCCCAAATTCATCAACCGATCCATCATTTATACAAACGCCTTAGGGAGGCGTCAATTTTTCCTTTATTCTAAATTTGTAGTTTACGATAGCAGTGGTACTGCTTAATACAAGAATTAATTTTATCTCAATATTTCGAAATTTTTGTATAGACAGAATCATGCCTATTATATTACATTTACATCTGTTTTAAGTATACAAGTGCAAAATGGAGCTAGCTAGATTTAATGTTTTTATAACGAACTATACCTATCTATAAGTAGTGGTACAAATTTGCAAATTGTATATTATTGTATGACTAACATTTTACAACAATTCGGTGATATCATGTATAACTGTCATGTTCAAAATCAAATAAAAAATTATCTTCATTGCCAAAATGGTAAATTCACAATGGTGAAGATGTCTGTTATGCGCGCATAATCTACTCATAAGAGCATGCAATAGTTCCTTTAAATACAGTTAAAAATAATATAATCTACATCACAAAGTACAGAATAGAATGGGTAATTATTGTTGGCGATTATATTAAGTTATGTCAGGTCTTACATTTTTAGAGATAAATTATTAAATATGTTTAATGTCATGAAAATTAAAATTAAAATATTCCTTAAGATCATAGAAACAGTTTTGAACAAGAAGTTTTCTTAATGCATTTTTAAATTTAATACCTGGCATTACCTTCATATAGTTGGGCAGATGATTATAAATCTTAATACTATGTAAGTACTGTTGTAAGTTGTAAGTTGTTATGTACTGTTGTAAAATGTACTATTGTAAATTGAATGAATGAATAAATAAATGTCTAAGATAGACTTTGATATATAAAAAGAAATCCACAAATACTCCGTATATTTAGGTTTCCACTAAGTAACGGTTCATAAAAAAAAACACGGAAAAACGTTACATGGTGTTCTTTATCACAATCAAGATTGGCCATGATTAAAAAAAAACAATTAAAGAGAAAAAAACTAAAATTACGCCATTGCATCATTTTTAGGGTTCCTTACCCAAAACGGTAACACGGGGCCCTATTACTAAGGCTTCACAGTCCGTCGGTCTGTTTATCTGTCCGTCTCTCACCAGGCTGTATCTCATGAACCATTATAGTTTGACAGTTGATTTACACAGATCATGTATTTCTGTTGCCGTTATAGCAACAATTACTAAAAAACAGAACAAAATACATATTTAAGAAGCTCCAAATACAAATACAAACATTTATTCTGCAAGGCCACAAGGGCACTTTTACATGTCAAAATATTATTTTACAATTTAAGAAAATCTGACTATAATAAGTAATACATCTTTCATGTCAAAATATTAATTTACAGTTCAAGAAGGAATAATAATTTCGAGTTTACAATTATAACAAAATTAATGTCATACAGTGAAGCTAAACTTGCAAAGTTATCTATTACAAATATTACAACATCAGTAAAGTTGAGATGTATAAGGTCTCGAAATTAAACAAGGAGTATAATGAAATTAATATAATAAAACCCCCCATAAAACAAAAGTGATTTTTTGCCGTTTTTATAGATAATGGGGTACCCCTTCGTGCGCGAGTCCGACTCGTACTTGGCCGGTTGTTTATTTAAATGATTCATTCTTATCTACTCACGTATACAGTAAAACAACTTGATTAACCTATCTCATTCTGTCAGAAATCTGCGTCCCTCTCCATTGTAATAGGATACACCGGCTCACTGGACTGTTTTATATCTGGCCGACCTTTTTAATGCAACCGGGTCGCCGTGGCGGTAAATATTCATGTCACGATATGCGCGGGTGTGCTCGCGCCTATACATACATATGTTTAATTATTAGGGTGTAGCTTGTACGAGTATGGATTATTTTTTTTATTTTTTTTTATTAAGAAATAATAATACAACACAAACAACACAACCCACAAAACCGTTTGCACAGTTTGACTGTGGGATCGATTAGTCTCATCTCTCTTCTAACAGCAAATTATTTTATGAGTTTAACAAGGCAACTTTATATATTATGATTCTACATCTAGTACAATAGTTTATTTTACAAGTTTAATAAGGTAACTATGTAGCTTTTTACTAAGTTTAGCTTTATTGGCTTCCTGCCTGATGTCAGAGGGCAGGCTGTTGAGTATGTAGGGAAAGCGTTTCTGAAGACACCTATCGCCGGATAACAACAAAAGTGAAAACTAATTAAGTAATAAATAATAATAATAATAATAAACCCGCGGGGGCAGCTTGTGGCGAGCTGACGGTGAGTGGCGACACCGCGGACCCCTATTCCAGAGGGCCCGTGTATCCGGCCCTCGCCTCTGTGCTTGCCTTAACCGGCTGGTCAGAGTGGATTCGCAAGAGCGGAACCTATTCTCCAGGTTGGAAGTGTAAAATGTCATAACGCCGGCGGCCTGCTGAACGGATTACCGGGATCTGGCTACCGCAGACTCACTTCTCGACAACCTTACAGCCGCTCAAAGGGATGTTGCCTCATTGTCGCACTGTACGTGCGACTGTTATGTGGGGCCCACTCAGCGAGCAGGCAAGTCACCGCCTGCCTTTTTACAATTCCGAGACTAATTGTCACGGCAGGTGTCCGCTAGTCTCCTCCCATAACCCATTATCCAGTCCATCCAACATTCAACTCAATATCCCAATGACCTTAGTTCCCATCGCAGCCAAAGAGCTGCACTCCAATAGTCTCCGCACCTATCGGGAACCATCTCCGGATGTATGATGTTGTGCGTTCGGAGATGGTATCCGCCATGTGTATCCCTTGCTTTTAGATTATTTTTGTCTTAAAGGGGCCTCTGCGCTGTTGGTTTCGGCCCCACGCATGCCTTCCAAAGGTCCGGGACCCCATGGTCCCGAGATATGAAAAAAGACATACAATAATAATAATAATAACAGACTGAGCTGGATGCCCTGGACCGAAGGGTGCGTGTACTGCTCACTGCGCACCGCATGCTACACCCACGCTCGTCTGTTATGAGATTGTACATCCCACGGAAGTGTGGAGGTCGCGGCTTTCTAAATGCCAAAGACTTCCACAACCGTGAGGTGTGCAATCTCAGGGATTATTTCCTTAACAGCGAGTGTGAGATGCATCGGGACGTAGTAGCAGTAGACGCATCTTTCACCCCGCTTTCCATGGCAAAGGAGAACTGGCGCAGACTTAAAGTATGGAGCACCGAGGAACGCAAGGCGGTATGGAAGAGTAAGGAGCTACACGGGCGGTTCTACAAGGCCCTCACAGGGTCCGACGTAGACCTGCTCGCGTCGGTGAACTGGCTACGTTTCGGGGATCTCTTCGGAGAAACCGAAGGTTTTGTCTGTGCAATTGCGGACGAAGTTATCATGACGAACAACTACCGGAAGTATATCCTGAAGGACGGTACGGTCGACATTTGTCGGGCATGCCGCCGTCCCGGAGAATCACTCAGGCATATCATTTCCGGTTGTAGTCATCTTGCTAACGGCGAGTACTTGCACAGACATAACTTAGTAGCCAGGATCATTCACCAGCAACTTGCTCTTTTATACGGTCTTGTGGACTTCGAAGTGCCGTACTATAAGTATACACCTGCACCAGTTCTCGAAAATGGTCGTGCCACGCTCTATTGGGATCGATCTGTCATCACGGACAGGACTATTGTAGCCAATAAACCTGATATCGTGCTGACAGATCGATCGAAGCGCCAGGCAGTGCTCGTTGACATCACCATCCCCCATGACGAGAACCTCGTGAAGGCCGAGAAGGACAAAGTCAGCAAGTACCTAGACTTGGCACACGAGGTGACCGCCATGTGGGATGTTGATTCAACGATCATTGTCCCGATAGTCGTCTCTGCGAACGGTCTAATAGCGAAGAGTTTCGACCAGCACCTCAAGAGACTCTCGCTAGATGGCTGGGTCAAGGGTCAGATACAGAAGGCGGTACTCCTGGACACGGCGCGGATAGTCAGGAGGTTCCTCTCTCTGTCGCCCTAACCACCGGTAGCTTAGGCCCCGCCTCGCTGCCGGCGGCACACTAGGTTAGGTTTTTATAATGATTTTATGTTTTGTAAGTGTATTTTTATGTTTTCCTTTTTATAAAGATATTGTAAAAACCTAACTTAAGCGATAAAATAAATAAAGAGATAATAATAAGTAAGAGTAATTTAAAGAAATTGTGGCTCTCCAACGACTTGTGAATTGGTTGAATACTATATATATTTATTTATGTATATTAATTTAAATACGTATATATATACATGTTATAGTTGTTATATATTTATTTGGTTCTGGTTTTAGCTATAAGTTTCCTTATTGAAAAGTTTTAGTGCACTGTGTAAGTTTGTCTATCTCATCCTCCCACTCTACACTCAATCCCTCAAAGGTTAGCTGGAAGAGATCCCTCATAGGGATAAGTCCGCCTATGTACTCTAATAATTGTTATTGTGTACAATAAAGTGCTTACATACATACATAAAACTTGTAGTCTCACCACCAACTTTGTTCTACCTACTATCCATCGGAGAAGAAGTTGAAGCTGCTCAATCAATCACACTGGAACGCAAACTCTTAGAGTATTCCAGTATTTAAACCACCTGCGTGGTCGTGCCGGAGGTTTTCCCTTGATTTTCCCCAGGCTACTCTCCAACCACGCACTCCTATCGCTTTATTGGGCCCGGCCTATAAAACCAAAGTCAGGTCCAAAAAAGGGATAGTAGAACAAAATTGGGGGGTGTTTGTCAGCTGTCAAAGAATTGGAGATAGGTACGTTCAACCAATGTTTGGGCCACTTCGTACCTTGTCACAGTGAATTTATATGAGATCTCTAGCGGATTTCATATTGATTTTAAGTGTGACAAGGTATGTAGTGGCTCAGAAATCAAATTAGTTGACGGTACATGCTCAAAGAAACAATTTCAATTATAAACATGGTTATTAAAAACATGATGACATGATGATTATGTTTGTTAAGGATCGGTTGATGAATTTGGAACTGGGTAGCGATTGCACCTATAGCTCAGTTGGCTAGAGCGACTGGCCGCGAGTGCCGGGAGGTCGCAGGTTCGAATCCTGCTCGGTGCATAAGTTTTTCAATTTTTCCTTCAATCTAAATGTTTATTAAAATCAAATAAAAATACGATACTCACAGAGAAGACCACACAGATTAGGGTATTTCTTTCTGAAGTTTTTCACTATTAACAAAAGATATTGGTTTTGTTTTTAATTCACCATAATTAGCTTGTTCCTAACGCTCCCTGTATAAACTTCAAACTTCAAACATTTAATAATGACAACATAACAAGTTATTATAAATAAACAAAGTGATAAAATGGACATGAAGTTGTCAAGAAATGAACTCTGCTCAGCATGATGCTACTTGTTGTCAGCGCTAGTCTTCCGCAGAGTCCATTATAAACGCAAGCGGACTATTATTAGATGACTGACTTATCCTTTTTTCCAAAACTTTATCACGCGGCAGCGACCCCTATCATGAATATTTGCCTGGCATTCTTAATTTGTGCTCGATACTGGCCCAATATATATATACTTTTAATCTCATGTCACAATGACAGAAGTAATTAATAGGTGTCATCCCTATTCGTCCCGGTACCGCCGCATACCGGGTAGAGTCAGTCCGACCCAGGTTGGGCCTAGCTGAGTTTCTTGCTGGACTCTTCTCAGCTAGGCTAGGTTTAGTGAACCAGCGACAAAACTCCCAGTAGCTCGATTCCACTCACACCTCAGATTCGGTTGAAACCACTCAACCAATCTCACTGGAGCGCAAACTCTTAGAGTATTCCAGTGTTCCAAACCACACGCGTGGTCGTGCCGGAGGTTTTCCCCTGGATTTTCCCCAGGACACTCTCCAACCGCGCACTCCTATCGCTTTATTGGGCCCGGCCTATAAAGCCAAAGTCAGGTTTAAAAAAAAAAGTGTCATCTATTGGGCACCAACGTATCAAGCATTGAGACGTTATCTTATAAAAATGCTAAATCTACGTTCATTTCAAATCCACGTGCCATCTAATACAAGTCTAGAAGTTAGGCTATCGAAATTGGCGTTACGAACATGATGATGAGGTATGTATCGTTTTATTTTCTAAAACATTTGCTTCGTCATGTTGACAGCATTGAATTGACAATAGTACTTGTTGAATAAGCCGGATATTAAAACGTTTGTCATTGTGTATTTCTACGTTTGAGCTGCCGAAATATAACTACATATAGAATTGGCGGGGTTGAAGTAATAGGTATTAAAGGTCTTCGAGTAGGTTTCTTTACGATAGCTAAAGGCTAATTTAACAAATTAGATATGTTTTTGAAACCGGCCCAATATTTGACGCCTTCTTTAATTTATTAGCATAAAAGCGGGCGAAGCTGCGTAAAAAACAAGTTAAAATAAGAAACTTGCTCCGGTTGCTCTTTAAAAACCGGCTAAGTGCGTGTCAGACTCCGCAGGGTTCCGAACGAGCCGCAAAAATAACTTGGTTTTATTAATAGGAAAAATAGAACAGAATAGAAGAAGAATAGAATAAAATTTTACTTAGCAACAACAACATAATAAATTACATTAAAACAGGCTTGAATCTAAAAGGAATACATTGTTTTCACAAAAAAGGAGTCCGCACTCAGCATGTGTCGAGGCACAGGGTGCAACGACGCTGATTTTCAGTGTATTCTATGAACTAAAACTAAAGAGATCAGTTGCGACATTACTGAAAACACGAAAAGAAAAATACATCCAATTGCATTGTGCCACATATGTTCTTACTAGCGGAAACCAATACAAGAATAACAACTCACCGTAAACTCAAACAGACACATACAAGATGCCGACACAGATCAGCTAGACTGGAAATTGTTCTTTGAGCAGCTGGAGTTTCAATTTGTTTTTAAAGGTGAACAGAGAAGGTTTATTATTGGTGGCGGAATATTATTCCAGCAGCGCGTAACGGCGTAACGGAAGCTGCCACATAAATAAGGGAATTTAAATGAAAAAAACTTGGCCTAACAATTTTTCAGCGATTACTCAAAACCGTTAGACCTATTTTGTTCAAACCAGAAATCGTTCTAAATATTTATTAATGTAGACATCAATTTTTTTCAGAACTTTAAACTTCATAGTTCCGAAATTGGAGGAGTTCGGGGCACACTTTTTATGGCTTTGACAGCTAATATCTCACCAAAGGTTGACTTAAACGGAAAAGTTTTTTTAACAACTACCATATCATTTTAAAGGCCTATCCTTAGATATTCCATTTTGTTGTGAAGCAGTTTATAGAATACACCTTCCTACCAAATTTCATAATTATAGTACTTATAGTCTCCGACTAAATCGGCTGTGACAGATGGACGGCCGGACGGACAGAAATACGAAACTATAAGGGTTCTTTTTTGCCATTTTGTCTACGGAACCCGAAAATAATGCAGAAGCAGCAATAAAACCCGGATTACGGTTTATTTGCTAACTTTATGATGATTTGAGTACCCACCCTGTATACCATATACGTCACACTCATATGTTATTTACTAATAAACAGCGCTGAAGACATATTCTAAAAAATAATCCTTCGAGCCACGTTTATTTACAAAATTTCATATATTTTATAGTATTTTTGTTATAGATACGACTTTTTTTTTATACAACGCCGGTGGCAAACAAGCGTACTTCCCACCTGATGGTAAGCTGCCACCGCAGCCTATAGACGCCCGCAACTCCAAAGGAGTCACGTGCGCGTTGCCGTTCTTTATAAGATTTGAGGATGCACTGTGTTGACAGCAGAAGGAACACATTTAGTCCCTCGCTCCCAACACAGTGCATCCTTGGGAGCTCTGGCAACCTTGCTCACCTCCAGAAACATAACTCTAAATACGACGTTTTGTAAGTGCATGTTGGTTATATAGAATGATCCAAATCCTACGTATAAAGAATCTTATGATGAAAGGCGATCTCTTATAAAAACCAACAAGTTTTCTAACTATAAACTTTCACAGCACATGATCGTTGAAATGAGAATGAAAACATGAAAAATCTCAAATGCAAACAATGAGAAAAGTTTTGAATATGACAATAGTAGCCCGATGCGGACAAAACTTAGGCTAGAAAACTGTTGTTAGACAAGCTAGCAACATCGTGAGATCGTTTGTACAGTGGACGGCAAAAACATGTTTAAACTTTGCACCTTATTCCATTGTAATAAGGCAAAAAACCAGATAACCAAGGAGTTAGATATAGATATATTTAATTGCAAGATTCCTTCTGTGAGGCGAGGCATGGAGGCGGCGTATTTTCGCTGAGTGCTTTGTAGCATACGCCATATATTCATTTAATATTCGTCATTTACAATTTAATTTATTCAAGTTAAACATTAGTTTAGAGTGGACTTGGATTGCTTGTTTTTTTTCTTTTTTCTATTTTAACATTCTTGTTCCAATAACGTTTGTAATTGTGTACGAGTGCGCACTTTAGTTCAGTATATAGACTCCAGCGCTATCTGTGAGATCCTGTAATTGGCTCTGTTGTCAATATAGTTAGGGAGGCGAGGTAGCTAAATGGCGTAATTCAACGGCGTCGTCGAGACCTATCAAAATCGAAAGATAAAATAATTTCGAAAAGAAAAGCTCGTATGGTAAAAACCATTTTAGCGGTGGGTTTGGCGTGTACGGTGTTTCAAAAACGTTAAAAAAATCAGTTACTTGGGCATTCTCGAGCGCGTCAGATATTCATACTACGTATGCCCCAAGTGCCTCTGATAACAACGGTATACTAATCTGCCGGTTTGCGTGGTGGGGGTAGGAATATAAAGTAGTCAAAAATGCAAAAAAAAAAAAAATTACTCGAGCGCGTCAGATTTTCAGAAGGGGTGTTAAGTAGGCCCCAAGGAAGCTCCCTTTAAAAAAACTGACGATTTCGGCGTGACGATAAGTTACGATGAATTTTTGAAAATGCAAAAAAATAAAGTTTTTTTGAAATACTCGAGCGCGTCAGATTTTCATAGGGGAGGTTTATCTCGGTATCCTGAAAGCATATTTTCTTAATCCGACAAAAATGTTGGTGGGTTCTCTTAATCTGACCGAAAAAGGTTTTTTGGGTCTTTTTTTTCCTTTCTTTCTCCTTGATAAAACGGGGAATTTAAGAATGACAATAAAGCGATAGATACAACCAACGTAAATGTGGGGCCAGAAACTGCTTGAGTGGCGTCCACGCACCGGAAGACGAGCTGTCGGTAGGCCTCCGACAAGGTGGAGTGATGACCTGGTGAAGGTCGCGGGAATCCGGTGGAAACGAACGGCACAGGACCGGTCTAAATGGCGAGCCTTGGGGGAGGCCTATGTTCAGCAGTGGATGTCTTTCGGCTGAAATGTTGATGATGATGATGATGAAATGTAGATGAAATGTAGTGCGAATTGTATTATCTAAATATATAAAAGAAGAAACTGACTGACTGACTGACTGACAAGGATTTTACAAAATTCACCCCCTAAAGGGGTGAAACGGGGGTCCAAAGTTTGTATGAAAACCCGTATTTATTAAAGCGAGAGACATGAAACTTTGTATATAGAGTATGTGTTTAAATATATTAATGGCGTATTTCAGCGTTTTTCTAAATTGCTCCACTAAAGGGGTGAAAAGGGGGTTCAAAGTTTGTACGGGGAGAGAATCTTTTTTAAAGTGAGATATTTGAAACTTCGTATATAGACTCTCTGTTTAAATACAACAAAACATATATAAGCGTCTTTCGAAATTGCTCCCCTAATAGGGTGAAAACGGGGTTTCAAGTATGTACGGGGAGCAAATCTTTTTTGAAGTGAGAGATTTAAAACTTCGTACATAGACTCTGTTTAAATACAACAAAACATATTTAAGCGTTTTTCGAAATTGCTCCCCTAAAGGGTTCAAAAGGGGGCTCCCAGTTTGTACGGGGAGCAAATCTTTTTTGAAGTGAGAGATTTAAAACTTTGTATATAGACTCTTTGTTTGAATACAACAAAACATGTTTCAGCGTTTTTCGAAATTGCTCCCTTTAAGGGGTGAAAAGAGGGTTCCAAGTTTGAGCCGATTACGAAAATGGCATGCATTTTCTAATCAAAGATGGCGGAGATTTATTTTTCTTAATTATCAATTTGGGTGTCATCTTCGAGGTTGCTCTGGGTGCCGATTACGAAAATGACATCCAGTTTCAAATCAAAAATGGCAGACATTTATTTTTCTTAAAAATCGATATGGGTTTCATCTTTGTGGTTCCTCGGGGTGCCGATTACGAAAATGACATCCAATACATATCTACATGCAGGTCAAACTGAGAACCTCCTTTTTTGTAGATGGTTAAAAATTACTCTTAGTACGCGGGCGAAGCCGCGGGCAAAAGCTAGTTTATTGTATAAAAAAATGAAATGATATAAAAATTGTATTATAATTGTATTGTTATGTATGACCTTTACATTTACTTCAATTCTTCACTTCGTTTTGCTTATGGTGCGTTCAAAAAACAATTTGAGGATCAACAGGCTATTGAATAATATACATACATGAAACTGTACATGTTAATAATACTTTTGTATACAGATACGCGTAACTTTTTCCGAGTCCACGAAAATTGTCGAGAAGCCTTAGAAAAATAAAATTTCGAGATATAATAAAAGTCACATAATTTAATCATCGTTATTTCATATCAAATTTTTTTAACACCCTCAGTCTTCGAGATATACTCAAAAAACCGGGTGTTAAAGCGCAATTTCAATGCGTGTATATTAATCAGCTGGCGGCCGACAATGACCTTCAACTCGACTCGCGCATAGCAACAGCCCGCGCGCCTCGGGACACGGTCCATCTTCCATGACGTCACCACCCACGTATCGCGACACATCCCCAGCAACCAATCGGAGGCACATATGACGTGATCGACAGCCAATGGCATGATGTGTCGTCATCCCTTCAAGCACCAATAGAGAAGCGGGAGGGGGAAGATGGCTACCACTTACAGCCAGGGACCGGAAAACCCTTCTTTAGGCTTAAGCCTATCGATTCGGTAACCCAATCAATTTGCTTACCCTATGATAGGGTTAACCCTATCATGAGGTTACCGTATTGTAAAGTTAAGCTTATTGAAGTGTTAACCCTAACTCGCAATAGGGTTAAGCTTAAAACCCTATCGCGATAGGGTTTTTGTTTAGGGTTTTCATTGGGTTATGGTAACCTTAACGTCAGCTAGTGACGCATTGGGTTAAAGTGAATTTTCGGCTGGTCTCCTAATAGTTAATGAAAGAATTATTAATATTCAATAATATGTTTCTGTTATTTAAATATACATATGTATCATATGTAAAGATGATTTACAATGAGTTCACTAAATAATATATTTTTAATAAATATTACATTATCTAATTACAAAAAGGTTTCACAAATCAAATAATATTATTGGTAATTAGTTTAATTAAAGGAAAATTGGAAAAAATCAGGCTCCGAGCAATTATTAATTATTATTTTTTTACGTTCGCAGCGTTACTGCTTAATAAATAATGAATAAAGTTAATAATATTTTGTATACTTTTAATTAAAATGTTTTTTTCCTATTTCTTTCTTTAATCCAAAAGAAAAACGCTGCAAGCGTTCTGATTTTACGACTAAATTCCTCCTTTACACTGCTTTTTATTAGGGTTCCGTAGTTTCCGTAGACAAAATTGCGAAAATGAATAAGGGTTCCATTTTCGCAATTTTGTCTACGGAATTACTATTTTATTATTTTTCATTTTTAGGGTTCCGTAGCGAAAATGGCAAAAATAGATTCGTGATGTCTCTCCGTCCGTCCGTCCATCCGTCCGTCCGTATGTCACAGCCGATTTACTCGGAGACTATAAGCACTACAATTATGAAATTTGGTAGTCAACTATAAAGTTTGAATTCTGAAAAAAATTGATGTGGTGTGCATTAGTATATTAGTATATTATTATATAGTGTAGTAAATACTTTCAACGATTTTTAGTTTGAACAATATGGATTTTACGGTTTTTGAGTTTTCGTTTAAAAACTGTCTTGCCCAAACAAAAGGTCGTAAGTGCCGTGAGTTCCCTATGAAGATACGACTTTTTTAGATTCAATGTATTGGATAGGGATTTTAAATGTGGACTAGTAGGTGTTGGACGCACTTAGCCGGTTTTTAAATAATTGCACCGGTGTGTTGAAGTTAATATTATTTACTTGCAAGTCACACGATACGATTCACACATTACAGAGACTTATAATTAATACATACTTCTATTTATTTAGTTGGAAAAAAAGAGAAACAAATACTTGCAGAGTACGAGTAGTCGGTAAAAGATCAAAGAATATTAGAACAAAAGCACGGTTCGGCATGGTTATCTTTGAGGCTGATTGCGTGCTCATCTAATATAGAGTTGCTAAACCGCCCAATTCCGGGATTATGAAGGTTACAAATTAAAATTAAGTTTCGAATAGGTATCGTATATTTTAATACTTGTAATTAGCGCTTAAATATGCTATGGGCATAGAAATCTTGAGTTTTATTATTTACTTAGGTAGGTAATAGTTTTCTATACTTTCGTTGTTATCGGAGCGTTTACCTGCGTGGGAGGATGTGAGCGAGTCTAATTTAGAGCTCCCGATACACGTCTTACATGCCGACATGGATAGCCTAGTGGTACTAATAACCCGAACTACACGAACCCGCCCGGATTCAGAAACTTTTACAAGGGTACACGGGTACACGATATAACGTATATTATTTCCCGCGGGTTCGGGCCTTCATTTAAGTGTAGCGGAGATTCGTGCTATGAATAAATACGACTGAAAAATGTGAGAGATTAGGAAGATACGAATAATTTGCAGTTTTAACTGATTGATTGGTAATGTCAACAATACCTACATAAGTACGTTTGTTTCAATAATTCATGTTTTGCTTATGGAATTAACATATTCATTTATTTAACTTTTAGTGATTAAATACATATACAGAAAAAAATATTAGCAAAACAAAATTAACCTAACTATAAACTAAAATAAATCCAAATATTCACAAATAAAAACTGGCCCAAGGTCGGTGCCGTGGGGCAAGGTTGGCGCTGGCGGATTGCCTCGCTGGATTGCAATCGCAATCCGTTGGGCGAGATAGGCGCCAGTCAGTATATTTGCACCGTTTGAGGTTTTCGGCTTTATTAGCGGCAGCCGCAGCCCTGATCGAAGTCCCTGGAAGATGGGACGGCGCGCGGGTATTCACACAAGTGGCATCCCATACTAGGGGCCGCCCCAACTTCCACAGAATGAGGGTCATGCCATCAGGCCTTTTGCCGTCATCCCTGGCTAGGCCTAATGGTTCTAACACAGCTGGAACTCCGGCAGTGACGAGGGCCCGGCGCAGGATGTCATTTAGGCTTGCATGCCGCGATGAGCGACCGGCGCTTCTTGCACACGACAAGCCATGGAAGCCAAAACGCGTTACATTGGCTCCGCAGTGCCATTGATGCCCAACAACATGATGCACCCAATCGTAAGGACACAGCGAATCTGTTTTGCTAGCTAGAAAAATATCTTGACTTCATAGTTTCCCTCTCAACTAAAACTGTCTATAGTAAAACCTCTTTTTAAAAAAGGAGACAAATCAGACCCAAATAATTATAGACCAATTACTATTATTCCAATTTTATCTAAAGTTTTTGAGAAAGCTATACTCCATAGAATCAATGAATTTCTGAACAAGCATGACATAATAACACCAAAGCAATTTGGATTTCGTAAGGGAAAATCAACAACCCTAGCTTGTTTTAACCTAGTTAAGACGGTTTTGGAGAGTTTAAATCGTAAGACGCCGATCATAGCGCTGTTCCTAGACATGAGTAAAGCTTTTGACTTCATTGACCACAGAATACTTCTGAAAAAAATGGAATACTATGGGATTAGAGGTAAAGCTTACGACTGGGTGGAGAGCTACTTAAGGGAAAGAACACAATGCATACAAATTGAAAAAATTGTCCGAAAATCTAATAATGCTTATATTAGAGAAGCTTATAGATCAGATTTTCGTTTAAATAATACCGGCGTCCCCCAAGGAAGTATTCTTGGCCCGTTGCTATTTCTAATTGCAATAAATGACTTACCAAACTGTATTAAACACGATTGCATCTTATTCGCCGATGATACTACCCTTATTGTAAAAGGTGATGACATAGGCCTATTTGAATTAAATATCAATGAAACATTGTCAGACGCTATATGTTGGTTAAATAGCAATAACTTAAAAATTAATATAGCAAAGACAAAAGCTATGATATTTGGTCCCTATAACTGTAGCTTATTACCCATTCAAATCAAACATGACAACGCAAACGTAGAAATAGTTGACACAGTCTCATTCCTGGGCTTCAAAATTGACAAAAATTTAAATTGGAAATACCATGTAGATGACATTTGTAATAAATTGGCACGCTTCGTATTCGCTTTGAAAAGACTTAGACAAACGGTATCAGTGGAAGCTGCTCTCACTGCATACCATGGCTATGTTTCCTCAGTACTAAGTTATGGATTATTGTTATGGGGAAATTCGACTGACATCGAAAGAATTTTTATACTACAAAAAAGGTGTATTCGTGCGATAGACAATGCATGGTTTCTTGCAAGCTGTAAACCCTTATTCAAGAAGTTCAATATACTTCCACTTCCATGCATGTACATAAAAGAAGCTTGTCTCCTGGTGAAAATGAACCCACACCACTTTACTCAACGTAATGACACCAGTGCAAGACACACCCGAGCACAATACAGGGACCTTTTATATCAGCCTCCTTGCCACACCTCTATTTATAAGAAAAATTGTTATAACATGTGCATAGTCTTGTATAATAAACTACCTATTAATATTAAACTAGAAAATGAGATGTTATTTAAAAGTAAATTGACTAAATGGCTACATGAAAATTGTTTCTACAATATTAATGAATATTTGACGCGCTAAAAGCTAAATTATAATATGATACAATAAATATTTGACATTGTAATACATTTGACTTCTATTAAATTAGAAATATGACTGAAAAAATTTGCACACCTGCATGCAGGTTGAATACGCATGAACTTTCTAAATATAAGATCTTTGTAACCGTGTTCAAGCAAATAAAGAATTTGTATTTGTATTTGTATTTAGTAGTTTTTATATTATGAAAGTAAACCTAGGTGATCTAATACAAAAAAAGATACTTATGTTTAGTCTACTACGAAAAGCTGTAATATCTTCCTTTGCAGCGCAAGGGTGGGCAACTCTGATGCTTGAACAAACCAGTAGCTATAATATATCGAAACCAGAAACATCTACATATGAGTAATCCGTAATCCCTCTTACATATATATTAACAACAGTTTAATCGATACTGCGGTCTTAGTAGCGTATCCATATTACCATCTCTACTTGATATCCCACGGTGTGGCAACCAAAACGTCGATCACTACTAATTTCATAAATTTTAAATGTATTTCTTGGATTTGTCATTAAGAAATATCGTTTCAAAAATCACTCCAGATCGAGCATTTTCAATATAAAAACTGCTTTTTTTGCTTAAATTGCACAATAAAATCAAAAAATCCCTACGTTACTATCTAAAACTAATAAGATCATCGTATCCATTAATCACTTTATTGCTATTTTCAATACTTTTGTCATAATTTGAAATCAAAACATTTTAAAACATGTAAGGCCTCTTAACATCTATTTACTGTGTACTAGAAAATAATCAATTTCATTGAATGATAGATTGGATACAATACTATTGAATAAAATGAAAAATATATCTAAATAAAATACAAAACAAATTGTTTCATTTACGCTTTATGTATCAAGTATTTATTTTTCTACTCGTCAATAGATTAGTTAACTCATTTGTAGTGTTATCAAATAACTCCCTGTATGCGCCATTACATAATTTTTGCGTCAACGACATGCAATGTACGGGCCATATGACCATTGAATCGGTACCTTAAAGATTTGGTGTTAATATTTGGGTAAAGTTCAAATTTTTGGAACAAACATAGTAAAGGCTTTTAATTCGTTTACAATTTAATTGTCTAATGTGTTAGACGATAGTTACCCATATAAACTACAAGTCAACCTTCACTATTGTCCAAAAACTTTAACTGTACCTAATTGAAGTAAAAAATAATACGTTACACACTCACCTTTCTTATGACACCCACTAAACTTTACAATCCAATCAAAATGCACTAATCAGTGACCATAAATAGTAGCCATATTCATCACAAAATCCGATATAAACGCAAAAATAGCAAAAATTAAAGAAATAACACTAACAATAAAATCCACTGTCACAATCAAACGTCTTCAACTAGATGGTTACGAGAATGCACTAAAGACATACTTGAAGCAAGACCTGCACATTTAAGGAAAGTAACGAACGAAAATTAATTCTATTGGTTTTTTTGTTTTTCAATTACTGTGTGTAGATTTACTCTGAAAACAATGACAAATACCATGACCTTTAGGCACGGGCACTCTCTTTTGTATTAAGTTCTTAAAAGATAACAACGTCGGCATAAATGTCTTTATAATATAAACAACTTTATTTTGCCATTTAGACTGTCACCGCAATCTTGCTAATCCTAAAACAATAGAAAACAGCAAGTCTTATCAGCTTGCGGCTCGCTTTCACATCGCCGTGCTGGTATAAATAAACAACGCTTTAACAACTTCCGTAAAGTACCCACACAGCCTAATAATGTAATGAATCTCTATACATATATAAGCCTAATATAATGCTAACTAAAATACAAGTATTAATATATGTATACGGATACCTACCTACTACTAAAATCCCAGATTTCTAAAAAAACTTTTTTATAATCCCGGAATTGGGCGGTTGAACAACTCTATGTTCGTGCGCATTTGCCGTTACTTCAGGTCAAGGTAGCAGGATAAGTAATCGTTTTAACTATAGGAATATATAGTAAAGATTTCGATTGGTACTGTCAAAACTAATGATTGTTTTTAATATTTAACTAAATAAATGACCGTCATATGACCAGTCATTTTCTTTTTGACAGAATTGACCGAGTTTCCCTCCACTTCAGCTTCGACAAAAATGCTTTCGTATGTCCTAATTTCCAGATTTCGGGTCGTTCTCCTCAACAGATAGCATTTATCACCAATTTTCGTGAAACATTGTGAGCAGGTTCGATATTTTTTATATAGAATTTTGATCGAGTCTGATTTTAGAAATTTTCAAAAACCTTTTTTTCTTCTGTTTTCGTCTATAAGATAAAATTTTATTCAGAAAACAACTTCTTTTATAAAAAACAAAAAGAAACACGCGAGGACTAACACAAATACAATACATTGGCCATTCTAGTATGTATAGTTCGAAAAAATCAAATTTGTTTGTGACATTGCACCGAAAGTTAAAAATAGATGTTTAAAATGTAAAATAAACAAACAAGCGCCTCGGCCGACGTCCGATCCACCGCTAGAAATCTATACTTGCATGCACAGTAAATACGATCCTAGCATAAGTACTCAAAGTACAAAGTTATTTGCATTAAAAACAAGGAGCGTGTTTGGTAAACCAAACTGGTTTCTACCGGGAGTGGGTTCACAGCGAGCTTATCGTCGAGGCCAGGCTGCCTGCCAGCCACGGTTATCTAAAAATGAGTCTAATTGAAGTGTGCGTAAAGATCACTTTTGTTTTGAACTGGTTAAAAACCCTATTGATAGGCTTACCGTATTGATAGGGTTTTGATTTTGGTTAGTGGTTAGTTGAGTTAACTCGATCAATATGGTAACCCTATCAATAGGGTTACCTTATCATAGGGTTACCAATATGGATAGGGTTTTTAAAACCACTTCTAAAATAAGCCTATCGAAAACCCTGATTAGGGTAACCGGTTCCGGTCCCTGCTTACAGCTTTCGCTTCATAAGCTGCACTACGCAGATATTTTATCTTGCTCTTTTGTTAACTAATTTATATAACGTTAGCTTCATAAAAAACATTATGTAAAAAGCCCGAATTATAACAATTTAATTCGATGAACCGCTGCCTTCGTCATTTCTTCAACCTGCCATCCACATCATCAAGCCAGCCTGGGCCGTCAGCCACCAACTGTGTCTACACGCGCCGACATAATTAATGGACCATCGATACCGGATACCAAGAACCAGCCCTGGATATTTGGATTGGGTGTGAGAACGCATAGGCAGTTTGAGTCGACGACAGGCACCGCAGCGGCACCGGCAAGAGAGCTTCGGTGAGACGAGCCAGCTTACCTCGCTACCTTCCCCTTTACTCCTGCGTCATACTGTGCTTTTCTCAATTCCAGTGCTTGTGCTTTCGTTGTGGCCCCTATCACGCGTCGTGGCCCCTAGCGACCATCGTAAAACGGTCGGCAAACAGCGTGCGTCAGCCATACCGCGTGCCGCCTTGCTGTGATCGACTGTAGTGGTGCTTGCAACTGTGAGTAATTTACGCCTAATACCGTCAAAATGGTTAGCAAAGGTAATCACGAGTTCCATGCTGCTTTAGATAGTCCTAATCAGGCATCCGATCAAGACACCGTGAGACAGTTGAACCGTAGACGCGGTTCCATTAAGTGCAGGCTCACCAATTTCAAAAAGTTTGTGAAATCATTCGAGGGCTTAGTTTTGTCCGATACTCAGCGTACAGAGCTCAATTTACGCATGCAAGGGGCTCAAGCTATTTTTGACGATTTTACTGACGTACATAATCAGCTAGAAAGCATTATTCCCGACGGTGAAATGGATACACTTTTTGAAACCAGGGAGGAGTTCGAAAGCGAATATTACGGCATTCTTGCTCAGACTCAGTGCATGGTGAAATGCGCTGAAAAGGCTAACGATACTAATGCAATGGCCTCAAATAGTCTATCTCAGTCAGTTCGACTCCCCACCATTTCTTTGCCATTCTTTGACGGTTCCTATGAGCATTGGTTGCAATTCCGCGACACCTTTTCGTCACTAGTTCACAATTCCCAAGAAATAAGCAACATTCAAAAGTTTCACTATTTAAAGTCCTCTCTTAAGGGTAATGCGCAACTTGTTATTGATTCGCTTGAATTTTCAGCTGATAACTATACTATTGCTTGGGAATTGCTTCTAAACCGGTACGACAACAGTAGATTACTTGTTCATAATCACGTAAAGGCATTATTTTCCATACAGTCGCTTACTAAGGAATCGCCGACACTGCTAAGAAAGCTAATTGATACAGTTTTAAAGAATTTACGTGCTTTAAAACTGCTCGGTGAGCCCACGGAGAGTTGGGGAACGCTTATCATTTACTTGGTTGTTTCCAAATTAGATCCCACTACCGAACGTGAATGGGAACAATACAAAAGCACTTTGTTACCAGTGTCAAACGATTCTAAATCCCCGCTTAAAGTGGACGACTTACTTAAATTCATTCGCGACCGCGCCGACATGTTAGAAACACTGTTGGTTACGCATAGCAGGTCCAGTTATAGTAGCACTCATCCGCAGCACGATGTTAAGAAAACATACACTCACAACGCACACACAACACCTAAAGTTAACTGCAACATAGTTACCGACAAGCTCGTAGACAAACCTCACGCTAAACAGACGCCGCATAAAAAAATATGTTTAATGTGCAATGGTAAACATCCTTTGTATTCGTGTCAAGCATTTATTGATTTGAGTTTGCGAGACAAATTGAAACTAGTTCGCGACAAACAACTATGTGAGAATTGTTTACGTGCCGGTCACTTGACTAGTGACTGTAGGTACGGCCCGTGCAGGAGGTGCAATAAGAAGCATAATTCCATAATTCACGAGGATGAGAAGGAAGGTGACATCGACAAGCGCTCCGTGTCGCTGCTGGCGTTAGACAACGCGTCGACGCCCCCTTCCTGCTCTGCCTTAATCCCCGATAATAATATTACACACGCGCATACAATGCAGGTAACGAATGCACACTTAGACATCAACGCGCAATCGTCTTCGGTGCAGCCCGTTTTGCTATCTACTGCCTTGGTCGAAATTCGTGATAGTTCCGGCAACTATCACAGGTCGCGAGCGATTCTCGACAGTGGTAGCGAATGTTCAATAATGACGCAAGCGTTGTGTGATAAATTAAAACCGAAAGTGATACAGTCCATTCAACAAATTCGAGGAGTCAGCAATTCTATTACTCATTGTTCGCAAAAATGTGAAATAGAAATAAATTCAATCGTTGACAACTTTAAAACGCGATTACAATGTTTGGTTTTACCGCAATTAACATCAACACTTCCTACGTTTACGATTAAACGTAACCAATTCCGCATTCCAGATAACGTATGTCTGGCAGATCCAACTTTTTACGAATGTCAATCCGTTGATTTACTTATAGGCGCGGACCTGTTTTGGGACCTAGTCGTCGATGGTAAGATGCGATTAGTCAACGGGCCATTCTTGCAAAACACGAAATTTGGTTGGATTATCTCGGGACCTGTTTACTCCAATACTCGCAACACAAAGCCTCTTAAATGCAATTTCACGCAAATTCATGATATGCAATCATTGGATAACCAATTACGTAGGTTTTGGGAGATAGAAGAGGTCTATGCAAATCATAAACTATGTGATTTGCTCAGTGAAGATGAAATCGCATGTGAGGATCATTTCGTCAAAACAACAACTCGTCTCGACGATGGTAGGTTTTGCGTGCAGTTGCCTCTCAAAGAGCCACCAGAGTCACTTGGTAACTCATTCGCACAAGCGAAAAGGCGTTTTCTGTCCTTGGAGAAACGGCTCAATCGCGATCCAGTGTATAAGGGAATGTACAGCGATTTTATTAAGGAATACCAGTCGTTAGGGCATATGAAGCGAGTTTTTTCATACGGAACCCCTAATTATTTTTTAGCTCACCACGGAATCCTACGGAAACACGCGATTAAAACTCGCCTTAGAGTCGTTTTTGATGGCAGTGCTTCTTCGACAAGTGGCAAATCGTTGAACGACTTGCAACGTGTCGGCGCGCCTATTCAAGGTGATTTGATTGATATCTTGTTAAGATTTCGCGAAAATAGGTACGTTGCCTGCGCGGACGTCGAGAAACACTATAGACAGGTTCTTATTGATGAATCTCAACGCGATTTACAGCTGATTTTATGGCGCGATAATTCAACTGACGAACTTGAGGTATATCAGCTGCAGACCGTTACCTACGGTACCACCGCCGCTGCTTTTCTCAGTTGCAGGTGTCTAAAACAGTTGGCACTGGAATGTACAGATCCAGAAGTGGCCAGAACCATTAGAGACGATTTCTACGTAGACGATTTGATTACCGGATCGTCTACAATCTCAGAATTACAACGCATTTGTAAAGAAACCGCGAAAGTTTTAAATTCTGGCTGCTTCCCATTACGCAAGTGGGTTTTTAACTTCGACTGTACAGACCAGTGCTACCCTGATGATTCATCAAAAGAGCTATCGCTAGGTGAGCACGCGCATAGCAAAACTTTAGGTTTAGGTTGGTACTATAAAAGCGATGAATTGCACTATAATTCACGACTCGAATCCCATACAAAGCCTGCTGTAACGAAACGCGTAATATTGTCTATAGCATCTCAGGTTTTTGATCCGCTTGGGTTGTTAAGTCCAATGATAACTATCGCGAAGTGTTTATTGCAAAAACTGTTTTTATTAAAACTTGATTGGGATGCAGCGGTTCCCGATGACGTCACGCAGACCTGGCACCGCTTCGTAAACAATCTTTCGTTTTTACCTAACATTCGTATACCTCGTCATGTTATGTGTAATACAAACCCTACATGTATAGACTTACATATTTTTTCAGACGCATCACAATTAGCCTACGGTTCCTGTGTCTATGTTCGAACAGTAGATAGCGAATCAGCTGTTACAGTGCGACTACTATGCTCGAAGGCCAAGGTCGCACCCATAGCGCCCGCTATGAGTACGCCGAGGCTCGAGTTATCAGCTGGGCTAATTGGCGCGCGTTTGTACAATAAAATAAGAAAATCATTTCGCTGTGAATTTGATAGGGTAATATTTTGGACAGATTCAACAATTGTCCTGGGCTGGCTTCGAATGCAGCCTAACTTATTAAAAACCTTCGTTCAGAACAGGGTTGCAGAAATTCACGAATTAACGCAAGGACATTCGTGGCAACATGTCAGCGGCAAGGAGAACCCAGCAGATTTGGTTTCTCGCGGGGTACATTTAGACGCATTAATTAACTCTAATCTCTGGTGGAGTGGACCCCAATTCCTGCATGATGCCAATCATGTCTATAAAACCCTAGATGTGTCATTGTTGCCAGGCGGGTCCCAGTTGCCGGAATGTAAGTCGAATCCTGTGACCAGTTTGTTATGCAATGACAACAACGATAGCTTGTTTACGTTCTCCAGGTTTTCTCAGTTCAATCGCATGCATCGCGCGTCCGCGTATGTACTCAGATTCATTCATAACGCTCGCAATAAACATGCACGTCGAACCGGCGCGCTGACGCTGGACGAACTGAGGGAATCGGAGATACTTCTCGCGCGCTTATCGCAGCTGGAATCATTTACCGATGTTTACGATGCATTGATAAGAAACACATATATCGCAAAGGGTTTCTTAGCAAAATTAAATTTGTTTATTGATGACTGTAAGCTAATTAGGGTTGGAGGTCGTCTAACAGATTCATTAAGGTTTGATTATAATAAAAAACATCCTGTATTACTTTCCAGTAAACATCATTTTACCGTATTGTTATTTCGGTTCGAACATCGTAAATTATTCCACGCTGGACCTCAGCACATTTTATTTTCGCTTAGAGAGACTTGGTGGCCTATAGCCGGCAGAAATCTCGCTAGAAAAGTCGTTCATGACTGTGTTGCCTGTGCTCGTTTTCGTGGTAAAACGCTGACCCCTATTATGGGAAATCTCCCACCTGAACGACTAGAACCCGGATTCGTGTTTATGAATTGCGCTGTGGACTATGCAGGTCCCTATCTCATACTAAACCGCAAAGGGAGGGGCGCCGTAACTACAAAAGCATACTTATGTATTTTTATATGTTTCACTACTCGCGCGGTACATTTAGAGCTGGTCACTGATCTCTCATCAGATGCGTACTTGCTGGCGTTGAAAAGGTTCATTTCTCGTCGAGGTAAACCGTCAAAAATATTTTCCGATAATGGTCGCAATTTTGTAGGACTCATGAATGATTTCGCAAGATTTTTAAATTCATGCTCAGGTGAAATAAAAGAGTACGCGATCACACAGAAAATTGAATTTATAATGATGCCACCTTATGCTAGCCATTTTGCCGGTCTTGTCGAGGCCGGTGTAAAAAGTTGCAAGCATCACCTGCGACGTGTGATAGGTGATGTGCATTTAACTTACGAGGAGTTCAGCACGGTTTTGACGCAGGTCGAGGCCATCCTGAACTCCCGTCCTTTGAGTCCTATGTCCTCAGATCCGCTAGACTACTCCCCTCTCAGCCCGGCTCATTTTCTGGTTGGACGCCCGCTGACTGCTCCTGTATGCGCTGACCTCAACGACGTTCCAGTTCACCGTCTGTCACGTTATCAGCGAGTGGAGCAGATACGGCAGCATTTTTGGGCGCGCTGGTCCAAGGAATATGTATCCGAGCTCCAGGTCAGGACCAAATGGACACGCACCAAAGGGGACTTGAAGCAGGACACGCTCGTACTGATTAAGGAGGACCACACTCCGCCCCTCAAATGGAGTTTGGGGCGAATTACAAAGACATTTCCTGGAAGGGACGGCGTCTCAAGAGTGGCCGATATACGCACAGCCCACGGCACCGTACGTCGAGCGTTCTCCAAAATCTGCCCTCTGCCTTTAAATGATGGGTAACTCTCGCCGTCTTCCACTGTTGGAAGCTGCATCTTCCAAGGCCGGGAGCTTATGTTAAAGCGCAATTTCAATGCGTGTATATTAATCAGCTGGCGGCCGACAATGACCTTCAACTCGACTCGCGCATAGCAACAGCCCGCGCGCCTCGGGACACGGTCCATCTTCCATGACGTCACCACCCACGTATCGCGACACATCCCCAGCAACCAATCGGAGGCACATATGACGTGATCGACAGCCAATGGCATGATGTGTCGTCATCCCTTCAAGCACCAATAGAGAAGCGGGAGGGGGAAGATGGCTACCACTTACAGCTTTCGCTTCATAAGCTGCACTACGCAGATATTTTATCTTGCTCTTTTGTTAACTAATTTATATAACGTTAGCTTCATAAAAAACATTATGTAAAAAGCCCGAATTATAACAATTTAATTCGATGAACCGCTGCCTTCGTCATTTCTTCAACCTGCCATCCACATCATCAAGCCAGCCTGGGCCGTCAGCCACCAACTGTGTCTACACGCGCCGACACCGGGAGTTTGAGTTTTTATGATGCTTCAAGTCAAAAAGTTTTAACTTTGGACAAAAATGTAAAGATACCTTTTTTGTGTAAAATAAAATTACCTTTTTTGTTTATTTAAACTTTTTTTTTGTAAAATGTATCGTTCGCGACTTATATGCCGCGACGCGTTTTTCGGAAGACGAAATGGCTCCTCCACACTTCCGGTCATACGAAAACCGGCAGATTTTGTATTTTTAGTAAGTTTTACATTATATTCTTCAAAATAAATAAAATAAAAATCGCGCTCGAGAATGCCGGATTAACGTTTTTTTTTTACAAGTTCGCGACCCTATTACTCGGCGGCGTCAAGGACTTATCGTCAGATTAGTTAAATTTAGTCTTAAAACACTAAAATCAACCCCCAATATCTTAATCTGACGCGCTCGAGTATTTCAGACTATCGATTTTTTTTTACTAATCTGATCGTCATTCCTAGGCGCGCGTCACTACATATAGAGCTAATTATACTTTACAAGGTTGTTCTATTAGGTCTAAGGTATCTCTCATATCTTAAACTGCCACGCTCGAGTATTACCGAAAATTCCCCTATTCGCCTCCCTAACTAATACGCATGTTGTTACATTGTTTGTACTGCTGTTGGTTCTCCTAATATAAATAAATAAATAAATAAAATGTGAACATATTGTAACCGATTGCATTTTATGGGGACAAACGTTTCATATAAGTTTTGCAGAATTTTCATTTCATAGAAAACTTTTCTTTTTCACAAAGGGTCAAAAATCAAAAAATCAGTACCAAGCGCGCACAAGTTATTTACTGAAATCGCGCCAAAGAAAGAAAATGCCGCCAACATCCTCGGTACAATGCCCCATGGGCCTGTTTTAGATTTAAGTTATTTGTAATATTGTTTAAGTTATTGTTATTTAACTGTTATTAGACCAGTAAAAAAAATAACTCGTAATAAATATCCTGAGATAAAAAAAATCAGACAGGCCACAAGGGTACTTTTACATGTGAAAATATTAATTTACAATTTATGAAAATCTGATTATAAGAATACATTTTTCATGTCAAAATATTAATATAAGTTCAAGAAATAACAATAATTACTACACTAACACTAGTAACCTAAGCTAACCTACTTTTCTGGTAGATCTTATGAGTCCTACACAATGACGTTTAAGCTGTACCTAAACATACACGGTTTCTGGAAAAAAAAGGTTTCAATTAAATGAAAATTTATAATACTATACAATGAGGGCTATCGTTTTTGTGCTCACCAGTTGGCGCCACTGTCGAGTGAGGACCAGCTGTCAAAAATGATTATTGGTTATTATGGGCACAAGAACGAAGTTTACATTAAAATCATATATCTAATACCTTAAAACCGTAACAATGTCGAACATCCCGCATTGTAGCGCAGTCCCGTTTTTTCAGAAAAAGAGGAGGACATAAGTATCCGAAAAACAAAACTGTCTCAAAGCACTGACAGTCATTGACCCGTAACTCACATTTGCCATAATCAAGCTCAGGTACTGCAAAATAGTCACCATATTGTTCCAATTACATATTAACCCGCGTAGAGTGACATTTGACATGTCGGACACCTCACGCTACACTAGCGCCTCTAGCGGCGAACAACTGTTGGCGTTATGAGTTCGAATGGTTAGGAGGTAAGACAGTTAGTAATACGACCATTTATGAAATATGATTATTATGGAGTAAAATAGTATAAGAAAGTTTTTCGAACTTCAAATGATAGGACGTCAAAAATTATGTGAGCAGAAGCGCACCCAAAATTCATGTACTTTAACAAAGTACATAAATATCTTTATACTACAGATGTTGAATTCGCCGATCGTCTCATGGTGGTTGCCCAAAGAGCGTCTTAATTCCGCATGCCAAGGTTCAAAATCCAAAAGCGCTAGTAAAGTTTTTGCCAACACAAAAGATCAACTATACCAAAATTCGTGCACAGAACCCAAGTAAGGATTATCTTCATAATAAATTCCACAAAATTATGTTGTTCCTTCCTTTATCGTATTCTTAAATAATTTCTCCCTCGGTTAATCCGACTAAGCTAAAAAAAGAAACAAGGAAGATCTCTCAAAGAATTCATTTATTGTGTAGATATCTTTTGACGACCGCTTTAGCCCTGTTGGCTGACCCTGCCTACGAAGCTGGAGGTCCCAGGTTCGAACCCTGTCAGGGCATTTATTTGTGTGATGAGCACGAATACTTGTAGAGATTACAGACAGTTACTTTGGCATTTATAATTGACCGAATGAAACGAAGGTCTCTACTTCAGCATCGACAGAAAATGCTTTCGTATATCCGGATTTCCGTTTGTTCTCGTCCACAGGTCGCAATTCTCAACTGATTCTCGTGAAATTTTGTGAGCAGGTTCAATAGTTATACAGAATTTTTCTTTTGTTGAGACGGTTTTTGGAAATTTCCAAAATCATTTTTTTTATCAATGATTTGGAAGCTTCTGCGGGCGAATTTCGGTTTCTTCTCCTTTATAGGTCGCATTTCTCAACCGATTCTCGTGAAATTTTGTGAGCAAGTTGGATAAATATACAGATTTTTTTTGTCGAATAAGATTTTGGAAATTATAAAAAGTATATATTTATTCAACGGTTTGTTCTCCTCTACAGGTCGCATTTCGCAAACAATTCTCGTGAAATTTTGTGAGCAGGTCAGGTAATTATATACCTAGAATTTTTTTGTCTAGTCAGTTTTTCTAAATTCTCGAAAAACAATTTTTATTTCAAAGATACTGTAAGTTTCTGCGTCCGAATTTCGGTTTGTTCTCCTAGGTCATCAGATCAGGTCAGATTTGACGTAGGTACTAGTTTTTACGGGAGGTACTGCCATCGGACCTTCTAACCCAAGGGTAAAGCAGACCTTATTGAAATTAGGCTCGTCAAGGGCGTGGGCAACTTGACTGTTAGAAGTTCTCAAGCCGCCCGAAGGCCTCTAACTTAGCTTACCGACTGCTATTATAGACAGCAGCCGGGATCAACGGTTTAAGCCTTCCAAAGCACGGGAGCGCTCAATTATTTACCACTCAAAGCGGTCACCCATCTGGGTCATACACGGATTTAGGTTCGCGTTTTTTCTGTGGACATACAAAAGGTTAAGGGCTACAAAGCTTAATTTTGGATTGGACCAGTAACCCGCATAAACAGTGTCGCCGTTTCTATAAACCCCTGTAATAAAAACATAACTAACATGCACATAAGCCGTTAACTATTGACCACAGGAGGGACGACTTTTGTTTTTTCGACTAAGGGTGGGTTGCACCAAACCGTCTGTAATAGTAAGCGGTGTTCGTTAAAATCTGATTGTATGGAAAGTTTGACAAGTTTCTATGGGATGACAGCTGCCGGCGCCATATTTAACGATGACCGGCCGGTGATCGTATGCTGTTGCAACCGACCCTAAGTGTGGCAAATGGGTCCCAGTTTCAGCATGTGTCAAGCTTAGCGCCCAGCGCTGGTTTTCAAACTGGTCCCTGAGCGAGTGGTCCACAGAGCATCAATTGATGGTCTGTGGAGTGGTCGCTAGTATACTGTTTACAAGACAAAGCTGTTTTCGTGCTTGAGGGATATTTGTACAAATAAATAAATAAATTACGTAATAACGTAACGTTTAATTTTATAACCCTTATTTAGTGTGAAACCAACTCACTGACTACGGGTGGGCTTAAAACCAGCTTAGCGCTGTGTTCACTCACACCGATTTTTCAATGTCTTAATTTTAATACGCATACTTACTATAGATTGAACATTGTAAAATTTTGAGAAATAAACCTTTTTGTATTTGTATTTGTAATTACGTGCCTGGTCGATATGTTTGCAAAATTGTGTTTGTCTGTGATTTGACGATGACCGGCCGGTGATCGTATGTTGGTGCAACCGACCCTAAGTATGACCCATCTAAGAACTGACCCACGTTGCTTAACCCCGCATACCGCACACGGTAATCGGCCGCCGCTGAACGCTCCCGAGTTTTCTATTTAAATATTCTGATCTCGTATTAAAGTTGTAGAGAAAACTGTATTTGTACCTAAATAGAGATAAGTTTCCAAGGTCACAGACGGCAAAACAGTGGCAATGACCTCTAACGGAGGTTGTTTCATCGATCTAATGTTATCTATATATATAATACGCAAGGCCGATTTTTTAGATTCGTCTCATGCTGGAGAGTTGCATAAAACTCTGTCTCACTTATGTGCAAACTTGCAAGTGCGACAGAGAGGGTAAATTTCGAATGCCGTTTGCGGTAGCACTCCAGGCACGTTCTGCGGTAAGTGTCAAATAATCTTAATAAATATTAAAACCGTTATTTCATGCTTACATTATAAATAAGAAAAATTGTTCAAAAATAAGAAAACAGGGTATGTCTTAATTTATATTCACTATTTTTTTTTTTATTATAGGGCATTCAATTATTTATATATATATATATTAATTTTGACGACCGCTTTAGCCTAGTTGGTAGACCCTGCCTTCGAAGCTGGAGGTCCCGGGTTCGAATCCCGGTCAGGGCATGTATTTGTGTGATGAACACGAAATTTGTTCCTGTGCCTTGGATGTTTTCTATGTATTTAAGTATCTATTTATCTATATAAGTATGTATATCGTTACTTGGTACCCATAGTACAAGCTTTGCTTAGTTTGGGACTAGGTTGATTTGTGTAGATTGTCCACAAATATTTATTATTTTTTTTTTTTTTAATTAAGTTTCGTTTCATTTGTCTAAAAGTTATACAATAAAAATCCTAAAGAGGAAGAGATTGTAAACATTCGGTGCGGGCTATTCTGATCTTTCGTGCGAATAATTTAATGGGTGTTTATTTACGAATTCCTAATTAAAAAAAACAAAGTGGGAGGAGGCATATACTTATTACGCTTTTTTCTCGGCAAACATCTCTATCGTATTATAATATTAACACAACGAATGACGTCACTGAATCCAAAATGGCTGACGTTAAATGCAAATCGCAGTCAACCTTAGCGTTTTTCTGCTAAACCACTTCCAAACTTTCTTTAAAGTCTCTCAAGGCAAGTAAGTACAGTCGGCAGAAGTTTTTACGACTGAAGGCACCTGGGTACCGTAGGGAGGGTCCAATTTTATGGCCTAACTTGGATTTATATCCGAGATGAGATTAGGCCGAATGTAAAAAGGATTGAGAAGTGCTGTTTTTTTAATATGACGGTAGCATACAGGCATGCGGCCAGTGCCTTTACCATGAGTTTGCATGACCGTACTCCCTAGCGACTGCGTTAACGATTCAGTATGCCGATTAGTTCTATTGCGTAACCGCCAGAGGCGCTGTACTTTTGCCCATACAAATTTTTACGCAGTCGCCAGCGAGTACGGTCATGTAAATTCATGTTAAAGGCACTGTTGGTAAACTGGCTGTAAACTTACATCGCCAAAATCATGTTACTCTACCTAGATTACTAATTATGAAAATGTAATACAATACAAATACTTGGCCATATGTTGATTAATATGTCAAGTTTTAGCCAGAAAAGAGTCACGAGCTTTTACATTTTTGCCATTTGCAATGTCTCGTTATGTATGTTGCACAATGTACTAATAAATTAGTTTCGTTGGTTATGAGAATTCTAGTTTCGGCAAAGTTTTAATTCTAAACCTTTAATTTGTAACAGATTATTTCCCTTTTTTGTTTTTGTTGCATGTGCGGTTACGTTAGCGCGTAATAATAGTACCTATTAGTTAAGTATCATGGCACTACCTGTGAGTTCCTATAATTGGCTATCTGTATCTACTTGATTGTGTAATGTTATATAATAGCTATTGGATCTCCAAATAAAATAAATAAATAAATACATCTATATAAATATATGTACATGTACCTACACACACATATATAGTAATGTGTTGTGTTCCTGGAGGTGAGCAAGGTTGCCAGAGCTCCCGAGGATGCACTGCGTTGAGAGCGTGGGACCTAAATTTGTCCCTTTTGCTTTCAACAGTGCATCCTCAAATTTTATAAAGGGTCGGTAAGGCGCATGTGGCTCCTTTGGAGTTGCAGGCGTCTATAGGCTGCGGTGTCCGCTTACAACAGATGGACCGTACGATTGTTTACCACCAGCTTTGTATAAAAAAAATAATAATTGAGTGAGATAAATATATGAATTCTCTCCGGTTTCTAAACCGGCATAACAATTGACACCTTAATGCCTAATAGTCGACACCTATTGTTGCTGCCGCACACCGGAACGTTTACCATATATCAATAACTAGCGACCCGCCCCGGCTTCGCACGGGTGCACTAGTTAATGGATGTTATTATACATATAAACCTGCCTCTTCAATCACTCTATCTGTTAATAAGCCGCATCAAAATCCGTTGCGTAGTTTTAAAGATTTAAGCGTACATATTGGGTACAGAGAAAGAGAAGAGACTTTGTTTTATACTATGTAGTGATGTATAATGTGTTATATTTATGTGTTTGAGAAGTTAATAAACCGAAATTCTATAAAGTAACATAGGTCGAAGCAGATTAATTAACTTTGCTCGAGAAATACAGAACTGAAGTCAATATTTTCAGTCAAATTATCTTCAATAACGTCTGATATTGGATACTAAAGTATACGGTTCTTTATTAGATTAATTTACATTAAATTATCATAATATCGTTGACTCGTGCGTCTCTTTTAAATCTTTCTATTCTTTCTCATTCTGATGAGCAGGCACTCAGGTGTCAAAAGTGCTTGTTGCTAGGCCTATTTGAATAAATAATATTTTGAGTTTGAGTTTGAAATGTAGCTCAAAGCAACGTGAAACGTTACCTAATCCAACTTAAACTTCTTAAACCCGAAGCCTAAATTAAAACATCTTATTTGAATGGAGAATTACCAAAACTTGCGGACTTTCGCCGCCAATTCTGGAACGATAAAATGCGAAGCGAAACTTTCTGAACGCCTACCGCGAACGAATAAAGTATATCCCTCTCTCGCACTAGCATATTCAAGTGAGAGAGATGCAGATACTTCATTTTCTATTCGAAGTAGGCCGTCTACTAGCCCCTTTTGCTTATTTAAAAGTAATTTACATTTGTAATACTTTTGTGATCTATATTTGTTAGAAATACTTATGTTTTATAGCGTATAGAGGTCGGTCTCAAAATGACGTTTAACTTTTTTTTTATACAACGACGGTGGAAACCAAGCTTACGGCTTGCCTGATGGTATGGTGTGGTTTTATGGAAGAGATCGCTCTTTAGCGATAAGACCGCCTGTTGTCTACCTCTGCTTATATCACACTATTAAGAATGTGTTAAAATTTAACTTTATTAATTTCAATGTTAATTTATATAGCTCATTGTTATTATTTTTGACATTAATTTTGTATTAAGCAGTACCGCTGCTAACGTGAACTACAAATTTAAAATTATTATTAATAAAAATAATAATATTTAAATTAATCAATATTTTTTTAATTTAATTATTTTTTATGTAACTGACGATTTTCAACATGATTTGAGACGTTAGTGCCGTTAATGAAGCCTGAGTCTTCTGGTAGATGTCGCTGTACGCCTCCCTTAAGGCGTTTGTATAAATGAAGGAATGATTGAGGAATTTCGGGTCGAGTGGCGGTTGCACCTTTAGCTCAGATGGCCAGAGCGATTGGCCGCGAGTGCCGGGAGGTCGCAGGTTCAAATCCTGCTCGGTGCCTAAACTTTTTCGTAATATCTATGTACATATCTATATTTATTAACAGTACAAACTTAGTCTCGTCACACACACGTACATTCATTACTACATACATATCTCGTACATACATTTTTAATACACCAGTCATGTAAGCGCACGTGATGTCACTCAACTCAAATCATGACAGACAGACAGACGTGTTGTATAAGTAGCTCATTATAACGAGACGGGGATCAAAGGGACTGTAACAAGTTCTGAACCGCTTTGCCGGCACTTCGCTGACTTGCAACAATTTGACGTCTTGTTTTTAGGCGTGTAATGGTTTGATGAGAAATTTAATACGCTATTGATAAGAAAACGAGGCAAAAATGTAAGCTTTTATCCTTGAATTTTAACATCACTGCGTATACATAATTTAATGCTGGAAGTAACTCCGTAGTCGATACTGATCTAACAATGTATAAGTTGCCTACGATTGTACTGAAAACTGAAAATAATTAGGTTATAATTACATTTCTCTCTACGTTTGTGAGAGGATACAATTATTTTACTATTTAATAGTCAAAGTATTTCGGTAAATATCATCGGTGTACCATTCGAATATAATATAATATATGTACCTAGAGTGCGTGTCTTTTTGTAAGGAAGTACAAATTGATAATTTACTATTTTTCCATATTAAACTCTTTCAAGCTCGAAACGTTAACGATATACAATGATTAATCATTTTAATAGATACACCTACACTGATAAATAAAGACAATCTTTGCATTTTAATCATCAAGATCAAAGTCAACATAGTATATTGTTTTGAAAAAATGACACCTCGCCGAGTTTCTTACGCCGGTTCTTCTCGAGGCAGAGGTTTATTTTATGAACCGGTGGTAGTTTTTTGACATTCATAAGTGCATGTAACATGCCTAAATTGAAGAATAAATGATTTCATTTCATTTCATTTCAAAGCATTCATAACACATTATGAGCATTCATATTTGTCCGCATGCCCTTCGGCCTGTCGAATGCCCCGGGTATTTTCCATTCTCACGGTTGGGCACGCTCCGCTTCCGAATTGACTTCATTCTTCTTATTCTTTCAATCTCTTTTGTCTCGGCGGAGATAAGTTTCTCATTACTGCGGTCCAAGTTATGAGAGGGTCGAAGCATTGAAAAAAAAATGTAATTTAATTAGTAATAGACTTGTATTGTTAAGGTTAGTATTACTTATTACATAATAGGAATTAAAAAACAGAATGAGAGCTTTTTTGTCTTTCATGTGAACGAATTATGAAGTGGAACAGTTTCGATTATTCTGACTTTGGTGGAAAGAGGATAAATGAATACATACTTCAGATCTAAGAATATAATTTTATTAAAATTGGGTTAATTCCATAAAACCTATTCTTTAGCTGTAAAATCATGATCAAAACGAACGATACACAATACGTTTTTTTAAAGGAAACGCTTCGTTCCCTCGGTTGAGATTTTCAAATTCCCGGATTTGCCATACAAAAACACTTGATTTTAAATCACGATAATGGTCAGAAACCAAAGCACAATCGGGGTATACTCGTCCTTTTGGTACGATTTTTGTTATGAAACGACGGTAGCAAAAAACCGTACAATCTACCTGATGCGAGACACCGCAGCCTATACCCGCAACTCCAAAAGTGTCACGTCCGCGTTGCCGACTATCAAAACTATGTGAGCTACAATACAATACAAACAATACACAACAATAATATATTAGTGTACCTACTTTATTACCTTTTATCTTGACGCTTAGAGACCTTATACATCTCTAACAAATCTCGATTGTTATTACTTTCTTAGTCTTATTTTTGACATGTAACACTACATTTAATTAATGATACTTTTATTATTGTATTATTTTTATTTGATGTACCTAGATAGAATTTGACTTGTAAAAGTGCCCTTGAGGCCTATTTGCAGAATAAATGTTTTGTTTTTTTTTGATTTTTTTGATTTTGAATACAAATACTCTTTATTACATACCTCAATAAAAATACAAAGCAGGTCAGAAAAATAACATAGCGAGATATCAAAGGTAGACAACAGGCGGTCTTATCGCTAAAGAGCGATCTCTTCCAGTCAAACTTTGGATAGCGGTGAGAACTAAACACACATATTCAGTGGGCTACCCACTGTAAGTGAAGTTATAATTCAATAGATCTCGTGACTTACGCCATAATATCTAAGTTTATATCAGCATCGTTAAGCCAGCATTGATGCTGGATGCCTTAGCAGCGTCGGTCTGAGCTACGAGAAACAAAGGATATTTAGATACACAAAATGTAAAAACAGTAATCATAAAATAATGTTTAAAGATGAAGGAAGATGATGTTTTTTCTTATTTGAATGTTAAAAAATGTAATTAAGATGCCTTAGAAATGATAACTACGGTGTCAAAGTACGTAATCAGGAAATGTTAGAACTCAATTTTTTTTTCCCAAAAACACTTAAAACTACATACATGTTTTATGAAACAGCGAGCGAAAACCGCCGCTGATTAGATTAATACTTTCGATAAGTATTGATCATTCCAATTAACATATTAAAGGGCACGATGCTGGTGGCAAACAAGCTTACGGTCCACCTGATGGTAAGCGGCCACCGCAGCCTATAGACGCCCGCAACTCCAAAGGAGTCACGTACGCGTTGCCGACCTTTTATAAAATTAGAGGATGCACTGTATTGACAACAGAAGGGACAAATTTAAGTCCCTCGCTCTCAATACAGTGCATCCTCGGGAGCTCTGGCCACCTTGCTCACCTCCAGGAACACAACACTACATACTTGTATAGTAGATAATGTTATTATGGCTGTGGTCTTCTGCAAGGCGGAGGTACTTTCCCAGTTGGGCTGCTCCAAATTCGAGCAAGATGACATTTTGCTTTGCCCCACCTCTCTAAATATTTAGGTATAGAGCCATTTTTTACTATTGTGGTGTGTAGTAGAATTTAAGCAGAAAACCCAGTTTCTAGCTTGAAGTTTGTCACTTTGGAGTGATATTCTAACCGATATATGAAATTACGAATTTCCTGTACTACTCGTAATAACCCAAGTAGTAACGCAAAGAAAATTCCAATGTAAGAACAGGTACAGAGGACCTAATCCGAACTTCGTAACGTGCCGTCCCTTTCACTCTCGTGTTTTTCTTATTCGGATGTTTAAAAATGTAATTGAGTAGCCTTACAAATGATAACTACGGTGTCAAAGTACGTAATCAGGAAATGTTTGAACTCAAATTGATTGGAATACTTTCGATAAGTATTGATCATTCAAATTAACATATTAAGGGATACGATGATTTTATTAAATAGTTATAAAGCCATTTTTTGCTATTACAGTGGAATCCGGATAAAGCGAAAGTCAAGGGACCGGTGATATTACGTCGCACTAACAGGACGTCGCACAAAATGGACTCAATTACTTTGAATATGTTTGGTATTAAATATAATGTGTGGTAATTTCGAAGTCGCTATAAGCGGATTCTACTGTATTGTGTGTAGTAGAAATTAAGCAGAAAACCCAGTTTCTAGCTTGAAGTTTGTCACTAGAGTGATATTCTAACCGATATACGAAATTACTAATTTCCTGTACTAACCCAAATAGTAACGCAGAGAAAATTCCAATTTAAGAACAGGTACAGAGGACCTAGTCCGGACTCCGAAATCCGAACTTCGTATCGTGCTGTCCCTTTCACTCTCGTGTTATACACCATATAATTGAAAGCGACGGAAGTTCGGAGTAGACCCTCTGCTACGGGAGTTGAGGTAAATGATTACACACACAGCTACATGAAGTACTGATTCCACAAAAAATAATGAATGAAATGAATGGGTGAATGTAAATAAAAACACTTAAATATATTATTTGACGATTATATTATTTGTCAAACTTTCCATACAATCAGATGTTAACGAACACCGCTTACGATTACAGACGGTTTCCTGCCTACACCTCTTGGGAATTAGTTCGTAGTGACCCTGCCTTCGAAGCTGGAGGTCCCGGGTTCGAATCCCGGTCAGGGCATGTATTTGTGTGATGAGCACGAATTGTTCCTGAGTCTTGGATATTTTCAAATATGTATTTAAGTATCTATGTATATCGTCACTTGGTACCCATAGTACAAGCTTTGCTTAGTTTGGGACTAGGTTGATTTGTGTAAGATTGTCCAAAAACAAAAATATTATGTCCCTTTAATAGGTATAAAACAGTAAAAATAAATATATACGACATTTGCTTATTCACATATGATAAAAACTAAACAAGCAAAAAACAATTTAACAATGTTCACAAACACACACTTTTCACAATGAAACTCAATTTACTTTTTCAATTAAAAATTTTACACAGAAAACTCCTCAGACATGATATCATAATCATAATCATTTATTTTGCAAAAACATACACAGATGGTACAGTTCATGTCAGTGGTATTACATTTTCATGCATATGCATTCCGCCACAGCTGACATGCAAAATTATTAAGATTAAAACAATTACAATAAAATAATTCAGTATCGATAAAATTTACATTCACATTTAAATTGCACTTTGGATGTACATAAAAAGAAAAAGAAAAAAGTAGGTATCTAGTCAATCAAGCATGTTTTCAAAATATTCCCTTAATGTATAGAATGGTCTTGTGAATAAATAAGATTTGAATTTATTTGTAAATTCATTAAAATTATTACATTCTTTAATGTCATTTTTTAGAAAATTAAAAACTTTTATTCCATTGAACTGATTAAATTAATTTTAATTTTGACGCTCAGAGACCATGTACATCTCTGGGATATTATATTAATTTCATTATACTCCTTGTTTAATTTTGAGACCTTATACATCTCTAACTTTACTGATGTTGTAATATTTGTAATAGATAACTTTGCAAGTTTATCTTCACTGTATGACATTAATTTTGTTATAATTGTAAACTCGAAATTATTATTCCTTCTTGAAGTGTAAATTAATATTTTGACATGAAAAATGTATTACTTATTATGGTCAGACTTTCTTAAATTGCAAATTAATATTTTGACATGTAAAAGTGCCCTTGTGGCCTATTTGCAGAATAAATGTTTGATTTTGATTTTTGATTTACTCCACACTTCTTTTAAATTGAACATAGTTATTACATTTAGGTAAGACTATCTCCATATTATTTCTTAGAACTCGTGACTTGTTTTTGCCCTTACAAGAATAGTTGTACCTATTTTTATAAATAAATACACTAAGTACATAAACATATAGGGAGTCCACCGTCAATACTTTATGTTTTAGAAAAAGTGGTCGACAGTGATCTAGTGGTTTCGCTCTAGCGACGCATCTTATAGCTTTCTTTTGTAATAGGGTCAATCAACTTTTTCTTGTTGTTATTTTGTCCCGTCAGCGAGGAGACATAGTATGTAGTAGCGAGGAGTTTCTTAGAAAAATGATTATAATATGGACTTCAAACATGCTCAACAGATGACCCATGTCCAAATGGATTTAAGCTCGTCGCTAAAACTCATGTTTAGTTGATTTAAATCCAATATAAAATCACAGTATTAAAGAGTGACTCAGGAGACGTAACCATGGTAACAAGCAACAAAGAATAGTTGATCCACCCAATATCAGTACTGGATATATGTGTACACTGTTTCCCCAAATCTCTAGACCATAGATATGACTGCTTGAAGTGACTGACATATTTTTTTTGTTAATGAAGCGCAAAGGATATTCGAGTCATTATTGAAAACGCAAAACAATGACATAATAATTAGGCTTGGAGACTAACGCCCCTCCTAGGACGGTTCCATAACTTTTAGGCATTTTAGCCAATCAGAATGAGGCACAGAGTAAGTTAGTCGAGGGTCGAAGCAAATTTATTCAGTGAAAAGCCAGTGGTTGCCATGACATGTTGTCGTGTGCGTTACCTCAACTCTGGTGGGCCCTACCTATACAATATATGTTCAAATTTGGGTCAATCTTCATTTTTTATTCAATTTTCTATTCCACAAGAAAATGAAACCTATTAAATTAGTGTATAAAACTAGCATTTCGAAATAGTACCTAAACCTATTAAAAATACTTCAATATTAACGTATTGCTGTAAAAGGTGAGTACAGTAGTACCCAACTGATAAGGCGCGTCGTGAATCTTCGTTCACGCAGAAAAGAAAGTATCGCTCCGAAGATTAACGAAAGAATGCTTAAAACTTACAATTAACCTTAGATCACTACTATAAGGTTCATAATACACTGTTCATAATGCGCGTGCACTCGATCAGAAGTATGGCGGCTGACTAACATGCCACGTGGCGCGCGCTAACATGGCGGCAGCTGCGGGCCAATAGCGGTACAGGAAAAAGAAGCGCGGTGCGTGGAGCGTGCCGACTGGTCAATAGCATTTCCCGCACTTTAAAAATTCATCTTCTGCGCAGGTACATCGGCAAGCCATATCAGTTGGGTACTACTTGTAATACTGGTAAAAACCATTTATACATACAAATTGTGAGAAACCCAATAACCACTGAGTCACTCGATTTATGGATATTAACTGTGATTCGGTAATTACCAAAACTTTCGAGGTGATACGATAATTAAACCTCCTTCTAAATAATAAAACATAAATATGAAGGGAGAGGTCTTCTAAAATCTGGATTTAAAAAAAGTTTCCGAAATTTATGGCCTAGAAAAAGAAGAATGGCCCAATCGACATAGAATAAAGATATAAATGAGCGTTTTTATATTCATTCATTCTCAAAGATTCAAAGATTCAAAGAATTTATTTGCTCAGAATACATGATAATACATAAGGTGTTGAAAATAAATATGTCCAGTGCATTCAGCCTGCATGCAGGCGTGCGAACATTATTTAGGAGCGACATAATTAATCAATAATTTAATATATCTACACAATTTGCAAAATTTACGAAACAATGTCAAAGTAGTCAAAATTATAAAAATGATATCCAATAATAATAATAATAATTCATGAATTAGAATGTCATTTAAGGTCCAAATATTTTCTTACACTATAAAATCATTTGTCCAGAAGCCAGCCAGTCATTTTGTTCTTAAAACTATTGCCTTGTAGTAATTTCATGTCATCCGGCAGTTTATTATACCATGCACATGTTAAATATGTTCCTCGCATAGATCGTTTACACTCTACGATCGTATTACACTAAAGAAAACCTTATAGTTCAAAAGGCGGGCTTAATAAAATAAAGCATTCTTTCAGTCAACCTTAAAGCAAAGCAGACAAATCGTTCCGGTTTTTTAACCAATTTAGGCTTTAGGCTTATTCCGTAACCAAAAAAAATATTTTAATATAAAAAAACGAGTTTAAAGTGATACAAAAAGCATGGTTTCTATTTTTTTAGATCTGACTATATTATATTACCTTCTGATTTTTTTTATTAAACTGACATTCTTGTAATGTAAGGGACATTGGTACAACTTAAATATTATTTATTTTAGCTTACTGTTCCAACTTAAATCCCTAGACGACATTTTTATTGTAAAAAGATTCTACTATTATTTTTTAAATGAAATAAAATGAATTTTAATATCAAGAATAAAGGCATGTTTGGCATTTTTTTCTATCGAACAAAGTTTATCCAATTACGTAACGGTCACCCGATTGCACTAGTTTTTTAAATTGTTTTTTTTTATATAATTTTTGATTAATACTTACTTACATTATTTATTTACCCCCTTATTCATAAACGTTCAATCAAAGCTACTTAGCTAAAATACCGTTAATATTCCTTTGTCTTTATCGGCCACTTTGACTTTTTTGTTTGTGAGAAAGGGACAAAACACATTTTAGTTAGCAGAGGTTTGTTAAGTTTTATGAATAAGGGGATTAATATGTACTACACTCTTTCCCGTTCACGGGACAATGGTATCCCGGACCTTTGGGAGGCGTGCGCGGAGCCGAAGTACCGAGGCACCGAAGTACCAAACGAGTACCACATAGCCAACACGTAGAGGCCCTTTTGACACTTTAATGAAATGCAAGGGATACACCGAGCGGATACTGTCCCTGCCCGTGTCATGGGACGCACACAGAGACAGCACCCGCCAGGGTGTACAGGGACTATTTCTGGTTGATGGAGCCTAAATGAACTGGGTTATTGGGTGAAAATGATGAATTAATGGCTGGGCTACACTCTTATTATTATAGTCATATATTAGTCTGTCTGCTGCACCCACCTTAGTAAGTTTCTGTTTGGCCCTATGATTGACTGATAGAGAATGAATTAAGGCATTAAGTCCGCCATTTGCACTCAATTTGCTTTGTACAACAAAGTTTAAATGAATAATATTATGGAAATACAATCATATACAAGAAATACAAAAGAAATAAAAAACACCTTAAAATATACATTACTAAACGGTAAAATAAAATCATAAGAGAAACACCAATTATAAGAAGAATATATTATTATTGTTATAAATTATTTTCACGTATCATTAGTTTATTTTTTTAACAACTTAAAAAAGGGACATTGCAATAAATAAATAAAAAAGTAAAAGCTACCTACAAATAAAAAATATTTATGTCACACCTGGCCATAAAGTGGCAATTACCGCACGCTCCGCGCGCGGAAAATCCCACTTCCTGGCCAGGGGGTGACATAAAATTTTGTACTTACCTCGGGCGGTAATTAAGAAAGCCTCAGATCGCATAATTATCGCCCTTGCCTTCGGCTCGGGCGTCAAATACCTGCGATCTGAGACATTCTTTGTTTTACCCCCCTTGTTAACTAATGTACTATTTCATGTAATAACGATCGATATACGATTAGCAAGATAAGTGAACATGTTTTATAATCTAATTGTATGTAGATATAAGTAAAATAAACTAAACTAAACATCCCTTATCTAAATTAGATACAAATCTCTGCGTCACCGCGATCGATAGGTCATTGAACCGGCGTTACCAGCACAACGCGCCCAATTATGATACAGCGGAATCTGGGCATCCATCTCTTGTACATAATTATATACTAGTATCAAAAAACCCCGACCAGAAATATATGGGTGGATCAACTATTCTTTGTTGCTCGTTACCATGGTTACGTCTCCTGAGTCACTCTTTAAAACTGTGATTTTATAGGGTTCAAATTTACCAGACGTGTCATACGCGGATTTAGGTTCGCGTCTTTTCTGTGGACATACCAAAAGTTAAGGGATACAAAGCTTAATTTTGGGTTGGACCAGTAACCCGCAGAGACAGTGTCTCCGTTTCTGTAAATCCCTGTAATAAAAACATAGCTAACATGCTAGTCGTTAACTATTGACCACAGGAGGGATTAATTTTATTTTTTCAAGTATGTATGACCCTGTTGCCAAATTATTTCAATGCAGAGTTAGCGTGGTCGTACTCTACTCTAACTTCTTTTCATAATTCAGAAAATGGAAGACAATCTCATGATTGGTTGGATTTGGAGCTTTCTAGTTATTCAACTCTATTGCTATTGCCGGATTTAGAATTGCACGATTTGTTTCAATTTTATGGTATTCTTAAAGCTTACCAGTATTGATTCAAGAGAGCTCAAGGGGGTATTTCTCGGTCATATTTGGAGCAGCTCAGGAAAAAACAATACAAGTGGCATTTTTTGTTTTTTTAAACCTGACTGTGGCTTTATAGGCCGGGCCCAATAAAGCGATAGGAGTGCGCGGTTAGAGAGTAGCCTGGGGACAATCCAGGAGAAAACCTCCGGCACGACCACGCGTGTGGTTTGGAACACTGGAATACTCTAAGAGTTTGCGCTCCAGTGAGATTGGTTGAGCGGTTTCAACCAATCTCACTGGAGCGCAAAGTGAATGGAACCGAGCTACTGGGAGTTGTGTCGCTGGTTTACTAAACCTAGCCTAGCTTAGAAGAGTCCCGCAAGAAACTCAGCTAGGCCCTGGGTCGGAGGCGAAGAGACAATTGGCGTGTCGGATCAGAACACCTAACTACTCCACATTTAAAACCACTATGCAACACATTGAATCAAAAACGTCGAATCATCGTAGGGATCTCACGGCACTTGAGTCCTTTTGTTTGGGCAAGACAGTTTTTTAGCGATAACTCAGAAAATGTTAACCTATCTTGTCCAAACCAAAAATCGTCGGCACCTATTTTTTTTTCAGTTTTACTTCATAGTTTGGTAATTAGAGGACGGGATACTGGGATACACTTTTCACGACTTTGACAGGTACTCGTACAGAGCGTTTGCTTTAAGTAGTCACTTTTGACACATCCATATAACGTAAACTTACACGTTTCAAACCAAAAAATATTTAAAAACACTATATTTCAAGCTTTAAAACTATTTGTAAATCTTAAATATATACATGTTAGTTGTTTTGGAATCTTTTTTTTTCTTTTTTTCTCATTGTAATAGTTTATGCACCACCTACTTTTCAGCTTTATATTTCATTTCTCCACTACCCAAAAGTTGTCTGGAAGAGATCGCTCTTTAGCGATAATACCGCCTGTTGTTCTGCCTCTGTCTCCCTGTATCTATGTTTTTTGATTTTTATGTGCTATTTTATTATGTGAGGTGTGCAGTAAAGAGTATTTGTATTGTATTGTATTGTATATTAACACCTATTTATTACATGGAATTTATATTTTAACAGACTTCAAAAAAGGAGGAGGTTCTCAATTCTCCTGTATGTTTTTTACGCAAATGAACAGATTTGGATTTTTTTTTGTTCGTAATCATATTCTTCCAGATTGGTCCCGTTGTTATTAAAGTTTGCGCCTGATGATGGGAACTATGAAAAATTGAGGGAATTCCTCAAAAAATAAAGGGAAACATTACCTCTAGCTGCAAAGTTACATACAGTAGAATACGCTTATAACGACTCCGCATATAACATTTGACCGCTTTTTACGACTTCGAAATCACCACACATTAGATTTCATGCTAAACATTTTCAAAGTAAATCAGTCCGTTTTGTGCGATGTTCTGTTAGTGCGACGTAATATCACCGGTCCCTTGACTGTCGCTTTATCCGAATTCCACTGTACTTATAAATTTTATTCTAATACACGCTACATTTTTTTAAGTAAAATGCCTGTGACACGGACATGATAAAAGTATATTGTGCCGTTCTTTCTTTTCGTGGTACCCTCAAAATGAAAACGACTCATAATTAATTACTCTTTAAGGTCAAAATACAACTCAAATTTTGCCTCCTAATAACGAACTAGTAACTGATATCCACTCTAAAATTAATGATCTCGTAAAATTTAATGAACATTTGAACCAAATATTTGCCAATTAATTAATGCTAATTGCCAGTTGTATTAATGTTATAATAATTACGGTTTAGTGTATCCCAGCGAATAGGGAATGCGTAATGAATATTATTTCACCCCTGTTGGGATTGAAGGCACATAACAAGCTCGGAATCGGTTTTTACTATTTTAGAAAAAATCCTAAAGTACTTCTCATATCTCCATTTTTATTTTAAGTCCTTATAAGTTTTAAAATGTTTTGATTTCAAATTATGACAAAAGTATTGATAATAACAATAAAGTGATTAAAGGATACGATGATTTTATTAAAGTTTTAGACAGTAACAAAGCCATTTTTTGATTTTATTGTGTGTAGTAGAATTTAAGAGGAAAAACACAGTTTTTAGCTTGAAAATGGTCGATTTGGAGTGATGTTTGAAACGATATTTCTTAATGAAAAATCCAAAATATACATTTAAAGTTTATGATATTAGGTCGCAATAGTCCTGTTCTAGATAGTAACATTGAGAAAATGTCAAGATACGTGTCAATTCAATCAGGAAATCGCCTAAAACGATGAGTGTTTTTAACTGATAAGGACTCTTAAGATTAGCTTTTGTTAGCCTTCATCTATGAAATAAATGATTTAAAGTACGAAAAAATTTCGTAAAACGCAATTAACCGAAATTTTTAACCGGTTAATTGTATGAAGACGAAACCGGTTTCGGAGCCTTGGCGCATGATAAGGCTACGGTTATGGATAAGCGGAGTGTACTGGCGCGGGTTGTCAAGCGAGTAGTTGATAAGCATATAATTTACTAGCGACCCGCCCCGGCTTCGCACGGGTGCACTATTTAATGGATGTTATTATATATGACGACCGCTTTAGCCTAGTTGGTAGTAACCCTGCCTACGAAGCTGGAGGTCCCGGGTTCGAATCCCGGTCAGGGCATGTATTTGTGTGATGAACACGAATATTTGTTTCTGAGTCTTGGATGTTTTCCATGTATTTAAGTATATATTTATCTATATAAGTATGTATATCGTCACTTGGTACCCATAGTACAAGCTTTGCTTAGTGGGACTAGGTCGATTTGTTTAAGATTGTCTAAAAATATTATTTATTTATTTATATAAACCTTCCTCTTCAATCACTCTATCTATTAAAAAAACCGCATCATAATCCGTTGCGTAGTTTTAAAGATTTAAGCATACATAGGGATATAGGGACAGAGAAAGCGACTTTGTTTTATACTATGTAGTGATGATGTAAAATACAGTAATTATGCTACAGTGTGACATAATCAACATTTAATTCTTTATTACGTAGTTACTATTTAAGCTCCCACCTGACCCTACCTGATTAGCTATCTCGAAATAGAACGACTTACATAATTCGGAGAGAAATGAGGTTCAGGCCCCTATTTCACCAATCTGACATATACCGGCAGGCTAATCACGTAACTTTATGTACTACCGTTAGATAGATTTTAATGTCAATTTTGAAGTATAAATGTATGAGCTGACAATTAAAATTTGACATTAAAATCTGCCTAACGGTAGTAAATAAGTTACGTGATTACCCCGCGGGTGTACAATCCAAATGGGTCAGTATGGTGAAGTCGGAAACTATGAGAGATAGAGATCTGTTCTTAGGAACCATGACGTCGATTTTAGATTTAATAATAATCACATTCAAACTCTTTTATTAACTCTCATACATAAACGGGAATCGAACCTGGTCAATATTTTTGTAACCGCGTTAAGTAAAAAGAACCTTTGGCTATGAAATCTTGTGTAAACACAACTGACAGTAAATTAGACTAAAATGCCCACAGTTTTATCAATTTGCAAAAAGTCGTGAATAATATGAATCGATCATCAATTATCTGAAGAGACCACTTATGCATATCTTATCTGCATCGGTATTATGCATTACACAAAACGTTTATTTAAAATTAGAACGCATTTCGCGTTCAGCGGGCGTACCAATTAATTTAAACTAGCTTTTACCCGCGGCTTCGCCCGCGTAATAAAAGTAATTTTTAACCGTCTACAAAAAAGGAGGTTCTCAGTTTGATCCGTATGTTTGTATGTATGTATGTAGATACGTATGGATGTCATTTCCGTAATCGGCACCCTGTGGAACCATAAAGACGACACCTATATAAATTTTTAAGATAAATTAATTTCCGCCATCTTGGATTTGAAAATGGATGTCATTTTCATAGTTGGCACCCCGAGGAACCTCCAAGATGACAACCATATCGATTTATAAGACAAATAAATGTCCGCCATCTAAGATTTGAAAATGCATGCCATTCTCGTAATCGGCACCCCGAAGAACCTCGAATATGACACCCATATTACTGCTCCCCGCACAAACTTGAAACCCCTTTTTCACCCCTTTAGGGGAGAAATTCCGAAAAACGCTGAAACGTGTTTTGCTGTATTTAAACAAAGATTCTATTTACGAAGTTTCAAATCAAAGTACAAACTTTGAACCCCCTTTTCATCCCTTTAGGGAATCAATTTAGAAAAACGCTGAAATACGCCATTAATGTATTTAAACAGAGAGTCTTTATACAAAGTTTCAACGTTTTTTCCCGCGGCTTCGCCCGCGTACTAAGAGTAATTTTTAACCGTCTACAAAAAAGGAGGTTTTCAATTTGACCTGCATGCAGATATGTACTGGATGTCATTTTCGTAATCGGCACCCCGTGGAACCACAAAGATGAAACCCATATCGATTTTTAAGAAAAATAAATGTCTGCCATCTTTGATTTGAAAATGCATGCCATTTTCGTAATCGGCACCACGAGGAACCTCGAAGACGACACCCATATCGATTTTTATAAAAATAAATATCCGCCATCTTTTATCTGAAAATGAGTGCCATTTTCGTAATCGGCACCCAGAGGAACCTTGAAAATGACACCCATATTGATTTTTAAGAAAAATAAATGTCCGCCATCTTGGATTTGAAAATGGATGTCATTTTTGTAATCTGCACCCCGAGGAACCTGGAAGATGACACCCATATTGATTTTTAAGAAAAATAAATGTTCGCCATCTTTAATTTGAAAATGAATGTCATTTTCGTAATCGGCACCCAAAGGAACCTCGAAAATGACGCCCATATTGATTTTTAAGAAAAATAAATGTCCGCCATCTTGGATTTGAAAATGGATGTCATTTTTGTAATTTGCACCCCGAGGAACCTCGAAGATGACACCCATATTGATTTTTAAGAAAAATAAATGTCGCCCTCTTTAATTTGAAAATGAATGTCATTTTCGTAATCGGCACCCAGAGGAACCTCGAAAATGACGCCCATATTGATTTTTAAGAAAAATAAATGTCCGCCATCTTGGATTTGAAAATGGATGTCATTTTTGTAATTTGCACCCCGAGGAACCTCGAAGATGACACCCATATTGATTTTTATGAAAAATATATGTCCGCCATCTTTAATTTGAAAATGAATGTCATTTTCGTAATTGGCACCCCGAGGAATCTCGAAAATGATACCCATATCGATTTTTAAGAAAAGGAAAAATTTGCTCCCCGCTCAAACTTGGAACCCTCTTTTCACCCCTTAAAGGGAGCAATTCCGAAAAACGCTGAAACACGTTTTGTTGTATTTAAACAACACGAAGTCTATATACGAAGTTTTAAATCTCTCACTTCAAAAAAGATTTGCTCTCCGTAAAAACTTAGAACCCCCTTTTGAACCCTTTAGGGGAGCAATTTCAAAAAACGCTTAAATATGTTTTGTTGTATTTAAACATAGAGTCTATGTACGAAGTTTTAAATCTCTCACTTCAAAAAAGATTTGCTCCCCGTACATACTTGAAACCCCCTTTTCACCCTTTTAGGGGAGTAATTTCGAAAGACGCTTATATACGTTTTGTTGTATTTAAACAGAGAGTCTATATACAAAGTTTCAAATATCTCACTTGAAAAAAGATTTTCTTCCCGTACAAATTTTGAACCCCCTTTTCACCCCTTTAGTGGAGCAATTTAGAAAAACGCTGAAATACGCCATTAATATATTTAAACACAGACTCTATGTACAAAGTTTCATGTCTCTCACTTTAATAAATACGGTTTTTCATACAAACTTTGGACCCCCGTTTCACCCCTTTAGGGGGTGAATTTTGAAAAATCCTTTCTTAGTGCACCCCTAAACTTTATAAGGAACCTACGTGCCAAATTTGGAATCTCTAGAACCAGCGGTTTGGGCTGTGCGTTGATAGATCAGTCAGTCAGTCAGTCAGTCAGTCAGTCAATCAGTCAGTCAGTTTCTTCTTTTATATATTTAGATTTTGAAAATGGAATACTGTTTTTGGAATTAACTTCAAATGAAACACGGATTTTCATAACCTCCTCGTGTTGATTTTTGATAACTTTCACATTATTATTGTGTTATGTGTTGTGCATCTCTCATAGTTTCCGACTTCACCATACTGACCCATTTGGATTGTACACCCGGTATAGGCTGGCAAATCGACAATTTTCATGAGAAAAGTGTTTTACCAACTACAATTGTAATGTTTTTTGACAATTGTCGCATCTGTCAGCTTTGGTGAAATAGGGGCTTGGTGGTAGATGACTGAGTAGGTAAACTAGGTAGCCTACCCTACTTTTTCTATAGATTTTTATTTTAAATCTCTAAAATGAAAAAAAAGCAAAGTAGTTTTCAAACTCAAATTCAAACTGTTTATTGCACACATATTACAATATAGTACAAAAAAAATGATAAAAAAAATGATAGTAGCTGTTGGTTCTTCGAATAAATATATATATTGTTAACAAATTATTACATAACATTGAAATCAATGTATATTTTACAGGAAAAATATAACTGTAGCTCTATCTAGTTTTTCTTTTTTTGTACAAAGATACACATTATAATATGCACCCTGCAAGGGCACCGCAATTAACTAAAAATCTACTTAATTATCACATGGTTCGAATTACATTTTTAGAAGTATAAGTATATAAAGACATGGAAAATTCGGTGTGAGCACAGCGCTAAGCTGGTTTTAAGCCCACCCGTAGTCAATGAGTTGAAAATGAATGATTCGCGGTGACATTGAGAATTAAATGTCTTCGCATGCCACATTTCGCATAATTATCACTTCGAATTATTATTATCGAATTTGGAGCAGCCCAATTGGGGAAGTGCCTCCGCCTTGCAGAAGACCACAGCCATAATAACATTATCTGCTATACAAGTATGTAGTGTTGTGTTCCTGCAGGTGAGCAAGGTTGCCAGAGCTCCCGAGGATGCACTGTGTTGAGAGCGAGGGACCTAAATTTGTCCCTTCTGTTGTCAACACAGTGCATCCTAAAATTTTATAAAGGGTCGGCAACGCGTACGAGACTCCTTTGTAGTCCCTATTCGCCCTGGTACCGCCGCATACCGGGTAGAGTCAGTCCGACCCAGCTCGGGCCTAGCTGAGTTTCTTGCTGGACTCTTCTCAGCTAGGCTAGGTTTAGTGAACTGGCGACAAAATTGCCAGTAACTCGATTCCACTCACACCTCAGATTCGGTTGAAACTGCGCAACCGACTCCCTGGAGCGCAATCTCTTAGAGTATTCCAGTGTTCAAAACCACCCGCGTGGTCGTGTCGGAGGTTTTCCCCTGGATTTTCTCCAGGCTACTCTCCAACCGCGCACTCCTAGAGTAGCTGTCCTGAGCGCAATCTCTTAGAGTATCATCATCATCATTTCAGCCGAAAGACGTCCACTGCTGAACATAGGCCTCCCCCAAGGCTCGCCATTTAGACCGGTCCTGTACCGTTCGTTTCCACCGGATTCCCGCGACCTTCACCAGGTCATCACTCCACCTTGTCGGAGGCCTGCCGACAGCTCGTCTTCCGGTGCGTGGACGCCACTCAAGCAGTTTCTGGCCCCATCGACCGTCAGTCCTGCGAGCAATGTGCCCTGCCCACTGCCACTTAAGTCTCGCAATTTTGAAGGCTATGTCGGTGACCCCAGTTCTGCTACGGATAGCTTCATTCCTAATTCTATCACGCAGAGAAACCCCGAGCATAGCTCTTTCCATTGCTCTTTGGGTGACATTGAGCTTTCTTATGAGGCCCATCGTTAGCGCCCATGTCTCGGATCCATATCTCATCACTGGCAACACACACTGGTCAAAGACTTTTGACTTGAGGCACTGCGGTAAATTGGACGAGAATACACTGCGAAGCTTCCCGAACGCTGCCCAGCCGAGTCGGATTCGACGAGTGATCTCTTTCTCGAAGTTAGAGTATTCCAGTGTTCAAAACCACCCGCGTGGTCGTGTCGGAGGTTTCCCCTGGTTACTCTCCAACCGCGCGCTATTGGGCCTGGCCTATAAAGCCCCAGTCAGTTTATAAAAGGGTTGCCAATCTTCCTCGACTATTTCCTTACACGTGCCCTACAATGGTTTTTCCAGGCTATCAGGCTTTCGTCTGGCTACGTGTCCCAAGCACTGAAGTAGTCGTTACATTCTTATCTAATGAACCCATTATAAAATGACACCCAAAGTTCGTTAAGTATCTAACCTTCATCCAACCCATCAAACTCTCATCAATAAACACCCTGTATATCGTTCGCTAACACGTTTACGCTCCGCATTTTCGTAACCAATATCTTAAAAGGCTTTTTTTTCCAGAAACACCCTACATTCCAAATTAATCCTTATCACTAAGCTTCAAAGTCGAGAATGGAATGACGGTATTTCCACTGGTCCAGAAAAATCGGGCGGATATCAATTTTGTATCTTATGCAAAGAGTCTAAAATGCTTTGGAGGGCCGGTTTAATTTCGCTCAATGGAATGTCAACGCTGTAGCGAAGCATGAAGGTCGATGTTCACTTATATGCTCGGGAATTCACCCTCGCTTTGGATTATGTACAGGGAGATTTAAATTTTTAATTTCACTGCCGGCCTTTTGGTACCAAAAATAGGAATAAACAAGTTGTCAGAATAGTGTAGATGTGTTTGTAACCGACGTTAGGTCTATGGAGGTTAGTAATTTTCCTTACTACTTGCGATTTCGGTTAAGCCGGCTCTCATATCACCGGGGTGCTAATTCACCCTAAGGCGGCTGACACCGCCAGACACTGACACCATCGTTAGCTTATTAGCTTTATTTTTGCAATAACATTAACTTATTTTTTTGTAAATTTTTAATGGGGGTAATTAACTTGATTATTTTCATTTGAATGATGCATAAATTGTCTCTGCTGTGTAAGAAATTATAATGTAAGTATATCCCAATTGAATTAAATTAAATTAAATTAGTGAAATAATTTATATTAATAAAATAAATTAAACAAATCAAATTTCTTAAATTAAATTTACCAAATTATATTGATTCTACGAAATTAATGAAGTACCTATACGTGTTCCAAATAACATATTTTTTTATAAGTTAAATATAGTTTATTGGAAATACGTGCCATAGTTAAGTGAAATAATAATAATAATAAAAAATGCATGATGTTGATTTGTATTATCTTATCGAACTATTTTGGATCAAATAAAGGCTTTTTTATTTTTTATTTATTTTACTAGCACGGATTAAAGGTTACCATTTTACCGTATCTTAGCATCATACTGTATATGAATTTAATACGCTATTTTAACTGTCAGTCAAATAGCATTTTTTTATGACATTTCATAAATGCTCAGTTAGTATGAGAATCATTCCATGGGTGTTTCAAACGCCGTCAGTGCCTAGTTCAATAATTGAAGAAATGAGCTGCAATAAGATTTAAACTCAATTGATTCTGACAACATTTCCGAGCATTAGATATATTGTTTGTTGTATTGTTTGTTTATTTGACATGTATAAATTAATTAATAATGGCTATTCACTGACATTTATAATAATTAACAACAATTTGTTCACACTGTATCTAATAATGATTGTACTAAGATAATGTTACTTTATATATATTGTGCAATATTGTAATGTGACATGTAATATTTAACAATATTATGAATAAAGAGTATGAGTATGAGTATCGTAATTCTTGATGTAGCTAATATTTTCAGTGTTTTAACAGTAGTGTTACCAGATTTCCTGTTTTACAGGAGATCTACTGTTTCGGGGTGTGTCTACTGGTCTATTGTTTTCCCCAAAAAATCTACTGTGTGAAGAAGACAATAAACATAATGGTTCTCGTGCCCTGTGCCTTTACCATGACTTTACATGACCGTAATCGCTAGCGACTGCGTAAAAAATTGTATGGGCAAAAGTACAGCGCCTCTGGCGGTTACGCAATAGAACTAAGAATCGGCATACTAAATCGTTTACGCAGTCGCTAGCTAATATGGTCATGCAAACTCATGGCATTGGCAATAGGGACGGCCGTTAGTCTGGGATGCCACATGCGTGGACACCCTAGCGCCATCCCACTTGGGTACGACGTCTTTGAGGGCCGGTGGAGCGGCCGCCGTGGCTGAATCAGCAAATCGCCGCAAATATGCAACTCTTGGTGATAGTTACATATTTGCGGCGTTTGCTGTGGAGACCCTGGGTCCGTGGGGACCGGATGCAATTAAACTTTTCAAGAGAGTAAGTTAGAATTACGATTTGAAACAGGATATTTACCATGTATATTTGTATTTGTGAGTTCCCGATATTTCGGCACTGTTGCAAGCGCCATTATCAAGGATTAACTGACGTGCTGCGAGTTTTAGTTGTGGTCTACCCACACACCATAGCGATCTACCCTCTTCCTGGTTCGCTTTTTTCGCACAGTGTCACCGTCACTACCACCGTCCGCCTTGTCACTTGAAACTCGATTACGGTCACGACACACCACACTCACAGTATCAATACGTGAGTTCTTTCCGGAAACAGTCTCTTTTCGATTTGTGAACTTTCGGATCGTAATTCTAATGTAAATGACCATGTGAGCTTGAAATCTTAAGGGAGTAAGTTATTTGCTTATCCGCGAGGCAACGCGGCCAGCCTTATGGAAACTGCCCAGTGGCAGCGACTTGGGCGACCCATGTGCCCATACAGTTTAGGCCTTTAGTTTAGGTAGTTAGTAAAATCTTGTTCTGTTTTTGTTCTATATTATGGTCCTTAATAAAATTAAATAAATATAATATACACGTGACTTCTCAAGGTTATTGTATATAACTTATTGCAATGGATTTCATAATTTTAAAATTTGTGTTGATTTGATTTTCGGTTCTTTCTTTTGTAACTGAAAATAAAGAAAATAAATTAAAAACGAATAAATCGAAGAATAACACAAAAACGACATGATTTTAGGTTAAGTTTTATGGAAGAAATTTTGTCTACTGTTTTTTATTTAAAATTACCTGATTTTTAGGAGACATATGCACTGGATTTTCAGATTGGCACTGGCAACACTAAATTTTAGTACTAGGCAGGCATTGGCAGCAGTTGAAACGCCCGTTGAACAGACCCATGAATTTGTCGGGAAATTTGATATTTTTATGTTTTCTTTTTATACAACGCCGGTGGCAAACAAGCGTACGGTCCACCTGATGGTAAGCGACCACCGCAGCCTGGAGGTGAGCAAGGTTGCCAGAGCTCCCGAGGATGCACTGTGTTGAGAGCGAGGGACCTAAATGTGTTCCTTCTGCTGTCAACACAGTGCATCCTCAAATATTATAAAGGGTCGGCAACGCGTACGTGACTCCTTTTTATATCTCCGTTAAACCTATAGATATATTTATGGCACAAACTTTGATTGGTTCTTTAGTCCTTTATCTAAATTAGCAAGAACCAAATTTTGAAAAAACTGACGCCTTATTTCTTATGTTTTTTTTTATACAATGCCGGTGGCAAACAAGCGTACGGTCCACCTGATAGTAAGCTGCCACCGCAGCCTATAGACGCCCGCAACTCCAAAGGAGTCACGTGAGAAGAGTTGAGGATGCACTGTGTTGACAGCAGAAGGAACACATTTAGGTCCCTCGCTCTCAACACAGTGTATCCTTGGGAGCTCTGGCAACCTTGCTCACATCCAGAAACACAACACTACATACTTGTATAGTAAATAATGTTATGGTTGTCTCAATATTGCCATAAAAACCGCTTTCTCTTATGCATTGATAAACATTCTTTCCCTTTCATCCGCTAGACTAGATTTCGGTTCAAAATTTCCGCACAGTTTCCCTCCCATCGCCCTTGAAATATCAACCTTAATGTGTGCCCATAAAGCCCAGATTCCCTCGCCCCATTTACTCGTGTTTGGGCAATGCGTTTGCTGAATTTAAGAAGGTCGTAAGTCACTTTGAAGCGTATGTGATGAGTGACGTTTTAGATGTGGGTTAGGTTAGACGTGATGTTCAAATGAGCTGAAGGTTTTGTTAAGGGTTCAGTTACAGTTTAGGGTACCGTGGAGTTATAGAAAACCCTTAGCATTGCCATGGGGCAAAGTATTAATTTTTTTGACGACCGGTTTAGCCTAGTGGGTAGTGCACCTGCCTGTGAAGCTGACGGTCCTGGGTTCGAATCCCGGTCAGGGCAAATATTTGTGTGATGAGCATGAATATTTGTTCCCGAGTCTTGGATGTTTTCTATGTATTTAAGTATTTATATCTATAAAATGTATCGTCGTCTAGTACCCATAACACTTCTTGAGCTTACTGTGGGGCTACTTCGATTTGTGTAAGATTGTCCTCTAATATTTATTTATTTATTTATTTTAAGTGTGATGCCAAGTTAGAGTAGCACTTCCCCTTTCTTGTGTTGTGGGCGATGGGCTAGCAACATATCACTGCAATATTACATTTTCACCATCTTTTAATTTCTAGGATAACCTGCCATGTAGCTTTTTTTTTGGAAATAAACAATTTATATATATTTTTTTAAACCTGTAATTGCTAAATGTGGCACTTATTGAATTTTGTGTGGCACTTATTGAATCTATACAACGCCGGTGGCAAACAAGCTTACGGTCCACCTGATGGTAAGCGGCCACCGCAGCCTATAGACGCCCGCAACTCCAAAGGAGTCACGTACGCGTTGCCGACACATTATAAAATTTGAGGATGCACTGTGTTGACAACAGAAGGAATAAATTTAGGTCCCTCGCTCTCAACACAGTGCATCCTCGGGAGCTCTGGCAACTTTGCTCACCTCCACGAACACAACACTACATACTTGTATAGTACATAATGTTATTATGGCTGTGGTCTTCTACAAGGCGGAGGTACTTTCTCAGTTGGGCTGCTCCAAATTCGATCAATATGACATTTTGCTGTGCCCTACCTCTCTTACAAATATGATCCAAAAAAACCTTTAGTTTCGATATTAGTATGTTGTTACACACCGTCATTAACAACCTAGGTTTCGCCGGAAGATCAGCGCCAGCTCCCTGAGTCGGCATTACGCTGAGGCAAAGCCTTTTTGTGGCGATTACTTGTTTTTTTCTAATTACGTTTATTTATCTATATTTTATGTTTGTATCGTCACGAATAAATGTTTTTATTTCTTTTTTTTTCTTCTTTCTTTCTTTCTTTCTTTCTTTATGCCCTTATATAATATGAAATGTACATGTAACTGTTCCTTATTGATATCACTAACAACTCAAGAGAGATTTTTATTTTTAACTTATCTTCACAAAATGTACAAAGATGTATATCATTTTCTGCAGCGATGTACGTGCACTTTGTACTAGCCCCAAATAAAGTCCTAACCGCGCAAGCGCATTGATGTAGCAGGCAATGCGTAATATTTTTTTTGAACCTGACTTTGACTTAATGTGCAGGTTATTAACCGCTTTAAGTGGTTATTAACTGAGCGCTCGTGCGTTAGAAGACACGTTAAGCCGTTGATCCCGGCAGCTGTCTATGATAGCAGTCGTTAAGCCAAGTTAGAGGCCTTCGGGCGGCTTGAGAACTTCTATCAGTCAAGTTGCCCACTCACTTGACAAACCTAAACTCAATAAGTTTCGGTTTCCCCTCGGGTTGGAAGGTCAGGCGGCAGTCGCTTCCATAATAGGTCTGCACCAAATCTTGAGATTAGGTAGCGGACCCCGGGCATCCTTCAGGATGCAACTGTACCGGGATAACGCTAGGAGGAGCACCTTTTCAATTACATCCCCCTTTGAATATTTGCAACACTCGAATTGAAAATTACACCTCAGATTCGGTTGAAGCCGCTCAACCAATCTCACTGGAGCGCAAACTCTTAGAGTATTCCAGTGTTCCAAACCACACGCGTGGTCGCGTCGGAAGTTTTCCCCTGGATTTTCCCCAGGCTACTCTCCAACCGCGCACTCCTATCGCTTTATTGGGCCCGGCCTATAAAGCCACAGTTAGGTTCAAAAAAAAACTCGAATTAATAAGCATAGTTGTAAAAACGCAAAATTCGTAATAGAAAGAAGAAAGAAAGAAACATTTATTCACAGACACAGAAGACACACATATTAGAAAAAAAACAGAAGAAAACAAACCACAACATGTGTGTCCCCGCGGCAGTGAAACGGACACTGGCTCAGCATTATGCATCAAGCATCGACAAAAGTTTTATATATCTGTATTTAAATGCGCGGTTTTAAACCCACCTCCACACCCATAAGGGGTGACATACACCCCTTCACCCACCTATAAAAGTACGACACGAATGGTGTATGATGCGGGCTCGGCTTTACATGTTAACAAGGATTAATATATAAATTACATATCTATTTAGGAAACATGCCCGCACTAAGTGAACCATTTTGCACCATTTTTGACCCGCTACCCCATCGGTGACCAGCCGTAGTATCCGCCAAGCCCCCCTCCTAGTTTTCACGTAGAAATTTATATATAGATTTAAAATATTTTTTTAAAGACAAAGAGTAAAAGGACCATTCTACTTTTTCATGTACATAATTTACAATTTTTTTTAATTTTTTTTTCTAATACTCGGCTCTCATCTCATATTTTTGTATTGTTATTTAGAAAGATATTTAAATGCAGTATCACTTCCGATAGTTTTGATAATTAACGAACCACAGCTAATATCCATAAATCGAGTAACTCAGTGGTACTTGGATGTCTCACGATTTGTATGAAAAAAATGGTTTTTACCACTGTGTTACCTACTTTTACAGCAACAAGTTAATATTTAAGTATTTTTACACAAAATCCTTTTGTTAGGTTCGGGTACTATTTCTAAATCCTATTTTTGTACACTAATTCAATACATATCATAGATTTTTTTTGTAATAGAAAACTGGTCATGAAAAAGTAGAATGACCCAAAAACCTCCCTGGGCTTGGTATAATATAAGGAAAAGGTTTTGTGACATCGGAAAGTGCGCTGAGTTAAAAATTTTTGAAAGCTTCGCTATAATTTCAATTTAGTTCGAAAAAGCTTGAACTTCTACCCTCCCCCCGTGACAAAGTGTAGTATCTATATTCCCCTTCCCCCTCCTAAACAGTCACGTACTATGGGTACGTTCCCTTAAATCAAATTAAGCTAGATATGGGGATTCAGAGAAAACAATTTATATAGTTTTGTAAATGAGTACGTACAGATATACCTAGCGTTATCCGAATGAACATACTGAAAGTCCTCAAGGGTGGGGGGTGTGCTGTGGGGGCTGGGTGTGAAGGTACCTTTTTGCAGGTCTTTACTCGTATCGTGAATATTTGTACGAATAGGATTATGGCCGCTTCTAACAAAAATTTCTGCAAAAGCCAATTCATTTTCAGTCTAAGATTAATGGCTTGTGTTTGTTTTTGTGTGTGTTTCTTCGTATTCAAATGATGCTTTTTTTATTAATCGTATGGCAATTATTTCGAACAGTGAGATCTTCGAGAAGACAGTACGGTTGTCAGTTTTGTTGCACTTTTAGAGAGGTAGGGCACAGTAAAATGTCACCTTGCTCGAATTTAGAGCAGCCCAACTGGGGAAGTGACTCCGCCTTGCAGAGTTCCTGGAGGTGAGCAAGGTTGCCAGAGCTCCCGAGGATGCACTGTGTTGAGAGCGAGGGACCTAAATGTGTTCCTTCTGCTGTCTGTGTCAATATTAGGTCGGCGACGCGCACGTGACTCCTTTGGAGTTGCGGGCGTCTATAGGCTGCGGTGGCCGCTTACCATCAGGTGGACCGTACGCTCGTTTGCCACCGGCGGTGTATAAAAAAAAACTTTCAGCACCACTCAGGGGTCACGTGTCGGGTAGCGGTGGGCCCTACGGACGTGGTGCAGCTTCGTCCCCCCTTGTCAAGTGAGTGGGCAACTTGACTGTTAGAAGTTCTCAAGCCCGGAGGCCTCTAAATTGGCTTAACTTGCTATCATAGACAGCAACCGGGATCAACGGCTTAACGTGCCTTCTCGTAGTTGGAACGCAAAAAAGAACTTCTATTTTTAACAAAAATTGTACTGCAATGTGTGTGGAAATATTTAATAAGCTGCCATCTGACATTAAATGCTTACCATTTAATAAATTTAAGAAAGCCCTACATTAATGGCTGTTAGATGAAATGTATTATTCACTCCACGATTATTTTCAATAACTCAATAATATTAATGTCGTACAAATTGCATATATTGTAATAATAAATACTTAAGAACTACATCTAATATTTTCATGCTGTTTGTGGACGGTTGAATAAGGAGAACATTCACGCAAATAAATGATATAAAATAAATAAATAAATTAATATTAGAGGACAATCTTACACAAATCGAACTAGCCCCACAGTAAGCTCAAGATGGCTTGTGTTATGGGTACTAGACGACGATATATTTAATAGATATAAATACTTAAATACATAGAAAACATCCAAGACTCAGAAACAAATATTCATGCTCATCACACAAATATTTGCCCTGACCGGGATTCGAACCCAGACCCAGACCAGACCCACCCAGACCCAGACCCAGGATTTATGATTTTTATGATTTATTATTCCAAAGCACGGGAGCGCTCAGATAATAACCACTCAAAGCGGTCACCCATCCAAGAACTGACCTGGCTTAACCATACACGTGTTACGCGGGCGCCGCTGGGCCACGAGCGCTCTCGTGATGATCTCTAAATGATCATCATCATCATCATTTCAGCCGAAAGACGTCCACTGCTGAACATAGGCCTCCCCCAAGGCTCGCCATTTAGACCGGTCCTGTGCCGTTCGTTTCCACCGGATTCCCGCGACCTTCACCAGGTCATCACTCCACCTTGTCTTGTTCTCTAAATGATGCTAAATACTTATTACTAAAATAGTAGCCAGTCAAGTTTGTCGACTGTTAAGTTACTTATTGAGTGATTACAGTGCGTAGTCGCGTGCCGAGCTCGTGGTTTGTCGCACGCGAGGTAATGAAGCATTTGGAGTTATTACAATTTTGTGTTGCTGTGGCGTCTAACCTCCGCATTGACTGACTGACCTAACTAAGGCTGGCGGACAGACTTTTGAAGTTCACAGTTCAGATTCGGTTGAAACCGCTCAACCAATCTCACTGGAGCGCAAACTCTTACCCCCTTATTCATAAAACTTAACAAACCTCTGCTAACTAAAATGTCTGTTGTCACTGTCCCACCAGCACATACGTCAAAGTGATAGATAAGGACAAACGAACTTTAGCGGCTAGTTAACTAATATAGGTTTGATAGACGTTTATGAATAAGGGGGTTAGAGTATTCCAATGATCCAAACCACACGCGTGGTCATGCCGGAGGTTTTCCCCTGGATTTTCCCCAGGCTACTCTCCAACCGCGCACTCCTATTGCATTATTGGGCCCGGCTTATAAAGCCACAGTCAGGTTCAAAAAGAAAAAGACTTTTGAATACAAATCCTGGCCAGGAGGAGGGATATTCACACCAAATAACAAAAACAATAAGGTCGAGTATAGCTCGGCATGTTTACCACCAAATACGGATACGGACCAATACGTGGCCCTTAATCACGAGAACTATATTCGACCTTAAACACGTGAGTGACCTGTTTATTATATTTCAATATATTTGAAACTCACGGGAGTTTTATATTTAAAATCAATTAAGTTCAAATTTTCTCGAAAATGGATCAATTTGTTTATCAAATGGCGAAAAAAATACTCTAAAGATAAATAATTATATGGGCGCCGAGACATGGGCGCTAACGATGGGCCTCATAAGAAAGCTCAAGGTCACCCAAAGAGCAATGGAAAGAGCTATGCTCGGGGTTTCTCTGCGTGATAGAATTAGGAATGAAGCTATCCGTAGCAGAACTGGGGTCACCGACATAGCCTTCAAAATTGCGAGACTTAAGTGGCAGTGGGCAGGGCACATTGCTCACAGGACTGACGGTCGATGGGGCCAGAAACTGCTTGAGTGGCGTCCACGCAACGGAAGACGAGCTGTCGGTAGGCGTCCGACAAGGTGGAGTGATGACCTGGTTCACCTGGTCGCGGGAATCCGGTGGAAACGAACGGCACAGGACCGGTCTAAATGGCGAGCCTTGGGGGAGGCCTATGTTCGCAGTGGACGTCTTTCGGCTGAAATGATGATGATGATGAAATAATTATATAATTATAAGCCCTAATTTTTTTTATGTTACAGGGGGCAAACGAGCAGACGGATCGCCTGATGGTAAGCAACTACCGTCGTCCATAGACACCTGAAACAACAGAGGAGTCACAAGTGCATTGCCGGCCTTTTAGACGGGAATACGCTCTTTTCTTGAAGGTCTGAAGGTCATATCGGTACGGAAATACCGCAAGCGATAGTTCATTCCATAGCTGCATAGTTTGGTAGTGCGAGGCAGGTTATTTCTTGAGAGACGCACAGTTTTGGACTTGAAATGAATTGAAAATTGAAATGAAAATCATAATTGAAATATTGCCGCAAATATAAAAAGCGTGTCGATAAGCTGTTGATCATTTTGCACAGGATTCGAACCCTGCGTGACACAGCATTAACGGCTCGTTAGGCGGCTGTTAGTAAGTGACAGACGGCAGCGATGATAGAGACAAAGATATAGAGACAATAGGGATCATCAGGATTGCGTGGAGATGTAGCCTCACTCTGCATTTTCTATCGCTTGTATCACGGGGAGTGCTCGGAGGAATTGTTCGGAATGATCCCTGCCGCATTTTTTCGTCATCGTCCTACGCGTCAGCATTTCCATCCTCACCATTTAGATGGTTGGCAGTCCAAAACTGTGCGTTTCTCAAGAAATTTCCTGCCTCGCACAACCAAACTATGGAATGAACTGTCGCCTGCGGTATTTCCGGACCGATATGACCTTCAAACCTTCAAGAAAAGAGCGTATTCCCTTCTGAAAGGCTAATAACGCACTTGCGACTCCTCTGGTGTTGCAGGTGTTTATGGGCGACGGTAATTGCTTACCATCAGGAAATCCGTCTGCTCGTTTGCCCCCTATAACATAAAAAAAGAATCATCATCAGCCTGTGTTAGTCCACTGCTGGACATAGGCCTCTCCCATGGCACGTCACTGAGCTCGGTCTTCAGCTCATCTCCAATCCCTGCTCAATGCCTTACAAATATCATCGTCCCACCTAATTACAGGGCACCCCCTACACTATATTTGCCGACACGCGGTCTCCATTGCACTCAAGAACCAGTCTGCCCCGATGATCACCGGTTCTGCAGCATATGTGAGCTGCCCACTGCCACTTCAGCTTACCAATTCGCTGAGCTATGTCGGTAACCTTGGTTCTCTGACGAATAACTTCGTTTTCAACAGGGATATTGACACCATTGTTCGAATTTTCTTGAAAAGGGATCAAATTGCCATCTTGCAGAAGACCACAGCCATAATAACATTATCTACTATACAAGTACGTAGTGTTGTGTTCGTGGAGGTGAGCAAGGTTGCCTGAGCTCCCGAGGATGCACTGTGTTGAGAGCGAGGGACCTAAATTTGTCCCTTCTGCTGTCAACACAGTGCATCCTCAAATTTTATAAAGGGTCGGCAACGCGCACGTGACTCCTTTGGAGATGCGGGCGTCTATAGGCTGCGGTGGCCGCTTACCATCAGGTGGACCGTAAGCTTGTTTGCCACCGGCGCTGTATTAAAAAAAACCCAGCGCGCATAAGTTATTTACTGAACTCGCAGAGCGACTGCTTGACGTAACTGACAGTGACTGAAGAGCTGGCGACTTCCTCGCACAACGTATCAGCATTGCGATACAGCGAGGAAATGCCTCCAGCATCCTCGGTACAGTGCCCCAAATGCCTTTTTTAGATTTAAGTTAGTTTTACATTTAAGTTACTGTTATTTCAGTATTATTACAGCTTGTAAATCAATAAATACTAAAAAAGTTTTCTTATAATTTTCAAATATCATACCATTTTCTTAAAAATGAAAGAAAGAAAGAAACATTTATTCACAGACACAGAAGACACACATATTACAAAAAAAAAACAACAGAAGAAAACAAACCATAACATGTGTGTCCCCGCGGCAGTGAAACGGACACTGGCTCAGCATTATGCTGAGGTGTCAGACACCTACAGCGCTGATTTTCAGCCAGTACCGTTGGTGACTCACGGACCGCCATACACTAAATAATAGCCAAAAGAAAAATAATTAAATATGACTGCAAAAGAAAAAATAATACATAAGAGAAAAATAATAATAATATTTAAAAAATGCAGTATACAAGCCTCGGCGCGAAAAGAGATTGGCGGCCTCTGCAGGAATGTACTGTTATTCTACAAGTATATTTTATACAAACGCCTTAAGGGAGGCGTATTTGCACCTATAGCTCAGTTGGCTAGAGCTAGCCGCGAGTGCCGGGAGGTCGCAGGATCGAATCCTGCTCGGTGCCTAAATTTTTCAATTGTTCCTTTATTCTAAATTCTTCAAGTATGCCGCAATATCACTTTTACAAGTCAAGATCTACTAGGTACTAGCGTTTCCAAAAAGAATATCAATGCCGAGAAGAGACGTCGAATATCTAAATTTTTGGTAATAATAATAATGATCGAATATATTTTAAATAGGTAACTGAAATGTATGTTGCTGTATACATAAATAAAATTACTTTTAACCTAATTATTTATTGAGATATTGTTTAATGTTATAAAATAATGTAAAGAATAATAATAATTAATAATAGATTAATAGATTATGTAATTTAAAATGAACTTAGTTAATAGTATTACCTAATGCTATGCCCTAACAGGGCCCATGTGAGACTGAAAATATTATGTATAAGATCTGTAATACCATGGATGCAATAAATAAATGAAATGAAAATGAAATGAAATGAAATAAATAGTTTACATCGCTCTTTAGTCGAAAAGCAATTTCATTCACCATTTTCAGTTGGAGAATCCGAAATAAACGATAAAAGTAGTCTACTTGAAAGTCCGTTGGCTTGAAACACTTCAATCCGATCTTCTATATGCATTTGAAAATCGAATGGTCCCTCCATTCTAATGCTACACACATTGGGCTATGATGGGCCATGATACAGGATGCAGTTATGCGTTCAAGCGAGAAATACATATTTTTTGAAACTCGACAATGGTTAATTATATGTCATACAAACCTTACCGAAAGCAAATTTAATTTAATTTTTTATTTTATTTCGAAAGGTACATAAAACAGACAGTAATCGAAACGTACAGTGAAATAATATGTATAAGAAGACACACATCACTAGATTACAGTCCAAAAATATATGTACACATCATGGCTATGAGTTATAATTTAGAGAGAAAATAAAAAAGTAGTTTGAATTACAGAGAAAAAGAATAGCAAAAGGCGAACAAACAGTTATTCAATCATTTTAAATTATTTGTAGCTAAAAATACTGATTTTTTGAATTGAGAGATATTAGAAACATAAACATCAAGATCCTTACAGACGTGAACCAAATCATTATAGCCCTTGGACCGGGTTGTAATATTGTACTGAATTTCATTGTAACCCGCCGGGTAATAATGTAATTTCACTTTTCATAGTTCTTATTGTTATATCTTCAAAGTCTAATTTCGTGAAGTTCGCACAGGGCGGCGTAGACGCGCTAGGTCCGCGTCGCTCGCCCGCGGCCATCGAGTTCGAAACAAAACACGACGCTCGCAAAAAGTTATAATTTTGCTGAAATTGTTGGAATTACATTTGGAGATTCCTTATAATTTTCAAATTTCATTGCATTATTTGAGAAACAGAACATGGATGACCTGACCTTCCTTCCTTCGCAGCCTTTGCAGTAATGCGAGGGGTGAGTGGTCAAACCCGATAAATCGAGATAATCGTTTATTGAAATAAGAACTCAACGTCCATTACGCAGAGTTCTATTTTCAATAAACCTTTTAGATGACTTATCGGGTTTGACCACTCACTCCTCGAATGTACCTACTATTAAATACCTAAAACGAAAGCCGCAAGTACTTCAAAAACTGCAGATTCTACAAAAACAGAAGTTACAATTACTAATAACATGGCGAGTCACCGGTTTAGCCTAGTGGGTAGTGCACCTGCCTGTGAAGCTGACGGTCCTGGGTTCGAATCCCGGTCAGGGCAAATATTTGTGTGATGAGCATGAATATTTGTTTCTGAGTCTTGGATGTTTTCTATGTATTTAAGTATTTATATCTATTAAATATATCGTCGTCTAGTACTCATAACACAAGCCTTCTCGAGCTTACTGTGGGGCTAGTTCGGTTTGTGTAAGATTGTCCTCTAATATTTATTTATTTATTTATTTATTATTTATTTAATGATTGGTTCTGTTTCTAGTTTTTTTTCTAGGCTAGCCTTTTGTTGTTTTTCTTAATTGTCTCGCAAGAGGTAAGAAAAATAGAGTATACTCTTAGGGGATAAAGCTGTTTTTGTCTTAGGTGCGCTTAAATCCCTCATTGCACTCAGGACTCATTTCTTCAGACTTCATGACAATATGAATTAAGTGTCAACTATTGGAAATATTTGGGACATTTACACGGACAGGAACGTATTCTACGCAGACGAAGTCGCTGGTAAATTTTGTAGTTATATAAAAAAGCTTGCCTTGAGGCCTTATAAGTTTTAAAATGTTTTGATTTCAAATTATGAAAAAGTATTGATAATACCAATAAAGTTTAGAATCAGAATCAGAATCAGAAGTTATTAAATATTGCGATGATTTTATGAAAGTTTTAAATAGTAACATTTTTTCAATTTATTGTGTGTAGTAGAATTTAAGCGGAAAAAACAAGTTTTTCGCTTGAAAATGGTCGATTTGGAGTTTAAATGATAAAGAAACACAATAACCGAATAAAATATTGTAAAATGGTTCGTTAATTTAATAGCCAAAAAATCATAAATTTCATAGCAAAAATAAACTTAAATGTTTGAGAATGTATTTCTTAATGAAAAATCCAAAAAATACATTTAAAGTTTATGACATAAGGTCGCAATAGGTAGTCCTGCGGGGTAATCACGTAACTTTTGTACTACCGTTAGAGAGATTTTAGTGTCAAATTTCAACTGTCAGCCATACATTTATACTTCAAAACTGACAGTAAAATCTATCTACCGTTAGTACATAAAGTTACGTGATTCGCCTGCAGCAGGCTAACTTTATGTACTAACGGTAGATAGATTTTACTGTCAGTTTTGAAGTATAAATGTATGGGCTGACAGTTGAAATTTGACACTAAAATCTCTCTAACGGTAGTACAAAAGTTACGTGATTACCCCGCTGTTCTAAATAGGAACAATGAGAAAATATCAAGATACGTGTAAATTAAAACAGAAAATGGCGTAAATAGATAAGCGTTTTTTTAATGATAAGAACCTTTAAAACAGCCAACGAAGAATGTAAAATACCTATTACGTAGTAGGTCGTGCCATGGCTAGGTGTAATAATTTCCAATTCATTACCACCCCGCTGTGATGATTAATAAGGTGCGCCGTCACGTTATACAAAGTTTTACATATTTAACTGACTTGTGAAAGAGGTGCATGTTTCTGTAATCCATACTAATATTATAAATGCGATGCTGTCTGTCCGTTACCTATACTTTAATCGCCTACTTAGTACTTATAATGTTACTGTGAAGGGTGCGATACATTTGCGTCACGCATAAACCATAAACAGGATCATGTACGCGACTACTAAATTTGTATTATTATTTTTCTCTTTTAATATGAATGTATAAAAAAAAACTTCTTTACGCCTAAACCGCTGAACAGATATTAAAATTACTGTAGACTGGAAAATAAATATTGTAAAATTCCTTGGTAATTTAATAGTCAAAAAATCATAAATATCATCGTCAAAATAAACTTATGCCGCCGATTTCGTAATTATCAACGACAATGATATGTTTATTTTTACAAAAAGAATAGCTTTTTTATTGTTCTAATTCAATAACCTGATAGATTTTTCAAAAGTGATTCAGTGTTCCAAAAATCAATCAAAATGTAGCAAAATATTTACGAAACTATACGCAGAGCTTCCTTAGTAGTTCAGTGAAATTAGCTGAAAATTTGGCAAAATTAATGAAGAACTTTTATCTATCAGGATATGTAGGTTATAGGACAAAGTTCAATTCGGATACACACAGTCGAATTAGTCGAGTCCGTTTATTACAGTCAATTTTCTCCAAAACTACTGGACTGATTGAGTTGAAATTTGGCACACATATGTAAATCGGTGTCCCAAATACGGATGTGTTACGTAAATAAATAAATTTTTAAACATGGGAGGTACTTGTGGGGTGTAAATAATATAAAAAAAATATATATATTGCGAACTATATTGTGTGACATATCAAATGAAAGGGTTCATTATAAGGATATCAAATATATTTTTTTCATAATTTTAAAATAAACATTTTTGAAGTTATTTAAGAAAATAGGCGAAAATTGACCATTTCTCCGCCCCCCTCTTATCTCCTAAAGTACTGGCCATAAAAATATATAAAAAATACAGAGAATAGTCCTATATCTACAGATTACAGGAAAACATATAAGAAGAATATGGTATTTTAGTACCACCGTTGAACTAGTATGAATATTTATATTTCGCTGTATGGCCGAATGAATTAAATTTAAAAAAGAAGCACAGCAACGGTAAATGAAAGTGCTTAGAAATGAATTATACCTTTTTATAAAGAGCATATTCTATTCTTTACTTTAGTCGTACATATTTTGGCGGTAATGTGTGAAGTTTTTGAGAAAACTAAACTTACAGCAAAAAATATCGATAATTTTTTGAAAACGTTCGTATTTGGTGGCAGATTGCGCTGAAACTATGAGTGATATCGCTTTTGTATGTAGTAGAGGTTTATAGCTAATTTATCAAGGATTATTTCGTTTTTGTACACTTTTTATGTATCGTGTACGGTTTTCTTTTAAAATGGAAAATACCGCGCTCCGGGACACTTTCACGGGTGGGGGGGGGTGACGCTCGCCCTTGAGGGGGGGGGGGAGAGTAGATAAAATTGAACTTTGTCCTATAACCTACATATCCTGATAGATAAAAGTTCTCCATTAATTTTGCCAAATTTTCCATACATTTGAATCTAATTTTCTTGAGCTATAGAGAGCGGGCAAACTTTTGAAGATATTTCTAGAGATGGGTAAATCCAGACTTGACGATTTAAATGATTCGAATCCGTTAGCGGTGTCGATTCCTTATCGATTCTTTTCAAGTCTTATCGAATCCGAGGATTATTAATTCCGACTCGTTGTCTCGGTACGGAGCCAAATGACCGGTTTGTATACCGCGGACTGGAGGTAAAACTGGTGGACTCACGTATATTTCCATCAAATCCGGAGTTAAAAGAATCAAATGCTTCGAAGAACCATTAAGATTTGTACGGATTTGTACTGAAACTAGCGAGTCCGGAGTGAATTGGTTTGAGGGATTCAAAGGAGTCGAAGAATCGATATGCGGAGTCGAAGAGTCGATATGCGGAGTCAATACCGATAGCGGAGCCGGATTTAGTGATTCGAATCGATCCCCGGAGTGGAGATTAACCATCTCTAGAAATTAGCAATGGAATGACCTTGTGGATAAGCAGAGTGTGCTCCAATATAAAGGTTGTATATATACAGAAAGGGAGTATCTACAAATTATATACATATATACAGATAGGAGACACAGGAAGAAACGATAATAGAGAGATCTCTCAGAGACCGAAGTCCAGTGACAGTTGATTGGAAGTTATATTTATGCATCTGACGTAAGAAACTTCCATAGCGCGATGCAGAACATGTCAGATTTGACAGTTGACAAGAAGTGACGCCAGAACCTTGCCTTAAGTTACGTAGCTAATATATGTGCCTTGTAAAAAGTTTGAATTCGTTACATTTGTGTGTGTATTTACAACTCACTGGCGTCCTACTTGGCCTATGTAAATGAAATCGCCTATTCAAACAGGGTAGAGAAACGCTTTCTCTGTACTTGTTACCTTCGATTTTATTACCAAGCAGTAAGGACTTGATTTGTTTGTCAACTAAAATGGACATTGTTAGCACCGTAAAGTTTTTTTCTGAAGAAACGCTGGGTTCAAGCTAAATAAGTAATGATTTACTTTTAAAAATGTTTTGAGCTAATAAACATACTTGACTGCTGGTCGTAAACACCGTAGCTTATGGACTTTTGCTATTCCAAAATCAACACAATCGCGGTGGTAAGCAATTTTGGGAGTTCCGTAGCCAAAGACGAACCCGTATAGTTTTGTTATATCTGTCCGTCCGCCTGTCGGTCTGTGTTTGGTAGGAAGGTGTATTTTAAGAACCGCTACATAAAAAAGATGCAAAGATACGAAAATTATTAAATTAGAGGCCTTCGGGCGGCTTGAGAACTTCTAACAGTCAAGTTTTCCACTAACTTGACAAGCCTAATCCCAATAAGGTCTAGTTTCTTGGGTTAGGAGGTCAGATAGCAGTCGCTTCCGTAAAAACTAGTGCCTACGCCTAATCTTGGAGTTGGGTAGCGGACACCGGGCAGGATGCAATGTATTGGGATAACGCTAGGAGGGTAATGATGATCATCATCATCATCATCATTATTAAGAGGGCCTGGTCCTCTGTCGTTGCAGCATTCTCCATTCCAATCTATCTTGGGACTTCGTCTTCAAACTCAAACTCAAATGATTTATTTGCTATAAGTATAGGTATACATGCAAATACATAGGTACATCACACAATACTACAATTATAAGATTCCATTATTTTAAATTAATTGAGTCAAGCCAAAAATGAAAAAATATATATCCTCGTGGCGCCCACGCGCCTTTTGATAAACCAAAATAAGCATGGCGGCTCCAGCCCAGCACTTTTTTCAACTAACCTTCAATTACTGCCCACGCGCCTTTCAGAAGGCCATATTAATAAACTCTGTAAATCTAGTAATTGAGGCCCAGTGGTCTTTGTCAAGATCAAAAGGTAGACAAATAATTGAATTTAAAAACACATAGCTAATATAATCATAATTATACCCTGAAAGTTTCACTTCAAACATACACAAATTCACAAATACAAATTTCAACTCAAAATCTTGGGCGGATATGACTGTAACTATTATGTCCTATAAGAAGGACAGTCGGGTCATAGTTAAAGAGGAGCCAAAAAATCTTTGGGCGCCACGAGGTTATAAATAATAAAAGGTACGTTATTATAAATAAAAACATGGAATGTCACCAAAACATAAACTAAAACTATACAAAAAACAATCAAACAACAGTGAACAAAAGAAAAATACAGAAAAACAAAACAGGACTTCAGGATGGAGGATAATGATAACAAATAATACTTCTATTGGTATTTTTTTGTAACGTCAACCAAAAAAGTTGCCAGCCAATTTTGAACCCTAACATACAAGTAAAAGAGCCGAAAATGGTTGCCATTATCTGTTATTCGACTAAGTAGGTTATTTTCGTACATTACGTCAGAAACTTTCTCCCATTTAAACCAGTTTGTGTTTCTTGTCGTACATTAAGAACACGTATAACTTCAAACTTACCCCCTTATCCATGAAACTTAACTAGCTTCTGTTAGTTGAGGCGAAATTAACCGTTAAAATTTGGTTCGCTGGCTCCGTTACGCTATTATTATGCTCGTCACGAAAACTTGAAAATACATTTTACAAAAGAAACAATACATAATAAATAATAGTGTTTTATCCAATAGTTGTATAAGCGGGTTCAAAAAAGGTGAGTGGCGTGTGTAACAATTTGAGGGGAAGCCGAAAATTATTAATAAAGACGCCATGAGCCTTTTTTGACCTACTTATACAACGTTGCATACATTACTTTTACTACGACTAGGGATTAAATAATAAAACACAAAATTAAACAGCAATACAGCATAAGAAAGAGCGGTAAGTTGGATAGTGATAGATGACAGTCCACAGAACATAATCATAGACACGGTAATTTTTTTCAACTGTCATTTACTGACTTGCATTTTTCCTTATATTGGCAGTAATTATTTTAGTTTTGTTATTGTTTCAAACCATATGAATTCAGTTGTTTGTTAAGTTGGCACTTATGATTTTCGTTATAAATTTAGTATTGTTATTTTTTTTGTTGGGTTCACAGGGCCCCTCTGTTAGCAGTTACATTATATCATATAATAACCCTAGGGTCTTTATGAACTTTTTTGAAATTGCATAAGACATGCTTTTATATTCGTTTGCGGGACCATATAATTGACAGATAAAAGTACCGGAGTAGAAAAAGTTTTTTAAGGTATTTGCTTTCCATTTAAGTGTTTTTTTTCCAAAGGTGAATAATTATTTCATGATTAATAATGGTTTCAACAGTTACCCTTTTCGGTTGTGCAATAATATTTATCTACATCTATACAGTAAATCCTCTTTAATGTGCTCAAAATGTGTACGTAAGGACCAGCTTTACAATATCGCGCCGGCCCAGGGCGGAGATTGCCATAATAACATCGACAACGGTATCGTTATGGCCATATCCGGCCATAACTATACAGACTCGTGCTCAAAAGACTTCAACGGGCTCACGCTCGACCTCACTCTACGCTTGCAATGCAATGGTTCCTGAACACATGAAAGAGGATTTAATATACGGATGTAGATAAAGTAGTGTTTGCAACTGTACATAATTAGGCCTTAAAACACTCGTGTGATCCTATTATGAAACTCGCTGACTCTCGTTTCATAAAACCACACTCGTGTTTTAAGACCTCTCATTATGTATCAGTTGCATAAACTACTATTACATTATGTGGTAATGTATTTAACCAGATTTTAGATTATTATGTAAAGACTTTGTTTGGAGCGCTCGTGGCCCAGCGGCGCTCGTGTAGCGCATGCGGTATGCGAGGTTAAGGAACGTCGGCCCAGGTCATTTATTGGATGGGTGACCGCTTTGAGTGGTTATTAACTGAGCGCTCCCGTGCTTTGGAAGGCACGTTAAGCCGTTAATCCCGGCTGCTGTCTATGATAGCAGTCGTTAAGCCAAGTTAGAGGTCTTCGGGCGGCTTGAGAACTTCTAACAGTCAAGTTGCCCACTCACTTGACAAGCCTAATTCCAATAAGGTCTGGTTTTCCCTCGGGTTGGAAAATCCGATGGCAGTCGCTTCCGTAAAAATTTGAGCCAACGCCAACTCTTGGGATTAGGTAGCGGACCCCGGGCATCCTTTAGAATGCAACTATACCGGGATAACGCTATGATGATGATGATGATGTAAATACTTTGTTTATTTTTTCGAATAGCGAAGCGGTAATTATGTTTTTTGGTGATTGTCGAATGTTCACCTCTACAGGTTAATTTCTAAACCGATTCTCGTGAAATTTGGCAAGCCTGTTCGATAAATATAATTTTGATCCGCATGTTTCTTTAGTTCTTGTTTTTTTTAATGTCGTATCCATGAGGGTTGAGACCGTAAAAAATATCTATTTCCTGTTCAATAATATTTATTCGTCTATTTTATCACTAGATCTACTTACAGCTCACAGAACCACTGAGTATTTATTGTAACAGTGGTTAAAAGTATAAATTTAATTAAATCAGTAGCCCTAAGGTTAAGGTTGTCTGGAAGAAATCGCTCATTAGCGATAAGACCGCCTGTTGTTTGCCTGTACTCATTGTTATTTCGTATTGTATTATTAGTAGTATTAATTGAGGTGTGCAATAAAGAGTATTTGTATTGCATTGTATTTAAATTTTATCACTTTTGTAGCGCTACGCAATTTCCTCTACATACGGGGAAACTCATGTTATCAGCTACGCGTCTACCAGCAGAGGACTCCCCAGAGGAGTTCTTGATACTGAAAGTGTTAAAACAATGTTTTAAAATATTTTTAATCAACGGAAACAATATAAACCTACCTCATTGTTTGACTAAGCGTGGCTCGAAGACTTCATTTACATAGGGCAGTTACACACAAGCTATACCATATAAAGGTGTGTATACATTACATTGTTCACAGTAAAATGAAACGCAGTTCTGTTCAAGGCTTTGCCGCGAAATAAAAAATGTTTAATGTTTTCAGAGTTCTTAAATAAGGAGAATGAACATTATATTTGAAATGGGAACTGAAGAATAATTTATTAGAATGCCACGTTACTTTTACGTTACACCTAGTTAGAAAGTGGCAATGGCGGTCGACTTTGCGTGCAGAAAATCCCACTTTAAAAAAACGGCAGTAATAGAACGGCCATTCGGCTATTTGACTTATTTATTACTCTTTATTTATTTTCCATCCATACAATCCATACAAGTATGTAGTGTTGTGTTCCTGGAGGTGAGCAAGGTTACCAGAGCTCCCGACGATGCACTGTGTTGAGAGCGTAGGACCTAAATTTGTCCCTTCTGCTGTTAACACAGTGAATTCTCAAATTGAATAAAGGGTCAGCAACGCGTACGTGACTCCTTTGGAGATGCGGGCGTCTATAGGCTGCGGTGACCGCTTACCATAAGGTGGACCGTACGCTTGTTTGCCACCGGCGTTGTATATATAAAAAAAAGTTCTTTTAACATATCTAAAAGAAAATATAAAATTACATTAAGTATTATTATTGACTTCCTGTACCGGCGATAAGTATTGGTATTGACATACCTTGAATAAAGACTCGTATATATTTTACTTATTTTAGTCGACAATTTCGGCTTCGTAAAGCGTCTCACACTACCTATGTAACGTTTGTCAGTCGTCGTTAATATATAATAAAGAGTTACATAAATTTACACTAACGTGAGACATATTTACAACCGTTCAACCACAACCGTCCAAGTGAATTCCAACCGATGTTCTATTATTAAGTAATAAAGAGTTGTTGAAAACACAACTTGAAATTGTTCGAAGAAAAATACATTAATTATTTTGCCATTCATTTTATAATAGGTAGTTGCAACAGCTCTCTATTGTTGATATTATATTTTAATCCGTTATAAAAGGTCTTAAATAAAACAGAAGGCGCAGCGTGGATATGCCCCTCATAAGACGTGACGCCTTACCGTGTCCTGGTAAAGGTCGTGGGAGTCCGTTGGATGCAGGTGGCGCAGGACCGGTCCTTGTGGCACTCTTTGGGGGAGATCTATGTCCAGCAGTGGACGTCTTTCGGCTGATATGATGATGATGATGATAAATAAAACAAGAGTCATCATAATCAGCCAATAAGGATAATATCAGCAGTCTTGACTGTAATAATTTTCTTGTCCAAGAGTTTTATAAAATCCTGGTCTTCATAGGATTCCTGCTCCATCTTCAGATCCAAATGGTTTTATGTATCTTCTCGAGGTTCTCACCCTTTGAGAGAGCTTATAATTTAAATCTGTACTTTTGCTTCCAGCAAATACATAACTCTTGGTCCATAGGGTCCCAGCGCGCACAAGTTATTTACAGAAATCGCTAAGCGTTTGGTTGACGTAACTGGTGACCGAAGAGCTGGCGACTTCCTCGCACAACGTATCAGCATTGCGATACAGCGAGGAAATGCCGCCAGCATCCTCGGTACAATGCCCCAAGGGCCTGTTTTAAATTTAAGTTAGTTGTAATATTTATTAGAATGCCACTTTACTTTTACATTATACCTAGTTAGAAAGTGGCAATGATGGCCCGCTTTGCTTGCAAAAAATCCCACTTTATAAAAACGTATTTAAGTTATTGTTATTTAACTATTATTATCGCCTGTAAATCAATATCTAATGTTCAGTTGTGCTATAGACAGTAGATGTTCACAAAATAAATGCAATCGATGCATAATTCATACATAACTTGTGAATACGCATTTCCCTATTTAATATTTACTTTTGATACGTTTTTTTAAGAAGTTGTTATATACATCGCAGGAGGTTACAAATGAAGTGTAGGAGACTTTTAAGTCTTCTGCTGCTCGGTCGTATTTTCAATGTTTCTCCGGCTATGTTTCAGTGCTGTTTATTGCCATGTGAGCTGAGCTCTCTATTGATAGATAACCAAAATAGTGATGTCGATTTGATTAAAACTAATAAAGTCCATAAATTACAGTATTTATTTAATATGAAACGTTAATTAATTAATAAGCTGACTGATGGACGTTCACCAGTAGACGGAAATCATCGTAATCAGCCAATCGCCTCTTTCCAAAGACCCATGTGCAATATTTGTCGCCGGATACTGTTACAATATTACTTCCTGTTTATTTACTGTGGTCTAGCAACTTGTCCGGTCGAGCTCTCAAATATTCAGGCGCTCTAACAAGCCCTCCATCCCAGCGGAGGAAGGGGGGGGGGGAATTAATTCGTAATGCCCTTTGGCCCGGCGCCTTATAAGGCGAGTTTTTGCAATATCAGCTTGCTACAGGTGCGACCTTGTTTAAGGTACTACATCTATTTTAACCGAGGAGGAGAGGCCTACAGCGCGTTCATTTTAGTTCCTGCTAGTTAATTATGTAACATGTCAAACTAAAGTTAAGATCTGTAACTTTTATTACTTAAAATGACCTTTAAATAAATTTTACACACGCTCGAAAAGATCAGATGGCTGCGGTTGAGTGTTAGTGGGAATTAACACCTCGTCTCCTGACAACTGAGTAGCTCGTACGCAGTTTTGTAAATTGCACCAAGAAAAAAAAAATTCATCATGTAATGGGAATTTTACTATAAAAAAACTACTTGAATTACGCAAATAAAGCTATTTGACTTATAGAAACAAGTCGTTACATAGATAGCATACGTTGCCGTAAACGGCACACGCAAACCGTAAAGTATATCAATAAACAATAAGCCCAATTTATAGGCTATCGGCATTTTTATCAAATCATTTTCCGTAGCGGGCAATAACATGGGCACTGAGGACATTTCAGTCTGTGTGGGTTATTGTTTTACGTTCGTGTTTATGTTAATTTACATAAATATGACATGTGCTGTCGTACGAAAAGGAAAGGTAAATTTGTAAATCAATAATATCTAAGAATGATCGTTGAGTTTGGTTGGCACTCATGGGGGAAAATTGTTTGGGTGTCACCATGTGGTGAGCTTGTGGCTCCGTTGATGGGGCTTCGTATCGACAGTTGCGAATGGTCCTCTATGAGCCCCGTGTGTCACTCCCAGAAGGGCTCTTACTGGGTGAAATCGCAGATTTGACATAACTAACGCATAAAATCAAGCGAGAGATAAGTAAAATCTCTAAAACTTTTTTACGGGCTTACGGATCTCCTTTTATGATTCATGATCTGACTGTTAATTCCAGTTTTATAATTCACTTGCAAGATTCGACCCGAACAAACATATAAACATTGCAAGTCAAATAAAAGCTTGTGAAAAATGGTAAAGACTTACCAAGTTTGCTGTTGGCGTGGGTGTGCTGGTGCGGCTGATGCAGCATCATAGGGTGCGGTAGCTGAAGCAGCTTTGGCTCCAGCTTAGCTTGAGCCACCGGAATCGGCCCGGCGTTCGTCATTGTGGTCATCGTTGCCGCGGGCATCATCAGCGTCGACATTGCGAGCATTGTGCCACCATGCCCTACTTCATTTCACTACACTATAAAAACCGTCCAATATACTCAACTATTCTTCTTTCAAATTTATTTAACGTACTTTTTTTGTTAAAATAAATAAATAAAACCGTTCTGTAAAAGGTGTTGATTATGAAGGACCTTTTAAACCTTTTTGTACAATCAGTATGGACTTCATAGGTCCGTTTTTTACAAAGCGCTTTAGTTTTAAGCTTTTTATTGTTGGTTCTGTTTGCTAACTATATGAATATGAATGAAACGAGTTTGCTTCAGTTTTAGTTTGTAGTTTTGAATCTTTATCAGTAATCAAACAGTTACTGTACCTACTTGCAGAACACTTTGAAATAATGGGAAGTAACTTTAGCCCTTACATGGTTACCTTACAGGTAATGTGTAATGTTTAAACATACCAAAATATTTTATCTCAAGTAAATAAAAAACACGGTGTAGCTTGTATTTTAACGACAATTGAATCTTAGGTAATGGAACAAAGGTTAGAGTTACTTATCAGAGTCAAAGAATTCCGCGCTTATATTTTATTCTCAAATAGTAGAGTATATTTTATCTTTTTCATGTGGCCGTGTATAAACTGTTTCGTTGTAGTTAATAAATTCTATTGCAAGCCAGATCGATTTATGACCTAAGCAGTTAGATGGGTATCCAATATTGACATCAGCATCAGGTTTTTTTTAATTTGGGTAACGGATTCAACTTTTTTTATGTGGTAAGTACATATATTAAATGATATGTGGTGGTTAAGCTTATCTGACCGAATGGGTTCGATCTCCACTTCTGAGAACTGTTGAACTCTGACAAGTTTAGATACCGCTCTGCGTACTGGGCCGCGTATTGACAAGTTGATTCATGAGTTTAACCTTTTTAATATTGTAGTATTAAACATGAAAGTAACTTTGTACAGCAACTATCAAACTATATTTATAAACTTGTCTATGCTTGGAAAATTAAAAAAAAATAGGTGTAAAAACAAACAAAAAACATGTATTTATTATTCGAAAGCGAAGATTACATTTTCGACGTAAAGGATTATTTGTAATTGCGTAGTTAAGGAAATGGCACTTGATTTACATCACTTAAAGGCTTTGTTTAAGATAGACACATAATTTTCAAATTAAAAAGTATAATTAAAAAATGTAATGCTCAAGCAGGATTTGTAATTAGCTCAGTTGGCTAGAGCGATTATGCACTTATGCCAGGAGGGAGCAGATTCAAATCCCTCTCCTTCCATTAATTAAAAATAAATTCTTTTAATTTGAAATATAGGTATAATAAAAAAAAATAAAAAAAAAATATAGGTATATTGAAATATAGGTTTAATTCATTCATTTTTTTTAGGTATCCCGGTCAGGGCAAATATTTGTGTGATGAGCATGAATATTTGTTTCTGAGTCTTGGATGTTTTCTATGTATTTAAGTATTTATATCTATTAAATATATCGTCGTCTAGTACCTATAACACAAGCCTTCTTGAGCTTACTGTGGGGCTAGTTCGATTTGTGTAAGATTGTCCTCTAATATTTATTTATTTATAGGTATAATTCTTGTTAGCATTCGTTACAACATTAAGACACATTATAATATATGTAACACTTCTACTCTGTGTTTTTAAAAAAAATAACAGACAGGTTTCTAGTAGTAGCAGCTAATAATGTAAGGCAAAAGACTGCTGTGACGACGCAGTGGATTAGATAGCCTATTGGTAGCTGGTCCGGCAAACCAGTGTTCGATTCCCTTTTTAGTCGGCATGCGAGAGCACTGATGTTCAGTTTTAATTGTTTATTTTCTGTATTCAATAATTGTCTTTTTATGCACTTGAAAATTGAATCCTGTTCAGATACTTTGTGAGCACTTTGCTCGCTTTGAAATTACTGATCTCGACTATATTTTACAAAAAAAGCTTCGCGCTTTGTGCTTTGCTAATCTAAAACGTGCGTATACACAAATGTAGGTCATTCTTAACCCTCTCACTGCCACAGTAAGCATAACTTATGTGCTCCATTAATTAGCAGCTGGCGAGCCGCCATTTTTCTAAAATGGCGCCGGCTACGAGGGAATGCTTTCAAGGTTCGAATCCGTTCCATATATGAATTTATTACAGTATTTAACTGAATTAGGGCGGGTTGCACTAACGCATGATTACATACCGATCAAGTTTAATTAAGGCAATTAACTTGCGTTACTTTGCGCAACTCCACCATAAATCTCTAGAATAACATTCCTTTGGTATTACGCTAAAAGAAAGTGTAGGTCTATTATTATTACTTAACGTACAAAAAGGTATTCTCTACCAGTCAACGCAGAAATATTGGAGGCGGTACAACTAATACCAGAAAAACGACTTTGGTAATTTTACTATACTTTTAAAAATAAAGAAATAACCGTTACATGTTTTAGATAATGAGACAATCCACTTGCTTATTTTTAGTAGAATAGCAAAGGAATAATATTACGTAGCTGTCATCCCACTGAAGCCTGTCAAAATTTCCATTCGACTTTATTTATGTATTAATTTAAACTATATTGTACATACAGAAATTGAACAAATAGCGGACATAATGCCAAATGGCATTCTCTACCTGCCAACGTACTATGTGGGTTAAACAGTTATTTTATGAAAGGTGCAAAGAAAAAACTATGACATGCATTTACAAATCCAAGATGGCGGACAATTTTGTTTGGAATGACAGATTGATCGAATAATAGTAAATTAATGTAACTGTCATCTTCCAAATTTCTTTCCGATTCTATCATAAACTGGTCTTGGAACCCGGTTTAGTGCCTAGTCCTAAGATTGGTCCTTCTAACCCGGATTGTGAACTAGTTGGGATTCGATAGGTTTATTATATTTTCCTTTACCAAAAGCTACTGTTAAATATTTCGTACATAAGTTTGTTTAACCTCACAGCGTGAAGAGCTGAGGTTCGAACCAAAGACCTTCAGATTAAAAGTCGTATGCCTTACCGTTCGGCAAATATTTGCGCTGGGTAAATAATGTTTTCTTTATTTAGGTGTATTTTCTAGATAACCACGGTTTATTTTCTTAAGATCCTTTATAAAATCGCACCAATGTGTATTTGTGATTCTATTCAATGTTTATTTCGCAATATCTGCTGAGTAAATTGAATCTCTGTTTTCCAATTGAAAGAGTTTAATATAAATTGAAATATCACTAAGCATCTTGTCATGTGCATTTAAATTATATTATTTTTGAAATACAAATCAGAAAACGCTCGTGGACTAGCGGCGCCAGCGTACGGCGTGCAGTATGCGAGATTAAGCTACGAGGACCGAGGTCAGTTCTTGGATGGGTGGCTGCTTTGAGTGGTTAACTGAACGCTCTCGTGCTTTGAAAGGCCATGTACACCGTTGATCCCTGCTGCTGTTTATGATAGTAGTCGTTAAGAGGCCTTATAAGTTTTAAAATGTTTTGATTTCAAATTATGACAAAAGTATTGATAATACCAATAAAGTTATTAAAAGCTACGATGATTTTATTAAAGTTTTAGATAGTAACATAGCCATTTTTTGGTTTTATTATGTGTTTAAGCGGAAAAAACAAGTTTTTAGCTTGAAAATGGTCGATTTCGAGTGATGTTTGAAACGATATTTCTTAATGAAAAATCCAAAAAATACATTTAATATTTATGAAATAAGGTCGCAATAGTCCTGTTCTAGATAGTAACATTGAGAAAATGTCAAGATACGAGTCAATTCAAACAGAAAATGGCCTTAATAGGTGAGCGATTTTTAACTGATATGGACCCTTAAGCCAGAGGTCTTAGGCGGCTTGAGAACTTCTAACAGTCAAGTTGCCCACTCACTTGGCAAGCCTAACTACAAAAAGGTCTGGTTTCACCTCGGCTAATACGCTGTGATTATGATGATCTTTTAAATACAAACCAATGGTCATAAGCTAGACCCCGTTATCTTGTCGCATAGATATTGTTTTTCAGTAGAGCGTGAATGTGTTTTTATCGACTATCTAAATGTCGATACTGTATGTCACGGATAATCTCAAAGAGATGTCACTAGGTACTACTTATTACTTTTGTATTATTGTACCATGTACAAAACAATCCGTTTTCTACTTGTATCAAACAGGTAAAATCTTTAGTGTATATTGATTTCAAATCTTCCATTGTAACGTATAATATGTACCTACTAAACAATTAAATAAATTCCACGCCAATATTTAAAAAAAAACACTGTTTTAAAGAACTGTAAGGGATTGCGTCTGTCAATGTGACATGCAATTGCAAGTAGGTAAATCATTTATCTAAGGTTATCGCTTCGCGTAAGACCAATAAGGTTATCTAGTTATTTGTAAACAAAAAGTTTTCATTAAAATTGAGCATAGACTTAAAAGGCGAAAATTGCGAATGTGTTTTTTATCGACCTTCTTGATATCGATGTTTATATAATGCAATTGAATTTTTTCCTTTTAAGTCTATGCTCAATTTTAATGAAAATTTTTTGTTTACAAATAAGTAGATAACCTGCGATAACCTTTAGATAAATGATTTACTAAAGTAAAGTTTATTGTAATTACTGTGGAAAAACTATGATAAATCCTCACTAACGAACACCCTAGACTTTTTCTTCGTTTATTATTATATATATTTTTATATAAAAGTAATAAGCCTACCTAGTGACACCTCTTTGAAATTATCAGTGACATACAGTATCGATATTTAGATAGTCGTTAAAAAAAACATTCACGCTCTACTGAAAAACAATTTCTGTGCGACAAGATAAAGGGATCTACTTGTAAGGATCGTAACTATTTTTGTTACATCCTGTATGTGTCGAGCACCGGGACGTTTACATTAACAGGCCAAGTGTGTTTATATCAATCACGCAAGAAGTTTTTTTTTATACAACGCCGGTGGCAAACAAGCTTACGGTCCACCTGATGGTAAGCGCCCACCGTAGCCTATAGACGCCCGCAACTCCAATGGAGTCACGTGTGCGTTGCCGACCCTTTATAAGATTTGAGGATGCACTATGTTGACAGCAGAAGGGGCAATAGGTCCCTCGCTCTTAACACAGTGCATCCTCGGGAGCTCCGAATAAACTGAGTGTAAGAACCACACACACCAACACATTTACCTCTATTATTGTGTCATAAGACATTTACCAACTCCCTATTCGTCCCGGTACCGCCGCACACCGGGTAGAGTCAGTTCGACCCAGGTCGGGCCTAGCTGAGCTTCTTGCTGGACTCTTCTCAGCTAGGCTAGGTTTAGTGAACCAGCAACTAAACTCCCAGTAGCTCGATTCCACTCACACCTCAGATTCGGTTGAAACTGCTCAACCAATCTCATTGGAGCGCAAACTCTTAGAGTATTCCAGTGTTCCAAACCACACGCGTGGTCATGCCGGAGGTTTTCCCCTGGATTTTCCCCAGGCTACTCTCCAACCGCGCACTCCTATCGCTTTATTGGGCCCGGCCTATAAAGCCACAGTCAGGTTCAAAAAAAAAAATTTACCAACTATTGGGTGAAATCTACACGTTAAGGCACGTACAAATATTTTCTAAGTGATTTAAAATGGTGTAAATAACCCCGACTGTACCAGCGGCTGATAAAAGGGTTCACAGAACGCATAACGGGCTATTTGCCCAAATTTACTGGAATAGGCCGTGGTCTTTGATGACCTGAGCGACGAGCGTTTTAATACTTCGGCCATTCTACTTGTTGCGAACGCAACTCTTATTTAATTTTATACATATATAATAACTTAGTATGCAGTAGCAAAACGCGCTCGTCGGGCACAGTTAGTATAAGAGCGGCTTTTTTAAAGCCATCAATAGCAACGCTTCACATACGCTTTATCCCTACCATTGTAACATACGTTAACTCACATTATCAAATCTTGCTCGTCATTACCTATTCTTTGTTCTTACATACAACCACTTCTGCATATACCTCTTTTGGCCAGGCTATTTTGTAAATCAGCACCTATTGAAATTATACAGTCAACTTTACATCAAAGTTTTATTTGAGTCGTCGTGTTCCATCATCACCGGCACCGTCGTCTACATACTTTTTTATGTACATAATTTTTCACTTTTTTTTAATACCTACGGTGCACAAACATGGTCGTTAACTGAGATCCAGAAATCCAAATTGAGGGTTTGCCAGCGCGCTATGGAGCGCAGCGTTTTGGGTGTCAAAAGGACGGATCGTGTCCGAAATACTACACTGCGCTCTAAAACACGCATTGCTGACGTAGATAAAAAAACTGCCAGGCTCAAGTGGGACTGGGCCGGCCACGTCTGTCGCATGCATCCAGATAGGTGGGCTAATGTAGCCATCAAGTGGGTGCCACATGAGGACGACGCAGACGGGGCAGGCCCAGACGGAGATGGCGGGATGATCTGGATGCATTTGCCAGCTATAGGGAGGAAGAAGCGCTAAATAGGGAGACCTGGAAAACATGGGGAGAGGCCTTTGCCCAGCAGTGGGACAGTCAATAGGCTATAAAGTAAGTAAAGTAAGTTTTTAATGCAGATTTTGGAATGCTTGGCCCTCACTTTATATTTTTGTATTGTTATTTAGAAAGAGCTTTAATTTTGGTATCACTTCCGATGGTTTTGGTAATTAATGAACCACAGCTAATATCCATAAATCAAGAACTCAGTGGTTCTTGGATGTCTCACCATTTGTATGAAAAAATGGGTTTTACCACTGTGTTACCCACTTTTTACGGCATTATGTTAATATTGAAGTATTTTACCTATAAATTCCTTTTATTAGGTTCAGGCACTATTCAGAAAGCCTATTTTGTACACTAATTTAATACATATCATGTTTTTTTTGTAGTAGAAAACTGGTCATGAAATAATAGAATGACCCACTTACTGCCAGGAATTGGATACCGATATTTTATCCACACAAAAATACCGGTATTATTAAGTTCTTTCTCGTTATTTGGTTCATTATTTCATTTTATTGGGACAAACTAGGTTATAATATTTTTCGTTAGCTATATACATGATTCAGCCCTACGCAAAGAGCAGAAAATAATCCAAACTATTTGTCTGTTTCGCAGTCTTTTTTAATGCCGGTTTCGATCCTTGCCCGCCTAGAGGGCGCTCTGAGGAGCTACCGCGACGGAAAACGAACGAAGTTCGATTATCTCCCTCTCTGTCGTACTTGCTAATTCGTGCGGCAGAGAGGGAGATATTCGAACTTCGTTCGTTTTCAGTTCGCGATAGCCCCTCTGATCGTTGACGTGCACCACGTTTCCCCTTCATCATCATTTTCAAATCAAATCAAATCAAAACATTTAATCTGCAAATAGGCCTCAAAGGCACTTTTACAAGTCAAAATCTATCTATATCAAATAAAAATAATACAATAATCAAAGTATCAATAATTAAATGTAGTGTTACATGTCAAAATTAAGACTAAGAAACTAATAACAATCGAGATTTGTTAGAAATGTATAAGGTCTCTAAGCGTCAAGATAAAAGGTAATAAGGTAAATACACTAATCATAATAAAATATTGTCAGATATATCTCCAAGCGTCAACATGAAAATAATAAATTCTAATAAATAAATATCCTCAGAGATGTATAAGGTCTCTGGGCGTCAGTCTAAAAATAAAATCAAATGAGAACAGAGCGAAGTCTCTCATCATGTCAATTCCACTGAACACTAGTACAAAGTTACTAGTCCTTGCAAACATGAACAGACCGGAGCCCACAAACAGCACCCGTTCACGAGCATGACGTGTATCTCAGCCATCGCTTCCCTCGACCATATGTTAAGGAAAGTTGCCACCCGATCAACGTCTACTAACCGATGTACCGGATGGCCATACCTGGCGCAGTATATTATTGTATCATGATAGCCACCAGTCTGACACTATTTTAGTACGCCATCACTCTGTCTGCTCTGTCTGCGTTTCCCTTTATATGAAGGCAATTGCTTATTAAAATCAAATTGATCAATATTTTAGTATTTGTTGGTAATAATAAACGGTAACAAATATCAAGTCTATAGGTCAATAGGAAGTTAGAAAAAATCTTAGGAAGCAAATTTTGTGATAAAGGGCGGACGCATAAGTGACAGAAATAGGGTTCCGTTTGGACCGAGATGATGGTCGAGGGAGGCGCTGGCTGAGATACGCGCCATACTCGTGATCGGGTGCTGTTTGTGGAGTCCGATCTGTTCATGTTTGCAAGGACACAGTGACTACGTTAATACTAGTGTCTTTTTATAGGGGATTGACGAGAGACATCATCCTGTTGTGGTTTCATTTTTATTATCAGTGGCTTAGAGACCATATACATCTCTAACAATATTAAATTAATTTTAATTTTGACGCTCAGAGACCATGTACATCTCCGGGATATTATATCAATTTCATTATACTCCTTGTTTAATCTTGAGACCTTATACATCTCTAACTTTACTGATGTTTTAATATTTGTAATAGATAACTTTGCAAGTTTATCTTCACTGTATGACATTAATTTTGTTATAATTGTAAATTCGAAATTATTATTCCTTCTTGAACTGTAAATTAATATTTTGACATGAAAAATGTATTACAATACAATACAATACAATACAAATACTCTTTATTGCACACCTCAATCAAAGGATACAGTACAGTACAAAAAACACAACGAGAAGAGGCAAACAACAGGCGGTCTTATCGCTAAAGAGCGATACTACTTACCTACTACTACTTATTATAGTCTGACTTTCTTAATTTGTAAATTCATATTTTGACATGTAAAAGTGCCCTTGTGGCCTATTTGCAGAATAAATGTTTGAGTTTGATTTTGATTTTGACCCTTCGAGTACGACCCTAGAAATACTGACTGCGCATCAAAAAATACTGATTTCCACAGAAAAATACTTATATATATTTGAGCTGTGCAAATAAGCAGTTTTAGGTTATTAACTTTTTATATATGCTTAGATACTTTGTCGTTGGCATCGAGTAAGTCGATACACACTTTGGTTCGAATCCTCGACCTTTAAATTAAAATTCACGTGCCTTACAGGTAAATCGCTGCTGTCTTAATTAAATGTCTGAATGTAATGTAAGTGTCATAATTAAATTACTTTAATTATGGCACTTACACATGCTCCTATTGTATTGAATAATCTACTTTAATACTAATGTAATATAATATCAATACTAATGTAAATATATTACATTAGCGGGCAAACAAACAAGTATCATCATCATCATCATCATCATCCTAGCGTTATCCCGGTACAGTTGCATCCTACAAGATGCCCGGGGTCCGCTAAATCCTAATCCCAAGAGTTGGCGTAGGCATTAGTTTTTAAAGAAGCGACTGCCATCTGACCTTCCAATCCGAGGGAAAACCAGACCTTATTGGAGTTAGGCTTGCCGAGTGGGCAACTTGATTGTTAGAATCATAGACAGCAGCCGGGATCAACGGCTTAACGTGCCTTCCAAAGTACGGGAGCGCTCAGTTAATAACCACTCAAAGCGGTCACCCATCCAATAACTGACCTGGGCCGTCGTTGCTTAACCGCGCACGGTACGCGGGCGCCGCTAGGCCACGAGCGCAAAAAAAAGTATATTTTATTATTAATCAATTTAACTATTTCAATCTAAAGATATTCCTTTTACGGAACTGACTAAATCCCTAAACTCGATATTTTTTTCAAATAAATGATATTCCGCTAAGTATAAGACGTGGCCTTATAATCATTACTCGTAGACCCTCTACGCCGTAGCCGCGTAGCCCGTAGCGTCAGGAATAATGTTTAATGAAGGGACTAGGAATCCGCCATATTTGATGTCAGTATGTGTATAGTCAGCGCCACCTATGTCGGTTAGTTTGGAGTTTATTTTACCGCTGAAACGTGTCTTGGTGATTCTCGTTCCAGAATTTAAGATTTTCTTAATTTGTCTTTATCGGACCCGGATTGTTAAGGGGATGCCTCGATTGCACGCCCTCCGTGAAAGAGACACGCTTATGCCTTTCGCGCACGACAAAACGTGATGCAAATACTCTTCGTAATGGCATTTTAAACAAATCTCGATAAATATCTGCGTGCAGTTTTTTTTAATACAACGCCGGTGGCAAACAAGGGTACGGTCCACCTGATGGTAAGCGCCCACCGTAGCCTATAGACGCCCGCAACTCCAATGGAGTCACGTGTGCGTTGCCGACCCTTTATAAGATTTGAGGATGCACTGTGTTGACAGCAGAAGAACATTTAGTTCCCTCGCTCTCAACACAGTGCATCCTCGGTAGCTCTGGCAACCTTGCTCACCTCCAGGAACACAACACTACATACTTGTATAGTAGATAATGTTATTATGGCTGTGGTCTTCTGCAAGGCGGAGGTACATCCCCAGTTGGGCTGCTCCAAAGTTTTACACCTCTTATCAGCAATAATCTCCATCATCATCACCATCATCATTTCAGCCGAAAGACGTCCACTGCTGAACATAGGCCTCCCCCAAGGCTCGCCATTTAGACCGGTCCTGTGCCGTTCGTTTCCACCGGATTCCCGCGACCTTCACCAGGTCATCACTCCACCTTGTCGGAGGCCTACCGACAGCTCGTCTTCCGGTGCGTGGACGCCACTTAAGGCGCCTATACCCGCGAACGACCTTGCGCGTTGGGGCGTGGCTTAGCCTTTCCCGCCGCACTACCCGCGCCCCCCCGCTGTAACAGGTTTTTGCAGATTTTTTGTATGTGTGTATGTATTTTTTATATTATTATTTTCTAAATACGTAGGAATGTTTGAAGTAATTAAATATATAAAATAGTTAAGTAGGTATATTGTCTCAGAACCGAACTCTTATATTTTAGCGTCGCGCGCAAAGCGACACAGCCTTCCCGTCCGAGAGCCGGTGGCAGACTGCCGCCCGTCGCCCGCGCACGTATCCGCCCCAACTTTTATGACGGTGTGGTAGTTATTCCAGGTTTTTGACAAAAGTAATGATTATTTTACAATATCCAACACAGAGATTATGAAAAACTGAATTAAGTTTTATTTTCTGAATATCCCGTGTAAAAAACATGTCTAGATAGTGAGCAGTAGCGATTTAAAAGGTTGAAAAATGCCTTATTTGATATTTCTTTTTTGTTAGGACAATCTAGGCGTGTTGCAATTTCCATCACTGAGATTGAAGAGGACATATCAATTGTTCAAGTATAACTTTTCGAGACCTATATTTCGGGCCAGTTTTGAGTTTTAGGCCTTTGAACTCGACCAAAATGTGGTATTTCACTCTATTACGCGCCTTAAGCAGTTTTTGGCCCCATCGACCGTCAGTCCTGCGAGCAATGTGCCCTGCCCACTGCCACTTAAGTCTCGCAATTTTGAAGGCTATGTCGGTGACTCCAGTTCTACTACTATAATCTCCATAATGTATGAGTAATGGCTATTAGTATAGCCAATTTCTGAATAATATTCTTTTTAGATGTTTAATACCTCATTAACCTTAGTAAAAGTTTTATTAAAGTGGGTATCATACCACAGTATTACTAAGCTGTTACCCAGACTTTACATCGCTGTTATACAGGCTAAAGCATTTAAAAATGTGCCCAAATTGCTTGAATAACAGCTGAATAGACATTTACTCAAACTTTTTTCAACATGACTGTGCTACTTGTTACTTGGGACTCGCACTTGTCTGATTTTTCATTTCGGAGTCAAAATGAAATGAAATGAAATTAAATCTTTTATTTCAGGTCTTTATCGACCCATATTAATTTAAGTTAGTAACATTAAAACTTATACTTAGGTTAGTAGACAGGGATATTATTTAATATACTTAGCTACAGATTTGACTTGCCCAACCCAGTACTGAAACAATTGCAGTCAAATCTGTTAGCTACCATGTTCAGGATGCTGTTGTGACTTTTCCTAATCCGTCCCATTATTGACACAATTTTGTAGCGCATTATCGCGTAAAAGGCATTGGTGTGTGCCTCAGCAAACATGCCCGAGGCACTACACCATTTAGGCAGTCCCAACAGCATCCTGAACGCATTATTATATTGCACGCGTAGGGTATTATAAGCTCGCTTCGTGTACTTAACCCACATGTCAAAAGATTGGCAGAAAGCTTTAAAAATTGCAATCTTTACTTCTACAGAGCATCTAGTGAACCTGCGGGTCAGCATGTTGCTTCTCACCGATAATGCCCTACGCTCTCTTTCTATATCTTGATCATCACTGAGATCCTCAGTAATAATGTGACTAAGATATTTAAAGCTCCGAACAATTTTAAGCACTACACCACCAACAGTGATAGGAGGCACAAAATAAGGCTTAATTCTCCCAGCCTTAAACACCATAACTTCACTCTTAGCGGAGTTGAATAGCAGTCCATGTTCCTTGGCGTAGGCTTCACAAATCTCAACCAGCTGCCTCAAACCTCCAATAGACGGACTCAGCAGCACCATGTCATCTGCGTAGCTTATATTGTAGAGGCATGTGCCTTCAATATGACAACCCGCATGCATGCTACTGAGTCCACCTATTAGGTCATTCTTGTGCCAGTTAATAACAAGGGAGACGTCAATCCACCTTGCTGCACCCCACATTCCAACCTATTTCCATCGCACAAAGCATCAGCCCACCTATATAAAAACATCCGAAAAATAACCTACAATATCTCCCATGAGTAGCATTCAATTTTCATTAGGTCGCATAACTCATGTATCGTTTTGTGTTAACGTAGTGGCTACATTTTACATCTGACAGCTTTATTTTATTTTGCATATACATAAACTTACGACGTATTCCCAAAAGGGGTATACAGAGCAAGTGAAAACCAATTTCAGAGCCACTTTTATTCATGTATATATTTTAATGTTATAGGGGGCAAACGAACAGACGGATCGCCTGATGGTAAGCAATTACCGTCGCCCATAAACACCTGCAACACCAGAGGAGTCGCAAGTGCGTTGCCGGCCTTTCAGAAGGGAATACGCTCTTTTCTTGAAAGTTTGAAGGTAATATCGGTCCGGAAATACCGCAGGCGACAGTTCATTCCATAGTTTGGTTGTGCGAGGCAGGAAATTTCTTGAGAAACGCACAGTTTTGGACTGCCAACCATCAAAGTGAGGATGGAAATGCTGACGCGTAGGACGATGACGAGAAGATGCGGCAGGGATCATTCCAAACAATAGGGATGTTGACTCTAAATTTATTGGTATCCAAATTATTATCCAAAAGAAAGAAGACATAAAACTATGCCAAATGGTGAAAATCCCATTAAAATATCTCAAAAAATAACGAAGCTACAACCGTTAGAATGTTGTTAATAAGAGTGAGAAAGCGCTACAAATCAGTGACGTCACTGACTTAAAGCGCCATAGTAAATGAAGATCGTTCCATACAGAGGTGCGTTTTGCGAAAAAGGGACAGAACATGCCCCCACTTAAAACTTTGATGACTTGTAATTATGTAATTATTTATACTTTTGAGTTACTTTTTTCGCTATTTGATTGAGAATTTGATCCTTTTTCGAGAAAATTTGAAGTAATTGAGTTTCTTACTTAGTGTCAACATCCCTATTCCTCCGAGCACTCCCCGAGATTCCCCCTTGTATCAACAAGCGATAGAAAATGCAGAGTGAGGCTACATCTCTACGCAATGCCAAGGAATCGAGCCGATCAGAAATACGCTGGCAGCTGACGATTCGAGCTGCTCTCCGTTGAATGCGATCCAGAGGGAGAAGCTGGTACTGGGGTGCCCCTGCCCACAGATGAGAGCAGTATTCCATATGTGGGCGAACCTGCGCCTTGTACAGCTGTTGGCGGTGGGCCGGAGTGAAATACTGCCTCGATCTGTTGAGCACGCCGAGCTTCTTCGAGGCTAATTTAGCCTTACCCTCTAAATGGCCACGCAACTAGACTTCACTCTTCATATGGTGGTATTTCACTCTAGAATTACTAGAACAGTATATTTACCATGTACTGTGAAGATGTCTCATAAGTAATGTCGGGTTTTGTAACTAAAAATTTACTACACCACTATTTATGCATGTTGTAATCTATTAAGACAATCCTCTAGTTCTATAAAGAATGCAATTGTTGTACTTTATTTTACGCGAGCCCCAATGCAAAATAGCTCGTCTAGTCGCAATTCTGCATGCGTATTTTTTTTCAAAAACTAGTATTTCTACCCGAATCGACTTTGATGATTAATGGAATACACTAGACGCAATGTCACTAAAGCTAGCTTAGTTTTGAGTTGTACAAAGTGTACATCTCGTTATTTATTTTAAAATAATTTAATTATAAATATTACATCTCACACGCAAATAATTACGTCTGCTTCATATTTAAGGCAAAATAGGTCGTCTATTTAAAATAAAACCTGTTTACCAGGGTTCGTAATATAAAATATTATTTTCAAATTGAATACGGAATATTCTCTGTCATGTAAAATGACAAACCACTATATAAAAGGGCAAATTCAGCCTAATTTTTTATTACTCCAAATCGTTTTTCTATCGAGATGGCACGAGGTAAGCCAGTGACTGAAGAAGTGCGGAAAATTATAATCTCCAGTAACAATAAAGGCAAATCTACGTACCAAATTGCCAAGGACCTTTCTATGCCAAGGTCTACAATCCAAACTATCATCGAGCATCATCGAAAACACGACAAAATTTCTTGTTTAAAGAAATCCGGCCGCCCACGAATTACTACTAAAGCAGAAAACAGGATTCTGAGGAAGATCATCAAGAAAAATCGTCGTGCAAGAGCTGGAGAACTTACGGTACTATGGCGTGACGCAATTAAAAAAAACATTTCAGTGGATACTTGCAAGAGAGTGATGAAGAGGATGGGCTACGGTTTTTACACTGCTAAAGAGAAACCGTTACTTACACAACGGCAGAAAACTAACAGGTTGAAATTCGCCAAAAAGTACAGAAATTGGACCGTCGATCAGTGGCGTAAAATTATATGGAGTGACGAATCTAAATTTGAAGTCACAGTAGGCGATGAACGAAGTAAAGTCATTCGCGAAAAAGGAGAGGCATTTCAAAAAGATTGTCTTAAGCGTAAGGTAAAGTTTCCAGCTTCCTTAATGATTTGGGGCTGCATGTCGGCACAGGGTGTCGGCTGTCTGCAATTTATAGATGGAACCGTCAATGCCGAAAAATACAAAAGCATCTTACAAGAGAGTTTGCTGCCGTCTATACGTAAGTTAAAGTATAAAAATGCGTATACTTTTCAACAAGATGGTGCCTCATGCCATACCGCTAAAGCAACGATGGCGTGGCTGAAAAAGAAAAAAATACCTACCATGTCGTGGCCATCCAGCAGCCCGGACTTGTCTCCCATAGAAACGTTGTGGTGGAAAATGAAGAAGAAGTTGCGAAAGGACCCGTCCAGATCAAAAGCTGATCTTAAAGAGAAACTTACCTGTGTTTGGAATGAAACAACCCCGGAAGAGTGTCGACAGCTGGTAGATACAATGCCGCTCAGAATTAAAGCCGTTTTAGATGCAAAAGGAGACGCCACCAAGTGGTAGACGTTCTAATCTGCGTCGGTAACACTAAAGACGAACTTTTTTGCATTTTAGTACAATTGGTGAAACAATGTTTTTTTTATTACCAAGGAAAGTTCGTTTTTTTTTTCATTGAATAAATAAAATACGATTTATAACTTATACTGTTTTTATATTGCTAATTCTTCCAAACACCTTCGTCCCCCAGAATTTTTAGGTTAACGTTAGTTTAGTACATTTTTTTCCTACCAGACGTACTCATTTGCATTGGGGCTCGTACTATCTTTGACAATTGACGGCGTAACACGTTTTGATAATAAAAGGTACAGAAGGCGACAAATACGAAATTCGTATATTGTTGAGACATTATTGAAAATAAAAATTTAAAACAGCCACGGTAAGTAAATCGTGTGAAGTTGAAGGGGGAGACGTGTTAAACGAACGGATTGCACAGCGTTGGTTTAATCGTTTTAATAGTGGAGATTTGACCCTTGAAGATCGACCGGCCTCTCGATCGATATCGAGGCTACAATGCAAGCCGTTAAAAACTAATCCGGTACCAGCAATCGTCAAATATCGGTATCACTTGGACCTTCTAAAAACACTATACGTCGCCACTTAAAATCATTAGACACGACCTATAAAATATAAGATTTCAAGCTTACATGGTCATTTACATTAGAACTACGATTTGAAACGGGATATTTACCATGTATATTTGTATTTTTGAGTTCCCGATATTTCGGCACTGTTGCAAGCGCCATTATCAAGGATTATCGGGAACTCAAAAATACAAATATACATGATAAATATCCCGTTTCAAATCGTAATTCTTACGACCTATAAAAGTTGTCGAACTAACATTATATATGAGATACCCCATATTTGTTAACAATACTAGTCGAATTGGGGACAGAAAAAGAAAAAGCTTAGCTCAATTCGTATCTACCGTTGGCATATCTCAGCCGTGAGCTTACAAAGCTCGCTCGAGAGCTTTGCGACGAAACAGAATTCTTGAATAGGCAGCGCAACATGGAGCTTTTTCAGTTAGGCTTAGAGCTTTGGAAGTTTCTGTTCAGTTCGAAAATGTGTTTATTATGGAATAAGTTTTATTATGTAAACCCCGACCAGAAATATTATATGACCATTGGCAAGAGCACGCTATTATTCTCATTTATATGGCAACAGGTAGTAATGTCAGCATAGTCGTAATAATGACATTTTGACTTGTTTACCTGTCAGTTCTGATTTTAATCTTGAATTGTTTTGTAGCGAAATTGTTCCATTTCCCGAACGTTTTTTTTTCAAAATTTTCGTCTTAACAATGAATCATTTTGGGCATTTTTTAAATTTATTATTTAATATTCAATATATAACCTAAACCACCATAGTGACACTGACAACAGCGACAACCTATCATTAAAATTATTGCCAGTGTAAGAAATTAGTTCCAAGGAGATTCCGCAACATGACCAACGGTCATATTATCATATATTTCTGGGCAGGCTATAATTACGTTACTTTAATAACAAAGCACGTAATCATGTACAAATAGTAGTTCGTGCAATCGTTATATAACGTATTTTTAAGTTAATTATATAACTATTGCATAACGTAATTGGCCAATTTCATAAGAGTGCACCAATGGTGACACGTGATTGGTCTATTTCATAAGAGTTTAGTAATGGCGACTCGTGATTGGGCAATTTCATAAGAGTTCACTAGCGGCGACACGTGATTGGTCTATTTCATAGGAGTTCACTAACGGCGACACGTGATTGGTCTATTTCATAGGCCTTCACTAACGGCGACGCGTGATTGGCCAATTTCATAGGAGTTCACTAGCGACGACACGTGATTGGTCTATTTCATAGGAGTTCACTAACGGCGACACGTGATTGGCCAATTTCATAAGAGTACAGTAACAGCGATAAGTGATTGGCCAGTTTCATAAGAGTTGACTTGAAGGGAGCTATAGAGAAAAGTATGTAATTTTAGTTTCGTCTACAATATCTTAATTCAAACATTAAAGTCGTCGAGTAGCAAAAGTAATTTTCAATGGTTTTTCTGTGTACCTAATGGTACATTCGCATCCGCATCCACAGATATGTGCCTTGTAATATCTTCATCCGCGTATATCAATTATCGAGCGCCTACTGTATCTGCATCCACAACATCCCTGCTGTCATATTAGATCAGTGCCCTTACCATTAGTTTGCATGACCGTACTCGCTAGCGACTGCGTAAACAATTTAGTATGCCGATTCTTAGTTCTATTGCGTAACCGACAGAGGCGCTGTACTTTTGCCCATAAATTATTTAACGCAGTCGCTAGCGAGTACGGTCATGTAAACTCATTGTAAAGGCACAGCTTGCCACAAAGCGGAGTGAACGCCTCCGGAGTATGAAATTTTCTAAAATATAACGTTATAATATTATTTAAGTGCTTATTTGTAACCGAGGCTTGTCAAACAGACATTGTTGTTGACATCGGAGCGTTAACGAGCCCTTATTTACCGCCCTTCATTAGGATATTTGCAATCGCCAAGGAGTTAGGGATGGGCTAGTTTGTCAAATATATTATCGATATTGTGAAGAATTTATTTTTGTGGTTGACTGGTAGAGAATGCCGCATGGCATTAAGTCCGCTTTTACTGTGAACTGTAACTTCTGTGTGTAATAGATTTATGATAAAATAATTGCAGTGATAATAACGTGGTTATTACGTGGTTATATTACAGCATAAATCATGATATCTAATACAATGTTTTATTTTTACACTTTGACTTTGACTTCGAAAAAAATATTTTTACATAATGGCGACTCCGTGGATTTTAGAACCACGGCGAGCATCCAAAAGTCCCAAGCCTCGTCATGAACTGTAATTCATGCGAAGCACGCAGCGGGTCGCTAGTAATTAATATTTTAAAGTCCGTTTTTTGTCTAGACAAAGTTTTTTTAGCACTTTAAGAACCCTAGCGAAGATGAAAGAGAATATTTAATTTACAACGAAAACAACTGATAATTGACTTTTCTTAATAAGTAGTAGGGTGGTTTATTATTTTATCATTATTATGAGCCTGTAGGTAGTCCCACTGCTAGGCAAAAGCCTCTCCCCACTTCTTCCAAACCGTCCGAATAAACACAAAAGAGAACACAAACAAATATGACCTTGACAGATATAGTTATAAAAAAATGTGGATCATGGTCTAAGAAAACAAGGTCTAACAATCCAGATCGTGATACCAGTGACGTCACTGCCGAAGACACACTCACACGTACGCCCGCCTGTCATCGATAGGCTGATAACTGATGACGTAGGTCGTGTAGGCTAGGTTTAGTGAACCAGCGACAAAACTCCCAGTAGCTCGATTCCACTCACACCTCAGATTCGGTTGAAACCGCTCAACCAATCTCACTGGAGCGCAAACTCTTAGAGTATTCCAGTGATTCAAACCACACGCGTGGTCGTGCCGGAGGTTTTCCCCTGGATTTTCCCCAGGCTACTCTCCAACCGCGCACTCCTATCGCTTTATTGGGCCAGGCCTATAAAGCCACAGTCAGGTTCAAAAAAAAAGTAGGTCGTGTCACCCACACTACTAACCGATGCACCGGATTGCTATACCCAGCATAGTATATAATTATTGTATCGACCCACAAAAATGTTTAACATCTTTCGCATTATAAGCAGCTGGACATTGGTACTTTGTCGCTCTCACCAGCTACAAATTTAGTATGACAGTTTAATTATGACGTTAAAGTGACAGGGCACAATAATCCCCTCGTGAGGCCAACAACAAACATTTAATTTTGTCTTTCGCATGGACATGGTTGGTCCCATTAAGTGGTGTTGCATCGCAACCCCTGCATATTGTTAACAGATGAAGCGTAACAGGATTTCTTCTTTTGATAAAACCACACTAAGCGCGTCAATCGAATAGTAATTTTATCTCAAAAGAGGATTGATTACACACAAATGCACAAGAGCAGACGGCTTTGTAATTCTCAGAGATTTAGATTTTAAGGAATATGATCTGCTTCACCACAGGCCAAGAAAAATAGAATACGAATAATCTAGTGAAGCTGCTTTTTGAAACCGTTCGTGAGTTTAAAGTAATGGTCCAAATGCTCAACACTTTAATGCCTAATAGTTGACAACCTATTTTTCACATCTTTTTTTGAACCTGACTGTGGCTTTATAGGCCGGGCCCAATAAAGCGATAGGAGTGCGCGGTTGGAGAGTAGCCTGTGGAAAATCCAGAGGAAACCTCCGGCAAGACCACGAGTGTGGTTTGGAATACTGGAATACTCGAATTTGCACTTCAGTGAGATTGGTTGAGTGGTTTCAACCGAATCTGAGGTGTGTTCACATCTATCATTATGACATAAAGTAGAAAGTGCCGAGTGAACCGACCAGGCTCGAAGCACGCGCCGAGCCCGAGCCTATAGCCGCATTATCTAAGTCTTTTTTTTTGTTTGGGTCGAGATGTCATTGTGCATCTTTTAATGGGGGTGCAATTTTCGGCGACAATTTTTTTTTATAATATTGGGTTAGGGTCGAGCACAGTCTTATTGGTAATATATGTGATAATCCACATCGAAAGGGACCTTATGGCGGCAGGCGCTTATGTTACACCTATTCAGTATTGTATTGGAATAGTGGCAATAAAGGCGTAAGTGCCGGCCGCCATAACGTCCCTTTCGATATGGATTATCACATATGGTAAAAAACTGACGCCGACTGCCTGATACTATCACTATCTTTTGCCCCTGCATATTTCCACCAGAGGGGTGATTCTCATAATTAAAGTTAATTGATATCCTAACTGCCCGCAACGTTAAATGGAAGTTAAGGAAACCAGAGTGCAATTTAAACTTTGAATTTTGTCAAGCGGATGAGTTCGCTAACGAATTTATTATTTTTAAAGTGAAAATTTGAAAAAATTACCCTCGTGTGGCGATTAATTTTTCAATTTGTTACTGATTGAAAATTGCATTTAAACTTTTGTTGACTCCAGTTTACTCTTTACTTGGGTCCCTAGGTGTTAAAAAAGGCAAAAATAATGACTTATAGTCGTTAACAATCCAGGCCCGGCAGGGACAAAATAAGAAAATGTTAATTTTTAGAATGAGAATGCCAGTGGTGATGAGTCTTGGAGCGGTCTGGTCTCATCATCCTTCTAGCGTTATCCCAATACAGTTGCATCTTGAAGGATGCCAGGGATCCGCTACCAATCTCAAGAATTAGCGTAGTCACTAGTTTTTACGGAATCAATTGCCGTCTTACCTTCCAACCCAAGGGGAAACCAGACCTTATTGGAATTAGACTTTCCAAGTGAGTTGACAACTTGGCTTAACGACTATCATAGACTATCTGCTATCAAAGCAATGGAGTGGAGTAGTCTGGTCTATCTTAGAATTACGATTTGAAACGGGATATTTACCATGTATATTTGTATTTAGAGTTCCCAATATTTCGGCACTGTTGGAAGCGCCATTATCAAGGATTAACTAACGTGCTGCGAGTTTTAGTTGTGGTCTACCCACACACCATAGCGATCTACCCTCTTCCTGGTTCACTTTTTTCCCGTTTCAAATCTTAATTCTAATGTAAATGACCGTGAGCTTGAAATCTTATATTGGTCTATCTTAGTATAAAAAATATCGATATCGATACTGGCGCAGACTGTCACATCCCTGTCATCAAATTAACGGGTTCGGCTGTAATTAAATTTCCCAAAATAAACATAACCGGAGGACTTTCTATAAAACAGGCGTCATTTTATTTTCTGTTGCTAAATATTACGTATTTTATATATGAACAGGAGGTACAGTATTACTACTTCTTTTTGATGAATTTGACACTGACACAAGCTCTTATTTCATTAAATATTCCACTTTAATGCTAATGCAATGGAGTTTCAATTAGACACAAACGATTTTTAAACAATTTGTTTATAATAACAGTTCCATTACACGAGTATTACAGTATTCCCCAATCTGTTGCTGGATTCGTCAATCTATGCGTCCAAAGTTAAAACGGCCGTTTTATTTTTGAGCTCATAGAGAGACAAATCTAGCAACGTAAAAACTAGTTTGATGGACTCAAAAAGTACTTAAATACAAACTACAGTACGTAGCGGCTCCCTTTTTTAGTTATATATCGTTAAATTTAAATAAAGAAAGAAAGAAAGAAAGAAAGAAAGAAACATTTATTCACAGACACAGAAGACACACATATTACAAAAAAAAAACAACAACAGAAGAAAACAAACCACAACATATGTTAATAATTACAATTATTTACGAGTGGCGCTAGTGGACCTGTTACATTTTATTAAAGCGCTCTTAATTACATGGGTTTTCCTAAGCAGTAATTTTTTTTTTACTATTAAATGTAGAACATTCATTTTCCTGCAAAACTGTTTTAGCAGTTTGCCTTTAGGTACGAGTCTCTATATATAATTGGTAAGTTTATTTATATAGTATACATAATACAAAAAAAATTAACTTACTAACTATTATAAAATAAAATTCATGCGTAATTCGTGTAAAGTCCGATTTTGTATGTCTCGAGTCGACAGCTTATAAATATATTACCATTTTCAAGAGAGTGTTTTTTTTTAACAAAACTGTGGCTTTATAGGCCTGGCCCAATAAAGCTATAGGAGTGCGCGGTTGGAGAGTAGCCTGGGGGAAATCCAGGGGAAAACCAGACCACGCGCGTGGTTTGGAACACTGGAATACTCTAAGATTTTGCGTTCCAATTAGATTGGTTGAGACCTGCTGAAGACTGACGTCTTATTTATTTATTTACGGAGATAACACAGAAATAATCATACAATGTGTGTAAGCAAATAGAAAATAGATACAGATGTCTCCTTGGATATATCTCACTAAGAACACATAGTACATATATTCAAATGCGCGATGCGATAATTATTTGCTTAAGCTAAGTTAGTTAGAGTAGTAAGTAGGAACATAATATATTTCAGCGGAACTTTTACAAATATTTGCTAAGAAATCAACAGGACAAGCTTTAACTAACTAGGACAACAGTATATATTAAGACTTTTAAAACACAGGACTACAGATACAATTTAGTGACAATAGACTTAAACTGGGAGAGACTAGAGATCTTGATACCTGATATAACTACCTGGCTTAACAACATCAAAGCTACTCTGATTGCCATCTATAATTATGGATTGCCATACGATTAAATAAATTAGGGCGAATCTCCGAAATTTCGAAACACTTCGTTACTAAAGCCATTGGCTCACGATTATGTACAAAAGGTAGGACAAACTTGAGTCTTGAGTTAATTGCACGCCCATGTAATTGTATAGACACGAGTGGTTACGGTAATTGGATGAATTATTTAGCGTTACCTCCCAAAGTACCTTCTAATTATTATAGTAAAATGTCGATGTCTTTGTTCAAACTAACTTTACGTCGATACAAACCCAAATTATTAAAAAAAAACGTAGTAAGATTTATTAAATACGACCCAGAAACAATATTGGTTAAATTGATCTTGTTTTGTTTTTATTCTATATTTTAATTATTTTTATTCTGAATAAATTAATTTATTATAATAAAATAAGGAATATATTGGTTTACAAATTGAACAAAAGTTAATTGTACTATTAATTATCATCTCATACAACAACATAGTTGGTGGTGACTGCCTTCGAAGCGTTCGAATCCCGGTGAAGGCATTTATTTGTGCGATGAACACGAATATTTATTCCTGAGTCTTGTATGTTTCATACGTATTTAAGTATATATTTATCTATATAAGTATGTATATCGTCGCCTAGTACCCATAGTACGAGCTGGCTTAGTTTGGGACTAGGTTGATTTGTGTAAGAGGTGATTCTCATCGTTAAAGTTAATTGATGTCCTTACCGGTCCGAACGTTAAATGGAAGTTAAGGAAATCAAAGTGCATTTTAAATTTATTGTTGACTGCAGTTTACTCTATACCTGGATTCCTAACTGTTAAAATAGTTAAAGTCAGAAATAATTACTAACGAGTCGTTAACAATCCGGGCCCGCTAAGGACAAATTAAGAAAATATTAAATTTTGGAATGAGAATCACCCAAGATTTTCCAAAAATATTTGTTTTTATTAGTATAGTTTTTTTTGTTTGAATAGTAAAATAACCTGAGTCTTTGGATCCTTTGACCGTGGAGGTATCTGTAACAAAAAATACATCAACCATTAGTATCCTGTTAAATGTTTTGATAAGAACAGTACAGCAGAGTTGCCAAAACATGCTTTTTAGCACGGTTTTCCTTGCTTTATTAGACACGAACGTGCTTTTTAGCACGGTTTTAAGTGCTTTATTAGACACGAATGTGCTTTTTAGCACGGTTTTACGTGCTTTATTACACACGAATGTGCATTTTAGCACGGTTTTACGTGCTTTATTAGGCACGACACGCTTTTACGTGCGCTCCTTAAAAAAATGTTTTCTACTGTGGCATTGTAATTCTGTAGTATTATGATTACGACACTGTTACACACCCATTTTTTCATACAAATGTGAGACATCCAAGGACCACTGAGTTACTCGATTTATGGATAATAATTAGCTGTAGTTCGTTAATTACCAAAAATACTGGAAGTGATACTGCAATTGAACCTCTTTCTAAATAACAATAAAAAAATATAAAGTGAAGGCCAAGTTTTCCAAAATCTGCATTTAAACAAAAAGTGTCTGAAAATTATGTACCTACATGAAAAAATAGAATGGCCTAAGTATATTTATTGACAAAATATTGCTATTTAACAATAGCTTTTCGGTGAAGTAAAATCGCTAGGAAACTTCTCATCTAATCTCTGGATTGGAAGATCAGATGGCCTACGCCAAATCTGGTATTAAATGCCAAATCGGACCAAAGGATTCCTAAGGAAACAACGTACATAACAACACATAAACACACGTACATAGACCCGAACGGAATATCCCTATGACATTGTGAATGTCGAATCGTGTCTAAGGTTGTTGAACTTTAATTGAAATATTGACGTCTATTATATATCTCGGCAGATTTCTCAAATACCTGCCCATAATAAGGATGGTGGCTGATTACCACCCCTTTTTAGGGTTCCGTACCAAAATGGTAAAAAAAGAACCCTTATGGTTTCACTGTCTGTCTGTCTGTCACATTGCTAAATATCTCAAGAACAACTTATGCTATCGATTTGAAGTTTGGAACAGTTATAAAGAAGGGTAACCTCGATGCATAGAACATGATTTTATTTATTATTTATCTTTACTTTCCGTGAAATATTACAAACATTACGTAAAGATGGTTCAAAATTTCAAAGTCTAGGGAATATATCAAGTGAATCAAAATAATCAAAAACATTTTTTTTATGTAAAGTCGTTCTCGATTTATTAGGGAAAATGTAATAAAAAATACCGCCCCCCCCCCCCCCCTTATCTTCGAAGTTTACCAAGGAAAAATATGAAATTATTACATAACATTAATATATCCATGTATATTTTACAGGAAAAGTATAGCCAAAGCTCTATATAATTTCATAAAGGGTCGGCAACGCGTACGTGAGTTGCGGGCGTCTATAGGCTGCGCTGGCCGCTTACCATCAGGTGGACCGTACGCTTGTTTGCCACCGGCGTTGTATAAAAAATAAAAAGTTTTTCTTATTTTTTCATACCAACAAAAAACATTTATAAACTAAAATTCTATCTAAGTTCGTAATTTAAAAACCTTTGCACATATTTTTGTGTTATAAATATCTACATGATTATGCTGAAGGTACCTCCTTTCAAATAAAGAAAAAACATTGAAATCGGTTTACGTTATAAACAATTATCCTGGGAAAACCACCATACAAATTCACCGATAGATGGCGCTGTACCCATGGCGTTCAATTTCTACACAATGTTTTTAAGATTTTCCTGAATTAGTTGGGTCGGGACGGGTACACATCTGTATACGGAACCCTCTGTGCGCTTTTTAGCATGAACTTTATAGGAATTGTTTGTTTGTTTTTGTTGTTTTGTTTTATTGCGTGTTTATGTAGTAAAAACCTTTAAAAAAGGCAAAATAAGTTTTCTCAAATATGCTCGGAGATATATGTGTTAATGTCACGAAATGAAGACATAAAGTTTCTTGTTTATGGCTCCCTAAGACTTGGCCTTAGGCCAAGAAGTAATGTATGAAAAACCTAAGGAAAATCATTACTGTCCGCTGCTCGATTTTCTTAAATTTACCTATTAACATTAAAGTGACAAAGGAAAAATTTACGACATAAAAAAAAACAATATGGTACTATATTTATGTGCGGTTAAACATGGCGTTCGAACAGCCTGTTCAAATGGCATGTTTAAAATACAAAAAATAATTTTACTTGGTAGTTATTTAAATTTTAATATTTGCTCACATTGCTTGAGAAAAGCTCTTTATACAATCCTCAACCGGAACAAGGATTGCAGGACTCGTTTTATCCGGCCCCGTCTACGACTCAGTCTACCCCAAACTCGTCCAGCAATCCCTTACTTCACAGCCTCTGCAGTAATGTATGTACATATTTAAGCATTACAATTTCCGAGAATTTTCGTTTAAATTATTAATAATGATGTTATAATGTTCATATTATACACATATATGTAGAACACAAAAGGTAGGGCAGAACAAAATGTCATCTTGCTCGGATTTGGAGCAGCCTAACTGGGGAAATACATCCACTTTGCAGAAGACCACAGCCATAATAACATTATCAATTATATAACATTATAATAACATTATGATACTATGATACTACTACGATATGATAACACACGGTATTATCTCCTTTGCAGTACGTTGTTAAATAACTCAATATAGTAGTTTATGCAACTGATACATAATGCGAGGTCTTAAAACACGGGTGTGGTTTTATGAAACGAGCGTTAGCGAGTTTCATAATAGGATCACACGAGTGTTTTAAGGCCTAATTACGTACAGTTGTATACACTACTTTATCTACATCCATACATTAAATACTCTTTCATGTGTTGAGGCACCATTGCGTTGAAAGTGCAGGAGTTCGAGTTCGTGAGCTCGTTGAAGTCTTTTTAAGCACGAGCCTGTATCGCAATGGGCGGAGATGGCCATAACGATACCGTTTTTGATGCTGTTATGGCCGTCTCCGCCCCGAACCGGCGCGATAAAGTTGGTCCTTACATACACTTTTTGAGCACATAAAAGATGATTTACTGTATGGGTGTAGATAAAAACATTTATTTAGTTAGAAATCATATATTCACGTAAAAAAAATTACATAATAAAGATACACAAAATGCGCCAAGTGTAGCGAACAGTTCGTTAGCGCGTCGCCCTCAGTTTTTATTATTCAACCAAAAATCACAGAGGCAAATCCACAACGCAGGTTTCGTCCACAATTATATACATTACGTATCCGCAACACGTCGTCCAAAAATCCATACAAGTTAATAATCAACAGGCGTCGTCAACAAAGATATCAAAAAATATTACGCAAAATGCTTTGTCAAAATACACCTATTCAAGTCAACGCGTGTTCCACGGGACGGCTAGTACAGTCGCGATCAGATATATCGGAGCGAACGAGGTGCTCACAAATATCTGAACACGACTCTATTGTAAAGTCGTTAAAGTGCATCTTCAGATATTTTTGAGCACCCTGAAGAGTACAGATATATTTGATGGCGACTGTACCTGGCGCAAATATGCCCAATACTGGCAGCATTACTCCGCTGCACTGCCAACGATATTAGCTGGACCAGGCCCCTATTTCACCAATGCTGACAGGCGCGACAATAGGGATGTTGACACTAAGTAAGAAACTCAACTACTTCAAATTTTCTCGAAAAAGGATCAAATTCTCAACCAAATAGCGAAAAAAGTAACTCAAAAAAATAAATAATTACATAATTACAAGTCATCAAAGTTTTAAGTGGGGCATGTTCTGTCCCTTTTTCGCAAAACGCACCTCTGTATGGAACGATCTTCATTTACTATGGCGCTTTAAGTCAGTGACGTCACTACAAATTAGTGCTTTCTCACTCTTATTAACAACATTCTAACGGTTGTAGCTTCGTTATTTTTTGAGATATTTTAATGGGATTTTCAACATTTGGCATAGTTTTATGTCTTCTTTCTTTTGGATAATAATTTAGATACCAATAAATTTTGAGTCAACATCCCTATTGTCAAAAAACATTACAATTGACGACCGGTTTAGCCTAGTGGGTAGTGCACCTGCCTGTGAAGCTGACGGTCCTGGGTTCGAACCCCGGTCAGGGCAAATATTTGTGTGATGAGCATGATTATTTGTTTCTGAGTCTTGGATGTTTTCTATGTATTTAAGTATTTATATCTATTAAATATATCGTCGTCTAGTACCCATAACACAAGCCTTCTTGAGCTTACTGTGGAGCTAGTTCGATTTGTGTAAGATTGTCCTCTAATATTTATTTATTTATTTTAATTGTAGTTGATGAAAATTGTCGACATGTCAAATACATACATATGTCAACTTGGTGAAATAGGGGCCAGGTACGAACCGGAGCTTAAAAAAAGGCAATTGTTGTTTACAAATGTGAGTTATCTTAGGCTCGGTTTTATAAAGATCCGTTGGACCTTATGTCGGTTTGTTATGTCTAAAAATGTAATGAGTTACTGAAATTTGATCTGGCATTTGGTCTAACGGATCTTTATTATAATGGCCTTATTATATTTAATTTACTAATGAATAACTTTAGAGCTTCTGAGGGCTGAAAGAATCACCAAAGCGATGTTGGGAGCTTAAACTACAAAATTCTTGCTGCTATAAAATTCTAATAACGTAGATTAGATTAGATTTTTTTATTTCATAATATACAATTACAATACAAATTAAAGCTAGCTTAATCTATACGAATTTATATTATGATCGTCAGTAATAAAATAAAATATTATTCAATTTCATAAAATGACAAATTAATGTAGTCGAAATTTAATAAATGTCATCTGAGAATTATTTTCAAAAACATATTTTAATCTTCTTTTAAAGGCTGCTTTATAATATCGTTTCCAGATAGAAAAATAACGCTATTGAAAATTCGAGGAGTTATTAAGACGTGCAAAATAGTATGAAAATCACCCTTAAATATAAAGTTGAGAAATCACTAGTTAACCATAAATATCTACAAGGAAACCAGACGGAAAAGCTAGTATAATATAATTACTACTAAACACCCGTACGAATATTTGCCAGAGTCGTTGAAATTTACGATTATACCCGTCCCTGTCACACCCATTCACGCTTATACATTTCGATTATGTAGGCCCTCTCCTTTCCTCCGCGCATGCGCTGTGCCCTTCTCTTTGTTCGGGCTCTATACACGTATAATATGTCGGTTTACGTTTTTGTGTATCTTTCAGAGCGCTTTAGGGATACAGTATTTTAACAAGTGATTTAAAAAACATATGTATGGCAGTTGAATGACTGTAAGTGCAGTTTATAAGAACTTTTGTAGAAAAAAGAGTTATTAAAGCACCGAATGAACTTTTGACTGTAGTTCGTTTAAAACAGTTTTATGATATTGTTTTACTAGTCAATCGTTATTTCCTAAGTTAATACGAAACTATGATATAATATAATTATTGTAAGTTATGACTCTAAGTCATGCAAAATATAATACTCTAATTATTTCCACAAAATTGCACAGATTTTTTTATTTTACTATCAAATAATGTGACAAAATAAATACAATAATAATAATGATATATTATGTTCTAAACAAGTACAAAACTTGTTATAGAAAGTTAACGTTCACATTTATGCACGCGGTATGCGAGGTTAAGCAACATCCGGGGTCAGTTCTTGGATGGATGACCGCTTTGCGTAGTTACTGAGTGCTCCCGTGCTTTAGAAGGCACTTTAAACAGTTGATCCCGGCTGCTATATATGGCAGCTGTCGCTAAACCAAGTTAGAGGCCTTCGGGGGCTCGAGAACTTCTAACAGTCAAGTTACCCACTCACTTGATTAAGGGGGGTCGAAGTTGCACCACGTCCGTATGGAGTACCCACCGCTACCCTACACGTCACTCCTGCGATCACGAAAACACTGACAAGTCCTTATTTGTCCCGGTATCGCCGCACACCGGGTAGTCAGTCCGACCCAGGTCGGGCCTAGCTGAGTTTCTTGCTGGACTCTTCTCAGCTAGGCTAAGTTTAGTGAACCAGACAAAACTCCCAGTAGCTCGATTCCACTCACTCAGAGCCTGTACTCCGAAGTTCGAAATCTGACTTCATATCGTACCTTCCCTTTCGTTCTCGTATTTTACACTATATGAGTGAATCTCGATTTCACTCACACCTCAGATACGATTAAAACCGCTCAACAAATCTCACTGCAGCGCAAAATCATAAGGTATTCCAGTGTTCCAAACCACACGCGTGGTCGTGTCGGAGGTTTTCCCCTGGATTTTCCCCAGGCTAATATCCAACCGCGCACTCCTCACGCAGTCAGGTTAAAAAAAAAACCTAAAAAGTGTACCAGTATACTAAAAGTGCAACAAACTGGCAACCTTACTGTCTTATCGCAAATATATGCAACACGATAAATAAAAAATAAATTTAAAAAGCCAAGCGGTAAGTGACGTGAATTTAATATGGAGGTCATAGAACCCGATTTCAATCCCCGTATTATGGGTGGATCAACTATTATTTGTTGCTCGTTACCATGGTTACGTCTCCTGAGTTACTCTTTAAAACTGTGATTTTATAGGGTTTAAATTTACCACACACGAGTTTTAGCAATGAGTATCTATCTATTTGGACATGGGCCATCTCTTGAGCATGCTTGAAGTCCATATCATGAACATTTTTCGAAGAAACTCAGTTACTGTTGTCTCCTCGCTGACGGGGCCGAATAACAACAAAGAAAAGTTGATTGACCCTTATACCAGGCGCATCAAAAAATACCTAACAATCCTTGACGACCGTTTTAGCCTAGTTGGTAGTGACCCTGCCTTCGAAGCTGGAGGTCCCGGGTTCGAATCCCGGTCAGGGCATGTATTTGTGTGATGAACACGAATATTTGTTCCTGAGTCTTGGATGTTTTCTATGTATTTAAGTATCTATTTATCTATATAAGTATTTATATCGTCACTTGGTACCCATAGTACAAGCTTTGCTTAGTTTGGGACTAGGTTGCTTTGTGTAGATTGTCCTATAAATATTTATATATTATTTATTTATTTTTTTAATTAAGTTTCGTTTCATTCATCTAAAAGTTGTACAATAAAAAACCTCAAGAGACAGAGATTGTAAACATTCGGTGCGGGCTATTCTGATCTTTCGTGCGAATAATTCGAATTTAATGGGTGTTTATTTACGAATATTTATTTATTTTATTTTATTTTTTATCGAAACTCTTGATAGCGAAGATGGTTCTTGGCTACGTTTTGTATCGAGATATATTTTTTACCGGTAGACGACGTTGTGTACCGATGCAGAGAATCTCCGGGCACATAACAAAAGAATGCTATTGTTTATTTTTTTACCGGTAGAGGACGGGTTTAGATAGATAGATAGAAATCGTTTATTCATGTAAAAATAATTACATAATACAGTACTTTAAATGCGCCAAACTGTAGCGAACAGTTTGTTGGCGCGTCGCGCTCAGTTTACTTTTTAACATAAGGTAATTGTTGTTTACATAATTATGTGAGTTATCTTATTATATTTTATTAGGTACTAATGAATTTACGAGGGCATGCAAGTTACAAGACGTTGAAACTTTAAATATTTTAATTTATTTATATGGGCTTAATGTCTTTAAATGGGGTTAGAATCATACTTTCGTTGCTTTAATATATTTATATACCTACAGCAGTGCCCCGTGGTCTTAGCCGCGGATAAAAGTTAGCCTATGTGTTAATACAGGGTATAAGCTACCTCCATCCCAAATTTCAGCCAAATCCGTCTAGCCGTTTTTGAGATTAAGAGGAACATCCATCCGCACAAACTTTCACGTTAGACCTTTATGTCGGTTTGTTATGTTAAAAAATGTACTGAATTACTGAAATTTGATCTGAAATTTGACCTAACGAATCTTTATAAAACCCGCGGGGTAATCACGTAACTTTTTTACTACCGTTAGATAGATTTTAATGTCAAATTTTAACTGTCAGCAGGCGAATCACGTAACTTTATGTACTAACGGTAGATAGACTTTAATGTCAATTTTGAAGTATAAATGTATGAGTTGACAATTAAAATTTGACGTTAAAATCTACCTAACGGTAGTATAAAAGTTACGTGATTGCCCCGCAGCTCATACATTCATACTTCAAAATTGACAGCAAAACGTATCTACCGTTAGTACATAAAGTTACGTGATTCGCCAGCCGGCCTTATAATATTATTAGGATTTACACAGTTGGTCCTAAAATTAAAAGGTCGCTCTACTAACGGTCGAAGAATGTGGTATTAAGTCCGCCATTTTGTCATTAATTGTGCACTAAAGATTTAATGAGGACGGGGGTGACCCTTATTTATAAAATGGAAATGCGGTGCTGTCCTTAAATAGCGCATATATATTCATTATTGACCGAGTGAAACGAAGGTCTCTGCTTCAGCTTCGACAAAAATGCTTTCGTATGTCCAGATTTCCGGATTTCCGTTTGTTCTCGTCTACAGGTCGCAATTCTTAACCGATTCTCGTGAAATTTCGTGAGCAGGTTCGATAGTTATATAGAATTTTTTTGTCGAGACGGTATTTGGAAATTTCAAAAAACAATTTTTTTATCAATAATTTCGTAAGTTTCTGCGGGCGAATTTCGGTTTGATCTCCTCTACAGGTCGCATTTCTTAAGCGATTCTCGTGAAATTTAATGAGCAGATTGGATAAATATACAGATTTTTTTTGTCGAATAAGTTTTTGGAAATTAAAAAATATATATATTTGTTCAACGGTTTGTTCTCCTCTACAGGTCGCATTTCGCAAACGATTCTCGTGAAATTTCGTGAGGAGGTCCGGTAATTGTATAGAATTTTTTGTCGAGTCAGTTTTTGGAAATTTTCAAAAACATATTCTATTTCAAAGATTTCGTAAGTTTCCTTGTCCGAATTTCGGTTTGTTCTCCTCTACATGTCGCATTTTTCAACCGCTTCTCGTGAAATTTTGTTAGCAGGTCCGATATTCATAATTGATCTTTTTTATAATGTCAGATTTTGGAAATGATAAAAAACTCACTCACGAGGTCTACAGCTCACAGAGCCACTAGTTCCGGAGGGTTTCAGACATTTTTCATAGGTATATTGTCGCCCGGGTTATTTTGGGTGGCAAGACCATCATTTGGCAGCACTGGCAACACTGACTGTAGCAATCCAGTCTCACCGGTGACGTCACAAAGCTGAGTTCATAAATACCCAGGCACCTTCCACTGAGCTCTCTCTTCCTCGGCGGTCATGAAGGTGACAATACGTGGATAAAATGTCAACCTAAGTATCTTACTTCAACCAATAGGTATTGTTATTAATTATGATTGTTAAATTAACAATCATCACTATATAGTATAAAACAAAGTCGCTTTCTCTGTCCCTATATCCCTATGTATGCTTAAATCTTTAAAACTACGCAACGGATTTTGATGCGAGTGATTGTGATTGAAGAGGAAGGTTTATATGTATAATAACATCCATTATAGTGCACCCGGGGCGAGTCGCTAGTAATTAATAATGCGAAATGGCTTGTATTGTAACTTCTCTTAAATAATTATGATTGCTGATATCCAAATATGCTTTGGTAGATTTACTATCAAGGAGTGTATATTATGAAACATGTGCCATATCTATAAACTGGTTATTAAATAATAAAGTATATGTAACATTAATCGTGTGTTTCTATCAGGCACAGAATTTTGAAATTACAAAGTACAAATTGTTTTTAATGGATACCTTTTCTCTCCTGCTATACTCAATATCTCTTCATTTTCCTTTCTAAATATCCAAATATGTCTAAGAAATATCGTACAATTCAATTTTCGAGTGGGAAGGTAAACATTATTACTCATAAAGCGGATCACCGGGGCACGTAATTAATATATTAACGTCATCGTAAACTATAAATTATTATTGTGTCCCAAATACGAAGGCCACTAACATTCTTTGTACTATAGCACATATAGTTGGGTCATACGCGGATTTAGGTTCGCGTCTTTTCTGTGGACATGCTAAAAGTTAAGGGCTACAAAGCTTAATTTTGGATTGGACCAGTAACCCGCATAAACAGTGTCTCCGTTTCTATAAATCCCTGCAATAAAAACATAGCTAACATGCACATGAGCCGTTAACTATTGACCACAGGAGGGACGACTTTTGTTTTTTCAACTAAGTATGACCCAGTTACCCAAGTATCTTGCCGAAATTCTGTAATTTTGTATATCATTTTTTATAACCACATCAACACATTTTTAGGGGTACGCTTCTCATGGACCCCTGGTTGTTGTTGTCTTGTCTTAGTGACCACAGTAACACTGGTATATTTGTATATCCCTAATATCTCCCTAACCTTATACATTCGAGCTTGTATCAAATCCGGTAGTTCTGTTTTTGCAGACTTGTTTATAATATTTTTATACAAACGCCTTATGGGAGGCGTACAGCGACATCTACCAGAAGACTCATGCTTCATTAACGGCACTTACGTCTCAAATCATATTGAGAATCGTCAGTTGCGATACGCCATCCCATACCCAAATTTAGAATGAAGGAAAAATTTAAAAATTTGAGAAAAAAAAATGAAAATTTTTGAAATTGAATTTTGAGTCTTCTGGTAGATCTCGCTCTACGCCTCCCTTAAGGCGTTGGTATAAAAAATAATAGTTAATAGCGGTACTGCTTAATACGAAGGAATGGTTGATGAATTTAGAACTGGGTAGCGATTGCACCTATAGCTCAGTTGGCTAGAGCGACTGGCCGCGAGTGCCGGGAGGTCGCAGACTCTAATCCTGCTCGGTGCCTAAATTTTTCAATTTTTCTTTCATTCTAAATTTATCCTTTTTGTAACACATTATTAGGGGTACGCTTCTCATGGACCCCTGGTGGTCATTGTCGTCTTGTTTTGGTGACCACAGTAACCCTGGTATATTTGAATATCCCTAATACCTCCCTAACCTTAACTTTATACATTAGAGCTTGTATCAAATCCGGTAGTTTTGTTTTTTCAGACTTGTTTATAATATTTTTATACAAACGCCTTAAGGGAGGCGTACAGCGACATCTACCAGAAGACTCATGCTTCATTAACGGCACTAACGCCTCAAATCATATTGAGAATCGTCAGTTGCGATGCGCCATCCCATACCCAAATTTAGAATAAAGGAAAGATTGAAAAATAATAATAAATAATTGTTGTTTATAATAGCCTAACGAATAATCTAATTTGACCCGAGCGACGAACGCAACTTTGTCCAAAACCGAAACGCCGATTATAAACCTAAAGGACTAATTTTTAATAAAACCCTTTTGGGGCGTTTTTAAAGTAGATTAATTTTGCTACAATATGAGACTAGAATTGTCTCTGTAGACCTAATAGATTCAGCAACAAACCCTTTCAAAGTATGCAAGGTAAAAATGATAAAATCTGAGAGGCTTTGTCTCGGAATCTATTTGATCTACAGAGACAATTTTAGTGTCATATTCTAGCAAATTTAGAGGAGCGCTAGTGGCCCTGCGGCGCCCGCGTACCGCGTGCGGTATGCGAGGTTAAGCAACGTCGGCCCAGGTCAGTTATTGGATGGGTGACCGCTTTGAGTGGTTATTAACTGAGCGCTCTCGTGCTTTGGAAGGCACGTTTTTAGATCAAAGAATTTTTTTGCTGATATTATTTGTAGTAAAAAATCAGTGATGTTTGAAACTGTAATGATTTCTTAATGGATAATCCAAAAAATACAAGTTAAATCTATGCTATGGGCCGCAATAGTAACGTTGATAAAATTACAAATACGTATCAAAATCGACAGTGAGAAAAGCCTAAATAGATTAGCGTTTATATACAATGGAATCCGGATAAAGCGACAGTCAAAGGACCGGTGATATTACGTCGCACAAAATGGACTGATTTACTTTGAAAATATGTGGTACATGCTCAACTGCTTTATTTAAAAAAAACTGTTACGGTATGAGCGTCACCGTATATAATAAGATACCAGAAGAGCTGCGTAAACTACATGACAGATTATTTATGACAAAATTAAGAAAATGGCTAACAAATAAATGTTTTTATACAATTAGTGAATTTCTTGACGAATAATAATATTTGACATATTTAATTTAGAAATGCATGAGCTCATTGGTAACATTGTAATGAAAAATAATGTATAAGTAATGGTACCATTTAATTTATAAATTTGTAAGCAATAACATAATAATTTAATGTATAGGTACATATTTTGTAATTTATAATAGCAATTTAATGTATTGATAAATAGTGTAGTGTTAATTTAAAAAAATTGTAGATCAATAAGAACTTTAATCATTATTGTTAAAGTTAATTTTGAATTTAGTATTTGCATGCTGCTATAGGCTAAACATGTGAAATTACTTATACTTATTACCTATGTTAACTTCAATTTACCATGTTTACGCAAATAAATCATTCATTCATTCATACGAAATGTAATGTGTGGTGATTTCGCAGTCGCTAAAAGCGGTCAAATGTTATAAGCGAAGTCGTTATAAGCGGATCCTACTGTACATACAAATACATTGATTAATTTAACCGAGAGCACATGAACCCCTAATTTCAGTCCCCGGTTATCTTAAAGCACATACCCCGGGACTAGTTAATGTATGCCCTAATTGCGAAAGTTCAATTCAGGATGGTGCTTTTATGTCCTTAGTTTTAGTTGTTAGTAGTTATAAAATGTGCGAGGAAACTATTTGTTCATATTACATATATACTATTACTACGTAATTGACCGAGTGAAACGAAGGTCTCTGCCTCAGCTTCGACAAGAATGCTTTCGTATGTCCGGATTTCCGTTTGTTCTCGTCTACAGATCGCAATTCTCAACCGATTCTCGTGAAATTTCGTGAGCAGGTTCAATAGTTATATAGAATTTTTTTGTCGAGACGGTTTTTGGAAATTTAAAAAAAAAAATTTTTTATTAATGATTTTGTATGTTCCTGCGGGCAAATTTCGATTTATTCTCCTATATAGGTCGCATTTCTCAACCGATTCTCGTGAAATTTTGTAAGCAGGTTGGATAAATATACAGTTTTTTTTTGTCGAATAACTTTTAGGAAATTAAAAAATATATATATTTGTTCAACGGTTTGCTTACCTCTACAGGTCACCTTTCGCAAACGATTCTCTTGAATTTTTGTGAGCAGCAGGGTAATCACGTAACTTATTTACTACCGTTAGGCAGATTTTAATGTCAAATTTTAATTGTCAGCTCATACATTTATACTTCAAAATTGACATTAAAATCTATCTACCGGTAGTACATAAAGTTACGTGATTCGTCTGCTGGTCCGGTAATTATATAGATTTTTTTCGTAGAGTTAGATTTTAGAAATTTTCAAAAATAATTTTTATTTCAAAGATTTTATAAGTTTCTGCGCCCGAATTTCAGTTTGCTCTCCTCTACAGGTCGCATTTTTCAACCGCTTCTCGTGAAATTTTGTTAGCAGGTTCGGTATACTTAACTGATCTTTTTATAATGTCAGTCGTCACCTTGTTTGGACTCTGGACATGCCGTCAGACTGGCATTGTTCACACGGCTATGTTTGGACGAAGAGGACTGCGCTCGTCAATCGAGCTAGTTCCTCTGTCCCTGCGGCTTTGCGAAAGTAGGGGGGACCTTTGCGTTGTCTATTAGGAAGGGCAACGTGATATTTATGTATTTACCTTTGTTACCGACGTTTCGACACTGTGAGTATTTTGTGCCGTGCCCTAGACAATTAAAAACATAGTGGACAGGTAGAAAACTTTTTTCGGGTCTACCCTTCACATTTTTATAGACTTTTGTAGGGTATTCATAGTGTACCCATATCTCCGTTGACAACATGCTGAGACGACAGTTTAACCGCGACCAAGACCGGTGCAACCCGTGTCGAAACGTCGGTAACAAAGGTAAATACATAAATATCACGTTAGACCCTTTTTTTTAACCTGACTGTGGCTTATAGGCCGGGCCCAATAAAGCGATAGGAGTGCGCGGTTGGAGTAGCCTGTGGAAAATCCAGGGGAAAACGGCACGACCACGCGTGTGGTTTGGAACACTGGAATACTCTAAGAGTTTGCGCTCCAGTGAGATTGGTTGAGCGGTGAGCGGCGTTGGGTGGTAGCCAGTTATTAAGAAAAAGGAAACGTTGGATTATCTCGAAAACCAAGGGACTTTTACTATACCTGAAAGTACTTTTTCTGGACCAGCCACAGGTGCTCTATCGGTGGTTAGAAGCTTGTCCATTATTTACTGGACACCCTATATATCATTCAAATTTCGTAGCGCACAATTTGTGTTTTCCTGTTTTTTTTTTCTCCAAAAAAAATGTTTCCTATGTAAGTTACCCCAAGAATTGAATGTTACACAATTGCTCAGGATACAATAAGCACCATACTAGCGAGATCTCGCTTGTGTCATCATAAATATCCATTACGTTTAGTTGAGATTTATGCGCGAAAAATGACAGTATTATTTATTACGTTGCTTCCGAACGTAATCATACTGTCATTTTGAACGAAATCGAATGAGAATCAAGCCATTACTTCCTTACATTCAAAGTCGAAAATTAGGAATCTTAGACTTTTCAATCTTAATCTTAATCCTAATCCTAATATAATATTATAAACGTGAAAGTTTGTGCGGATGGATGTACGTTCCGCTTAATCTCAAAAACTACTGAACGGATCTCTATGAAACTTTCCAGTATTGTAGCTTAGACATCAGAATAGGACGTAGGCTACCTTTTATCCGCGGGTAACACCGCAGGGCGCTGCTAGTAATTCAATAATTGCTCAATATGCCCCTCCCTACCCTACTACAAAGTTTCTTTTGTACAATAAAGATTAAATAAACAGAAAAATAAATATTCTATATTGTAATACTGTCTGTAAACTGTCGACCACTTTAGCTAGTAGGTAGTGACCCTGCCTACGAAGCTGGAGGTCCCGGCTTTGAATCCCGGTCAGGGCGACATCACTTACCCGCCAAAGTACTAAATACCGCAACCGCATATCGATCTCTCGCCATTTCAGTAAGTACTAATGTTTAAAGCGTTTGTTATGTTCTTAAGTGTATTAGTGATTTTTTATTATTGCTTGTTTATTATTATTTTTATTTTTTTAGCTAGTTCTTGTTAATTCTGTGTGTTTGCGTTTTCGTCACTGTGCCGTGAAATCACCAAATGGTCACAACGGAAGATCAGCGCTGGCCCTGCCAGCATAACGCTGAGTTGTTACCATTTCGTGGCAATATGTTATTCTGTTCTGTCATCTTTGTAAATGTCTTGTGTTTGTCGCGAATAAATGTTTCTTTCTTTCTTTCTAAAGTAATAAGTTCAAATTTGGGCTATATTGTCGCTCAAATTTGAACTGATTTAAATATTTTTCATATTTAAATCAACGAGATATTTAGGGTCCGATATAAATATCACCTTAAGAAAAGGCCAACTATACGATTCACAATCTCCACCCACACGTTTAAATAACTTGACCCCGCAATTCATAAAGAACTGTTAGTAGTCGGAGGTCAGATTTAAACTGGTTTTGTTGTAAACCCCGAGAATACCACCTCATGCGGCACAAGCACAGTGGCGGATTAACCCTTAAGCAGACTAAGCAATTGCTTAGGGCACCACGTCTTGGGGGGCATCAGAAACAGCACCCAAAAATAATTTGCTAGCACATAATTCACACGAAAGGGGATATTAGTATATAGTATATAGTAACAAAATTGCGACCTGTAGAGGTGAAACATCCGGACATACGAAAGCATTTTTGTCGAGGTTGAAACGGATATCTTCGTTTCACTTGGTGAACTATTCATTTTTAGCTAATCTTGAACGGGGGGGCCCACAGGCGAGGATTGCTTAGGGCATCAAGTAGTCTTAATCCTGCTCTGCACAAGCATTGGCAAGTATAAATTTTAGATTGTATTTGTTAAAGGTAGTTTTGAGAGGCTCTAAAAACAAGCTACCTAAAATTCTGAAAAAAATCTAGAACTTCGTTAATCTCATTAACAAACGCCTTATTTCAAGATACATTGTTTATAGAATTAAGAGTAAATAATACTTTGAAAATGAGACTCTTTTCAACTTAAAATTCTGGCTCTAAAAACAAGCCACCAAAATATCTGAAATATAATCTAGAACTTCGTTAATCTCATTAACAAGCGGCTTATTTTAAGATACATTGTTTTTAGAATTATGGGTGAATAATACTTTAAAAACCGGCCAAGTGCGTGTAGGACCACGCATAATGAAGGGTTCCGTACCAACACCTACTAGTCCAGTTTTAAATTCACTATCCAGTACATTGAATCTAAAAAAGCCGTATCTTCATAGGGAACTCACGGCACTTACGACCTTTTGTTTGGGCAAGACAGTTTTTAAGCGAAAACTCAAAAACCGTAAAACCGATATTGTTCAAACCAAAAATGTTGTCAAATGAAAGTATTTACTAATGCACACCACCTCAATTTTTTCAGAATTTAAACTTTATAGTTTGGAAATTAGAGGGGTGGGGGGGACACATTTCTATAACTTTGACAACTAATATCTCACCAACGGTTGACTTAAATGGACAATTTTTTTTGGAAACCTCCATATCATTTTTAAAGGCTTATCCATCGATATCCCACACGACTATGTGCGTTGAATTTTTTTTTTCATCCACCGGTTACATGTATTGAGTGTCCCCCCTAATTTAATATTTTTTTGTAATTACACATCATTTTTATGTAGCCCTTCATAGAATACACCTTTCTACTAATTTCATAATTGTAGTGCTTATAGTCTCCGAGTAAATCGGCTGTGACATACGGACGGACAGACATGACGAATCTAAGGGTTCTGTCTTTGCCATTTTGGCTACGGAGCCCTAAAAATGAGACTGTTTTCAACTTAAAATTTTCAACCGTTTCTTAAACTAAAAGTATATTTTGACAGTTATTTCGGGTTGAGAACCAACATCTTTTTAACCCGTCGCACGTTATGGCGACAGATATATGCATTCAAAATTCAATTTTGAGTACATGTCAAGTACACTATAAATTCTTATGGACTAATTAGTCAATAAGAAGTTCTAAAGGTTAATCAATGACCAGTTAGTTTGATATAATTTATTACGCATACAAAATTCAATACTGAGTATGTACATGTCAAATACACTATAAAAAAATCTTATGGACTAATTAGGCAATAAGAAGTTCTAAAGGTTAATCAATGATCAGTTTGACATAATTTATTACATGATTTTTTTCGCAAGCTCCAGCGCGCGAGCTAGGAGGGGCTAATCCGAACATCGAAATCTGAACTTCCTGTCGTGCTGTCCCTCTCACTCATATAGTGAATAACACGAGAGTGAAAGGGACCACACGATACGGCGCTGTGTCTGACACCTCAGCATAATGCTGAGCCAGTGTCCGTTTCACTGCCGCGGGTTCACACATATTGTGGTTTGTTTTCCTTCTGTTGTTTTTTTTTTGTAATATGTGTCTTCTGTGTGTGTGAATAAATGTTTCTTTCTTTCTTTCTTTTCTTTCTTTCTAAGTTCGGGAGTAGGCCCTCAGTATACTGCGCTAACATAATACAATACAAATACTCTTAATTGCACTTCAATTCAAGGACACAGTACAATACAAAATCTCAATGAGTAGGCAAACAACAGGCTTATAATAAGCGAGCGAGAGGCATAGATACTTTTGACGGATACACTCTCCTTAAGGGCCAAATAGGGATATTCACCTGACGCTGAGCTGACGTATGAGATCTTCAGGATAAAATCTCGACAAGATATATATTATATTATAGCCTCTTGTTGTCCATCCAGGTTTTTCCACGTTTTGTTGCTTTTCATTGTTATTTGTCCTGGATGTCCACTTGCCAATCGGCAAAGGCCTCCTCCAGCCTGTCTCTGGCGACCCTGCTCCATGTGACTCCAGCCACAGGCCTTATGTCTTCGTCCCACCTTTTGTGCTGCCTTCCTCTTTTCCACTTACAGCCCCTTGGGTACCACTGGGTCACCTTTTTGCTCCACTTGTCACTGCCTCTTATAGTGTGACCAGACCACTTCCATTTGAGTCTCCTGATTTTTATGACTATGTCTTGTACCTTGGTCTGGTTCCTTTCGACAAGATATATTGGGAGTCAAAGATTATTGAATTTGAGTTAGGGCAAGGCCCATTCACAGATCTGACGAAAATACTGAAGTTTGAGCTTCCAGTGTGAAGAAATAATGTAGAATTACACTACACAAAAATGACAGTAAACTGGAAAAGGAATAAAGAAAAGAAATAACCGAACAAAATATTGAAAAATGCCTTGGTAACTCTGTCAAAAAATCCTAAATATCATATAAATTAACTTTAATGTTGCAGATCTCGTAATTATCAACGACAGTGGTACGTTTTTTTTACAAAAACGATAGCTTTTTTATTGTTCTAAGGAAATAACGAGATAGATTTTTCATAAGTGATCCAGTGATCCAACAATCAATTAAAATGTACTGTGGTATAATAGCACCTCCACCAAATGTGGTATATATACGTGGTATATATATTAATACTGGGGTATGCTGCTCGAGAGGTACGGGTTTAGAGGTACTGGGAGGAGATCGTAGCTAAAATATAACATTACACTGGAAGCACATATGAAACTAGTATATTTCTTACTGAACTGAAACATACACACAATATGCTCTTAAAATAATTTACAGAACATGTGATTCCGATGGTGTCCTGAAGACAAGTCCCTCGAAAACCAATTGTTTCCAGAAGAATGCCAGTTTGACGCATTCTCGAATCATAGTTTAAATTCAATTTGTATACGTTATGATTCTGGACCTACACGGCCAGCCTCATACCGTAACAACCTCTACAGTACTAAATATTTACGAAATTACGCGCAGAGCTTCTAGAGAGCGGGATGGTTAATTGCAAACTCACGCGTGTTAGAGGGGGTCATTTGCACTGGAATGGCCTTACCTTAAAAGAGTGTTGGGAATGGAATATCATCATGCGTACAGTACATATGAACTCGTACATAGGTTTTTTTTTATTCTTCAATTTAGCCTATGAATGTCAAAAAATCTACCACAGAACCCCGTGTAATACTGGGTTAGAATAGCACTTCCCCCTTTCTTCCGTGGGGGTCGTAAGATCGACTATTGGAACCGGGTACAACCGTGTTGTGGGCGATGGGCTAGCAACCTGTCACTGCTATATGTGTTCATAACTCATACTTAATTTAGTTTAACTGTCAATTTCATCTTAATTCATGTACCTACTGTGTAATGATTTAACACCAAATAAATATTTCTTTCTTTCTTTCTTTCTTTTTTCTTTTTTTCTTTCTTCCTATATGATATTTTCTCCATCTTTAAACCTACAATTGCGAAATGTGACATTTTCAAATTGTATGTGCTCAGCCTACCCCTTTTGGGGATACAAGCGTAAGTTTATGTATGTATATTTAGAACATCTCAACTGATAAGTTTGGTCGGCCTCATACGGGGTTTAACACCTTATAACCTTGTCGCTTTAAATGTTTAATGGGCTTCTAGCTTCCAATGACCATCGATCTGTAACTCTCCGTTTTCTCGTATCTTTTAGGATTCATCATATCAAGAATAACTAGTTTTTTATGAAATAGTACATCATATTTATTCATAACTCTGTCTTCGAGATATATAGCTCCAAACTTTTGCAATTTTATACCAAAAAGAAACAGTTTTTTGGACGTAACTTTTTGTGAGAATGAGTTACAAATAAAAATCTCTCTTGCGTTGTTATAGAGACGTCAATAAGGAACAGTTACATGTACATTTCATATATATAGGACCCTTAAGTAAGTGGTATAGTAAATAAGTGGCAGCTACTCCGGTTACCAGGCGCCACTGAAAGACAGCGCCACGACTTAATGCCTAATAGCTTATTTCGTGGCACCAAGCTGAGTGGCGACCATTTTAGCATATATTAGTTGTATTTTAATTTTCCTTTGTTTTATTATTATTTTAATACTGTATATGCTAAATAAACATGTTTTCTTTCTTTTCTTTCTATATGCATGTGCATAAACAACCAATAAAAGCATCAATAAAACGAATCCTCAAATAATAAAAGATCGGTAATGGACTTGTCATTGATCTACATTGTTCATGGATAGGATCTTTAACTATCAAGCAAGCCGTACGTTTGTTGGCAACAGTCTTTATATAAAACAGTCACATAGTAAATAGCTAATCACGATTCAGTGCCTTTACCATGTGTTTACATGACCGTATTCGCTAGCGACTGCTTTTTTGTGTGTCAATGTGCTAACGGTTCCGCATCCGGGCCGGGCCAGGACCGTGCCGTTTCCGAGCCTCGGACGTAGTTAGATCGGCCGTCAAACGTTTGCATTGATAATAGAGCGACCGTTCCGTGTCCGGGCCGGCCCGTTTCCGAGCGTCACCGGGCCCGTCCGTGGCCGGACGGCCGTTGATTTTCTGTCATAGAAAACGGGCCGGCCCGGACACGGAACGGTTTAGTGTGAATCATCCTTAAAGGTACGTGATTCGCCTGCTGATAATTAAAATCTACTTAACGGTAGTACATAAAGATACGTGATCGCCCCGCGTAAGTATTTTCTTTCTCCATAGAAATCAATAACCACAACCTCCAATAAATAGCGGTCACAAAACCGATAAATTTATAGCCAAGGAGACAGCAGCCTTATAAGAAAGCCCATAAAATTATTTAAATCTTCGATGATGTGGCAATTTCGAAGTATTTTACTCTTTTTCTTTATGGTATCAGTGCTGGCCATTATGCTGACCCAGTGTTGTAATGAAACCGCTTCGTCTGGTTTTTTGCCACAAAAGGACTGATTTTTAGGGATTATATTACTAAGACTCCGCTGTCCATTCGTCTGTCTATCTGTCTGTCCGTCTGTCACTAGGCTGTATCTCATTCTCATGATAGTTAGAAAGAAAGAAAAAACATTTATTCGTGGCAAAGACACAGTTCAAATAAACATAACGCCAAAATACAGAAAATAGCCACGAAATGGCCCCAAATCAGCATAGTGCTAGCCATTGGCTAGCGCTGGTCTTCCTTTGGGACCACGAGAAGCCACGAAAGACAAAAAACAAAAGTTACAAACAACATAACAGACAGACAGTTTAAATTTTCACAGATGATGTATTTTTGTTGCTCCTATCACAACAAATACTAAAAAACAGAAAAATATATATTTAAGGGGACTCCCATACAAAAAACGTTTTTTTTGCCATTTTTATAGATGGTACGGAATCCTTCGTGCGCGAGTCCGACTCATACTTACCGGTTGTTGTATTCTAATCACTGTTCATGTTTTGTTTTTTTTTTTGTCATGAATATACGAGTATGCTTCATGTTCCCTAGCATGTTCCCCGTTTTAGAAAAAAACTCAAGATAGGCTGAATGCGTTATGAGCGCGGTGCCATAAAAAAAACAAGATTTGGCGTAGGAAATAATTTTACAAAAGTGACTGCCCTCGGACCTTCCAGCCCAGAGAGGAAACTAGACCTTGTTGAAATATATATAAGACCCGGTTTCCTCAACCGCATATCATGCCTATGTAACTTCAACTTTGTAATACGGCGTCATGTTTTGGGGTAATTCCACAGACCGTGAAATGGCATTTAGGGTACGAAAAACCGGCCAAGTGCTTGTAACATCACGCACAATGAAGGGTTCCGTACCACCATCTATTAGTCTACTTTAAAACCACTATCCAATACAATGAATCCAGATTGGTAGTGTCTCATTTTTCTTTGCTCTTGAGTATAGATTTAAGATTAATTTAAATTTATTTTATTTTTATCCTTAACTTACTCAACAACTTGTATGAAAGAGCGAATTCCTTCTAACACAAGTTTTTTACTTAAAAGGAGGATTCGACAACCGTGTTAACGTTATTTGATAAAATAATTTTTGATTTTTTTTAATGAATCTGAAAAGATCGTATCTTCATAATGACATTATTTAAATCCGTCGTCTGCCTGTCCCTGGGATCCCAGGGATCATAACAAAAGAATGCTATTATTTGTTTTTTTTCGCCGGGAGACACCTCAATTTTTTTTTTCAATTTTAAACTTCATAATTTGGTAATTAGAGGGGAGGGACACTTTTTATGACTTTGACAGCGGTTACGTGCGTTCAATTTTTTTTTCAGTAGCCAGTTACATGTATGGAGTAGTTTTGTTTGACAGGAAACCTTTTCCATGTAAGCACTACATTGTATACTTAGTACTGTATTTATTATTCTGTGCCAAAAGGTTGTTTAAAAGCCTTTATGAGTTAAAAATCGCACATATATTTAGGCCATTTTCTGTTTCAATTGACACGTATCTTGACATTTTCTCAATTTTACTATCTAGAACATTGCGACCTTATGTCATAAATTACAAATGTTTTTTTGAATTTTTAATTAAGAAATATATTTTCATACATCAGTCCAAAACGACCATTTTCAAACTAAAAACCGCTTTTTTCGCTTAAATTCTACTTCACTACATAGTATAAAACAAAGTCGCTTTCTCTGTCCCTCTGTCCCTATATCTCTATGTATGTTTAAATCTTTAAAACCACACAACGGATTTTGATGCGGTTTTTTTAATAGATAGAGTGACTCAAGGGGAAGGTTTATATGTATAATACATGCATCAACATTGCACCCGTGCGAAGCCGGGGCGGATCGCTAGTCACACAATAAGATGAAAAAGAATCTATGTTATCATCTCAAACTTTTATAAAGTAATCGTATCTTTTAATCACTTTATTGGTATTATCAATACTTTTGACATAATTTGAAATCAAAACAGTTAAAAACTTATAAGTCCTCCCCATAATCGTGCCTAAGTTTACGTTACACAAATCAAATACCAATAAACTTCATTTCTTTCCACGTTTCCTGCTGACACGGCACGCAATAGCAATTTTGTATATGTATTTTTATAAAAGAACATAAGCGCCATCTTGTGGTGAATACATTCAACTTTTTCATTATATTCTAAGACTTGAATATTTTTTTATACAACGCCGGTGGCAAACAAGCGTACGGTCCATCTGATGGTAAGCGGCCACCGCAGCCTATAGACGCCCGCAACTCTAAAGGAGTCACGTACGCGTTGCCGACCCTTTATGAAATTTGAGAGTTCACTGTGATGACAGCAGAAGGGACAAATTTAGGTCCCTCGCCCTCAACACAGTGCATCCTCGGGAGCTCTGGCAACCTTGCTCACCTCCAGGAACACAACACTACATACTTGTATAGTAGATAATGTTATTATGGCTGTGGTCTTCTGCAAGTTGGATGTACTTCCCCAGTTGGGCTTCTCCAAATTCGAGCAAGATGATATTTTACTGTGCCCTACCTCTCTCAAAATTATATATTAACATTTACTACAGATACATAGTGCTTCTAAATTGTATAAAAGTGTGAAATACTTGCCTTAGGCCGATTTTTAGAGTTCGGTATTCAACTACATAAGTATACAAGTACCTACTCTTTATTGCACACCTCAATTAAAGGGCACAGTACAGTAAAACACATAAGTAGAGGCAAACAATAGGCGGTCTTATTGCAAAAGATCGATATCTTCCAGACAACCTTAGGGTAAGGTAGTTGTAGTATACATTTCATCAATCAATGATTCGAGTCTATTACAGACTATACAAGTAGTGTCAAACAGGTAGACAACGTCTTTGGTGGCTGTGTGTACACACACAGTACTCAGGTATATATTCCAAACTAATTGTTTCACAAAATCAAACACAAAATGGTTCATAAACTAAAGTTTTCTGCCAAAAAAAATAGGATATTACGGCAACATCATTTGGCGATATCACGAGCAGACAAAAGAAAATGTCGAATCGCGGCCTAGTTAAGGTTCCGTTCAAAGGAAGTCGCGGAAAGTTACATTACGCAATCGCATGTTATGAGATGTAAGTAATATCAATATCACATTGTAAGAGGTCTGTGAGCACTTCGTATTGTCGTAAGGTTCAAAGTCGAAGTCAAAGTGATTTACTTATAAATATAGGTAGCAATAATATGGTCGTACAAAAAATGTGAAAGTGCTGTGTAAGAAGAAGAAAGAAAGAAAAAAAAATGATTTATTCAATAAAACACACGAAACAAGACTTTTATACAGATATATGTCCTATAACTGCACAAATGTGTCGCCGTTAGGCATACAAAGTCATTTTAAAAATCATATAATATTATACTTTGTGATTTGTAACTTCAAATATTTAACGTTTGTAGTGATGAGCCTAAGACGTATCGTCTGTCAAATCAAGCGATTATTAACGAGAGGTTCATCGAGTCGATTATCTAGCATAATATTTTCTTTATCAAATATTGTATCGGTGTCCTCAAACCAAAAATTATCATTTATTGTACTATTTATTCACATCGTATTTCATTTTATTTATTACTGATATTTGGTTTTGGTTATCAATTTAAAGTTTATATAATCGATTTTTGTCAAATCAAGGAAATGTCATCTGAATCGAAATGTCCGTCATTTCGATTCTTTTTATTTTTGTATTGTAATGTAGAAAGAGGTTTAATTGTGGTATCACTTCCGATGGTTTTGAACCACAGCTAATATCCATAAATCGAGTAACTCAGTGGACCATCGATGTCTCACCATTTGTATAAAAAAAATAGTTTTTTACCACTATTTTACCCACCTTTTACAGCAATAATTTAATATTCGAGTATTTTTACATATAAATTCCTTTTATTAGGTTCAGGTACTATTTCGAAATACTATTTTTGTACACGAATTCAATACATAACACAGATTTTTTTTGTAATAGAAAACTGTTCATGAAAAAGCAGAATGACCCAATTGTTTTTAATGGACACTTTTTCTCTCCTACTATACTCGAAATCTCTCCGTTTTTCGTTCCAAATATCCAAATATATCTGACGAGCGCTCAAGGGATACATATGAGGGTCACTCTACTTTTTCATGACCAGTTTTCTATTACAAAAAAAAAATCTATGATATGTATTGAATTAGTGTACAAAAATAGGATTTCGATTTAGTACCTGAACCTAATAAAAGGAATTTATAGGTAAAAATACTTTAATATTAACATATTGCTGTAAAAGGTGGGTAACACAATGGCAAAATCCATTTTTTCATACAAATGGTGAGACATCCAAGGACCACTGGGTTACTCGATTTATGGATATTAGCTGTGGTTTGTTAATTACCAAAACTATCTGAAGTGATTCTGCAATTAAACGTCTTTCTAAATAATAATACAAAAATATGAAGTACGGGCCAAGTATTCCAAAACCTGCATTTAAAAAAAAAAGTGCCTGAAAATTATGTACATGAAAAAGTAGAATGGCCAATGAATCGCCATATTAATATATATTATTAAGTAACAATGAGCAGACGTAAAATCTATTAATCGTTTTAATGCTCTGACATCCAAGGGTCATACACGAACGAAAATAATAAAAATTCAAACCTTAATTAGGCCCAACCCTAGTTTTATAGCGAAGGAATGCCGCGCGTGACGGCTTGCGTGTTAGAGGGTTGTGCGTACTGGTAGATACGCTAGGCTATATCGTAATCACAGCGTCCATCGAAAGATGGAACGCTGCGCTTGCGGCGTCCAACTCTGACACGACGCGTACACTTAGGCATTCCCGCCGGCGGGGACGTCCACCGCGCGATCGCGACAACAGTGACACATATAGTCCCTAGGCTAGGATTAGTGAACCAGACAAAACTCCCAGTAGCTCGATTCGACTAACACCTCAGATTCGGTTGAAACCGCTCAATCAATCTCACTGGAGCGCAAACTCTTAGAGTATTCCAGTGTTCCAAACCACACGCGTGGTCGTGCCGGAGGTTTTCCCCTGGATTTTCCCCAGGCTACTCTCCAACTGCGCACTCCTATCGCTTTATTGGGCCCGGCCTATAAAGCCACAGTCAGGTTCAAAAAAAAAGTCTATATCAGAACCGTGTGGAATCGGACAAGACACGCAAATTCGAGAACACTGACACATATAATCCCTATTCGTCCCGGAACCACCGCACACCAAAATCAAAATCAAATCAATTTTTTTTTTAATATTTTTGAACAATCTCACACAAATCAACCTAGTCTCAAACTAAGCAAAGCTTGTACTATGGGTACCAAGTGACGATATACATACTTATATAAATAAATAGATACTTAAATACATAGAAAACATCCAAGACTCAGGAACAAATATTCGTGTTCATCGCACAAATACATGCCCTGACCGGGATTCGAACCCGGGACCTCCAGCTTCGAAGGCAGGATCACTACCAACTAGGCTAAGGCGGTCGTCAATTTATTCTGCAAATAGGCCACAAGGGCACTTTTACATGTCAAAATATTAATTTACAATTTAAGTAAGTCTGACTATAATAAGTAATACATTTTTCATATCAAAATGTTAATATACAGTTCAAGAATGAATAATAATTTCGAGTTTACAATTATAACAAAATTAATATCATACAGTGAAGATAAACTTGCATAATTATCTATTACAAATATTACAACATCAGTAAAGTTAGAGATGTATAAGGTCTCAAGATTAAACAAGGAGTATAAATATTAAAAACTATTACATTCGGGATAAGTAATAGTATATATCAGTGTATACTAAAAGTAATACCTGTGCTTATGTATTTTTGTGGCTTCGCTTCTGTGACCATACTAAATAATAGTGTATTTGGTCTAACACCTAAAATCTATAACAAGATACCATTATAAATTAAGAATTGTTCTTTTGAAATATTTAAGAAAAAGATGATGGAAATATTATTGAAAAAAAAATACTATAATATTATTATATTAATTTAAATGAAATAAATGAACTTTATTCTGCAAGTAATTTCATTATACTCCTTGTTTAATCTTGAGACCTTATACATCTCTAACTTTACTGATGTTGTAATATTTGTAATAGATAATTTTGCAAGTTTATCTTCACTGTACGACATTAATTTTGTTGTAATTGTAAACTCGAAATTATTATTCTTTCTTGAACTGTAAATTAATATTTTGACATGTAAAAATGCCCTTGTGGACTGAATGAATTACAGATTATAAATTTATTTGATTTCTTAATAATTATTATCATGTCATCGTTAATATTCTTAATTTAAATTTGTACCGCGAAAGGTAAAACATCACGGACATTATTATAAACTTGTAACCATTATGTAAAATTACTCATGTTTGACAAATAACTTACCTAAGATTTCAAGCTCACATGGTCATTTACATTAGAATTACGATTTGAAACGGGATATTTACTATTATTTTTTCAAGTGATAAGGGGGACGGCGGCAGTGACGGTAACACTGTGCGAAAAAAGCGAACCCGAAAGAGGATAGATCGCTATGGTGTGTGGGTTGACCACAACTAAAACTAGCAGCACGTCAGTTAATCCTTGATAATGGCGCTTGAAACAGTGCCGAGATATCGGGAACTCACTAATACAAATATACAAATAAAATCTATCCGAATCGATAAATGTACTCCTGTATTAGTGGTGCAATAAAGAAAATTATTATTATTATTATGGTAAATATCCCGGCCTTGTGGAAGCGACGGGTGACCAGAAGGCTGGTGCGTACCTCGCTCAGCGGATCAGCATTGCTGTTCAGCGCGGCAATGCGGCCAGCCTTCTGGCCACCCTACCGCCGAGCTCCGAGCTGGAGCCTCTTTTTTACTTGTAAATATTTAGTTTTTAGTTTAGTTTATTTTAAGCTTAGTTTATATTCTATTTTATTCTATCGCACTTATAATAATGTATACTCCTGTATTAGTGGTCCAATAAACAATATTATTATTCTTTTTATGTAAAATTACTCATGTTTGACAAATAAATTACCTCTATCTCTATCTGTCTATCTCTTCGCTTGTAGTGATGAACCTTCCTAACTAGTTACATCGCCTTGCGTGCTGTGGTTCATATTATTCGCGGGAAACATTAACGCTAGCCCTTTTCATCGGATATAGCGATTTTACAAACTTAGTATGAAGATTTAAATAAAATCCCTAATCAGTATTAGAGGTAAGGTTCGAAAAGACGTTCTAATGTATGACAGTATAGCAACATGGTCAGCTCAGCACATTCGGGTCCCAACCAGGGACCGATACCGGTATTTTTAAAAAACCCTGAATTAGCCCAATATTTTGGATTATTTTTTGCTCTTTACGTAGGGCTGAAGTATTTAGGTAACAACGTCGTATTATTAGATTGTCCCATTAAAAACGAAATAATGAACCGGTGACCGTAATAATACCGGTATTTTTCTATGGAGAAAATACCGGTATCCGATCCCTGGTGCCAACGCGGCCCCTCCGACCGCGGCGCGGCGACCCCCGACCCCAGTAGTTAATAGGATCTCATAATTACTGTATGGAGAAGTAATACCTCTACAATCAAGGTTTTCATTACACCACTCCAGAGTACCCTGAGGATCTAACCACGTTTATCGACGACAAAGCCGTCTAGCCGTGTATACAAATTTGACATTTCTATTGCTTTTTACCTTTGACATTATTTGATTTCAATTATTTTTCTTTCATTATTATTATTATACCTGTTGACGATCCTTTTGTGAATTTATCTTGTTTTAAAAATGTAAACAATGATGTAATTTTATAAAGGAAATAAATATATCTATCTATCTATCTATCAAAAGACAATGTAATAGTACGCCCAACGAAGGAAAACTCTTTTTATACTTTTTTTTATACCACGTCGCTGGCAAACAAGGTTACGGCTCGACTGGCCGGGCTATTAAAGCATTTTTCACTTGTCCTATTCTAAAAAAAAGGCTTTTCTCTAGCCTCTTAATATATATTTTTTAATTTTTCATATCTGCGCTACTGACAGGGAGCACAAACGAGTTTTGCTCCCTGTGTCTGGTCGTAGGAGGGAGGTGCGCGCGCGGGCGCCCGCGCCTGGTTTAGTTATTCATCTTTATTCATCACAACAATCGATGTAAGTGAACTATATGGTGCTAAATCGAGATTTTTTTAAACTTTTTGTATGTTTCACTTCTTGATGATGAATCAAGTATTATTATTTTACTTACTTATTTCGTTAAATTGACGCTTTAAATGAATCTCTCGACATGTTTGCAACCTGTAAATCGGTGTATCTCATGACCGATTTCAATATAGACATACAGTCAAAAGATAGTTCTAAAGTTAAAAAATTAAGAACATTCCTAACTCAACGAAGCTTAGAGCAGCTGGTTAATGAGCCCACTAGAATCACAAACGAAAGTTCATCTTTACTGGATTTATTTATTACAGACTGCCCAGACGTATGTAAGGCAATACATGTGCGCCATAACTCCCAGCCTAGTGATCACGCTATGATTCTTGCCGAACTATTAATCGCTAAACCTAAGCAAGCACCCTAATAATACATCTACAAACGACTCTTGAGTAAGATAGATATGAACAATTTCAAAACCGACCTAGCGTGTGCACCATGGTGGGAAATTATGGACATTCCGGATGTGGACAGCAAGGTAAAAAAATTCAATCATCTACTTACAAACCTGTTCGACATGCACGCACCCTTACGTAGACTGCGTACCGACTGCAAATCACATCCGTGGATTACGGATAATATGAAAATCATGATGAGTTTACGCGACAATGCGTTGAAAAAAGCACAAAAAACAAAAAAAGAGGCACATCAACAATATTACAAAGATCTACGTAATTATACATCAGGAGCGTTAGAACGTGAAAAGACTGCGTATTTTACTTTCTATGTAAATAATAATAAATCCCATCCACAACGCATGTGGAAACACCTCAAGAACTCCTCGTGCCTGGGTAGCAATGATAACCCTTGCATACCCCAACAACTCCGCAATCCGGATGAAATAAACAAGTTTTTCTTAGCAATTCCCGGTAATTCGGACACTCACCACGAAATGCAGGCTTTTTTCGACCAGAAAAAAAATGATAAAACTTTGAAAATAGAAAGCTGTACTGAAACGCAAATATTAAAAATCATCATGTCAATAGAAACGAAAGCAGGCGGCCACGACGGTGCGACGATAGACATGATTCGCCTAACTCTCGATACCACCCTGTCCATAATAGTGCACATTATTAACACATCGATAGCAACCAACATCTTCCCCGAGACTTGGAAGCTTGCTAGGGTAAAGCCAATTCCAAAATCAAGCAAGACTGAAGGGTATAAAGATCTGCGACCGATTAGCATCCTCCCGGTACTTTCTAAAGTTATAGAAAAAATTGTTTGCGATCAACTATCAAAGTACCTGGAGGAAAACAACTTACTACCATCCATACAGTCAGGATTCCGCAGCAAACATGGAACGGCTACAGCTCTGGCAAAAGTTACTGACGATATCATTACAGCATAAGATCAGGGAATGGGTTCTATTCTTGTCCTACTGGACTTCTCGCGGGCTTTCGACTGCATCAACCCGTCTCTTTTGATTTCTAAGATGGCCTATTATGGCGTCTCCGCACCGTCATGTGAATGGTTCCGATCATACCTCTCTGACCGCAAGCAATATGTAGAAATAGAAGGGGATCACGGAGAGGTGCTGAAATCAAAAACGCTCATAGTCAGCCGAGGCACCCCTCAGGGATCAATTTTAAGCCCCTTGCTTTTCATATTGTACACAGCTGATTTGGTTAACAATCTTAAGCACTGTAATGCTCACCTATATGCGGACGATACCCAAATGTATTATTCCTTTGCGCCTACTAACCTAGAAGTGTCTCTTAATAGAATCAACGAAGATTTAGAAATCATAGCCGACTGGTCATCCAAGAACAACCTTATATTAAATCCGGCAAAATCCCAATTTATAGTTCTGGGTAATAAATGGCAACGGTCTAAAATCAAGGAGCAAAATCCAAGAGTAGCTATAGGAAACCAGCCAGTACCCCAAGTAGATAAGGCAAAAAATTTGGGCATGATAATGGACGAACAACTACGGTATATTGAACATGTCAACATGAAAATAAGAAATGCTTTCTATCGGATAAAAATGTTGTACAAGATCCGTAAATACCTGTCGATTAAAGTCAGGGAAATTCTTGTCGAATCTCTAATACTTTCACAGTTCAACTATGCGGACATAGTTTATGGACCCAGACTTCTAGCAGAGACAAAAAAGTCCATACAGCGAGTGCAAAATGCGTGTGTACGCTTCTGCTACCAAGTCCCCAAACGAGCACACATAACTCCTTTCTTAAATGAAAAAAAGCAGCTCAACATGGAGAACAGAAGGAAACTACACCTCGCCTGCGCAGTCCGGAAAGTATTAGAGTTCCACCGGCCTAGCTACCTATTTGAGAAATTAAAATGGGTGAGCGAAACACGCCCTAGATCACTGCGACGATGCACTAAACTTGCGACACCTCTACACAAGACAGCATTTTTCAGAGGGAGCTTCAAGTTTGCTGCTGCAAAAATCTGGAACGACCTGCCACCACCGCTTCGAGAACCTATAGGCCTTTTAACATACAAGCGATCAGTCCAAGCTTATTTGCTAGAGACGCAAAACTAGCTTTTAATACTCTCCCTTTCTTACGATAGCGACACACATATGACACACACAGCACATATAACACATTTAACATACTCATCAGACGCAATCTCTAAATGGCACTATATACCCTTTTTGACTGTTTTTTAACCTATTGTTTTTTTTTTTTGTTATACTTATCTTATTGTAATTATTGTATATATTTATACTTAAGCACTGTAATTTGTTAGCCTGCGATCGACCGATCTCTCGGGACCAATCTGAAAATCAGCGCTGGGCCTCGCCCAGCACATGCTGAGACTGGGGCCTATTGCCCACTAATTCTGTTTGTTTTTTTTTCTTTTCTGTTTTTTTTGTATTTAATTTGTAAGTTTATTTTTAATTGTTTTTTGTAAATTGTTTTTCATTTTATTTTGTGTGGCAATAAATACTTTTCTGATTCTGATTCTGAAATAGTTTTTCTCACAGGAGAAGTGGAAAGATGAGTGTATTATACGGCAGCAGAATTATTTCTAACTCGGGCGTGGCGGTTTGAATCCCTCACTACGCTCAGTATTCCATGTTTCAATCCTTCGCTATGCTCAAGGTTCTATTCTGGAATCCTTCGCTTCTTTCGGGATTCAACACGTTAGCCTTCGATGAAATATTGATGTTTTCTCCCTTGTAATATAATCTACTAATTCCTTGTTCGAAGAGTCCCATACTGCGTTTATTTTTATTTTTTAACCATGTACTTCTAGGATACTAATTTATCTTCTAGACATGTCACCGAATTGGTTTTAAAGGACGGAAGTGTTAAGCCTGATACGGCGTCGGAAGTGACCGGAAGTGCCTGCTGAATTACTTCCGGCGACCTTTGTCAACCTGGCAGAACATTTATAGGTGCTGGTATTCAGGGATTCAAATGACAGGACTTGTCATGGTGACAACAATACAGACATCATCTTAGCACTTTCCCTTTCATACCCTAAGGACAGGGCTTGAAATACCGGTATTTTCCGAAACCGGTATCGTAAACTTCATCCAGAAATCGGTATTAGACTTGGCACCGGTACCAAGCAAAGTTATAAAATGGTGAATTGATGAATTTTACCGCTATTTAGCAGTTAAAATACCGGTACTCGAAAGTGCGAGTGGAGTGAAAGAGAACACAATAATTCGCATCGCACGCGCACGACGCGTAGTACTTTAATACATGCCGCCGCCGCGCCGCGCACTCGCACGGATCAGCAACGTATGAGTAGCATGTACACTTATAACCTTTATAAAGAACCGGTTTTAAACGCCGGTATTTTTCCTTTACCGGTTCTGTGGAACCAAAACGATGAAAACTTACGCAAACAATAAAAAAGCTGTAAAAACAAAACAAAAAAACATAAACATATCGCTGTCGTTGATAATTACGAAATATGCAATATTAAAGTTTACTTTAACGATTTTATGACAAAGTTATCATGGCATTTTTCAATAATTTGTCCTGCTATTTTGTTTCTTTTTCAGTCCACAGTAATTTTTGTGTAGTGTAATTCTACATTATTTCCTCACATTGAAGCTTAAACTTCAGTGTTTTCGTCAGGTCTCTAAATGAGCATTATCTTAAGTGCCTTAACTATGTGCCAAAAATTTGGTGCCACCGCTATTTGTTTTGTATTCGTCTCTTCAGAAGCTTTGTTGATGCAACCTTATAAACATCACAATAATAGATACTTATATTATCAACCGAAAACGACAGGACATTTAGATTTTTGGTTCTCTTTTATCAACATCCGTATATATTTCGAAAAAGCTTTCGACTACTTAATTCACACATTTTAATGTACAATTTAAAATCTTAAACTGACGCGGGCAAGACTAGATTTGATAAGGTGATAAATAAAGTAATAAATATGGTAGTAGGTATATAATAAACATCGATGGCCTACGGGTGCCATTTTAGGACGACAGTCGTAAATGTGTTCCTCAGGGCGTGAACCTTGAACCATGACATTTCCACATGACCAATCAAGTAAGTGGTTTTAAATTCTAGTGTTGTTTATGAGATTTATATCTCGTAGCTTGCTTCGTAAATATTTGGGTGAATAATACTGGTGTAATTGTCAATAAAATACCCAATTTGACTAAAATGTAGTAAAGTTTAATTCAAGAACATTAAAAATTACATTTAATTTTATGCACGCATCCTCTTAGCGTTCCCTAACCTTGCCCCAAGATTGGGCGTAGGCACTAGTTTTACGAAAGCAACTGCCATCTCACCTTCTAACCCCGAGGAAAACTAAGACATGTTGGGATTAGTCGAGTTTTCTTTACCAATGCTGTTGCTTCACAACCTTAGAGCTTTTAAGACAGAAGCTTTAGCGCATTTTTCCGAACAAAATATTTAACCAAATTCTGGGGGACGAGGTAACACACATATAAAGAAACTACGCATACTTGCAAAACATTTTCGCATTACTGCGCAGCTACATTAAAATAATCACGCACCCACACAATAAAAAAATTGAGCAGTAATCAAAATCAGCACCTCAGCTTGCTGTGTCTCACAGTGGCTTGATGTTGAGTGGGGATCCCTTTTAACGTCTTCTTTTTTTAAAATTAATTTTATTCGTTTTTTAAATTTGTAATTTGTGACGTTACATAAACGTTTTTTACTTTTTTCTTACAATAAAATTCACGCAGTGTTTACATCTTATTATCGCATAGCTAAATTGAGCAATTTTACTAAGGATCATATTTCATAGAAAATTATTATGGACAGTAATCCTTATGTCCCGAAATACGATGACGTTTGATATCGAAATGGCGTCTCCTGTATTAAAATCCATGCTTGATAAGGCTTCTTACATTCACACATAAAGAAAAAGAAAGCCTCATATTTTGGACACATCTATAGACACAACAAATACAATATACACCGAAACATCTTGGAAGGGAAAATCGACGGTAAAAGAAGCAGGGGAAGGGGAAAGTTAACTTGGATAAACAATATCAAAAGCTTGTCCAAAATTAATGACATTGCCAGTCTTCGTAGACTGGCACAAGATAGAATCAAGTTCCGAAGGATGGTAGCCAACATCCGCTGAGGAGGCACAACGAGAGAGAGTATTAAATGGTTTAAGTACACAACGCTGTTGTTAAATACCAAATGATATTTCGCAAATTTTTTTTTAACCCTGTTATCCCAGCTGGGGTTGAACCAATGACCTCCAGATTGTAAGTCACGTGCATTACAGTGGCTTCTTTGGTACCCTTCTAATTTTACGTAATATATGTTCATAATATACAATCCTAGCCACCTCCGGGTTAAGTCACGACTTATATTAAACTCACTGGCTCCGAATTCCCTTTCAAAAAGTCGTATACGCCTTAAGCTACTAAGACTAATAAGCCTTTTTGACTGGAATCCGAACGAAAGAGAAGTCCCAACCGAAGAGATTTTCCTACCAACATAGGACCTTTTCGCACTAAGCGTAACAGCGCTAATATAGCTTGATGAGGGTCTATTTTAGAACACGTTTCATTAAAAAATTAGGTCGCACACACCCTCACACATACATATTATATATGCACACACATATATCACGCGTTATGATAAGGGTTCTCCCCAACCGTAGGGCTCGTGTAAGTATTTTGTTGCTTGTTATTTTTTACCCATCCGTTTGTCTTGTAAAGGGACTACATAATGACAAGCGGAAAAAGCGACAAGGGAGTTGAAAAGAGGAAAAAGGCCTTTCCTCTGGATTTTCATAGAGCTTTACATGTTTCCGGTGTGTTGTCGAAAATATCCACGTTTTTATTGATTAGATATTGGATGGTTTGAAAATATAATTTTAACTAAATTGTGTTGTTACAAATATGGACTTTAATATAATGTGCTATCCATACTATTAATAATTCAACAATAATGATAAAATCTTTGTATTCATAGTGTCGTTTTGTAGAAATTCTAATAATAATATAAACGTGAATGTATGTGCCGATGTATGTATGGATGAATGGATGTACGTTCCTCTTAATATCAAAAATGGCTTGACGGATTTGGTTGAAATTTGGAATGGAAATAGCTTATACCCTGGATTAATACAGGCTACCTTTTAACCGCAAGTAACACCGCCGGGCGCTGCCAGTATAGTATAATAATAACATCAATTTATTTCAGGGATTGCCCATAGAGTGTTAGTAGATACAAATTTCTAAATCTTACAAAACTGTTGTTAGTAAGTGACACAACATAATAAACAATAATTTCGGGAACCGGATGAGTTTCACAAATCAAATTAAAAACTGGTAACACATAACATAATTATAATTAAAAACTGAAGTAAGTATTACTAAAAATCAAAATAAAGACAACGATAAACATCGACGATTTACAAATCTACTTGAACAGAATAAACAGTGTTAGGCCGGGTTTTATAAAGATCCGTTAGACCAAATGTCAGATCAATTTTCAGTAACTCAGTACATTTTTTTACACAACAAACCGACATAAGGTCTAACGGATCTTTATAAAATCGAGCCTTAGGGGCTCGAATTTACGATCATCGATGAGGAGTTGGCAACGTGCTTATATTTTGATCTGTAGGCGCAAGAGTCTATACTACGGTATCTACTTAGTAGGCATGATGAGAAAAAAAAATATGTTAGTGGAACTAGTTTCTAGAGACGATTAAATGTTTGTATGAGACCAACTACCATTAGAGCAACACAAAAGACTTAAATGAGAGGCAAAGTGACTGTAAACTCTCCATACTGATTGATACGCAGGCGTGTCGTCACACCTCCGTGTCAAATAACAACCAACGTTAATGTAAGTAGACAATTTGTGAGAGTCAAGATGGCGGGTGTACCTAAACAAATATTTAAATAAAGTGTACGAAAAATTTGTACTGAATTTGTACTATTTTGTACCACTTTTAAAAGAAATTGTACCCTTCCGTATTTAAAGTTATTACAAAGTGAAGGTACACCCGCCATCCTGACAATCAGGATTCACTTTGTAATAATTTGAAATATGGAAGGGTACAATTTTTTTTTTAAGTGGTACAAAATAGTACAAATTCAGTACAAATTTTTCATACACTTTATTTAAATATTTGTTTAGGTACACTCGCCATCCTGACTCTCACGACAATTTGACAAATGCAGTGACGTTCATAAGTTCCGAAGTACCACGAATGTTGACATATTCGTAAAATGAGTGTTATTAAACGAATCCTTCCGTTTTTGTATACTAATTTTCTTTATAAATTGTTATGAAATTTTTTAATGATTTACGATAATGCGCCCAACAAAAATTTACAATAAATTATTTCTCCTACCTACTACGAGCGACTGTCCGCCGACCTCAGACTGGAACCCTCTGACGAAGCATTTCGACGCCGACTGAAATGTCTTTTACTGAAACACCCATTATTCAGTTATTTATTTATTCTTTAATTATTTCGAACCGTGAGATCTTCAAGAAGACATTACAGTTGCCAGTTTAGTTGTTTGGTATCCCAGGAGTCAAGTGTAGGGTAGCGGTGGGTATTCCCTACGGACGTGGTGCAACTTCGACCTCCCTTGTCAAGTGAGTGGACAACTTGACTATTAGAAGTTCCCGAACCACCTGAAAGCCTCCAACTTGGCTTAACGACTGCTGCCTTAGACAGCAACATTATATTTAGTTGAAGAGTACATTGATCTTGACTGTTTTTTGACCTTGACCAATTTAAGTTGTTTTTATATATGTATTAGGAATGGACATTAATTATAAAGCAGATGACTATACCTATTGGTGGGGAGTCGTATTTGAATTTGATTTTCTTTTTGATTATTGTTTATTTGTAACGTTCTGTTATTTTTATTTTGTTGTTATCACGATCGTGATAACAATTTTTATGATTTTATAGGTAATTCATTATTGTTAAAAAACAATACACCATAGAACATAGAACTTTGGGTCAGCTTTGATATATTCAAAAAACACAGTAAATAAGTAGAAAAATAAAGATTACATTACAACGTCTGGTCGGTGTGTACCCTGCATTCCCTTGTGACAACGGTTAATTAAAAAGTTTTGTCCAAATAACTCTTAGTCACAGAACTCATAGCTTAGGTATACAAATACATGTGTCTGGGCTATGCTAGCTAACTCTATCAGGGCTTAAAATATTATTTTCCAGAACCGGTATCGTGACCTTGAATCAGAAACCGGTATTAGATTTGGTACAGATACCAGGAAAAGTACAGGTATTGTAAAATCCGGTTAACTGATGAATTTGACCGGTATTTAGCTGTTAAAATACCGGTACTCGAATGTGCGAGTGGAGTGAATGAGAGAGAAAGAGAACACAATAATTCGCATAGCACGCGCGCGACGCGTGTTAATTTAGTAGTAGCTAGTAGATGCCGCACGAAACAGCAACTACTATATATACTTTTTTGAGCTTAAATTCTACTGTTCACTAATAAAAAAAAGGCTCCGTTACTAATCTAAAACCTTAATAAAGAATGGTATCGTTCAGTATTTTATTGAAATATTATCAATAGGTTTGTCATAATTTGAGTACAAAACCTTTTAAAGCTTCCAAGGGTTCTGAATTCAGTAAAACGGCGTAAATAATTGTCTTGGAGTGGTTATCCGTAAACTCTTTAATATTCTGTGAGCGATTCAAATTGTAAGCGGAGAAATAAGGATAATTTAAAATAAGCTCCTTGGATTTACTGGCGTCCTGATAATATTGCCATTTTTGTCTTCTTTTTATCAACTAGCTTTTTCCCGCGACTTCATAGGCAAAATCAAAAATCAAAATCAAACATTTATTCTGCAAATAGGCCGCAAGGGCACTTTTACATGTCAAAATATTAATTTACAACTTAAGAAAGTCTGACTATAATAATACATTTTACATGTCAAAATATTAATTTACAACTTAAGAAAGTCTGACTATAATAATACATTTTTCATGTCAAAATATTAATTTACTGTTCAAGAAAGAATAATAATTTCGAGTTTACAATTATAAAAAAATTAATGTCATACAGCGAAGATAAACTTGCAAAGTTATCTATTACAAATATTACATCAGTAAAGTTAGAGATGTATTAGGTCTCAAGATTAAACAAGGAGCATAATGAAATTAATATAATATCCCAAAGATGTACATGGTCTCTGAGCGTCAAAATTAAGATTAATTTAATATTGTTAGAGATGTATATGGTCTCTAAGTCACTTATAATAAAAACGAATCCACAACAGGATGATGTCTCTCGTCAATCCCCTATAAAAAGACACTAGTATTAACGTAGTCACTGTGTCCTAGCAAGCATGAACAGACCGGACTCCACAAGCAGCACCCGATCACGAGTATGACGCGTATCTCAGCCATCGCCTCCCTCGACCATCTGTTAGGAAGCGAACTTACACTCCTTATTTGATCGCTTCGAGGGATGATATTCGGAATAGGTTTTTGAAGGATCACTATTTATCTCTTTCATAAATGTTCGCTGATGTATCTTTTGTCGTTTATAAGTATGTTATGACGTGTTACATCGTCTCGTTACGTATTATATTTGTATGGTTATGTAGGTTTATATAAATGTATTTATGTAAATGTACGATGTTTCTTATGTTTCGGTTTATACTACTTAATATCTCTGCTTCATCTACTCATGTCGATTTTTTCTCTTATGTCTCCACCACCCAAAGGTTGTCTGGAAGAGATCGCTTTTTAGCGATAAGACCGCCTGTTGTCTAATAATCTAATAGGAGTTAAAAGTGTCAGTTTTGCCATCTTAAGGAATAATGTTCAATAGCCATTTTCTAGCTCCTAAACCGCTGATCACTGCATATCTTCTGTGCCTTTACCAGTTTGCATGACCGTACTCGCTAGCGACTGCGTAAACGATTTAGTATGCCGATTCTATTGCGTAACCGCCAGAGGCGCTGTACTTTTGCCCATACAAATGTTTACGCAGTCGCTAGTGAGTACGTTCATGTAAACTCACGGTAAAGGCACTGACTAATTTTTTACAAAGATTAACAGGATCAGACAACTGACAGAAAGGTTGACCTATTGTTATGTTGTTTGTGACTTTAGTGTTTTTTGTCTTTCGTGGCTTCTCGTGGTCCCAAAGGAAGACCAGCGCTAGCCAATGGCTAGCACTATGCTGATTTGGGGCCATTTCGTGGCTATTTTCTGTATTTTGGTGTTATGTTAATTCGTACTGTGTCTGTGCCACGAATAAATGTTTTTTCTTTCTTTTTCTTTCTTTCTAATTTATATCTCTGTTATCATCGAAAATTTAAGCGGACGAAGGTAAGAAGATACGCGGGTGGCCGCTAGTTACATAATATACAAGTAGTAGGATATGTAGGTACTAAAACTTGCTCATCAAACTCCAGCTTCCTACTACCCATTAAGCTTCCATGAGATGCATTATTAAATTACAACTTCGTAAACAATGTTAACGGCAAAATCTCTATTTAACTAGTTAATCAAAAATGTACCACATTGTTCCATCATCATAATACAAGGGTTATACCAATACAGTTGCATCTTAAAGGATGCCCGAGGACCGCTACCTAATCCCAAGATTTGGCGTAGGTAGTAGTTTCTACCATGTGTCCTTACCAAGGAAGGGAAAACTAGACCATACAAGAATTAGGCTTGTCAAGTGAGATGACAATTTAACTGGACGGGGACGTCCACCGCGCGATCGCGACAACACTGACACATACAGTCCCTATTCTTCCCGGTACCGCCGCACACCGGGTAGTCAGTCCGACCCCGGTCGGGCCTAGCTGAGTTTCTTGCTGGACTCTTCTCAGCTAGGCTAGGTTTAGTGAACCAGACAAAACTCCCAGTAGCTCGATTCCACTCACACCTCAGATTCGGTTGAAACCGCTCAAACAATCTCACTGGAGCGCAAACTGTTAGAGTATTCCAGGCGTGGTCGTGCCGGAGGTTTTCCCCAGGCTACTCTCCAACCGCGCACTCCTATCGGTTTATTGGGCCCGGCCTATAAAGCCACAGTCAGGTTTAAAAAAAAAAAACCAGCCGAGCTGCGCGCGAGCGCGCTGTGCTAGACGCGCGACTGTGACGGTTCTGTGGTGGTTCTCATGATTCAGGGCCAGGTATTGGTCCGTGTCGAGCGATATTTGACCTTATAGACGTGAGTGAACCGTTTATTATAATTAAATATGTCTGAAACTAACGGAGTTTTATATTTAAAGTTACAACATTTATTTCCTTCATTACTTGTTTCTAAATATCTAAATACATTTTCACACCTGCTATTCAGAAAAAAGTTATTGTTGCCTTCGAATGAGGGATCAAAGATGTAATTTTCTACCCTCTTTGAGGACAAAATTACTCTATTCCTCATAGGTGTGAAAAGCAGTATGTAACACTCTATAGTAAAATCATTTGTAAGATATTTCATGTTTTTAGCAGCGGGCCCCATAGGCGGTGTGAAAAGCAGTATGTGTCACACGGTAGCAACATTATTTCCGTCTTGGGTGTAAACACTTGAATCCCTCGCTACGCTCAAGATTCTATTGTAGAATCTTTCGCTTTACTCAGGATTATATACCGCCCTCGCCGTAAATATATCATTTTGCTACTATTAGTTACAGTCAACAGCTTACACAGAGATTACAAAAACAACAACACTGCTACACTCCTTTAATAAATTAAAAAAGTTGCACTACTGTTTTTCTCTCAACTTTGACCCTTTGATGTTCGTTTCTTTGATCCTTCAGAGCTTTTTAAGACAACGTAGCTTCATATTTTATTAAAGCTAACTGTAAAGGCACCAATATGTATACGTTTTTAGGGTTCCACAGCCAAAATGGCAAAAACGTAACCCTTATTCGTCATGTCTGTCCGTCCGTGTGTCACAGCCGATTTACTCGGAGACTATAAGCACTACAATTATTAAATTTGGTAGGAAGGTGTATTATACATAAAAGTGATGTGAAATTGCAAAAAAATATTAAATTAGGGGGGCACTCCATACATGTATGGAGTACCGGTGGATGAAAAAAAAATTTCAACGCACTAAGTCGTGTGGGGTATCGATGGATAGGCCTTTAAAAATGATATGAATGATATGAGGTTTCTAAAAAACTTGTCCATTTAAGTCAACCGTTGGTGATATATTAGCTGTCAAAGTCATAGAAAGTGTGCCCCCGCCCCCCTCTAATTACCAAACTATAAAGTTTAAAATTCTGAAAAAAATTGAGGTGGTGTGCATTAGTAAATACTTTCAACGACTTTTGGTTTGAACAATATAGATTTTACGGTTTTTGAGTTTTCGCTTAAAAACTGTCTTGCCTAAACAAAAGTCCATAAGTGCCGTGAGTTCCCTATGAAGATACAACTTTTTTAGATTCTGTGATGAGCATGAATATTTGTTTCTGAGTCTTGGATGTCTTCTTTCAGTAAAATGTTCCATCTACAATATTCAAGGTACTTTCCCTCCATGTGGCATAGCCGTGGGACACCCTGTATACGCTAGTAGGTATACACCGTGAGTGTCATTAACCGACCCGAAAGATTTAAACTACGTTGTTCTCCGTGTAGTTACTAAAATGCACGAATTGGTCACAAGGTCACCAACATACAATATCATTTTGCAAAAACGCAACTTCAAAATCCCTGTGCCTCCTACTAAATCCACTTTTGCCAGAAGATTTCCCAACTTTATCCATCCGTTCATTTACAACAGAGTTAGTGACATTTCCCCTGAAAGAATTCTCCGTAAGAGAAGTGAAATACAAGTTAACGAGTTGGCTACTTTCTCGTATGAGATATAGAGAACCTAATGAGAGTAATTAAATAAATACACCCATGCTCACTCCCTCACAAATACACACACACACACACAATCACTCACGCACACGCACACGCACACGAACTGTCTGAATGAACTGCAAGCTTATTCATAATTTTTAGATACTATATCCCCCTTCTACTGTTTTTCCCGGCTTCGCACGGGTGCGCTATTTAATGGGTGTTATTATACATATAAACCTTCCTCTTCAGTCACTATCTATTAAACAAAACCGCATCAAAATTCGTTGCCTAGTTTTAAAGATTTAAACATACACAGGGATATAGGGACAGAGAAAGCGACTTTGTTTTATACTATGTAGTGAAGTAATTTGGTAATCTTATTAACAATTCGCACCCATTTTGTAAACTCATAATCCAATTGGCTACCTACGGGGCAAGCTGTGCCTAGTGTAGGGACCAGTGTTTATCGTATGAATGTTTGTGCAAGTACACAATATCAATTTAGACCAAAGTCCTAATATGTGAAGTGTAAAGGTTGTACTTATCCGGAACCTAATTGTATATTTGTGTAATAATAATAATAAAGATTTATGTATTTTTGACGACAGTACGAGTAAATAATTCTATATCTGTCTTAATTAAATTACTGTTTCTGTACAAATTAAATCATATTAATTGATCGTTTCTTTGTGAACAAACCTTTACTTTAGAGAGTGAGCGATTTTAATTAAAAACATACTATTTTGTTATCATTATGAGGGCTATCGTTTTTGTGCTCACCAGTTGGCGCCAGTATCGAGTAAGGTCCAGCTGTCAAAAATTATTATTGGTTATTATGGTCATGAGAACGAAGTTTACATTGAAATCATATTTAATACCTTAAAACCGCACCGTAAAAATATCGAACATCCCGCATTGAAGCGCAGTCCCGTATTGTTCGGATAAAGAGGAGGCAATAAGTTTCCGAAAGACAAAACTGTCTCAAAGCACTGACAGTCATTGACCCGTAACTCATATTTACCATAATCAAGCTCAGGTATTGCAAAATACTCACCATATTGTTCCAATTAGATATTAACCCGCGTAGCGCAACACAAAGAGTGACATTTGACGTTTCGGAGATATCACGCCACACTAGCGCCTCTAGCGGCGAATTCCCTTGTGGCGTCACTACTGTCAACTGTCAAATCTGACATTGGTCATTGTCAGTTGTAAAAACAAAAGTTGTTCACCCGGTGGTCAATAGTTAACTGCTTATGTACATGTAAGTTATGTTTTTATTATATGGATTTACAGTTATGGAAACACCGTTTATGCGGGTTACTAGACCAATCCAAATTTAAGCTTTGTGTCCCTTAAATTTTGATATGTCCACCGAAAAGACGCGAACCTAAATCTGATAATGACCCACATGTTCTGCATCGCGCTATCGAAGTTTCTAAAATCAGTTGCATAAATATAACTTCCCAACAACTCTCATTGGACTTCGGTCCCTGAGAGATCTCTCTATTGTCGTCTCTTCCTGTGTTTCTTATCTATTGTATATATGTATATAATTTGTAGATACTCCCTTTCCAGTATATATTCAATCTTGTATATTATCCTTTATAGGAGCACATTCTACTTATCCACACCCTCATTCAAATTCAAATAATTTTATTTCGGATAAAATCCATATATGGTTAGTAACATTATTGTACTTATTCTATGTTAGTGGGGTTACATAATAGATAGATTCAATAAAATTAAAAGGAATAACATAATAAAGGCTAATTAATATTCACAATCAGGGCTATTTAATATATTTCACAATTGTCCTAATCTGTGCCACCCAGTGACAAAGAATGGGACAGTTGTACCTATCAGCTAACAACACCTTCAAAATGCTGTTTTCACTATTTCTGACACGGTCCATCAACGATGCATTTTTTTTCTCATGATCGCGTGAAATCCGTCCGTGTGAGCGTCCGCGAACATTCCAGAGGCGCTACACCATCTTGATCTTCATTATATGAGTGTCTTCTGGTCTTGCAAAAAATATTTCTTTCTTTCCGTGTCATGTACAAAGTAATTCTGAGCACATCCTAAATCGCTTACTGTCAATTTGACAGAAAAATTAAAAAGGCAGGAGGACAGGACGAGTAATATTCCCTTTTCGCCTTTTGAATATAAAATACACCACTTAAGGTTGAGCCCCGATGCCCCTCTTTCACCGATTTAAAAAACAATTCGGTGGAAGAAGGCTTGCAACCCGCGACGCGTGTTTTTTTTTTGTTTTAATTTATTTCTTGCAAAAAAAGTTTACATTCATTTACACTATAACTTCGCCAAACTGCATCACAGTTTGTTGGCGAAAGAAACACTCTTTATTTTTTACTCAGCCATCTAAATATGTTAGTAACATTATTTTACCTACTTATTAAAAATACATACATATTTTTTATTTTTTTATCATGCGGGTATTCTTAGTAATGAATGAATCACAACATAACAGTTGAGGGTTGATCTACGCTAATTAATAATCTCGGCCTGCGCGAGCGCTGACACAAACATGAAAGATACATATAGCTACAATAACTAACCTAAAGTTAAGTTAGTAATTAGTTCGTCTGACGAAGGCGACAAATATGGCTCTTATTATTATGTCACTAATGACCATTTCAAACATGTCCTTCGTAGGATGATATTAATGATATTAACTATCTATTTTGATTAGGTATTATTCTTATACTACTTTGTCGCATAACAGGCTTGTTATAAGTTAAACATGTATCTGTCTGTCACATCATAGCTCCCGAACTGAAAAAACAAAATCTGAGTGGATTTCTAAAGCGGATCCAAGCGCTATTCATCGATTTTGGTCGAGTTTTGAGTTGATATATATAGGAGTCCTTTAAATCAAGTCTTCATGGCGGAGCAAACAAGCGTACAGTCCACCTGATGGTAACCGGCCACTATAGACGCCCGCAACTCCAAAGGAGTCACGTACGCGTTGCCGACCCTTTATGAAATTTGAGGATACACTGTGTTGACAGTAGAAGGGACAAATTTTGGTCCCTCGCTCTCAACACAGTGCATCCTCGGGAGCTCTGGCAACCTTGCTCACCTCCAGGAACACAACACTACATACTTGTATAGTAGATAATGTTATTATGGCTGTGGTCTTCTGCAAGGCGGTACTTCCCCAATTGGGCTGCTCCAAATTCGAGCAAGATGACATTTTGCTGTGCCTTACCTCTCTTAATCGGAGATGGTTTTGAGTTATATTTTGTAACGAAATTTTTAATTTTTAGGGTTCCGTAAAGGGTCCAATATTGTCGTTACTCACGCGTCTGGGTGATTCTCATTCCAAAAAACATTTTCTTAATTTGTCCTTACCGGGCCTGGATTGTTAACGACTCGTGAGTGATTAATTCTAAATTTAATTATTTATCAGTTAGGGATCCGGTAGAGTAAACTGGAGTCAACAATAAGTTTAAATTGCACTTTGATTTCCTTAACTTTCACTTAACGTTCGGTCCGGTAAGGACATCAATTAACTTTAACGATCCTTTAACTGTAACACAGGTTTTACAGCCATGCGGTTGACGCTACAGTATTTATCATATTATAAGCATCTTGTTATCCCAAAGCCATACAAATTGTCGAAACTTGTTTTTAAAATCAAAATCAAATTCATACATTTATTCTGCAAATAGGCCACAAGGGCACTTTTACATGTCAAAATATTAATTTACAATTAAAGAAAGTCTGACTATAAGACATTTTTCATGTCAGAATATTAATTTACAGTTCAAGAAAGAATAATAATTTCAATTATAACAAAATTAATGTCATACTGACAGTGAAACTAAACTTGCAAAGTTATCTATTACGAATATTACAACATCAGTAAAGTTAGAGATGTATAAATATATATCACGTTTCGTGTACGACCCAATGAGCGGCTCATAATGGAATTTCACACAACATTGACGGCCTAAGTGATCGGCTGTTTATATGACGGAGCTTTTAGAATTTAATTTCGAGTTTTCTTATAATTTAAAATTTTATTGCGCAAACAGGGATTGTCGGCCTCGTGTCCCTAAATGGCCTCGTCAGCACCCGGCCATCTATAACTACTCAGCCAGTAATCCCCTATTTCGCGGCCTATGCTTAATACACCTGCTATTCTATCACATACGCACTATCTTAAAATCGTATTTTTGTAATAGAAACTCTACCACCTTCGAATTAAATTTGGTTATCTAATGTATATGTCGTTTCAAAATCGAAGTAACCGTACTGTACCGTCCTCAAAAAAGAATTCCATTTCCCAAAAAAACATGCAAAACTCATTCTTAACACCGTTTTAACAGCTCAAAAACCCCTGGTAGCCTCACCACTGTAACTCGACCTATGTCCCATTAATTCTTATAAGACATAGTTAGGTTGACATTGGTCAAGATATGTTGGTCGGAGGGGAACATTAGTCAGTGTGACGTGGCAACCGTCTTGAAAGCAACAGGTTCGTTCCGTTTGTTCATTTGAATTTAGAATATCGAATAGACATTTGCTTAGAGAATAAATATTTCTAGAGATCTATACGCGTGCCACCAAGAGGAACGGAAAAGATAAATTGGGTATTGGTTTAAAATGGCTGCCGGTTTACCATAAATTACCTCCTTAACTTGGGCGGGTAATTGCTTGTCTGACGTAATTGGGCACAACTGTCATATAAAATAGGTTGTGCTCGACAATATAGTGGAATATAAGATTTCAAGCTTACATGGTCATTTACATTAGAATATCGGGAACTCAAAAATACAAATGTACGTGGTAAATATCCCGTTTCAAATCGTAATTCTAATAAAAATAGTGGAACTACAAATAAATAAATAAATAAATAAATATTAGAGGACAATCTTACACAAATCGAACTAGCCCCACAGTAAGCTCAAGAAGGCTTGTGGTATGGGTACCAGACGACGATATATTTAATAGATATAAATACTTAAACACATAGAAAACATCCAAGACCCAGAAACAAATATTCATGCTCATCACACAAATATTTGCCCTGACCGGGATTCGAACCCAGGACCGTCAGCTTCACAGGCAGGTACACTACCCACTAGGCTAAACCGGTCACAAATGATATGTAACTCTCTGTCGCTATCATACAAAGTTGTATATGACCGTCTCGCTCGGTGGTGGTATTATTCGCGTGTCGCGTCTTGTAAGTCTGTGGATTTGTATCACTCCCAAGGAAATGGTTCCTGTTGATGTCACGACGACGATTTCTAATTGCTTCGTTACGGTTTTTTTTGCTGTCTTAATAGCAGTCGTTAAGCCAAGTTAGAGGCCTTTGGGCGGCTTGAGAACTTTTAACAATCAAGTTGCCCGCTGACTTCACAAGTCTAATTCCGAAAAGGTCTGGTTTCCCTTCGGGTTGGAAAGTCAGATACAATACAATACAAATACTCTTTATCGCACACCTCACATAATAAAATAGCACATAAAAAACAAAAAAACAAAGATACAGGGAGACAGAGGCAGAACAACAGGCGGTCTTATCGCTAAAGAGAGATCATTTAATTTTGTGTAAGAGATCTCTTCCAGACAACCTCAGATATTAGTCGCTTTCGTAAAAACTAGTACCTACGCCAAATCTTGGGATTAGGTAGCGGACCTCGGGCATCCTTCAGGATGTAACTGTACTGGGATACCGCTAGAAGGATGTTCCATAGTACAAGCTTTGCTTAGTTTGCAGGTTCTGCAAAGAGTCGAAGGAAACTGCCATCCATATCCTCTACTCCTGTGGACCACTTATGCGCAATAGAAGTCTACCTAGGGAGGCACATCATGCTCCCAGAGGAGATGCAACAGATTGCGACCCAAAGAATCTGGAAATTCCTGGAAGCAACGTGTATAAGCAAAGAACTTTAAGAGCTGCCACAATAGATCAATACTGGTCGAGGCGGCAAAGACGGCCCACAACAAACAATAATAATAATAGTTTGAGACTAGGTTCATTTGTGTAAAATTGTCCTCAAATATTTGTATTTTTTTTGGGACAATCTTACACAAATCGACCCAGTCCCGAACTAAGCAAAGCTTGTACTATGGGTACTAGGGGACGAACATACTAGTATAGAGAAATATATACTTAAATACATAGAAAACATCCAAGATTCAGGAACAAATATACGTGCTCATCACACAAATAAATGCCCTGACCGGCATTCGAAGGCAGTTTCGTAGCCAGGGTCACTACTAACTAGACTAAATCGGTCGTCATGTTTATTTATTTATTTATGACTAGCGACCCTCCCCGGCTTCGCACGGGTGCACTATTTAATGGATGTTATTATACATATAAACCTTCCTCTTCAATCACCCTATCTATTAAAAAAGCCGCATCAAAATCCGTTGCGTAGTTTTAAAGATTGAAGCATACATAGGGATATAGGGATATAGGGACATAGGGACAGAGAAAGCGACTTTGTTTTATACTATGTAGTGATACACAAATCAAGCCAGTCCCATAATAAACAAAGCTTATATTGTGGCTACTAGGCGATGATATGCTTAGATGGATAAATAGATACGTAAATACATAGAACCGGGTACGTACGTACCGTGTTAAGGGTTGATTGCACCAAACCGTCTGTAATCGTAAGCGGTGTTTGTTAAAATCCGATTGCATGGAAAGTTTGACAAGTTTCTATGGGATGACAGCTGCCGGCGCCATATTTGACGATGATCGATCTGTAATCGTGAGTTGGTGCAACCCACCCTAAAAGTTAACCAGCCCCGAGGGGCTACCGCGAATCGAAAACGAACAAAGTTCAAATATCTCCCTCTCTGTCGCACGAATTAGCAAGTGCGACAGAGAGGGAGATATTTGAACTTTGTTCGTTTTCGATTCGCGGTAGGCCCCCTGTTTTTGTTGCAACGTACTTATTGTCTATTCATCAAAATCGCTTTCAAACAATCCATCAGGTAACATTGAACGAGCCAATAATAATCCCTCGCACAAAGGGAATACAGTTTACAACAAAAAATACACGTTAAATTGAAATTTCAGGGATTATGCTGGAGCTACATCAAAGAGAATATTCCGCTGACTCCAAAAGGTTGTAAAAGCTATGTAAATTGTATAGATATAGGGTATTTACTTTAGTACAGTGAAGGGACGGTATAATGTGGAAGAACGAAGCGTTGAGGCAAAAACTAAATACCGCGCTTTACCAAAAACTTGTTAACATATTGACGGGACCCGATTCGATATTCAAAATTTGATGTTGAGGATATCTCCATGGCATGCCCGCCATGGAGATATCCTGTTACGTAAGGCATACGAAGTTCGAGATCAACTGCGTATCTGGCCTTTGAGTATCTGTCTAGTAGCGTTCTGGCAAAATACATATATGGCCAATTGAGTTTCTGGCGTACAAAGTTTATGGTCAATTGCGTATCTGGCCTTTTGAGTGTCTGTCCAGTAGCGTTCTGGCAAAATACATATATGGCCAATTGAGTTTATGGTCAACTGCGTATCTGGCCTTTTGAGTTTCTGTCCAGTAGCGTTCTGGCCAACTGCGTATCAGGTGAAGTGATGTCCTGGCCAAATGCGAATCTGGTTAGTTCAAAATCTGTCCAAATGCGATTAAACCATCCTGTCGTGCCAGGATAAGACCGATTCGAGATTCAAAATTTCATGTCCCGAGCATGCCATGGAGATATCCTGTGCCAGGACAATATCCTTTTTTGTAGCACCGATAAATGAACTTTTTCGGAACATCTTTTTGTTTCTTTTGTTTTGTAATATGTCTTTATTTGTCATAAGCAACTATTACAATGTAAGTACAATAATACAATCACTTCATAATTTAGGCTATAAATACTTTATACATGCTAGTTTGCGCCTTTTAAAGTTGGTTGCATAAATATATATCTAAATTGTAATTAACAAAGAAACTGATAACATGTATATTCTAATATATGATAACTAATGTTAATTTATATGGAACATCTTTAACATTATGTTAGTGATAGGCCATTTCTGAAATATTTAACAATTTATAATTTTCAAAGTGAAAAATTAAAAATTAATCACCACAGATGATAATTGAACCCACGACCTCCGGAACCGGAACGTTGGTGCAGTAGCTTCGCGGTAGATGTCGCTACAAGGCTCTCTAAGGTGTAATTAGAAGAGTGTAATGATTGAGAGATTCTCCACCCCATGGTAGAATCAAAGTAATAGGGATGTTGACTCAAAATTTATTGGTATCTAAATTATATCCAAAAGAAAGAAGACATAAAACTATGCCAAATGGTGAAAATCCCATTAAAATATCTCAAAAAATAACGAAGCTACAACCGTTAGAATGTTGTTAATAAGAGTGAGAAAGCACTAATTTGTAGTGACGTCACTGACTTAAAGCGCCATAGTAAATGAAGATCGTTCCATACAGAGGCGCGTTTTGCGAAAAAGGGACAGAACATGCCCCCACTTAAAACTTTGATGACTTGTAATTATGTAATTATTTATTTTTTTGAGTTACTTTTTTCGCTATTTGGTTGAGAATTTGATCCTTTTTCGAGAAAATTTGAAGTAGTTGAGTTTCTTACTTAGTGTCAACATCCCTATTATGATAGAAATACTTAGTTCAGAAACATCTTCAGTGTAAAGAGTCCGCTAAGTAGATACTTGTCTCGTAAGCGCTTTTTTTTTACACCACGTCGGTGGCAAACAAGCGTCCGGCCTGCCTGATGGTAAGCGATCACCGTAGCCTATGGACGCCTGCGACTCCTGACCCTTTAAAAATGCATTCACTATTTCTTGAAGAACCCCATACTCATACTGATACTCATACTCATATTCATTTATTTATAATGTACACATACATTACACGTCAAAAGCTTTATACATTTTGCAGGTTGTTTTAATACTAAATGTTATATAATTCGTTATTATTCAATATAAATAAGTAAATAGTAATGTCAAGTTTCTATTATAATTATAATTAGGTGATCCGAAAATATATTGATATTAAATATCACATAATTCTTTAATGTCATAAAAAGCGTTTCTAACGAGCCATTTTTTTAATTCGCTATAAAAAGTTCAGTCATTTCTTATGTCCCTAATACGATCCGGATACGATCCATACTGGAAATAAACAAAATAGCGAGATATTTTATAGAATTTAAGACAATTTTGTGATAATGAAGTGACGTGTATTCAGAACCAATTGTCATGTAATCGGATATTGTCAATAAATATGAATGAATATTCATAAATTCATTGTCTCTTTCATCGCCACCTAACTGTAAGTAAGTGCGCTCGCCTGCGAACCCGAGGGGCTAACAGCAAACGAAGTTTTCCCTCTCTGTCTCACTTATGTGCAAACTTGGAAGTGTGACAGAGAGGGAAAACTTCGTTTGCTGTTCGCGGTAGCGCCACCGGTATACAATGTTCAAGGTCACAATTGACACTTAAAAATGTTGCATCTCCTTCTTTCGTCCGTGAAACACATAAATGTGTCTCTTATATGTATTCGTTTACCAGTTTAGTGAGATTTTCTCTTCTCTTCTTTGTTTTTAATCTTTTTGTGTCATTGCTTCGCTTCCTGTCACTAATCACCATCGCCTAGCGACTTCAACAACTTCGTAACACGCTTTAAAATACAAGTGTTGCATCTCTTTCCCTCGGGCACGGCAGCCATAAATGCGTCTCTTACATGGGGAGGGTAGCGAGAATCGGGTAATAGGGTTGTTCGCTCAAAATTTGACTACTCCAAAGAAACAAGGCAAAAAAATATGCCAAATTGTGAAAACCCTATTCAAATATCTCAAAAAATAACGAAGCTACAACCGTTTTAATGTTGCTGGTTAGAGAGAGAAAGCGCGACGGATCAGTGACGTTCATTGACCACGAGCACCATAGTAAATGACGATCAATCCAATACAAAGGTGCGCTTTTTTTTATACCACGTCGGTGGCAAACAGGCGTACGGCCCGCCTGATAGTAAGCGGTCACCGTAGCCTATGGACGTTTGCAACTCCTGGGGTGTCACATGCGCGTTGCCTCGGGAAAACCTCGGCAGGGAGCTCATTCCACAACCGAAGACCGGAAAAAGGGACAGAGTATGCCCCCTCTTAAAACTTTGAAGACTTAGAATTATGTAAGTATATGTAACGTTATCAGGGTTAGGGTACCACTTTGTCGCTTATGGATTCCGAGATATCACTGATTTTGTCAATCAACTCGAAAATAGCGAAAATTTGTTTTGATTAAAAATAGCTTCTACACACTTAAAATAATACGGTGTATTGATAAAAAGTTAAACTTTTCAACTAAAAGTCGGAAAAAAACACGGCCAAAGTTTACCGACTAGGGTACCACATTGTCGCTCATAAACTTGAAGTAAACTCATTAAACTTATTTGCTTTGAAAATGAAAATTTAATTTAGAAAACATAATATGTAATAATTGCAGACGTAAAATCCATACTTCCATGCTAATATTATAAATGGGAAAGTGTATGTGTGTGTTTGTTTGTTTGTCCGTCTTTCACGGCAAAACGGGGCGACGAATTGACGTGATTTTTTAAGTGGAGATAGTTGAAGGGATAGAGAGTGACATAGGTTACTTTTTGTCTCTTTCTAAAATCTGCCCGTTACGTTCACTTAGCTTTATGTGTTGTTACCCTTTTAAAAATAGTGGTGTAAATCATTTTCATAATGATGTTAAATGCATATGATTACTTGTGTAAGTAATAATTTTAATAAAATAAGTCTTAATAATAATTTTGATCTCATAAGTCATAAGGCGACAATGTGGTACCCTAAGGAATGTTAAACTAACAAACTTGATCTAAATTAGTAAAGCTGACGAAAAGACTGTTATTTTTTATAAAATAAGTTATGTTATTGATTGATAATAATATTTGTATTAGATATATGCACTTCTAGTGCGGACACTATGTTAAAATAATGGAAGTGGAATTCTTATTTCTCTAAACTTATGAATAGCGACAATGTGGTACCCTAGATCACTTTTCGTACAAAAATCATGTTAAAATTACTAAACTTTGAAGTCACTTTTTTGATAGAAAACTACATTATTTTTGTGTTTAATTACACTTGATCGTTAGTTTTATTCCTAAATTAATGTAAATTATGAGAATTAAACAGTACAATGTTCATTTTATATATTTTTTATATAAGTGTTGATTTTTTTTGTTTTATTATTTAAAAAAATTATGCCTTGAGATATGGTTGTTTCATTATTTTTATTATAAACCTTACCTACATCATATTCAGAAATCAACATAAGCCGGCTGAAAATCTGTCGATTTTGAGTTTTATAAAATATTTTATTTTTGGTTTTGGCTCTACACCCTACGTGCATTATTCTTGTATTATTTTTATAAAATATAAAATGTTAGAGACAACATATGATTTGTCGAGTAATATAATGTATGTGGAACATTTTAAAACCACTATCTCCATAACTTCAATCTATAACTAGGTTTTTTAGGCTTTCAAACTTAAAACTTGAATATCTCAAAACAGTATAATGATATGTTGGAACTTCAAAAAATTATTAAAAATAAAATACTCAACATAGCGATCTCGTTCTTTTTGTATATGAAGGAGAATGTTCTCACCTATAAGGAGGTACCAATAACTCAATACCGACAATATATTACCTTTGCCATGAAAATGTCACATATAGTCTTTTGAGTTACTTTTCTCGTCGTTTCATTAAGAAATTGATCCTTTTTCGAGAATATTCGAACTTAACGACAAGGCCCATTCACAGATCTGACGAAAATTACTGAAGTTTGAGCTTCCAGTGTGAAGAAATAATGTAGAATTATACTACACAAAAATTACAGTACCTAGACTGAAAAAGAAACAAAGAAAAGAAATAACTGAACATAATATTTAATACATAAAAATGCCTTGGTAACTCTGCCATAAAATCCTAAATATCATAGTAAAAATTAACTTTAATGCTTCAGATCTGGTAATTATCAACGACAGTGATACGTTTTTTTTTACAAAAACGATAGCTTTTATATTGTTCTAATGAAATAACCGGATAGAATTTTCATAAGTGATTCACTGTTGCAACAATCAATAAAAATGTACTAAATATTTACGAAATTACGCGCAGAGCTTCCGTAGAGGGCGGGATGGTTAATTGCAAACTCACGCGAGTTAGAGGGGGTCATTTTTTTTTATACAACCCCGGTGGCAAGCAAGCGTGCGGTCCACTTGATGGTCGCCCGCAACTCCAAAAGAGTCACGTACGCGTTGCCGACCCTTTATGAAATTTGAGAATTCACTGTGTTGACAGCAGAAGGGACAAATTTAGGTCCCTTGCTCTCAACACAGTGTATCCTAGGGAGCTCTGGCTAGCTTGCTCACCTCCAGGAACACAACACTACATACTTGTATGGTCTGTTCATGTTTGCAAGGACTAGTAACTTCTTACTAGTGTTCAGTGGAATTGACATGATGAGAGACTTCGCTCTGTTCTCATTTGATTTTATTTTTAGACTGACGTTCAGAGACCTTATACATCTCTGAGGATATTTATTTAATAGATTTTATTATTTTCATGTTGAAGTGTTATAGATATAGCTCAACATATTTCATTATGATTAGTGTACCTACTTTATTACATTTTATCTTGACGCTTAGAGACCTTATACATCTCTAACAAATCTCGATTGTTATTAGTTTCTTACTCTTATTTTTGACATGTAACACTACATTTAATTAATGATACTTTGATTATTGTATTATTTTTATTTGATGTACCTAGATAGATTTTGACTTGTGAAAGTGCCCTTGAGGCCTATTTGCAGAATAAATGTTTTGATTTGATTTTTTTTTGAGTAGATAATAATCTCAGTTAGGCTGCTCCAAATTCGAGCAAGATGACATTTTGCTGTGCCCCACCTCTCTTAAATCATACCTCATTTGCACTGGAATGTCCTTGCCTTAATGATTTTCTTATGAGGTATAAACATCCCTATTGTCTATATCTTTGTCTCTATCATCGCTGCCGTCTGTCACTTACTAACAGCCGGTTAACGAGCCGTTAATGCTGTGTCACGCAGGGTTCGAATCCTGTGCAAAATGCTTAACAACTTAGCAACACGCTTTTTATACTTGCGGTTATATTTCAATCTGAGAGCGGTACTGGGGATATTTTGGTGATGGGCATTTTGTATTGTGATGGCAATTCAGTGATCATTTAAGTTCAGTATTGAATTTTAGGCTCAGTTTCATAAAAATCTGTTAGAATAAAAATAAAAAAAATTAATTTTTTTGGACAATCTTACACAAATCAACCTAGTCCCAAACTAAGCAAAGCTTGTACTATGGGTACCAAGTGACGATATACATACTTATATAGATAAATAGAATAGAATATAATAGAAAAACATTTATTGATAAACCAAACATACAGCACCACATGAAAATATTAAAACAAATAGAACAAAGTAAAAAAAGTAACACATTTTGAATTATAAAACAGACAAAAAGAACTTATACCTATTTGGTGCTGTTATGGTGGCTACGAAAGGACACCACTCAGCATATGCTGTGGCATACATATACCACAGCGCTGGTCTTCCGTGAGGCCCGGGTGTTAGACCTTATGTCGGTTTGTTATGTCAAAAAATGTACTTACTGAAATTTGATCTGACATTTGGTCTAACGAATCTTTATAAAACCCGGCCGTAGACTATTTAGATTATGTTTATCAATCAGCATTTTAAAATGTGACTAATAGCATTATGGCACACAAATAATTAGCTAAACAAATATTAGGATAAACGGGCCATTCTAATTTTTCATGTACATAATTTTCAGTCACTTTTATTTAATTCAGATTCTGGAATATTTGGCCCTCACTTCATATTTTTGTATTGTTATTTAGAAAGAGGTTTAATTGCAGTATCACTTCCGATAGTTTTGGAAATTAACGAACCACAGCTAATATCCATAGAGTAACTCAGTGGTTCTTGGATGTCTCACCATTTGTATGAAAAACGGTTTTTACCACTGTGTTACCCACCTTTTACAGCAATATGTTAATATTTAAGTATTTTTGCCTATAAATTCCCTTTAAATTGTTAGATTCAGGTACTATTTCGATATCCTATTTTTATACACTAATTCAATACATATCAATGTTTTTTTTGTAATAGAAAACTGGTCATGAAAAAGTAGAATGACCCGATTATACCCGTGACTCCTTTGGAGTTGCGGGCGTCTATAGGCTGCGGTGGCCGCTTACCATCAGGTGGACCGTACGCTTGTTTGCCACCGGCGTTGTATAAAAAATAATTATGCATTTCAATATGGACCAGCTAGCCAATACTTAAGAGACATTAAATGCTGAATTACTAACGATGTACGAGTATGTAGAATCTTAAAACGTTTTTTTTTGTGTCCTATTCACTGTCCCACTGCTGCCCAACCACCTCTCGCCATGTTTTCCAGGCATCCCTACCGAGTGCTTCTCCCTCCCAAATGCTTCCAGACCATCCTGCCATCTCCGTCTGGCCCCGTCTGGGTCGCCCGTCGCGTGGCACCCACTTGGTAACTATATTAGCCCACTCTGGATGCATGGGACAGACGTGGCCGGCCCAGTCCCACTTGAGCTTGGCAGTTTTAGTACCTACGTCAGTTATGACAGATAATATCTGCCATAGAAAAACGCAGACCTAAATGCATCGGCCACATACTGAGATATGAAGGGTTAAACGTTACCATCCTAGAAGGCAAAATAGAGGGAACAAGTGGGAGAGGAAGACCCAGAATACCATACATGGCACAGATGAAGGAATGGTGCTGTAGCCACACATACCAGGAAGTGAAGACGAAGGCCCAAGATAGAGTAGAATGGAGAATGCTGCAACGTCAGAGGACCAGGCCCTCTTAATATTGATGATAATGATGATGTCAGTTATGCGTGTTTTGGAGCGGAGTCTATTGTTTCATACACGATCCGTCCTTTTGACACCCAAAATACTGCCCTCCATAGCACCCTAGCGAACCTTCAACTTGTATTTCTGGATCAAACGATACTCGTACAAATGGAGTAATCTTTATGAATTACATACCTTCGAAAAATACCAACTTTCAGCCTCGAATAAAAGATTTCTTCCAATACTTATTTTACCAAGTCACTATTTTTCTTTCCTAACCCATTTGCCATATAAAATAACAAGGACTTTGATCCAAAGTAAATATAAACTCAGTTATTCTTTCCCGCGAACCGTGAGTACATTTTCTTAAAACAAACTTGCTTTCTCGTTTCAATAATAGATGAAGTTGTTTTTGAATGTATGAAGGGTTCGATTTTTTTCCGAAAACGTATATTTTAAGATGAAAATTCGTTTGTTCACTAAGCGATGAGTCTTCGTTTCAGCTTGGGCAAAAATTTGAGATGTACCGAATATGGATTTTGCCGATTAGCCAACTAGTCGGTGCTGAGGTGAATGACCGAATTTTCACCAGTAAAAAAAATTCAGTATTCATTTATTCATGCTATCAGGTTACATATACATGTGATGTTACATATGATACCCTGTTAGGTCGCATCAGACAAAAATTTAGAAATTAAAAGAAAAAAAAAACCCTATATATTTTTTTAAAGTTATTGGCTATGATATAAGATTTCAAGCTTACATGGTCATTTACATTAGAATTACGATTTGAAACGGGATATTTACCAGGTGAGTTAATCCTTGATAATGGCGCTTGCAACAGTGCCGAAATATCGGGAACTCAAAAATACAAATATACATGGTAAATATCTCGTTTCAAATCCTTATTGGCTATGTTACAAATATAGGTATATGTTATTATTACACAAATTCGAGACACTTTATTTGAAACTTCTTTATCGAAAAAAAGTCTTCTAAAGAGTAGTCACTTTTTTCGACTATTATTTTTTTTAGTTGTTTACTAAATGCCTTTTAAGTTATCACCTAATTTATTATAAATTTTAATTAACATTTCTTGAATCTCGCTGTGTAATTTTAATTTGAATCATGGCATTCTTACCCGTTTGTTTTGATCTGGATTGGAAGCGGTAATAATTAAATAGTCGATAATCAATAAAGGGAGCGCTCGTGGCCCAGCGGCGCAGGCGTACCGCGTGCGCTATGCGAGGTTAAGCAACGTCGGCCTAGGTCAGTTATTGGATGGGTGACCGTTTTGAGTGGTTATTAACTGAGCACTACCGTGCTTTGGAAGGCACGATAAGCCGTTGATCCCGGCTGCTGTCTATGATAGCAGTCGTTAAGCCAAGTTAGAGGCCTTCGGGCGGCTCAAGAACTTCTATGATCTATGAAATAAATGATTTGAAGTACGTAATAAAATAGTAAAACGCAATTAACCGAAATTTTTAACCGGTTAATTGTATGAAAATGAAACCGGTTTCTGAGCCCTGCCTAATTACAATTTTTTCTCCCCGTTTCCTCTCAGGTTGGCAGTCACTTCCGTAAAAACCAGTGCTTACGCCAAATCTTGGGATTAGGTAGCGGACCCCAAGCATCCTTCAGGATGCAACTGTATTGGGTTAGCAGACGCATTCGTTTGACAAAATTAGTGTCTATTACTGAAGGTGTCTCATAAATAATGTCGGGTTTCGTAATTAAAATTTACTACACCACTATTTATGCATGTCGTAACCTGTTAAGACAATTCTCTAGTTCTATAAAGAATGCAATGAGGGCTATCGCGTATGAATTCGCCGCTAGAGGCGCTAGTGTGGCGTGAGGTCTCCGAAATGTCAAATGTCACTCTTTGTGATTGCGCTATGCGGGTTAATATCTAATTGGAACAATATGGTGACTATTTTGCAATACCTGAGCTTGATTATGGCAAATATGAGTTACGGGTCAATGATTGGCAGTGCTTTGAGACAGTTTTGTCTTTCGGAAACTTAATTCCTCCTTTTTTTCGAACAAAACGGGACTGCGCTACAATTCGGGATGTTCGATATTTTTACGGTACGGTTTTAAGGTATTAAATATGATTTAAATGTAAACTTTTTTCTCATGCTCATAATAACCAATATCAACTTTTGACAGCTGGACCTTACTCGACAGTGGCGCCAACTTGTGAGCACAAAAACGATAGCCCTCATTGTTGTACTTTATTTTAGTCATACTCATCTGTTAATTGACAGCGTAACACGTTTTGATACTAAAAAGTATGGAGGGCGACAAATACGAAATTCGTGTATTGTTGAGACGTTATTGAAAACAAAAATTTAAAGCAGCCGCGGTAAGAAAATCGTGTGAAGTTGAAGGGGGAGACGTGTTAAATGAACGGATGGCACAGCGTTGGTTTAATCGTTTTAATAGTGGAGATTTGACCCCTGAAGATCGACCGGCCTCTCGATCGATATTGAGGCTACAAAGGAAGCCGATTAAAACCAACCCAGTACCAGCACTCGTCAATTATCGGTCTCACTTGGACCTTCTAAAGTCACTATACATCAACACTTAAAATCATTAGATATGACCTATAAATGTTGCCGAACCGACATTATTTATGAGACACCCCAACATTTTCTATAATATCTATTCGTCTTTCTTGGCGCGAGGTCTACTGCTCACAGAGCCACTAATTTAAGTTATATACATAACTTTACTATACAATACAATATACAGTGCCTTCCTTTGTACAGACAACTATCTACTAAGTACTTATCTTAAGTTTATCTTAACTTGAGGGATCAAAGGGCGCCCAGTTCTTGCTCGAGAGATACTCGACGTGGAGGTATATTTCGCCAAACATATAGCATACTAGCTTGCGTTAGTAGTTTATATCTAACCTCCGAACTGTCGTCCCAATTTTAACATATAAACTCACACCGGTGCCTTTACTATGGGTTTGCATGACCGTACTCGCTAGCGACTGCGTAATTTGACCACTGTTAAATTATTCTCATCATATTATCTAATTTAACTCATTTTTATTGTTAACCTGCAGCTACCATAACTTAGAATACTTACATTAGATTAGATTAATATAAATTGCTACACCCTAACAGGGTCCATGATGTACCTGCTCAATGTTTAGAAATAAGACCTTTTAATACCATGGTTGCAATTATTGAATAAATAAACAAATAAAAAAAAAATAAACGATTTAGTATGCCGATTCTTAGTTCTATTGCGTAACCGCTAGAGGCGCTGTACTTTTGCCAATACAAATTGGTCATGTAAACTCGTGGTAAAGGCACCGGCGTGAGTTTATATGTTAAAATTGGGACGACAGTTTGTCGGACGCCCGTACAGTCGGACATGCGAAAGCATTTTTACCCAAGCTGAAACTGGGACGCTTCCCTCGCTCGATCAATAATATAAAACGCTAGGACATTACAATCTAGACATTGTCGTAGCTCACCTGTTCAATTTCATATATGATTTTGGCTTCAAGCCAAAACGATTTCAATTTCCCATCGCTGTTATTGATACTCTTTTAACCTAGAATTGTAAATGAGAGTTATGACTTCTCTGGCTTTCTAAATTGTATGCATAACCTAACCTAACGTTTTCCAAGTTACATTCTAATGGAGTCCTAAGTTCGTTTTGGACCTCATCCCAAGAATTAAAGTCACCAGTTTTACTGCTTATACTGAAAAAAAAATTACTTATTGTCACGCTAGTAGGTAGTTATTAATTATATACAATAATAATTTATGTTGCAATATTGTCACTTAACTAATTAATTTTATAACATTATTTATAAAAAAATATTTTTGAATTTTTTTCTTTTTTTTTACCGAATGTTGCGAATTGTAATTAAACTTAAATCGTGATTACTATTTGCTGCGCCCTAACAGGGTCCTGTATGTATTTGTACTTTTACCTAGCATTAAGTTGCATGTGTTTACTGTATGTACATGGTTGCAAAATAAATTTATATTGAAAATTTAAATTGAAATAGTCATTTTCATTAGAAGTAGCTACTTTATACATATCAACTAATGTGGATAAAACATTAACAAAAACATTAAAGTTAACTGATTAGCGACTGCGTAAACGATTTAGTATGCCGATTCTTAGTTCTATTGCGTAACCGCCAGAGGCGCTGTACTTTTGCCCATACATTTTTTTACGCAGTCACTAGCGAGTACGGTCATGTAAACTCATCGTAAAGGCACTGGTCGCATTTCTCAACCGTTGCTCGTGAAATTTTGTAACCGGGTTCCTTAATTATGCGGTATTTATGTCAATTCATTTTTAAAGGTTTTTTGTAATGGCGGAGTTATTGGTATCGAAAACATAAAAAATATTTTTGATCCATAATAAATTTTTTTTTAGTTTTGAAATTGTATGTATGTATATAAGCACTTTATTGTACACAATAACAGGTTAAAACAATATACATGTCACATAAGATTAGAGTACAAAGGCGAACTTATCCCTATGAGGGATCTCTTCCAGCTAACCTTTGAGGGATTGAGTGTATAGTGGGAGAATGAGATAGACAAACTTACACAGTGTACTAAAACTTTTCAATAAGGAATTGTCTTTTTTATTTTCAGACCTTCATAAATTGTACATACATTAATTTTTTTGACATATATAAGTACCCTTGTGCCCTATTTCCCGAATAAATGTTTGACATTGGTTCTGAAGACATTGCCTAGTATGCAAAAGTTATTTGCAAGTCTGCATCCGCCTAGCTAGCGTCGCCCCGCTCGCACGTACAGTCGTACTTAGCTGCAAGAGAAGGACATTCCCCTGGAGGTACTGCCGCATATGGCATAGTCAGTCCGACCCAGGTCGAGCCTAGCTAAGTTTCTTGCTGGACTCTTCTTAGCTAGGCTAAGGTTAGTGAACCAGTGACAAAACTCCCATTGCTGGATCCACTCACGCCTCAGAGCCTGTACTCGGAACTTCGAAATTCGAACTTCGTATCATGCTGTCCCTTTCACTCTCGTGTTAAACGCTATATCAGTGAAAGGGACCGTACGATACGAAGTTCGGATTTCGGAGTAGGGTTGAAGTCGCTCAACCAATCTCACTGGAGCGCAAACTCTTAGAGTATTCCAGTGATTAAACCGCCCGCGTTTTCGTGTCGGAGGTTTTCCACTGGATTTTCCCCAGGCTACTCTCCAACCAAATCTAAACTCTAAATCTAATCAGTAAACTGGAAACAATTAGAAATAGAAGAGGCAGGATGATAGGACACCTGATACGGCACGACAGCTTCTTCTTAAACATCTTAGAGGGCAAAATTGAAGGCAGGAGAGGAGGAGAGGAAGAGGAAGACCTAGACTGACTTACTTTAACCAAGTGAGGGAGGAAGTTGCCGAGTCGTATGGGGAAGTCAAGAAACTGGCAATGAATAGAGAAGAGTGGCGGTTACTCCACCGACAAGAGCGAAGCTCTTAAGTTTTGATGATGATGATGATGACTCTCCAACCACTTACTCCTATCGCTTTATTGGACCCGGCCAATAAAATTAAAAAAAAAACCTACCTACATTCGACAACGCGACCATGGCTCTAAGCTGACACTAAATGATAGTAAATAGTACTTGAAGCTATCGCTAGAAAATTGGCAAACTGCCGCACACCTGTGCAACCCCCACTGGAATCCGATAAATCACTAAAATAGTGAATTCAGTAAGACTTTACGAAGCCAATGTAGCCGAGCGGTAAGGCAAGCGACTTTAAATGCAAGGACTCCAGATTTTACACACGAGCTTAGTGAGGGTGTTATGAGTCCTGAGTGCAGTGAGGGATTTAATTTTGAGGCGTTTACTCTGTTTGGCGGTATAAATTACTCCCAAATAGGTACAGAAAGTTAAAGTAAGGAAGATTGTTAAATTAATTTAATAGTGTGAATTAGAATAACAGAATCACTGGTAGAACCTAGAGAAAAATGAAAACATAATACTCAGTGCAACAAAACGCAACCGTACTCTCTTCTCGAAGCTTTCACGGTTCGAAATAACTGCCACACGATAAATAAATAAACGGACTCACTGTGTATGTATATGCATGTAAAAAGTATTTAATCTTATTTTATTCAACCTATGGTTAAGCTGCGCGCGGCTCTGACAGCGATGTCATTTTAAATTTTAAAATATGCTGTCATATATGGCGCAAGGAAAAACATTTAACTTAAATGAAATATTATATAGAGGATTAATTTACTGATGGACAAAGTAACATTTAATGTCGTTTCTTTGGTTACAGGTAGGTATAGTGAGATATTTAGTTGTCTTTATAGTAGAATAGTCAAACATAGCTGACGTAATAAATCTTTGGTTACAGAGCAACACATTGATTTTATTTGTCTTTTCTTCTAATAAGGAGAAGTGATCTTATAAAACGACATTAAATGTTACTTTGTGAATAACATAAAACGGATAACAAGAAGATTTAGATTATGCCCTATAATAAATAATAATAATCATCATCATCATTTATTTCAGGCACCTGTGGCCCCTATTACAAATACCTTAAAGACTAAATTCTGGCTAATGAAAGCTGATACTAGAAAAAAGCCCCAAATCAAAAAAATCCACGTGGTGCAATACTGTGTATAGTGTGATAAAACAATAATGATACTTGGGCAATAAAATAAAATGTTCGCACTATGCGGTAACATTACCAAAAAGAAGATTTATATTTGAATATTCCGAGTCTGTTATGGAAGTAGCAATTCAAGCAGAATAATGTACTATGATAGGATTTTCTGTATCCTGTTTATGACCCGTAAAGGATCAAGCAATGTTTGTCTCGATTGACAATACAATTAAGTGACGTTTGACATATTTGACGTCGATATTATAGTTGACATTTAAATAGTTTTAAATAAATATCAGTCTTAGCTTTCATTAGCTAGACTCTAACATACATAATGTTTTATTTATTAAATTAAATAATTTATCTTCGAGACCTCGACGCGAGGCGCTTAGAGGTGTTTATACGACACCTCTAAGCGCCTCGCCTAGCCGCAAAACCGCCGGAATTCCACCAGAACTCCTCCTTCATGGCACTCGCCACAAATAAATTGAATTTCACATTGCGGCCTATACAGGCATTGGTGCCTAATATACAGGATTATAATAGTGTGCAAAAAAAAATTCTTAGGGCCATATGTTTTCGCTGTCGTTATGGACGGTCTATCTCAGGCTATAGTCAGCGTATGGCAAAGTTTAATGTCACATCATTTTGACGACCGGTTTAGCCTAGTGGATCACCTGCCTGTGAAGCTGACGGTGCTGGGTTCGAATCCCGGTCAGGGCAAATATTTGTGTTATGAGCATGAATATTTGTTTCTGAGTCTTGGATGTTTTCTATGTATTTAAGTATTTATATCTATTAAATATATCGTCGTCTAGTACCCATAACACAGCCTTCTTGAGCTTACTGTAGGGCTAGTTCGATTTGTGTAAGATTGTCCTCTAATATTTATTTATTTATTATTTATTTATCATTGGAAATTAGACGTAAGCAATGTGACCTTATTTATTTATTAAAAATTATCCATTCCCATATCGATTCTCCTTATCTATTGTCACTTCTGAATATCAATATAGTTTACGGGACTCGTTCTCCAAAAACTTTTACTCTGGCTGTATACCGAAATAATACTTCATATTATAATCCAATTGTTCGCATGTGTCGGGAGTTTGATGACTTGGTTCGCGTCTGTAAGGATCTTGATGTTTATGTTTCCAATATCTCTCAATTCAATAAATCTGTATTTTTAGCTACAAATAATTTAAAATGATTGAATAACTGTTAGTTCGCCTCTTGCTATTCTTTTTCTCTGTAATTCAAACTACTTTTTTTTTCTCTCTAAATTATAACTCATAGCCATGATGTGTACATATATTTTTGGACTGTAATCTAGTCATGTGTGTCTTCTTATGTATATTATTTCACTGTACGTTTCGATTACTGTTTTATGTACCTTTCGAAAAAAAAACATACAGGTTGTATAAAAGACTTCTACTAGAATGTATCAATCTATAACATTCAATCCCAAGTATTCGGGTCAGACGCCGGCTATACCTTTATTCAAATCATATCCAAACTAAGTCGCCAATCCAACATTTGATCCCAAGTCGCCAATACTTCAGACCATTGTCTGACCCCTGATAACCCAGATTTCTTATGAGGCTAGGGATCAAGTTATATGGTCGATGGAAACATGTTGTGAATCGCTGATTTACTTCAAACGAATGCTTCAAGCTACCAGTTATATTCTAACCTCTTATCGTGAACATTCGTTACTGGACTCGAAGCCTAAATATACTGGTTAGTCTTGTGAGTCTAATCTACTTCAACGCTCTAGTTATAGTATCGAGACAGGCTGTCAAAGTTAAATTAAGTCTTTGTTCTACGCGTTTGTTTTCCGATAAACTAAAATGTCATTGGACGGTATTTTCTGGAATTGAATTTATTGATTTTGGATTGGCAGCGTCCAGTTGAAACCAAGGCTCGGAACCGGTTTTTAATATACCGGTAAAAACCGGATTATTTCGGTTTAGCTTCTAACTTTTCGTGGGAACGCGAACGTTTTAAGAACTTTATATTAACCGGTTTATTCGGCGAGAGGCCCGGCGGGCGTACTAGTGGGGCTCACGTCTGTAGGTATTGCGATAGGTAGGTATAGTTGAAATTCTTTTCATTGACCGAATTTCTATGAACATATTATTGGATTATAAACCTTATTGTTTAAACAGTAAAATAACTTTTTAAAGAAATTAAATTGATGCAACTCGGCCAACTCAAATGATTTTAATCATAAACGTGTGCCCGCATTAACCGGTTTATATCGTCTAAACCGGTTAATCCGAACAAAACCTTTATATAAAGCTCCTCCGTAAACCGGTTTAAATAAACCGGTATTTGTATCTAAACCGAAACAAAAAGGTTTTGCGGCAAGTACATGATAACGGTAGGAAAAATTAACCGATTTCCGAGCCCTGGTTGAAACAATATTATGTCAATGGAAAATTTCGTTTGCATTCATCAAAATGCATTGTGTTGACAGCAGAATGGACAAATTTAGGTCCCTCGCTCTCAACACAGTGCATCCTCGGGAGTTCTGGCAACCTTGCTCACCTCCAGGAACACAACACTACATACTTTATAGCAGATAATGCTATTATGGCCGTGGTCTTCTGCAAGGTGGAGGTACTTTCCCAGTTGGGCTGCTCCAAATTCGAGCAAGATAACATTTTGCTGTGCCCTACCTCTCTTAAATCTCTTACTGATAACAATTTGGCTTTGTCGCTAGATTAGGGAAGTAACGAGCTGTGAAAATTACAAAGACGACCTGATATAAGGTAAGTTCGTGTAATTAAAATATTTTTTTCATATTTAGGACAAAATATTTCTGTATTAGATTACTTGTGCGGGACGCTATCACTGCCAAACATCCATGACGTAATAATTTATCTTATAATATGCTTCTGGAATAAGTGTTTGTTTCACGACAGATTTAAATGGTCACAATAGTTTGAGAGTAGGTCGATTTTTGTACGGTGAATTATAAGTGTGCATTATTGGTGATGGTTTGTTGTAGAGGGATACAGAAGAAAGACATGTGATAATTCTTAATGGTTTATAGTTACAGTAGAATTAACGACTCCGCATATAACATTTGACCGCTTTTAACGACTTCAAAATCACCACGCATTAGATTTCATACCAAACATTTTCGAAGTAAATAAGTTCGTTTTGTGCGACGTCCTGTTAGTGCGACGTAATATCACCAGTCCCTTGACTGTCGCTTTATCCGGATTCCACTGTAATTTCAATTATTCTTGTGTAAGGTAGTCTTAATAATTTAGTGGCATAGACTGTTTTAATAGTGGCAACAATGCCGTCCGAACGTGATTGGTCGGTACTGAAACCGCCAATCGGAGCTACCGTTGAATGGGGGCTATCGCGTATGAATTCGCCGCAAGAGGCGCTATTGTAGCGTGAGGTCTCCGAAATGTCAAATGTCACTCTTTGTGGTTGCGCTACGCGGGTTAATATGTAATTGAAACAATATGGTGAGTATTTTGCAATACCTGAGCTTGATTATGGCAAATATGAGTTACGGGTCAGTGCTTTGAGACATTTTTGTCTTTCGGAAACTTATTTCCTCCTTTTTTCCGAATAAAACGAGACCGCGATACAATGCGGGATGTGTGATATATTTACAGTACGGTTTTAGGGTTTTAAACATGATTTAAATACAAACTTCGTTCTCATGCCCATAATAACCAATAATAATTTTGGATAGCTGGACCTTACTCGACAGTAGCGCCAACTGGTGAGCACAAAAATCAGCCTCATTTGACGCGTTTTTGACGGAACGGAGGTTCGTTTGAGCGGTTGACCGGTCATTCGAGAATAAGGCGTAGAACCGTGAAGACACAGTTTTGTAATAATATTAAGTGTTTGTGAAATAAAAATGGGAATTGATAATAACGGAGTTTGGATTCACCCCGGATTTATGAAAGACATGTCATGGAATTTTTCAACAAAGTAAGGCGTGATTCCAACGTGTAATTTGTTTAATTTAATTTGTGGGAGCGCGCCATTTTGCACGCGATATGCCTTTGCTGGAATAATGAAATATTAACGCTATTCCCACAATCAACGAGTTATTATCATATATCAAGTATGTTGAATTGTAAAAACAGGTTAGGTTAAGTTAGCTTGGGAAGATACAGGTGCGTTCAAGGAGCGCGCAAGGAATTATAGTTGATATCTTTTGTGTTTCTTAAAAACTTTTATTTGATTGTGAATCTTCTGGCACACAAAATTAAGTCACTTTTTGTACGGATTACTCTTGGCCGACTCAAATATAGTGGCATCCGGATAAAGCGACAATCAAGGAACCGGTGATATTACGTCGCACTAACAGGACGTCGCACAAAACGGACTGATTTAGTTTGAAAATGTTTGATATCAAATCTAATGTGTGGTGATTTCTAAGTCATTAAAAGCGGTAAAATGTTATAAGCGGATTCTGCTGTAATCTTAAGTAAGTATAATCAATTAATGAGAGTGACAATAATACAAACTATTAATCCAACGTCGATAAAAGTGGTTTTCTCTGAAATCGTATCATTTTCAGTATAATTTTAAGTAAGCTTTGTATAGATTTAGGTTTGTTGTATAGCATACCTGAAAATTAACAGTTTCTGAGAAAAACAGTATTACGTTAAATTATTATTACACAATTAATCTATAGCAAATAAAATTATGCATTTAAATAGTCCCATGCGGGTCATTTTTATACAACGGCTGTGGCAAACAAGCGTACGGTCCACCTGATGGTAAGCGGCCACCGCAGCCTATAGACGCTCGCAACTCCAAAGGAGTACATACGTGTTACCAACCCTTTATAAAATTTGAGGATGCATTGTGTTGACAGCAGAAGGGGACAAATTTAGGTCCCTCGCCCTCAACACAATGCATCCTCGGGACCTTGTCTTATGAGGTACTTTTTTTTTAAGCGTGTTGACTCACTGTATTTGAATTGTGGGTCCTAATAATGATAAACATCATCTAAGAATAGAAGGATAGAAGTCTAAGCAGTATACGCCTCTCTAAGGAGTTGTAAGTGGGAACTAGTTGATGATTTTGGGGGCGAGCATGCCTGCTCCGGTAGCTCAGTTGGCTAGAACGATTAGCCGCGTATCCCAGGATGTCGCACGTTCAAATCCTTGAATTTGTAAGTATAGAAGCAAGAAGCAATACAATTCCCACAGGACTTCGACGCTTGTCAAGTGTCTTTCAGCCAGACACAAAACGAAAAAGCTGTTAGGCTATTCACGTATCACGACAGACAAGGTGAACGAACCTTACTCATACTACAGTTGATCAGAAAGAAAGAAGAAAGAAAACTTGTTTATTTAGCATATACAATATTAAAATAATAATAAAACAAAGGAAAATTAAAATACAACTAATCATCATTCGCGCCCTTTTCCCATTTATTTGTGGTCGGCGCAGCGTGTCTTTTTCTTCCATACATCTCCGTCACTCGTTATCTCTTCATTCACATCCTTCTTATTCATATCATCTCTCACACAATCCATCCACCTTTTTTTGGCCTACCTCGTTTCTTGCATCCATCCACATTCATATCTAAGACTCTTCTTGTTACATGGCTTTCATCCCTCCTCATGACATGTCCGTACCACGCAAGGCGATTGGCTCTTAGTTTTTCGGCGATGGGTGTTACTTTCATACTTCCCCTTATATACTCATTTCTTATCCGGTCCATTCTCGTCACTCCACACATCACTCAACATTCTCATTTCTGTAACATGCATTCTCGTTTCATCTGTCATCTTTGCGGCCCAGCATTCGGACCCATACATGACAACAGTTCTTATTACGGTCTTATAAGTATATTAAAATACAACTAATATATGCTAAAATGGTCGCCACTCAGCTTGGTGCCACGAAATAATCTATTAGGCATTAAGTCGTGGCGCTGATTTTCAGTGGCACCTGGTAACCGGAGTAGCTGCCACTTATTTAGTATACCACTTACTTAAGGGTCCTTATCAGTTAATAATATACGTCTATTTATGCTATTTACTATGTGACTTAACACTTATCTAGAACTTTTCTCATTGTAATTATATTAAATATCTTATTGTACAGGATTTTTTTCAAACAAGTACCGCTGCAAACAACACTCCAAATCGCTAATATCTGACCAAAAACTTGTACTTTACGCTTAGAAACCACTACAGAGAATAAAAGCAAACAAAAATAAAATAAGATGTATGTAAAACTGTCTCTTGGAATAACACTTTTGTCGGAATTTGTGTACGAGACAGTTCTAGGATTTCTTAAAATAACATGCCCAAATTTCCAAAGTATACATAAATTGTGTGTGTGCGTGTGTGTGTGTGTGTGTATGTGTGATCACTATGCCTTTTAGGATAAGAAAGAATGATAGAGAACGACTTACGAAGTTTTTTATCAGGCACGTCCTGCGGTAAAGTTGTCAAATAATCTCAATGAATATTAGAACCATTATTTCGTGCTTACATTGTAATTCGTCGGATGAGAAGCAAAAATCACAATCAAATCTGTCACTATTCTTCGAAACCTCGTATCTAAGTACTGAAACAATGCCGATATACGAGCTTTATTTTATGTTGGTATTTGTTACTTAGTGACTTTTATTCAATATTTCAATGATAAGGCATTAATCATTTGTGATAGTCCAAATCAAAGGAGACCTTATGGCAGCCGGCACTTAGACCGTTCTTGCCGTTGTTCGAATACAATAGTGAATAGGTGCAACGTAAGCGCCTACCGACATAAGGTCCCTTTCAGTATGGACTATCACATTTTATAAATTACTTTTCAGAAAGTGCACGAACGGGCCGTAATCAGTTTTGTTAGACAGAGAACCTTCTGTACTTAAACACTATTAATAATTTTGTGCGAATGACTTCTAGATAGGCGGGCGATTCTCCGAGCGTTTGAAACGCTCGTTTCTAAAGTCATTGTCGACTCAAGATTATCTACCCAAAGTTGGGATAAACCGGTGAAAACATTGATCAAATAAGACTCGAACCCGACATTGGTTTACGCTTTTAACAAAAGTTTACTCAGATCATCGTCTCTTTTAGCAATATTTAATGAAACGACAATGACGTAAAATAACCGCCGCAAAAACGCTGAATATTCGCCCAGGCCTACCGTAGCTTGTCAAATACAAAAACCAAAACTAATTCTTTTTGACGAAACATTCAAACGTCAACTGAGAAACTTTTTATTAGAAACCCCGTTATATTCTATTAGCGAATACATGGAAATAAAATATAGTTGACATTGTTTCATTTAATTTAATATTATTGATTTAATTTAATTCTTGTTTTAATATTTACTTTGACGATCATTACGAGATATTGATATTTAATTCCTTGTTAACCGTGTTTAGAGTACCAAAAATATTAATATATTCATGACGATCCTCTCAGGTGAATTTTATCATACTCATTGTATTATTTAACTGCTATTTTATTCATTGATTTTTAATTTATTTTGTTTTATTTAATGTTATTGACGATCACAATAGAGATTCCTGTAAATTGACATGTAATTTATATTGTAATCTTATATTGTGAATAAATGAATCTGAATCTGAATCTTTTATTTCTTGAAGGCTAACCTAGATACATGGAACATGACTTAAACAACTATAAAGAATATACTTAATTATAATTTAAATTGTATGTCATAAAAATCTTTTTTTTTTTACTTCCTCGTACAACGTTAAAGCATAGCCATACAGCGAGGGAATGCTGCCAGCGTCTTTGGTACGATGCCACGGAGGCCCTTTTTAGATATAATTCAATTATTTTTTCACTTCTCATGCTCGAAAAGTGTGTCATATTAGACTTGTCAAGCGGGGCTAAAGTAGTACATTTAACCCCTAGGGAAAATATGAATACATATTTATGATTTACAAAATATTTGAATTTGACCAATCAAAATACTTCACCTATTAAATCCACCAATCACAGAACACTAATTTAACTCTTAAAAAAATATTTGGTATTGGGTATTAACCAACCAGAATACAGCTTCACTAAAATCGACCAATCAGGTAACTTAATTAATTTTTCTAAAGAGTCTAAAGATTAAGTTTGTAGTAGTCCCTATTTCACAATAATTAAAAAAGTGGTTAAATCGTTCGAGCAACACTTTGAAGCGCTCAATAGAAGGTCAGTTAGCTTTTTTCGCGCGTGAATGTTGCGCGCGAACCGCAGTCTCTATGTTTTATGTGTCAAAGGAGTATAGAAAAAAAAACATGCTGCAAAAGTATATATCTTCGCCGTGGAATCTATTGTTAATTTTGGGTGGGTTAACCTTTGTTTATTTATTTTCTCGCAATCGAAGTGAAAAGTAGAGTGTATAACTCTGGTCTAAAAGCTATATTACCCCTCGAACTATTTTCCCTCACTTTGTTCGGGAAAATAACTATCTCGTGGTAATATGGCTCGTTTTAGACCCTTGTCATACAATCTACTATTAATTTTAGTTTAATTTTTGCTTTTATTAGGTTATTTATAACTTCAAGTCCTATGTACCTATGTTTATTTAAGATATTAAATATTTGGAATAACACAAGAATCTAATTAAACAAAATAAACTAGAGTACGTTTAAAAAAATATATATTGTAATCTTATTAATGAAATAATAAGTAAGTAGTAGTTATTAATTAAATAGTAAGTATAGTTTAATTTTAAGATATTTGTACATGTAACTGCTATGATGACTTAACAGGTCATGCCTTGTGATGTTAAATAAAATATTTCTATGTCTATGTCTATGTCTTATATTGTGAATAAATCAACATGGGTATTCAAATAATAAACTTTAATTTAGTCCATAAGTCTACGGTCTAAGGTTCCCAACTGGGGTATGTATTCAGATGAAATGAAAAATATAATTCTCAACTGACAGCATTTTATTGAAGACTAGCGACCCGCCCCGGCTTCGCACAGGTGCACTATTTAATGGATGTCATTATACATATAAACCTTCCTCTTCAATCACTCTATCTATTAAAAAAACCGCATCAAAATCCGTTGCGTAGTTTTAAAGATTTAAGCATACATGCCTATGTATATCCCTATATAGGGACAGAGAAAGTGACTTTGTTTTATACTATGTAGTGATAAGAAAAGCGTATGGTGCTTTATAAAGTTATATATATTTGCGATTAAATAAAATAGGCTTTATCCTGCTAATAAGATTATAAATGCGAAAGTTTAAATGCACGAAGGACGCAACAAATGCTCAACGGATTAAATTGAAGCTTGGTATATGAGATGGAGTGAAATAATTTTATTCGCTCGGAGATGCAGATTCTGTCTTATACGACCTTAATTTGATCAAAAGTAAATTCGATTCGATCGGTGTTCAGTTGAATTTCGATGAATGCGAATTATTTCTACACGGTTGCTTGGATCCGTCGGTCAAGCGAGCTTTTGAGTCCGCAAGCCAGGGAATCAATTTCTAACCAAAAATCGTTTCACCTTCTTGGTGTCCCCAACCTTGAGGAAGGGATTCCTAGTTTTGTAAAGAGTAGCAAGTTTGAAGAATCCGCAGACTGCCTTTTAGAAGTTCATGCTCACATGGCTATTTTTATACTTCGTTCCCGCCTTTTTGTACCTATATTTGACATCATACGTCGGGCTATTGTCAGCGTTCACGTGCTTGCGGTACTCGTACCAGATGGCCTTAGTGCCGTGGCGATTGGGGCGGCCCTTAGTGTGGGACTCCATCTGTGTGGACACTTTAGCACTCATTTAGCATATACGTGTCAAAAACCAGGTGGAGCGGCCACAAACGCAGAGGTGCCTAACGCATAAAATATCAGTGTCTAGCCAATAACTACATTTTCGTCTCTTTTGCCGTAGAAACTCTAGGTCCTTGAGGGCAAGAAGCTCACGAACTATTCAATGTGTTGAGAAAGAAACTGATAAGAACTTGCTGTGATCCCAGAGCTGGCGCGTTTCTCGGGCAAAGGCTCAGCATTGCTGTACAGCGGGGAAACGCCGCCAGCATCTTGGGTTCATTTCCGCCAACGAGCGAGCGAGCGACCTTGGGGACGGTGTCTAGGGTTTTCATATTTCATAAATTTTTCATAATTAATGTTAATTTAAAACTACATTAGCTTTAAGTATTTGTTCCAGACAATGTCCATAAGTATGACAATATCCAGTAGGCCAGGATTGCAGTAAGGTTTGTCATCTATTAAACGAATCCTCCAACACTAACATCGCGGGTTCCAAAACCCCCGACGACAGTCCTGTGGTATTGCCACCACTCATGCAGTGGGTCTGGAGTCCCAATTTTTCATCGAAAACAGTGTGTTGGAGGAGGCGTAAATGGCCTGGCGGTGGAGGTTCCCGCGCTCAGCTGCATTCGGCTACCTCGAATAGAATGTGTTAATAAAAGCTAAACTTTGAGTTGTATACAATCTTCTTTTCCCCATTATTATTTAGGTCATTCTGAATAACAAAGTGCGTATATGTGCGCAAAGATGGATAAATTCCTTGTTCTGTCTCTATCATTGCGTTTCTTTAATTGATTTTGTATTATTATCTAAGTCTCTATCATAATCTAGTAGCTGTTGGTACTCCTTAAACTAACTAAATAAATAAATATACCTGTAGCTACATATCGAATACTTTTTATCCCAAAAATCATTCCTCGAACGGATAAAATAGGAAGTCTGAGTTTACCTGGACGTAGCCGCTGATAAAAGCTAGTATTGTAATAAAATAACCCGATTCGTAAAGTTCTCAATAACCTTATTAGGTTTACGCAAAATAGTCTGTTTACAATTTGGTGCCGTGCCCCAGGATCCCAATATACTACTCCTCGTCACTTTGACAGCCGCCGCCATATTACAAAATGGCAGATTCCTCTCACGTGCCACGAGAATTGCCGGTACGGCAATGCCGGGTGCGGTCGAGGGCATAAATATCTATACATTGGACCCTATTTCAATGGAATAAGGTGAAAAAATATATACATATTCGTGCTCTGGACTATATTGTTATTACCGACGCTATGACCGTTTCCATTTTATTTGTTTTGCGAAATATGTGGAAATTGGGAAGATGTTTAGTTAAGGGAGCATTGTTTAATTCAATTATTGATACAATACAACAACAACAACGATACAAATACTCTCTTGATATTTGTTGATATTAAATTAATCGTGTCTGATGAAGAAAGATATTGGAAGACTCGATGAATAAATAAATTGTCAGTAATTTCGATCAATTTGAAGTGATAATCTAAACAGATATTTGAATCAAAATCAAACATTCATTCTGCAAATAAGCCACAAGGGCACTTTTACATGTCAAAATATTAATTTACAGTTCAAGAAGGAATAATAATTACGAGTTTACAATTATAACAAAATTAATGTCATACAGTGAAGATAAACTTGCAAAGTTATCTATTGCAAATATTACAACATCAGTAAAGTTAGAGATGTATAAGGTCTCAAGATTAAACAAGGAGTATAATGAAATTAATATAATATCCCAGAGATGTACATGGTCTCTGAGCGCCAAAATTAAAATTAAATTAATATTGTTAGAGATGTATATGGTCTCTAAGTCACTGATAATAAATCGATTGAACCGTTTGTCACTCAATCACACAAAAGGTTTGATAGGATTTAGATACAAGATGGAACAATATTTTTTACTGCAGATGAGTATTTGTGGTGTTCCATTCCTGGTGGTGAGTAAGGTCACCAAAGCTCCCGAGGATGCGCTGTGCAGCTATTTAATTTATTTATTTAAGGATCACCAACAATTGTTAACATCGATACTTTCATGATTTGCAGTATTAAATACTTAAGAGATAAATATCACAATCAATTACAGGCGACCACCACATGCGTTAAAATAATATAAAAACGCTGTAACGCTTAAAAATTACATCGAAATAAATGCATTAATTACCTAGTGTGTGTACTCGTAATGTATTACTTTGCAATGTGCTTAACAACAGATGTTATAAATTTAGCAAGCGAGTCAGAGTGGATATCCGCAGTGTCACTGCAGCTATTGGCAATTTTGCATAGCCTGTAGCTATCAAACAATAAACCATTATCTGGACGCTTAGAGACCTTATACATCTCTAACAAATCTCGATTGTTATTAGTTTCTTAGTCTTATTTTTGACATGTAACACTACATTCAATTAATGACACTTTGATTATTGTATTATTTTTATTTGATATAGATAGATTGTGACTTGTAAAAGTGCCTTTGAGGCCTATTTGCAGAATAAACGTTTTGGTTTTGGTTTGATTAAATCAATTTAACAAACAAAAGCGTAGTGCGCAATACTATGTGTTTCCCCATATGTAGAGGAAATTGCGTAATGCTACGAAAAGGTTAGCAGCGAGTGTACAATAGATTCGAACAGTCTAAGTTGTAGAGTTCCTAAAAATGGATGGAAGAGATCACTTAAAGGCATAAGCTCGCCCTTGTATACATCTATCCACGAATTATAGGCATAACAACAAAATCGCAGGAAAAAGCTAGTATTAAATTTGTAATCACTACATAGTATAAAACAAAGTCGCTTTCTCTGTCCCTATATCCCTATGTATGCTTAAATCTTTAAAACTACTCAACGGATTTTGATACGATTTTTTTTAATAGATAGAGTGATTGAAGAGGAAGGTTTATATGTATAATAACCAGAGATGCGATTTATTTGAAATACTTCTATTTAAAATGCAAATACAAAATGCAAAATACCTATTTTGTATTTTGCATTTAAATGCCTTTTAGTAAAAAGCATTTTGTATTTTATTTGAAATACCTTTTGAGATGTATTTTGCATTTTAATATTCATTTCAAAATGCAAAATACTTTGTGATTAAGTTTAGCCAGATTACCAGTCAAACAAAATGAAATGAACGAATGACGCTTGTATTGCCGAATTTGACCGATAGAGGCGCCTGCTAGCCATGTGTGCCCTTTTTAGGGTTCCGTAGTAAACAAGGAACCCTTATAGTTTCGCCATGTCCGTCCGTCCCCCGCTTTTCTCAGTAACCGTTAGTACTAGAAAGCTGTAATTTGGCATGAGTATACATATCAATGACGCCGACAAAACGGTAGAAAAAAATCATTAAAAAAAATTTTTTTAGGGTACCTCCCCTACATGTAATGTGGTGGTGCAATTATTTTTTCTTCCAATCCCCATCGTGTGGGGTATCGTTGGATAGCTCTTTCAAAAATATTATTAAATAGGTTTCTAAAAGCATTTTTTGATTCAAGAATCGGTTGGCGTGATATTAAGCTTTGAAGTGATAATTTTTTCTATGGTCGTATCCCCCCCTGCCGGCTAAACGGTAGCTACTAGGCATGTGAAAAAAATCATGGTAGTAGTATATATACGATGAATTTATCTCAGCTAAGCAATATATTACCGTAAAGGGCAAAAATATGTATACAACACAACATCTCAAAAAGTACAACATCAGTACTGAGATCAGTAAAAACCCTTTTACGGGTCCGTAATTCCGCATATGACCGGTGACGTGATGGACGGGCAACTACGGAACCCTACACTGTGCGTTTTTCTTCTTTGGTCAGAGTGCGCTCCTTATGTCTGACTAGTGTCAATGTCAAACGAAAACGACGAACATTATCTATGGCTATAAAAATGCAACGCCGCTGACGCCGACGATTCGATTTCACGGATTTATTGTTTGCTGGTGCTGGTGCTGGTGAAGTGGTTACTGATTTGATTTGATTACCTACTTTTATGATATTGAAGTGTTGTTGTTATCCCTACAATACTGGAACGGCTATGTACTGTACAACAAGATAATTTAGATAATGTAAACAACTTATTAATAAAAGACAAGTGTAATAAAAATAAAATAAGAATTAGATGCACAATCAACCGAAATAAATGGCGACACAATTCACAAAATGAAGCCATGGCTATCTTTTCGTTAGTCTAGTTTTTTACATTATTTTAAGTGAGTATTATTATTATTAATAACATAACAGAATTTATTGATACGCGTACTGATAAATATGACCAAAATGTCATGCATAAGGTGGCATTCGGCTCGGCATTGTATCTCTACCTAAAACGAATAAAAATGTCATTCGATTTGGTCAAAAGGTATTTTATTTTGAAAAAGTATTTTGAAAATACCTATTTTGCATTTAGCATTTGAAATACAAAACGCAAAACTATTTGGTATTTTGCATTTGAAATAGTAAATCTGAAAAGTATTTTGCATTTTGTATTTAAATGCTTTTTTAAAACCATTTTGTACATCTCTGATAATAACATCCATTAAATAGTGCACCCGTGCGAAGCCAGGGCGGGCCGCTAGTGATATTATAAACTTCAAAACTGGTATCGTAGATGTAGGTGTTAAGGTCGCAAAGCTGGAGTGGGACTGGGCTGGGCATGTCTGTCGAATGCACCCGGAGCGATGGGCCAAAGTAGCCACTGAATGGATCCCACAAGATGGCTCCCGAAGCAGAGGCAGACCGAAAAGGAGATGGCGGGACGACCTTGATACATTTTGTACGGATTGGCGGGAGTTGGCACACGACCGAGACGAGTGGCGAAAGAGAGGGTAGGCCTTTTCCCAGCAGTGGGACACTATATAGGCTGTCCCACGGCTATGCCACATGGAGGGAAAGTACCTTAAATATTGTAGATGGAACATTTTACTGAAAGAAGACATTATTTTAATTTTAAAAACAATTTAAACTGCATTCAGAGATATTTAAATAATAATTAAACCGTGAACCGGGAATAGAACCCGTTACACAAGAAAAATAATTACCCTGTAGCTTTATCATACTAATCGAAAGGCTTCATCATATGGATTATTTTTTGCTAAATATAGTATCAGAAATAAAAGGAAGACCATGAATTTTAACATTTTTAATACAAAATCAATCAATTGATCACGTGTAAAGGGTTCGATTCTCGGTTCAAACACAAAATTATTTAAATATCTGTGAATTCAGTTTAAATTGTTTTTTAAATTCAAATAATGTCTTCATTCAGTAAAATGCTCCATCTACAATATTTAAGGTACTTTCCCTCCATGTGGCATAGCCGTGGGACGCCCTGTATAGCTAAATAAAAAAAAAACTTAAAAGCATCTCTTTGTTTGTTACCTTAAACCGCTGAACAAATAGAGATGAAATTTAGTACGGAAATGCGGCCCCAACAACTATAGTTTTCATCCCCTCAAAAGGGATGAAAAATGTATTACTAAAATGTATAAAAAATGTATTTTGACAAGGAAATGTTTAATATATAATAATTTAATATTTGTGGACAATATTACACCAATCAACCTAGTCCCAAGCTAAGCAAAGCTTGTACTATGGATACTAAGTGACGATATACATACTTATATAGATAAATAGATACTTAAATACATAGAAAACATCCAAGACCCAGGAACAAATATTCGTGTTCATCACACAAATAAATGCCCTGACCGGGATTCGAACCCGGGACCTCCAGCTTCGAAGGCAGGGTCACTACCAACTAGGCTAAAGCGGTCATTGTATTACTTATTATAGTCAGACTTTCTTAAATTGTAAATTAATATTTTGACATGTAAAAGTGCCCTTGTGGCCTATTTGCAGAATAAATGTTTGATTTTGATGAAAATTGGGAATTATGGAAACCCATTAAGTCTGCACCTAAAGTAATTTAATAGCAATTATCTTTTTAAATCAAAAACAAGTTCTAAACAGACGAAATCCAGAGCAAATGCTAGTTAAATATATACCTACTAAGTAAACAGTAGCCAATTCCAAATTAACAATACGATAAAAGCTACTTCCCTGGCCATTATCCCCAAATGCCTTCAAAAAGATCGTATCTCACCAACAATTACAAAGCACTTACGCCCTTCTAGATATAACAACTGATTGCTTATTTTAACTTCAAAGCGATGCCTACGGCGTAGCCCGTAGAGGGTCTACGGCGTAGACAGCTACGAAATGTGACAGGTTTTTAGACCAAAGGTTAGACAGTAGAAATGGGTTTTGGTATTATGTTGACATAAAGGCAATTTTACACAGGGTCAGTAACTGGCGTCAGTCGACTGCCGAGTCAGTGCTGACCTGGCGCTGCCATCGTATAATTGACTCCTCGACTGACGGCTACTAGTTTTATTCAGTTTAGTAAATAGTTAGGAAATTAACGAAGGTATAACTTGACTCAAAGTTAACTAAAACTAGTGGCTCTGTGAGTTGTAGTTTTTTTATCATTTCCAAAATCTGACATTATAAAAAAGATCAATTATGAATATCGAACCGGCTAACAAAATTTCAAGAGAAACGGTTGAAAAGTGCGACCCGTAGAGGAGAACAAACCGAAATTTAGACGCAGAAACTTACAAAATCTTTGAAATAAAAATTGTTTGTGAAAATTTCACGAGAATCGGTTGAGAATTGCATCTAGACGAGAAAACAAACGGAAATCCGGACATACGAAAGCATTTTTGTCGAAGCTGAAGCAGAGACCTTGAAGACGGTGAAACATTATTTATTGTTAAAATACATAACAAAAATATAGAATACAGACGACGGCAATGAGGGACAAAAACAAAAACTGTGGGGCGGAGGGGGAGGTTGGTTAGAAAATCTTGCTTAGTGTAGGATTCCTGCTCCGTCTTCGCAATCGAAGGCCTTGATGTGTCTTCTGGTGCCTCTCACCCTCATGGAGACAGCTCATATGACTGATATTTGTACTTTAACTTTTAGCCAGAAAATTATTTGTGAGTATGGTTTTTCCCATTTGGATGAGCAGAGACCTTCGTTTCACTCGGTCAAAAAAGGAAAACATGGCATAAAAACTGAATTTTTAAATTCGCCCCTCAATTTGTAACTCCGGTTTACCTTGCAAAATCGCCGTTTGACAAACTTGCCAAAAGTCGTTTGCAGCCATGTTTGCGGCACGTTACAATGAGTGTTTGCGAGCTTTTGACTATGCATTAAGCTCAGCTTTTACCTGAGCCGCAGCTTTGAGCTGAGATCGATCTCGCATCCGATACATTAAGAAATTGGGTCAAGCCCCACATTTACACACCTTAACTCAGCGTAGCCATTAGTATCTATAACTGTCAATAAATTACTCTTATACATCCATCATTCTACAAACGTGTTTATAGCATATATGTACTTTTTTTTATACTACGCCGGTGGCAAACAAGCGTACTGTCCACCTGATGGTAAGCAGCCACCGCAGCCTATAGACGCCCGCAACTCCAAAGGAGTCACGTGCGCGTTGCCGAGCCTTTATAAGATTTGAGGATGCACTGTGTTGACAGCAGAAGGAACACATTTAGGTCCCTCGCTCCCAACACAGTGCATCCTCGGGACTTTAATCTTATGTGACATGTACACTTGCATACAAAGCCTACGGGTCAGTAAAATACCGTCATATTTCCTAAAATAGTGCAAACTTGTACATTTTTTAATTCTGTCATGATCTTTATTTAATTTTACAATTAACCCGCAAAAATATCAGTTAAAAATATTAACGTTTTCAGGCTTGAATCGGACTCCTAAAAACCCATGAAAAAAACAATGTTAAATGAGCTAGATATCGCAAAAATCGACCGTTTTGGTGATTGATATTTTTATGATAGAATCCCGGGAATTGCTAATACTTTTGGGTATTACGAAGAATAATAATATCATGTAAATAAAACTAGTGTAAACTATTTTTAAAAACCTATTGCGGTTATTAAATTAAAGTTACTCGAAATTTTTGACCTTGAGTTTATAATTATTGATTTAATCTGTGTGATACATACATAAATAAATATAAAAAATTTAAGATTTGTGGACACACAAATCAACCTAGTCCCAAACTAAGCAAAGCTTGTGCTATGGGCACCAAGTGACGATATACATACTTATATAGATAAATATACACACATGACATGTAATTTATATTGTAATCTTATATTGTGAATAAATGACCCTGAATCTGAATCTGAATAAATTTTTAAATACATAGAAAACATCCAAGACTCAGTAAAAATATTCGTATCCATCGCACAAATAAATGGCCTGATCGGGATTCGAACCCGGGACCTCCAGCTTCGAAGGCAGGGTCACTACCAACTAGGCTAAATCGATCGCCATGAACTGATTTGACCTACAACATACAACTATTCCCGGTTTTTATCCTAAAGGAGGCTGACATCCGCTTTGTTATCTGCTCGCGTAGTTTGTCGTAGGCGCTAGTTTCTGAGCTTCCAATCCAGAGGGAAAAACTATGCTTTGTTGGGAACTTGTTGGGTTTTCCCACTTTCCACTTAATCCTTCAAAGGCTGATGAGATCCTCTATTTTTATAAGGCCTTGTGCTTTTAATCTTAACATGTTTTCTGTTTTCACCTGTTATTGAGATACAATAAAGAGCTTACATGCATACATACATAAATGGGTTTCGAATTACTAAAAATCCAACACAAAATGGACATACGGACAGCAAGGAACGTGATCCTCAAATGGTCTCGCCGGAGGGACAGCAGGGCATTATGCTGAGGGGGGAACATTTCGTGGCAATATGCTTAGTGTATAGTGTAGCGGGACAATACAAATACTCTTTATTGCACACCTCACATAATAAAATAGCACATAAAAAACAAAAAAAAAAGATACAGGGAGACAGAGGCAGAACAACAGGTGGTCGGGGGACCATTTTGTTTTTTTTATGTTATAGGGGGCCAACGAGCAGACGGATCGCCTGATGGTAAGCAATTACCGTCACCCATAAACACCTGCAACACCAGAGGAGTCGCAAGTGCGGCTTTTCAGAAGGGAATACGCTCTTTTCCTAAGGGGTGTGAAGGTCGTATCGGTTGTTCCATTATAATAATAAAGCCATTCATTCCTTAATATCAATACAATTCATGCATTACAATTTATAAACGTTTTAAACATCATTCAATTTTACAATTTCATGTTAAGTACTCAGATATTTATAGATTAATATTATTTTAATTAATTAATTATCACTATATATTCATTGATACACATTATGCTCAGTGTAAATGAAGCGGGTCCATTTTGCTGCAGTACGCTTAGTGTATAGTATAGAGGGACCATTTTGTGGAAATATGCTCAGTGTATAGTATAGCGGGAACATTTCGTTCTAATATGCTTATTGTATAGTGTAGCGGGACCATGTTGTGGCAATATGCTTAGTGTATAGTGTAGCGGGACCATTTCGTTCTAGTATGCTTATTGTATAGTGTAGCGGGACCATGTTGTGGCAATATGCTTAGTGTATAGTGTAGGTTATAAGTAAATAGTTTTTTTATATACAACATTTTGTTCGTATGATAAATTTGTTTTGAATAATCTTGTTATTGTCACGAATAAATTATTTTCATTCTTTCTAAAACAGCTAAGACCACTTCCGCCATCAAGACTTTAAATTTTTAAAAACTGCACTCAGATCAGTTCATCCGTTAGCTACAATCCCACAGGTATATGTGTATATACACAAATACACATATGAATCATAACACTGTTTTGCGATGCGCGTCGAGGATTAAAAATTAACTATCTTCACCAATCTACTCTACATTCCGCAATCCCCCAACGTATTAGTTACCTGCACTGAGCATACAACACACACATACATAACTCACACACACATAAGTATAACATTAGAGAGGGTCTCCTGAGGACCGCCTTGGCGCCATTTTGAAATATTGAAAACTAGACTTGAATATTTACTATTGGCATGTTTCCGATGGAAAATATCTATTTTTAATACTACAGTGATGCTTTCGTGCCGCATGCGGTATGCGAGGTTAAACAGCATGGGCCGGGGTCAGTTCTTGGATGGGTGACCGCTTTGAGTGGTTACTAACTGAGCACTCACGTGCTTTGGAATTTGGAAGGCCCTTTAAGCCGTTTTCTGGCTGCTGTCTATCACAGCAGTCGTTAAGCCAAATTAGAGGTCTTCGGGCGGCTTGAGAACTTCTAACAGTCAAGTTGCCCACTCACTTGACAAGGGTGATCGAAGTTGCACCACGTCCGTAAGGAGTACCCACCGCTACCCGACACTTGACCCCTGGGTGGTCCTAAACGGTGGAACAAAAACTAGCAACAAGGGGAGAAGTTTAGTTGGAAGAGATCCCTTAATCGGATAAGCCGATTTCCACCGGCTTGTCTAATTTTCAGCCAGCCCAGTTATTTTACTACGGTTTATTCTCCATGATAAGAAAGACAAATAAAAAAAGTATAAATATAAAAATATATAAAAGAAATTATTTACGGCTTCCCTGAAGAATCATTCATTTCACTCATCATTATCACCAATTTCTGAGGAGGAGGAAAAAGGAATGAGAAGCCACCAAATTTATGAAAAGATGAGTTATCGTTTCGCACGTTTGTAAGTTATTTTTTAGCTTTAAATTATAATTTTCTACACAATTAAATTTTTTATTAAAATCATAAATCGATCATTAATTACAAAGTCGATTTAAAAACATTCTTTATTGACCATCACGCTTGGTCCAAAATATGGTGAAGTTTCCCATATTTCGGGCACACAAGGACTACTTACTATAAAAACTTCTATGAAATGTGATCCTTAGTGAAATCGGTCAATTTAGTAATACGATAATTGGCCTATTGTAAAAGCTTGTAAGGTCGAATTTTATTGCTCAAATTTTGTTTTGAGTATGCGTACGTGATTGTTTTAATGTAGGTGTGTAGTAATGGGAGAATGTTTTGCAAGTGTGCGTAGTTTCTTTATATGTGTGTTACATCGTGCCCCCAAAATTTGACAAAATATTTTGTTCTGAAAGATGCGCCCAAGGCATCGAGCTTCGAAATCCTAAGTTCGAATCGTGCCATCCCTTTCACTCATATAGTGTATAAGACGAGATTGAAAGGGACGGCAAGATACGTTCGGAGTAGACCCTCTGTCTTAAATGTTCTAAGGCTGCAAGCGTCTCCTGTCTTAAATGCTCTAAGTACGTATATATTATACATTTCAGACACTTAGCCTCCAACGTCTTACGCATTCCGCTAGATGGCACTATCACATTAGACTACAGGATCAATCAAACAACAACTCAACACGAAAAGGACCTAACTCTCTATCCGTTCAATCAAATACCAGCCTAACTTAGTTAAGATAAGGTTGACAATCGCTTGATTGCTTTAGGTCATTGTGATGTTAAGGAATGGTAACTTATCTTAGAAGTGGAATGCGTATTGGAGTCTTAAGCTAATATATATAGGGTTGATATTGGATTGAAGATTGGGGCATGGACAGTGTTTGGGATATCAATCAAATTGTCCTGAAACGTTAGTTTAACCTAATATCGTCTGGTTTCTGGCAAATAATTGGGTTTCGGTTGACAATGTGATGTAATTCGACGCGAATTTCGTGCCATCGGCGGTAACATTACATATGCCGAGAACGTTTTTGGTAAAACTGCCCATGTTGACGGCTAAAAGTAGTTCCATAGTTCAAAACACCAATTTATAAAAATCATTAGCTTCGATGGAGTTAACATAAAATGAAATAAAATTATATGTATATATATATATATTTATAATTATACTTCATATTAATAACGTATTTGTATCATATGACACAAGTCGCACAGTACGCCGTCCCGCACACCCCGCTGGTCACGCTAGCCGCGCCAACTGCATTGCTGAGTGAAGGCCATTTCAGGTTCACATCCTGATGGCACTTGTTTTGTATTATTATTATTCTTTGTCACTTTCAATGTCTACCTACTTTCTCGATGTAATTTTTTTTTGTCTTTATTTTCTTTTTCACTTGTGATGTGCTGATGTGTTACCTGAATAAATGTTATTCTATTCTATTATATTCTATTCATAGCCAAAATAGAATAGAATTCAAATTATAAGCAATACAATTAAATCGCATTAAAAACAACATACGAACCAAACACACACGCAAACACACAGACAAAATACACAATTCTGCACACACATCGGCCATGAACGTAATTTATTTATTTATAATTATCCCTCGAGAACAAAAACAGCTTAAATTTCTGGACTAGCGACCACTCTCTCAGGGACCAGTTTGAAAACCAGCGCTGGGCTGCTAAGCTTGGTACATGCTGAAATTGGGACCCATTTGCCAACTTACACTCAAAGTTTTTCGTATTATAAATTTAGATAGGTTTTTTTTCTCTCTGTTTCATAATTGTTTTTTTTTTCTTTAAGTACCTTGTTTGTCTCACTCAATTGTATCTGTTTTTCTTAATGGAAAATAAAAACATTCTTATTCTTATTCTAAAATGGCGAAAACTGAACACTTACAGTTTCGCTACGTCTGTCCGTCCGTCTGTCACAACCGATTTACTCGGAGACTATAAGTACAATAATTATGAATTTTTCACAAAAAAAAATTAGGTTGGCCACTCCATACAATTAACAGGAGAATGTAAAAAGAAATTCAATACACGTAGGCGTGTGGAGTATTTGTTGACCGAGTGAAACGGAGGTCTCTGCTTCAGCTTCGACAAAATGCTTTCGTATGTCCGGATTTCCGTTTGTTCTCGTCTACAGGTAGCAAATCTCAACCGATTCTCGTGAAATTTCGTGAGCAGGATCGATAGTTATATAGAATTTTTTGTCGAGACGGTTTTTGGAAATTTCCAAAAACAATTTTTTATCAATGATTTTGTAAGTTTCTGCGGGCGAATTTCGGTTTGTTCTGCTCTACAGGTCGCATTTCTCAACCGATTCTCGTGAAATTTTGTGAACAGGTCGGATAAACATATAGATTTTTTTTGTAGAATAAGTTTTTGAAAATTAAAAAATATATATATTTGTTCAACGGTTTGTTCTCCTCTACAGGTCGCATTTCGCAAACGATTCTCATGAAATTTTGTGAGCAAGTCCGGTAATTATATAGATTTTTTTTGTCGAATCAGTTTAATTTTCAAAAACAATTTTTATTTCAATGATTTTGTAAGTTTCTGCGTCAGAATTTCGGTTCGTTCTCCTCTACAGGTCGCATTTTTCAACCTTTTCTCTTGAAATTTTGTTACCAGGTTCGATATTCATAATAATCATAATTGATCTTTTTATAATGTTAGATTTTGGAAATTATAAAAAAAAACTCACTCACGAGGTCTACAGCTCACAGAGCCACTAGTGGATAAACCTTGAAAAATGATAGAGAGGTTACAAAAACTTTTTTTATGTAAGTCAACCATTCGTGAGATTATTAACTGTCAAAGTCGTAAAAAGTTTGTCCCCCCTCTAATTTCCAAACCACGTATTACGGCAGCCCCGACTGATTTTTCTGGGCTTGAAAATATACCTCGCAACCAGTTAACCGTTTATAAAAGATATTTTTATCTCAATGTAATTATTTCCTATAGGGTCGGGGGATGTCTGACTAATTTTCGTAACACAAGCTCGTATCCCGGATTCCGCTTTGGCACCTATATCAAGATTTTGCGTAGGCGCTAGTTTTGTTGTGTTCCAACCCAGAGGCGAAACTAGACATTGTTGGTATTACACTGATTTCCTCACTATGATTTCCCTCACCAAATATATATGACACATCTGCAGATATCAATAAAAAGTGGTTGTCTGTAAAGTCTGTTTACGGACGATAATTTTACTTGATAACGTCATAAGAAAACATTGATGAATTACCCTTTGAGGAGAGAAACCGGTTTGACCGTCAACTGTTTAGGTATAACTTGAAATCATTCAGTTGGCCGCGTTGCATCAAATTAATTCACTGAAAAAGCTATTTTACTGTTCGAACAATAAGGTTCAAAATCTAATAACATTTTTTATAGAAATTCGCTTAACAAGGCTCAGGTTAGGCATACATTACACTTTTTAAAGTTAGCATTCAAACATATGCTCTGCAAGCACCTACTTAACAAGCAAGAAACAGGTTCTGCAGGTTATCTGGAAGAGATCCCTCATAGGGATAAGGTCGCCTTTGTACTCTAATCTTATGTGACATGTATATTGTTATAACATGTTATTGTGTACAATAAAATGCTTACATACATACATACATTAACAAGTCTAGGGAAAAGTAATTCGTTAGTATCCCCTGTACTTATGCAGTTATATATATGTGTATATATATACATATTTGTATGTAATTACTATATATTTACCTATGTATTTGTATATATTATTCCGTGGTAAATCTATTTTAGTTACGAATAAACGTATGTTTATTATTTTGAAATCATTTAACTTTTAATGAATTATTTTCTCATTGCACCCACATTTTTTATACAACGCCGGTGGCAAACAAGCGTACGGTCCACCTGATGGTAAGCGGCCACCGCAGCCTATAGACGCCCGTAACTCCAAAGATTTGGTCCTATGGACGACTAGTAGAGAATGCCCCATGGCATTAAGTCCGCTCTTTGTACTTATATTGTTTGCTCAATACAGTTTAAAAACAGTAAATACATCTAATTCACGCTGCTCCCATCAATTAACTAACATAATACCTTTTTTATTTTTTTTTTCAATTTTTCCCTTATTCTAAATTTTTTTAACAAAATATCGATATCAAAATTTGAGGTCAAGACTAAGTCATTCGGTTTAAATACCGAAAACGTTTATCTCTATATCTACCTACCCCAATAGGATTCGGTTGAAACCGCTCAACCAATCTCACTGGAGCGCAAACGCACACGCGTGGTCGTGCCGGAGGTTTTCCCCTGGATTTTCCCCAGGCTACTCCAACCGCGCACTCCTATCGCTTTATTCGGCCCGGCCTATAAAGCCTATAAAATTTAGTTTAGGTATTTATATATATATACATTTTAATTTTGGTTGTGAATATATTTTTGTGAATTAATTTTTTGTCAATTAATTTAATTTGTATGATCCTAGTTGGTCGAAATAAATGATTATTATTATTATTATTATAAAGCCACAGTCAGGTTAAAAAAAAAGGATATGGGTGTGAGTAGGTATATGTATGTAAATTGAAGAAATACTCACAAATAGGCACCCGTTTTCTTAAAAAGAGACATGATCTGGCTTAAACGAGCTGCACACCACATGTACGTATACGCCTCGTTGAACCAGACCAGGTGGGGTATAATCTTATTTAATTATTTATTTATTTAAACTTTATTGCACAAAATACACAAATTGTACAAATGGCGGGCTTAATGCCAAATGGCATTCTCTACCAGCTAACCATTGGGCTAAACAGATATTTTCTTATTTATTTATTTTTTACTTTATTTTATTTTTTTCTTGTTTTATTAATTTACTAAAAAATGATCCGTTAGACTCTCTCACTTTGCTAAATTGTAAATTATTATCTCTAACATACATTTATTGCATAAAATACACAAATTGTACAAATGGCGGGCTTAATGCCAAATGGCATTCTCTACCAGCCAACCATTGGGCTAAACAGATATTTTCTTATTTTTTTCTTTTCTTGTTTTATTAATTTACTAAAAAATGATCCGTTAGACTCTCTCACTTTGCTAAATTGTAAATTATTATCTCTAACATAGATTAAGTCTTTTTGTTTACTAACAAACTATGGACCACTGATGTCTGATAATAAACGTTTTTTTTTTAATTTTTTTATCTGTGTTGAGTGACAGATAAAAAAATTTACTTATACTCCATTTTTTAAAAGGTTCTATCTGTCGTGCGATTTTAAGCCGTCGTCTACCGGCAAAAAATAAACAATAGCATATTTTTATTATGTTATTTCTTTTTTTATGGTCACGGGGATCCCAGGGACCGGTAGGAGACGGAAAATCAATACTGACACTTAGAAACGTCACAAACCAGTTACTGATGTAAAATTAGTACAATGTAATCCTCAGACATACCAAATAATCGAATAAATATGTGTGTAAATTACCGATAAAATAACAATCTTTAAAAAACCAGGTGTAGACATTTTTGAATTATTAATGTCAATAAAACTTTGACACATTGGTCATTCTACTTTTTCGTGGCCAGTTTTCTATTACAAATTATACCACTAATAGAAATAATACTAATAAAAGGAATTAATAGGTAAAAATACTTAAATATTAACATATTCCTGTAAAAGTTGGGTAACACAGTGATAAAAACCATTTCTTCATACAAACGTTGAGACATGCAAAGACCACTGAGTTACTCGATTTATGGATATTAGCTGTGGTTCTTATATTACCAAAACTATCGGAAGTGATACCGCAATTAAACCTCTTTCTAAATAACGATACAAAAATATGAAGTGAGGGCCAAGTATTCCAAAATCTGCATTAAAAAAAGTGTCTGAAAATTATGTACATGAAAAAGTAGAAAGGCCCAATTGTATTTTTTCGTTCGGCTTTTGTTAATACTATCAATGCATTCTTTTGTTTATCAATTCATACATAATTTTCTTTTCATACCGTACATTTTAACCCCATTTTATCACAGATTATAATAACAAAACATATAGGTAGGTAACGCTGAAAAGAGACACCCTAAACAAAGGTTAAACATTCAGTTCACAAACGAAAAAAACAGGTCGGAATTGATTTAATCAACAATACAGCATAATTTTATAACAAAACTAAAAAAAAAAAAAAAAATACAATAATTAACGTCAATACCATTAGGAATCGAGACAGGCCAAAAATGTATGGCAGTTACTTAAAATAAATAATTAAAAAAAAGTAACTATATTTTTTACCACATTGTCCTTTGACATAATTATGAACCGAACCGGTATGTATAGAAATAGCTACGGCTTATGCAAATGGCTGAACAAGACAATCCAAAGCCGAAAAGTATTAAACGACAACTACGGAATAAAAAAAAATATTAAGAAAAAGTCAATAGCGAATTGGTTTTTTGATATGTTATTTTCGAACGATGCCCTTTCATGCAATAGGGCTGGACAAATTTATTCAGATTCAGAACATCTTAAACGACTACATCGCAATAAAAAAACTGTTTTAATATCAAAATTCCGATAGCAAACTGGTTTTTTTTGAGAAATTATTTTCTAGAGATCTTTTGTCTTTGTTTGGTACTTACATCGTTTAGGATCCAACGCCGCTGCGGAACAAAGGATGTGGTGCAACCATACCCTTCGGTGGAATAACAGCCTAAACACCACATATGACTCGGTATCGCTAGTAACAATGAAAACCACTATACATTTTACGGGAAAACGGAAAATTAAACTAATTTTACACACGGCCACATATTCTAATAATTTTTATATTAAAAAACGGATATAATAGCTTGTTTTTAGCGCAATTGATTTTTTAATTGTTTTTTTTTTGTATTTTTTTTTAAAGCAACGTTGTACGCACCTCTACGAGCGTTGGAAACACACTGAATTCCCTGCAGGAAGGCAGTATGCATCGATTCGGCGTAGCTCTGCCTTTATAACAGTCCCGCTCTAGCTTATGGATGCCCTGTCTCGCTCCCGCGTGTACGGCGGGCGAATTTTGGCAGCAAAATGTTAGTAAATTTAATTACTAGTGTTTGAGCATAGTTTTTTTATCGATTGCCATAGTTTGTACTATTGAGTAATATTTAAATGTTCTTAGTGATATTAAAGGTGGGTTTTTGATGTATAATGTTATATTACAGTATAGTATCATCCTCCTAGTATCTCGTTGTCTGTAATCTAAGATTCCCGAGATCTGCTTTCGCATCTTAATCGCAAGATTTGTCGTAGGCACTAGTATTACTAAAGCGACTGCCATCCAGGGATCGGATACCGGTATTTTCTCGATAGAAAAATACCGGTATTATTACGGTCACCGGTTCATTATTTCATTTTTAATGGGACAATCTAATTATACGACGTTGTTACCTAAATACATGATTCAGCCCTACGTAAAGAGCAAAAATCCAAAATATTGGGCTAATTCAGGATTTTTTTAAAATACCGGTATCGGTCCCTGCTGCCATCTAACCTCCCAAGTCAGAGTGAAAACTAGACCTCTTTTGGATTAGACCGGTTTCCTGATGACGTTTTCTTTCACTGAAAAACTACTAAATGTCAAATGATAAATATTTCATTTTCATTTCATTTCATTTATTAGCCATATTATAACATGATCATTAATTACATGGTATGTCAGTAAATACAATAATGATTTAGTCACTGTGTATATAAAACAAGATCTTAACCTGACATCTTATTATACACTATTTTATGCAAATAAAGTTACTTAGTTACTTACTTTGATCTTAATTCTAAAATATGACATACTAGTATCTAGTCCCAATTTATATTTTTATGTTTTTAAGGGTCAAATATTCATTAATGGAATAAAACGCATGTTTTTGGAAAAATGTTTTACAAGTGCGTTTAAAACATTTGAATGGCAAGTTTGTAATATGGATAGGTAACTTATTATAAAATTTAATCTTTATAAAAATACTCGGCTTTTCACATTTTCTTAATCTAAGTGTTGGAAGTATCAGTTTGCTCTTGTTTCTGGTATTGTAGCTGTGGCAATCAGAGCGTTTATTTGTTTTAAAAAACCCGTTGGTCAACTTTACGCCCGTTTTTTCCCACAAACTGGAAAATGAAATAATTGAACTCCATTCTGCAGTAGGCCGCAATGGTACTTTTATAAATCAAAAACTACTAGCATTTCTCATGAGACCACTGCCGAGGAGAAACGCCGAAAGGCCGAAAGAAACTCGACAGTCAGCCATTTTTTCCCAGATATATTTTTAAACATATATATATATTAGAGGACAATCTTACACAAATCGAACTAGCCCCACAGTAAGCTCAAGAAGGCTTGTGTTATGGGTACTAGACGACGATATATTTAATAGATATAAATACTTAAATACATAGAAAACATCCAAGACTCAGAAACAAATATTCATGCTCATCACACAAATATTTGCCCTGACCGGGATTCGAACCCAGGACCATCAGCTTCACAGGCAGGTGCACTACCCACTAGGCTAGACCGGTCGTCCAAATTTTTAATCACAATCACAATACTTAACCTACTTTAGATAAGTCAATCAGTATGTCAACAACAAAAAAACAAAGATGTAGTAAATTTTAGTTATCAAAATATACATTAATCAATTGCGAAGGCTTGTTATGCCTTATCGGTACTTTCTGAGACCTGCGGGGTAATCACGTAACTTTTTTCGTACCGTTAGGTAGATTTTAATGTCAATTTTTAATTCTGTTGGGTGTCACGTAACTTTTGTACTACCGTTAGGTAGATTTTAATGTCAAGTTTTAACTGTCAGCTCATACATTATTGCGTTTAAAGACATAGTTGCTATTAGAATTACGATTTGAAACGGGATATTTACCATGCATGTTTGTAAAATAAATAAAATAAACATAAATATTTGTGGACAATCTTGCACAAATCGACCTAGGCCCAAACTAAGCAAAGCTTGTACTATGGGTACCAAGTGACGATATACATACTTATATGTATATATATTATATATAGATAAATAGATACTTAAATACATAAAAAACATCCAACACTCAGAAACAAATATTCGTGTTCATCACACAAATAAATGCCCTGACCGGGATTCGAACCCGGGACCTCCAGCTTCGTAGGCAGGGTCACTATCAACTAGGCTAAAGCGGTCGTCATTTGTATTTTTAAGTTCCCGATATTTCTGAACTGACGTGCTGCGAGTTTTAGTTGTGGTCTACCCACACATAGCGATCTACCCTCTTCCTGGTTCGCTTTTTCTAATGTAAATGACCATGTAAGCTTGAAATCTTATATAGTTGCTATTGTAACGGTATAGTTGTTATATATATCACACCTCAGACTCGGTTGAAACCGCTCAACCAATCTCACTGGAGCGCAAACTCTTAGAGTATTCCAGTGTACCAAACCACACGCGTGGTCGTGTCGGAGGTTTTCCCCTGGATTGTCCCCAGGCTTCTCCCCAACCGCGCACTCCTATCGCTTTACTCATACTCATACTCATTTTATTGATAAAATATAAAAAAAAAAATTTTGCCCGTGTGGTTGCCGGGTAAGAATTGCGCCACCCCATCTCTTCCCGTGGGTTTCGTAGGAGGCGAATAAGGGAAAATCGGAGGGTGGGCAGCAGCATCCTTCGATCATTACCACCATCAAACTGCGGTCGCCAACCCGCTTGCCAAGCGTGGCGACTATGGCAAATCCCCCGCAAGGGAAAAATTAAAAACATGCCCAAATTAAACCAAGACCCCTAGTCCCCGGCGGCCCCGCTATTCCTGGCTCCGGTAGCGGCCATGGTAACGGCGGGGCAGGGGGTGCTACAGTGAATCCCCGGCAGAGACCCGGCTACCAAAACCGACGACCCTTGGCCCTGGCAACATTTAACTGCCGAACACTGCGGACCGACGAGAAACTGCTGGAACTGGAGGAAGAATTGAGCAAGATACGTTGGGGAATCGTAGGGTTATCAGAAATCCGTAGAGAGGGGGAGGATACGATAACCCTGAAGTCCGGTAACTTGCTTTATTTCCGGGAGGGCGACCAACAGTCCCAGGGAGGTGTCGGGTTTATCGTCCACAAGTCCCTCGTAAACAGCGTGGTGAAAATCGAGAGTGTGTCGACCAGGGTAGCGTGCCTTGTACTAAGAATGACCCAACGGTATTCGTTGAAGGTCATACAGGTTTACGCACCGACCTCGACGCACTCCGACGATGAGGTGGAAGCTATGTACGAGGATATTTCCAGAGCCATTCATAGCTCCAAAACTCACTTCACAGTTGTTATGGGGGACTTCAACGCTAAACTGGGCAAACGGGACGGTGAAAAGCTGAGAGTGGGGCAATTTGGAGTGGGGCGAAGGAATCACCGGGGACATCTACTGGCTGGTTTCATGGAGAAGGAGGGACTCTACATGATGAACTCCTTCTTCAGGAAACGTGAGCATAGGAAATGGACCTGGATGAGCCCGGATGGTGCAACGAGGAATGAGATAGACTTTATCATGTCGACGAAAAAGCATATATTTAATGATGTCTCTGTGATCAACGCGGTCAAGACGGGCAGTGATCACCGTATGGTACGAGGCACATTAAATATTCAGTTCAAGCTAGAGAGAAGTCGATTGATAAAGTCTACGCTCCGCCCGGCACCAGCCCAACTACAAAACCCCGAGAGCTTTCAACTCGAATTGCAAAACCGTTTCGAATGCCTAGGGAGCGACGTGGACGAAAACAACGATGGGTTTGTGGAAGCTGTCCATACGGTCGGGTCCAAGTTCTTCAAGACCCGTCGTAAAAAGGTCCAGAAGATCTCTGACTTCACTCTGAAGCTCATGGATGTAAGACGTGAGATGATCCTGCAGTCTCCAGATGATGCATCTCGCTTTCGGCGGCTCAACAGACAGATCTCGAAGTGCCTGAGGCGCGATTTACGCCGATTTAACGGGTGCGCCAAAGTTCACATAAAATTGCTACTTCGATTATTGGAAGTCCGGAAATGTTTGTTATATAATTTTATATCATAATGATCATTACTTATAACTTGTCTTTGCGCATAAAAATCGTAACACTGAATCATTCATGTTAATAATGTCAATCATAATAAATATCTGTAATACTAATGTTAATTTTCATTTATTTTTAAAATATAACGATTTTAAATAATAAAATTTTAAATCATATTTATTTTTTAACAACGACAAATTAGTAATAAAAATTTATATAATATTTATTTTCAACTTTACCTGGTTTTATTCATAAACTGTCAGGTATCTTCCACACCACATTCAACTTGCTATCAAAATAGAAATACAGTCCCAGAGTCGGGATAGGTACGACGACGAGCGAAGCGAGGAGGAGTGTTAGGTGTCTTTTTTTCCTCAGAGCGGAAAAAGGAGCCCCGCGAAGCGGGGCTCCGTCGACTTCTTGGCGGGCCGAAATCGCTTAATAAGTGCGTACCCACAACGTACTACGAAAAATCGCTGTGTACGTTCCAATACACCCATACTTTATATGTTATGCTTTCAAATACTTATACAATATAAGTTTATAATTATTAAGTTTATTTTAAAAATCATTATGAGTTGTGATGAATAGTTGGAAATGACATTATGTTGTTAAAAAATCTGCCTAAATATAATTATGAGTAATGATGTTGGTAATACAAATGTATATACAACAAATTTGTAGGCAAAAAAATTATGACAAATGATTACTATGATCAAAAAGCGTTATTATGAAAAATAATATGACAAGTAATGTTATGTGAGCCAATATGCACCCCGATTTAACACTAACTGTGTTGAAGAGGCTATTGAGCGCAACAGAGGCTCTAAGGTTTTCGCTAGAGATCTGTCTGTTGGTCAGAGCCAGATGACTAAGCTGAAGACCGACGATGGCAGGATCATTTCTTCCAAACCTGAGCTTCTGCGTGAAGTTGAAAGGTTCTATGGGCAGCTATACACAACCACCCGAAGACCCGTCGTTGATCTAGCCAAAGACCCTAGAGCTAGATTAACCCGACATTATACCGAAGATATCCCGGACGTCAGCCTGTATGAGATTAGTATGGCTCTCAAACAGTTGAAGAACGGCAAAGCCCCGGGTGACGACGGAATTACAGCCGAAATCCTGAAGGCGGGCGGTAAACCTGTCCTCAGAGCCCTTCAGACGCTGTTTAATTCTGTAATTCACGAGGGGCAAACGCCGCAAGCATGGAACAGAAGTGTGGTGGTACTTTTCTTCAAAAAAGGCGATAACACTTTGCTGAAGAATTATAGGCCCATCTCACTTCTGAGCCATGTTTACAAGCTGTTTTCGAGAGTCATCACGAACCGTCTCGCGCGAAAAGGCTACAGTACCGTAGACCACATACATGCCTTGCGGCAGGTTATACAGAAGACCGAAGAGTATAACTTGCCACTTTGTTTAGCATTTGTGGACTACGAGAAAGCCTTCGATTCGATCGAGACTTGGGCTGTACTGCAGTCTCTCCAGAGGTGCCAAGTTGACTACCGGTATATCGAAGTCCTAAAGTGCCTGTACGAAAACGCCACCATGTCCGTCCGACTACAGGACTGGGAAACAAAGCCTGTTCCACTGCAGCGGGGAGTCAGACAAGGAGATGTGATCTCTCCGAAGCTCTTCACCGCTGCACTGGAGGATGCTTTCAAATTTCTGGACTGGAAAGGACGAGGCATCAACGTAAATGGCGAGTACATTACTCACCTTCAAATTGCTGACGACATTGTAGTCATGGCTGAGACCATGGAGGACCTCAGTACAATGCTCGTTGATCTCAGCAGAGTTTCCGATCGAGTTGGTCTGAAAATGAACATGGACAAGACGAAGATCATGTCTAATGCCCATGTCGTACCAACTCCCGTAATAATCGGCGGCTCGGCGCTCGAAGTTGTTGACGAGTACGTATATCTGGGACAAACAGTCCAGTTAGGTAGGTCCAACTTCGAGAAAGAGATCACTCGTCGAATCCGACTCGGCTGGGCAGCATTCGGGAAGCTTCGCAGTGTATTCTCGTCCAGTTTAACGCAGTGCCTCAAGTCAAAAGTCTTTGACCAGTGTGTGTTGCCAGTGATGACATATGGATCCGAGACATGGGCGCTAACGATGGGCCTCATAAGAAAGCTCAAGGTCACCCAAAGAGCAATGGAAAGAGCTATGCTCGGGGTTTCTCTGCGTGATAGAATTAGGAATGAAGCTATCCGTAGCAGAACTGGGGTCACCGACATAGCCTTCAAAATTGCGAGACTAAAGTGGCAGTGGGCAGGGCACATTGCTCGCAGGACTGACGGTCGATGGGGCCAGAAACTGCTTGAGTGGCGTCCACGCACCGGAAGACGAGCTGTCGGTAGGCCTCCGACAAGGTGGAGTGATGACCTGGTGAAGGCCGCGGGAATCCGGTGGAAACAAACGGCACAGGACCGGTCTAAATGGCGAGCCTTGGGGGAGGCCTATGTTCAGCAGTGGACGTCTTTCGGCTGAAATAATGATGAAGCCAGTAGACAGTAGTAGCAGCTACGCCGTAGACGTTCGTAGACGTGCTACGAACAGTGCTACGACTTGTGTTAAAGCACCAGACATTTTAAACCCATTCCAGGCCAAAGAAGGCTACTTGTGCTACCCGGGCGTCTATAGGCTGCGGTGCCTGCTTACCATCAGGTGGACCGTACGCTTGTTTGCCACCGGCGTTGTATAAAAAAAAAAAGATTTTCTATGGTATAACAACTATCGGAGCCATAATACAATAATGTACTGCGTCAGGTATGTAATACCTACAGCAAATTTCCAAACCACACGCGTGGTCGTGTCGGAGGTTTTCCCCTGGATTTTCCCCAGGCTACTCTCCAACCGCGCACTCCTATCGCTTTATTGTGGCCTATAAAGCCACAGTCAGGTTCAAAAAAAAGAAAAAAAAAACGCAAACCATTTAGTATTGTGGGTGACACGAGCTACGTCATCAGCCAGCATCAGCCTCTCCATCGTATGTGGACGTAAGTGTGAGTGTCGACCTTGGCCAGACCTTTTTTTCTTAGACCATTGGGCCCGGCCTATAAAGCCGCAGTCAGGTTAAAAAAAAAACTATGGTATAACAACTATCGGAGCCATAATACAATAATGTACTGCGTCAGGTATGTAGTACGGCAAATTTCCAAACCACAAGTGGTCGTACCGGAGGTTTTCCCCTGGATTTTCCCCAGGCTACTCTCCAACCGCGCACTCATATCCCTTTATTGGGCCCGGCCTATACAGCCACACTCAGGTGCAAAAAAAAAAAAAACGATCGTATGCGGTCGTAAGTATGAGTGTCGACAGTGACGTATGTAATGTCACGATCCGAATTGTCAGTCCTTATTTTCTTAGACCATAGCCGGCCATATTTAATCATGATCGGCATGTAATCGTAAGTTGATGCAACCGGCCCCACGCGTATCTTTATTTCGCAGGAAAACTGTTCCGCTAAAACAAACAGAATACCACAGTATTTATATATAAGATATATAGAAACGTATTAAATAATAGACAAACAAACGGATTGTCATCCCGTACGTGACTACCGTTGACAAAAAAGACTCCATATTATTTTTTCTTTTTATTTTATTATTTTATTTTATTACGGACATGGCCGAGATACAGAACGTTAGGCGCAAAGTAGAGGTAAACAATACAATACAATACAAATACTCTTTATTGCATAACCTCAACAAAAAAAAACACAGTACAGTACATAATTACAATGAGTAGAGGCAAACAACAGGCGATCTTATCGCTAAAGGATCTCTTCCAGACAACCTTACGGTAGCGGAAATCAAATCAAGCATTATGATTCATGGTAAGTGATGCATGAGAGATAGTATATAGAACCTACTAAAAATCTGTTAATACTAAACTAATCATAAGATAAATACATACATAAATATATACATAAATACATACACATATATACAGTCAGCCACAAAGTCTAAAGGAGTTAAGCTATGTAGTGTCATGGGAGAGACAAATAGTGAACTTCTAGTTGTTTTTAAACAACATGCGGCCTTGTCGCTAAATCTCTTCGAAACAACCTTTGGGTAGCGGAGATAATATATGACCATCTCGCCCGGTAGTGGTATTATTATTTAATGTCGAATCTGTACCTCTAGTATAGGTTTCTCGAAACAAAACACAACGAGGGCTATCGCGTATGAATTCGTCGCTAAAGGCGCTAGTGTAGCGTGGGGTCTCCGAAACGTCAAATGTCACTCTTTGTAGTTGCGCTACGCGGATTAATATCTAATTGGAACAATATGGTGACTATTTTGCAATACCTGAGCTTCATTATGGCAAATGTGAGTTACGGGTCAATGACTGTCAGGGCTTTGAGACAGTTTTGTCTTTCGGAAACTTATTTCCTCCTTTTTTTCCGAACAAAACGGGACCGCACTACAATGCGGTATGTTCGATATTTTTACGGTACGGGTTTAATGTATTGAATATGATTTAAGTGTAAACTTCGTTCTCATGTCCATAATAAACAATAATAATTTTCGACAGCTGGACCTTACTCGACAGTGGCGCCAACTGGTGAGCACAAAAACGATAGCCCCCATTGAACGCGTTTGCGTTTCGTTTTGCTTACCAGGAAGCAGTTACGACCAAAGTCCACCAGAGGCGCCACTTGCGTAGCCATGCAAATTGAGATTTTACATTGTATTTTCTTTGTTCATACATTTGACACATCACAACACCTATAAAACATGCAGGACCCATAGAAATCACTACAGAATATAAAACATCGTATTTCATTTTATTTATTACTAGCGACCCGCCCCGGCTTCGCACGGGTGCACTATCTAATGGATGTTATTATACATATAAACCTTCCTCTTCAATCACCCTATCTACTAAAAAAAACCGCATCAAAATCCGTTGCGTAGTTTTAAAGATTTAAGCATACATAGGGACATAGGGATATAGGGACAGAGAAAGCGACTTTGTTTTATACTATGTAGTGATAAGCCGTTAACTATTGACCACCGGATTTGTTTTTACAACTGACAATGACCCAATTGCTTACCATCAGGCGATCCGTCTGCTCGTTTGCTCGTTTGGCCTGAAGTATACAATAAAGTACCCAATGACATAAAAAATATTGAAAATGACACAACCTTTTGTTACAAATTCAAAAAATGACTTACCGCCCAGGCGTTTTATAATATGTCAGAATTTTATAAGACGAATAATTATGTAAATTTAATATAAAATCAATTATTCAATTTCTTTTGACATTGTATTCTAATTAACATTTTAATTCTGACTTCTTAGTTGATAATTATTATTCTACTTTATTTATAATCATCTTAAAATGTATTTAATTAAATCTTTGACATACCTATTCAATTTAAAATGTTTGACATGTAAAATTTTATATTTTATCAATGAAATGAGTATGAGTATGAGTATGAGTATAACATAAAAAAAGCTTATACTGGTTAGTTCTTGCTGACGCTACACTTGTGGAGGAAAGTGATGGCAGCGTTCCGTCTCTAATTCGGCGTTCCCTTATCCACAAATACTTTATTAATTTATGTTTAACTAGACGTTCCCGCGGCTCCACCTGAGTAAATAAATTATTTGAATTTATTATATTTCAACACGCACTTTATTGAATAGGTTAGGGTAGGTATACCAGGATTTATCGTCAATTAAATACTGAATAACGGTTAAATAAATTTCATTTATTTTAATTTTATTTTTACACTTGGAAGCTAGAACACGTCTATAAAATACATAAATAAATATTAGAGGACAATCTTACACAAATCGAACTAGCCCCACAGTAAGCTCAAGAAGGCTTGTGTTATGGGTACTAGACGACGATATATTTAATAGATATAAATACTTAAATACATAGAAACATCCAAGACTCAGAAACAAATATTCATGCTCATCACACAAATATGTGCCCTGACCGGGATTCGAAGCCAGGACCGTCAGCTTCACAGGCAGGTGCACTACCCACTAGGCTAAACCGGTCTACGAGTAAACTCTTGATCAAAGTGAGGCAAGGAGGAGTGACTAAAAGATCTGAACAGAGAATGAATTGAACTAAACATTCACTCAATCAATCGGTCGTTCATTCCTTTAACAAAGTAGTCAAATCAGTTACCTTTTATTTACAGGATATTTTAATTTTTGTATATTAAAATATAATAAAATCAACACACTTGGCCGGTTTTCAGGGTTCCGTACCAGAATGATCTAAACGGAACCATGTTGTTGTCACTCACGCGTCCGTCCGTCTGTCACACAGGTTCTTCAACCAAACGGTTGGCGCTACAGTCTTCAAATTTTCACAGTAACAAATAACAAATCTAAAACAAATATCGGCAAGAACTTAAGAGGCCTTATAAGTTTATAATGTTTTGATTTCAAATTATGACAAAAGTATTGATCATACCAATAAAGTTATTAAAGGCTATGATAATTTTATTAAAGTTTTAGATAGTAACATAGCCATCTTTTGGTTTTATTGTGTGTAGTTGAATTTAAGCGGAAAAAACAAGTTTTTAGCTTGAAAATGGTCGATTTGAAGTGATGTTTGAAACGATATTTCTTAATGAAAAATCCAAAACATACATTAAAAGTTTATGACATAAGGTCGCAATAGTCCTGTTCTAGATAGTAACATTGAGAAAATGTCAACATGCGTGTCAATTCAAACAGAAAATGGCGTAAATATACGAGCGTTTTTAACTGATAAGGACCCTTAATCTCTAATAGAATAGTAAAGGCAGTGTGTTGGTTCCGGACATCATTGCTTAGATTAGTTATTTGTTATTTTAAATGCATGTTATTTAGATATACCGCGAAAAGGAACGTTTTCGTTAGCGATAGTTTTCGTTAGGGTAGTTTTTCTCGTTTTTTGACATTTATAAAAAGCCAGTTGAAGGTATATCGCTTTTGATGGCTGCTCGCGGCTGCACGCGCAAGCCCGTTCGTCGCGCTAAAAAATATCGCAAATATACTTCGATAACCCTTTCATCAGCCAGTACAGCATCAGCTCGTCATCGTGGACTGTCGGTACCGACTCATCAGTTCGAGGGCAGAATTGTGGTGAGTTGGCCTTCATCTTGATTTACTTTCACTGGCATTGATTATTAAACAGATAGCTTTCGTTTCGCTAAAAAAAACAATTTCCCTACTCGAGGGCGATTGTACACAGTGTTAATCAGTTTAAAAACAAACTTGACAAACTAAGATCTAAGCAGTGTTAACCAGTGCCAAGTGAACTGTGATTTAGACGTATCAGCGTCAGCTGCCTGTCCTATATATAATAATAATTGTAAGAAATTTTTTACAAACCGATTCAGAAGCACCTACTTCAACCATACCATCCTCTCGCTCACGCGCAACCTTACTAACGACCCTAAGTACCATGGTACAATAATATACTTCGCCAGGTATGGCAAACGGAAACGTCGGTTAGTAGTGTGGGTGACACGACCTTCGGACTCCCTGCTATCGATGGTTCTCAAACTTTGTATTTTGGGGAAAAATAGTTGTCTTACTTAAAAAATAGGATATAAATTATATTAAACGACTGTATAAAAAACAAAATTACAACCATTACAAAAAAAGGTATGGCATCTGAGGGGCTACCGCGACTGAAATCTCCCTCTCTGCCGCACGAATAAGCAAGTGTGACAGAGAGGGAGATATTCGAACTTCGTTCGTTTTCGGTCCAGCTATATTCAATCAGTATAACAACATGACACAACGATTGCGGTTTTTTGCAAATAATAGGTTGATATTCCAATTGTCGAGTATCGGCTTAGCCACATCACTATTCTTATCATTTAGTGTCAAAATTATATTTTGAGTGTATAAAAAGGACTCGAACAACATTAAAATGCACAAATTAAGAAAACAAAGATTTTTACGTAGTATGGTGTACCATTTTTTTTCGTTGTTTTCAATCCACAATAGCGAAGCCATTCGTTGGCTACTGACTCGTTTTGTGGAATTGAAAGAAAACAATAAGGTCCCGCCTTTAAAACTTCTACTCTTACAGTTCCGAATAGAACAGACTACCATTTTAAAATCTGGCCTACCTCAACTCTTATTAGCAACGGCACCGCAAAAAAGTTTGGCAATTACTGCTTAAACTGACACCGACCGAGAGCGATATATGCAATTCAGTACATCCGAGCGAGATCGCGGTTAACGTCAAAGCGACTGACATGCCGCTCGTATGTGTGAGTAAGCGCTGTTGCCAGTAGTGTATTATGATACTCCCTGACTTCCATGTATTCTGTGAGTATTTTATTAAATTATTAAGTACATTCATGTTCAACTTGACCTATTTTGTGTGCTTAAACAAGTAAATGCCAATTTTAATGCGTAAACAATTTATTTTGCATGATAACGGCAGATTTTTTTTCCTTAGTTATCCGTTTTGTTACTATAAAGTGGCAACTCGACCTCGTGTCACGATCCTTATTGTCAGACCTTGTTTTCTTAGACCATGCTAAGTACCACCGTAATGCCTACTTTGTTAACTACTGAACCACTTACCACACAAACTGCTACACCACCACTTTCATTAGTTAATGAAGAAATATAGAATATAAGACATATGCCTTAGGATATTTAGAATATAAGGTACACATATATAAGGAAATGTAGAATGAATATATATATATATATATAAAAATATGTAGAATATAACATATATACACTTACCTGATATGCACTTGGCTTAGGCCCGTGCATAGCAGTATACCGGTTAAAACCGAGAAAAAAAAAAAAAACCTGCATAATAATAATAATAGTATAAGCATCCGTGCCATACTGATATAACAAACAGAACGTAGGTATGCAACATGGCCGACCTGTAGTTAAGAGCGCTTTAATAAAACATAACAGGTCCACTCGCGCCACTCGTAAATAATTATGATTGTTTAAATTTAACGATAGATATCTAAAAAAGGGGGCCGCTACGTACTGTATTTTGTATAAAACGTAACAGGTCCACTCGCGCCACTCGTAAATAATTATGATTGTTTAAATTTAACGATAGATATCTAAAAAAGGGGGCCGCTACGTACTGTATTTTGTATTTAAGTACGTTTTGAATCCATCAAACTAGTTATTACGTTGCTGGATTCGTCAATCTATGCGTTCAAAGTTAAAACGGCCACCGGTGTGAAGTTAGCAGCCAAAGTTAGCGGCCGCCTATAACCCGACCAGATTAAGAAGTCATATTTTATTATGGTCCATATTCTTCTAAAAAAAGAATCTAAGAACACTCCAAACCCATACAAAATATTAGAAATTTCAAAATACTTAAAATAATGATTATCACGTATAGGTATGTACATGAAATAAATTTGGCCGCTAACTTTTCGATATAGCGGCCGGTGTCGTTTTCATTACAGTATATCTTAATTTCTCGTCAGAAAAAGATCGTAACGAGATAGCTAATGCAAAATATATCCAGCCAGCTGTAGAAGGCAGAAAGTGGGTTAAGGCATATGTGTCCTAAGAAACTTGCCTGTTTCTTAGGACACATGGCTTTCACACACTATGGAGACTTGAAAGGCGGCGAGCAAGGTTCTGTGGACATCACACTCGATTAAGTCACAGCAAAAGCTTTAAAAAAAAAATAGTTTCAGAGTGTATACTCGATTACTTAGCAGGGTAAATGAGTCAAGAACAAGTCCTATCAATATTTTCAAAGATATTTTAGAAAAGACTGGCTGCCATCAACTTAGACGGCAGGCGAGTAATTGCTGATAACTAATTCATAAAGAAAATTTATCTAGCTACAAAACAACACCATTCTCAGAGTGGCACCCGATCGTTAAGTGGGGTAAATGAGTCAGGAACTGTGTACATAAGAAAATTTATCAATGCTTTCAGTAAAGGTTGGCAGCCAGCACCTTAGACGGCAAGCGAGTAGATTCTGATCATTCAGTCGTATAGATATTTCTCCTGGCTACAAACAGAAACTATTTCCAGAGTGGCACCCGATCCTTAAATAAGGTAAATGATCCAGGAACTGTGTAGTAAAGAAAATTTTTAACAGAAAGGATTGGCTGCCAGCACCTTAGACGGCAAGCGAGTACTTTCTGATAACTAATTCGTAAAGGACATTTATCTAGCTACAAAATGACATCATTTCCAGAGTGGCACCCGAACGCTTATTGAGGTAAATGTGCCCAGAAATATTCTATTCAACATTTTCAAAGATATTTTGTGTAAATGATTGGCTGCTAGCACCTTAGACGGCAGGCGAGTAATTTCTGATAAATAATTCGTATAGACAATTCTCATAGCTACAAAATAAACCTATTTTCAGAGTGGCACTCGATCATTAAAAGGGGTAAATGCGTCAAAAACTGGTCCTATCGATAATTTCAAAGATATTTCAGAAAAGACTGGCTGTCATCAACTTAGACGGCAGGCGAGTAATTGCTGATAACTAATTCATAAAGAAAATTTATCTAGCTACAAAATAACACCATTCTCAGAGTGGCACCCGATCGTTAAGTGGGGTAAATGAGTCAGGAACTGTGTACATAAGAAAATTTATCAATGCTTTCAGTAAAGGTTGGCAGCCAGCACCTTAGACGGCAAGCGAGTAGATTCTGATCATTCAATCGTATAGATATTTCTCCTGGCTACAAACAGAAACTATTCCCAGAGTGGCACCCGATCCTTAAATAGGGTAAATGAGTCAGGAACTGTGTAGTAAAGAAAATTTTTGACAGAAAGCATTGGCTGCCAGCACCTTAGACGGCAAGCGAGTACTTTTTGATAACTAATTCGTAAAGGACATTTATCTAGCTACAAAATGACATCATTTCCAGAGTGGCACCCGAACGCTTATTGAGGTAAATGTGCCCAGAAATATTCTATTCAACATTTTCAAAGATATTTTGTGAAAATGATTGGCTGCTAGCACCTTAGACGGCAGGCGAGTAATTTCTGATAGATAATTCGTATAGACAATTCTCATAGCTACAAAATAAACCTATTTTCAGAGTGGCACTCGATCATTAAGAGGGGTAAATGCGTCAAAAACTGGTCCTATCGATAATTTCAAAGATATTTCAGAAAAGACTGGCTGTCATCAACTTAGACGGCAGGCGAGTAATTGCTGATAACTAATTCATAAAGAAAATTTATCTAGCTACAAAACAACACCATTCCCAGAGTGGCACCCGATCGTTTAGTGGGGTAAATGAGTCAGGAACTGTGTACGTAAGAAAATTTATCAATGCTTTCAGTAAAGGTTGGCAGCCAGCACCTTAGACGGCAAGCGAGTAGATTCTGATCATTCAATCGTATAGATATTTCTCCTGGCTACAAACAGAAACTATTTCCAGGGTGGCACCCGATCCTTAAATAGGGTAAATGATCCAGGAACTGTGTAGTAAAGAAAATTTTTAACAGAAAGGATTGGCTGCCAGCACCTTAGACGGCAAGCGAGTACTTTTTGATAACTAATTCGTAAAGGACATTTATCTAGCTACAAAATGACATCATTTCCAGAGTGGCACCCGAACGATTATTGAGGTAAATGTGCCCAGAAACATTCTATTCAACATTTTCAAAGATATTTTATGTAAATGATTGGCTGCTAGCACCTTAGACGGCAGGCGAGTAATTTCTGATAAATAATTCGTATAGACAATTCTCATAGCTACAAAATAAACCTATTTTCAGAGTGGCACTCGATCATTAAAAGGGGTAAATGCGTCAAAAACTGGTCCTATCAATAATTTCAAAGATATTTCAGAAAAGACTGGCTGTCATCAACTTAGACGGCAGGCGAGTAATTGCTGATAACTAATTCATAAAGAAAATTTATCTAGCTACAAAATAACACCATTCTCAGAGTGGCACCCGATCGTTAAGTGGCGTAAATGAGTCAGGAACTGTGTACATAAGAAAATTTATCAATGCTTTCAGTAAAGGTTGGCAGCCAGCACCTTAGACGGCAAGCGAGTAGATTCTGATCATTCAATCGTATAGATATTTCTCCTGGCTACAAACAGAAACTATTCCCAGAGTGGCACCCGATCCTTAAATAGGGTAAATGAGTCAGGAACTGTGTAGTAAAGAAAATTTTTGACAGAAAGGATTGGCTGCCAGCACCTTAGACGGCAAGCGAGTACTTTTTGATAACTAATTCGTAAAGGACATTTATCTAGCTACAAAATGACATCATTTCCAGAGTGGCACCCGAACGCTTATTGAGGTAAATGTGCCCAGAAATATTCTATTCAACATTTTCAAAGATATTTTGTGTAAATGATTGGCTGCTAGCACCTTAGACGGCAGGCGAGTAATTTCTGATAGATAATTCGTATAGACAATTCTCATAGCTACAAAATAAACCTATTTTCAGAGTGGCACTCGATCATTAAGAGGGGTAAATGCGTCAAAAACTGGTCCTATCGATAATTTCAAAGATATTTCAGAAAAGACTGGCTGTCATCAACTTAGACGGCAGGCGAGTAATTGCTGATAACTAATTCATAAAGAAAATTTATCTAGCTACAAAACAACACCATTCTCAGAGTGGCACCCGATCGTTTAGTGGGGTAAATGAGTCAGGAACTGTGTACATAAGAAAATTTATCAATGCTTTCAGTAAAGGTTGGCAGCCAGCACCTTAGACGGCAAGCGAGTAGATTCTGATCATTCAATCGTATAGATATTTCTCCTGGCTACAAACAGAAACTATTCCCAGAGTGGCACCCGATCCTTAAATAGGGTAAATGATCCAGGAACTGTGTAGTAAAGAAAAAATTTGACAGAAAGGTTTGGCTGCCAGCACCTTAGACGGCAAGCGAGTACTTTCTGATAACTAATTCGTAAAGGACATTTATCTAGCTACAAAATGACATCATTTCCAGAGTGGCACCCGAACGTTTATTGAGGTAAATGTGCCCAGAAACATTCTATTCAACATTTTCAAAGATATGTTTTGTAAATGATTGGCTGCTAATATCTTAGACGGCAGGCGAGTAATTTCTGATAAATAATTCTTATAGACAATTCTCATAGCTACAAAATAAACCTATTTTCAGAGTGGCACTCGATCATTAAGAGGGGTAAATGCGTCAAAAACTGGTCCTATCAATAATTTCAAAGATATTTCAGAAAAGACTGGCTGTCAACAACTTAGACGGCAGGCGAGTAATTGCTGATAACTAATTCATAAAGAGAATTTATCTAGCTACAAAACAACACCATTCTCAGAGTGGCACCCGATCGTTTAGTGGGATAAATGAGTCAGGAACTGTGTACATAAGAAAATTTATCAATGCTTTCAGTAAAGGTTGGCAGCCAGCACCTTAGACGGCAAGCGAGTAGATTCTGATCATTCAATCGTATAGATATTTCTCCTGGCTACAAACAGAAACTATTCCCAGAGTGGCACCCGATCCTTAAATAGGGTAAATGATCCAGGAACTGTGTAGTAAAGAAAAAATTTGACAGAAAGGTTTGGCTGCCAGCACCTTAGACGGCAAGCGAGTACTTTCTGATAACTAATTCGTAAAGGACATTTATCTAGCTACAAAATGACATCATTTCCAGAGTGGCACCCGAACGATTATTGAGGTAAATGTGCCTAAAAACATTCTATTCAACATTTTCAAAGATATTTTATGTAAATGATTGGCTGCTAGCACCTTACACGGCAGGCGAGTAATTTCTGATAGATAATTCGTATAGACAATTCTCATAGTTACAAAATAAACCTATTTTCAGAGTGGCACTCGATCATTAAGAGGGGTAAATGCGTCAAAAACTGGTCCTATCAATAATTTCAAAGATATTTCAGAAAAGACTGGCTGTCATCAACTTAGACGGCAGGCGAGTAATTGCTGATAACTAATTCATAAAGAAAATTTATCTAGCTACAAAACAGCACCATTCTCAGAGTGGCACCCGATCGTTTAGTGGGGTAAATGAGTCAGGAACTGTGTACGTAAGAAAATTTATCAATGCTTTCAGTAAAGGTTGGCAGCCAGCACCTTAGACGGCAAGCGAGTAGATTCTGACCATTCAATCGTATAGATATTTCTTCTGGCTACAAACAGAAACTATTCCCAGAGTGGCACCCGATCCTCAAATAGGGTAAATGAGTCACGAACTCTGTAGTAAAGAAAATTTTTGACAGAAAGGATTGGCTGCCAGCACCTTAGACGGCAAGCGAGTACTTTCTGACAACTAATTCGTAAAGGACATTTATCTACCTACAAAATGACATCATTTCCAGAGTGGCACCCGAACGCTTATTGAGGTAAATGTGCCCAGAAACCTTCTATTTAACATTTTCAAAGATATGTTATGTAAATGATTGGCTGCTAATACCTTAGACGGCAGGCGAGTCATTGCTGATAACTAATTCATAAAGAGAATTTATCTAGCTACAAAACAACACCATTCTCAGAGTGGCACCCGATCGTTTAGTGGGGTAAATGAGTCAGGAACTGTGTACATAAGAAAATGTATCAATGCTTTCAGTAAAGCTTGGCAGCCAGCACCTTAGACGGCAAGCGAGTAGATTCTGACCATTCAATCGTATAGATATTTCTCCTGGCTACAAACAAAAAATATTCCCAGAGTGGCACCCGGTCCTTAAATAGGGTAAATGAGCCAGGAACTGTGTAGTAAAGAAAATTTTTGACAGAAAGGATTGGCTGCCAGCACCTTAGACGGCAAGCGAGTACTTTTTGATAACTAATTCGTAAAGGACATTTATCTAGCTACAAAATGACATCATTTACAGAGTGGCACCCGAACGCTTATTGAGGTAAATGTGCCCAGAAATATTCTATTCAACATTTTCAAAGATATTTTGTGTAAATGATTGGCTGCTAGCACCTTAGACGGCAGGCGAGTAATTTCTGATAGATAATTCGTATAGACAATTCTCATAGCTACAAAATAAACCTATTTTCAGAGTGGCACTCGATCATTCAGAGGGGTAAATGCGTCAAAAACTGGTCCTATCAATAATTTCAAAGATATTTCAGAAAAGACTGGCTGTCATCAACTTAGACGGCAGGCGAGTAATTGCTGATAACTAATTCATAAAGAAAATTTATCTAGCTACAAAACAACACCATTCTCAGAGTGGCACCCGATCGTTTAGTGGGGTAAATGAGTCAGGAACTGTGTACGTAAGAAAATTTATCAATGCTTTCAGTAAAGGTTGGCAGCCAGCACCTTAGACGGCAAGCGAGTAGATTCTGATCATTCAATCGTATAGATATTTCTTCTGGCTACAAACAGAAACTATTACCAGAGTGGCACCCGATCCTCAAATAGGGTAAATGAGTCACGAACTGTGTAGTAAAGAAAATTTTTGACAGAAAGGATTGGCTGCCAGCACCTTAGACGGCAAGCGAGTACTTTCTGACAACTAATTCGTAAAGGACATTTATCTACCTACAAAATGACATCATTTCCAGAGTGGCACCCGAACGCTTATTGAGGTAAATGTGCCCAGAAACATTCTATTCAACATTTTCAAAGATATGTTATGTAAATGATTGGCTGCTAATACCTTAGACGGCAGGCGAGTAATTGCTGATAACTAATTCATAAAGAGAATTTATCTAGCTACAAAACAACACCATTCTCAGAGTGGCACCCGATCGTTTAGTGGGGTAAATGAGTCAGGAACTGTGTACATAAGAAAATGTATCAATGCTTTCAGTAAAGCTTGGCAGCCAGCACCTTAGACGGCAAGCGAGTAGATTCTGACCATTCAATCGTATAGATATTTCTCCTGGCTACAAACAAAAAATATTCCCAGAGTGGCACCCGATCCTTAAATAGGGTAAATGAGCAAGGAACTGTGTAGTAAAGAAAATTTTTGACAGAAAGGTTTGGCTGCCAGCACCTTAGACGGCAAGCGAGTACTTTCTGATAACTAATTCGTAAAGGACATTTATCTAGCTACAAAATGACATCAATTCCAGAGTGGCACCCGAACGTTTATTGAGGTAAATGTGCCCAGAAACATTCTATTCAACATTTTCAAAGATATGTTATGTAAATGATTGGCTGCTAATACCTTAGACGGCAGGCGAGTAATTTCTGGTAGATAATTCGTATAGACAATTCTCATAGCTACAAAATAAACCTATTTTCAGAGTGGCACTCGATCATTAAAAGGGGTAAATGCGTCAAAAACTGGTCCTATCAATAATTTCAAAGATATTTCAGAAAAGACTGGCTGTCATCAACTTAGACGGCAGGCGAGTAATTGCTGATAACTAATTCATAAAGAGAATTTATCTAGCTACAAAACAACACCATTCTCAGAGTGGCACCCGATCGTTAAGTGGGGTAAATGAGTCAGGAACTGTGTACATAAGAAAATTTATCAATGCTTTCAGTAAAGGTTGGCAGCCAGCACCTTAGACGGCAAGCGAGTAGATTCTGATCATTCAATCGTATAGATATTTCTCCTGGCTACAAACAGAAACTATTTTTAGAGTGGCACCCGATCCTTAAATAGGGTAAATGATCCAGGAACTGTGTAGTAAAGAATTTTTTTAACAGAAAGGATTGGCTGCCAGCACCTTAGACGGCAAGCGAGTACTTTTTGATAACTAATTCGTAAAGGACATTTATCTAGCTACAAAATGACATCATTTACAGAGTGGCACCCGAACGCTTATTGAGGTAAATGTGCCCAGAAATATTCTATTCAACATTTTCAAAGATATTTTGTGTAAATGATTGGCTGCTAGCACCTTAGACGGCAGGCGAGTAATTTCTGTAAGATAATTCGTATAGACATTTCTCATAGCTACAAAATAAACCTATTTTCAGAGTGGCACTCGATCATTAAAAGGGGTAAATGCGTCAAAAACTGGTCCTATCAATAATTTCAAAGATATTTCAGAAAAGACTGGCTGTCATCAACTTAGACGGCAGGCGAGTAATTGCTGATAACTAATTCATAAAGAAAATTTATCTAGCTACAAAATAACACCATTCTCAGAGTGACACCCGATCGTTTAGTGGGGTAAATGAGTCAGGAACTGTGTACATAAGAAAATTTATCAATGCTTTCAGTAAAGGTTGGCAGCCAGCACCTTAGACGGCAAGCGAGTAGATTCTGACCATTCAATCGTATAGATATTTCTCCTGGCTACAAACAGAAACTATTCCCAGAGTGGCACCCGATCCTTAAATAGGGTAAATGAGCCAGGAAATGTGTAGTAAAGAAAATTTTTGACAGAAAGGATTGGCTGCCAGCACCTTAGACGGCAAGCGAGTACTTTCTGATAACTAATTCGTAAAGGACATTTATCTAGCTACAAAATGACATCATTTCCAGAGTGGCACCCGAACGCTTATTGAGGTAAATGTGCCCAGAAATATTCTATTCAACATTTTCAAAGATATTTTATGTAAATGATTGGCTGCTAGCACCTTTGACGGCAGGCGAGTAATTTCTGATAGATAGTTCGTATAGACAATTCTCATAGCTACAAAATAAACCTATTTTCAGAGTGGCACTCGATCATAAAAACTTAAATTTGTAACTTGCACTACTACAACAGTTGATGTACTTAACTAAATAGCTAACTTAAAACAGTAGTGTAAAGAAAGGGAGCTTATTTCTGCCAACAAACTGTTATACAGTTTGGCGGAAGTTATAACAAGTTGTAAAAGAGTACTGTTTTCGTGAATAAATGCTTTATTTATTTATTTATTTTTTTTTATTAAGAGAGGTTTTTTTTTTTAATTTATTTACCAAAAAAGTTAGATAAAGTTTTACATTAACAAACGTTCGCCAAACACAACGTTTATTGGCGAGTAATGCACTCATGCTCTTAACAAATTAATGTACCTATCTACCTTAAAACCTAAAATAAAATATGTATTTAGAGGGTATCTATTAGCAATTTTTTCAATTTAGCTTTGAAGACGTGTTTGCTACTACAATCATGTTCTGGAAAGATGGTATTGAAAATGCGTGGTGTTAAGTAACTTCGAGTTCTTTTGCCGTAATAGTTGTTAGCCAGGAGAAATATCTATACGATTGAATGATCAGAATCTACTCGCTTGCCGTCTAAGGTGCTGGCTGCCAACCTTTACTGAAAGCATTGATAAATTTTCTTATGTACACAGTTCCTGACTCATTTATCCCACTAAACGATCGGGTGCCACTCTGAGAATGGTGTTGTTTTGTAGCTAGATAAATTTTCTTTATGAATTAGTTATCAGCAATTACTCGCCTGCCGTCTAAGTTGATGACAGCCAGTCTTTTCTGAAATATCTTTGAAATTATCGATAGGACCAGTTTTTGACGCATTTACCCCTCTTAATGATCAAGTGCCACTCTGAAAATAGGTTTATTTTGTAGCTATGAGAATTGTCTATAAGAATTATTTATCAGAAATTACTCGCCTGCCGTCTAAGATATTAGCAGCCAATCATTTACAAAACATATCTTTGAAAATGTTGAATAGAATGTTTCTGGGCACATTTACCTCAATAAACGTTCGGGTGCCACTCTGGAAATGATGTCATTTTGTAGCTAGATAAATGTCCTTTACGAATTAGTTATCAGAAAGTACTCGCTTGCCGTCTAAGGTGCTGGCAGCCAAACCTTTCTGTCAAATTTTTTCTTTACTACACAGTTCCTGGATCATTTACCCTATTTAAGGATCGGGTGCCACTCTGGGAATAGTTTCTGTTTGTAGCCAGGAGAAATATCTATACGATTGAATGATCAGAATCTACTCGCTTGCCGTCTAAGGTGCTGGCTGCGAACCTTTACTGAAAGCATTGATAAATTTTCTTATGTACACAGTTCCTGACTCATTTACCCCACTAAACGATCGGGTGCCACTCTGAGAATGGTGTTGTTTTGTAGCTAGATAAATTTTCTTTATGAATTAGTTATCAGCAATTACTCGCCTGCCGTCTAAGTTGATGACAGCCAGTCTTTTCTGAAATATCTTTGAAATTATCGATAGGACCAGTTTTTGACGCATTTACCCCTCTTAATGATCGAGTGCCACTCTGAAAATAGGTTTATTTTGTAGCTATGAAAATTATCTATACGAATTATCTTACAGAAATTACTCACCTGCCGTCTAAGGTGCTAGCAGCCAATCATTTACATAAAACATCTTTGAAAATGTTGAATAGAATGTTTCTGGGCACATTTACCTCAATAATCGTTCGGGTGCCACTCTGGAAATGATGTCATTTTGTAGCTAGATAAATGTCCTTTACGAATTAGTTATCAGAAAGTACTCGCTTGCCGTCTATGGTGCTGGCAGCCAATCCTTTCTGTCAAAAATTTTCTTTACTACACAGTTCCTGGCTCATTTACCCTATTTAAGGATCGGGTGCCACTCTGGGAATAGTTTCTGTTTGTAGCCAGGAGAAATATCTATACGATTGAATGGTCAGAATCTACTCACTTGCCGTCTAAGGTGCTGGCTGCCAAGCTTTACTGAAAGCATTGATACATTTTCTTATGTACACAGTTCCTGACTGATTTACCCCACTAAACGATCGGGTGCCACTCTGAGAATGGTGTTGTTTTGTAGCTAGATAAATTCTCTTTATGAATTAGTTATCAGCAATTACTCGCCTGCCGTCTAAGTTGATGACAGCCAGTCTTTTCTGAAATATCTTTGAAATTATTGATAGGACCAGTTTTTGACGCATTTACCCCTCTTAATGATCGAGTGCCACTCTGAAAATAAGTTTATTTTGTAGCTATGAGAATTGTCTATACGAATTATCTTACAGAAATTACTCGCCTGCCGTCTAAGGTGCTAGCAGCCAATCATTTACACAAAATATCTTTGAAAATGTTGAATAGAATGTTTCTGGGCACATTTACCTCAATAAGCGTTCGGGTGCCACTCTGGAAATGATGTCATTTTGTAGCTAGATAAATGTCCTTTACGATTTAGTTATCAAAAAGTACTCGCTTGCCGTCTAAGGTGCTGGCAGCAAATCCTTTCTGTTAAAAATTTTCTTTACTACACAGTTCCTGGATCATTTACCCTATTTAAGGATCGGGTGCCACTCTGGGAATAGTTTCTGTTTGTAGCCAGGAGAAATATCTATACGATTGAATGGTCAGAATCTACTCGCTTGCCGTCTAAGGTGCTGGCTGCCAACCTTTACTGAAAGCATTGATAAATTTTCTTATGTACACAGTTCCTGACTCATTTACCCCACTAAACGATCGGGTGCCACTCTGAGAATGGTGTTGTTTTGTAGCTAGATAAATTCTCTTTATGAATTAGTTATCAGCAATTACTCGCCTGCCGTCTAAGTTGATGACAGCCAGTCTTTTCTGAAATATCTTTGAAATTATCGATAGGACCAGTTTTTGACGCATTTACCCCTCTTAATGATCGAGTGCCACTCTGAAAATAGGTTTATTTTGTAGCTATGAGAAATGTCTATACGAATTATCTTACAGAAATTACTCGCCTGCCGTCTAAGGTGCTAGCAGCCAATCAATTACACAAAATATCTTTGAAAATGTTGAATAGAATGTTTCTGGGCACATTTACCTCAATAAGCGTTCGGGTGCCACTCTGGAAATGATGTCATTTTGTAGCTAGATAAATGTCCTTTACGATTTAGTTATCAAAAAGTACTCGCTTGCCGTCTAAGGTGCTGGCAGCCAATCCTTTCTGTTAAAAATTTTCTTTACTACACAGTTCCTGGATCATTTACCCTATTTAAGGATCGGGTGCCACTCTGGGAATAGTTTCTGTTTGTAGCCAGAAGAAATATCTATACGATTGAATGGTCAGAATCTACTCGCTTGCCGTCTAAGGTGCTGGCTGCCAACCTTTACTGAAAGCATTGATAAATTTTCTTATATACACAGTTCCTGACTCATTTATCCCACTAAACGATCGGGTGCCACTCTGAGAATGGTGTTGTTTTGTAGCTAGATAAATTTTCTTTATGAATTAGTTATCAGCAATTACTCGCCTGCCGTCTAAGTTGTTGACAGCCAGTCTTTTCTGAAATATCTTTGAAATTATTGATAGGACCAGTTTTTGACGCATTTACCCCTCTTAATGATCGAGTGCCACTCTGAAAATAGGTTTATTTTGTAGCTATGAGAATTGTCTATAAGAATTATTTATCAGAAATTACTCGCCTGCCGTCTAAGATATTAGCAGCCAATCATTTACAAAACATATCTTTGAAAATGTTGAATAGAATGTTTCTGGGCACATTTACCTCAATAAACGTTCGGGTGCCACTCTGGAAATGATGTCATTTTGTAGCTAGATAAATGTCCTTTACGAATTAGTTATCAGAAAGTACTCGCTTGCCGTCTAAGGTGCTGGCAGCCAAACCTTTCTGTCAAATTTTTTCTTTACTACACAGTTCCTGGATCATTTACCCTATTTAAGGATCGGGTGCCACTCTGGGAATAGTTTCTGTTTGTAGCCAGGAGAAATATCTATACGACTGAATGATCAGAATCTACTCGCTTGCCGTCTAAGGTGCTGGCTGCCAACCTTTACTGAAAGCATTGATAAATTTTCTTATGTACACAGTTCCTGACTCATTTACCCCACTAAACGATCGGGTGCCACTCTGAGAATGGTGTTGTTTTGTAGCTAGATAAATTTTCTTTATGAATTAGTTATCAGCAATTACTCGCCTGCCGTCTAAGTTGATGACAGCCAGTCTTTTCTGAAATATCTTTGAAATTATCGATAGGACCAGTTTTTGACGCATTTACCCCTCTTAATGATCGAGTGCCACTCTGAAAATAGGTTTATTTTGTAGCTATGGGAAATGTCTATACGAATTATCTTACAGAAATTACTCGCCTGCCGTCTAAGGTGCTAGCAGCCAATCATTTACACAAAATATCTTTGAAAATGTTGAATAGAATGTTTCTGGGCACATTTACCTCAATAGGCGTTCGGGTGCCACTCTGGAAATGATGTCATTTTGTAGCTAGATAAATGTCCTTTACGATTTAGTTATCAAAAAGTACTCGCTTGCCGTCTAAGGTGCTGGCTGCCAACCTTTACTGAAAGCATTGATGAATTTTCTTATGTACACAGTTCCTGACTGATTTACCCCACTAAACGATCGGGTGCCACTCTGAGAATGGTGATGTTTTGTAGCTAGATAAATTTTCTTTATGAATTAGTTATCAGTAATTACTCGCCTGCCGTCTAAGTTGTTGACAGCCAGTCTTTTCTGAAATATCTTTGAAATTATTGATAGGACCAGTTTTTGACGCATTTACCCCTCTTAATGATCGAGTGCCACTCTGAAAATAGGTTTATTTTGTAGCTATGAGAATTGTCTATAAGAATTATCTATCAGAAATTACTCGCCTGCCATCTAAGATATTAGCAGCCAATCATTTACATAACATATCTTTGAAAATGTTGAATAGAATGTTTCTGGGCACATTTACCTCAATAAGCGTTCGGGTGCCACTCTGGAATAGATGTCATTTTGTAGCTAGATAAATGTCCTTTACGAATTAGTTATCAGAAAGTACTCGCTTGCCGTCTAAGGTGCTGGCAGCCAAACCTTTCTGTCAATTTTTTTCTTTACTACACAGTTCCTGGATCATTTACCCTATTTAAGGATCGGGTGCCACTCTGGGAATAGTTTCTGTTTGTAGCCAGGAGAAATATCTATACGATTGAATGATCAGAATCTACTCGCTTGCCGTCTAAGGTGCTGGCTGCCAACCTTTACTGAAAGCATTGATAAATTTTCTTATGTACACAGTTCCTGACTCATTTACCCCACTAAACGATCGGGTGCCACTCTGAGAATGGTGTTGTTTTGTAGCTAGATAAATTTTCTTTATGAATTAGTTATCAACAATTACTCGCCTGCCGTCTAAGTTGATGACAGCCAGTCTTTTCTGAAATATCTTTGAAATTATTGATAGGACCAGTTTTTGACGCATTAATCCCTCTTAATGATCGAGTGCCACTCTGAAAATAGGTTTATTTTGTAGCTATGAGAATTGTCTATACGAATTATTTATCAGAAATTACTCGCCTGCCGTCTAAGGTGCTAGCAGCCAATCATTTACATAAAATATCTTTGAAAATGTTGAGTAGAATGTTTCTGGGCACATTTACCTCAATAATCGTTCGGGTGCCACTCTGGAAATGATGTCATTTTGTAGCTAGATAAATGTCCTTTACGAATTAGTTATCAGAAAGTACTCGCTTGCCGTCTAAGGTGCTGGCAGCCAATCCTTTCTGTCAAAAATTTTCTTTACTACACAGTTCCTGGCTCATTTACCCTATTTAAGGATCGGGTGCCACTCTGGGAATAGTTTCTGTTTGTAGCCAGGAGAAATATCTATACGATTGAATGGTCAGAATCTACTCGCTTGCCGTCTAAGGTGCTGGCTGCCAACCTTTACTGAAAGCATTGATAAATTTTCTTATGTACACAGTTCCTGACTCATTTACCCCACTAAACGATCGGGTGCCACTCTGAGAATGGTGTTGTTTTGTAGCTAGATAAATTTTCTTTATGAATTAGTTATCAACAATTACTCGCCTGCCGTCTAAGTTGATGACAGCCAGTCTTTTCTGAAATATCTTTGAAATTATTGATAGGACCAGTTTTTGACGCATTTACCCCTCTGAATGATCGAGTGCCACTCTGAAAATAGGTTTATTTTGTAGCTATGAGAATTGTCTATACGAATTATCTATCAGAAATTACTCGCCTGCCGTCTAAGGTATTAGCAGCCAATCATTTACATAACATATCTTTGAAAATGTTGAATAGAATGTTTCTGGGCACATTTACCTCAATAAACGTTCGGGTGCCACTCTGGAAATGATGTCATTTTGTAGCTAGATAAATGTCCTTTACGAATTAGTTATCAGAAAGTACTCGCTTGCCGTCTAAGGTGCTGGCAGCCAAACCTTTCTGTCAAAAATTTTCTTTACTACACAGTTCCTGGATCATTTACCCTATTTAAGGATCGGGTGCCATTCTGGGAATAGTTTCTGTTTGTAGCCAGGAGAAATATCTATACGATTGAACGATCAGAATCTACTCGCTTGCCGTCTAAGGTGCTGGCTGCCAACCTTTACTGAAAGCATTGATAAATTTTCTTATGTACACAGTTCCTGACTCATTTACCCCACTAAACGATCGGGTGCCACTCTGAAAATGGTGTTGTTTTGTAGCTAGATAAATTTTCTTTATGAATTAGTTATCAGCAATTACTCGCCTGCCGTCTAAGTTGATGACAGCCAGTCTTTTCTGAAATATCTTTGAAATTATTGATAGGACCAGTTTTTGACGCATTTACCCCTCTGAATGATCGAGTGCCACTCTGAAAATAGGTTTATTTTGTAGCTATGAGAATTGTCTATACGAATTATCTATCAGAAATTACTCGCCTGCCGTCTAAGGTATTAGCAGCCAATCATTTACATAACATATCTTTGAAAATGTTGAATAGAATGTTTCTGGGCACATTTACCTCAATAAACGTTCGGGTGCCACTCTGGAAATGATGTCATTTTGTAGCTAGATAAATGTCCTTTACGAATTAGTTATCAGAAAGTACTCGCTTGCCGTCTAAGGTGCTGGCAGCCAAACCTTTCTGTCAAAAATTTTCTTTACTACACAGTTCCTGGATCATTTACCCTATTTAAGGATCGGGTGCCACTCTGGGAATAGTTTCTGTTTGTAGCCAGGAGAAATATCTATACGATTGAACGATCAGAATCTACTCGCTTGCCGTCTAAGGTGCTGGCTGCCAACCTTTACTGAAAGCATTGATAAATTTTCTTATGTACACAGTTCCTGACTCATTTACCCCACTAAACGATCGGTGCCACTCTGAAAATGGTGTTGTTTTGTAGCTAGATAAATTTTCTTTATGAATTAGTTATCAGCAATTACTCGCCTGCCGTCTAAGTTGATGACAGCCAGTCTTTTCTGAAATATCTTTGAAATTATTGATAGGACCAGTTTTTGACGCATTTACCCCTCTTAATGATCGAGTGCCACTCTGAAAATAGGTTTATTTTGTAGCTATGAAAATTGTCTATACGAATTATTTATCAGAAATTACTCGCCTGCCGTGTAAGGTGCTAGCAGCCAATCATTTACATAAAATATCTTTGAAAATGTTGAATAGAATGTTTTTGGGCACATTTACCTCAATAATCGTTCGGGTGCCACTCTGGAAATGATGTCATTTTGTAGCTAGATAAATGTCCTTTACGAATTAGTTATCAGAAAGTCCTCGCTTGCCGTCTAAGGTGCTGGCAGCCAATCCTTTCTGTCAAAAATTTTCTTTACTACACAGTTCCTGGCTCATTTACCCTATTTAAGGATCGGGTGCCACTCTGGGAATAGTTTCCGTTTGTAGCCAGGAGAAATATCTATACGACTGAATGGTCAGAATCTACTCGCTTGCCGTCTAAGGTGCTGGCTGCCAAGCTTTACTGAAAGCATTGATACATTTTCTTATGTACACAGTACCTGACTCATTTACCCCACTAAACGATCGGGTGCCACTCTGAGAATGGTGTTGTTTTGTAGCTAGATAAATTCTCTTTATGAATTAGTTATCAGCAATTACTGGCCTGCCGTCTAAGTTTATGACAGCCAGTCTTTTCTGAAATATCTTTGAAATTATTGATAGGACCAGTTTTTAACGCATTTACCCCTCTTAATGATCGAGTGCCACTCTGAAAATAGGTTTATTTTGTAGCTATGAGAATTGTCTATACGAATTATCTATCAGAAATTTCTCGCCTGCCGTGTAAGGTGTTAGCAGCCAATCATTTACATAAAATATCTTTGAAAATGTTGAATAGAATGTTTTTGGGCACATTTACCTCAATAATCGTTCGGGTGCCACTCAGGAAATGATGTCATTTTGTAGCTAGATAAATGTCCTTTCCGAATTAGTTATCAGAAAGTACTCGCTTGCCGTCTAAGGTGCTGGCAGCCAATCCTTTCTGTCAAAAATTTTCTTTACTACACAGTTCCTGGCTCATTTACCCTATTTAAAGATCGGGTGCCGCTCTGGGAATAGTTTCTGTTTGTAGCCAGGAGAAATATCTATACGATTGAATGGTCAGAATCTACTCGCTTGCCGTCTAAGGTGCTGGCTGCCAACCTTTACTGAAAGCATTGATACATTTTCTTATGTACACAGTACCTGACTCATTTACCCCACTAAACGATCGGGTGCCACTCTGAGAATGGTGTTGTTTTGTAGCTAGATAAATTCTCTTTATGAATTAGTTATCAGCAATTACTCGCCTGCCGTCTAAGTTGATGACAGCCAGTCTTTTCTGAAATATCTTTGAAATTATTGATAGGACCAGTTTTTGACGCATTTACCCCTCTTACTGATCGAGTGCCACTCTGAAAATAGGTTTATTTTGTAGCTATGAGAATTGTCTATACGAATTATCTATCAGAAATTACTCGCCTGCCGTCTAAGGTGCTAGCAGCCAATCATTTACATAAAATATCTTTGAAAATGTTGAATAGAATGTTTCTGGGCACATTTACCTCAATAAACGTTCGGGTGCCACTCTGGAAATGATGACATTTTGTAGCTAGATAAATGTCCTTTACGAATTAGTTATCAGAAAGTACTCGCTTGCCGTCTAAGGTGCTGGCAGCCAAACCTTTCTGTCAAAAATTTTCTTTACTACACAGTTCCTGGATCATTTACCCTATTTAAGGATCGGGTTCCACTCTGGGAGTAGTTTCTGTTTGTAGCCAGGAGAAATATCTATACGATTAATTGATCAGAATCTACTCGCTTGCCGTCTAAGGTGCTGGCTGCCAACCTTTACTGAAAGCATTGATAAATTTTCTTATGTACACAGTTCCTGACTCATTTACCCCACTAAACGATCGGGTGCCACTCTGAGAATGGTGTTGTTTTGTAGCTAGATAAATTTTCTTTATGAATTAGTTATCAGCAATTACTCGCCTGCCGTCTAAGTTGATGACAGCCAGTCTTTTCTGAAATATCTTTGAAATTATTGATAGGACCAGTTTTTGACGCATTTATCCCTCTTAATGATCGAGTGCCACTCTGAAAATAGGTTTATTTTGTAGCTATGAGAATTGTCTATACGAATTATCTTACAGAAATTACTCGCCTGCCGTCTAAGGTGCTAGCAGCCAATCATTTACACAAAATATCTTTGAAAATGTTGAATAGAATGTTTCTGGGCACATTTACCTCAATAAGCGTTCGGGTGCCACTCTGGAAATGATGTCATTTTGTAGCTAGATAAATGTCCTTTACGATTTAGTTATCAAAAAGTACTCGCTTGCCGTCTAAGGTGCTGGCAGCCAATCCTTTCTGTTAAAAATTTTCTTTACTACACAGTTCCTGGCTCATTTACCCTATTTAAAGATCGGGTGCCGCTCTGGGAATAGTTTCTGTTTGTAGCCAGGAGAAATATCTATACGATTGAATGGTCAGAATCTACTCGCTTGCCGTCTAAGGTGCTGGCTGCCAAGCTTTACTGAAAGCATTGATACATTTTCTTATGTACACAGTACCTGACTCATTTACCCCACTAAACGATCGGGTGCCACTCTGAGAATGGTGTTGTTTTGTAGCTAGATAAATTCTCTTTATGAATTAGTTATCAGCAATTACTGGCCTGCCGTCTATGTTTATGACAGCCAGTCTTTTCTGAAATATCTTTGAAATTATTGATAGGACCAGTTTTTAACGCATTTACCCCTCTTAATGATCGAGTGCCACTCTGAAAATAGGTTTATTTTGTAGCTATGAGAATTGTCTATACGAATTATCTATCAGAAATTTCTCGCCTGCCGTGTAAGGTGTTAGCAGCCAATCATTTACATAAAATATCTTTGAAAATGTTGAATAGAATGTTTTTGGGCACATTTACCTCAATAATCGTTCGGGTGCCACTCAGGAAATGATGTCATTTTGTAGCTAGATAAATGTCCTTTCCGAATTAGTTATCAGAAAGTACTCGCTTGCCGTCTAAGGTGCTGGCAGCCAATCCTTTCTGTCAAAAATTTTCTTTACTACACAGTTCCTGGCTCATTTACCCTATTTAAAGATCGGGTGCCGCTCTGGGAATAGTTTCTGTTTGTAGCCAGGAGAAATATCTATACGATTGAATGGTCAGAATCTACTCGCTTGCCGTCTAAGGTGCTGGCTGCCAACCTTTACTGAAAGCATTGATACATTTTCTTATGTACACAGTACCTGACTCATTTACCCCACTAAACGATCGGGTGCCACTCTGAGAATGGTGTTGTTTTGTAGCTAGATAAATTCTCTTTATGAATTAGTTATCAGCAATTACTCGCCTGCCGTCTAAGTTGATGACAGCCAGTCTTTTCTAAAATATCTTTGAAAATATTGAATGGACTTGTTCTTGACTCATTTACCCTGCTAAGTAATCGAGTATACACTCTGAAACTATTTTTTTTTTAAAGCTTTTGCTGTGACTTAATCGAGTGGGATGTCCACAGAACCTTGCACGCCGCCTTTCAAGTCTCCATAGTGTGTGAAAGCCATGTGTCCTAAGAAACAGGCAAGTTTCTTAGGACACATATGCCTTAACCCACTTTCTGCCTTCTACAGCTGGCTGGATATATTTTGCATTAGCTATCTCGTTACGATCTTTTTCTGACGAGAAATTAAGATATACTGTAATGAAAACGACACCGGCCGCTATATCGAAAAGTTAGCGGCCAAATTTATTTCATGTACATACCTATACGTGATAATCATTATTTTAAGTATTTTGAAATTTCTAATATTTTGTATGGGTTTGGAGTGTTCTTAGATTCTTTTTTAGAAGAATATGGACCATAATAAAATATGACTTCTTAATCTGGTCGGGTTATAGGCGGCCGCTAACTTTGGCTGCTAACTTCACACCGGTAAAACGGTCGACCAATATAGCAACGTAAAAACTAGTTTGATGGATTCAAAAAGTACTTAAATACAAACTACAGTACGTAGCGGCCCCGTTTTTTAGTTATATATCGTTAAATTTAAATAATTACACTTATTTACGAGTGGCGCTAGTGGACCTGTTACATTTTATTAAAGCGCTCTTAAGGTAAAAAAGGGATCAGTCTGAAAATCAGCGCTGGATGTGCAACACCTGCCCAGCTGTGGCTGAGACTGGTACCCATTGCCCAAATATTTAAATTATGTATTATTGGTTTTTGTTTTTTCCTCTTTCATTTTATATGTCTAATCTGTTTACATATCTGTCTGTACTTAAATTTCCACCGCTTTAGCCTAGTTGGTAGTGACCCTGCCTTCGAAGCTGGAGGTCCCGGGTTCGAATCCCGGTCAGGGCATTTATTTGTGTGATGAACACAAATATTTGTTCCTGAGTCTTGGATGTTTTCTATGTATTTAAGTATCTATTTATCTATTTAAGTATGTATATCGTCACTTAGTACCCATAGTACAAGCTTTGCTTAGTTTGGGACTAGGTCGATTTGTGTAAGAGTGTCCACAAATATTTTTATATTTATTTTATTTATTTGTGGCAATAAAACATTTTATATATTTTTTTTTATCTTGTTGACCCAAAGCTGTACAAATAGTTAAAATTTATTTTTATTTGTTTCTAAGGGGGGTTCTCATACAGCTACAGGGGAGCGTGAAAAAAATTTTTTGACCTATCCCATCTAGTGAGGTATAGTTCTTTAGACCTTTTTGGGTCATACGCGGATTTAGGTTCACGTCTTTCCTGTGGACATACCAAAAGTTAAGGGCTACAAAGCTTAATTTTGGATTGGACCAGTAACCCGCATAAACAGTGTCTCCGTTTCTAAAATCCCTGTAATATAAACATAGTCACATCGTACTAGTGTTCAGTGGAATTGATATGATGAGAGACTTCGCTCTGTTCTCATATTTTTGGACTGACGCTCAGAGACCTTATACATCTCTGAGGATATTTATTTATTAGATTTTATTATTTTCATGTTGACGTGTTATAAATATAGCTCAAAATATTTTATTATGATTAGTGTACCTACTTTATTACCTTTTATCTTGACGCTTAGAGACCTTATACATCTCTAACAAATCTCGATTGTTATTAGTTTCTTAGTCTTATTTTTGACATGTAACACTACATTTAATTAATGATACTTTGATTATTGTATTATTTTTATTTGATGTAAGTACCTAGACAGATTTTGACTTGTAAAAGTGCCCTTGAGGCCTATTTGCAGAATAAATGTTTTGATTTTGATTTTGATAGCTAACATGCACGTAAGCCGTTAACTATTGACCAAAGGAGGGACGACTTTTATTTTTTCAACTAAGTATGACCCTTTTACAAGTGACCAAAGAGCTGGCAGCTTCCTCGTGCAACGTTTAAGTATAGCCATACAGCGAGGGAATGCTGCCAGCGTCTTTGGTGCGATGCCATGGAGACGCATTTTTAATTTTAGTTTAGTTTTTTTTTATTATTAAGTAGGTTATTTATTATTTTATATTCATTTTAAATATAATATTGTATAATTACAATTTTTTTTATAACCTAATGTGTAATTTATATAACTACATTTTGAGAAGAAGCGAGGTTAAGCAACGTGGGCTGGGGTCAGTTCTTGGATGGGTGAAATGTAAGCTCGTGGTCCAGCGGCGCCCGTGTGCCGCGTGCGATATGCGAGGTTAAGCAACGTGGGTTGGGGTCAGTTCTTGGATGGGTGCGCTTTGAGTGGTTACTAACTGAGCGCTCCTCTTTGGAGGCACGTTAAGCCGTTGGTCTTCGCTGCTGTCTATGATAGCAGTCGTTAAGCCAAGTTGGAGGCCTTCGGGCGACTTGAGAACTTCTAACAGTCAAGTTGCCCACTCACTTGACACGGGTCGAAGTTGCACCACGTCCGTAGGGAGTACCCACCGCTACCCCACACATTCTAGAAGATCTCACGGTTCGAAATAATTGCCATCGATAATAACTAAATATCTTGAAATGATGTTCAAATAAAATTAATCCACAAATTTTATAACGAAATACACTAAATTCAAACACAGTACCTACATTTTAGGCCGAAAACAACATCAAAAACATCCTCTAACAGGCTCCTGAATTCCTGTTAATTGTCAAAAACGAGCAAAAATGTTTATTATAACGAAAAAACTAATTAACTTTTTAGCGGGGATTCTTTGAACGAGTATAATTCTTTATTTTGTATTAGCCTGGGGCATGTATAGATACAAACAGCGAATATAAAGGTCAACATATAGACTAAAGTATATATTATAGATACTGGCTTTTGCCCGCGACTTCGTTCGCGTAAACCCGCTTCCTAATTCATCCCTTCGAGAGATTTAAGAGAGGTAGGGCACAGCAAAATGTCTTGCTCGAATTTGGAGCAGCCCAACTGGGGGAGTACCTCCGCCTTGCAGAAGACCACAGCCAGAATAACATTATTTACTATACAAGTATGTAGTGTTGTGTTCCTGGGGGTGAGCAAGGTTGCCAGAGCTCACGAGGATGCACTGTGTTGAGAGCGAGGGATGTAAATGTGTTCCTTCTGCTGTCAACACAGTGCATCCTCAAATCTTATAAAGGGTCGGCAACGCGCACGTGACTCCTTTGGAGTTGCGGGCGTCTATAGGCTGCGGTGGCCGCTTACCATCAGGTGGACCGTACGCTTGTTTGCCACCGGCGTTGTATTAAAAAAAATATTTTTCGGGATAAAAAAATCAGACTACAAACTCGTTGTACACCAAATTTCATCATAATCCGTTCAGCCGTTATGCGTGATTGAGTAACAAACATCCAAACATCTAAACTTAAATATAAGACAATTTTCACCTCACTAGCTCGGAAAGGCCTTTTTTAATATTTAAAAACAGATAGCAAAACTGCATTTTATCCACAAGAGTGCAAAGAATATTTGAAATCCTAACGTGCTATTTGTAACTTTTTTAAACATAATAACTTAATAACATGCAAAGGCCAGTCCAGACAATCCGATAACAATAATTTTATATTGTGCTGTTGTGTTAAAAAACTAGTACCTACGCCAAATCTCGGGATTAGGTAGTGGACCCCGGGCATCCAACTACATTTACGATGTATCTGTATTGGAATAAGGCTAGGACCGAAAAGTCGCGAACCTAACTGACAATGACCCAACTGTATAGCACGACCCAAGTAATAAGGCATGTGGATTAAGCAATAATAGTCTCTCAGTCAACTACTTAAGAGCTTTGACGCGCGCCATATTAATTGTGTTCTCCTGTACTAGGATAACGCTGGGGGAATGATAGGATATTCATACATACTAATGGATGGAGTCACTGGCATGAAATCATCCGTCACTTTCTATCAAGTTGTGTCAAAAAGTGTCCGTCCTTGTCATTTAGCCCGATAAACAAATGAAATGAAATGAAATGAAATCATTTATTCTTCAATTTAGGCATGTTACATGCACTTATGAATGTCAAAAAACTACCACCGGTTCATAAAATAAACCTCTGCCTCGAGAAGAACCGGCGTAAGAAACTCGGCGAGGTGTCATTTTTTCAAAACAATGTACAATGTATATAAAATAACAGTAAAAATAGTACAAAATTCAAATGCTACAGTATAAACATACATACATATTTTTTAATATTAAGGACAAAATATTTCTGTGTTAGATTACTTGTGCGGGACGCTATCACTGCCAAACATCCCTAACCATGATGTAATCGTTTATCTTATAATATGCTTTTGAAATAAGTGTCTGTTTCACGACAGATTTAAATTTAGAGTAGAGAGATAGTAAGTTCAGTAGTGTGTGTGTGTGGTGTGTGTGTGTGTGTGTGTGTGTGTGTGTGTGTGTGTGTGTGTTCAGTAATAATGTGAACCCCTAAATAGAAAATAGAACATAGCTAGGCACATTAATGGCCTTATATTATTGTAATTATAATGTAAAAATGACATGTAAATGATATTACACATACATTTATGAATAAATGATCTGAATCTGAATCTGAATCTGTGTCTTGGAATTATATTGTAGAATTTTATACAATTTCCCAAGAACGACTTGACAAGATAATACGCTACGTTTGACGGTTTATCGAAGCTAATGTGAAGTATTACACGACCAATTTAAACTGTTTTGCGTGGCACGCAGCTCGCGGGCAAGTTAGTTATTCCAGCGTTATAAATTTTGCACAGCGGTCGGTTTGGTGTGTGTGTGCGTAAACCATCGTGGCCACAGGTACTAGCGGCGGCGAGAGCGGTTTTCATACGCGGGAGCGAGTAATCTGACCTTGATCTCATTGCCTATAATTTGGGTCAATCTACTTTATCATGACCAGTTTTCTATTAGAATTACGCGTTGAAACGGGATATTTTTTACTAGCGACCCGCCCCGGCTTCGCACGGGTGCAATGCTGATGCATGTATTATTCATATAAACCTTCCCCTTGAGTCACTCTATCTAGTCTACATAGTATAAAACAAACTCGCTTTCTCTGTCCCTATATCCCTATGTATGCTTAAATCTTTAAAACTACGCAACGGATTTTGATGCGGTTTTTTTAATAGATAGAGTGATTGAAGAGGAAGGTTTATATGTATAATAATATTTCTATAGTGTATTTAGCGAAGCCGGGGCGGGTCGCTAGTTGAATTTAAAATACGATTCCAAAATGTGTCAAGGCGGCATTCTTCTGGAAACAACTGGTTTTCCAGGGACTTGACTTCACGAACCTCGTAGTCATATGTTCTTATAATTTTAGCTAAGATTTATATCAAGTTCCTCTAAACCCGTACCTCTTTAGCGTCATATGACAGTACCCGGTTTTCTTTTCAAAAATTCAAGCGAGAAAACGCGAGAATTATCACTTCACTATCACTACATAGTATAAAACAAAGTCGCTTTCTCTGTCCCTATGTCCCTATATCCCTATGTATGCTTAAATCTTTAAAACTAAGCAACAGATTTTGATGCGGTTTTTTTAGTGACTCAAGGGGAAGTTTTATATGTATAATACATGCATCAGCATTGCACCCGTGCGAAGCCGGGGCGGGTCGCTAGTTATTATATAATCTATTAATTATTACTATACCCATAACACAAGCCTTCTTGAGCTTACTGTGGGGCTAGTGCGATTTGTGTAAGATTGTCCTCTAATATTCTTTTTTTTTTTTTTTACTATACTTTACATTATTTTATTCTATTATTTACATTATTTTATAACATTAAACAATATTTGTGTGGGATACGGAAAGACGAGCGATTAAATCCCCGTTCTCTATTTACAATGGCGATATATTTGAGTCATTCAGCGGTTTAAACTGAAAGCTCAAAAATAGTGCGGGATCAGCAAATGCTTTGTGTAAAATGAAATACGATTTATCATATCAAGGGAGATAAAGTAATCTCCAAATTATTATGCTTTCTCAATTTATAATATAAACACATAATAAAACAAATAATCTAATTAAAATTAAAATTATAAATAAAAAATTTGACCCAGATCGCTGTCAAATGGTAGGGTGCCCAGAAGGCTGGCTGTATTTCCTCGCTGCACGGCAATACTTATTCGCTGAGCGAAATAGAAGCCAGCCCTCTGGTCACCAGAAGCCTCTATAAATAAAGTATATTTTATTAATAGTAAAGAGTTTCAAGGGTTAAAACTGCTTGAGAAGATACTTCATTGCACCCGTGCGAAGCCGCTAGTTCGAAAATAAAATACGCTACCCGTTTATCACCTGTTCCACTCCCACACCCCGCGTTTACATGTGTGTGTGCAAACACACCTTGATTTCCCTGAAGACCTTACGCGGCCCGTACGAACTCAAAGTCAAAGTCCTTGTTTAAAACACGACATTACGAATGTTAATTGACCATTATTGTTACTTTGACCGCTATTCGCCATTAGGTTACGGATCGATTACGAGGTTGGCTGCTAACTTGCTATGTAATGCCTAAATGATATCACTTTCAATGTGTCTATTGTAAACTGACATATAAAGTCCTTGAGGCCTTGCAAAGTGAATATTTGATTCCGATTTTGAAATCAAAATCAAACATTTATTCTGCAAATACCGCCCGCCGACCGCTACCGACGACCGCTTTAGCCTAGTTGGTAGTGACTCTGCCTATGAAGCTGGAGGTCCCGGGTTCGAATCCCGGTCAGGGCATTTTGTTGTGTGATATTTGTTCCTGAGTCTTGGATGTTTTCTATGTATTTAAGTATCTATTTATCTATATATGTATGTATATCGTCACGTGGACAATCTTACACAAATCAACCTGGTCCCAAACTAAGCAAAGCTTGTACTATGGGTACTAAGCGACGAAATACATACTTATATATAGATAAACAGATACTTAAATACATAGAAAACATCCAAGACTCAGGAACAAATATTCGTGGTCATCACACAAATAAATGCCCTAACCGGGATTCGAACCCGGGACCTCCAGCTTCATAGGCAGGGTCACTACCAACTAGGCTAAAGCGGTCGTCAACTCACGCCTATATTCCAAAATACAAAAAGAGTGGGTTGCACCAAACCGTCTGTAATCGTAAGCGGTGTTCATTAAAATCTGATTGTATGGAAAGTTTGACAAGTTTCTATGGGATGACAGCTGCCGGCGTCATATTTGACGATGACCGGCCTGTGATCGTATGTTGGTGCAACTGAACCTTAGTGCTTCGATATTGTTTAACCTGTTGTTATACATACTCTCTCTCTCACACACATTGTCTTATAAACTAATGCTATACTTATAAAGATAGTTCACATTAACTGTGTCCCTAGTGCAGGGAACTAATTGTGTGATCAAATATTCATTTTCCTCTCTGTACGGGTAATTAATAGTGGATGGGACCGGTAGTTCTTAATCTACGGTTAAGTATCGGTTAATCTAGGTTACGCAATGTAACAAAACCTCAGCAAACAGAAAGAAACAATGTGTGGACATGTACAAAATTAAAGAAATTGCCTTTTTTAGGGTTCTGTAGTTCAAATGGCGAAAACGGAACCCTTATAGTTTTTCTTTGTCCGTCCGTATGTCACAGCTCTTTTTACTAGGAGACAATTATGAAATTTGTGGTGTATTCTATGAACCGCTACATAAAATTGATATGAAAATACAAAAAAAAATAAGGGGGGGTATTCCATACCGGCAAACGGGGGATGAAAAAAAAATTCAATGCACATAGGCATGTGGTATATATCTACTTTAGGCATTTAAAAACGATATAGAGGTTTCTAAAAAAAATCCATTGAAGTCAACCATTTGTGAGATTTCAGCTGTCAAAGTCGTAAAAAGTGTGTCCCCCGCCCACGCACCCCTCAAATTCCCAAACCGTGAAGTTTATACCGTGATGTTCATAGTCGAACTTCGCTCGTGGCTTCAGGATAAATGTTTTTATAGAATTAAGGATTTTTTTGACATGACCACAAATTTAACATAACTAGAAATAATTTACGCTGTTTTCTTTCTTATGTAGAATGACATTATTATATAAATTAATTTTCTTTAAAATTATAATCATAAATTTGCATGCCATTGTAATGGTGAATTGTGCAGTTCTATATTTAATGAATGTATATTTGGTACATTTTGTCATCTATTATGTACCATAATTCTCGCAAATAAAATTTAGATTTTTTTTTTTACTTTAAAATTCTGTGTACATTAATACATACTTTCAACGAACATTGTTTTAAAGCAGGTAGGTTCAACCGTTTTTGAATTATCGCTGAAAAACTACCATGCCCAAACAAACGGACGTAAGTGCCGTTAGTTTCCAACTAAAATACGACCTTTTTAATAGAACTCTTCAATTTATTAATTAACCAACTAATGTATTAATCCAAAAATGAAATCCGCAATATGCTTCGTCAAATTAACTTAACATAAAGGACCGCCCCGGATCGTAGATGGCTCGAAAGTTCCCATAACCCCGGCGGCGTTGCCACGCTGAATGGCCAAAGAGATCTGTTGAGCCAAGAACGAACCGGACCGATGATCGCAACCCCTCTCCCTCAGCCGACGACCCAAATCCCTGACAAAGTCCCTGGCCTCCGCGCCCCACGGCCCCGCCGTCTCCACCGCCACTGGCACGAAGTCCTACATTGGTTCCAAGGCAGAGTACTTCACATGTTTCGCCCGGGCCTTTTTAATTAACAGCATAGGATCGAGGATTTATTGATGCCTGATAATTTTGTTACTTATATATTATATTATATTTCTCATTAAGTGAAATGTAAATTTCTTTTGAGAATAAAGTTCTATAAACTGAAATATCATTTTTTTTTTGAACCTGACTGTGGCTTTATAGGCCGGGCCCAATAAAGCGATAGGAGTGCGCGGTTGGAGAGTAGCCTGGGGAAAATCCAAGGGAAAACCTCCGGCACGACCACGCGTGTGGTTTGGAACACTGGAATACTCTAAGAGTTTGCGCTCCAGTGAGATTGGTTGAGCGGTTTCAACCGAATCTGAGGTGTGAGTAGAATCGAGCTACTGGGAGTTTTGTCGCTGGTTCACTAAACCTAGCCTAGCTGAGAAGAGTCCAGCAAGAAACTCAGCTAGGCCCGACCTGGGTCGGACTGACTCTACCCGGTGTGCGGCGGTACCGGGACTAATGAAATATCAACTAGTAGTAATAGGCACGGAATCCTTTATGGTGCGTGGTCCGACACACACTTGGCCGGTTTTATTAATGCTTTCGTTTAGTTAACAGATATATTCGCAATTATTTATATATGATGATACTTTTTATGTAAGTTGCTATACCATAATAAAGGCACGTTCGAATGTGGTTTCAATTTCATTGGAATGGTGAATAAGATGGCGGACGATACAGAAAGTATCATAATTATAATAACTATAATGAGTGCTGAACAAGGTTTTTTTTATACAACGCCGGTGGCAAACAAGCGTACGGTCCACCTGATGGTAAGCGGCCACCGCAGCCTATAGACGCCCGCAACTCCAAAGGAGTCACGTGCGCATTGCCGACCCTTTATAAGATTTGAGGATGCACTGTGTTGACAGCAGAAGGATACATTTAGCTCCCTCGCTCTCAACACAGTGCATCCTCGGGAGCTCTGGCAACCTTGCTCACCTGTATAGTAGATAATGTTATTTTTGGCTGTGGTCTTCTGCAAGGCGGAGGTACTTCCCCAGTTGGGCTGCTCCATATTCGAGCAAGATGACATTTTGCTGTGCCCTACCTCTCTTAAATCTCCCGAAGGGATGAATTAGGAAGCGGGTTTACGCGAACGAAGTCGCGGGTAAAAGCCAGTATGTATAATATATACTCCAGTCTATATGTTGACCTTTATATTCGCTGTTTGTATCTATATAAGATGACATTTTGCTGTGCCCTACCCCTCTTGATTTATTTACTTAATCATATGATAATTTTGCTTTATTTGTATGTATCTGAACTAGAATAAACATAGGTACATAGGTCTTATAATAAAGTTATAAATAACGTAATAAAAGCAATAACTAAACTTTACTTAATCTATATTGCATAACGCAAATTATAAAGAAGGTATTGTATGTGCCGACTATCATACTTTCTTACGTTCTAAATAAAGGACATCTGATAAGGTGAGGTTAACCTTTTCAACGCCAATGACGGATGAAATAAATGAAATAATGAAATAAATGAACTTTATTCTGCAACTAGTCCGCAAAGGCACTTTTACAAGTCAAAAACTACTAGCGTTTCTCATGAGACCACTGCCGAGAAGAAACGCCGAAAGAAACTCGACAGTCAGTCATTTTCTCCAAAATATGCTTATTACAATGATACTACTTAACCTACTTAAGTAAATGTAAGTGGTAAACAACAAAAGAGAATTGAAAGAAAAACGAGGAAAAAATAACAATAGGTATTTACTTACAATGTGCAGTTAATAACAATAGGTATGTGTAGTTTAATTTAAGATGTATCCGTCACGGCATGCAGTGCGTTTTCAACCTACATACATTTCTATAGGATTTAACTTCGCGTTCGACATTTCCGTATGCCGACGTATGAGTGACTTATTTGACATAACGGTGTAAAGATAATACCCTTATTCATAAACGTCTATCAAACCTATATTAGTTAAATAGTCGCTAAAGTTCGTTTGTCCTTATCTGTCATTTTGACATTGACGTTCGTGGGAATGGGACAAAGAACATTTTAGTTAGCAGAGGTTTGTTATGTTTTATGAATAAGGGAATAAGTTAACAGTCAGTTAACCAGTGGTGCCACCGGGCCAAAGTTAATGCGGCCGTAATCCGCGTTTGCCTGCGTGGTATTATATGAATATTCATTGCCATGACGACGGAACACCGATTTTCTGTAACCACCGTTGTCAACAGCGCTCCCTTGCTTTGGAATTGAAAGATTTTCAGCCAAACCCCGTTTGCAAAGAAAGAAAGAAAATATCCCAGAGATGTATATAGCGTCAAAATTAAAATTAATTTAATATTGTTAGAGATGTATATGTTCTCTAAGTCACTGATAATAAAAACGAATCCACAACAGGATGCTGTCTCTCGTCACCCCCTATAAAAAAACACTAGTTGAGTATTAACGTAGTCACTATGTCCTAGCAAGCATGAACAGACCGGACTCCACAATCAGCACCCGATCACGAGTATGACGCGTATCTCAGCCATCGTAGCGTAAGATTCCTCCATACGTCTGCCCTACCTCACTGAATTGAAATCAGGGATCGGATACTGATATTTTCTCCATAGAAAAATACCGGTATTATTACAGTCGCCGGTTCATTATTTCGTTTTTAATGGGACAATCTAATACGACGTTTTTACCTAAATACATGATTCAGACCTAAGTAAAGAGCAAAAAATAATCCTAAATATTGGGCTAATTCAGGGTTTTTAAAAATACCGGTATCGGTCCCTGATTGAAATGCGATTGTGATGATCCTAGCTGAAGCGTCAAACACAACCCGCAACTTTTCTCTCCGCAGTCGGCTCGCCCTAAATAAACACCGTTTTGTCCAGGCTGTTATTGTGAAATATTTTCCTTTCATCACTCCGGTAACGAGCGACCAGTTTTTTCACCATAATTAGCGTTTTTATGTTTCCAGTTTTTTTGTTTAATAAAATTGTACAGTTAAATGTTTTACAGTAGTTTAACATTGTAATTAACGCTAGATCCTCCGCCTATACTATTACATTGCTAGTGGTTGCTTTGCAGTCGTTTCTAGGGTTCCGTATCCGAAGAGTTCAAACGGAACCCTATTGCTGTCACTCACGAGTCCGTCCGTCCATCCAACCGTCCATCCGTCATCTGTCACAAAAGGTGGCAGAGGTCTATTTTATGAACCGGTCGTAAATTTATAAGTGCATGTAATATACCTAAATTGAAGAATAAATTATTTCATTTCATTTCATTTCATCTTTTCGAAAACTTTATGCTATATTTTTTTTAATTTTCATTAACCTATGGACTTGGTATTTTATTCTACGATGTACTTTGGTTTTAGTGTTTATTATTACATATGTTTTACCAAGAAATACCAATATATTGATACTTAAATCATATTTCTTATTTGAAATTTCCTTATTTTTTCCATGAAAACCAACTCAATTTTGCGGTTGGTTCTGACCCTAAATATGCGAAGTCCAACACACACTTGAACGGTTTTTATAGGTACGCTCGGTTTTATAAAGATCCGTTAGTCCTTATGTTGTTATGTCAAAAAATGTACTGAGTTACTGAAATTAGATCTAACATTTGGTCTAACGGATCTTTATAAAACCTAAAAAAGTTTGCGCTTGACCACAAACCATAATACCATAATGTGTTTCTAATGGTAAGCGATATTGTCGTTTAGGACGCCCTTAGTAACAACTAGTTGTGCACGCAATAATTACCAACGAGCATGTGCAGTTATCTTTTGTTCAATTTAAATTACTGGTAAATTATAATGTCAACCTCATAAACATTTGTGATAATCCGCATCGAAAGGGACCTTATGGCGGCAGGCGCTTACGTTACACCTATTCACTATTGTATTGGAACAGCGGCAATAAAGGCGTAAGTGCCGGCTGCTATAAGGTCCCTTTCAATATGGATTATCACATTTGTTACGTGTTAGATTTAAGTAAATAGGTTAAGTTAAAAGCACTAAAAAATGAGCGTATCTCGCCATCAAACGTCACAGTTTGGCGAGTTTTATTGTAGTGTAATAAAATGTATTTTTCTGTTTATTAAATATTTTTTTAAAAAAGAGTTCACTCTTGCCTTGAAGCCTGGAGTTTTTGAGCAGTCGAAATGGAGTTAAAATACTGCTTATATAATATTAGTTTCGCTCTCTGGTTTTACTTGTTCAGTATTGTGATTTTTAAGCAAAATCTAATGAATGAGCAAATATTTAATTAAACTTATTTAAAAAAGCTCAGAGCAATATTATTATAGAACACGTACTTGCTACATTGAAACAGTATCATCTCATAGCTGTTTTAATTAAGAGGCCTTATAAATTTCAAAATGTTTTGATTTCAAATTATGTCAAAAGTATTGATAATTTTTAATTGAAAACATTTATTTCGAGTAACTACTCGAGTAACTAAAATTAATTAATTATTATTCTTATTGTTAGTTCCTAATTCTAATACATTAAGTAACATACTTTGTATGACAATTAAAATGACAGTATATTTAGAAATTTTAACTGTTATACAAAGTATGTACTCTTGGACACATGCATTGCACAACAGTGCCTCATGTATGGACAGTCCAGCCTGTCCGCTATCGATTTCAGGATGGGGTTGGGGCCCGCACCCGGCGCACCAGGGATGCACACCGCTTGCGCATGGTCGCATGGAAGCAGTCTATGCGTGCTTCTGCGAACATCCCTGATGCGCTACAGAAGCGGGGCAGCCCCACCAGCACCCGGAAAGCGTTATTGAACTGGACGCGGAGGGCTCCGTAGGCCCTTTGTGTGTAGTGCCTCCATAAGCTGCATGTATACAGGGAGGTGCAGTATGCTCTGAACAATGTTGCTTTGACCTCCCTCGTACACCGCGCAAACTTACGTGCAATCATATTGGCCCTCACTGACAGAGCCCTCCGTTCCCGTTCAATATCCATATTGTCCTTGAGGTCAGCTGTCACAATATGGCCTAGAATCTAGGCCATATTGTGACAGGCCCTAGATATTTAAAACTACGCGCCCTCTCTAGTGGAGTCCCATTTAGACTAATGGAAGGCACCTCGTCCACTCGGTAATAATACCAATAAACTAATTAAAGGCTACGATAATTTTATTAAAATTTTAGACAGTAACATAGCCATTATTTGATTTTGAGTGTGTAGTTGAATTTAAGCAGAAATACCGAGTTTTTAGCTTGCAAATGGTCGATTTGGAGTGATGTTTGAAACGATATTTCTTAATGAAAAATCCAAAAAATACATTTAAAATTTATGACTTAAGATCGCATTGAGAAGTCAGAATGTCAAGTTGCGTGTCAATTCAGGCAGAAAATGTGGCGCTGATTTTCCGTAACCGGAGTAGCTGCCACTTATTGAGTATACCAGTTACTTAAGGGTCCTTATCAGTTAATAATATTTATGATATTTACTGTGTGTCGTTCAATCATGTGTGCAATCATGTGTCAACTTAATAGAAAAACCTATAGTAGGTTGACACATTATTGCTTAACGTCCAATTATGAACAATAGATGAAATATAAAAACCCTAAACACCAAAAATCAAAATCATAATCAAAATCAAACATTTATTCTGCAAATAGGCCACAAGGGCACTTTTACATGTCAAAATATTAATTTACAATTTAAGAAATTCTGACTATAATAAGTAATACATTTTTCATGTCAAAATATTAATTTACAGTTCAAGAAGGAATAATAATTTCAAGTTTACAATTATAACAAAATTAATGTCATACAGTGAAGATAAACTTGCAAAGTTATCTATTACAAATATTACAACATCAGTAAAGTTAGAGATGTTTAAGGTCTCAAGATTAAACAAGGAGTATAATGAAATTAATATAATATCCCAGAGATGTACATGGTCTCTGAGCGTCAAAATTAAAATAAATTAATTTAATTTAACACCGTCCCCAAGGTCGCTCATTGGTATTGTATTATTCGTCCCACAGTAATTTTTGCCTGCACCATATTTCCCCATTTAATCTGTTTTAGAAAGAAAGATGGCGGAGATTTATTCAAAATGGCCCATCCCCTTCCACGTCAGGCTAATCTTATGCCACTGGGCTCGTTCGTGGACTACGTGCTGGAAGTCGCACTCATCTTTGTATATGTATGTAAATACTTTATTGTACACAATACAAGTAAAATTAATTATACAGAAAAAAAAACAGATCAATCATGTACAAAGGCGAATTTATCCCTGTAAGGGATCTTTTCCAGTTAACCTTTGAGCAATTGAGTGAAGAATAGGAACTAAACTGTAGACAAACCAACACGTGTACAAAGATGTATTTATATAAATATTCTAGATATACAACTACACATTAATAAACATATATAACTACTAATATATAAATATATATATATATACATCTTTCTTTTAATTTTTCATCTTTCTAATGTTTCCCGATCTTATATGCCTTGTTAACTAGTCATCATAAATTTAAGAGTTAGGGTGGATTGAACCGTCTGTAATCGTAAGCGGTGCGTTAAAATCTGATTGTATGAAAAGTTTGACAAGTTTCTATGGGATGACAGTTGGCGGCGCCATATTTGATGATGACCGGCCTGTGATCGTATGTTGGTGCAACCGACCCTTAGACTCTTGTCGGTGTGATCGCTCGTGGCCCAGCGGCGCCCGCGTACCGCGTGCGGTATGCGAGGTTAAGCAACGTTGGCCTAGGTCAGTTATTAGATCGGTGACCGCTTTGAGTGGTTATTAACTGAGCGCTCCCGTGCTTTGGAAGGCACGTTAAGCTGTTGATACCGGCTGCTGTCTATGATAGCAGTCGTTAAGCCAAGTTAGAGGCCTTCGGGCGGCTTGAGAACTTCTAACAGTCATGTTGCCCACTCATTTGACAAGCCTAATTCCAATAAGGTTTGGGGCGCTACCGCGAACAGCAAACGAAGTTTTCCCTCTCTGTCGCACTTGCAAGTTTGCACATAAGTGAGACAGAGGCAAAACTTCGTTTGTGGTTCGCGGTAGCCCCTCTGGCTTGCCCTCAGGCGGCCAATGGCGCAACCAATCAGCACTAGTTATTGGGTGAATGTCTAAAATACCCATATTTGTTAAATTTCGTTCGGCGCGATAGATAACTGACGTACTCGCTGGTCGCTGTTGGTCGCGGTTACGTACCCATTGTAAAAGATTGGTTCGAAATTTTTTGGTACCGAAATAATAAACTCAAACTCAAACTCAAAATATTCTTTATTCAAATAGGCCTAGCAACAAGCACTTTTGAATCGTCAGTTATATATTACATAAATTGAATCTAATTGTTCAGAGCAATTTATTGATACATATGAAATTATAAAAAAGACATGAATTACTGTAATGTATGTTAAAAGAGAGTATAAATTCACAAAAAGATCGTCAATATGTAAAATAAAAACATAAAAAATAGTATAATCTAGACAGTTTCTGGAATAAAATCTGAATGTCAAGAGGAAAATTTAACGTCAACATCTAATGTCATAGTTATGAAAATAGTCATTAAGATGTAATGTCATTAAGATGTAATATAATTAGTATTTCAACCACAATTATACCCACGATGTTTTATCATTCATGTAGTCTTTTGTGCTATAATATGCTTTCGATATGAGTTTACGCTTTACATAAGTCTTGAATTTATTAATAGATAAATTAGTCACGTTTGTAGGTAGTTTATTATAAAACTTTACACAATTACACATGAATGATTTTCTTATTTTTTGGAGCCGAATGGAGGGTACCGCAAGCTTATATTTGTTTAGTATTAATATTATGTTAGTTAAAAGGTAATATTTCTAGTATTAATAACAGTTGGCTACCGTTATAATAAAGGTGAGTACACCTATCAAAAATATTAGCGATATCGTTATTTTATACCGGTAGCGTACCTTTATATTTCAACCGGTATAGTTCTACCTTTATAACGAAGCAGTATTAAGACGAGGCATTCATTTTTTGGTAGTTTACCTTTCAATATTGTAAGCAAAGCAGCTAATCTACGCGAATGAAAACTTAGTACCTATGTTATTTTTCATTATATATTCTAATAAACCGGGATAGGAAAACATGATTAGTGAAAATTTTCTCCATAAATTATCATTCCAAACTAGTGTCCATTTTTTTTTTGTTTTTGCTAATTATTCCGGAACTATAGGCATTCATCCTTTGAAATTTTTAGAAACGATAGTAATACTATCCTTCTAGCAAACTGGGAAATATCATTTTATTTACTCATGTAGTTTATTTTATATCATTCATTTTATACCATCGGGGCTGGCGGGGGTGATGGGCGGCGCAAGCGTGGGAATTATTTTAGGATGCCTCGTCTTAATATACTATACCGCTACCATACCGCTTCTACAGTACCGAAAACGATCCCTGAGTCTTTACCACTCGTTTTCTTCTTTTGTCTTGCTCTAATTGCAGTTAGTCCCGTACAAACATTTGATCGCCTCCAAAAACTGGTTCGATTGGCACCATATTTTTTTTTTGTTAAATAGCCAAATTGATTTCTTTTCATTAGGATTTGGCCGTTACAACAACTCAAATGGAACTTGTTTGTTTTAGAATTGCCATACAATATAAACGTTATTTGAGCTGTGTTATTAAGAGCGGTCGTGTCGTCACCCATTATATATTAATTAGGTAAGGACTAGTATATATATTTTTTGGTTGTCCTGAAAATCAGCGTCACGACACATCAGTCGTGGCACATGCTGAGCGACAACCTTTTTGGTGTATACCCACTTCTAATTTGTAATACGAGTATCTTCTTTTTATCTGTATGTACACCAAATAAACGTTTTTTCTTTCTTTCTTTGATTTACACAGTACATTGTGTACACAACTTTTAAAGAGCCCTTCCAGTAGTACATACAACGTAATTCCTTGTTTTGCGCCGGGTATTTTAGCCTACTTGTATTAAATGTAGGCATATTTGCATATCTACATGTTTAACAAAAATAAATTATGCTTTTTTCGACATATTAGCCTAAGAATTTTTAACTCAACGTACAAGATAAACTCACACCTGTATTTCCAAAAGGGGTAGGCAGAGCTAATGAAATTAAATCCAGTGCCACATATAGCAATTGTAGGTGTAAAAAAAGGACGAGTGCGTGTCGGGCCACGCACAGTGTAGGGTTCCGTAGTTGCCCGTCCATCACGTCACCAGTCATAAGGAAAGAGGAAGGGTTTTTACTGATCTTAGTACTGATGATGTATTTTTTTGAGATGTTGTGTTGTATACATATTTTTGCCCTTTACGGTAATGTCTACTTAGCTGTGATAGTTTTTTTTTAATTCATCGTATATGATACCATGATTCTACTACCATGATTTTTTTCACATACCTAGTAGCCACCGTTTAGCTGGCAGTGGGGGGACACTTGACCATAGCAAAAAATATCACTTCAAAGCTTAATATCACGCCAACCGATTCTTGAATCAAACACAACCCACACGATGGGGTTTGAAAGAAAAAAAATTGCACCACTACTTTACATGTAGGGGAGGTACCATAAAAAAAAAGTTTTTTTATGATTTTATTCTACCGTTTTGTCGCCGTCATTGATATGTATGATCATGCCAAATTACAGCTTTCTAGTACTAACGGTTACTGAGAAAAGCGGGGGACGGACGGACGGACATGGCGAAACTATAAGGGTTCCTTGTTTACTACGGAACCCTAAAAATGGGGAAAATGTGATATAAGATTTCAAGCTTACATGGTCATTTACATTAGAATTACGATAAGCGGGATATTTACCATGAATATTTGAATTTTTGAGTTCCCGATATTTCGGCACTGTTGCAAGCGCCATTATCAAGGATTAATTAGGAAAAAAGCGAACCAGGAAGAGGGTAGACCGCTATGGTGTGTGGGTAGACCACAACTAAAACTCGCAGCACGTCAGTTAATCCTTGATAATGGCGCTTGCAACAGTGCCGAAATATCGGGAACTCAAAAATACAAATATACATGGTAAATATCCCGTTTCAAATCGTAATTCTAAGGAAAATGTTGCAGTGATGGGTTGCTAGTCCATCGCCCACTACACACTACAGCCCGGTTCTCATAGTCGACTCTTACGACACCAACGGGAAGAAAGGGGGAAGTGCTATTCAAACCCGGCACCACACGGGGGAATTTTTAACTCACCCAAACCAAAAGATTACAAGATATTTTCAGTGTATTAAAGCCCATACAAATAGGATTATTGACTCAAATTTGATTACTCCAAAAGAAATAATGCAAAACAATATTATATTGACCAACTTTAAATGCACAATGTATTTAAGTTATTTTATCTACAGCCATACAGTAAATCCTCTTTAATGTGCTCAAAAAGTGTACGTAAGGACCAGCTTTACAATATCGCACCGGCCCAGGGTGGAAATGGCCATAATAACATCGACAACGGTATCGTTATGGCCATCTGCGCCCATAACGATACAGGCTCGTGCTTAAAAGACTTCAACGGGCTCACGCTCGACCCCACTACACTTGCAACGCAATGGTTCCTGAACACATGAAAGAGGATTTAATAACGGATATAGATAAAGTAGTGTATGCAACTGTACATAATTAGGCCTTAAAATACTCGTGTGATCCTATTATGAAACTCGCTGACGCTCGTTTCATAAAACCAAACTCGTGTTTTAAGAGCTCTCATTATGTATCAGTTGCATAAACTACTATAATTGGATAAATATTAATGGTATATTTATTAAAATCTTATCGTAAATAAGCCATTATTATTGTAAGAAGTAAAGGATAAAAAATGGTTATTGCGGGTTATCCCTAAGAGATAGACATATACCATCCCGGGCTTTTTTTGTGGACCTTTTTAAGGTGTACAATACCGTATTAGTACATTATTTTGATCTATCTCTTAGGGTTCAGTCAGCGTTTGCAATGGAAGCGCAAAAAATGTGTTTATTAACGACATCACATTACAAACCTCTAAAATTATCAGTTTCTACTATATTCATCATCATCATCCTAACGTTATCCCGGTACAGTGCATCCTAAAGGATGCCCGGGGTCCGCTACCTAATCCCAAAGTCAAAGTCAAATCATTTATTTGTGAACAATAGGTATACACATAATGTAATTATGCTAGATGGTAGGTACATACGAAACAGTCCAGCCATGTTCTGCCTCAAGGCGTACAAAGATCTTATGACTAACATGCTCATTGCTGTTGGTTAAAACTATCATTGAGGTATTATTTAACTTATTAGTAAGCTTTTCCAACAAGTAATTTCTTTAGAGCCCGCTTAAATTCTAGAACAGTTTCTTTTTCCATGATTTCAACAGGTAGATGATTGAAGATTCTGGGGGCCATTCCCATAATATTTTTTGATATAAGTCTTGTTTTAGATGGGGCTGCGAATAACTTTACGGAAGCGACTGCCATCTGACCTTCCAACCCGAGGGGAAACCAGACCATATTGGAATTAGGCTTGTCAAGTGAGTGGGCAACTTGACTGTTAGAAGTTATCAAGCCGCTAGAAGGCCTCTAACTTGGCTTAACGACTGCTATCATAGACAGCCGGGATCACCGGCTTAACGCGCCTTCCAAAGCACGGGAGCGCTCAGTTAATAACCACTCGAAGCGGTCACCCATCCAATAACTGACCTGGGCTGACGTTGCTTAACCTCGCATGCCGCACGCGGTACGCGGGCGCCGCTGGGCCACGAGCGCTCTTTTCTTGTCTTGTTTTTGTTTCTCTACCATATTATGCATGTATTATTCATATAAAGCTTCCTCTTGAATAGTATCAAAATCCGTTGCGTAGTTTCCATTGAAACAATGTTTACCATTTTATCTTAAAATAGTTTTTGGCCAATAAAAAAAAATAAGTAAGCATACAGTGAAACGAAGGTCTCTGCTTCAGCTTCGACAAAAATGTTTTCGTATGTCCAGATTCCGGATTTCCGTTTGTTCTCGTCTACAGGTCGCAATTCTCAACCGATTCTTGTGATATTTCGTGAGCAGGTTCGATAGTTATATAGAATTGATTTGTCGAGGCGGTTTTTGGTTTCCAAAAACAATTTTTTATCAATGATTTTGTAAGTTTTTGCGTCCGAATTTCGGTTTGTTCTCCTACAGGTCGCATTTCTCAACCGCTTCTCGTGAAATTTTGTTAGCAGGTTCGATATTCATAATTGATCTTTTTTATGTCAGATTTTGGAAATGATAAAAAAAAATCACGAAGTCTACAGCTCACAGAGCCACTATTTCTAAATGAGTTACTTTTTCACGTTCGAGATCAAGTGCCATGAAATCAAAACCTTTTGATAATCTACCCTCACGTCTATGTATGCCGTACATGACCTGTCTAGCATGGAACAGCAGACCTAGCATGCCCTAGTTCGCAGCGCTGCGTTGTTATTTTATTAAGAAACACATAAACATGCCGACGAGCCTGTTTGCTGCGATCAACATGCGCTAGTGAGGGGACAATGTCGATAAAATAAATACTAGTGCCTCTGTGAGCTGTACACTCAATTGGGAACCTTGAGTTTTTGCAGTGGTCCATATAATATTTTTTATTGACAGTAAACTTATTATAGAGTTCAAAACTCGACGACCGCTTTAGCCTAGTTGGTAGTGACCCTGCCTTCGAATCGTCCCGGGTTCGAATCCCGGTCAGGGCATTTATTTGTGTGATGAACACGAATATTTGTTCCTGAGTCTTGGATGTTTTCTATGTATTTAAGTATATATTTATCTATATAAGTATGTATATCGTCGCCTAGTACCCATGGTACAAGCTTTGCTTAGTTTGGGACCAGGTTGATTTGTGTAAGATTGTCAAGAAATATTTTTAATTTATATTTTATTATTATTAATAATAATAATAATAATAATAATATTCTTTATTGCACCACTAATACAGGAGTACATTTATAGATTCGGTAACATTAATAATGGTAACAACAGGCGGTCTTATCGCTTTAAAGCGATCTCTTCCAGACAACCTTTGGGTAGCAGGAAATAATTTTATAAGAATTATAACAGGCAGTGCAGGAATACAGCTAGAAGATCAAAAATAACACATACATCTAAATTAAAGATAATTACAGTATACAATAAAAACACGTAAACACATATGTAAGTAGATAAAATATATATTTATACATACATAATTATACATACATACATACATACATACATACATACATACATACATAAATATACTAAAAGGCAACTCAAGGGAGCGACAAGTAGTATTGTTTCAGCTGATTTTTGAAGATGGGAAGAGATTTAGCACATCTGATAGATAATGGCAAATCATTCCACAGCCGAACAGCCCGGAAGGTGAATGAGTTATTATAGAATTTTGTGGACGATGGTGGTGGAGCGAGAAGATGGTTTTGTGAAGACCTGACCGAAGTGAGACGTCTAAATCGCTCTTTGAGATATGGAGGAGTTGTGGGAATAAAAAGTAAGCTATAGAGTAACGCAAGAATATGAGAATCACGACGGAGACGAATTGGAAGCCATTTGAGCTGACAACGGAAAGAGGAAACGTGGTCATACTTGCGTAAACCGAATATAAATCTAATACATAGATTTTGAAGGCGCTCGAGTTTATTAAGCTGGTCCTCAGAAAGATCCAGATAGCAAATGTCAGCATAATCTAGAATTGGGAGAAGGAGAGATTGGGCTAGCGCAATTTTAGTGGCGAGAGGCAAAAAGTTACGGAGTCGACGAAGACAACCCATCGAAGCAAAAATTTTCCTGCTGACCTCGCTCACCTGAGGTGTCCAAGATAGAGTAGAATCTATTATTACACCAAGGTTCCTTACCTGGTGCGAAAAAGGAATGGTAACACCGTTGAACATTATGGCAGGTAAACTATAGAAATCAACCCTAGGTAAGAGCTTTGGACTTCCTACGATTATGACCTGGGTTTTAGTGGGGTTAACTCTGAGTCCATAACGTTCGCTCCAATCAGAGATTCTCTCCAAGTCTTTATTTATGGATTGGATAACTTGAGGCAAGTCATCTAAGGCTCCCTGAGAGTATATTTGGAGATCGTCGGCATAAAGATGATAAGATGAGAGAATGTTTCTAGTAATGGAATTAATGAAAATAGAAAAAAGAAGAGGTGACAGTACGCCGCCCTGCGGGACGCCGGCATGGGTGCTGCACCACGAAGAATGGGAAGAATCTATCTTTATGCGCTGCCGACGACCATGTAAATAACTATGAAACCAATCAATCACCGCAGGAGATATGTTAAGAGAACGTAATATCCTAAGCAAAATTTCAAAGTCGACGGTGTTGAAAGCATTACTAAAGTCTAGTAGGGCTAACACGGTGACTTTCCTGCTGTCCATGCCTGCACGTATATCGTCAGTAATTTTCACGAGAGCAGTAGCCGTGCTATGACCAGATCGGAAACCGGACTGAAAAGGATTCATTAAATTATACTTGTTCAAAAAAGATGTCAGCTGTTGATGAACAAGGCGTTCCAAAACTTTTGATAGAAAAGGAAGAATAGAAATAGGACGATAGTCAGAGTAAGAGGAAGGTTTGGACTTTTTAGGCAGAGGAATTACATCGGCATCCTTCCACAACGTGGGAAAGACACCAGAGGATATAGAATTGTTAAGGATATGGGTAATGACAGGAACAAGGATATCAAGGAGAGGGAGGATCATTTTACGGCTAATGCTGTCGACACCAACTGCATTGGACGAAATAGCTAATACGTTCCTCTTAACATCACTGACAGCGAATTGAGCAAGAGAGAAAGGAGGAAAGTCAGGAGTTGGGATACTCGAAAGAAAGTCAAGAGTATTAGTCTTAACTGACCCGGTAGAAGTGGTCGTCGAAGAAGAGAAATGCTGGTTAAGCTTGTCGAAGTCAACGTCACTAGGAACTGAATTATCTGTAGATTTCCCAACTCCCAAAGACTTAAGAAATTTCCAAATTTTAGAGGGATCACCATTTTCCACAGCCGAGTGAATGTGACGCCTCTGAGCATCGCGGCAAACAGTGCTGCAGCGATTTCGCAGTAAATGGAACTTGGCTTTGTTTCTATCAGACGAATTCCCCTTATATCTGGCTTTAGCCAGATTCTTCTTATCTATCAGTGTCCTAATCTCCTCAGTGAGCCAGGGCGCAGGAAGATGCTTAACCTTAATTGTGCGTACCGGAGCATGAATATCAAAGAGATTAGACAAGGCAGTGTTAAAAAGAGCTACTTTTTCATCTACGGTACGAGCCTCGAGAATTGGTTCCCAATCCGCATTCAGGGCATCTTCGCGAAGCTTGTCAACATTCAACCGACTAAAATTGCGCTGCAGAAGAATTTTAGGCTTAGCCTTAGGGGGGCGAATTTTATAAGATAAAAACAACAGGTGATGATAGGAAAACGCGTCCGCGGAGTATTGAGAATATTTAGCAACATGATCAGTTGATGAGATATTATTAAAAGTGTTGCTGGTTTTTTTTATTGGTTAGCGCTTGTCTTCCTTTGTTTAAAACATTTTTATTTTCCGGTATTCCTTATAATTTTTTTAGAGCTAGGTAAATGTGGGTTTTCTGACATTTCCGCCCATCTCCAAAAGACGTGTCGAGGTGTTTGTCATTACAGGTGGTGGTTTGTTATGTCTATTAGAATGTTTCCGCAAGCAGAGGGAGAGTGGTATGTAACCTAACCTAATTATAACTGCATGGGAAAGCAAATATATGTATCTCATTATCACAAATAGGCCGACACGTTCTTTTAGTGGAATAACAAAGAAATATATTTCTAGAGAGTATGCATTTTGCCGACTATGATCAAAATAAAATGTTCCTATTCCTGAGATGACTATATGAAATTCGTTGTAAATGTCGGTAGTTTTCTTAGGGTTCCCAAATAGGGGTAGCCAAATTGGCAGAAACGTAATCCTTATAGTTTCGTCATGTCTGTCCCTCTGTCCGTCCATCCGTATCTCACAGCTGATTCACTCGGAGACTATAAGCACTACAATTATGAAATTTGGTAGGAAGGTGTATTCTATGAACTGCTACATAAAAGTAATGTGAAATTAAAAAAAAGGTGGGGCTACATCCATTATGTAACCGTATTACATACAGTATGTAACCGGATGATGAAAAAAAAATTTCGACGCGCATAGTCGTGTGGGCTATAGATGGATATGCCTTTAAAAATGATATGGAGGTTCCTAAAAAACTTTGTCATTTTAGCTGGTTATTTAGTGTCATCAACCTTGCAGATTTTCAACAAAGAACGCCACTTGGCACAGTTGTACCTAATGGTCATCTGAGCAGATTTAGCCCTGTACCCACGAAATTCGTCCATGGTCGTGGGGGCTGGAGGGGGGTGAAAACCCCATTTACCGCGCTGTACTCTGAGCTCGTATTCTTCATAAGTTTAGTAAATAGGTCATGTTTGGTATCGTTTTCGTATAATTCAAGGATGAGGAATTCATTTCTGAAACAAAATTTTCACTCGTCCGTAGAAAAAAAACAGAGTTCTGCACAAAACTTGAAATTTATTTTTAAAGTAATTATACAAAATCTTGCACTACAATTAAACCGCGAGGTAATGCACTATAAAAAAAATATGAGTTAATAGCCCATTTTATGTGAAATGTAGAAACATAAACTGTATTGACAGATTTAACCTGCAAATGTGTAAAAAAAAAAATTCATGTAGCGGCGGAGCTGCGTACTGGCAAGAAGCTATTTTATTTCTACATGAGTTTAGAAAATAGGTCATGTTTGGTATCGTTTTTGTGTAACTCAAGGACGAGTAATTAATTTTTGGAACATAATTTTCACTCGTTCGCAGAAAAAAAAACAGTTCTACACAAAACATTAAAAAAATATATATGAAATACTACAAAATCTTACCTTACAATTAAACCGCGAGGTAATACACTATAAAAAAATGAATTAATATAGAATGTACAGACAAACTATATTGACAGATTTAACTTTAAAAAGTGTTAAAAATACAATACAATACAAATACTCCTTATTGCATAGCATACCTCACACAAATGAATCAGTAGGTAGAGGTAGGCAACAATATAGAAATGAATAATTAATGAAGAATTATTCAATAGTTCTGCACAAAACCTGAAAAAAAAATTTCAAAAAAATCTACAAAATCTTGCCCTACAACTAAACCATGAGGTAATGCAGTATACAAATATGAGTTAATAGCCCATTTTATGTAGCATGTATAAACATAAACTATATTTATTGACAGATTGAACCTTGAAATGTATTAAAAAATAATTTATATTTAGCGGTGGAGTTCCATACTGGTAAGATTCTACAGAATTCTTAATTTTATTGTTAGATAATGAAACTGATTAGGTGCTTCTAAATGAAGAAGTAATATTTTATGATATTCTTAATATTAAAACAGATTGAGATAACCATAATTCCGAATTTTTGTATATTTGGTTATATTGGTATCCCCACAATTTTACCTGGAAATCGTATGTTGATATCAGTGCAAAAAGTTGATATAAAATAAAGACAATAGTTAGACATTTAATAAATAATCAAATAATTTTAAATGCCGAAGATCATCTCAACTTCACATGTAATATAAAGCAATAATAACAAATCTGTCAAAAATCGGCAAATCCTCCTTTAAATTTCCTGCTTTGGCCTTTATCGGAATCATGAAACGCGCTTTTCTTCCCTTTACCAAAAAAAGAAACTGTATTAAATACATCCAGAAAAGGCGTGCCTGTCCACAGCTCAATTAATCTAATAGGCAAAATCCTACGGGGTCTCCCCTCAAACTATGAGATTACTGGCTTGGAGACCAAAAACACTTGATAGTCTTGCTTGCTTGCACGGGTAATGATTTAGGTACCATCCATTCTGCCAGAGGAGCTACGACGACGATGTGTCAAGGATTTCTTTTAATTTTCTTGTGAGCCACAGCATAGGAGGAAAACGAGCCAGGCTATTGGCCTCAAGCACCAAGGAACCCATCGCCAAACACTGGCACCTTATTGTAGTCTGAATGGTGTCCCCTTGTTTTGCAGACAGAAATTTCATAGAATTTTGTTTCGTAGAAAATGTTTCAAATAATATTTGGTTCTTGTATTTTTATTTTGACTATTATTGTTTCAATGACTATTTACTTGAATGAAACATATTTCACAGAAACACAATTCAATGAATTTTGTAATATCATTTTTTTATTTAACAAACTTATCAAACCGTAGAATTACGTTTGGTATTTCATTGTTTCGCAGATAGAAAATTCATAGAATTTCGTTTTACAGAAACTTATATTAAATAATATTTGGTTCTTGTATTTTTATTTTGAATATGATTTTATCACCGCTTATTCACTATACAGAAACATCTTTGCTGAAACACAATTCAATGAATTTATATTTTTTATTTCTTTATTTAAGAAACTTATCAAACAGTAGAATTATGTTTTAACGAACATTATTTGTTCGGTGTTTTTCTTTTATGGTATTTCAAATACATCAACACAATAACTATGTGTACATAGAAAAATATAGTATCTATATATAATACAGGTTATTTTTTTATATAAGCCCAGAAAGATTTATGCGTCCTGAAAAATCATGCTTGTTTGGTTGTTTGCATGCATAGGGTGTGAATTGCTCAAAAATGGCATTATTTTTGAGCTACCTCTTACCGTTTCTGAGATACTAGTAATTAAAAGATAGACCTCTGGTTGCTATCTTTACCATACACTTTGTTCTTAGATGAGAGGTCAGCTTATAGTAGTTATTAGTCTATCAAGTTAAAAGTTAAAACTGTCAGATTTTGACAAACGATCCTGTCTTAATCTTCGAGGTTATTTTTTTTATAAAAGCCCAGAAAACCTGTTGGGGAAAAATCAACTCTAACGCGGGTAGGTTAGAATATTAAACAGTTCAGTTTTACTAGATTTTTTACCCGCATTGTTGTTGTGAACGCAGTGTTGTAATTTTATAGGAGGGTATGCATTTTGTCAAAGGCAAAGGCATGAATTGGAATGTTTAGAAACTGCAACTCAATAACATGTTTTTCTGCGTAATAAGTTTTATATTAACTAAATAACGTAAGGTCAAAGAATAAATGATTTGTAATTATATCGTAATGAATATCGAAACATTAACTTTTCTTTGTATTAAAAATCTACTATAAAATTATCTACAAATTAATTATTTTACGAATTGATTATTCTATGAAATGATAATATGAGATTCATTTTATGAGAAACAAAATTCTATATAACTATTGTATTGGTAATAATTTTTACGTAAACTAAATAATATCAGAAAAAATAATATTTCATTTGTAATTCTATGATATGAATTTCGAAATAGTAAAGAATATTGATATCAAAAATCATTGATTTGAGTTTCTACAAAGTAAGTGTTCGGCGTAATGATTATTCTGTGAAATGATAATATGAGAAACATTTTCTGCGAAACGGAATTCTTTGAAAATGTTGTCTATAAAACAGTGTACAACCAGTCTGAATCCCTCCGAATCGCGAATTGTTTACGACTCGGGTTCCCTATCTGTATTCCACACCGGTGTATCCTAGCGGCACATTGGTTGACGGGTCTCACTGGTGATAGCCATGGCAAGATATTCACAGAAACCGTTGGCCGCTTTTCCAAATAGGCCGCTCTGAATGACATCATCCGCCGCTCTCTAGTCAACGTGCCATCTCTTCTTGAACCAATTAGCATCGCTAGAATCGATGGCAAGTGGCCGGACGGCGTGTCCCTCATCCCCTAGACTGTGAGACGCAAGCTGTACAGTCACTCTGGCTCCTTTCACCTCCACGGGACTAGCAATCACCCTGCCGTGGAGGCCGAAACGGCGGAAAAGCTTAAAAATCACAAATATATGGACCTCGGCACTGGTTACACTTTTATAGCGTTCGGTGTCGAGACCCTTGGCCCATCCCAGTGCCCGTCAACTATTCAAGGACCTATTCAAAATGTTGGTGGATTACAAGCTCGCTCAACGCATCAGCATAGTTATTAATCAAGGAAACGCTGCCAGCTTCTTAATGACCCAATTTTTTAAACATACTTTACTTTAAGTAGTTTCGCTTTAATTTTCAGTAATATATCCCTTATTTTCAGTAATTATATAGTAGTATCCCCAGTAGATCCCTTAAAAAGTGTAACCAAAAGTATGGATTCCAAGTAAAATTGTGCAAACCAATGGGACCAAGTCTCAATCTATTTTAATGTTGAGAAGTTAAGAATATCATAAAATATTACTTCTAGATTTAGAAACACCTAATCAAAGTCATTAGCAAACAGTAAAACGAAAAACCCTATAGCTTCTCACCAGTACGCAGCTCCGCCGCTAAATAAAAATAATTCTTCATTAATTATTCATTTCTATATTGTTGTCTACCTCTACCTACTGATTCATTTGTGTGAGGTATGCAATAAAGAGTATTTGTATTGTATTGTATTTTTAACACATTTAAAAGTTAAATCTTTCAATATAGTTTATGTCTGTACATTCTATATTAATTCATTTTTTTATAGTGTATTACCTCGCGGTTTAATTATAAGGCAAGATTTTGTACTATTTCATATATTTTTTTTCAAGTTTTGTGCAGAACTGTTTTTTTTTCTGCGAACGAGTGAAAATTATGTTCCAAAAATTAACTACTCGTCCTTGAGTTATACAAAAAACGATACCAAACATGACCTATTTTCTAAACTCATGTAGAAATAAAATAGCTTCTCGCCAGTACGCAGCTCCGCCGCTACATGAATTATTTATTTTTACACATTTGCAGGTTAAATCTGTCAATACAGTTTATGCTTATACATTTCACATAAAATGGGCTATTAACTCATATTTTTTTTATAGTGCATTACCTCGCGGTTTAATTGTAGTGCAAGATTTTGTATAATTTCTTTAAAAAAAATTTTCAAGTTTTGTGCAGAACTCTGTTTTTTTCTACGGACGAGTGAAAATTTTGTTTCAGAAATGAATTCCTCATCCTTGAATTATACGAAAACGATACCAAACATGACCTATTCACTAAACTTATGAAGAAATCGAGCTCAGAGTGCAGCGCGGTAGATGGGGTTTTCACCCCCCTCCAGCCCCCACCACCATGGACGAATTTCGTGGGTACAGGGCTAAATCTGCTCAGATGACCATTAGGTACAACTTTGCCAAGTGGCGTCCTTTGTTGAAAATCTGCAAGGTGCTCCATACAAATACGACACTAAATAACCCACTATTTAAGTAAACCGTTGGTGAGATATTAGCTATCAAAGTCATAAAAAGTGTGCACCTCCACTTTAATTTTCAAACTTTGGAGTTTAAAATCTGAAAAAAATTTAAGTGGTGTGCAGTAATAAATACTTTCAACGGTTCTTGGTTTGAACAAGATAGGTTTTACGGTTTTTGAGTTTTTCGCTTAAAACTGTCTTACCCAAACAAAAAGTCGTAAGTGCCTTGAGTTCCCTAAGAAGATACGATTTTGAAGATTCAATGTATTGGACAGTGGTTTTAAATGTGGACTAGTAAGTGTTGGTACGGAATCCTTAACTGTGCGTGGTACGACACGCACTTGATTCAGATTCAGATTCAGATCCATTTATTCACAATATAAGATTACAATATAAATTACATGTCAATTTACAATTTTTATTTTTTTATTTTGGCCGGTTTCTTATTAGTATGCAGTAAATAATTAAGTGCCGAATAGTCGGTCTCTTTTGCCGACTAGTTGCTGACTATAAATATAGCCGGATAGTCGGCTTTCCCGGCTATTCGGTACATCTCTACTAGAGGCTCATTATTAAATTCCGCAACACATAATTCCATCAATAACCCTTTATGATTCCATCAGTGATTTATAATTAAATAATAATTATCGATAACCCTATTTAAAATACACCCCATCCCTACTCAGGATACAGGTGAAGTTAGCATTAACTATCTCTTTATACATCACTTAAGTATGACACTGTTTCCAATGTGCCATTCAAAATGCAACCCTAACTCTTTAACATTCGACTCCAATCTCTTCATACCTAATTCCGACTAAAGACCTCCCGCTGCCAGAATCAAGGATCCTTTATGAATGGCGATGGACAAAGCGTTTTGAATTTTGTCGAAAGGTGTTTAGGTTGCCTTTTGCTTGTGATTAATTAAGTATGTATATTTTATATGTGTGTAGAAGGCTGTAGTGCTAAATTTCGGTTATGAGAAGCGAAATTGAATGATTACCTGAAATTTTCTTAATAAAGATATAATAGGTTTTCGTTATTAGCACCTAACGAGGGGAAGGATCGTGAAATTTCATTTATTTATTTTTTTATCGTATGGCAATTATTTCGAATCGTGAGATCTTCGAGAAGACAGTACGGTTGCCAGTTTTGTTGCACTTTTAGCACCACCCAGGGGTCGCTTGTACGATAACGGTGAGTTTGTGGAGTCCGGTCTATTCATACTTGCAAGAACATAGTGACTACGTTAATACTAGTGTCTTTTTATAGGGGATTGACGAGAGACATCACCTGTATTGGATTCGTTTTTATTATCAGTGACTTAAAGACCATATACATCTCTAATAATATTAAATTAATCTTAAATTTGGTGCTCAGAGACCATGTACATCTCTGGGATATTATATTAATTTCATTATACTCCTCGTTTAATCTTGAGACCTTATACATTTCTAACTTTACTGATGTTGTAATATTGTAATAGATAACTTTGCAAGTTTATCTTCACTGTATGATGTTAATTTTGTTATAATTGTAAACTCGAAATTATTATCATTTCTTGAACGTAAATTAATATTCTGACATGAAAAATGTATTATTATAGTCAGACTTTCTTAAATTGTAAATGAATATTTTGACATGTAAAAGTGCCCTTGTGGCCTATTTGCAGAATAAATGTTTGATTTTGATTTTGATTTTTGACTCCCTACGGAGTGGACTGCGACCCTTGTCAAGTGAGTGGGCAACTTGACTGTTAGAAGTTCTCAAGCCGCCCGAAGGCCTCTACATTAGCTTAACGACTTCTATCATAGACAGCCAGGACCAACGTGCCTTTCAAAGCACGGGATCGCTCAGTTAGTGACTACTCAAAGCGGTCACTCATCCAAAAACTGCCCTCGGTCCACGTTGCGTAACCTATACCGCATAAATAAATTATAAACTATAACAACCAACTTCACCAAGACCTGAACATACCAGGGTCATTGTCAGATTTAGGTTCGCGTCTTTTCGGTGGACATATAAAAAGTTAATGGCTACAAAGCTTAATTTTAGATTGGTCTAGTAACCCGCATAAACAGTGTCTCCGTTACTATAAATCCATGTACTAAAAACATAGCTTACATGCACATAAACCGTTAACTATTGACCACCGAAGGGACAGCTTTTGTTTTTGCAACTGACAATGACATACCAACCGTTAAACAAGAGATATCCATCAAACTGAAATCTTACGCAAAAGAATTGAAAAGCATCCAAACCAGCTGGCCTGTAATTTAATGGACAAAAGAGCATGCCCCTTTAAGAGACTAAGGAGTAGAGTCCCGCAAGACCTAATATAGTCGCAACAGACAATATTTAACTTATGGATTTGTCAATGGACAAATACCATTCATGCCAATAACTATAAGCACTTAACTCTAGCTAAATGGCTGCTTGACACAGGCAGATTGCAAGATTGAAAGGATATTTAAAAAAAAACTATACCGCACGCGGTACGCGGGCGCCGCTGGGCCACGAGCGCTCCGCATGCTGTGTGTATATTAGTAGTTTATTTGACAGCCTCTGTAGATGAGCTGTAAGGCGACTTTCAACCTGGGCCTGTAATCCGAACTTCGTATAGTGCCATCCCTTTCACTCTTCTTGCTAGACTCTTCTCGCTAGACTCTTCTCAGCTAGGCTAGGTTTAGTGAATCAGTGACAAAACTCCCAGTATTGATTATTGATTCCACTCACACCCTCAGATTCGGTTGTAACCGCTCAACCAATCTCAATAGAGCATAAACTCTTAGGCTGGGTTGCACCAAACCGTCTGTAATCGTAAACGGTGTTCGTCAAAATCTGATTGTATGGAAAGTTTGACAAGTTTCTATGCGATGACAGCTGCAGGCGCCATATTTGACGATGACCGGCCTGTGATCGTATGTTGGTGCAACCCACCCTTAGAGTATTCCAGTGTTCCAAACCACGCGCGTGGTCGTGCCATCCCTTTCACTCTCGTGTTTTACACCGTATAAGTGAAAGTATCGGCACGATACGAAATTCGGATTTTGGAGTAGCCCCTTTGGAAAAGGCGGGTTCGCACCCAGCAAGTACGACTGGGTTAGTGGAGCGCTCGCGCACAGTGGTGTCCGCGTGTCGCACGCGGTATCCTAAGGTAAGCAACGTCGGCCCATGTCAGTTTTTGGATGGGTGACCGCTTTGAGCTGCCTCATAGCATTATCTTATCTTATTTAGATGAGGGCCCTTGCGGATGCACTTCGACCCAGTGGGATCTTTTGTGCAATTGCCCCCTCCTTTATGCCTACTCCAAGCTGCTCTCCAGCATTTCTACAAACCGAATGATGGAGTTCAGCGGGAGTACTCTAAATTCCTTTGGTTCAGGGCAACCATTGCCAAAGTCATTCATTCTCTGTCTGGCAAGGGCGTGACATTCACAAAGTAAGTGTTCCATTGCCTCGTCATCCTCGCCACACATCCTACATTCTGTGTCGTCTGCTAGTCCCATCTTGGCCAAGATTCCTTTGACCCCGAAGTGACCTGTAAACACCCCAGTTATCATCCTGAGCTGCTTTCTGCTGTATTTCCAAAGTTTTTTGGTCCAGCCTGTATCCATTCATGAAGAGCTTTGAGTGCCTTAAGCCCGCCTCATTCCTCCACTCATGTTGGTGCTTGGTTTTGGCGCATTCTTTCAAGGCTAGTGTTTGACGACCGGTTTAGCCTAGTGGGTAGTGCACCTGCCTGTGAAGCTGACGGTCCTGGGTTCGAATCCCGGTCAGGGCAAATATTTGTGTGATGAGCATGAATATTTGTTTCTGAGTCTTGGATGTTTTCTATGTATTTAAGCATTTATATCTATTAAATATATCGTCGTCTAGTAACCATAACACAAGCCTTCTTGAGCTTACTGTGGGGCTAGTTCGATTTGTGTAAGATTGTCCTCTAATATTTATTATTTTATTTATTTATTTAGTGTTATGGTTCTCACGCCTCATGGCAATAAGTCCGCATTTTGTACGATAAGAGTTCTTTTCGTGAAATACCTAAAGAATAAATAAATGATCAAGACAAACCTTTGTTGGTACTGAAGACCCCCGATACTGCCGCTACGGATGGACTCTGGAAACAAAGAAAATCATGTTAGAATATACATAAACTTACACATAAAATACATAAGGCGGGGACGTCCACCGTGCGATGCGATAACACTGACACATATGACATATAGTCCCTATTCGTCCTGTACCGCCGCACACCGGGTAGAGTCAGTCCGAACCCAGTTAAGGCCTAGCTGAGTTTCTTGCTAGACTCTTCTCAGCTAGGCTAGTTTTAGTGAATCAGCGACAAAACTCCCAGTATTGATTATTGATTCCACTCACACCCTCAGATTCGGTTGTAACCGCTCAACCAATCTCACTGGAGCGCAAACTCTTAGAGTATTCCAGTGTTCCAAACCACGCGCGTGGTCGTGCCGGAGGTTTTCCCCTGGATTGTCCCCAGGCTACTCTCCAACCGCACACTCCTATCGCTTTATTGGGCCCGGCCTATAAAGCCACAGTCAGCTTCAAAAAAAGCCAATACATGGCACTTGCAATCATGTGTCATGACAACAAAGGTGATTAAGGGTCCTTATCAGTTAAAAACGCTCATCTATTTACGCCATTTTCTGTTTGAATCGACTCGTATCTTGACATTTTCTCAATGTTACTATCTATAATAGGACTATTGCGACCTAATGTCATAAAGTTTTAATGTATTTTTTGGATATTTCTTTAAGAAATATCGTTTCAAACATCACTCCAAATCCATTTTCAAGCTAAAAACTTGTTTTTTTCGCTTAAATTCAACTACACACAATAAAATCAAAAGATGGCTATGTTACTATCTAAAACTATAATAAAATTATCATAGCCTTTAATAACTTTATTGGTATGATCAATACTTTTGTCATAATTTGAAATCAAAACATTTTAAAACTTATAAGGCCTCTTAAGCCGTCGTCTCCCGGCGGAAAAAATAAACGATGGCATTTTTTTAATGAGCCCTGGGATCCCAGGGACCAGTAGACGACGGGTCATCTATTAGGCACTAAGTTTACGAGCACTTACGTGCTCGTACGTTTACCTTATGTTAAATCAAACTTATAAGCAACTTGTTGAGTGGTTGACTGCTTGGGCTGAGATAAATAATTTTCTTTCAATATAACTTTGGTATTCTCTAAGGATCAAGAATGAAAGTAACATTGATAGGTAATATACTTGATAGACACTTAAGATTAGTTGAACTGACCAAAGAATATGTATTATGTAGAAACAGAGGGCTTGGTGGGGTATGACATCTTTTAAACATAAAGCGGCAATTACACTTCGTCGTTGACATTTTTGCGGTCACCGCATGCAGCATGCGGCGACCGCAAAAGTGTAAAGAACACGTTAGTCGGCCGCATTCGGCGATCGACAGCTGCCAACGCTTATAGGTAGGCGGACAGACTAATGTAAAGACGACGTTTGTTGCCCTAAGTAGTTTAAAATGAATTCGGCAACCGCATTAGGCGAACGAAGTGTAATTGCCGCTTAATTCCATGAACATGTCAAGATATGACATTACAAAATTAAAATAAACATAACGTTAGTACATAAAGTTGTGTCATTGTCAGATTTAGGTTCACGTCTTTTCGGTGGACATATCAAAAGTTAAGTGCCACAAAGCTTATTTATTTATTTATTTATTTAATATTGTAATGTAATGTACATAATAGGTGTTACATCTTGGTTTAGGTGAGATGATGACTTGATCTTGATCATGACATGATTAGATCATGTAATACACAATAGTATAACAAACAACAACACACACAATAATAGTAGTAATAGGTAGTCTATAAGTTAGCATAATAACATTTATTTATTAGTAATTAATTTAAATTAAATTAAAATAAAATAATTGACAGCAAATCTTAAAACTAAATGGAAGGATATAACGTCAACAATATATTGGTAAATGGTTAGTTGAATTGATTTGTCAATTTATTATTAATAGTAATTATTTTAATTGATTGCTGTCGTTTCTTATTGTGTTGGTTATAAATGGCAAAAAGTTGTCAAATTGCGTTTAAGGCGCCGTAGGTTCAACGAAAAATATCATGTCAGGGGGTGAGGTAACCAGCCGCGCGGGGAGCGCCCCGCTCACCGGCACACTCGCGCGCTTACAGTGAGAATACACAGTAAACTCACTAAGCAGTACTGCAACGAAGTGGGAAATAAATTGACTAATGCAGGCTGGCGATTCTGCGAGTTAATGCAAAAATATAGTATTAGTGTCATACCTTTTATGGAATATTAAGTATGCCTCATGTCATTCCAATCACATGCATAAATACCCTGTCCCTCTAGGACTGAGAAAATACTATTAATCGCATTTGAATATTTTTAAACAACTTCAAGTTAGTAAAATAAAAGAAATATATTTACCCGATTATACTCATCGGGATATCAGTTTGAGAGTAAATAAAATATTGACACTATTGTTTCCCTATAAAAAGAGATTTCCCTATAGAGAAATATACACAAATTATACGCCAAAACCATCCCGAAGAATCAAGCTACATGTTGGTGATTATCAAGCCGTTTTCGAGTTCTTTTTACTGGCGAAAAAAGTAACTCAAAAGAATAAATAATTACATAATTATAAGTCTTCAAAGTTTTAACCATGAAGTTACAAATTCTGAAAAAATTGAGGTGGTGTGCATTAATAAATACTTTCAACGATTTTTGGTTTGGACAAGACAGGTTTTACGATTTATGAGTTTTCGCTGAAAAACTGTCTTGCCCAAACAAAAGGTCGTAAGTGCCGTGAGTTCCATGAAGATACGACCTTTTTAGATTCAATGTATTGGATAGTGGTTTTAAATGTGGACTAGTAGGTGTTGGTACCGAACCCTTCATTGTGCGTGATCCGACACGAATTTGGCCGGTAAATAATTTCAATGGAATTTTCACCATTTGAGATTTTTTTCTTTTTTTGGTTTCCTTGGAGTAGTCAAATTTTGAGTCAATAACAAAATACTGTAGGGTAGGGAGTAAATTGAACAGTCCAGCTTAAATTTTGAGTCAATAACAAAATACTGTAGGGTGGGGAGTAAATTGAACAGTCCAGCTTAAATTTTGAGTCAATAACAAAATACTGTAGGGTGGGGAGTAAATTGAACAGTCCAGCTTAAATTTTGAGTCAATAACAAAATACTGTAGGGTGGGGAGTAAATTGAACAGTCCAGCTTAAATTTTGAGTCAATAACAAAATACTGTAGGGTGGGGAGTAAATTGAACAGTCCAGCTTAAATTTTATGACGGCAGCAAACAAGCATACCTACGACCTGCCTGATGGTAAGCAGACACCGTAAACTACGGACCCTTGCGTAGTTTGGCTTATAGCTTTAATTGATACTAAATCATGTATATAAGTGTATGAGCATTACGAGGCATTAATTTAGAAAATAAAAGTTGGCAAGAGAAGAGATCATTGTTTATTTTCTGGGCACGTTTTAATTAAACGATGTGGACGGACTATGTGGATTGTTTAGAAGATACTCCTCTTATCGGCATACCTCTCGCTTGCCGCGAGTCTACCAATTCAGGCAATAAATGATCCATGTAAAAATCTATCAGCTTCTTCTCCATCTTGGACCTCCAAAACTCATCATCTCGTTTAATGTAAAGAACTTCCAGGGGTTGTCTTTCACCTCCCCATATTGCAAAAATACACCTTTGCCTACCCGATATGTGTAACTGGCCTTGTGCTTGGTAGTACCAGCTGCTGTTACTATTAACGTAGTCATCCCAGATTTCTTGTTATATTTTAAAATCTGGATTTTGTTTTCCTTTACGGCATCTACCGTACCGTATTTGGAGCCAGTACCGTCAGCTTTGTAGGCAGAGACACTTCGTTAAACTTAAAGTAAAATAAGTTTCTGTGAGAAAAATCATTTTTTGTACAAGCTTTTATTGCCGACTGTACTTTTTTTTCACAGTCATCATTACTCGTAGAGACGGTTTCAATAAGCCCAAACACGACGAGTTTATCTTGTGCAGTTTAGGAGTTGCTATGGCCACCTTTTGTCTCCATCATCAGATCAGCTCGGTACTACCATAATATTGCATTGTTAGTGAATTTACATAAGTATGCCAAATTTAGGCTCAATCGGATCCCGCCAAGTGTTTGAAAAAAGAATCGCAAATTTTTTACATACTTATTAACAATGCAAATTAAACAAATACTTGTAATTATAAATTTATCGATTCATACTAGTCTTACTTTTATACTATAATTGTACTTCTACTAGGCCTGGGTTGGGCGGTTGCCCAGTGCACAACTCGCCTTCTAAAGAGTGAAAAGGTATAAGTACTACTGCATGTAAGAATTTCTACTGTGGGTACACGTATTTAGTACTTACTGTATTGCATTCGTTCTTCTAGCATTCGCTCTGCATGTAATTAAACGCTTAAGCCGACTACGCTTTATTTTATTCCTCTTGTTACCCATATTTATGCGAAAATTGTACTAGTAGAAGAGCCGACGACACTGAACCTAGTTCGATAAGACTCCCAGATGAGATATATATTATAAGACGCGTCATTCCTGGGGGAACACGAAACGGCTATGCTGCCATGCAAAAAACCTGGTGGCCATAGTAAAAAAAAATTTTAAAAAAAAAAAAAAATTCCGGTTTCTAGTACGATAAGTCTCCCAGGTTTCGTTTGTTCCTCGATACAGGGGAGGGGTAGGACTATACGATAATGCAGTGCTGCAAGCCCCCCTGACTGGCCTTGTCAGAGGCAGCAGCATGATAAGTGACGCCAATATTGAGGTATCTAGTATGATCGGTCTCCTAAAAAAACCAAGGCTCATCTGAAAGATCATCAATTTCTGTGTAAGAAAAACCACTGCTGCCTTTTCCTAATAGTGGAGAAGGTGGTGCTGCAGCGATTGAAGGAGCTCAGTACACTGAACCTAATTCGATAAGACTCCCAGATGATATGTATATTATAAGATGCGTCATTCCTGGGGGAACACGAAACGGCTATGCTGCCATGCAAAAAACCTGGTGGCCATAGAAAAAAAAAAAATTCAGAAAAAATAAAATTTCCGGTTTCTAGTACGATGAGTCTCCCAGGTTTCGTTTGTTCCTCGATACAGGGGAGGGGTAGGACTATACGATAATGCAATGCTGCAAGCCCCCCTGACTGGCCTTGTCAGTGGCAGCAGCATGATAAGTATATTGAGGTATCTAGTATGATCGGTCTCCTGAAAAAACCAAGGCTCATCTGAAAGATCATCAATTTCTGTATAAGAAAATCCACTGCTGCTTTTCCCAATAGTGGAGAAGGTGGTTGCTGCTATGATTGAAGATCGTCTTCAGCGCAGCTGGATTCGGTTTTTCAATTCAGTTTTGTCAGCAATCACCCGGTTCCTTTCGATTTGTACTGATTTAATACGCGTGCCACGTACACTTAAAAATAATTTTGCTTGTCGTTGATTGCATAAACAAATGATTTTGAAAAGTTATTCTCCATCATACCGAAATAAGAGCTCCATAGAGAATCCACAAAACACTTTTTATACACTAGCTGAATAATTGATAAAATGTACATCAACCTTGTGTGATTTGAAGACGAGATAAAATCGGTAACTCAAAATGAAGCTTTTTAAATAAAAATCAAGTACACCTATTCAGTTTCCACCTGTGTCAGTTAGCTGTAAAATATAACTGTATTTCCATTATATCGAAATAGACTCTATAGAGAACCCAGAAAATACATACACTAGCTGAGTAATTGATAAAATGTACAACCTTATGTGATGTAAAGACGAGATAAAAGCGGTTAATCAAAATGAATCAGTTATTCAGCTACTGCATAAAAGTTTTTCCTGGGTTCTTTATAGAGCTTATTTCGATATAATGGAAATACAGTTATATTTTACAGCTAACTAACACAGATGGAAACTGAATAGGTGTACTTGATTTTTATTTAAAAAGCTTCATTTTGAGTTACCGCTTTTATCTCGTCTTCAAATCACACAAGGTTGATGTACACTTTATCAATTATTCAGCTAGTGTATAAAAAGTGTTTTGTGGATTCTCTATGGAGCTCTTATTTCGGTATAATGGAGAATAACTTTTCAAAATCATTTATTTATGCAATCAACGACAAGCAAAATTATTCTTAAGTGTACGTGGCACGCGTATTAAATCAGTACAAATCGAAAGGAACCGGGTGATTGCTGACAAAACTGAATTGAAAAACCGAAGCCAGCTGCGCTGAAGGCGATCTTCAATCACAGCAGCAACCACCTTCTCCACTATTGGGAAAAGGCAGCAGTGGTTTTTCTTATACAGAAATTGACGATCTTTCAGATGAGCCTTGGTTTTTTCAGGAGACCGATCATACTAGATACCTCAGATTTGGCGTCACTTATCTTGCTGCTGTTACTGATAAGGCCAGTCAGGGGGGCTTGCAGCACTGCATTATCGTATAGTCCTACCCCTCCCCTGTATCGAGGAATAAACGAAACCTGGGAGACTTATCGTACTAGAAACCAGAAATTTTATTTTTTTTGAATTTTTTTTTTTACTATGGCCACCAGGTTTTTTGCATGGCAGCATAGCCGTTTCGTGTTCCTCCAGGAATGACGCATCTTATAATATACATATCATCTGGGAGTCTTATCGAATTAGGTTCAGTGTACTGAGCTCCTTCAATCGCTGCAGCACCACCTTCTCCACTATTAGGAAAAGGCAGCAGTGGTTTTTCTTACACAGAAATTGATGATATTTCAGATGAGCCTTGGTTTTTTTAGGAGACCGATCATACTAGATACCTCAATATTGGCGTCACTTATCATGCTGCTGCCACTGACAAGGCCAGTTAGGGGGGCTTGCAGCACTGCATTATCGTATAGTCCTACCCCTCCCCTGTATCGAGGAACAAACGAAACCTGGGAGACTTATTGTACTAGAAACGGGAAATTTTATTTTTTTTGAAAATTTATTTTTACTATGGCCACCAGATATTTTGCATGGCAGCATAGCCGTTTCGTGTTCCCCCAGGAATGACGCATCTTATAATATACATATCATCTGGGAGTCTTATCGAATTAGGTTCAGTGTACTGAGCTCCTTCAATCGCTGCAGCACCACCTTCTCCACTATTAGGAAAAGGCAGCAGTGGTTTTTCTTACACAGAAATTTATGATCTTTCAGATGAGCCTTGGTTTTTTTAGGAGACCGATCATACTAGATACCTCAATATTGGCGTCACTTATCATGCTGCTGCCACTGACAAGGCCAGTCAGGGGGGCTTGCAGCACTGCATTATCGTATAGTCCTACCCCTCCCCTGTATCGAGGAACAAACGAAACCTGGGAGACTTATCGTACTAAAAACCGGAAATTTTTTTTTTTTGAAAATTTTTTTTTACTATGGCCACCAGGTTTTTTGCATGGCAGCATAGCCGTTTCGTGTTCCCCCAGGAATGACTCATCTTATAATATATATCTCATCTGGGAGTCTTATCGAGCTAGGTTCAGTGTCGTCGGCTCTTAAACTATACTTAGTGGCGCGGAGTTGGAGCAGAGTTGAAATGGCACAGGTGCGACCTCGAACGCAGCTCGCTGAGCACTGAGCGGGCGTCCGGGTCAGCCGCGCACGAGCGGCTTCGCGAAAAATAGTATATTTGAATCATTATTTTTCATTGTTTTTTATCCAAGAAAAAGTAATCGCTTAATGTCATGAAGTACAACATTACGGATTTTTTGATATAATTTTCATGTAAATAGCTAATGTGCAAAAATAGTTACAAATTTTTAAAGGTTTGCTTTAGACGCAAGTTTGCGGTTTTTGTCTATCGAGCGAAAGTTGGTTAATCATGTTTTGAATCGCTTTTGGCAATACAGAAAGGTCTCAAAATTGTTGTGCATATTTTTTGGAAACCATAGCATCATTTACAAACGCGTTATGATTTTTCAAAATCTCTGTTGCGTGAACTCACGGCGCCTTAATAATCCTTATCTCATCAGTCTCATAACAATGGGTAGTATTGTTATGAGACTTAGCCAAAATGCTTAATTTTGGATTGGTCTAGTACGGTGTTTCCATAACTATAAATCCATGTAATAAAAAAGTAACTTATATGTACATAAGCCGTTAACTACTGACGACCGGGTGGATAACTTTTTTTTTTACAAATGACAATGACCCAGTTACTACTTACTACTCCTCTCCACCAATGATTGACATTGTCAATAACAAAAATAGTAGATTGTGTCTCAAGGGAGCAAAATTATATATTTACGGCGAGGGCGGTATATTGAATTCTGAGTGAAGCGCGGGATCCTATAGTAGAATCTTGAGCGTAGCGAGGGATTCAAGTGTTTACGCCCAAGACGGAAATAATTTTTCTACCGTGTGACACATACCTACTGCTTTTCTCACCGTCTATGAGGCCCGCTGCTAAAAACATGAAATATCTTACAAATCATTTTACTACATTGTGTCACATACTGCTTTTCACACCCTCTATGAGAAAAAGAGTCATTGTTGCCCTCAAATGAGGGAAGAAAAGTACATCTTTGATCCCTCATTCTAAGGCAACAATAACTCTTTTCTGAATAGCAGGTGTGAAAAAGTATACCCTTCATTAGTAGTAATACCCTTCATTTTACGTTGCTATTACACACTACAGCCCTATTGTTCATATCTGAAAGGGATTTTCAGCCAGGGCTCGTAAACCGGTTTCGTTTTCATACAATTAACCGGTTAAAATTTTCGGTTAATTGCGTTTTACGATATTATTTCGTACTTTAAATTATTTATTTCATAGAAGAAGCTTAAGAAAAACAAATCTTAAAATAAAAATGGAGATATAGAAAGAAAGAAAGAAAGAAAGCATTTATTCACTGCACTAAAAGACACCGTTACAAATATAATATACTCAGTACATGAACATACAGTTAAAAAGTGCGTCTTCGCGGCAGTGAATCGGTTGCTGTCTCAGCATTATGCCGAGGTGTTAGATACCTGCAGCGCTGGTTTTTAGACAGCACCGTACTTGATCCACGGAACGCAACACAACATACTATACATATAGGAAAGGTATACATATAATGAATAAATTAATAGGTGTTATATGTATGAATGAGACTACCGCAAAACAGGGCAAACTGGTGTGAACATGAGGAGGAATTTACTCAAGAGTGGGGGGATACAGACCGATATGAAAAAAATAAAAAATAAAAACAATGAACAGCTTTAAAACAATTAAAATTAATTAAAAACACATGAAAAAAAGGCGACACAGTTGTATGCAATCCGGTTTTTACTATTTTGGAAATATCTCCTAAAGTACTTCTCATATCTCCAATTTTATTTTAAGATTTGCTTTGGTTAGCCTTCATCTATGGAATAAATAATTTGAAGTCCGAAGAAATATGGTAAAACGCAATTAACCGAAATTTTTAACCGGTTAATTGTATGAAGACGAAACCGGTTTCCGAGCCCTGCTTTAAGAGATAATAAATAAATAAATAAATAATAAATAAATATTATAGGACAATCTTACACAAATCGAACTACCCCACAGTAAGCTCAAGAAGGCCTGTGTTATGGGTACTAGACGACGATATATTTAATAGATATAAATACTTAAATACATAGAAAACATCCAAGACTCAGGAACAAATATTCATGCTCATCACACAAATATTTGCCCTGACCGGGATTCGAACCCAGGACCGTCAGCTTCACAGGCAGGTGCACTACCCACTAGGCTAAACTGGTCGTCAAAGATATTTCAAAAATAGTAAATACCGGATCCGAGCCCTGTTTTCGGCTAATAGCTTATTGATAGAACAATATAACAGGCGTACAACTTTTATCAAATATCGGGCAAAATGTCCGTGAAATACCTTCAGCCCGGACCAGTCTGGGCCGAACATGAGCCTAATTAACGTAGTCGTGTCACGGCGCGCGTGCCCATTGTTTTCCGGCACGACGTGACGTTTTAACTAGAGATTTTTATTTTATTAATTTTTTTTATTTATTTATCAAAAAAAAGTACATAACAGTTACAACCTTTTAATTACTCGCCAAACTGCCATAACAGTTTGTTGGCGAGATCGCGCTCATTTAACTAATGTTAGGTACTTACTATGCTATTATGAACTAAACTTAAACACTGAATATGACAATGCCTAAACATTTAACAGTAATATTTTTTAAGTTTTTATAACAATAAACATTACATTGTTACCTATAACAATTAAACTTTTTTTTGTTTTTTGATAAGCATTAGTGTAGTTTGGCCAGAAATGTCTTTTTTAATCTACGTTTTAATTCAGTTATGCTGCACTTCTTGTCCTCTCTTAAAAAATCAGAATGGGATGGCTCTTGGCCAGCATCTAGCCAGGGGGCAAAGATGAGGCCGACGATGAAGCGAGCTCACCCAGAAGGTGCCTATTCACTCGTGCCTTAAAAAGGAGCCGAATATGGGTTTGGCCGAATACGAACATTCGGAATATTAGGTCCAGCTGTTGCCGAACCGAATATTCGGCCGACTTATTCGGTTCAAGGTAATTTGTAAGAAAGGTAGGGCACAGCAAAATGTCATCTTGCTCGAATTTGGAGCAGCCCAACTGGGGAAGTACCTCCACCTTGCAGAAGACCACAGCCATAATAACATTATCTACTATACAAGTATGTAGTGTTGTGTTCCTGGAGGTGAACAAGGTTGCCAGAGCTCCCGAAGATGCACTGTGTTGAGAGCGAGGGACCTGAATTTGTCTCTTCTGCTGTCAACACAGTGAATTCTCAAATTGCATAAAGGGTCGGCAACGCGTACTTGACTCCTTTGGAGTTGCGGGCGTCTATAGGCTGCGGTGGCCACTTACCATCAGGTGGACCGTACGCTTATTTGCCACCGGCGTTGTATAAAAAAAATCCTTCATCTATTGTTGTAAAACAGACTAATTGAATGGTGAAATTTCTGTTCTTCTAGATAATCGATTCTGAGCGGCTACCGCGAACCGAAAATGAACGAATTTCTTATATCTCCCTCTCTGGCGCACGAATTAGCAAGTGCGACAAAGAGGAAGATATTCGCACTTTCCCGTCAGCTGTCGTTGTGTCTCTACGAAGATTTAACTTTAAAACGTAGGCTCAAAAAAAATTTACGTACCGTCAACCAATCCAATTTCTCGTATAGACAATGGGCACGCTCCCGCCCCGCGGCAAACACACCAACATCCCAAACTCTGTAACAACGCTTGTTCCGAAAAAGTTAAATCTTACCTGTTCATGTTAAAAGGGTGTTCCCTGGGGGTATACGAGTATATGCTCGGCGGTCAAGAAATGTAGTTTGAATTCAATTTCGGTTGTCTTATAATGTACTCCTTCACTAACAAGCTAACTTAGCAAGGTTGTCTGGACGAGATCGCTTGTTAGCGATAAAACCGCCTCTCGTCTATTATTGATTATATGTATTAAAAAATCCGAGGGACTACAGTATGGGGTTCTTCAAGAAAGGGGTGTATAAATTTTTAAAGGGTCGGCAACGCGCATTTGACACCCCAGGAGTAAGCGTCCATAGGCTACGGTGACCGCTTACCATCAGGCGGGCAGTGCGCTTGTTTGCCACCGACGTGATATTAAAAAAGGTACTCTGGTGAACAATAAAGAGTATTCGTATTATATTGATATTTCGTAGGTACATACAAGATACGTGCAAAAAGCTCGCTGGTACGGGCTGGGATTCGAACCCACGACCGCTGCTTGACATCCGCATACTTATAACTTCACATCATAGAGTTCGTGTCACGCCCAAAAGAGAAGAGGGGGAGGGGAGGGCCTTTGTCATAATTAGATTCAAAACATTTTTAAGTAAGTAAGTAAGTATCTTTATTCGCATAAGACAGAGTACAATAGGATCTTAGTTATAGTGTTTAGAACTAGCTATCTCGTCACGCGGTGACATGCAAATTTTTAGTTATAACTAGGTTTTGGTCATTAAAAATAACAGCAATGCACAAACATACATGGCAGGTAGTATTAGTATTAAGTACATAAGCAACCAATCATTAATTTAGCATTCATCAAAAAATAATAACAATAATAAGTATATAAAAAAAAATACTAATATAATAATGTCAAAAAAAAAAAAAACAAATGGAATGTCAATATTTTAAGGCGTCAAGATGTCGTTACGCGTTAGAAATTTTTAATACTTACTAAATAATTATAATGAAAATTGACCCCAACATTAAAACGATATACTTTATTATATCCTAGCGCCATCTACAAAACATTTCTATGAACCACTAAACTAAAGCGCGCTGAAAACACCCTTGCTTTCTAACTCTCTCCGTAATCCAAACGCTGTCTAAGAGATGGCGCCACTTACAGAGAAAAAACATTCCCACGTATTCCCACTATTTAGAACGTTGAAGAAAAGACTCTAAGCGTTTGAATATAAAGTAGATTATCAGAATACTATTAGACGCAAAACTACCAATATTTTCAAACGGGCTTTATTTTATAAAATAAAAGTTCGGATTCAGTACTCTATATTTAAAAGTATTAAGTATATTTTCGAATAGCAAGTCCATGGAAATGAAATTTTGAATATAGCTCTTCTAGTTTCGATTGGGTACAGAAGTAAAAGGTGGCATAAACCATAGTAATGAAAACCTTTATAATCCTTTTTCATTCCATAGTTATGTTAGAATGTTATCGGACACTAAAAATAGGTTGCAAAAACTGCTCTTTGTGCCATTACAAGTACAGTCAACAAAAAAATATAAATAATGGGCGAAAATGGTTTAATATGTGAATTGTAGATTTAATGTGTGAAGTGTACGCTTTGGAGCGCAAACTCTTAGAGTATTCCAGTGTGGAGCGCAAACTCTTAGAGTATTCCAGTGTTCCAAACCACACGCGTGGTCGTACCGGAGGTTTTCCCCTGGATTTTCCCCAGGCTACTCTCCAACCGAGCACTCCTATCGCTTTATTGGGCCCGGCCTATAAAGCCACAGTCAGGTTCAAAAAAAAAAGTGTACGCTTGTGTCGAAATGGTTTTGTATAGATATCATTTATTTTCAATCATGATCATCATCGTTATCCCAGTACAGTTGCATCCAATCCCAAGATTTGGCATTGACACTATTTTCACGGAAGCGACTGCCTTTCCAGCCAAAGGGGAAACCAGGCCTTATTGGAATTGGGCTTGTCAAGTGAGTGGGAAACTTGACTGTTAGAAGTTCTCAAGCCGCCCGAAGGCCTCTAACTTGGGTTAAGAGGCCTTATAAGTTTTAAAATGATTTGATTTCAAATTATGACAAAAGTATTGACAATACCAATAAAGTTATTAAAGGCTACGATAACTTTATCAAAGTTTTAGATAGTAACATAGCAATTTTATAGTTTAATTGTGTGTAGTAGAATTTAAGCGGAAAAAACAAGTTTTTAGCTTGCAAATGGTCGATTTGGAGTGATGTTTGAAACGATATTTCCTAATGAAAAATACAAAAAATATATTTAAAGTTTATGACATTAGGTCGCAATAGTCCTGTTCTAGATAGTAACATTGAGAAAATGTCAAGATACGTGTCAATTCAAACACAAAATGACGTAAATAGATGAGCGTTTTTTAACTGATAAGAGTGATATCCTTATCACTTCGAAGGGTCCTCCCTTAATTAACGACAGCAACCGGGACCAACGGCTTAACGTGCCTTCCAAAGCAGCTGCGCTGCTGCGAGCGCTGTAGAAGATCTCACGGTTAGAAGTAATTGCCATACGATAAATAAATAAATAGAGCAAAAAACTGGCTCCAAAAAAATGATAAAGAATGCTGAGAATTGTGTAGTTTTTATAAATTACTAGCGACCCGCCCCGGCTTCGCACGGGTGCACTATTTAATGGATGTTATAAAAAAAAATAAAAAGCCTTTTATTTCATGCAATATAACGACAATATAACAATTTAGAACTTAAACGATGGGGCCAGAAACTGCTTGAGTGGCGTCCACGCACCGGAAGACGAGCTGTCGGTAGGCCTCCGACAAGGTGGAGTGATGACCTGGTGAAGGTCGCGGGAATCCGGTGGAAACGAACGGCACAGGACCGGTCTAAATGGCGAGCCTTGGGGGAGGCCTATGTTCAGCAGTGGACGTCTTTTGGCTGAAATGATGATGATGATGATGATGATGAACTTAAACTAATTACTGTTTGCAAGAACCCCTCCTCAAGTGAAGGTGAAGGCCTCCTCCAAAGAATTCCATTTTTCTCGGTCTTGAGCTATTTATGGCCAGCGGGTACCAGCTATTTTTATTAATTTGTCGTGGATGTTATTATACATATAAACCTCCCCCTTCAATCATTCTATCTATTAAAAAAACCGCATCAAAATCCGTTGTGTAGTTTTAAAGATTTAAGCATACATAGGGATATACGGATATAGGGACAGAGAAAGCGACTTTGTTTTATACTATGTAGTGATATAGAGGATGAACGTCATAACGTAAAAGGGCACAAGTAGCATTTAGATCAGGGATGTAACAGATGTGGTTTTATCGGAACCGGAAGCGGAACCAGATGTTTTAAATTCGGTATATCGGAACCAAAACCGGAATCGGAGCCAAATCTGAAAACGGATGCGGAACCGGATGCGGAGCCCGAGTGATAGATAGATAAGATGTTAAGGGCAGAGCAAATATAAGCTAAGTCTATTCTAAATAAAAATTCCAAATATTAATCAGCCTTTAGTATTGCAGTAACACAGTATTACAGTAGTATTTAACAAACTTAGACCTTCTAGGTTTTCAACAAAAAAAATCTTACCTAATTAGTAGATATTTTACAATCATTTATTAGATGTTATATTAAAAATAAAACAATTACAATGATATTGATTATTGAATTACTGATACTGATATTAATTTGTTTGTTTTTGATGTACGCCGCTCATTTCCCTCCGCTGCGCTGCTATGACATCCGATATGACATCCGTATTAAAAATAACAGAATCGGAACCGAAACGGATGTTTAACGGAAATGTTTAAATGAATAACGGAACCGGAACCGGAGCTCTGTTACATCCCTGATTTAGATAAACTCCAAAAATTAAGATTGCCGCCAACAAATCTTTCTGCTTCGCCTTAAGGTTGACTGGTAGAGAATGCCATACGGCATTAAGTCCGCCTTTTGTACGATAAGGTTTCTTTTGTGCAATAAAGATTAAATAAATAAATAAATAAATAATTAAGATTGAATGATTTTTATACGTAACAGTCTCTCTTTAGATGTCAATTGTTTTCCGTTTATTTGTCAACCATACCTTGCATTACACCATTCACTCAAACAATGTTGTACATAATACTCGTGTTGCTCACCGGCACCCAGGCCGGCCACCAGGCTTACAATACCTCTGACGTCATCACCACCTACATGGGACACGCGGACGCGGTACCGGTACAGTTCCAAAGCGGTACACAACTAGAAAGCGGTACTGAAAACGTTAGGAAGATCGGGGAGCGAGGACAGAGGTTTGGTGAGAGAAAAGGGGATAAGCTGAAAGAGCGAGAAAGGTTTCAAAGTGGGAGGGAGGAAAAGGGAGAGCAGGATGTGGGGGTGGATTCGGATTATTTAGAACAGACGGTAATTCCTACTAATATTATAGTGTGTCTGTCTCTCTGTCTATCTGTTATCTTTTCACGTCTTGGGTCATTCTACTTTTTCATGACCAGTTTCCTATTACAAAAAAAAATCTATGATATGTATTGAATTAGTGTGCAAAAATAGGATTTCGAAATAGTACCTGAGCCTAATAAAAGGATCGTATAGTTAAAAATACTTAAATATTAATATATTGATGTAAGAGGTGGGTAACACGGTGGTAAAAACCATTTTTTCATACAAAAAATTATGAGACATCCAAGGACCACTGAGTTTCTCGTTTTATGGATATTAGCTGTGGTTCGTTGATTATCAAAACTATCGGAAGTGGTATTCTAATTAAACCTCTTCCTAAATAACACTACAAAAATATGAAGTGAGGGCCAAGTATTCCAAAATCTGCATTTAAAAAAAAAGTGTCTGAAAATTATGTACATGAAACAGTAGAATGGCCCCTAAACCGATTTAGATGAAATTTGGTACGAAGGTAGTTTGAGTCCCGGGGAAAGACATATGATACTTTTTATCCCTGAAATCATCCTTTAAGGGGGTGGAAGTTTGTATAGAAGGTCGGTGACTAGATAAGCGCTGATAAAAAAAAATTGCAATAAAAATCTATCGCGATGAACGAATTCTACGCGGATGAAGTCGCGAGAAAAATCTAGTCTAATATAATTTTATTTTTCAGAAATTTTTATATAAAATTGAAAATTATATTTTTTGCTTTGGACTTTCTTGGCTGGGTTTACCATACAATATTTTTCTTAAAATCTGTTGGGCATAAGAGAAAACTACCAAATCGCAGCCTCGAATTCGTTAGCGATAAATTGGCTTAACTGCCAAAAATCTAATGCCAAACTTGGCACCTTTTCAGAGACCACTTTTAGAACTTATCATTTAATTCCCTTGCTGTAAGGCGTAATTCCAATCTCTTAGTGACAGCATGTGGAATTTTACGTGGCGATACAGACTGTCCTGAGCTCGTAGCACGAATTGTTAGGCTCGCTATCCCGTTTCTGCCTAAAAATTTCCTAAGACCGCGAAGTCCCAACCTTTTGGCAGTCCCAATTACACGCACTGTGGCGCATAGAAGCTCGCCTGCTGTGCGCGCTCTGCGACTGCTGAACTCGCTTCTGTCATGGGCACCGGAATGTGATATGTTTGAAAGTCGATGGACGGTTGTGTATCGAATATGTCTGCGGTACTGTGAGATGATGGATGAGAGTTGATTGATATTTGAATTTTCCTATTGTGAATTATGTGTTTTATAACCTAAATTATACAGTGCCTTGGTTTCGACTGTAATGCTGTATATGTTTTGTTTGCAATAAATAAATAAATAAAAAATAAAAAAAATTCGTGACAAACTAAACTGCTACCCAGGGCTCAGAACCGGTTTTTACTATTATTGAAATGTCTCTAAGTATTTGGATCATTCTACTTTTTCATGACCAGTTTTCTATTACAAAAAAAATCTGTGATATGTATTGAATTAGTGTACAAAAATAGGATTTCGAAATTGTAGGTACCTGAACCTAACGAAAGGAATTTCTAGGTAAAAATCAATATTATCATATTGCTGGAAAAGGTGGGTAACACAGCGGTAAAAACCATTTTTTCATACAAATGGTGAGACATCCAAGGACCACTGAGTTACTCGATTTATGGACATTAGCTGTGGTTCATTAATTACCAAAACTATCGGAAGTGATACTGCAATTACACCTCTTTCTAAATAACAATATAAAAATATGAAGTGAGGGCCAAGTATTCCAAAATCTGCATTTAAAAAAAAGTGTCGGAAAATTATGTACCTACATGAAAAAGTAGAATGGCCCATTTGTCATATCGCAACTTTTATTTTAAGATGTGTTTTTGTTAACCTTCAACTATGAAATAAATTATTTAAAGTACGAAATGAAATCGTAAACCGCAATTAACCGAAATTTTAAACCGGTTAATTTTATCAAGACGAAACCGGTTTCCGAGTGCTACCTACATATAACATAGTTTTTAAGTTTTAAATAGATTTGTGTTGCGAACGCAACTCTTATTTAATTTTATACATAATATACATGTATAATAACTCATTATGCAGTAGCAAAAGGGTCATACTTAGTTGAAAAAACAAAAGTCGTCCCTCCTGTGGTCAATAGTTAACGGCTCATGTGCATGTTAGCTAGGTTTTTATTACAGGGATTTATAGAAACGGAGACACTGTTTATGCGGGTTACTGGTCCAATCCAAAATAAAGCTTTGTAGCCCTTAACTTTTAGTATGTCCACAGAAAAGACGCGAACCTAAATCCGCGTATGACCCAAAACACGCCCGTCGGGCACGGTTAGTATAAGAGCGGCTTTTAAAGCCACCAATAGCAACGCTTTACATACGCTTTATCCCTACCATTGTAACATACGTTAATTCAAATTATCAAATCTTGCTCGTCATTACCTATTCTTTGTTCTCACACACAACCACTTCTGCACATACCTCTTTGGGCCAAGCTATTTTGTAAATCAGCACCTATTGAAATTATACAGTCAACTTTACATCGAAGTTTTATTTGAGTCGTCGAGTTCCATCATCACCGCAACGGCGTCTACAATTTGTGTCTTTTGTCTTTCATTTAAGTACTGTGTCTTTATAATTAGTGTCGCCTGAAAGAACGGGGTACTTTTTCGTCAAATCCGGCACTTCTGATTTTTTGCATATTTGTTTATGATAGCCCAATGAATAATCCAAATTTGTGACCTAACGCAATTAAGTCAAAAATTAAAAACTGATTGTATCCCAAAAGGACTAATTGCTGATACATTATCAGGATGTTTTTAGACTAAATTTTGCTACAATAGGTTGACGTTGGTGAGGGAAGAGCTGGCGACTTCCACTCACAACGTATCAGCATTGAGATACAGCGAAGAAATGCCGCCAGCATCCTCGGTACAATGCCGCAAGGGCCTGTTTTAGATTTAAGTTAGTTGTAATATTATTCAGGTTATTCTTATTTAACCATAAATGATTAATAATCAATCTACTATTAATATCCATATGAGACTAGAATTGTTTCTGTAGACCCTACGATTTCCGCGATAAAGCCTTTCAAAATTTGCAAAGTTCTAAAAAATCATAAATTTTCTCGGAAACGACTAGTCTATATACAGAAACAATTCTAGTCTCATATTGTAGCAAACTATTTAGTCTACAGAGACAATTCTAGTCTCATATTGTAACAAACTATTTAGTCTACAGAGACAATTCTAGTCTCATATTGTAGCAAACTATTTAGTCTACAGAGACAATTCTAGTCTCATATTGTAGCAAACTGTTTAGTCTACAGAGACAATTCTAGTCTCATATTGTAGCAAACTATTTAGTCTACAGAGACAATTCTAGTCTCATATTGTAACAAACTATTTAGTCTACAGAGACAATTCTAGTCTCATATTGTAGCAAACTATTTAGTCTACAGAGACAATTCTAGTCTCATATTGTAGCAAATGTAGTCTACTTTGAAAATAAATGTCCTAAGAAATTAAGCCTTCGTCTCCCGGCGAAATAAATAAACAATTGTATTTTTTTGTAATGAGCCCGAGGATCCCAGGGACCGGTAGACGACGCGTTTGAAGTTACTGGATTATGATTGTAAATATATATATATTTTATACAACGCCCGTGGCAAACAAGCGTACGGCCCACCTGACGGTAAGCGGACACCACAGCCTATAGACGCCCGCAACTCCAAAGGAGTTACGTGCGCGTTTCCGACCCTTTATAAGATTTGAGGATGCACTGTGTTGACAACAGAAGGAACACATTTAGGTCCCTCGCTCTCAACACAGTGCATCCTCGGGAGCTCTGGCAACCTTGCTCACCTCCAGGAACACAACACTACATACTTGTATAGTAAATAATGTTGTTATGGCTGTGGTCTTCTGCAAGGCGGAGGTACTTTCTAAATTGGGCTGCTCCAAATTCGAGCAAGATGACATTTTGCTGTGCCCTACTTCTTAATGCGCTATATGAATAAATTGTTTTCTTTCTTTATTTTTTATTCATTGTAGACGGCACCGACAGAAGCGAGCAACGATGTGGTATTCATACCATCCGGCAATAATGATGCCCAATCCTTCTCAAGAAGAATGGGGGGTGGTAGAAACGACGAATACTCTGTGAAGGATATGATGGAACGAGTAGCTATAGGCGACATTATCAACGAGCGACCTAGAGTTGAAACAGGTAATTTTTGTACCTATATACTTCATTTACCATATAGTATAGGAAATTATATACGAGAGTAAAATTGATGGCACGATATGAAGTTCGGAGTAGGCTCTCGGTTTTTGGAGATCAAATGTCTGTATGGGACCAACTACAATGGGAGCTATCGTTTTTGTGCTCACCAGTTGGCGCCACTGTCGAGTAAGATCCAGCTGTCAAAAATTGTTATTGGTTATTATGGGCATGAGAACGAAGTTTACATTTAAATCATATTCAATACCTTAAAACCGTACCGTAAAAATATCGAACATACCGTATTGTAGCGCGGTCCCGTTTTGTTCGGAAAAAAGGAGGAAATAAGTTTCCGAAAGACAAAACTGTCTCAGAGCCCTGGCAGTCATTGACCCTTAACTCATATTTGCCATAATCAAGCTCAAGTATTGCAAAATAGTCACCATATTGTTCCAATTAGATATTAATCCGCGTAGCGCAACCAAAAAGAGTGACATTTGACATTTCGGAGACCCCACGCTAACTAGCGCCTCTAGCGGCGAATTCATACGCGATAGCCCTCATTTAGAGCAACACAAAAAAATAAAATGAGAGGCAAAGTACAGCACAGATAACGAGCACTGAATCGCTCCATACTAATTGAGAGGCAGGCGTGACGTCACGTCTGTGTCGCCTCGTACTAACGTTGTATGAAAAAATAGAAAATAAGCAATTTTAGTCGTGAAAAATTGTGTTAATGTATATAGTTGCCGTACAATTTCTTTTTTATTGAAACATGAGAATTCTATTGGTAAATTTAAATTTACATTTGCCCAATGAACAAAAAAGAACGTTTTGCGAATGTTTATATAGTCCCATATCTTTTTATAATTAATTTGTCTAATTTACTATTTATTGTAATAATTTGATGGTTTTCTATACATATAGCCACACTATGTTATGTAAATTGTAATATGTATGTGTCATCATCGCTATTGCGTATCTGTAGGTGTAAGTATCAATATTGGCGATCTATAACAGATATGCTAGGACACTATATTTAGGGTGGGTTGCACCAAACCGTCTGTAATCGTAAGCGGTGTTCGTTAAAATCTGGCCCCTATTTCACCAAGTTGACATATGTTTGTATTTGACATATGTAGGCTGAGAAATCGTCAGTTTTCGTGTGAAAACTGTTTCACCAACTGCAATTGTGATGTTTTTTGACAATGGTCGCGCCTGTCAGCTTTGGTGAAATAGGGGCCAGATTGTATGGAAAGTTTGACAAGTTTCTATGGGGTGACAGCTGTCGGCGCCATATTGAACTGACCTTTAGTTTCATCCTATTTAAATAACTGATTTCAGAAGCCCCAATAGATGGCGTTGTTTTCAAACCGGGCAAAAACAATGAACAAACAGAAGACAAAATTAAACACGAGCTAGACGATCAGAGAATCGAACAAGCTGTCAAAGAATACAAAGAAATCTACGAGAATCCTATAGATTGCGAGAATTTGGACTGCGAAAATACTGTGGAGAGTGTCTGTGGTGTGAAACTGCAAAATAAGAGGCCTAAATACAGACTGTTTATGAATGAATGTTATTTTAGGAAAGTTAATTGTGGACTGCGGTATGAGTACAATAGTAAGTGTTTTATGTATTTTTTGCTATGACACTACGGTAGATATATTTAAAAACAGTAAAAATATTTTTTTTCGTTACTAATAAGAAAAACTGACGAAAATACGTTAAATAAATTAGGGATCGTATCCAAAGGTTAAAACGGGACCCTACTAAGGGTGGGTTGCACCAGACCGTCTGTAATCGTAAGCGGTGTTCGTTAAAATCTGATTGTATGGAAAGTTTGACAAGTTTCTATGGGATGACAGCTGCCGGCGCCTATTTGACGATAACCGGCCTGTGATCGTATGTTGGTGTAACCGACCCTAAGACTTCGCTGTCCGTCCGTCTGTCCGTCTGTCGCCAGGCTGTATCTCATAAACAATGATAGTCAGACAGTTGAAATTTTCACAGATGATGTATTTCTGTCGCCGCTATAACAACAAATACTAAAAACAGAATAAAATAAATATTTAAGTGGCCTTCCATAGAACAAAAGTGGTTTTTTTTGCTGTTTTTATAGATAATGGTATATTTATTTTTTTAAAGCCAATAAAGTGATTCTTACTATAGCGGCGCCTGCGTACCACGTGCGCTATACGAGATAAAGCAACGTGGGCCGAGGTCAGTTCTTGGATGGGTGACCGCTTTGAGTGGTTATTAACTGAACGCACCCGTGCTATGCAAGGCACGTTAAACCGTTAATCCCGGCTGCTGTCTATGATAGCAGTCGTTAAGCCAAGTTAGAAGGCTTGAGGAATTCTAATTGACAAACCTAATTCCAATAAGATCTTGTTTCCCCTCGGGTTGGAAGCTGATGGTAATCGCTTCCTTAAAAACTAGTGCCAGCAACTCTTGGGATTACGTAGCGGACCCCGGGCATCCTTCAGGATGCAACTGTACTGGAATATCGATCGGAAGATGATGAAAGTCATTCTTATTCTTATCCGTTGAAGATAAGTATTCCTTAGACCACAACCGGGAAGGGTGACGAGAACTTTTCTGATTCTAGGGTACAGGACAGTACCTATTGAAGAATGTAATGGGGTAGGAAGCCACACACCTCCTCAAGAGCAGCCAGGGTGGGTCCGGTATCATCCTCCACCTTTGAAAGTGAAAGGACAGACCAGCGGCCGTCGGAGTGAGACAAGACGGTACCTATATATCTCTTTTTCTCTCTCTCTCAGAAAGGCACACACTTTGAAGCAGCCAAGGTGGGTGCGCTATCAGCACCCTCTGTTCCTTTTTCCTGCCATGGGGCCAGTGATAATACGCTTTTCCAGGCTCTCCGGTCCAGACCTGACCTGACTCGCCAAAGAAGCTGAGGACACGTTGAGTGCAGATAGTAGAGAGCCTCATTGTGATTTTGAGCTCATTTGATATTCATAGGTGCATAATAATATGGGTAAATTGAAGAATAAATAATTTTATTTCATTAGAGAGAAACAACGAGCTCTATCCATCTACGGAAGAGACAAAGAGAGTCTAAAGCAAAAGCTTCCAGGCTACAATCGACGTTCCCTTATTAATCCAAATAATAAAAATAAAACAAGAACATTGTTGATTTGTTTCAGAGATTATAACGAAATCGAAAACACAAGAGCAACGAAAAACTATTATAATCTGAAAAAATTTGAAAGATACCCGAATGGCTTTAGAAACGATCTCATATCCAGTCAAGCTAAAATCAAATCGAAAATGTTACAGTATTTAGCAAGAGCGTTGGGTCCTCGGTCGTAGTCAAAGAAGTTATTGAACTTTAGACTCTAATGACAGAAGTGTTGAAGATAGACATTTTTATAATTATTATAAAATAATATTACCCACGATATCTAATAATCTGGTGTATATTTTGTACAGTTCAATGCAAAATTATTCATCGCTTTACTAATCCTATCAAGCTTTCCTTGGTTTGGGCCTTGGTCGATTTGTGTAAGATTGTCCATAAATATTTATTTTTATGAATATCCATCTTAAGGGGATGCCTCGATTCGGTTAGCCACGCCCCCCGTGAAAGAAACACGCTTATATCTTTCGCACACGAACACGGGATGCAACACTCTCCGGTAATGGCATTTTTAGACAAATCTCGATAAATATCTTACTGTGTGCAGTTTTATTAAATTTCCTCTTGACAGAGTTTAAATGAGATAAAATAACATGATTTTAATTTAATTGTGTCGTTTAATAATGCGTTGGTTTATTAGGCTGAGTAAAAAAAGGAAAATAACGACTCAACTTTGGATTTTATTTCTATCGAGAAAATTTCAAGTAATCATGTTTCGTCTATAGTCAGAAACACATCCATATAGTCAAGAATCATATATCTAAAAATCAATCTTTATTGTTTCCTCGTCTAGGCAGAACAGCGTTTCAAAAAACTCGATATTTCTCGTTGCACGGCCTTAAGCAAGCAATTTGAGAATACGAAACCGTAGAATTGAGATCAATTTTAAATCGTACGTGCGTTTTAAACCATCATTTCTTTCTCACTTTCTAAAAACAGATGGTTTTAGAAATTTTCTAAGGCTGTGTTCTTTTTGTGCAACGACGTTGGCAAACAATCGACCTGCCTGTTAAGCAAACGCCGTAACCTATGTTTCGTATAAAACAAAAAAGTAAGTATTAGGTAATAACTAAACTAAATACACTTAAACTTATTCAGATTGTTTGCATACGGTTCATATTTGCGTAACCATGTCTCTAAGTTTCGCTCTCAACTCAAGTGGCTCTCTTTCCATCATCGTCGTAACCTCCACATTCTTTGTCGCTTTGAACTTTGTCCAAAAAGACATGCGCGAAGGCATCTCAGTTTTTCGTGAGCAGAAGACATAGGTGATAAAAGTGTCTCTATGGCTTTGCAACAAGTGTTTTTACTCTGTGAATGAATATTTAAAACTATGACATTTAATTATTATTTATATGACTTACCTATACAATGTAAATTAATTTAATAAGGCTTGACATCTAGAAATAAACAGTTTATTTATTTTTGATTTAACCTTAAAAATGTAGCATAATATTATGTAACATTGCTATTTTTTAAATTAATTGGTTACGCATAGTTCTCACTAGAAAATTTTGCATGCTACCCTAAGCAGAGTATGGCTGATCTCAATCCTAAGATTAACACCGATATGTAATGTAACCTGTACTCAGCAAATAAATTCATTTCATTTCATTTCTAACCCTTACGAAGGCAGTATGACAGAGAAAACTGTCAGCTGTCAACATTTAAATAAATGCTTCCTGACCAGAGATTGTAAAACCGGTTTTATTTAATATATTTTATAAATTTGATAAACTATTACCGCTAATAAAAAATACCTATATTAATATTAGAGATATTATTGTCATTCCGCTCTTATCTATACCTCTACATATAGACTATTTACGATATTAAATACCTGTATTCAATACCGCTATTCATTGCACTTGAAAGGTAAGATGTCAATTAAACATTTGCTTTACTACTAAAACGCAATAAATAGGTGTAAATACCGACTTTTTGCAATACGCCAGTTTGCAGAAACAAATAATCGAGTATATTGACACTGACAGCTATTACCGGTAATGGTTTTTATGGGTAAAATTTCAAATAGAGGTATTGTTGTCAATTAGCGAAACCGCTAATATATTTGAATGCCGCTTTTGATTACACCGCTAATCAGAGCTTTAGCGATATAAATAGCGATAAGCAATTATAGCCTGTTATATCTTATTTAAAACCGGTAGTACGAATACCGGTAACAATTCCTGTTCCTAACCAGGGACCGATACCGGTATTTTTAAAAAACCCTGAATTAGCCCAATATTTTGGATTATTGTTTGCTCTTTACGTAGGGCTGAATCATGTATTTAGGTAACAACGTCGTATTATTAGACTGTTCCATTAGAAATGAAATAATGAACCGGTGACCGTAATAATACCGGTATTTTTCTATGGAGAAAATACCGGTATCCGATCCCTGTTCCTAACTAAAATACCCCGCCAAGTCAATAAGTCGGCTAACTCATGTAAAGTTCACAGAATCGACGCATCCGCTTAACACGTTACTTCTCTCCCTAGAGCAATGACAGCTAACGCCAACGGCCTGCCATGCGACCACGTCTGCCCGTCGCGCTGCCCCGACGAGTACGCACCAGTCTGCGCCTACGCATTCCCTAAACAGGCGCGCGTGTTCCAGAACCACTGCCTGCTTGACCTGCAGTCGTGTAACGATGGCTCTGGTACGTATACTCACGACTATATTACAAGAAGAGGCAGGCAGAAACGACTCTCACGGCAGTCGCGAGAATAAATGGGGTGGTGATATTTTGTGTCAGGCAACAAAGCCCATATTATGGGTGTCTATTATTTTATCGCAATATCTTACATCGATTTTCATTTCACCGAAAACTGTTCGACGAATTTCATCAGGTTTTTTTTCTAATCACATAATCATCAATTCATTGCATTTTATATAATCGAACCACTTTTCATAATTAATCGTTTCGAATCCGTCTCTAGTCGTAGCGTAACGGTACATCGAATTTACCTTTCATAGAAATATTCGTTATTCATAGTAGAGATAGTACGTTCCATATAGTATTCTTTCCAAGACCAATGTTTCATCGAACAACCAAGCAAGCATGATTTTTCAAGGCGCATAATCTTTCTGGGCTTTGTATAAAAAAATAACCTCGAAGATTAAGACGGGAGCAAAGCAAAGCTCCCGTCTTAATCTTCTAACCAATCCGTATTACAGTCGGTTTTGCCCTAATAGGTCTTTTGAACATTTTAGGTTTTGGGTATTTTTGTTTTTGAGTACTTTTACAGAGTACACCAAGAATCTGGGAAAATTTTAATTTTAGACGAGTATCAAGAAAAGTAAACAGTGGTGAAATGATGTTCTAGGTAATAAGAATTTTGGGAACTGAAACCTTCGTTAAACCAAAATTATACTAAAGGCCATTCGATGAATGACTACGTCGATGAACAAATAAAATACTGAATTAAAATTCGACGAGTTGATTCTTGTGTAAAAGGTAATTCGATCAAATGTTTAAGCGATCTAACGAAGTTCGATGAATGATTCCTAAGTGATAATAAAATTCTGCGAATAGTGTTATAGGAAATGATAATCGATGTAACGATTTTCGGTAAAATGATGGATTCCCCCATATTATATACCTTACAGACTAATATACATATCAATAAAAGAAAACAAAAAGAGTCAATTTAGGCGACATAACGGTGTGGCTCCGCTGCGTCGTCAGCTTTGATATGGGGTTCGGGAGGTTACCCCGAAACCGCCGAAACACTACACCCTTCGGCCAGAAGTCAGCGCTCGCGACGGTCTCCTGTGCCTTTACCATGAGTTTACATGACCGTACTCGCTAGCGACTGCGTAAAAATGGGCAAAAGTACAGCGCCTCTGGCGGTTACGCAATAGAACTAAGAATCGGCATACTAAATCGTTTACGCAGTCGGTAGCGAGTACGGTCATGCAAACTCATTGTAAAGGCACTGCAGCGGCCGCGGCGCGCGCACAAAACGAGCTGAAGTGCACGTAGTGGCGCAAACGCAGCTGGAACACCCGCAGCGAGCAGCCAGTCTTCTCGTGAACGACACCGACACGTATTTGACCCGACACCACTCGGCCGCACACTCACATTATATACGCGCATAGCGCTACGCGCTAATCTAAGATCAGCCTCTGGGTGCCTATAGGCAGCAGTGGCGGAGCGTCCATACAACTCGATTCCCACCGGCTTGCCTAATATTTAGCCAGTCCAGTACTTTCACTACGGCTCATGAAGAATAAGAAAGGCAAATTATATCCGGCTTCCCTAAGAAAATTTTTGACGCGCCGCCACTGATAGGCAGTGAGGTAGTTTCACACTAAATAAGGGTTCTTAAATAATGTTAGTAATAAAAAAGGAACCTACTTTTAAAAAAAAACCAAATCACTGAAAAGTAAACAATATTTTTTATATTGGTACCCCACCCCTATCCTTATCCAGTACCTATCCCGACCAGGGATCGGATACCGGTATTTTCTCCATAGAAAAATACCGGTATTATTACGGTTACCGGTTCATTATTTCGTTTTTAATGGGACAATCAATACGACGTTGTTACCTAAATACATGATTCACCCCTACGTAAAGAGCAAAAAATAATCCAAATTATTGGGCTAATTCCGGGTTTTTAAAAATACCGGTATCGGTCCCTGATCCCGACTTCCTAGCCCGCAATTCAAATCTCTACCAAAAAGCAATTAATACCTAATAATAATAAAAAATATCTGGGTAGGTACAAGTATTTACTTAGTTTTTGAAGTCGGTCCCAATCCAAAATTTTAGGACAACCAAGAACCTGCACTTACTTGCATAAGACAAAGCTAATTTATTTTTTTATTTATTTATTTAATTAAGGTTCACCAAGGCCATCATCAAGACCATCTAAGGCCTATTATTCCATTCAAGAATATTTAAATGACATTGTTTTTTAGTTTATAAGTAAATTATGCATGCGATACACATGACATACCTTAAATATTTGCATGTCCTTGTGACCAAACATGTAGTTCCTTATATTTTAGATTATGACCTATTTGTTGTACCATGTTTTAGCAAATAAACGACTGATTACTGATTACCAACAGTTGCTTACATCCTTACATTTGGTAAAACATACAAGCGAACAATCTTGGAGTGATGTAACAACTACTTAAAGGTAAACTCCACATGCAATAATTATAGTGAAGTTAAAGTTAAACTTATAGAAATACAGTGTTATACCTTAGGCCATGACTTGCTTGTTTACATTAGCGAGGGCATATTAATTTAAATAATTAATCAGAAAACAGTATAGAAAATTACTACAAAATAACGCTGTGGAGAGCTGACATAATTTTACGTGGGGGGTCGAAGTGCATATCCGTAACATCGCTGTAGCTGTTGCCAACTTTGCACAGCCTGCGTAATGGGGAGTTTCTGTCAGAAACCGTTTTAATAATTAATCTTTTTTTTTTACAGTGTGGCAAGAGCGCGCTCTGGCGGAGTGCGCGGGCGGCGTCCGCGCAGAAGTGCACGAGCGGTCCGCGTTCATTGGCTGGATGCAGCGAATGGGCATTCTCGACAAGAAGGGCCATCTGGTCATGTGACACGAATATTATAGTCAGTCCGACCCAGGTCGGGCCTAGATGAGTTTCTTGCTGGACTATTCTCAGCTAGGCTAGGTTTAGTGAACCAGCGACAAAACTCCCAGTAGAATAGAATAGAATAGAAAAACATTTATTGATAAACCAAACATACAGCACCACATGAAAATATTTAAACAAATAGAACAAAGTAAAAAAAATAAAATAACACATTTTGAATTATAAAACAGACAAAAAGAACTTATACCTATTTGGTGCTGTTATGGTGGCTACAAAAGAACACCACTCAGCATATGCTGTGGCATACATATACCACAGCGCTGGTCTTCCGTGGGGCCCAGTAGCTTGATTTCACTCACACCTCAGATTCTGTTGAAACCGCTCAACCAATCTCACTGGAGGGCAAACTCTTAGAGTATTCCAGTGTTCCAAACCACACGCGTGGTCGTGCCGGAGGTTTTCCCCTGGATTTCCCCAAGGCTACTCTCCAACCGCGCACTCCTATCGCTTGATTGGGCCCGGCCTATAAAGCCACAGTCAGGTTCAAAAAAAACGAATATTATATACTGGTGACACATTAACTCTTATTTGAAAGAAAATTAGTCATTCATTTTTTATACAACAATCTATTAGGAACCGTATGATCTTTGAATTATGAATGAAAAGTCCATTACAGGTGCTTGTAAGCTTAAAGTGTCCAATACTGTTGCTATTATACATAAGTCAATATTATATTTTACAATAAATATATATTTTTTACAAAAACGTAACTGTCATTTAATTTTACGTTTTACACAAAATACGAAAATTAAAGGCCAAATACAGCACAGTTAACGAGCACTGAAAACGATTTATCCGCCTGAGGCCTGGCCTTCAAAAATTGACAAAATAATCCCGACCTTAATAAATTTAGATATAGTTCAAAATCAATCGTATTTTATGTAGTACCTGTATGACCCGGGCCTCACGAGGTTATACTGATCCACACGCAGGCGTGACGTCACGTCTACGTGACTTCGTACTACCGTTGTATGGAAAAAAGGAAAATTTGCCGTTTTTGTAGTGAAATGTTGCGTTTATGTACACAGTTGCCATACAATTTCTTTTTTATTGAAACATGAGAAAGCTATTGGTAACTTTCAATTTACATTTGGCCAATAAACAAAAAACAACGTTTTACGGATCTTTTTAGTCATACAGTAGAATCCGTTTATTATGACTCCGCCTCTATTGACCAACCGCCTATTATGACGTAATTACACAACGAAGTTTCGTTTTCACATAAAAATCTTTGTAACAAAGTCGGATATAATGACTTCGCTTACAGTAACATGTCGCTTATTATGACCCATTTTTAATAAATTTTGTCCGTTTATAATGACCGACATGATTCTTTACACCTACCTTCGGTCATGTTCGTTGATTCCCGACGACGTTCGGCACGTAGCTGGTTTTTGTTCTGAATCTCAGTGAGTAATTGACAGTTGAACGTCACGGATTTGTTTTTAGTGATATTACGTGCAGTTTTTATTTTGATTTAATATGCTATGTTTTTCTATTAAAATAAGTATTTACCTAAATAATAGAAGGTTGTTTTTAAAAAAAAAATGCTTTGTATGACATGACGTCCGCTTAGTATGACGACGTGTTTGTCAATTCCCTTCGATGTTATTATAAACGGATTCCACTGTACATATTTTTATGATTTTAATTAATTTCTCTAATTTACTATTCATTGTGATAATTTAATGGTTATCTATCCATGTAGCTACAGTCTGTTATAAATGTAACATGAGTCATCTATTTTACGGTAACATATATTTATGCCCTTGACTGTACCTACCCATATTTTGGCATAGAACTGTACCTGTCGAACATTAATGCACTAAGCTACGTAAGCGCTGGCTAGACCAGAGCTAAAAGCCTTTAAAAGCTTTGTCAATCTGAAATAAACGGCCTTAGGACTAAATCTGGACAGAAGCTTTATTTCAGAATTTATTTTACAACCAAAATTGTAATGGCCTTATGCATAAACGTTTATAGAAAGAAAGAAAGAAAACATGTTTATATAGCATATACAATATTAAAATAATAATAAAACAAAGGACAATTAAAATACAACTAATATATGCTAAAATGGTCGCCACTCAGCTTGGTGCCACGAAATAAACTATTACCCCCTTATTCATAAAACTTAACAAACCTCTGGTAACTAAAATGTCTGTTGTCACTGTCTCACAAGCACGTGTTTTGTTTTTTTTTTTTGAACCTGACTGTGGCTTTATAGGCCGGGCCCAATAAAGCGATAGGAGTGCGCGGTTGGAGAGTAGCCTGGGGAAAATCCAGGGGAAAACCTCCGGCACGACCACGCGTGTGAAGCACGTGTGTCAAAGTGACAGATAAGGACAAACGAACTTTAGCGGCTAGTTAACTAATATAGGTGTGATTGACGTTTATGAATAAGGGGGTCAGGCATTAAGTCGTGGCGCTGATTTTCAGTGGCGCCTGGTAACCGGAGTAGCTGCCGCTTATTTAGGTTAGGTTAGGTTAGGTTAGGTTTTATTTATCAACCCTATCTCTCCTTAATTCTTCTCCATCATTAAGTGACCGCTTTAGCCTAGTTGGTAGTGACCCTGCCTACGAAGCTGGAGGTCCCGGGTTCGAATCCCGGTCAAGGCATTTATTAGTGTGATGAACACAAATATTTGTTTCTGAGTCTTGGATGTTTTCTATGTATTTAAGTACCTATATATTTATCTATATAAGTATGTATATCGTCGATTAGTGTGATGAACACGAATATTTGTTCCTGAGTATTGGATGTTTTCTATGTATTTAAGTATATATTTATCTATATAAGTATGTATATCGTCGCCTAGTACCCATAGTACAAGCTTTGCTTAGTTTGGGGCTAGGTCGATTTGTGTAAGATTGTCCACAAATATTTATTTATTTAATTCATTTTTTATTTAAGTTAAGATGGCTAGTCTAGTTAAGATGTCTTATTAGTTAACATTATCTTTGTATCTCTCTTAGGGTGCCCTGAAAACCAGCGCCTTAGCATATATTGCTATTGGCATATGCTGAGTGGTATCCTTTTTGGTGTTCATAACTCATACTCGTACTTAATTTAGTGTCTATTACATCTTACTTCATGTACTTTATTATTGTGTAATGATTTAACACCTAATAAATATTTCTCTTTCTTTATTTCAAACTAGCGACCCGCCCCGGCTTCGCACGTGTGCAATGCTGATGCATGTATTATACATATAAACCTTCCCCTTGAGTCACTCTATCTATTAAAAAAACCGCATCAAAATTCGTTGCATAGTTTTAAAGATTTAAGCATACATTGGGACATAGGGATATAAGGACAGAGAAAGCGACTTTGTTTTAAACTATGTAGTGATAAGAAAATCAAAAAGTGCAATTTTCTCGAAGTGGGATCAAATTATGAAACATTAAAATTATTAGGGCTCGATGGGTCAGCATGTTTTGGTTTATATTTATATCGCAATGGGTCAGTGTATTAAGTAACTCTAATTTATTGTTTTTCATGCTATTATGCATGTAATTGCTAGAACTTTATGGACTGAAACGGGTTTATTTTAATTGAATTGCAGAAAAAAGTAGCTCCGAAGAATAAATAATTATAAGTCTTCAAAATTTTAAGAGGGGGCATACTCTCATTTCCGCAAAGCGCACCTTTGTATTGGAACTCATTTACTATGGCGCTCGTGGGCAATGACGTCACTGATCTGTCGCGCTTTCTCTCTCTAACCAGTACCTTTACCATGAGTTTACATGACCGTACTCGCTAGCGACTGCGTAAAAATTAGTATGGGCAATAGTACAGTGCCTCTGGCGGTTACGCAATAGAACTAAGAATCGGCATACTAAATCGTTTACGCAGTCGCTAGCGAGTACGGTCATGCAAACTCATGGTAAAGGCACAGCAACATTAAAGCGATAGTAGCTTCGTTATATTTTAAGATATTTGATTAGGATTTTCATCATCTGGCTTATTTTTTTGCCTTGTTTCTTTTGGAAGTCTTATTTTGAGTCAATAAACCAAATATTTGACTTTTTTTTCTTCTTTTTTTTTGTACCTGACTGTGGCTTTATAGGCCGGGCCCAATAAAGCGATAGGAGTGCGCGGTTGGAGAGTAGCCTCGGGAAAATTCAGGGGAAAACCTCCGGCACGACCACGCGTGTGGTTTGGAACACTGGAATACTCTAACAGTTTGCGCTCCAGTGAGATTGGTTGAGCGGTTTCAACCGAATCTGAGATGTGAGTGGAATCGAGTTACCGGGAGTTTTGTCGCTGGTTCACTAAACCTAGCCTAGCTGAGAAGAGTCCAGCAAGAAACTCAGCTAGGCCCGACCTGGGTCGGCCTAAATTTTAAATTCATATTTACGTTACATAAAGTTTTTCCCCTAAAAAAAACCTATAAAGTCGATTTCAAAAATATCTGAACAATAATATATGTCCTTAAAAATAAAGTCGTATGATCAGCGCAATAAGTTTTGAATGGTGTTAAACCATACCACAACGGTATCTGTTTTATTGTAATTTATTAATTATAACAAATTGTATTGGCATACCATGTAATGCCCATGTTACTTTATTATGAATAAAATATAAAAAAAATTAAAATACAATCGTTGTCTACCAAGATCCATTATAATACACAGCCGTTTTTGCTTAATAAATAAATAAAATAAAAATAAATAAATAAATAAATATTAGAGGACAATCTTACACAAATCGAACTAGCCCCACAGTAAGCTCAAGAAGGCTTGTGTTATGGGTACTAGACGACGTATATTTAATAGATATAAATACTTAAATACATAGAAAACATCCAAGACTCAGAAACAAATATTCATGCTCACCACACAAATATTTGCCCTGACCGGGATTCGAACCCAGGACCGTCAGCTTCACAGGCAGGTGCACTACCCACTAGGCTAAACCGGTCGTTAATTGAGTAACAAACATCCAAAAATCTTAATAATTACCGCACCTTACATTAAATAACGCCGACTGTACACAGTATACAGGGTGTCAAACCGAGCTGTCCAAAAGGCGAGCTCAAAAAAGTCGCTAACGAGAATATTCATGCCGATGAATATTCAGCCTCTATTATCTTATTTGAGAGGGCTATTCTCCAACCGAGAGACAATATGTCGAGTAGTAAATATTTTTTTAACGATGTGTAAAAACGACCAAGATTCTAATACGGTTCTTTTTCACCCCGACGCGCAACGCAAAAGAGGAGTATTGTAAGTTTAATATGATACATTATAATTGCTATACTATCTTATTTTCAATTGTAGTCGTGAATGTGTGTAGCAGGCCCCGCCATTTTTGGACGCACCTTTTGACAGTTGGACATTCATGTGACGGCCCGACGTGACAAGACGGCGGTGTCAAGTTGTAATAGGTCGCGTTCAATTTTTAGGCGAAGCGTGCTACACACTCCGTCATTAACAACCTAGGTTTCGCCGGAAGATCAGCGCCAGCTCCCTGAGTCGGCATTACGCTGAGGCGAAACCTTTTTGTGGCGATTCCTTGTTTTTTTTAATTACGTTTATTTATCTATATTTTATTTTTGTATCGTCACGAATAAATGTTTTATTTACTTTCTTTCTTTCTATTTTTTTCTATTTTAGTCAGCTTCGCTTCTTTAAAACAATGTTTTTGTTGGAGTAACCGCAAAAAACACTAATGACCACGTTGCAAAAAGTAGTAACAACCGCCTTTAATGTTCAATTGATTATCGACTCGACTCGAGCACTAAGATTACGAGTGTACCTGAGTGTAGGCATAAGAAAATGGCGGCCCAGGTGCCTTCCATTCGTACCAGTCTCAGGTATTTGATATTGTAATGTAATATTGATATTGCTTAAAATTCTTTTGACATGTAAATTGGCTTTACGAATAAATGAGTATGAGTATGAGTATTCAGATAAACGCCGCCGAGTTTTGGGCCATGCGTGTAGCGTCATTCTATTAAAGTAATTTCAACTTTTGGCAAGGACCTTAGAGTTGATAATCCAATAAAATGTTAATGCTCATGCTGTCTTTATTTACAACGTATGCATATATTTTATGACGGAGGATGAGGTAGCAATACCGCAAAATAGGACAATAAATTGGACACAAGCATTTCCCACGTACTATACGTAAGTATTTTAAAAGAACTAAATGTAATTAATTTTGAGTGTCTTTAGTTGTTACTTGCACCGCCAACACTTTTTTCTGCTTCGCCTTAAGGTTAACTGATAGAGAATGCCATACGGCATTAAGTTCGGCTTTTGTATTATAAAAAAAAAAAAAAAAAAAAAAACTGTTTATTGCGACACTTAAAAAAGACAGATAGGTATTTTAAATTACTTACTTAAAAACTTATCGTAAACTTAACAGTACCATTAACCTTAAGTAAGTATTAGTAATCGCAATGGGTACCATTCTCAGCCTTTGCCAGACAGTTTCTGTCTACCCAGCGCTGATTTTCAGATTGGTCCCTATATTTGCAGGTCGATCAATGTTTGTGACCTGTTATAAGGTTTCTTTTGTGCAATAAAGATTAAATAAATCACACACCAATGACCACGATACCAACTTTGTTCCTTTTGGTGTCGAGACCCTTGGTCCGTGGGGCCCATCAGCAAAAAAATTATATCGCTTTTTGGCAAAACGGTTGATCGATGTTACCGGGGACAGGAGAGCTGGCAGCTTCCTCGCTCAACGCATAAGCATTGCGATTCAGCGAGGAAATGCTGCCAGCATCCTTGGTACCATGCCACAGGGGCCTATTTTAGAATTCGACTTTTAGTTTTTGTTTTATATATTTATTGATTAAGTTAGTTGTTTATTTTGTTCTGTAATATTTTTTATTTTTATAAGTTTCTAATATGTCTTAAATTTAATAAATAAATATAGAATTAAAATATATATATATATATATATAAATATATTCTGCCTCCATTGCAAATAGGGACTCATTTTTAAAGTGCACGACAAAATATCAACGTCTGATAATTTGTCGACTGCCTCCAGAATCGCCCACCCTCCCCTAATGTCAACTTTCTCTTAATTTCTATGTAAAACATCTTACAGATAACAATGCCAAGTTTTTGCGAGATTTTGCATACAAATGGTGAAATTAGAAAAAACAAGGGCTTTTAGCAGTAAGGAGCTTTTGGAGCGTCTATTGTTTAAAGTTGAATCAAGATTTAAGCTTAAAAGGGTATTTTTTCGTCCTGCGTAGTATCTACACAATTATTTCATATTGTACTAAATCTATTTAAAACAGTCACCTATTACGTTTTCAGGTTATTGTACGACCGGTTTAGCCTAGTGGGTAGTGCACCTGCCTGTGAAGCTGACGGTCCTGGGTTCGAATCCCGGTCAGGGCAAATATTTGTGTGATGAGCATGAATATTTGTTTCTGAGTCTTGAATGTTTTCTATGTATTTAAGTATTTATATCTATTAAATATATCGTCGTCTAGTACCCATAACACAAGCCTTCTTGAGCTTACTGTGGGGCTAGTTCGATTTGTGTAAGATTGTCCTCTAATATTTTTTTTTTATTCTACTTTTTCATGACCAGTTTTCGATTACAAAGAAATTTATGATTTGTATTGAATTAGTTTACAAAAATAGTATTACGAAATAGTTTACCTGAACCTAATAAAAGGAATTTATCGGTAGAAATAATTAAATATTAACATATTGCTGTAAAAGGTGGGTAACACAGTGGCACCTTACCGGGATTCGAACCCGGGACCTCCAGCTCCGTTGGCCGGGGTACTACCATTTTTAACTAAACTTTAGATAATAAAGTTGAGTCATACTTAGTTGAAAAAACAAAAGTCGTCCCTCCTGTGGTCAATAGTTAACGGCTTATGTGCATGTTAGCTATGTTTTTATTACAGGCATTTATAGAAACGGAGACACTGTTTATGCGGGTTACTGGTCCAATCCAAAATTAGGCTTTGTAGCCCTTAACTTTTGTATGTCCACAAAAAAGACGCGAACCTAAATCCGTGTATGACCCAGTTACTTCAGTTACTTCAGCCATTTACTACAAATGTTGCCGACATGCGGGCTTTTCTTTAAGTAGTGTATTTAACGTAATTAATTAACCTAAGAGCTTAATTTTATTCATCACTAGCGACCCGCCCCGGCTTCGCACGGGTGCACTATACATATAAACCTTCCTCTTCAATCACTCTATCTATTAAAAAAAAACGCATCAAAATCCGTTGCGTAGTTTTAAAGATTAAATAAATAAATAAATAATAAATAAATAATATCTTTGGACAATCTTACACAAATCAACCTAGACCCAAACTAAGCAAATCTTGTACTATGGGTACCAAGTGACGATATACATACTTATATAGATAAATAAATACTTAAATACATAGAAAACATCCATGACTCAGGAACAAATATTTGTGTTCATCACACAAATACATGCCCTGACCGGGATTCGAACCCGAGACCTCCAGCTTCGAAGGCAGGGTCACTACCAACTTGGCTAAAGCGGTCGTCAGATTTAAGCATACATAGGGATATAGGGGATATAGGGACAGAGAAAGCGACTTTGTTTTATACTATGTAGTGATAATCAAGATTTCAGAGCTACGCTCTTGTCGGTGGAGTAACCGCCACTCTGCTCATTGCCAGTCTCTTGACTTCCCCATACAACTCAGCAGCAACTTCCTCCCCCCCTATCATAAAAATATCTGTGGATAAGTAGGATGTGCTTCCTATATAAGATAATATACAAGCTTGAATATATACAGAAACGGGAGTATCTACAAATTATATACATATATACACTAAACAAGAAACAAATCAAGGTGTACATCTGGAGTATAGCGCTTTATGGCTGCGAAACGTGGACGATGACGCAAAGGGACCGTTGTAACAGATCGACATCCGTCATTCGTGTGAAAAGTTCATGAAAACTTCTAAGCTTCGGAAAAGCTTTAAAAATGCTTCTAAGCTTCGGTATAGCTTCTTAACTTCAGAGGAAGGCTTCTGGGAAGCTTCTCAGCTTCGGAAAAGCTAAGCTTTCAGGAACGCTTCTTGGCTTCGTAAAAGCTGATTTATATATTCTAAATGTTCATCATCAATGAAACCTCTCATTGTAAACAGATGGCGTTTAAATTAAGTCTAAAGAAGTTCGATTATTTATAATGAATATCACCAATATTTTGAATTTCAAGTTATTTTCATTTTCCTAAGAGTAGTGCTACTTTTGTAATTTGAATAAGCTTGGACAACGGTTTCCTGCTTTATATTATTAGCATTTCTCAAGTTGCAAAGGTCAAGTATGGACACCTGGTGTCGAGGATTTGAACTGTTAGTAAATAATCCGTTCGCGTAGAAAGGTTGTCATTATGTCTATATAGTAGCGAAATAAGTAGCCATCTGAAATTGCACGGTTAGTATGGAGTCAGGGCTGTCATTCACAACGCTGAAACTAACTTGAACACCAATTCACCTTAACGAACCAGTGTAGGACGGGTCTCTAGTTGTGTAATGCTAGTACGAGTCTCGACATCAAGATATACTAGACGTGAGCGTTGAGTCTAGTTGACGCAAGTGGTCAATTGCAAAGCAGTAGCTGCATCGCTGCCTTTGGCGGGTATTTGAAAAAATGTTATGCGCGTGGCTACCCTACTAAAATGAGAAATATTTAAGGACAAAATAATCTTGTTTGTGTAGGTGTCTATTTATTTTAGTCAGGTTTTAATGGGATAGACATCGGAGAGACATCTGGTGTTGAGTAGGAGATGGGAAAGTTATTCTAGACCAATGAGAAGCCAGATTTAGCTAGTTGACCAATCGATGGTTTTCCCTCGAGAATTATGGAACATCAGTTGATCGCGTGATGTTAGGGGTTCTCATGAACGAGAGGAGGTAATATAAGGAGATGCACAACGTTTTCGAGACTTTTTTCCCCTTCGATTTCTCCTGCGGGTGGACTTCACGAGAGCGACGTGCAACGAGGTGAACCTTCAGGAGTGCCCATGTGAGTCGTTTAAGGTTTATTTGCTGTGATAGATAGGATTCATGTAGGATTTCGTTGTGTTAGGATGAATTAGGGTGTTGTGTATTTAATCCTTTCTGTTCACAGGATTTATGTGCGTGTGTTTAGATTCCATATAGCAAACGATAGCGGTTTAGTTTTTCATAGACTATTATGCAAGCGCGTTACGCTGCTTATACAGGTACAATTACCTTTGTTGTTACCTATAGTGCTCAGCACCAAGTTAAAGTTAGATTGATAATACCTTTGCTTATGTTGAATAACCTACTTAAGGTAAAATCTACGTTAACAATGTCGATGTGGAGTGGCGTATCTCCTTTTAAATGGTTATGGCTTTAAAATGCAATTAAGTACGTTAATTGATTAATTCTTGTTACGGATATAGTTTTACCATTAGTACAACAAATTTTAATTGATAATGTTTGCTAAATGGAGTATATTATACGACCATCTGCAGCGTTGGAGTGCTACTACCTGATTTAATAAATACATTGTGTTTTATTATACCCATACTTATTGTGCATGTTAGATATTAAGATTTATGGTGGTGTTTTGTGCATGCTATGTGAATTCGTATCTATTTTTGATACTATTCAGTATTATTGAGATTTTCATGAATAATGGGTGTAGGCGCTGTTCATACAAGCTGGATTTAATATTTGAGTCTTACTATATTTGACTATTGATTTCAATTACTTTTAAATGACAATTTGACTTTAAGGACATTATTTATTAGTAGACAAATCGTTAAAGGATTGTAATTTTACTATTAAGCAGTAATTGAATTAATCTTTTGCTAATGTAGGTAGTCATTATATTCTTACACTTATTATTTAATGCATTAATTATTTCATTTTCATTAGGTTTGTTATGTTTCGTTGGTATTTTAGGTGTGTTCTTATTGATTTAGTACAGTGTTGTAGGTGATAATAGTTACTTTAGGTTATTAAATGAGTATGTTTTATTTATGAATATATCTAAAGATTACAATGCCATAGTTTGGGTATTTGGAGGGCTTTGCGAAATCAAACCTTTATAAGAGAAGGATACATGACATCGAATGACGTATCATCGCACTGGTGTCAAGAAGATGACCTTGTCAACGTCTCCACGCAATCACACTGTCAACGACGATATGCCTTCCACCTATCGTTTGGACCCTGGACATTTATACGGGACGTGTACCTGCCAGCACTTTCGTACATGTGGGCAATCGACGACCAAAGCCAGGCCATCCTCAATCCAACGCTGTGCCATGACAATATGAGACCCTTCACTGGCTGATCCTGCCAAGCTGATCACAGTTCCGGCGTTTGGACAACGAGGCTATTCCTGCATGATGACCTCATAGCCTACCACTGTACACACGCAGATGAAGAGATCCTTAAATGGTTTTCTAAGTTTCGCAAAACTTTCTGACTGCGTTAACTATGGTACTTATTCACGTTCCCGTTCTATGTAAATGTCATACATAATGTTACCTTTTAATAGGCCGAAATGCTATCGTTGTGTTGTGTGACCTGACATGGTTATTACACTCTTTATTTGAAGTGATCTTGGCTTATTTACCCCTTTATGGAACTTTGGTTCCTATTACAATACCTAATAGTCTGTTGACTACGTAATTAATATTACGTCAAAAACCTTCATATCTTCGCCTGCGCGATAATTATATTTATTTTATTGGACGAGTAAATACTATTCCAGTATTTCACATGAATGTACCAACTCATACATTTACTAATCTATTGTAGTTGTTGGGACTGGCCGCAGTGGATTTTTATTATTCGTGACTGTTCCAGCAATGAGGTAATGTCACAGGTTGGACTGCCAAACGTTTTATTACGATTTTGTATGGTATGTTCCAGCCTATGACGAAAGGTTTTGGTAGTACAATGTAGTACCCAAATATACCAAATATGCCTAATAACTGTTACTGTTGCTATGCAATGGTTTTACTCCAGATCGATGAAATACGTTCATAAATGGGATTTAGGGCCAGTCTCACAGATTCTTAACGACAGGCTTTCGCCTTTAGTCTCGATCCCAAGACGAGCTTTGAAAAGGGCTGCGGTCTTGTTTAGGCACGCGGTGCGCCTTTAGCTGCTTGTGGGAATCTTTGATTCAAACAAGACACTATAGACCCGCCGGGACCAGAAGTCTGTATTGCCGTTTGCTGAAGCTGAACATTAAAGACCCCAATATCTATGTACCCTTATATATTCTATTATATGGGCGAGATGGGATGTGAAAGTTCAATGGCGATATAGGTTGATTGACGACTCGAGCAAAACTCCTTGCTGTCGTGAGAACGCTGGTCAATGCTGAGGTTTTGCGGTTGCATGGCTCAGTAGTGATATTCGCTAATGGGATGACCATATGACTCGATTTGGGCATTAAACCTGAATAGCAACAACTTGTTTTGTTCGCACAATATTTGGGTACGAGGTAACTAACTCGTATTTAAGTCTACTTCAAAGTGGATACATCACACGTGTATTATAATATACATATATATATATAACAAGATCCTATTCCAACTGGCTTTTAAATAAGTTCAGTATTATTTACTTTTGCTGTATGCAATAGAATGGCTGGTCTCATAATATTATGGGCTACTCTCTTATTATTACCATGTATATGTTCATTCGTCAGGCGCTATTGTCACATATCACTTATAGTCTCGGCTTGTGCCACCTGCGAGGATACTCTGTTTGCTCGTGTTAGGGGTTAGGTAGGGATATACCCAATGGGTTAGCATCAGGTATTCCTTCGCGAGACTGCTGCCTCGACATAGTCGCCTCATCATGTCCAGAAATGGCTTGGTGGTTTATATGACTTATGCATGGTACTTTTATGAGGTACTGTGGCTTTATGGTTGCTTGCAATCAGCTATTTTATTCTCACATCTTTTAGATTGAGAATTATATTATATTTTGTAATAAGCCAGACCTGTCCTATCCTACCTTGTAGGAAATACGATACGACATATCGATACATCGACATACCAAACACTAGTTTTAAGGTTTTAAAAACATATATTTAATTCACGGTTTGTCCATGACTATACGCCTCATTAACCGATAACTGTAACCATTTCTAGCACTTAAATTCTTCTGAATCAAACTATGGAATATATTACGTCATTATACGCTTACTCCTTTTAAACTATAAACAACTTCTTTATGCTATGACTTATCACACAGCCAACGACGGTATTTTACAAGCAGGTTAGGCTCTAAACTTTTAGTTACTTTAGTATTGTGTTCATGATTATTTTTCTATTAAACTTGTGTTTTAAGTTTTCTATATTTCTAGTAAATTCGGTTCTAGGTGCTTAATATTGTGTTCACGTTTAGTTATCCATTATAAATAAGATGCTGTAGGAAATTGCTATGTTTATTTCTTTAGGTAGACTTATTTTAAGTTGTAATTACTTAGTTTAAGTTGTATTTGTCTAAACATTGTCCGATTCTCAATAGTTCATGTTTCTCACACCTCAGTGAACTTAAGTTGCTACATTTCATAACTAGGTCTTTAAATTGCCACTAGTCGATCACGCCATTAATATTTTAATTATTTATTCTTGGCTTATGTTTAATATTCTCCGTTTGTGTAATTAACCTTTTCATTTGAATTAATTTCATTTCATAATAAGTTGTAATAGGTTAAGTTGGCAGCAAGGGTTTTTGTTGAGTCCGCTTTGTTTTCCCTTGCTTAGGTTTTGGCCTAGGAATCAACGCGGATGTCTAATAAAGTTCTCACCGGGCTTTATTAGATAAAATAGTCAAAGTTTCGAGTAAAATCACTTTTATGAAATAAATGTATTATTTCGTTTATTTTCTTTCTCAAAACCTTTTGTTTGATTTATTTTCTTTCTCTGTAGTTATTCCCATATCTTTTAGATCTGCTGGACTTGAAAGCTTTGGTAATGCTTTAGGAAATCTTTAGAAACTTTTAGTTTTAGGAACTTTACGAAAAGTCCTGGTTTTCAGACTTTCAGATGATGTAAGTATTTGTAGGTAAAGCTTAGGTAGGTTAGGTAGGTTTCCCATTTTCCGCTATCCATTTAGACTAGGTAAGATGTTACACCGTGAAAGATTAGAAGCGTTTGAAATGTGGTATTGGAGACGGATGGAAAGAATCAGCTGGACAGAGAAGACAACTAACGAAGAAGTTTTAAACTTAGTTAAAGAGAAGAGGACTCCATTGAAAATGATAGAAAACAGAAGAGGAAAAATGATAGGCCATGATGAATGGATCAGAACAATAATAGAAGGAAAAATAGAGGGAAAAAGGAAATGGGGAAGACCTAGAATGACGTACATGGAGCAAGTAAAACATAAAATAAATGCTACGTCATACAAAGAAGTGAAGGACAAAGCTGAATGTAGAATAATCTGGCAATTACTCCACCGACAAGAGCCAAGCTCTTAAATAATTTGATGATGATAATACAATAGATTGGAAACACAGGAAGAAACGACAATAGAGAGATATCTCAGGGACCGAAGTCCAATGAGAGTTGGTTGGAAGTTATATTTATGCAACGACTTAAGAAACTTCGATAGCGCGATGCAGAACCTGGGTCGGATACCGGTATTTTCTCCATAGAAAAATACCGGTATTATTACGGTCAGCGGTTCATTATTTCGTTTTTAATGGGACAATCTAATAATACGACGTTGTTACCTAAATACATGATTCAGCCCTACGTAAAGAGCAAAAAATAATCCAAAATATTGGGCTAATTCAGGGTTATTTAAAAATACCGGTATCGGTCCCTGTGCAGAACACGTCAGATTTGACAGACGACCAGAGACGACACATATCAATATCCAAAACTGTCGATTTTTGCGATATAGCTCCGTCAATTATTTTTTTATTCTTTTAACTGTTTTTTTTTGCAGGTTAGATATATAATTAAATAAAGATCATGACCTAATTAAAAAACTGTACAAGTTTGCACTATTTTAGGATATGACGGTATTTTACCTACCCGTATTCTTTGTCCGCGAGTGTACATGGAAATAATTGCTAGTGCAACATATAGACATTCAACGGCTTAACGTGCCTTCCAAAGCTCGGAAGCGCTCAGCTAATAACCACTCAAAGAGTTCACCCATCCATGAACTGACCTGGGCTGACGTTGCTTAAACTTACATATCGCATACGCGGGCGCCGCTGGGCCACGAGCGCTTCCTCTGTACCGAACATATTAGTGTATATAATCAGCTTCAACATATTAGTATAACATGACAGCTACAAGCAATAATAGTCAGTTATTTTAAAGACAGACATGCTAATGGTCTCCTGAACTATTGTCGGGTAATGTATTCCGACTAATGGGCACACTATTTATATTGTTTAAGAGATTGCACGGACAGACGGATGGATCGAACCGCGAATAGAACTACTGCCAAGGCGTGTGGGAATAAATCGCTAGATTGTAAACAAGCATATATATATCCTGCATTATGGTAAGCAGACACCGTAGTCTTAGGATAGCTATACAGTGGAATCCGGATAAAGCGACAGTCAAGGGACCGGTGATATTAGGTCGCACTAACAGGACGTCGCATAAAACGGACTGATTTACTTTGAAAATGTTTGATATCAAGTCTATTGTCTGGTGATTTCGAAGTCGTTAAAAGCAGTAAAATATTATTAGCGGAGTCATTATAAGCGGATTCTACTGTACCTTGTTTTTTTTATTAATAATTGTGTGAAGGGTCATTCTACTTTTTCATGACCAGTCTTCTATTACAAAAAAATCTATGATATGTATTGAATTAGGATCGGTTGCACCAACATACGATCACAGGCCGCTCATTGTCAAATATGGCGCCGGCAGCTGTCATCCCATAGAAACTTGTCAAACTTTCAATACAATCAGAATTTAACGAACACCGCTTACGATTACAGACGGTTTGGTGAAACCCACGCTTAGTATACAAGAATAAGATTTCGAAATAGTACCTGAACCTAATAAAAAGAATTTATAGGTAAAAATACTTAAATATTAACATATTGCTGTAATATTTAAGTATTTAAAAAAATGTTTTTTTGTCGTTCAGTACCCATAACACACTCCTTACTATATTATATACTTCGCACGGGTGCACTATTTAATGGATGTTATTATATATATAAACCTTCCTCTTCAATCACTCTATCTATTAAAAAAAACTGCGGTTTTTCAAAATCCGTTGCGTAGTTTTAAATATTTAAGCATACATAGGGATATAGGGATATAGGGACATAGACAGCGACTTTGTTTTATACTATGTAGTGATACTATAGGACTTATTCGATTTTTGTAAAGATTTTCCCCTAATATTTATTTAATGTTAGCCATTTTTAACGACAGTGTGTATTGCGCTCGTACGCAGTGTTCCGTAGAACAAAGACAAGCATGTCGGCACCTATTTATCAAGTACTTGGCGCTTTAACTACGTGCGTATTTTCGCTTGGCTCATACCGACACGACATATCGTGCTAGTAGCATTTACCCGCTTGTTTTTGTTACTTCACTACGATTGGGACTACAGAAGTGTTCGTTGTGTCGACAGCTAAGCTAAAATCCATAATTAGGTGAAGTAATTTGATTAAAAAAAGTAATAATAATTTTAATAAAACTAACTTTTTTTTTTTTTTTTTTGTGTTGATGGCTTTCACTCCTTGCTGAATTTGGCAAGGGGTATTTCGCCAATGTCGCCGTATACAGACATATCACACGAGAGGAGAATGATCATGTTAAAAATTTTGATTTTTGAGGAAGGATATGTCTGGGAACCTAAAACAAATAATAACACATATTAAGGACGGCACAGACAATACAGGACGTTTGTACAGTTAAAAAAAAGAGCGGGAAGTGGGTGACAGACGGTTAGGCATGCCAACATAGAGGAAAAAATGGAGAAGAAAAGAAATATAAGTTAACACTGTAATAAAAGTAAATCGACGGTTATATTATAATTTAATATTGTGTTCCTGAATGTATTTGATGAGAAGGGCAATGAGGGGAGTGTCCATGGAAATGAGAAGTGATTGAAAATTGGCCGGACGTGGGATATTTTCAGGAAGAACATCATATAAAGAATAGCCAAATCTAGTGCAACTGAAAAAAATGTGATCCAGGGAACCGTCGTCAAGGCCGCACTCGCACAATGAATTATCCCGCACCCGAATCTTGGACAAGAACACCGGCGAACAGACGTGACCCAAGCGAAGACGACAAATTGTGGAGGTGACCCGTTTACTTGCTGAACGAAAACGAAAGAACCATGGCTTACGCGGGATGATAGGTTGAATAGATCCATAAAAATAAATATAATATTTGACGAGATAAGATGTTGCCAGGAGTGGAAAAAAATAAAAAGTGACAGTGAACATCGATAAAACATATCGATAAGCATAACGTTGTACTACCACACTTATTCTAATGTTGTAATCTATGAGATATGCATGCATAAAGGCTCGTTAGGCGGGACAAAAGTGATATTTAAATATGAAGTACGACCCGCCCCGGCTTCGCACGGGTGCACTATTTAATGGATGTTATATACATATAAACCTTCCTCTTCGATCACTCTATCTATTAAAAAAAAACCGCATCCTAACAACAAAACAACATGCAACAAAGTTGCATCCTGAAGGATGCCCGGGGTCCGCTACCTAATCCCAAGACTTGGCGTAACTACTCGTTTTTACGGAAGCGACTGCCATCTGACCTTCCAACCCGAGGGGAAACCAGACCTTATTGGAATTGGGCTTGTCAAGTGAGTGGGCAACTTGACTGTTAGAAGTTCTCAAGCCGCCCGAAGGCCTCTAGCTTGGCTTAACGACTGCTATCATAGACAGCAGCCGGGATCAACGGCTTAACTTGCCTTCCAAAGCACGGGAGCGCTCAATTAATAACCACTCAAAGCGGTCACCCATCCAATAACTGAGCTAGGCCGACGTTGCTTAACCTCGCATACCGCATGCGGTACGCGGGCGCCGCTGGGCCACGAGCACAACCCATTATACAAGCGATATAACGGAATGGCACTTAAGACATGATGATAAAGCGATAGGGTACAAAGGTGATAAGGTTCCTTGTGACATCCGAGGTTTATTCTATTTTTTCATGACCAGTTTTCTAATAAAAAAATGCTATGTATTAAACTAGTGTACCTACAAAAATGGATTTCGAAATAGTGCCTGAACCTAATAAAAGGAATTTATATTAGATAAAAATACTTCAGTATAGATAATACAGGGTAACACAGTGGTAAAAACCATTTATTCATACAAATGGTGAGACTTCCAAGAACCACTGAGTTACTTGATTTATGGATATTAGCTGTGGTTCGTTAATTACCAAAACTATCGGTAGTGATACTGCAATTAAACCTCTTTCTAAATAACAATACAAAAATATGAAGTGAGGGCCAAGTATTCCAAAATCTGCATTAAAAACCGGCCAAGGGCGAGTTGGACTCGCGCACGAAGGGTTCCGTACTAGTATCTATAAAACAGCAAAAATAACTTAACCAAAATTACAGTTAAATCAACCTATCTCAAAAACTATAAGAGATACTTTGATCAAACCAAAAATCGTTGAAAGAGTTAATTAGCATGCATCACCTCTATTTTTTTTAGAATTTTATACCCCGTAGTTATAAAAATAGAGGGGGGGGGACATACTTTTTACGACTTTGAGAGCTGATATCTCAAAAACCGTTCACTTTAAGAAAAATGTTTTTTAGAAAACTTTATATCATTTTAAAAGACCTTTCCATTGATACCCCACACGGGTATGTACATCGAAAAAAAAATTTTCATCCCTCAGTTACATGTATGGGGGGCCCCAACCCCAATTCTTTTTTTTACTATTTAGTGTCATAATTTTGTAGCGGTTCATACAACACATATTCCCATCAAATTTCATCACTGTAGTACTTATAGTTTCCGAGTAAATCGGCTGTGACAGACGGACAGACGGACAGACGGACAGACGGACAGACGGACAGACGGACATGACGAAACTATAAGGGTTCCGTTTTTGCCATTTTGGCTACGGAACCCTAAAAATGTGTCTGAAAATTATGTATATGAAAAAGTGGAATGGCCCACGGACATACGAAAGCATTTTTGACCAAAATTCGCTCGCTCTTTTAACTATAGCGTAGAAAGTGTAGAAAAGTTTCAAACGGGTCCAAAATCAATATTTAGTTTAACTACAAATTTCTTAATACAATAATTTTATATCCACACAGCTGTCACTGAAATCTCACTAAACATCAACAAATATTATTCTAGCTTAATTTAATTGTACCTAATTGTATTTTGAACTTATTTAGTAATAGGAACCTCGCATTCTAAACCGTTAGTAATTATTTGATCCACCCGCGTTTCCTACTTGCAAAAGAGAGTTATAACTTTATAATAGGTAGTAATAATATAATTTATTTGCAGAAAAAGTTAATTTTACATGCGTTAAAGTAGGTATACAATTGTTCCATCTTTTTCAGATGTTACAAAAAGCATCCAAATATTATTTGTACCATAAAATATTATTATGGTGGTTCTTAATCCTAATCTATAGATAGCATTTACAACAAATACTTTTAGTTGTTTAAATTTTTAACAAAATCAAAATCAAAAATCAAACATTTATTCTGCAAATAGGCCCACAAGGGCACAATATTAATTTCAAAATATTAATTTACAATTTAAGAAAGTCTAACTATAATAAGTAATACATTTTTCATGTCAAAATATTAATTTACATTTCAAGAAAGAATAATAATTTCGAGTTTACAATTATACCAAAATTAATATCATACAGTGAAGATAAACTTGCAAAGCAAATGGCAATGGTCTGTAAGTCACTGATAATAAAAACGAATCCACAACAGGATGATGTCTCTCGTCAATCCCCTATAAAAAGACACTAGTATTAACGTAGTCACTTTGTCCTAGCAAGCATGAACAGACCGGACTCCACACTAACACTCATTTAACTAGTGGCTCTGTAAGCTGTAGGCCTCGTGAGTGAGTTTTTTTATCATTTCCAAAATCTGACATTATAAAAAAGATCAATTATGAATATCGAACCTGCTAACAAATTTTCACGAGAAGCGGTTGAAAAATGCGACCTGTAGACTAGAACAAACCAAAATTCGGACGCAGAAACTTACGAAATCTTTGAAGTAAAATTGTTTTTGAAAATTTCCGAAAAGTGACTCGACAAAAAAATTCTATATAATTACCGGACCTGCTCACAAAATTTCACGAGAATCGTTTGCGAAAGCGACCTATAGAGGAGAACAAACCGTTGAACAAATATTTTTTTTCCAAAAACTTATTCGACAAAAAAAATGTATATTTATCCAACCTGCTCACAAAATTTCACGAGAATCGGTTGAGAAATACGACCTGTCGAGGAGAACAAACCGAAATTCGCCCGCAAAAACTTACAAAATCATTGATAAAAAAATTGTTTTTGGAAATTTCCATAAACCGTCTCGACAAAAAAATCTATATAACTATCGAACCTGCTCACGAAATTTCACGAGAATCGGTTGAGAATTGCGACCTGTAGACGAGAACAAACGGAAATCCGGAATCTGGACATACGAAAGCATTTTTGTCGAAGCTGAAGCAGAGACCTTCGTTTCACTCGGTCAATTACCTACTTATACATTCATTTATAAACATACATTTTTTTACCAATACTTAATTTATTCTAATTTACAATCAATTATACACGCAATAACCCTCTAAACAAATGGCAAGGGTTGAATCAAGATCAAGTCGTAATTACTCCCCCTCGCCCCCTTCCACCCCTTTTCACCCCTTTGATTCAATCGCTCGACAAATGCCCTGTTATTTTTAATTAAGAACTAATTTCAGGGTGAGAGATAACTTAAGGTTTCGAAGTTGTTTTTGTACAAATGTGGGTATGGTGTCTTCGGGTAATTCCGAATGTCGGGTAATTCCGAAAATAACAGATTCCTGTCTAACTAAGTGAGTTTGTTGCACTACCAAACATCAACAACAAAAATATTTAACATTTGACGACCGGTTTTGCCTAGTGGGTAGTGTACCTGCCTGTGAAGCTGACGGTCCTGGGTTCGAATCCCGGTCAGGGCAAATATTTGTGTGATGAGCATGAATATTTGTTTCTGAGTCTTGGATGTTTTCTATGTATTTAAGTATTTATATCTATTAAATATATCGTCGTCTAGTACCCGTAACACAAGCCTTCTTGTGCTTACTGTGGGGCTAGTTCGATTTGTGTAAGATTGTCCTCTAATATTCATTATTATTATTATTTTATTATTAATTAAATAGTATGACAATATTACCTGTTAAAAAAATTAAATAAACCATAGGAACCACTTTTGCAAAAGTGACTGCCATGTGACCCTTTAACCCAGAGGGGAAACTATGTACTTGTTGGGTTTAGATCGGTTCCCTCACATTTTTTCCTTCACGGAAAAGCCACTGATAGACATCAAACGATATTCGGTAATATTTTTTTAAACACAGCAGTACGAGCTAAGGTATGGTGTACGGCGTTCATGGAACTCTCGCAGAGAGCCATAACATAAGCCAAAAAAGACTACTCCAAGGCCAAACACCAAGATGAGTGAAGGCATGAGGCGGGGTTAAGGCACTTAAAGTTGTTCATGGAAGGAGTGGAATGGAGGCTGTACCAAAAAAAATTGTATGTACAGCAGAAAGCAGCTCAGGATCATAACTGGTCGGGGTCAAAGGACTCTTGGCCAAGATGGGACTATCGGACAAACCAGAATGTAGGATGTGTGGCGAGGATGACGAGACAATGGAACACTTATTGTGTGAATGTCACGCCCTTGCCAGACAGAGAATGAATGACTTTGACATTATCCCTGTACTTGTTTGTTTGTTATTGTAATAAAACAAGCACGTCCTCAGTTAACGCCATTTAATGCCGAACAACAGATCTACCTACATACCGTATTTATCAATACCAAGGTGTACCCACATTACACTCCTCTACACTAAACTTATACTAATACTTAAATACTAACACTCTAATTACGATAAAATTGTGCTATATTTTATAGTTGGGTTTATTTAACCGACATTGACGAACTGGCCGAGCTCGGGGGGGTGTAGATGCACGGGGGGAAACAAACTGCCACTCCGGTGAAGCCGGAGAGGCGCTGTCGCCCCGGGCCGGCTCCGCCGCGCCGCGCGGCGCGCCACCCGCGCCCGCCGACGGCTCCGCCCGACCTCTCACCGGTGTTACCGGTGTGTCAACCGGTGCTGGAAGGTCCGCTTGAGAATCTATGCTAGAAGGCTCCATTGCTGTAGTAGCAACTGCGAGAGACAGTCTATTGTTAACTGAGCGTTTACGTAATTGATCGATAAGCCTATGTATAGTATCACCATCTTCACCCAACACCTTAAAATTGCTGGGCCCTAAGACGTCCACTACTCGACCCGGGAACCATTTTTCCCCCTTTAAATATTTCCTATACCAAACCTGGTCATCGGCGCTTACACTTCTATTCACTCCGCCCACAGCTTCCTGCTGCCGCTGCTGCGCGCGTCGTACTTGTCCCTCCCTATCCGGTTTGATAGTATCTAGTCGAGTGCGTAACCGTCTACCTAGTAGCAACATCGCCGGGGATTCTCCTGTTGTGGAGTGTTCTACGTTCCGGTGATGTATCAAAAAAGCCCATAACGCGCGGTCAACGTTCCGTTTTTCCTGTAAAGCCTTTTTAATCACCCTTTTTAAGGTCTTTACCGCGTTTTCCGCTAACCCGTTCGATGCCGGATGATACGGTGCCGTGAATATATGTTCGATACCACAATACTTAGTAAAATCCTCTAATTCCTTCGAAGAAAATTGAGCTCCGTTATCGGTAACTATCTGTTTAGGGAGTCCCCATCTGCTAAACAATTCACATAATTTGTCTATTAACCCCCCTGCTGAAACACTAGCAACATTAAAAACCTCGATCCACTTGGACATTGCATCTACGACGACTAAATACGTTTTGCCTGCAATTGGGCCCATATAGTCCAAGTGGATGCGTGACCAGGGGCGGTGAGGCCAGGTCCACAGGCGCGGGGCCTGCCGCGGCGGCGCGTCCGCCTGCGCCGCGCACACCGCGCAGGCGCGGCACACGCGCTCCACGGCCTCGTCGACCCCTGGCCACCATACGTAACTGCGGGCGAGTGCCTTCGACTTAGTTATCCCCATGTGGGGCTCATGAATCATGATTAATATTTTATCCCTACACTTCTCCGGGACTACTAGCCTGGGGCCCCACATGACACATCCTAGTTCCTCGTACAACTCATTTTGTCTATTGAATAATGGTTGTAAATTCGAAATTTCACATAACGCTGGCCAGCCATCCCTAATGTAACTTAAAACTTTCGACAGCAACGGATCGCGCGCGGTTTCTATTTTTATTTCATTGTAATCTAACAACAACGCTTGCTGCACAAAGTGCAAGTGGGTTTGTTCTGGCACTACTACTCTAGCCTTAACGTTGCTACTGACCGGCAACCGCGAAAACCCATCTGCCCCGTTGTTATCAGTACGCACGTATTCTATGTCAAACGAGTAGGCCGATAAAATAATCGCCCATCGCTGCATGCGACTAGCTACCATAGTAGGTATCCCGGTATTCGGTCCGAAAATTGACACTAAAGGTTTGTGATCGGTTCGCAAGGTAAAATGTCGACCGTACAAATATTGGTGAAATTTATTTATACTAAATATGATTGCTAGTGCCTCGCGATGTATTTGTGAATAGTTTCGCTCCGCGTCGTTGAGCGTACGCGACACATAGGCGATGGGCCGCTCGCGACCGTCCGCGCCGGCCTGAGTCAGCACGCCGGCCACTCCGCGAGAGCTGGCGTCACACGTCACGAACAGCTGTTTTTTAGGGTCATAATGTGCAAGTACCTCCGCGCTGGATAATATTGTTTTTATCTCCGTGAATGCTCGTTCGCACGCTGGCGACCAATGCCACTTTTTCTCTTTTTTTAAGAGCTCGTATAAAGGAACTAGCCTATCACTCATATTCTTAATGAACTTCCCATTAAAATTAATGATTCCTAAGAATGAGCGGAGTTCCGTAACGTTGCCCGGCCTAGGTACCCGGACTATGGCGTCGACCTTGGCAGGGTCAGTTTTTATACCATTCTTGCTAATTATATACCCTAAATAATGTACTTCGTCAACTAAAAATACACATTTACTACTTTTCAGCTTTAAACCCGACTTATGAAGCCGGCTGAACACCGCCTCAAGAGCCGCTAAATGCTCTTGTTTAGTTTTACCCCCTATGATGACGTCGTCCAAAATTATTTCGACATTAGAGATACCTTTTAGCAAGTTACACATTATTCGCTGAAAAATTCCTGGGCTAGACCCCAACCCATATACTAAACGGTTATACCTATATAAACCCCGGTGCGTATTTATGACTGTTGTATATGTGTATGCATAGTTGTAGCGGTATACGGTGCCGCGACCCCTACATAAGCTAATGCTTAATACTAATAGAGCAGTGTGTAAACGACCGCCGTTTGTTTCACTCGCATCCCTGTCCCTGTCACATACTTAACAGTGGCGACGAATCTACCCGCGTTCGGAAATAATTAATTCCATAATGGCTCACTTCGGTTTATTAACAAGTTTTGATCATAATACGGGAACGTGGCAGGTGTACAAAGATCGGTTAACGCAATGGTTTATTGCAAACGACATAACCGAAAATAAGGACACGACGGGAGCAAAGCGGCGAGCGATTTTATTGAGTGCACTCGGCGAGGCTACCTACAAGTTGGCGGCAGACTTGGCCTTACCTAAGTTATTAACAACAGTGCCGTATGACGACATTCTCGGGCTTTTGGATGCACATTTTTCTCCGAAACGTTGTGTATTTGGTGAAAGATTACACTTCTATTCTGCGGTGCAAAAGGAGGATGAGAGTTACACTGAATGGGCGGCTAGGTTGCGTGGACTAACGGAACATTGTGCGTTTTCTAATGTCGAGGAGGCATTAAGGGATCGTTTTATAATGGGGATGCTTCCTGGAACAGAACGCGAGAAGCTGTTCGCGATGGAACCAAGCAAGCTAACCTTGGCGAAAGCAGTGGACCTGGCTGAGAGCGCGCGGAGCGCGCGCGCAGGAGCTGGCGTGTCCCAAGCCTCATCGCAATCCGAACAGTTGTTCAAGATCGCTACGAAACTTAGTGCTAAAGTGAAGTGCGCGGTGTGTGGTTTTAAAAATCATACCACAGAGCAGTGTCGGTTCACTAATTACACTTGCCGGAAGTGTAACAAAAAAGGTCATCTAAATAGAATGTGCAAAAAGGTCAATTTTATGGAAAACGAGAGTGTCGGTGAGAACGGCGATGACGGTGAGTTGAATAACATTCGTACTATTCACGGAGAACCCATGACTGAAAATGTTGACGTTCAGGGCATTGATATAAGGTTCCAAATAGATAGCGGCTCGGCGGTCACTGCTTTCTCAGAACAGTTGTATTTACAACATTTTAAACATGTATCGTTGTCAAAGGCTAATAAACGTTTGCTAACGTATACTGGTGATCATATATGTTGCATAGGCGTGGCACGTTTAATTTTTACCTATTTAGGTGAAAGTCATATAATTAATGTGTACATAATTCGTAACGGAGGACCACCCATTTTAGGAAGAGACTTTATTGCGCGATACAAATTGGAGATAGCACCCGTCAATTTCTGTGAACCGTCAGATAACTTCATAGATAAATTGCAAAATCAATATCCTGCGGTGTTTTCAGACGAATTAGGAACTTTTAATAAATATAAGATAAAGCTGTTCTTAAAAGATGACTCCAAACCCATATTTTTTAAGGCGCGCCCTATGGCATTTGCTTTGCGTGGAAAGGTAGATAGTGAATTGGAGCGATTAGTACGTGTAGGTATTTTGAAACCTGTCGAGTACTCGGAGTACGCGTCACCGGTAGTGCCGGTGTTGAAGCGCGATGGCTCCATACGGCTCTGCGCGGATTATTCTGTGACAATTAACAAACAGCTGTTGGTTGAACAGTACCCCTTACCCACCGCGCAAGAATTATTTACTAGATTACACGGCGGCCAGCAATTCAGTAAATTAGATTTATCTCAGATTTATCGCAGTGCGTTTTAGATGATGAATCGCAAAAACTCACTTGCATCAACACACACAAAGGGCTATTTCTATATACTAGATTGGCATATGGCATTTCCAGCGCACCTGCAATTTTTCAGCGAGTTATGGAGGGTGTGTTAGCAGGTATGGAAGGAGTTCTATGCATGCTGGATGACGTGTTAGTAACAGGATCGGACAGGGCAGAACATTTGACGAGGTTACGGGCGGTACTTCAAAGACTTCAAGATGCGGGTCTTACGCTACAAAAGGCTAAGTGTGATTTTTTCAAAGACGAATTAGAATATTTAGGATACACCATTAACAAACACGGTCTGAAAAAATCACCCAAAAAGGTCGAAGCTATTTTGCGTGCCCCTACTCCTACAGACGTAGCTAGTTTGCAATCTTTTTTGGGCTTAGTAAACTACTATAGAAGTTTTGTACCGGCTGCTTCGTCCCTACTTAGTCCCCTTTATCAATTATTGCAAAAAGGAACTAAATGGAATTGGACGTCTGAGCATAATGACGTGTTTACTGCCATAAAAACACATCTGAGTTCGGATCAAATGTTAGCCCATTTTAATCCACACGCGAAGTTAATTTTGACAGTGGACGCGTCCCCGCACGGCCTTGGCGCCATATTATCACAGATCGACGCTGATGGCGTAGAACGCCCGGTGTCATTTGCATCCCGTACGTTAAACTCTGCCGAGAAACGTTATTCTCAAATACAAAAGGAAGCGACCGCGATCATATTTGGAGTCCGACGATTCCACCAATACTTGTACGGCCGATCGATTCCTTTTGTATTGCGCACTGATCATAAGCCTCTTGTATCAATATTCGGTCCATATCGGGGAGTTCCAGAGGTGTCAGCAAACAGGTTGCAGCGTTATGCAATGTTTCTAAGCGCGTATAACTATACAATAGAATACATACGTAGTATTGATAACAGCGCTGACTACCTATCGCGCGCGAGCCTGCCCGAGCCGGGTGACTCATGCGCCGCGCATTCGCTCCACGGAGTCGGGGCTAACGGGGAGTTTGTTGACGATCGAGCTTCATACGTCAACTTTGTGATCGATGATACCTTACCCGTTACATGTGATGAGTTGCGTGAGGAATGTGTTAGGGATGCAACATTACGTAGGGTGATAAAATATATTCAAGACGGGTGGCCTAGAAAAGTGTCCGAATCAGACATTAAACCTTATTTCTTATGTAGATATCAACTATCTGTTGAAAATGGTTGTCTGATGCGGGGTCATAAGATTGTGATACCTTCGAGGCTACAGCCTAGAATATTAGCCGAACTACATAAATCACATTTAGGAATTGTAAAGTGCAAAGCAGAGGCAAGAAGTAGATTATGGTTTCCTGGCATAGATAAAGAAATAGAAAAAACTGTAGGGAATTGTTTTGTTTGTGCGCAACTACGACCGACTCCCCCCCGGGCACCGTTAGCCGTATGGCCGTATCCACAACAAGTGTTCTATAGGGTACACCTCGATATTCTTGGCCCAGTAAATAATAAATCATATTTGGTCATTGTAGATGCCTATTCTAAATGGGTTGAAGTTTATTTGATGAATAATACGACGTCGCGCGTAGTCATAGCTAAGCTGTATGATTTCATGTCACGATATGGCCTTATGCACACGTTGGTTAGTGATAACGGCACCTGTTTTGTTTCGAGCGAGTTTGCGCGATTTTGTGAGGTAAACGGGATCGTTCACATGACGTCTCCCGCTTATCACCCAGCCAGCAATGGACAGGCGGAAGCTTTCGTGAAAGTGGTGAAGAATGGTATTCGGGCTTGTTTGTTGTGTACTAATAGCAACAAGCAAGTTGATGAACATTTGTCAAAATATTTGTTTGACTATAGGAACTCAGTTCACTCCACTACGGGCGTTTCGCCTGCCCAGCTGGTATTTGGTCGAAAACTTCGCTCGCGTCTAGATTTGCTTGTGCCCGCCGCCGCCGCCGCCGCCACCGCCGCGTCGCCGTCCTCGCCTGACACTCTCGCTAAGGTTGTAAGTCATAAACAGTGTTTGCAGACTAGAGCATATGGTGGCTCAAATAAACAATGTTTTGTACCCGGGGATAAAGTTATGTATAAGAAAAACTTAAGTAATAATAAATTCACGTGGAGAATCGGAGTAATATTAAAGAGATTAGGCAGAACTGTTTATTTGGTGCAAGACAAGCAAAATCTTATAAAAATAAAAAAGCATAAAAATCAACTTGTAGCGTGTAGAGGGACAGAGATAAGCAACAATTATAATGGCACGGTAGATACAGACATAGCTGCCGAGGAGACGCTGAATGATGAGTTGGGCCCTTCTTCATCTCTGCTATCCAGCGAGGAACCTGATGCAGAACTTCCAGCTTCAACATCGACTCTGACGGGCACGTCCACATCCACTACGGCGGGCACGTCTACATCGACTACGGCGGTCATGTCGCCGGCGCCGGTGGCCATGCAAGCCGCGCCGGCCGAAGAAGGGGACCAAGACGAGTTCTTTGAAGCACGAGAACAGAGGACCAACACAAAAAGCGCGCAACAGTCAGACACTGAAGCTGAGTTCTCTAGCCCAAGTAGGCCTGCTGGAGAAAAGTTGCTGCGTCCTGTCCCTAGGGTTAATTATAAACCTTTTTTCTGTATTATGTAGTTTAGTAATTGATTAGTTATCTTTAGTATTGTCAAACTAGAAGGGGGAGATGTTGTATATGTGTATGCATAGTTGTAGCGGTATACGGTGCCGCGACCCCTACATAAGCTAATGCTTAATACTAATAGAGCAGTGTGTAAACGACCGCCGTTTGTTTCACTCGCATCCCTGTCCCTGTCACATACTTAACAATGACCGTGTATTTTTTTGAATCGTCCAGTTCGATCTGGTTATAAGCTTGTGATAGATCTATTTTTGAAAAGTAACACGCACCACTAAGGTTCACCATAAGATCATCAATCTTAGGCAAGGGATATCGATCAATTAGCAGAGCCGGATTTAATGTAGCCTTATAATCAGCACATATTCTCAAGGAACCATCAGCTTTATTTACCGGCACCAGCGGTGAGGCCCAGTCGGAGCAGTCGACGGGCTCGATGACGTTGTCGCGCAGCATGGCGTCCAGCGCCGCGTCCACGCGCTCGCGCTGCGCGTACGGGAGCGGGCGCGCTCGGTGGAACACCGGCGAAGCCCCCTCGCGCACGCGCAGCGTAGCCTTCCCGCCGTTGAACCGCCCGAGCCCGCCGCTGAATAATTCTTTATATCTGCAAAGCAAGTCATTTATTTCGTCAGAAACATTAACTCGTTCACTTTTTATGTTATAACAATCGCTAAACCTGGGAATTTTAATGTTCAATTCTGTCAACCACTGCCTACCTAACAGCGAAGTAGTACCACCGTTGATAACAAACAGTTCCAAACTTTTAGCGGATTTTCCATAACTAACTCTCGGTTTAATTACGCCCAGCGGCTTGACCTTTGAACCGTCATAAAATCGTAATGATAATTCGCTAGTTTCGAGTGGACAATGACTTAAATATTTCTTATATGTTTCACTATTTATACACGACACCGCCGTACCGGTATCGATCTCCATATGTAATACGTGATTTTCTATAGTAATCGGTACACTCACCGCCCCGTAATCGTTCAAGCATAAGTGATGAAAGTCCTCCTCCATTAATGTGTCGTCTCGATCCGAGTCCTCTGATGTTTGTGTTTGCTCATAATGTAGCCTTCCTGAGGCCGTACCGCCGCCGCGAACATTGTCAGCTCGACCCGAGCATACTCGGCGCAGATGCCCTCTGCGATGGCACAAACTGCAGACGTAACCGCGGAAACGACAATTGACGTAGTCGTGATCCGTCGCTCCACAGCCTGCACAGTTACGCCTGTCTTCGGTGCCGCCGGACCGACCGGCGGCGCGCGAGCCCGGCGCTCCTCCCCGCGCCGACCCGCCCGCGCTCCTGCTCCGCCAGCTGCCTGTGCTCCTCGAACCCCGCGCCTGGTGCCGATATGCACCTGCTGGCGCCAAGGAATGAACCTCAGCTGCCGCCGGCCCCGCACCGTTCGCCCCGGTGCCCGGCGGTGGTTCGACTGCTGCCGCATCCCGTTCCGCAGCCTCCAAAGAGTTCGCGATCTTGACTGCATTGGCATATGTTAGCGTATCATCCTCCGCGAACAAACGCTGCCGTATGATGTCACTCCGCAATCCGCATACAAATTGGTCACGTAAGTTTTCATTAAGCTTGGTATCAAATTTGCAATTCCTCGCGAGCTTCTTTAATTCCGCGACATAAGCAGCAATACCTTCGCCTTTATTCTGTCGACGCTGTCTAAAACGATATCTTTCGGCTAACACCGACGGCGCCGGTTGCAGGTGGTTACGTAACAATTCCACGGCATCTTTGTAAGTAGTCTCCGACGGCTTTTTGGGACTAGACAGGTTTGCTAGCAGTTCGTATGCCTCGTCCCCCATTGCAGCTATTAAAGTTGGCAACTTTAAGTCTTCTTTTACGTCGTTCACTAAAAAATACATCTCTAATCTGTCCACGTATGACGACCACGCTCCGCCCGCCACATCGAACTCGCCAATCTTCCCGGTGGACATAGTTTATGTTAAGAAATTATTCCCGCGTAAGCACTAGCACTAGCTATATTCGATTACACGAATTTTATTGCCACTTTTGTTTTTATCCCAACTCGTTAGCCACTGTAATAAAACAAGCACGTCCTCAGTTAACGCCATTTAATGCCGAACAACAGATCTACCTACATACCGTATTTATCAATACCAAGGTGTACCCACATTACAGTTATATTTTATTTATTGACGTGTACCACTATTGTTATTTTAAATTTCGATCCTGACTGACGGGGGGGGGGGGGGGGGGGTTAAGTTCAGGCACGTAAAGAGATGAAATCTCGTGGTATAAAATTTGTACGCCGTTTAATCGGCAAAAAGTGGAGATCTTTTAAATTGTGACATAACACCTGTTGTATAACATTACCTACTTTTTGGACAAATAAACTATTGAATTGAATTGAATTGAATTTAAATAAATATTTTCTATATCTATGTCTATATGATTTTATTTGAAATGTATTGCATTTGTTTCAATATTCTTATTTACTTTTGACGATCGTGATGTAAATTTTTATAATTTTGACTTATGAAAATTTGTACTGCAATTTATATCATGAAATAAATCGAAATCTGAATCTGAATGATTACCTTGAACCAGAGGAAGGCCTTCACCCGGATAACATAAGACGGTGTAGGGGATACCTAAGGTGAAAATAATATTTTTTATCGATGACTACAAATTTAATTTTCGACTGTACTCAAATCGGTCGTAACGTAACTTGGCATATTACGCACCATTAGCTACATCCTAACAGGAAGGTCGATTAGACACATACGTTTTGCATTTCATTTTGTTATCTTAAATTTTGTTTTTCTTTTCTTTGTGTTCGGTGGCTGCGGTTTGCGTCTTTTCCGTGGACATGTCAAAAGTTAAGGATCATAAAGCTTAATTTTGGACTGGTCTAGTAACCCGTATAAACGCTGTTTCCGTAACGATAAAACCATGTAACAAAAATATAACTTACATGCACCGAAGTCGTTAACTATTGACAACCGGTTAGATAACTTTTGTTTTTAATGACGTAAAGTCAACCAAAATTTTGAAGAATAATTTACTTTTCGCGTTTTTTTGCGCGCAGACGTCGTAATTACGCAACCGCTTCCCGTGCGACGCCATCGGGAACATAGCACGTCTCTAAAGCGACAAACGAGCGTTGTTTCCAGCTCGGTAACTATTATAGGTAGGGAGAAATCGTCTCTGTCACAACCAGGGACCGGAACCGGTTACCCTAATCAGGGTTTTCCATAGGCTTATTTTAGAAGTGGTTTTAAAAACCCTATCCATATTGGTAACCCTATGATAAGGTAACCCTATTGATAGGGTTACCATATTGATCGAGTTAACTCAACTAACCACTAACCAAAATCAAAACCCTATCAATACGGTAAGCCTATCAATAGGGTTTTTAACCAGTTCCAAACAAAAGTGATCTTTACGCACACTTCAATTAGACTCATTTTTAGATAACCGTGGCTGGCAGGCAGCTTGGCACAGACGATAAGCTCGCTGTGAAACCACTCCCAGTAGAAACCAGTTTGATTTACCGAACACACTCCTTGTTTTTAATGCAAATAACTTTGTACTTTGAGTCCTTATGTTAGAATCGTATTTACTGTGCATGCAAGTGTAGATTCCTAGCGGCGGCTTGGACGAGTCGGCCGCGAGCGTTTGTTTGTTTATTTTACATTTTGAACATCTATTTTTAACTTTCGGTGCAATGTCAGAAGCAAATTTGATTTGTCATACATACTAGAATAGCTCTGTGAGCTGTATACCTCGCCTGTTTCTTTTTGTTTTTTATATATGAAACTTTATTGAAAATATTGAACCTGCTTACAATGTTTCACAAAAATCGGTTGACAAATGCTATCTGTTGAGGAGACCAACCCGAAATCTGGAAAGCTGAAGTGGAAGGAAACTCGGTCAATTCTGTCAAAAAAAAATGACGGTTTATATGACAGTCATTTATTTATTTAAATATTCCGAAATAATAATTCGTTTTGACAGTACTAATCGGAATCTTTACTATATACGAGTATTCCTACAGTTACAACTATTACTTATCCTACTACCTCGACCTATGGAAACAGCAAATACGCACGAACATAGAGTTGTTGAACCGCCCAATTCCGGGATTTTAGTAGTATATATCCTTATTCATATATTAATACATTCATTACATTATTCGGCTGTGTAGGTACCTTACGGAAATTGTTAAAGCTTTGTTTATTTATACCAGCACGGCGATGTGCAAGCGAGCCGAAAGCTGATAAGACTGCTGTTTTCTATTGTCTTAGGATTAGCATGATGGCGGTGGTAGTCTAAATGGTAAAATAAACTTGTTTATTTTATAAAGACATTTATGCCGACGTTGTTATCTTTTAAGAACTTAATACAAAAGAGTGTGCCCATGCCTAAAGGCCGTGGTATTTGTCATTGTTTTCAGAGTGAATCTACACACGGTAATTGACCAAAAAAAACAATAGAATGAATTTTCGTTCGTTACTTTCCTTAAATGTGCAGGTCTTGCTTCAGGTATGTTTTTAGTGCATTCTCATAACCATCTAGTTGAGGACGTTTGAGTGTGACAGTGGATTTTATTGTTAACGTTATTTCTTTTATTTTTGTTATTTTTGCGTTTATATCAAATTTTGTGATGAATATGGCTATTATTTATGGACACTGATTTGTGCATTTTGATTGGATTGAAAAGTTAAGCGGGTGTTATAAGAAAGGTGAGTGTGTAACGTATTATTTTTTACTTCAATTAGGTACAGTTAAAGTTTTTGGACAACAGTGAAGATTGACTTATAGTTAATATGGGTAACTATCGTGTAACGCATTAATTAATTAAATTGTAAACGAATTAAAAGCCTTCACTATGTTTGTTCCAAAAATGTTAACTTTACCCAAATATAAACACCAAATCTTTAAGTACCGATTCAATTGTCATAGGGCCCGTACATCTCATGTCGTTGTCGAAAAATTATGTAATGGCGTGTACAGGATGTTATAACACTACAAATGAGTTAACTAATCTATTGGCTAGTATAGAAATAAATACGTGATACATAAAACGTAAATGAAACAATTTGATTTGTATTTTATTTCGATACGTTTTCCATCTTATTCAATAGTATTGTATCCAAATCTGTCATTCAATGAAATTGATTATTTGCTAGTACACAGCAAATAGATGTTAAGAGGCCTTACATGTTTTAAAATATTTTGATTTAAAACTATGACAAAAGTATTGATAATAGCAATAAAGTGATTAAAGAATACAATGATTTTATTAAAGTTTTAGATAGTAACGGAGGGATTTTTTGATTTTATTGTGTATAGTAAAATTTAAGCAAAAAAAGCAGTTTTTACATTGAAAATGGTCGATTTGGAGTGATTTTTGGAACGATATTTGTTAATGACAAAACCAAGAAATACATTTAAAATTTATGAAATTAGTAGTGATCGACGTTTTGGTTGCCACACCGCGGGATATGAAGTAGAGATGGTAATATGGATACGCTACAAAACCGCAATACCAATTAAACTGTTCGAAAAAATGTTGTTAATATCTATAATTATGAAATAGTCGAAATTACATTGAGCAGTGTTGGATATAATAAGCATTACATATTTATATAACACGGAAAAAAAATTAAAAATGTAGGTATCCAATGAGTTATTTAGGTGTAACATATTTTTTTCCCAAGTACGTATTTTTTTTTTACTCAGTCATATCGGGATGTTGTTTGTTACATTTGGCACGTGTTACACATATTTACTACACTAATTAACGGTTGGACTTCACAATGGAAAACTTTTGTATTGTCATTGTGATTTAATACAAACTCCTTGGTTATCTAACTGTAGAAGTTTTTTACCTATTCATATTTCTTTTGAAGTTTTGCACCGCCTTAGTTGCCACATATTACCTACTTGTACATAAATATGTCATCTGTAACTTGAACCACAGATGAATTATATAATCAATACAACAGTAAAGATATTTATATTATGTAATGAAATCAGACAAAACTAACTTTTAAATACTCACTTTGTCCTAATTGTAATAATACGAATGCCGTGGTATATATGGATATAGCTAGTATGGACTAGCATAACGATTGAGGTCATTCACTCCGAATGGCATCTAAAACGCCGATAACTAGAAATTAGATCGCAATAGCCCTGTTCTAGATAGTAACGGGGAGAAAATATCAAGATATGTGTTAATTCACACAAAAAGGGCCTCAATGGATGACCGATTATCAACTGATAAAAAATCTTAACATAATATTTTATCCCACACTGTGTTCAGCCCAGAAATGGGCATGCAAATATTAAATAAGAACATAAAATAAATTGGACATAATTTTAAGAAAAATCAAGCAAAGATTCGAAGTTTAAAATATTTATTGAAATTGGCAATATTCATTAAAAAATATAAAATTTGTCAAAATATGATAAACAATGAGCACTAACAAAAATAGGTAAAATATCGAACATATTTTTCTGTATTTGTGTTTGTAGTTTCATTTGACAACACAGCATTAATCATGACACATTATACAATCTACAAAGAAATAAACACTTATTAAAATACGTTATGCCTATAATTAATAACAAAAATGTGAAAATCTATTAAACATTTGTATCAGATTCTTTATAAATCTTAGGCATAGATATTATTCATTGTTTGCTGTACCTGGCATTAGTAAAATGCTATTAAGTGTTGAGCGGCAAAAAAAACAATGGGATAATCCTACCTGAAAGATAAGTTGTTCTATTTTTTTGGAGGTGTATTGAGCTTATTACAAAGAGATAAGACCAAAAGCACCAATGCATGTTGTAAAACCAAGGTTCTTTTGAATGAAACACCTGCACTTTTTTATTATCTATGTCATGTATTTTGTTTTGCACACGATAATGCCATTTAAAACACTTAATCCAATTTTGTTATGAACTCTCAGTAGGTATAAATTATTGTACGTTTTCTTTGCGCCAGTAAACATTTAGACAAGACAACACTTTATTTATCAGCACTATTGTCAATACATCGGAGCGGCAGCGAATTGATTGATCAGGTTAAGAGGGCTTTCAGATTACTTATATGTTTCTGGTTTCGATATATTATAGCTACTAGTTTGTTCAAGCATCAGAGTTGCTCACCCTCGCGCCGCAAAGGAAAATATGACAGCTTTTCGTAGTAGCTTCACTAAGCATAAGTATCTTTTTTAGGGTTCCGTAGCCAAAATGGCAAAAACGGAACCCTTATAGTTTCGTCATGTCCGTCTGTCCGTCTGTCCGTCTGTCCGTCTGTCCGTCTGTCACAGCCGATTTACTCGGAAACTATAAGTACTACAGTGATGAAATTTGATGGGAATATGTGTTGTATGAACCGCTACAAAATTATGACACTAAATAGTAAAAAAAAGAATTGGGGGTGGGGCCCCCCATACATGTAACTGAGGGATGAAAATTTTTTTTTCGATGTACATACCCGTGTGGGGTATCAATGGAAAGGTCTTTTAAAATGATATAAAGTTTTCTAAAAAACATTTTTCTTAAAGTGAACGGTTTTTGAGATATCAGCTCTCAAAGTCGTAAAAAGTATGTCCCCCCCCCTCTATTTTTATAACTACGGGGTATAAAATTCTAAAAAAAATAGAGGTGATGCATGCTAATTAACTCTTTCAACGATTTTTGGTTTGATCAAAGTATCTCTTATAGTTTTTGAGATAGGTTGATTTAACTGTAATTTTGGTTAAGTTATTTTTGCTGTTTTATAGATACTAGTACGGAACCCTTCGTGCGCGAGTCCAACTCGCCCTTGGCCGGTTTTTTGTATTACTTTTTAGGTCTACTTTCATTATGTAAAAACAAGTCAAATATGAAGTCAAGATATTTTTTTGGTATCTCATTTAGAGTAAAGCAAAACATGAATTATTGCAATAAAAGTACCTACTTACCTACCTATTGTTGACATTACCAATCAATCAGTTAAAATTGCAAAATAATCGTATCTTCCTAATCTCTCACATTTTTCAATCGTATCTCTTATACGATACGTAATCGAAACTTACTTTTAATTTGTAACCTTCATAATCCCGGGATTGGGCGGTTTAGCAGCTCCATATTAGATGAGCATGCAATCAGCCTCAAAGATAACCGTGCCGAACCGTGCTTTTGTTCTAATATTCATTGATCTTTTACCGACTACTCGTACTCTGCAAGTATTTGTTTCTCTTTTTTCCAACGAAATAAATAGAAGTATGTATTAATTGTAAGTCTCTGTAATGTGTCAAACGTATCGTGTGATCTCCAGTAAAAAATATTAACTTCAACACACCGGTACAATTAATTGAAATAGAAAATAATCGTTAGTAGTAATATTGATATATATATTTTTAATTCTAAGCATTAAGTAGTACCTATAGAAATAAGAACCTGTACTTGTGACTTTCATAAGGATCGATATGTCAGTAAAAGCAGGCCAAGCGTTACTCGTGCGCATGAGGGATTTCGTTCATTCGACCTAAGTATCTCAAAAACTGTACAACATATCTTGATCAAACTAAAAATCGTTGAAATTAGTTCTTAATGCAAAGCATCTCATTTTTTTACAATTTTTAATATTCATAGTTTGGTAATTAGAGGGGTTCCGTTTTCGCTATTTCGTCTACGGAAACTACGGAACCCTAATAAAAAGCAGTGTAAAGGAGGAATATAGTCGTAAAATGAGAAGGTTTGCAGCGTTTTTTTTTAATTGGAGAAAGAAATAGGAAAAAACATTTTAATTAAAAGTATACAAAATATTATTAACTTTATTCATTTTGTGTTAAGCAGTAATGCTTCGAACGTAAACTACGAATTGAAATTAGAGAAATAATAATTTATAATTGCTCAGAGCCTTATTTTTTCTAATTTTCCTTAAATAACCTAATTAACAATAATATTATTTGATTGAAACCTTTTTGTAATTAGATAACGTAATATTTATTAAAAATATGTTATCTTTACATACGATACATACGTATATTTAAATAACAGAAATATATTATTGAATATTAATAATTCTTTCATTAACTGTACGAGGACCAGCCGAAAATTCACTTTAACCCAATGCGTCACCAGCTGACGTTAAGGTTACCATAACCCAATGAAAACCCTAAACAAAAACCCTATCGCGATAGGGTTTTAAGCTTAACCCTATTGCGAGTTAGGGTTAACACTTCAATAAGCTTACCTTTACAATACGGTAACCTCATGATAGGGTTAACCCTATCATAGGGTAAGCAAATTGATTGGGTTACCGAATCGATAGGCTTAAGCCTAAAGAAGGGTTTTCCGGTCCCTGGTCACAACTCTCCTCTGTCACAAATCTCCTAGGTCTCCCCTATACTCCCTGCTTTCTTTCGGTCTTCACGACACAGGCTGGACCTTGTGTGAGGGCCACTGATAATGTATCTATTGTTTTGCTGTTTTAGTAAATAAATAATTTTGTACTTTATTTTTTGTATTGTAGATTTATTTTCAATGTGATAGCTTCCCGCACAAGTAATATAACATAGAAATGTGTTGTAGTCTAAGGTCAATAATGTATATAAGGCGTATAGAAAAATAAAAATTATCTTTAGCTTCCAACATGGACGGTTTGATTCCCGCTCCTGTTCCCTAAATTAATACACCGAGTGAAACGAAGGTCTCTGCTTCAGCTTCGACAATAATGCTTGTCGAAGCTGAAGCAGATATGTCCAGATTCCGGATTTCCGTTTATTTTCGTCTACAGGTCGCAATTCTCAACCGATTCTCGTAAAATTTCGTGAGCAGGTTCGATAGTTATATAGAATTTTTTTGTCTAGACGGTTTTTGGAAATTTCCAAAAACAATTTTTTTATCAACGATCTTGTAAGTTTTTGCGGGCAAATTTCCGTTTCTTCTCCTCTACAGGTCGCATTTCTCAACCGATTCCCGTGAAATTTTGTGAGCAGGTTGGATAAATATACAGATTTTTTTATCTAATAAGTTTTTGGAAATTAAAAAAAATATATATTTGTTCAACGGTTTGTTTTCCTCTACAGGTCGCATTTCGCAAACGATTCTCGTGAAATTTTGTTAGCTGGTTCAATATTCATAATTGATCTTTTTTATAATGTCAGATTTTGGGAATGATAAAAAAACTCACTCACGAGGTCTACAGCTTACAGAGCTACTAGTATTAAATTATATATTTTGCCTGCACACCCGAAATCAAACTCTCCACAACACGGAATGGACAAAGTGGGGCTTTTGCCCAGCAGTGGGACACTACAGGCTTCTAATATATACATTTTAATCACGTTGAAATGCAAAACGTAAGTGAATCGACCCGCCAGTTGGAACATGTAGCACTCGGGCCGTGGAGAAGTTTTTAATTAAATATTAAAATTCATGCTACATCTCGCGATAAGACGCCCTCGCTACGCCGAACGAACGTCGTTGATACTTGAAGACAAAGATGAAAGTACAAGGTGGTGACATATAACACATACATATATACCTAAGAAGTTATACATTTGTCCTCTTTTCAGTGTAGTTAGAAAATTTATGCAATCATATTTTTTTGTATTAATTTTTTCAGTATTTTTAAAGTCATAGTTTAGAAATTAGAGGGAGGGGGGGGACACTTTTTATGACTTTGACAGCTGATGTCTCACGAACGGTTGAATTTATATGGATTTTTTTTTGGAATCTTAAAGGCCTATCCATGGATACCCCACAGGACCTTGTGCGTTGATTTTTTCTTTCATCCACCGATTACATGCATGGAGTGCCCCATCCCACCCCTAATTTAACACTGTATTTTTATAATTTCACATATTTTTTATATAGAGGTTCATAAAATACACCTTCCTACCAAATTTCGTAATTGTAGTGCTTACAGTCTCCGAGTAAATCGGCTGTGACATAAGGACGGACAGACATGATGAAACTATGAGGGTTCCGTTTTTGTCAATTTGTATCAGAGTAAAGAACTTCAAGAAATATTTGAATTTTATTTGGTACAGCAAATTACGTAATTGAAATATTTCATGAAGGTCTTTATTTTGATACTTATTTCTACCTTTTCAATTTATTTTTATGCACTTCAATCGTGTTTTTGATTACTCCTACAAACGCTCCGTCTGTGGAAACCAACTCCGTGCCGCGGTTTTCCCCAAGGATTATATATAAAACTAGCGACCCGCCCCGGCTTCGCACGGGTGCAATGCTGATGCATATATTATACATATAAACCTTCCCCTTGAGTTACTCTATCTATTAAAAAAACCGCATCAAAATCCGTTGCGTAGTTTTAAAGATTTAAGCATACATAGGGATATAGGGACATAGGGACAGAGAAAGCGACTTTGTTTTATACTATATAGTGATATAAGGCTGTTCAAGAAAGGAATGTACTTACAGAGTCCCCTGAGATGTAGTCCATAGGCTATGGTAGCCGCTTAGAATCAGGCATGCTTGTTTGCCACCAAATTAGTATAATAAATGAAGTTTATTAAAAATAATAATAAGACGTTTATTCAATGATTGTATACATTTACAGGCAAACAAGAGAGGTACACAAAACAAAGTATACAAAAACAATTGAAAGGGTAGGTGGCTCAGCTTATGTCAGCTTGTGTATTGCCTCAAGTACCAAGACATTTCGACCGCGTTAAATTCAAGACAGCGGGATTGTGCAGCGAGCCACGCTTCACGCCTCAAAGATTAGGGGGGCGGGCAGGCGACGAGAAAAATTGGGATGGCTGTTGCATCTCAATTGTCTGTCAAATGAATTATTGCCAGGGGTAGTTATTTTAGACTTTACTTAGTTCCTACCTCCCAATGACCTTCTGTCTGTAACTCTCCGTTTTATCGTCTTTTTTATGGTTTATCATATTAAAAACAACGAGGTTTACCGCAATAGTATACCATATTTACTTCAAAATTCACTTCGAGATATATGACATCAAACTTTGGCAATGTTACTTTTACGTAACTTTTGTGAAGATGAGTTACAATAAAAATCTCTCTTGCGTTGTTAGAGACGTCAATAAGGAACAGTTACATATGTATTTCATATATGTAAGTGCATAAACAACACACTAGTATCGATAATAGCGCTTTTTTGGACCATGTTTTAAATAAGTCGCTCTTCCAAAGATAGTACCTACGTAATAGAAACCTATAGCTAAATTTAACTTTAACTTAGATTATGCAATATATTGGAGTAGAATTTATTTACATTTTTAATAAGCTTTTCATAAACTTATAAATCAAGTGCGTGCGCGCTTGTGTGCGTGCGTGCGTGCGTGTGTGCGTGTGTGCGTGTGTGTGTGTGTGTGTGTGTGTGTGTGTGTGTGTGTGTGTGTGTGTGCGTGCGTGATATTTCGTGATCATGTGTAATAGTGCAGGTGTGTGGCGTATCATTATTATCCCGTTTTTTTATATTTATACAAAGTTGTTACAGTTAAGTCTTACTTTCCTGGGTGTAGCAATGTTTCAGTTTCATCATAGCTAAGTACATTTAATTATATAATTGTTTCTATACACTGTTTAAACTTGTATGTTTGTAATAGAAACTATGTATATTACATTAATGTTAAAGTAGAATATCCAATGGAATAAGGGCATATGTAAGTAATTTAGCTGTAACTCGGCCGCACATCCCCGCGTGTTGTACCCCTTATTATTTAGGGCCTCTGCTGCTGGCAGAAGTCTTAGCCTACGAGATAAATGGCCAATTTATAGCTGCTATGAATTGATTTAAGGGTACTTATCCTTATCCTTAAGGGTTATTACGCGTGTCAATTGACTTTATATAATTAATTTTTAAAACTCTCAGTACTGCTGTGTTAAGCCAAACTCACGTATGTTGAGATACAGCAGTTTGGGTTAACCAAATTAAATCGATTTTAAATAATGTCTTTATATGTATACGATAAAGGCGATATTAATTTTTCTCTTAAATTTGGAAAATAATCATCTTGCCAAACTCCTGTAACTCCGTTTTTAGGGTTCTGTAGCCAAAATGGCGAAGTTTTGTTTTCTGTCCGTCCGTCCGTCTGTATGTCACAGACGAATTACGGTGACTATAAGCACTAAAATTTGAATGAAATTTGTAGGAAGGTGTATTCTATGAACCACTACATGAAATTGATATGAAATTACAAAAAATATCCATTCGCTAGCTCGTGTTTCAATTCCACACGTGGTTAAAATACGACTTTGCACCCTTGTATAATAAATAACTACACACAAAGTACGGGAAGCCATCGAAATTAGTCGTCACCCAAATTTCACCCGTTATCGGGATTGAGGATGGTCGGTACCACCCAGCTGGAGAACTATCTTGAATACTACGTCTGTGACGAGTGTGAATGAGACTTTAGCGTGTGATGTTGTGAGTGTTATATGTAACCCGACATTAGAAACTAAACTATAGGTAAATCTAAAAATGGCCCCTGCGGCATTGTGTCGAAGACGCTGGCAGCATTTCCTCGCTGTATAGTGACTAATTTTCTGTGTGAGGTAGCTGCCAGCTCTTCGGTCACCGGTAGTATCTTTAAGCCTCTTCGCGATTTCTTTGAAGAGGCTAAAGCTCCTGGGCCCCACGTACCAAGGGTCTCGAGACCGAAAGGGACGAAATTATATTCGGTGCACCTTTGCATGCTCGGCCGCCTCCGCTGCGGCTGCTGCCTTCAAGGAGGTTCGGTGGAGATGCGACGGGGCTAGTGTGTCAACACACGTCGCATCCCATACCAGCACCCGTCCCATACTCCATGGGATTGAATATTAGTGACGAAAATGAGTGTGGAATCTCGCCTCCCGCACCACCGCCGCCGCCAATATCGAGCGGCCAAGAGAGCCGCGTCGGAGCTAGTTCTCATTATTAAAGGCCACGTATTGCTCCGAAACCTGTCAAGCTATATGCCGCCTTAAAAACGGGTATGACCCGTTTATTATATTTCAATATATTTTTGAATTACAAATGTCAAAAAGTAATCGATTATTAAAAAATCGATTACTATTAAAAAATAATCTATTTTTAAATCGATTTAGATTTCGCAATAAACCTATTAATAAAAAATCAATTATGATTTTCACAGCCATCGTAACATAATTTATCAAAGACTATTGTAAGCTACCACCTTGGACATGAGAATATTAGACGTCTACAACGTCTTAGTAAAGACCCTGGCATTATGAGGACATTTCTAGCCATGAAGCTAATAATTGAAGCCACGCCCCTTAGGTATCGCGGATTTCAAAATATTCGGATTTTCTCGGATTTTATCACGATACTGCAATACACGTCAACATTATTGTGATACTGATCATGATATGAGTGTATCGCATGATAATAATCACCGTGGAACGTCGGTATAATAAATAAAAAATCGATTATTGAAAAAATAGATTATTATTTTTTTCAAAAATCGATTGTTTCTAAATCGATTTTAATTTATGGATTAAGACATTTATTCTCATAAGAATACATTATTCACTTAAATGAGAATTAAAATTTAACTTAGAAAGAGCACAAGTTCAGTGTCTTAGCTCTTAGCATCTCAAGGAGCCAGAGCTACTCAGCACTCTAAATATATGCAGCGTAAGGTTACGTTTCGCGTAGCGAGTTACTCGCATCCGTGGGATGCCAGAACCGTACAATGAGTTTTATTATAGTGGCTAGGATTACAATATTGTGCATAACTCAATAAACATAATTCGTAATACTAATAGTTAGGTATATGATAATATCGGAACTTGATAGATGAGATTAACCTATTCAGTATTTAATTCCTTATGGTTATGGACTCCTTTTTCCGCGCTTAGTCCGTATAGGTCGGACCATTGTGCGTGTATTTAATTCCTTTTAAAGTAAGTAGTTAAAGATTTTATTTCATTTTATGTATATATTTTTAGTAATGTTTTTATACTTATTTAATTACTTAGAGGCGTTATTTACAGTTTTAATTATTTCAAAGAAATATTTTATTAATTTGGAGTACAATAATCGATTACTTAATAATCGATTTTTCAAGACGGAAGTGACATCCCTATTTTAAACCGTTAAAAGCGTTCATATCCTCGCTCACGTATCGTACCCCTTAGGTACTATAATTAAGCGCCTCTGCCGCTGGCAGTCTCAGTCTGCGGGAGACGCACGGCCACTTTACCGCCGCCATGAATTCCTGTTTTATGGCTAACTTACGCACCCCTGCCCGCGGTGTAACTAGCGAACGCAGTATATCGTACCGTAAACTGGGGTAACTTTAAGTAAAAACGGGGCTACTTTGATACATATAAAACACTTATATAGTCATCACAAAGTATTTCTAGTTTGATTCAGTTTAGTAAATAGTTAGGAAATTAACGAAGGTATAACTTGGCTCCAGGTTAACTAAATAAAAAAGTAAAACACGGCATATGAACTGAATTTTTAAAGTCGCCCCTCAATGTGAAAGTAACCCCGGTTTACGGTATCATGTTTTTAAGGCACGAGTGAATAGGCACCTTCTGGGTGAGCTCGCTTCATCGTCGGCCTCATCTTTGCCCCCTGGCTAGATTACGAAAATGACACTCATTTTCAGATCAAAGATGGCGGATATTTATTTTTATAAAAATCGATATGGGTGTCGTCTTCGAGGTTCCTCGTGGTGCCGATTACGAAAATGACATGCATTTTCAAATCAAAGATGGCGGAGATTTGTTTTTCTAAAAAATCAATATGGGTGTCATCTTTGAAGATTACAAAAATGACATCCATTTTCAAATCCAAGATGGCGGACATTTATTTTTCTTAAAAATCGATATGGGTGTCGTCTTCGAGGTTCCTCGTGGTGTACATTACGAAAATGGCATGCATTTTCAAATCAAAGATGGCGGAGATTTATTTTTCTTAAAAATCAATATGGGTGTCATCTTCGTGGTTCCTCGGGGTGCAAATTACAAAAATGACATCCATTTTCAAATCCAAGATGGCGGACATTTATGTTTTTAAAAACCAATATGGGTGTCATTTTCGAGGTTCCTCTGGGTGCCGATTACGAAAATGATACTCATTTTCAGATCAAAGATGGCGGATATTTAAATTAATAAAAATCGATATGGGTGTCGTCTTCGAGATTCCTCGTCGTGCCGATTACGAAAATGGCATGCATTTTCAAATCAAAGATGGCGGAGATTTATTTTTCTTAATTATCAATTTGGGTGTCATCTTCGAGGTTGCTCTGGGTGCCGATTACGAAAATGACATCCAGTTTCAAATCAAAGATGGCAGACATTTATTTTTCTTAAAAATCGATATGGGTTTCATCTTTGTGGTTCCTCGAGGTGCCGAAAATGACATCCAATACAAATCTGCATGCAGGTCAAACTGAGAACCTCCTTTTTTGTAGACGGTTAAAAATTACTCTTAGTACGCGGGCGAAGCCGCGGGAAAAAGCGTTGAAACTTTAATAATAATAATAATAATAATAATAAAAAGTCAGCTGTCAACGTCACAAGATGTGTTTTTGAAAATCTCCTTTATTTTATTTCCTTATTTATACATTTTTACTGTTTTTCGACCGAATAAGTTAAATTATCACAAATACCTGCGTTTTAAACATCTATAATGCGAATATTCGGCGATTAATCATGTTTACCATCGAAAAAGAAGGAGTGACATCTCAAAAATTGTCACGTCACAAAGGGAGATAAATGTTGACGAGGAGTAAAACACGAGGACAGCAACCAGCAAGCGCACGCCCACCACCTCTGCCCGCTCCGTCTGACTCCTCGCCATCGTCGTCGGGTGACGAATTTGCCACCGCACCCGACACCAGCGAGTCGAGCGATGAGAGCGGGCCGCCGCCGCCACCGCCACGACCACCTGCGCGGCGCGGACGGCCACCGCTGCCGGCACGCTTGGGGCCTTCGGGGCATCCTGCCCCACCCATGGCTCCCGCTGCCGGTGGTATAGTGCGCCGCATGCGATGGACTCAACAAATGAATGAGAACTGCATGCGTGCGTACTTTGGGGCGACAGAGGGAGGAACTAATTTATCCGCGTATCGTGTTCGGATGCTTCCTCTGTTCCAGGCCCTTGAACCATCCATCGACGTGACTGCGCAACGGCTATCGGATCAGGTGCGCGTTATCCAGCGGCTCAAGCGGTTGGATGACGCAACACTTGATCGGCTACGCCTGGAGGCACTCTCTGCCCGTGCAGCCTCCGCTGCGGCGCGGGACCGACCTGCCACGTCACCGACCGCGGTGCCCGTACCCGTCATGGTGCCGGTGACGCTGCGGGCCGATCTCCGCGCCGATGGAAGTTTTGCGAATCAGAGTGTGAGTACCCAGGCCAATGAGCAACTGAGGAGGGCTTTGGATGAGGCGATTATGAGGTACCGCTCCACACCCAATTCTAGGCCACGACTACCACGCTTACCCATGAATAGACGCAATCTAGCGCTAATGGGAGCCCTAAATGATCTCCTAGACCCGTATTTACGGGCTAGCGAGGATTTAATTGATACACACTCAATCATGTACTGCGGAGCCATCGCGGCGTGCCGTGTTGCTCGCGTCAAGTTTCCGGACGCTGACCGTGCACCTAGGACCGCCGGGGGTGTCCCTGCATGGCAAGTCCGGATTGAGCGGCGTATCAATACATTTAGGACACTAATAGCAAAACTGATCTGCTTCAGGGGGGGCAATAACCGCCCCCGAGTCATGCGCTTCGTGAACCAGGCCTTCGCGGGGACTGGTGTCAGGCCCCGCGACTACATGGCCTGTGTCACGGAACGTATTGACTTTCTGAAGCAGAAAGTCTATGCATGGTCAAGCCGTATTCGCCGCTACAGAGAACGTGTGGACCGATACCAACAGAATCGTCTTTTCCAGAGTGACCAAAGGAAGGTATACCGGAAGTGGGACGGAACCGATCATCGTGTGTCTGACGGCCAGCAACCGGATGCTACTGCCATGGTTAACTTTTGGCGTAGTATCTGGTCAGTACCTGTTGAACACACCGAGGGCGACTGGATCGGTGTTGTCGAACGTGAGTGTGAGTCCATCGAACCCATGGGGTCTGTTACCATCAGCCCCGAAGACGTAAGTTCTGCCATCCGTACGGCCCCGAACTGGAAAAGTCCGGGACCGGATGGATTGCACAACTTCTGGCTGAAGTGGTTTCGATGCTCACACGAACGTCTAGCAACGCAGTTCCAGCAAGCCCTCGAGCTCGGTTCCCTGCCACCTCCCTTAACAACTGGTGTTACCTCCCTGCTCTATAAGTCCGGTAGTACCACGGAAGCGAAGAACTACAGACCCATCACGTGCTTGCCTACGCTGTACAAGCTCCTTACATCCATTTTGAGAGCAAAAATTAACACGCACATTGTTGCGAACAATATTTTGGCCCCAGCTCAAAATGGATGTAGGGTTGGGTCGCGTGGTACTAAAGAGCTCCTCCTCATAGACATGACCATTTGCCAAAGAATCCGGCAAAACAGAGGGACCCTCTCGGCCGCCTGGATTGACTATAAGAAGGCCTATGATTCGGTGCCTCATTCATGGCTGAGGAGGATCTTAGAGCTGTATAAAATTGATGCAGCTTTGAGATCCTTCTTAAGTGCTTGCATGGGGCAGTGGATCACAGTCCTTCGTCAACCGGGAGGGGGAGACGGCCCTTCTGGTTCGCAGGACTCTATCAGGATTGAGCGAGGTATCTTCCAGGGTGACAGTCTGAGTCCCTTATGGTTCTGCCTAGCTTTGAATCCGCTCAGCACTTTGCTGAAGGATTCAGGGCTAGGTTGTCAGCTCCGGAGAGGAGGTGAGGTCATTTCTCATCTTCTCTACATGGATGACCTTAAGCTGTTTGCACCAAATAGACAGGACTTGTTGGAGCTACTCAAAACGACAGAAGCTTTCAGTAACGCCATCAGAATGGAATTTGGTGTAGATAAGTGTGCGGTCATGCATGTACAGCGGGGGAAAGTTGTAAATTCGTCAAATTTACAACTTTCTGAGGCGATGTCCCTCAGATCTCTCTCCGAAGCAGAAACCTATAAATATCTTGGTATGTCACAGTCTTTGGGTATTGAGGGTGAGGGCGTAAAGCGGGCGTTGAAGGAACGCTTCTTCTGTCGCCTGACAAAAGTGCTTAAAAGTCTTTTGTCGGGCGGCAACAAGGTGCGCGCCTTCAACGCCTGGGTGATGCCCTTGCTCACATACTCCTTTGGCATACTAAGATGGACTCAGACTGAGCTGGATGCCCTGGACCGAAGGGTGCGTGTACTGCTCACTGCGCACCGCATGCTACACCCACGCTCGTCTGTAATGAGACTGTACATCCCACGGAAGTGTGGAGGTCGCGGCTTTCTAAATGCCAAAGACTTCCACAACCGTGAGGTGTGCAGTCTCAGGGATTATTTCCTTAACAGCGAATGTGGGATGCATTGGGACGTAGTAGCAGTAGACGCATCTTTCACCCCGCTTTCCATGGCAAAGGAGAACTGGCGCAGACTTAAAGTATGGAGCACCGAGGAACGCAAGGCGGTATGGAAGAGTAAGGGCTACACGGGCGGTTCTACAGGGCCCTCACAGGGCCCGACGTAGACCTGCTCGCGTCGGTGAACTGGCTACGTTTCGGGGATCTCTTCGGGGAGACCGAAGGTTTTGTCTGTGCAATTGCGGACGAAGTTATCATGACGAACAACTACCGGAAGTATATCCTGAAGGACGGTACGGTCGACATTTGTCGGGCATGCCGCCGTCCCGGAGAATCACTCAGGCATATCATTTCCGGTTGTGGTCATCTTGCTAACGGCGAGTACTTGCACAGACATAACTTAGTAGCCAGGATCATTCACCGGCAACTTGCTCTTTTATACGGTCTTGTGGACTTCGAAGTGCCGTACTATAAGTATACACCTGCACCAGTTCTCGAAAATGGTCGTGCCACGCTCTATTGGGATCGATCTGTCATCACGGACAGGACTATTGTAGCCAATAAACCTGATATCGTGCTGACAGATCGATCGAAGCGCCAGGCAGTGCTCGTTGACATCACCATCCCCCATGACGAGAACCTCGTGAAATCCGAGAAGGACAAAGTCAGCAAGTACCTAGACTTGGCACACGAGGTGACCGCCATGTGGGATGTTGATTCAACGATCATTGTCCCGATAGTCGTCTCTGCGAACGGTCTAATAGCGAAGAGTCTCGACCAACACCTCAAGAGACTCTCGCTAGATGGCTGGGTCAAGGGTCAGATACAGAAGGCGGTACTCCTGGACACGGCGCGGATAGTCAGGAGGTTCCTCTCTCTGTCGCCCTAACCACCGGTAGCTTAGGCCCCGCCTCGCTGCCGGCGGCACACTAGGTTAGGTTTTTATAATGATTTTATGTTTTGTGTAATATTGTTTTATATTTTACTTTGTATATAATTATTATAAAATCTAATCTAAGTGCTAAAGCAAATAAAGAGGATAATAATAATAATATTTTATTTACCAAATAAGAGTACAACATATTAATAAACAATGACTTCCACACTAGGCACAGCCTGTATCGTGGGAGTCGGATCAAACACGAGAAATACTAGTAGCATGCGGCTCTTAACAATTTTTAAGCAAAAGTAAAAGTAAAACAAGCTTTAACACTATATTTTTAAACACTAAGAAAAATCTATAATTTTATTTGGGCGCTGGTTTGTGTGAGTGAGTGAAGTAGAATGTGCGTGATGAATGTGTGGGAGAGTGTGTAGGAGAGGATGCGAGTAATCTACTGCAATGCTTCTTCAGCCTGGTCGTAGGTCCAAGCCATCAAGAGCTCCCGTACTCGCTTTTTAGCTGCGGCCATTTGGCAAAGTTTTATGTCACAGACTTTTGAGATGTAATTATAAACGCGAGGGAGAACACATGTTTTAAAACGTTTTGCAAATGCCGTTTTGGCTGAAGGTACAGGGACTTTAAACACTCTTTTCATTAGCAGGTCAGGATAGGATGGAAGTTGTAGAGTTGACCTGTGAGTGAACATAGTGGCTCGGTACAAAAATAGTTTACGCACGCTTAAAACTTCAGCTTCTTTATAAAGGTCTATAGTAGGAAAACGCCGCGGTCTACGGAGGGCCACCTTCAATACTGCCCTTTGAGCTCTTTCTAACATAATCAGTAAAGATTTAGAACATCCACCCCAAGCTAGAATACAATAATCTAGGATCGATTGACACAGGGCCAGATATATAAGTTTCAATAGCTTTTTATCAGCCGTTGAAACTTTGTATAACGACTATCTGTTTAAATACATTAATGGCGTATTTCAGCGTTTTTCTAAATTGCTCCCCTAAAGGGATGAAAAGGGGGTTCAAAGTTTGTACGGGGAGCGAATCTTTTTTGAAGTGAGAGATTTGAAACTTCGTAAATAGAATCTTTGTTTAAATACAACAGAACGTATTTCAGCGTGTTTCTAAATTGCTCCCCTAAAGTGGTTAAAAGGGGGTTCCAAGTTTGTACAGGGAGCAAATCTTTTATGAAGTGAGAGATTTAAAACTTCGTATATAGACTTTCTGTTTAAATACAACAAAAAATTACTCGGCATTTTTCGAAATTACTCCCCTAAAGGTCTGAAAAGGTGGTTCCATGTGGTGTTTGTACGGGGAGCACATCTTTTTTGAAGTGAGAGATTTAAAACTTCGTATATATTATAGACTGTTAAAATACAACAAACCATATTTCAGCGTTTTTTGAAATTTATTCCCTAAAGGGGTGAAAAGGGGGTCCAAATATATACGGAAAGCTAATCTTTTTGAAATGAGAGATTTAAAACTTCTTATATGGACTCTATTTAAATACAACAAAACACGTTTCAGCGTTTTTCGGAATTGCTCCCCTAAAGGGGTGAAAAAGGGGTTTCAAGTTTGTGCGGGGAGCAAATTTTTCCTTTTCTTAAAAATCGATATGGGTGTCATTTTCGAGATTCCTCGGGGTGCCGATTACGAAAATGACATTCATTTTCAAATTAAAGATGGTGGACATTTTTTTTTTTTAAATCAATATGGGTGTCATTTTCGAGGTTCCTCTGGGTGCCGATTACGAAAATGATATTCATTTTCAAATTAAAGATGGCGGACATTATTTTTTCTTAAAAATCAATATGGGTGTCATCTTCGAGGTTCCTCGGGGTGCAAATTACAAAAATGGCATCCATTTTCAAATCCAAGATGGCGGACTTTTATTTTTCTTAAAAATCAATATGGGTGTCATTTTTGTTGTTCCTCGAGGTGCCGATTACGAAAATGACAACCATTTTCAAATATGATGACGTTATATGATGGATCATCATGGTCATTTATTTTCCTAAAAATCGATTGTGACGATACGTCACTCTGTGATGAGGGCCTATAAGGGCTGTGAGAGGCCACTTATAGATATCGCTGCGGCTAAGCTAATGTCTAGTGGTGAACATGAGATTCTGTTTTAGTAGGCCGTGAGTTTGGCTATGGCCAGAGCAGTAGGTATCATCAAGAATTTATATTTAATGAGCGCCAGATGAGACCACTGACAAATATGAGAATGAGCTAAATAAAAACATCAAGTAAGTTTAACAATTATTTATTATGACACACTTTTGTTTATAAGCACTGAGGTCAAACATGCAAAGCTAAGGTTTCTAAGACCTAAGTCTGTTCAGTTACAAGAGAATATACTTAAGAGTAATCACTTTAATAGGGTTTGATCTTCCCGCTAGACCGGTGGACCAATTCAGTGCAATATAGGCATAGGCTTAAAGCACAAAATAGTAAGACTAAGGATTTAAGCGAGTTACTAAAGTTAGCTAGACACAGTGAAATAAAAGGATAAATACCCGATAGGTGAGGCAACTCAAACCTCCAACGCAGCTACACGCTCCACAGTAAGTACAGAAGTAGGCGGCAGTCTCAGCTAGTAGCTGGAGCCGGAGAGCAGATCAGGTAGGCTGATTCCACTCAGTGACTTCCATGAATATGCTCTTTGTCAAAGCAGAGCAAACTTACAATCTTCTCATTAAGCTGACAAACTAACCACGTTAACTTACAAAGTTAACTTACAACTAACAAACAAGGTTAACCTACAAGGGTAACCTTCAAGGTGAACTTTCAAGGTGAACTTACGACGTGAACTTACAATGGTAACCTTCAAGGTGAACTTTCAACCCACGTATGGTGGGTTGTTTTACGGTTCATAAGTAGGTACGGCTTTGGGAAATTACACGTGTCGTGATTAAAGATGCCGTGGCAAAGTGAAACTGAGTATCGAATTATGAGATAGAAGGATAGAAAGTTCTGGACTGGCTAGTCCATATTGGTGTGACACTAAGTTATGCAATCTGGGCTGTACGCCCGAAGCGATTGACTTTCAGACCAAGACGACTCAAAAACGTTGCTTTCACATCGTGATGGAATCTCAAAGTGACCAGGCACTTTCCATTTCCTTCGAGAGTCTCAAGAGTACAGAGAGCGTTCTGAATCTACAATCTCTAGATACAGGCAACGATGGAAACTATCATAGAGGAAAGAATAATTTTATTTATTTTTACCGAAAACGATGCCTATTCAAACAATGACATTGCTATTATGAAAACGACGACGACCTGGGTTCCATCCAGCTAACAGGAATAAAAAACCTACATAAACAAATTTATATTTATAAACACAGGTCGCATACCTAAGTAGAGAAACAGAACGGTCGCGACATAGAATATAAAATATTGGTACGTTTCGTTCCTTTGCAAACTACACAAACGACAAAATTAAACATTTCCCTTAAATTTCAACAGTTTGAATTTGTAATAAAAATGGAATATATGATAACCTGAGACTAATAGGTTTAGAAATTGCTATCTTACGAATTTTAAGAATAGTTTTATCCAATAGAAATAAAATAACGAGTGCGGCATTTTGACAGATTCTGAAACAGAAAACTGCAAATGCAAAACGCTTCGCGCTGTCCGACACGGAACATTGAGACTTGTTTACTTGTGAAAAAAAGTGTAATTTAGTATCTAAAACGAAGTGAAAGTGGAGTGTGTGCATTTCTTATGAATTCTGCAGCTTTGTTGTGGGCAAATATCCTGCCATGTTGGCAGGATATTTGCCCACAACAAAAGGAGTTATCGCCGTACTTACAGCAATAAAATGACTCGAAAGGTTAACCTCCGGTACGTACAAACGAAATGTATATTTTCAACAAATTGTTCTAATAACGAACCTACAAAGTGTTACAGTACATCTCGAGTTGGGTAAAAAAAAAATTTTTAAGAATAAAAAATATTTTTTTTTTTTTAAGAGTAGCAAGAATCGAAGAAAGAACTGACCTCAGCATTTCAAGAACAAATGAGCCTTACGCTCGAAGTGGACAGTGGGTAACATTCAGGTGAATGTACATCAACATGTGCAAGAAAGTAAAACTTACAATAAAAGAGTCAGACGAGAAACTCAGTTAAATTATAATGAATATTATAGAATTGTATAACTTTAAGTTATTATAATGTATGCTTATGAACTAATGCGCGCTCTAACCATTGTCTTTTTTAATTTTAATTTTATAATGCTATTTATCTATGGACTTGTTCTGGAATAAATTATTTTCATTTCATTTCATTTCATTTCATAACCTACGTATACTTAACTAGAAGTTTAACGAAACATTAAACGAAAGTTAACAAAATACTTATATGAAATTTTACTCTAACGTTTAAACAATAGTATCTAAACGAAGGGTAATCGTACCGAGTACTATACTAATACTACTACGAATTTATCTAAGCAATGGCTTAAATGAAAACGTCTGCGAATGGTTAGACGAATTTAACTACACTAGACTTAACCGATTTTAACTAGACTACGGACAAACAAACTTAACTAGATCCGGATAAACAAATTTAACTAGGTTAGGGTAAACAGTTTACTTTATTAACGAATACCCAAGGATTGGGGCTGGCAATGCACCATAATATTAGTGATTCCTCGAGCACCTACAATATTATTTGGGGACTGAAATACCAATCTAGGGTTAAACAGTAACCTTTTCATGAAATATATATTTTCAAAGACCTAACGGGAAGTATGACTCCGAAGAGTTCAATTCCTTTAGGAAAGTCAAACTAAATAAATCAGAGGAGGGCGAGACACACAGCCTAAACTCCTATATCAAATAGTAAGAATATAAAACTACGGTCAGTTCGTACGCAACTAGACACGAGTAGTAAAAGGTCAGATACAATGTCTGAATAGAAATAAAGGTCAGATACAAAGTCTGAAAAGAGTTAGTCAGTATTCTAAGCTCTGAGGAAAACACGTGAGAGATAAACAAACACAAGGCTTCGCTCAGTTGAACTGTCATATTGTAAAAGTGAAAATATCAAGTTAGTGACAAAAGCATCATATTAGGACGACGGCGCGGCATCACCGGGTCGAACTAAATCCTTGATGTGGAAGTTTCCCAAGTTTTTCCCTTGTAGGGATTTTAAATTATATACTAGAGGTCCAAATTTCTTATGGATAACACACTTCTCGTACCTAGGAGCTAGTTTTGCCGAAAAGTGCTTAGCGGCGTTAGATAAGTGGAAGCATTTCTTATACACGAATTGTCCTTCCGTGAGTTCCATGGGACGTTTACGCATATTATAATAACGCGCGTTTCGATCATGGGAACTTAGTAGAGAGTTACGCACCTTTTCGAAAATTGTTTTTAACTCTTTAAGATTGTCCGAGAAAGAGTGACTGTCACCCACAGCAAGAGTATTCCTATCCACAGGGACATCAGAATTATAGAATGATCCATCCAGTATCATTTCTCGACCATGATGGAGAAAAAAGGGTGTAAATTTAGTTCCTTCATGAACGACAGTGTTTAAGGCACATTGCACTTCGGATATGTTCTTATCCCAATTTCGGTGATCTGAACGCACGTACGAAGCGATGGTCCTTACTAATTCGCGATTCACGCGTTCCGTGTGACACGTCTGAGGGTGATAACGCGGGTTATAAAATAAATGGGGAACGTTATATTTACTCACCAGGTCTCGAAAAGCTTTGGATGTGAATTGAACACCATTATCCAAATAGATGTATTTAGGTACGCCGTGAATTAGAAAGATACCCCCTTCCATGCACTTAACTATGGCGTTAGCAGTTATATTGCGTAATGGAAACAAAGTGACATATTTACTAAAATAGTCGGTACAGACAAACAAATATTGGTTCCTAAGATAAGACGGCGGAAACGGTCCGAGGATGTCACAGGATATGGCTTCACCGGGTACTGTAATACGTCTAGGATTCCCCATGAAACGAGGACGAGCTAAATTTACAGGTTTGTATGTCTTGCATATTTCACAGGTATCGACATACTCCTTAACATCTTGGAATAAAGTTGGCCAATAGTATAAAGTAGAGATTTTAGAATGGGTTTTAGCAACACCAAAGTGACCTGCAGTAACGTCATCATGAAATTTAGAAAGAATGTCTTTACGATCCTCGTAAGGCACTACCACCTTCCAGTCGAACTGAGCTGTTAAGCGATATTTATTCTTAGAGAGTCGAAAGAGTTTGTTATTTTAAATTTTGAAATTTGGAAAAAGTGAGGGCTTGTCTGAAACCTTTTGATATAAGTCTAAATACCAAGGATCTTGAGTAGAGAGTACATCGAGGGCGGAAATTTGTATTCGTGATAAACAATCCGGAATAATGTGTTCTTTTCCTTTACGGTGTATCAGCTCAAACTCGAATTGACTGAGTTGGCATGCCCATCGGTTCAGACGACCGGATGGATTTTTTAAGTTAGAAAACCATTTAAGTCACGCATAATCCGTGACGATATAACACTTTCTACCTTCAACGTAGGCGCGGTACTGGTCAAGAGCATAGAGAACAGCAAGAAGCTCCCTCTCAGTGGCAGAGTAATTAGGCTTAGAGAGAGTGCGACTACAATATTCGATTGGATGGTCGATATCATCAAACTTCTGAGTCAATACAGCTCCAACAGCGTACGAAGATGCATCGGTATGAATGTAGAACGGTGCGTTGAAATCAGGACACCTTAAAATGGGTGCAGAAACTAAAGCAGCTTTAAGTTGATCAAAAGATTCATTCGCCTCGTCAGACCACTCAAACTTTACTTTTTTACTGGTCAGGCGAGAAAGAGGACGAGCTATTTTTGAGAAATTATTTATAAAGCGTCTATACCATCCACACATGCCTAAAAATCTTTTGATGCCCTTCGCGTCTTCAGGTATAGGAAAGTTTAGGATCACGTCAATTTTTGAAGGATCAGTACGCAAACCATATTTGTCTACGACATACCCTAGATATTTAAGTTCAGATCTACAAAAGAGAGACTTTTTCATGTTAATTGTTAAGTTGGCGGCCTTGAGTTTCTCGAAGACTGCTTTAAGAAGACGAAGATGTTCGTTAAAGTCGGAAGTACATATGATAATGTCATCTATGTAGCAGAAAACTTTATTGTCAAACTCGGCGGTAAAGAGAGTGTCCATGAGGCGTTGCATAGTAGCAGAGGCCCCTACGAGACCGAAACACATTCTGTTATAATGGAAAAGCCCCTTGCCGGGTACCGTAAAAGCTGTGATCTCCTTAGACTTATCGCTAAGAGGTATTTGGTGATAAGCGGCACTGAGATCTAAAGAAGTCAAGTACTTAGCGTCTCGCAAGTTGTCTAAGATATAATTAACATAAGGCAAAGGATATGCATCCGCTTTAGATACCGCGTTGATCTTACGACTATCAAGGCAAAGCCTGAGGTCTCCATTTGACTTCTCCACCATGACCACGGGAGAGTTCCACGGTGAATGAGATGGCTCGACAATACCTGCTTCAAGCATTCGATCCACCTCCTTCTCTAGAGCAGCCTGTTTAACAGGACTGAGCCTATAATATTTTTGTTTGATAGGGGGAGAGTCCCCAGTATTAATTACGTGTTGAATCAAGTGTGTTTTACCTAACCCGACTTTGTCTGTATCAATTTGATCATAAAGAACTTTAATTTCCTCTAACTGAGCCCTTTGTACGGGAGTCAGTGAGTCAGCATTATTCAGACCAGATTCAGCCGGAATCGAAGAGATACTAGCCACAATATCATCAGAAGATATACTGGAAATAATTTCTGGAGCTAACTTAAAAGTTTTCCAGAAGTTAAGTCCAAGTATAATAGGAGTAGAAATTTCTGGATGTATATTAAAGTGGATTATTTGAATATTTCCTTTATAATTAACAGGCAGAGACATATATTCGGTACACAGTAGTTCATGGCCGTTGGCTACCCTGAGTTTTAAAGGAACTTTATGGGTCAGAATAGGTATACCAATGACAGAGAATATGAGATGGCTATTCAAACCAAGTATACTACAACTAGCACCACAATCAAGTAGTCCCTTAACATTTAAATCCAAAATATTAAGAAGAACGTATAGTCTGTTATCTCCCTTGGAAGGTTCAAAATAAATAGTCTTTTCTACAGAGTAGAATTAGAAAAGACTAAGCTATTCAGTTTTTTGACTGTTTTGTACATTTAGGACATTCGGGTGTTCGAACGCCTTTTTCTCCACATTTAAAACATATTACCTCTCGAGATTTGCTACATCGACTAGTGACATGATTAGTCATACCACAGCGGAAACAAATCGGCTTAGACGTAGAGAGTCCCACCGAAGCTATATGAGACTTGGAGTTTGAATATGAGTGTGTAGACTTTTGGAAATTACTCCGTGGAAAAGATTTAGATTCAGTTGAGAGTTTCTGGTTGGTAGAACTAGAATGAGGTTTTGCAGCAACAGGCTCTCGAAATTGATCCGCTTTAACCTTGGCTAACTCGATCCGCTTGCATAAGGATGTCAGCTGAGATATTGAGGTAATGTCCTGTAACGCTAATTCCCTACTGTATTCAGGTCGGATGTTACGAGTGAGGATGTCTAATTTTTCTTCTTCGGACACCTTTTTGTTCAGCCTCTCGAACATACCCAACACCACTGATACAAAGGACACAATAGTCTCTTCCCTAGCTTGTGTGCGAGAACGAATTTCCTGCAGCAACTTGAAGTCTAAATCCGGTATATCAAAGTCATCACGAAGAGCTGTGACTACATCCGAGTATGAAGTGAAATTTTCACATTTTGAACGAAACCACGACAAAGCTGGTCCGTCTAGGATTTCCGGAAAACCGCGGACAATGCACTGTTCAGAAATTTGCCTAGCAACGCGCAATTCCTCTAAACGTCTTAAAAATAAACGAGCACACGAGTTGCCGTTGTATTTCAGATTTAAAGAGTTGATATTGAAGTGTTTTTCAGTCTTATAAATTACTTTCTTTATCACTTGAGCTGAAACGTCATGAAAACTAGCTTCACTGTCGTCACCATCGGAATCTGAACTACCGACAACCTGTAAACGATCCATAATATTGTTCAAAGAATTTTTTAGAAGTTGAACGTCTTCGCTGCTTGTTTGCAACCGCGAAATACGACAAAGAAGGTATTTGCAACGTGACAGTAAACGAGATTTAGCAGAAATAGAGAGATCATCCTGCAATGCCTTTTCGATCTCATCCACCTTGCGTTGAACAATCGAGATTTCCACAGTAGTATCTAAATTTCCAGCAAGATCTAGCTTTACACCTCCTTTCTGAGCTAAATCAGCAGTCTGCACAAGAACCTGTTGTAAACTACTACGACGAGACACTGGGTTTACCTTACAACCTCTAATAACCAGTTCGTGTGAAATTTCGTCTTTTTTCAGGTGTGCAATATTACTACCGGCTTGTATAAAGTCCATTTTGAAAGTTTATAGAATGTTTAGGTTTTGTAAAAAAATATTTATTTTAACCCGAAGTGACAAGTTTTTTATTTATTTTTTATTTATTATTATTATTTTTAAATTCAAGATCTCAAATTCCAACTTTACAATCGAAGGTATTTAAATATAATAAACAGCTTACTATTTAGCAGTATAGTAGCAACTCCAAGCATAAGAAAGTATTTTCCAGTTTGAAATGTAAGCGATTACAAAGTAAGCAATCAAAGCAAGAACAGTGATAGTATTGTATCAATCCAGTAGAATTTACTATAATAGTAATATTGAAAAGTTTCAGTGTCATAAGCAAGTAAAAGTATCAAGTACACATCCTACACATAGTCTATGTCGACTGTGTAATTAGAGAGCAAAGTGAATAAGTTCACTGAAGTACAGTTTCATAAGACTAAGTTTAGACAGTTTTTTTTTTTTAAACTTTAAGATTTAAATTAATAGTTTAAATCCAAAAAGAACGCTTAAAACTAACACAGAAAATATCATAATCAATACTCAGTTTCATAAAGAAATAACACCTAGACCACCAGACCTAAGTCTGCTCAGTTACAAGAGAATATACTTAAGAGTAATCACTTTAATAGGGTTTGATCTTCCCGCTAGACCGGTGGACCAATTCAGTGCAATATAGGCATAGGCTTAAAGCACAAAATAGTAAGACTAAGGATTTAAGCGAGTTACTAAAGTTAGCTAGACACAGTGAAATAAAAGGATAAATACCCGATAGGTGAGGCAACTCAAACCTCCAACGCAGCTACACGCTCCACAGTAAGTACAGAAGTAGGCGGCAGTCTCAGCTAGTAGCTGGAGCCGGAGAGCAGATCAGGTAGGCTGGTTCCACTCAGTGACTTCCATGAATATGCTCTTTGTCAAAGCAGAGCAAACTTACAATCTTCTCATTAAGCTGACAAACTAACCACGTTAACTTACAAAGTTAACTTACAACTAACAAACAAGGTTAACCTTCAAGGGTAACCTTCAAGGTGAACTTTCAAGGTGAACTTACGACGTGAACTTACAATGGTAACCTTCAAGGTGAACTTTCAACCCACGTATGGTGGGTTGTTTTACGGTTCATAAGTAGGTTCGGCTTTGGGAAATTACACGTGTCGTGATTAAAGATGCCGTGGCAAAGTGAAACTGAGTATCGAATTATGAGATAGAAGGATAGAAAGTTCTGGACTGGCTAGTCCATATTGGTGTGACACTAAGTTATGCAATCTGGGCTGTACGCCCGAAGCGATTGACTTTCAGACCAAGACGACTCAAAAACGTTGCTTTCACATCGTGATGGAATCTCAAAGTGACCAGGCACTTTCCATTTCCTTCGAGAGTCTCAAGAGTACAGAGAGCGTTCTGAATCTACAATCTCTAGATACAGGCAACGATGGAAACTATCATAGAGGAAAGAATAATTTTATTTATTTTTACCGAAAACGATGCCTATTCAAACAATGACATTGCTATTATGAAAACGACGACGACCTGGGTTCCATCCAGCTAACAGGAATAAAAAACCTACATAAACAAATTTATATTTATAAACACAGGTCGCATACCTAAGTAGAGAAACAGAACGGTCGCGACATAGAATATAAAATATTGGTACGTTTCGTTCCTTTGCAAACTACACAAACGACAAAATTAAACATTTCCCTTAAATTTCAACAGTTTGAATTTGTAATAAAAATGGAATATATGATAACCTGAGACTAATAGGTTTAGAAATTGCTATCTTACGAATTTTAAGAATAGTTTTATCCAATAGAAATAAAATAACGAGTGCGGCATTTTGACAGATTCTGAAACAGAAAACTGCAAATGCAAAACGCTTCGCGCTGTCCGACACGGAACATTGAGACTTGTTTACTTGTGAAAAAAAGTGTAATTTATTATCTAAAACGAAGTGAAAGTGGAGTGTGTGCATTTCTTATGAATTCTGCAGCTAACGTGGCAGGATATTTGCCCACAACAAAAGGAGTTATCGCCGTACTTACAGCAATAAAATGACTCGAAAGGTTAATCTCCGGTACGTACAAACGAAATGTATATTTTTCAACAAATTGTTCTAATAACGAACCTACAAAGTGTTACACGATATGCGTGTCATCTCCGAGGTTCCTCGGGGTGCGGATTACGAAAATGACATGCATTTTCGAATCCAAGATGGCGGAAATTAATTTATCTTAAAAATTTATATAGGTGTCGTCTTTATGGTTCCACGGGGTGCCGATTACGGAAATGACATCCATACGTATCTACATACATACATACAAACATACGGATCAAACTGATAACCTCCTTTTTTGTAGACGGTTAAAAATTACTTTTATTACGCGGGCGAAGCCGCGGGTAAAAGCTAGTATAACCATATTAGAGGGAGTGATAGAATTTAAAAAAAGTCTATTTGCATTTCTAGTTAAAAAAAGCTTACTATTCACTAAGGGAATACTTGACAGATGAAGAATTGTAACTGTTTAAGCATGCTCCATCTTGACTCAAAATATTTGTATGCCTTATGGCAAAACATAGAGAGACAGTAATATTAATAATTCTAAGACCTATGTACCTATGTTTACAAATAAATGTTTTTGACTTTTAACCAGGATACTGATATGTGGACGAATTAGGAATATTGGATGACATGGCAATCTATATTTTTGATTGCAGTTAACCACACGGCTGGCCACAACGCGGCTAGCCGCTTAGTGCGTACCTAGAAGGTATGTGGTATTGTGTTTCTGGTGGTTTGTGTCATGCTCATGTGTCAACCTTGGTTTAAGGTAGTTTTGTTTTGCGGAGGGCTATTTATAGCCCTCCCGTGTAGTTAGAGCAATAGGGATGTTGACCAAATAAGAAAATCAATAAGTTTTAAAAAAGCAACTCAAAATAATAAATAATTACATAATTATAAGTCTACAAAGTTTTAAGAGGGGACATACTCTTTCCCTTTTCCGCAAAACGTACCTTTGTATTAGAACGATCGTCATTTACTATGGCGCTCGTGTTCAATGACGTCACTGATTTGTCGCGCTTTCTCTCTCTAACCAGCATCATTAAAACGGTTGTAGCTTCGTTATTTTTTGAGATATTTGAATAGGATTTTCGACATTTAGCTTTTTTGCTTTGTTTTTTTGGAGTAGTCTCATGGATTATTAAAATTTTGGGTCAACATCCCTTCATTGTCAGTTGTAAAAACAAAAGTTTGCCACCCGGTGGTCAATAGTTAACGGCTTATGTACATATAAGTTATGTTTTTATTACATGCATTTATAGTTATGGAAACACCGTTTATGCGGGTTACTAGACCAATCCAAAAATTAAGCTTTGTGGCCCTAAACTTTTGATATGTCCACCGAAAAGACGCGAACCTAAATCTGACAATGACCCATATTGTTGAGGTCCCTTAGCTTAAAAAGCTTGAAAACCTAGGTGAGGAAAGAAACATACTCTTTTTTTTCATTTTCCGCGAATATGAAACTCATTATACGCTAATAGCTCGAGGATTAGAAGTAGCGTTTTCTCAAGATACTCAACGGAAGGAACAGGTCCCACGGGAGAATCAAAAAAATCACCTGTCAGTCAAATAAGATCACCATAACACACATATTTATTCAATCATTGGATACAGACAACAACTACAGAGAAAGAATGGACCGAAATCTCGCACGCAGCTTAATACGGGATTGAACCGTCGCCTCTGGTTTGCCGGACCAGCGCTACCACTACGCCACCCAGACAACTACGTCATCCCAGAAAATCTTTGCCGTGCATTCCAGGCCCCAAGCCGCTGCTACTAGCGACAGCTCTGTATTTTTCTTCAAAGGCTCACAGCCTTTTCGCCACACTAATGGGTAAGTTATAAATTAACACGAATAAAAATAAAAATAAATATTTAAAATGATTTCATTCGTGAAAAAGATTATACTCATTTAATATTGACACATACTTGTACTTTTTTATATTTTGGTGGATATTATAATTTGTTTTTAATCATGAAAATGAAATGCAAATAATATACATTACCTAGAACAATACAAGATAATAAGTCAAGCCAAATTCACGAAATAAGTCATTACACTGTCTGTAATTGTTATACTGTGCTAAATCCTTCAAGGCGTCTATATTTTATACAAACGTTTGTAAAGTCCACTCGTGTGCCGCTTACCGCAATGCCCTATAAATGGAACATTAATAAACAACATGGTACTTTTTATAAACGTATAAACGTTTTCTACATAATTTTATCATGTAATTCTATTGCTTATAATCCGAAATATCGAGTGACCTCTAGGACATTTTTTTCTTATTGACTGATTTTTATTTTTTTATATCAAAAAATAGAAGTATTTTATCACTAGTAGCTAGGCCACGTGAGTCATTTTATTTTGAAAATCGCCATAAAAAAACGACAAAAGTTCTTTATAATAATCTAACCCTCACATTTTTTACGAGAATCGGTAGAGAAATGTGACCTGTAGAGGAGAAAAACCGACATCCGCCCACAGTAACATATGAAATCATTGAAAAAAAAAACAAGTTTAGTAAACCAAAAATTGACTTGATAAAAAAATTTATTCATTTACCGGACTTGCTCACAAAACTTCACTAGAATTGTTGAGAAATGCGACCTCAAGAGGAGAACAAACCATTTAAAAAAAACCTTTTTTTTATTTTCAATAACTGACTCGTCAAAAAAATCTATGTATAATTATCGAACATCCTCGCAAAATTTCAAAATCTTTTGAAAACAAGGTCCAAATTAAAACATTTTCAAAATCTGTCGAGAGTGTCGAGGACTATGAAATGAATGTTGCATGTCGCACTTTTATCATTGCCCCTTGGCCTCTATTCTAGATGTTTAAAAGACAATTCATTATATGACCGTTTTATTGACGGTGATATCACTGACGATTCTTTCTGGTTGAAGTGAATTTAATAATACACAGACGTGTCTTTACCATGAGTTGAACGTACTCGCTGATGACTGCGTAAAAATTTGTATGGGTAAAAGTACAGCGCCTCTGGCGGTTACGCAATAGAACTAAGGGTCCTTATCAGTTAAAAAACGCTCATCTATTTATGCCATTTTCTGTTTGAATTGACACGTATCTTGACAATTTCTCATCGTTACTATCTAGAAAAGGACTATGGCGACCTAATGTCATAAACTTTAAATGTAGTTTTTGGATTTTTCTTTAAGAAATATCGTTTCAAACATCACTCCAAATCGATCATTTTCAAGCTAAAAACTTGTTTTTTCCGCTTCAATTCTACCACACACAATAAAACTAAAAAATGGCTATGTTACTATCTAAAACTTAAAATCATCGTATCCTTTAATAACTTTACTGGTATTATCAATACTTTTGTCATAATTTGAAATCAAAGCATTTTAAAACTTATAAGGCCTACTAATACTTAGGAAAGTATTGACATAATAAATCGTTTACGTAGTCGCTAGCGAGTACGGTCATGCAAGCTCATGGTAAAGGCACTGGATGGCCTCAATAACCAGCACACCGTAAACTGATTGAACATTTTATTTCAAAAAGATAAAAGTCGAAATTACTGTAGTAAACGGTATCATTTTTTTACCATTTTCGAATCAGTATTTATTGCCTTATTCGATAGATATGAAACTGTAAAGTAGCAGTAGATATTAATGTTTCATCAGATTTATTTACTGCTTATTTTTCTCAGATGGAACCACTATTAGGGTTCCGTAGCCAAAATGGCAAAAACGGAACCCTTATAGTTTCATCATGCGAGACTATAAGCACTATAATGCTTATGGCATTCAAAAATTGTTTATGATATAAATAACATAATAGCTTTATGTTAATAAAATAGTGTATTTTATAGACGTTGAAAAATCAATAATCAATGCTACATGACACAGTCGATGGTGTCTATGATATTATAAAAAACATGTAACCGGTGGATGAAAAAAAAACTTCAACACGCAGTCGTGTGGGGTATCGATGGATAGGCCTTAAAATGATATGGAGGTTTCTAAAAACTTTTCCCTTTAAGTCAACTGTTGGTGAGATATTAGCTTTCTAAGTCATAAAAATGTGTACCCCCTCTAATTTCCAAACTATAAAGTTTAAAATTTTGAAAAATATGGAGGTGGTTGGCAATAATAAATACTTTCAATGATTTTTGGTTTTAAAAATATAGGTTTTACGGTTTTTGAGTTATCACTTAAAAACTGTCTTGCCCAAAAAGGTCGTAAGTGACTTTAGATTCAATTTATTGGATAGTGGTTTTAATTGTGTACTAGTAGGTGTTGGTACGGAACCCTTCATTGTGCGTGGTCCAACACGCAATTTTTTTAAATGATTTCGCTCCAGACGCCATGTCACTCGCCTAAACTCCAACATGTAGAATACGTCTGTGTAACTCAAATGTTATTATACCCAGCCCTACAGACGACATATTTCATGGGGAATATTGCTTCGTGCATATGCGACCTTTATATCTTTTTCTCATTTCCGCTACTGCTATAAATTGGGTGTGTGTTTTTAATATATTCCTCCAATCGTCTTCCTGGTTCTGCTCAAGGACCCCGCGGGTTTCCCTAAGGCCGTGCACCGAGAAATATTGCGTTACAAATTTAGATTAAAAAAAAAAATGATTTTTTTGGCACCAAGCAGGATTTGAACCTGCGGCCTCCCGGCACTCGCGGCCAGTGTCGGGAGGTCGCAGGTTTATATCCTGCTTGGTGCCTAAATTTTTAAATTTTTCCTTTATTCCAAATTTGTAATTTACGTTAGCAGCGGTACTGCTTAACAAAATTAAATTTCGCTTTGATAATGAACAAAAATTTTACCATTCAATTAGTATGTTTTACAACAATAGATGAAGGAACTACGAAACCGAATAATTCGGCCGAATATTCGGTTCGGTAACAGCTGGGCCTAATATTCGGCCGAATGTTAGTATTCGGTCAAACCCATATTTATTTATTTATTACACGGGACACCAACAGAGTACATAAGGTAAGGTTACAGTTGTCTTTGGTATAAAAATGTGAAATATTCGGGGCATGTCTAGTATTTGGGCCATTCTATTTTCATGTACATAAATTTAGACACATTTTTTAAATGAAGATTTTGGAATACTTGGCCAGCACTTCATATTTTTATATTGTTATTTAGAAAGAGGTTGAATTGCAGTATCACTTCCGATAGTTTTGGTAATTAAGGAACCACTGGGATCCTTTATTACCTACACTTTAAATGAAAGTTAAATCTGAATTATATATACTGTATAACTTAACTACACGACTATAATGTCCCTCAACTAATGTATATTTCGATCTTGCTGTGTACACATAGTTTAGAGCATCAGTCTAGTTTTTATAAAAAATATTTCTGTATGGTTGTATTAATGATTGATACTTGTTTTGTGTGCCTATTTAATAAATAAATAAAATAAATCCTAGGGCTATTTCAAAAGAATGCTTTGTTAATTTTTTTCGCCGCGAGACCACGGCTTAAGCAGTTTAAGTTATGAAATTTGCATCGCTGTTGGTTTTCTAAATAAATAAATATAATCACGAGCGAACGAAAACGGAAAGATTTCAATACAAAACATCTGTCCCCCTATCGACCCCTACATAAACGTAAATTTCATACGTATATGTATGTACAGATCGTATCTGGACAGTGTTAATTGAAATATCGGGGTGGCCGGCACAAAAAGGACATGAATCAAACGTCAGCGTTTTCGGTTGTCCATTTCACCCGCTCTCCCCCTTTGTATGGATTTTTCTGCCATTAAAGCAGTGTTGCCATATGCTGAAACACAAAAAGCGGCAGATGCGTTTTAAAAACACGGACTTCTGAATGAAAACGCTGAATACATTCATTGTGTTGCTTGAAATTTTAAAAAAATTGCTCTACGCCATCACATCATCACTATCAGGATCATTGTCAGATTTAGGTTCGCGTCTTTTCGGTGGACATATCAAAAGTTAAGGGCCACAAAGCTTAATTTTCATTGGTCTAGTAACCCGCATAAACGGTGTTTCCATATCTATAAATGCATGTAATAAAAACGTAACTTACATGTACATAAGCCGTTAACTATTGACCACCGGGTGGACAACTTTTGTTTTTACAACTGACAATGGCCCATCACGGAAGTTACGTATAAATGTTACTTGCAGCAATTCTAGCTAATTCTAATCGTTCGATATTTTCAATGTACCACCTCTTTCACTGAAGACATGTTAACTTCAAAAAAGCGGATCCTCGTTGGCTTAACGCTGACAAAAACGCGGGAGAAAGCGGATAAGCGGGATATCTGGCAACACTGCATTAAAGGTCCAATTAGACCACAATCTGCTGATTATTAGAGATGTTACGGTAGTTTTTGGGGTTTCTCACATTAAAAAGAGACAAACGGATCCCTTATAGCATCACTTTATTTAGCATTATTATTTTTTTATAACATAAGCTTCCGGTGGACCTTATTGTATACCTATTGGAGGTGCGTTCAGTTTAACATTAGCTTTACCCCACAATACTTTCTGTTTCGACTTCCATCTGTGGCTAACCGCTACTCAATGAACCCCAAAAGGGGTCGCTAAAAAATTCACAAAGAAATCGACTAATGAATACAAAATGAGTTTAAAATTAAAGACAAACAGCGTCTGGGAAGCGGAGGCCTGCAATAACTCTGAAGAGATCGCTTAGAGGGACAAGCCTGCCTAAATCTATGGCTTTGCTAGTTGAACTTCAAAATTCAAATTCAAATTCAAAATGATTTATTGCCAAAAAAGAAACAAAATGTGTACAGTACAAAGGATCTCTTATGACATAACTTAAATAGACACTTAAAATACATATTTATTTGTAATGGGTGCTCGTCTCAGCATATGCAGGGCTTTAGGCCTTGCGCTGATTTTCAGACGAGTCCCTTCGACAGGGTTGGTCGTAACACTACGTCTAGGAGACAATAATTGAATTGCTAACTGAATCATTTTCCCGGCAACTTTTACATTACTTCAATAAGCAACTCAGTGTTTCTTCGATCTAAAACTATTGTTGTTGCACACGCCCTGTACTCCCAACTTCGAAATCCGATCTTCGTATCGTGCTGTCCCTTTTACTCTCGTGTTTTTTTTTTTTGTTTTTTTCTTTAATAATGTTATAGAGGTCAAACGAGCAGACGGATCGCCTGATGGCAAGCAATTACCGTCGCCCATAAACACCTGCAACACCAGAGGACTCGCAAGTGCCAATGCCGGCCTTTCAGAAGGGAATACGCTCTTTTCTTGAAGGTTTGAAGGTATGTATGTATGTATGTAAGTACTTTATTGTACACAATAACAGGTTAAAACAATATACATGTCACATAATATTAGAGTACAAAGGCGAACTTATCCCTATGAGGGATCTCTTCCAGCTAACCTTTGAGGGATTGAGTGTAGAATGGGAGAATAAGATAGACAAACTTACACAGTGTACTAAAACTTTTCAATTACTATAGATATAATATACAATTACATTAGAAACTTATAGCTAAAACCAGAACTAAATAAATATATAACAACTATAACATATAATAAATACGTATTATAAATATATATTACGTATTTAAATTAATATACATAAATAAATATATATAGTCAAGGTCATATCGGTGCGGAAATACCGCAGGCGACAGTTCATTCCATAGTTTGGTTGTGCGAGGCAGGAAATTTCTTGAGAAACGCATGTGTTATTATATATATCTTTCCCATATGGTATGTTGTGTTGCGTTCCGTGGAACACGTACGGTGTTGTCTGAAAACCAGCGCTGCAGGTGTCTGAGACAGCAACCGATTCACTGCCTTCATGACGAAATGAAATGAAATGAAATCAAAATGAAAATAATTTATTCGTGGCATATACACTAAAAGATAATACATTTATAACTAATAACTAATAAAATACGCACACGTATAAGGGTCATTGTCAGATTTAGGTTCGCGTCTTTTCGGTGGACATATCAACAGTTAAGGATCAAAAAGCTTAATTTTGAGTTAGTTTAGTAACCTGCACATACGGTGTTTACGTAACTATAAATCCACGTAATAAAAACATAACTTATGTGTACATAAGCCGTTAACTATTGACCACTTTTGTTTTTACAACTGACAATGACCCATAAATGTGTGAACGTACTGTGCGTCTATTCTTTTAGTACCGGTATGTCTTTCGTGCAGTGATTCTTTCTTTCTATAAATACCGGTATGTTACAAGTATTTCCTGTACCGGTGCCAAGCCCTGCTCCAAACGGCCCGCTTCCTCCTTAGGCCACAACCAGGAACACACTGAGGCCTTACAAGTTTTAAAATGTTTTGATTTCACATTATGACAGAAATATAGATAATTCCAATAAAGTCATTAAAGGATACAATGATTTTATTAAAGTTTTAGATAGTAACAGGGTCATACTTAGTTGAAAAAACAAAAGTCGTCGTCCCTGTGGTCAATAGTTAACGGCTTATGTGCACGTTAGCTATGTTTTTATTACAAGGATTTATAGAAACGGAGACACTGTTTATGCGGGCTACTGGTCCGATCCAAAATTAAGCTTTGTAGCCCTTAACTTTTGATATGTCCACAGAAGAGACGCGAACCAAAATCCGCGTATACCAACATAGCCATTTTTTTATTTTATTGTGCGTAGTAGAAGTTGAGTGTAAACAGTTTTTAGCTTGATAATGGTAGATTTGGAGCGGTGTTTGAAACGATATTTCTTAATGACAAATCCAAAAAATACATTAAGAATGTATGACATTAGGTCGCAATAGTCCTTCTCTAGATAGTAACATTGAGGAAATGTCAAGATATGTGTCGATTCATACAGAAAATGGCCTAAATACACATCATGACACACTTAAGACTTAGCTCCTTTAGACTATGTGGCTGACTATATATTTGTATATGTTTATGTACGTATATTTTTATACTATATTTATGTATGTTTATTTATCCTTAATTAAATGTTATTGTTGTAATTATTAGTAGGCTTCATATGTATTAACTCTGCACCACCTGCTATGAATCGCTCTGATTAGATTTCCGCTACCCTAAGGTTGTCTGGAAGAAATCGCTCTTTAGCGATAAGACCGCCTGTTGTTTGCCTCTTCTCATTGTGTTTTTGTACTGTATCCTTTGATTGAGGTGTGCAATAAAGAGTATTTGTATTGTATTGTAAATAGATGAGCGTTTTTCAACGGATATTGACCCTTAAACCAGGGATGTAAGGAATAAATGGTTACGATTATGATTTCAGGATCCTAACAATGGTAAGGTAAGCTAGCCACCGGTATCCCGCGTGTTTGCTCGGGCTAATTGGAACGCGTCGTCGCCCGCGGCATTAGTGCGGCTCCGTTCCCGGACATCGATATTTTTTAATAATATTATTTATCAAAAAAGTACATAACAGTTACAACCTTTTAATTGCTCGCCAAACTGCCATAACAGTTTGTTGGCGAGATCGCGCTCATTTAACTAATGTTAGGTACGTACTATGCTATTATGAACTAAACTTAAACACTAAATATGACAATGCCTAAACATTTAACTTTTATAACAATAAACATCACAATGTTACCAATAACAATTCAACCTTTTTTTGGTTTTTTGGTAAGCATTAGCGTACTTTGGCCAAAAATGTCTTTTTAATCTACTTTTTAATTCAGTTATGCTGCACTTATTGTCCTCTCTAGGTAACAAATCAGTTACATATTTTTGTCATAAATATATTAGTTCTTTTGCCATAGTAGTTTTTAGCAGTTTTCTGTACATATTTCTTTATTCTTATATTTTTTGTTCTATACTTATTTTGTTTTAAAACCTTATACTCATCATTAAAATAACTTTCTAAAGCTATCATATACTGCACTCTTTGATGTATAGGTAGTAATTTACACATCTTTTATAGCTTATCGTAATTACCTCTAAGATTATTTTTAGTTTTTTTATTGACAAGGTATTTCATACATCTTATACATCAATTTGAAATTGCTATACCTACTTGAAAATTCTTACTACCCACAGCTAAGGCACGCGACTTTCAACCAGTAGATCTAGTATAACTTTTTTCAAAACAAAACACAAACGAACGCGTTTGCGTTTAAACTCAAGGGCTATCGTTTTTGTGCTCACCAGTTGGCGACACTGTCGAGTAAGATCCAGCTATCAAAAATTGTTATTGGTTAGATTCGTTTTACAATTAAATCAAATTTAATACCTTAAAACCGTACCGTAAAAATATCGAACTTCCCGCATTGTAGCGCAGTCCCGTTTTGTTCGGAAAAAAGGAAGACATAAGTTTGAAAGACAAAACTGTCTCAAATCACTGACAGTCGTTGACCCGTAACTCATATTTGCTATAATCAAGCTATTACAAAATAGTCACCATATTGTTCCAATTAGATATTAACCAGCGTAGCGCAACCACAGAGTGACATTTGACATTTCGGAGACCTCACGCTACACTAGCGCCTCTAGCGGCGAATTCATACGCGATAGCACTCATTTGTATATCTACTTTATTACATTTTATCTTGACGCTTATACATCTCTAACAAATCTCGATTGTTATTAGTTTCTTAGTCTTATTTTTGACATATAACACTACATTTAATTAATGATACTTTGATTATTGTATTATTTTTATTTGATGTACCTAGATAGATTTTGACTTGTAAAAGTGCCCTTGAGGCCTATTTGCAGAATAAATGTTTTGATTTTTTTTTGATTTGGGTTTTGAACGCGAGCAGCGCCTCTGGTAACCTTTGGCGGTAACTAGATTTTTGACATACAAATTGATACTTTAACGCAAACGTGTTCGTTTGTGTTTTGTTCCCAAAAAACTTATACTAGAATTGTATAAGTTTTTTGATATGAATGAATGTACTCATGACATTAGTTTTTCAAAAAGGTCTAGTTTTTCCTGTGTTGGAAGGTCAGATGGTAGTCGCTTTAGGTAAAACTAGTTCCTACCCTAAATCTGGGGTTTAGGTGTCAAAGCAGACTCTTACATTAAAGTATGTACAACCGGAAAACATTACGTAGATGTCGACTTCACTGACTGAGTGTTTAGATAGGATTAATTGAGTGTCTAAATGGTATGGTTGACGAATAATTTGCACCGATTGGCCATACAACTTGTTAAAAATCTAAAGTATCTATTTAAATCTAAAGTAAAGGCGTGTTTGATGGATACTTTCATTAAAGAAAGTGAAAGTAGTTAAGTCGCACAAATAACTAGTGTTTTTATCTATCCTTCTTAATGGAATTAAGGTAAATGTCCCGATGCTTGACATTGCTTCTTTGAGTGACACTCAATTGTCTGTCACTTGTGTTGTCATTGCGAATTAAAATTAAAACATCTGTTTATGCGGTGGGAGGCAGTGGGCCATTTAACGCGAGTAGGTATAAGATGTTAGTTTTTAATATAATAGCCTAGTTTAAACGGCCAAATGTAAAAAAGAGTACTGGCTTCGCCAACAAACTGTTTTGCAGTTTGGGGAAAATATTTGAAGTGTTTTGTTATTGTATATTGTGGCTTAAATAAAAAAAATAAAAAAATCGGTGCAAATCTTTATGTATTTAAAAACAAAGGCCGGAGGGCTACAAGACGCTGCATTACACAGAGTAAAATTGCGGATTCTACAGAAATAGAAGATACAATTATAATAACATAGCGAGTCCCGAAAGTGATTGGGCTTTGGCTGACTGACTGATTCTGTTTCTTGAGACTTTTTATCTCGCAACAGAAAGAAAGAAAGAAAGAAAAAACATTCGTGGCACAGACAAAGTACATAATACCAAAATACAGAAAATAGCCACGAAATGCCCCCAAATCAGCATAGTGCTAGCCATTGGCTAGCGCTGGTCTTCCTTTGGGACCACGAGAAGCCACGAAAGACAAAAAACACTAAAGTCACAAACAACATAACAATTAAATAAATGTCATAATTTACAATTTAAACAAACAAGAACAGATTAAACAATCTTCAAAGATCTGTGGTCTGTCACAAGTCGCAACTAACAGGTGAGAAAAGTAGAGTATACTCCTCTGGGATAAGCCGGATTTTGATCCCTCACTGCACTCAGGACGCGGTTTAATTCATCATAACACCCTCGCTATTCCCGGGAGTAAAATCTGGAGTCCTTCGTTACGTTCAGGATTCAATATCGCGCCCGTGACATAAAACAGTGACATACGATGAAGTTCGATGTTTTCCAAATTTGTCCGTAAGTTCTAAATTCGTAAAGTGAATATAATATATAGAATGTAGGAAAAATTTAAAAATTTAGGCACCGAGCAGGATTCGAACCTGCGACCTCCCGACACTCGCGGCCAGTCGCTCTAGCCAACTGAGCTATAGGTGCAATCGCTACCCAGTTCCAAATTCATCAACCGTTCCAAAAAAAAGTTGAATAGAATATGTTTTTACTATTTAACACAGTATCGATATAAACCATCGACTGCCGCCCTATTACCTTGTTTAAATATTAATCTAAACGACAAAGGGGTCGATTGCGGAACGCCGCGGCTTTGTGCTCGGGGGGGTGAGGGGTATTTTATATCCCCTATACTTATATTATGATGTATATGATATGAAACTATAGTTCCTTGGTAAAATCCCCATTTATAGTACCTACTTATGAATTCCGATGGACGTGTAGATCAAGCAATTTGGGCACATTTTTAAATGCTTTAGCCTGTATAACAGCGATGTAAAGCTTAAAGAGGTATTAAAGATCTAAAGTGAATGTTATTCAGAATTTGGCTATAAACCAGTCGTCTACCGGTCCCTGGGATCCCCAGCATCATAACAAAAGAATGCTATTGTTAATTTTTTTCGCCGGGAGACAACGACTTAATAGACTTTACACACTGTTTTTTTAGGCGTTTGTATAAAAAATAGTTTACGTTAGCAGCGGTACTGCTTAATACGAAGGAACGGTTGATGAATTTGGGACTGGGTAGCGATTGCACCTATAGCTCAGTTGGCTAGAGCGACTGGCCGCGAGTGCCGGGAGGTCGCAGGTTCGAATCCTGCTCGGTGCCTAAATTTTTCAATTTTTCCTTCATTCTAAAACTCACATTGCTGATAAGAGGTTCAAACATTTGAGAATTACTATTGCTCAAACCTTATTCAGCATGCTGTGTTACTTGGGTAGACTCCAAATGTAACCAATAAATCACTTCATAGTATAAAACAAAGTCGCTTTCTCTGTCTCTATATCCCTATGTATGTTTAAATCTTTAAAACTACGCAACGGATTTTGATGCTTTTTTTTTAATAGATAGAGTGATTGAATAGGAAGGTTTACATGTATAATAACATCCATTAAATATTGCACCCGTGCGAAGCCGGGGCGGGTCGCTAGTATATAATAAATACCAAAGAAACTACGACAGATTTGTCACTACATAAACTTACACTAACGTGAGACATATTTACAGTTAATGAGAGAACAACGGTTGAAACTCACTTGGAAAGTCACTATTTGCGACATGTTTCAGACTACAATTGGAGTCCGAAACATGTCGCAAATAGTGACTTTCCAAGTCAGTTTCACCGGTGTTCTCTTATTGAGATTTGTCACTGTCATAAGTGTTGAAGTCACTTTTTTAACTTTTACTGTTTTTGCCTAATGATTGAAGTTTTATTTTTGTTTTAATTATGTTTCCCGAAATAATTTAATTGAATAATTTTTTTAGCCCAATCTCTACTTCTTCCGATATTAGATTATGCTGACATTTGCTTTCTTGATCTCACCGAGGACCAGCTAAATAAACTTGAACGTCTCCAAAACCTTTGTATCAGGTTCATATTTGGCTTGCGCAAGTATGACCACGTCTCTAACTTCCGTTCTCAACTCAAGTGGCTTCCTATTCGTCTTCGTCGCGACTCTCATATTCTCGCCCTTCTTTATGGCATACTTTTTAACCCAGCAACTCCTCAATATCTTAAGGAACGTTTTTCGCGTCTCTCTTCCGTAAGGTCCTCTCAAAATCATCTTCTTGCTCCACCACCATCTTCCTCTAAATTCTATAATAGATCATTTACCTTTCGTGCTGTTCGGTTTTGGAATGCTTTGCCGTTGGATTTGAGGTGTGCGAAATCACTTCCTGTTTTAAAAAATGCTTTGAAACTTCATTTCTTGTCGCTCTCTTGATTGCCTTTGGATTTATATATGTATTTGTGTATAATATATATATGTATATAAATATTTATATATGTATGTATCTATTGTATTTGTATATATATAATATAGTTATTAGTTGTATTAATTTATTATATAGTATAGATCATTGTATATCTATCTCTCTGCTAAATATGCACTACCTGTTAACTTTCTTTTTCTGAATTTCCTGCTACCCAAAGGTTGTCTGGAAGAGATCGCTTTTTAGCGATAAGACCGCCTGTTGTTTGCATTATTGTCAGAGTTAAAATTTGTTTTAACATTTCCATTTTGTATAGTGCACAATAAAGTATATTATTATTATTATTGAATACCGTATACGATATAATCGTAAACGGCGTGGTCTCGTAATCACAATGTAATGGCCCTCCGGCGACACTCGCCAGACATCGCTAATTGAGCGGCGGACCCCCATTTTTCTCTTTCGCCAGATGGCGGACATTACGTGATATTAAAGCTGCGTTTGGTTTTTGCATACATACGAGTGTATATACGTACCTTAGTTCCATCTTTCGTTTCACACACACAATAACATCTCATGTAAACACAGCGAGATTTTGAAATTACTATTGTTTTTTCGTACTGATAACAAGTTTAATAGTGAATTGCAAAATAGACCAAATTTCTTCAAACTATTTTGTACACACAGTTAAATAATTGTGGACAATCTTACACAAATCAATCTAGTCCCAAACTAAGCAAAGCTTGTACTATGGGTACTAAGTGACGATATACATACTTATATAAATTAATAGATACTTAAATACATCCAAGACCCAGGAACAAATATTCGTGTTCATCACAAATAAATGCCCTGACCGGGATTCGAACCCGGGACCTCCAGCTTCGAAGGCAGGGTCACTACCAACTAGGCTAAAGCGGTCGTCAAAATCATCAAAAAAATTACTATGTTACCATCGAGAACTTTAATAAAATCATTGTATCCTTTAATCACTTTATTGGTATTATCAATACTTTTGTCATAATTTGAAATTAAAACTTATAAGGCCTCTAAAAAAACTTGTACTGTACGAAATGTCATTTGATTTTTACAGTGGCTTTTCCGTGAAGGAAAACATCGTGAGGAAACCGGTCTAATCCCAAGGTCTATCTGTTCCTTTTGGGTTGGAACTTCAGACAGTCGCTCTCATAAAAGTACCTACGCCTAATGTTGGGATTAGGTGTAAAGATGCTAGGTCCATCTTTACACCTAAATTCAACGGTTCCTAGGATACAACCGAGAAACAATGATAGGAGGATATATTTGATATAATTTAACCATATTGCGTCACTATCTTACGGCAAAGGCTCATTTGGGTCATTGTCAGTTGTAAAAACAAAAGTTGTCCACCCAGTGGTCAATAGTTAACGGCTCATGTACATGTAAGTTATGTTTTTATTGCATCGATTTATAGTTACGGAAACACCGTTTATGCGGATTACTAGACCAATACAAAATTAGGCTTTCTGGCCCTTAACTTTTTATATGTCCACCGAAAAGACGCGAACCCAAATCTGACAATGCTCCATTCAGAGATCTGTCGAAAATACTGAAGTTTGAGCTTCCAGTGTGAAGAAATAATGTAGAAAGTAGAAACACTACACGTTTTATTGTTCTAGTTCTTACAATTACAAGTATTACTTAATTATGTAACTTAGGTGCATGATAATAGACTTGTTAAAATGAGCGCGGTCTCGCCAACAAACTGTCTTGTCAGTTTGGCGAGTAAAATTTAAACTGGAAACTTTATGTACCTTTTTGAAAAAAAAATGAAAAATTAAAAAAAAAATACTGTGGACTGAAAAAGAAAAACAAAAAAAATAACCAAACAAAATATTGAAAAATACCTTGGTTACTTTTTTTTTATACAACGCCGGTGGCAAACAAGCGTACGGTCCACCTGATGGTAAACGTCCACCGCAGCATATAAACGCCCGCAACTCCAAAGGAGTCACGTGCGCGTTGCCAACCCTTTATAAGATTTGAGGATGCACTGTGTGTATGTAAAAATCCTAAATATCATAGTAAAAATAAACTTACATGCTGCAGATTTCGTAATTATCAACGACAATATGTTTTTTTTAAAAAAAAGGTTAGCTTTTTATTATTGTAATGAAATCACCGGATAGATTTTTCATAAGTGATTCAGAGTTCCAAAAATATATTAAAATGTACTAAATATTTACGAAATAACACGCAGAGCTTCCGTAGAGAGCGGGATGGTTAATTGCACTGGAATGGCCTTACCTTAAAAAAAATATATGAGCCCAACCAATTTAATATAATTTCTAAGGTAAAAGTTAGGTAAGGGAGCGCTCGTGGCCCAGCTGCGCCCTATATATGTCCGCGCGATCACGACAACACAGACAGATATAGTCCCTATTCACGCCGGTACCCCCGCATGCCGGGTAGAGTAATTCCGACCCAGGTCGGGCCTAGCTGAGTTTCTTGCTGGACTCTTCTCATCTAGGCTAGGTTTAGTGAACCAGCGACAAAACTCTCAATAGCTCGATTCCAGTCACACCTCAGATTTGGTTGAAGCCGCTCAACCAATCTCACTGGAGCGCAAACTCTTGGAGTATTCCAGTGTTTTAAACCACACGCGTGGTCGTGTCAGAGGTTTTCCCCTGGATTTTCCCCAGGCTACTCTCCAACCGCGCACTCCTATCGCTTTATTGGGCCCGGCCTATAAAGCCACAGTCAGGTTCAAAAATAAAACCATCTGCGCCCGCGTACCGCGTGTGGTATGCGAGGTTAAGCAACGTGGGCAGTTCTTGGATGGATGACCGCTTTGAGTGGTTATCAACTGAACGCTCCCATGCTTTGGAATGCATGTTAAGCCGTTGATCCCGGCTAATGTCCATGATAGCAGTCGTTAAGCCAAGTTAGAGGCCCTCGGGCGGCGTGAGAACTTCTAACAGTCAAGTTTGTAAACTATTTAATAAATTACTCAGATTATTAAATAAGGTTTATTTCTAATCATCACTAATTAGGTACAGTTTAATTTAATTTTTAATGTTGCCTCTAGCAAAGTCCAGCAGATAATGACGCGCGCCGGTCGTTTCATCCTCCTTTATTAACTCGTCGCGCGGTAGTACTGGTTTTTTAAGTCAGGTTTCAATCGGCGGCGCTAGGTGGCGCCACGTGTTGCTAACAAGTTGCCCACTCACTTGACAAGCCTAATTCTAATGTTTGGTTTTCCCTCGGGTTGTGCAATTGTTTCCGTAAAAACTAGTGCCTACGCCAAATTATGGGGTTAGGTGGGTCATTCTAGTTTTTCATGACCAGTTTTCTATTACAAAAAAAATCTATAATAGTATTGAATTAGTGTACAAAAATAGTATTTCGAAATAGTACCTGAACCTAATAAAATGAATTTATAGGTAAAAATACTTAAATATTAACATATTGCTGTAAAAGGTGGGTAACACAGTGGTAAAAACCATTTTTTCATACAAATGGTGAGACATCAGTGGAGTTACTCGATTTATGCTGTGGTTCGTTAAATACCAAAATGTCGGAAGTGATACTTTAATTAAACCTCTTTCTAAATACAATACAAAATTATGAAGTAACCGCCAAGTATTCCAAAATCTGCATTAAAAAAAAGTGTCTGAAAATTAGGTACATGAAAAAGTAGAAATACCCTTCAGGATGCAACTATACTAGGATAACGCTAGGAGGATGACAGTTGATATCTATATTTCACCTTTATTTTTATTGAGTTAAAATTGACACCAGATTTAACTTAAATTCGCATGGAAACCAAACTAAGTATTTCATAGATGAGCATTCTCCCTTAAACCACAAAATTGAGTCAGAATTCCAAAATTTCAACTCAATTCCGAATACTTTCAAACTGTTACCATACCTCAGACACAAAATGAAGATTTAGACCAGCGTTCCTCGCAGGTAATTGACATTCCGACATTCAACCCCTATACTCCAGTCAACGAGGATTTAATTTGACAAAGTGGAATGTTTCTAATTCAAGCCTTGACGCCATTAGAGAGTCCAAACTATTTCGGTCGAAAAAAAAACCAATAGTTTGTTCATCCTGCCGAATAGCATGATTGACAAACTCTTATACAGTTTGGCGGGTTCTAGGATAAGCTGCCATGTAACTTTTTTTTGGAAATAAACGATTTATTATTATTATTTATTGAGAAATATTTCTCGATGGAAAAGAAATCCAAAGTTGAGTCTTTATAAGTTAGAGAGTAATTAATCTCTTTTTTTTCTCAACCTACTCAAAAATAAATTATGAAACGAAACCAACTTAAAACGATGGACTTTTTTATTTTTGCATACGATCAACGCCGCTCACGAGTGTTTTATCGTAGGTACAGTCAGCATAAAAGTCACTACATAAATACCCCCCCCTCAATGAAATGTAAATGAGGAGGTTAAATTCTTTTATTCCATTAAAATAAGGAGAGATGCGCCGAAGATGGAGTTTGCCGACTAGCCAACTAATTGGTGCTGAGGTGGCCGACTAGTTGCCGAATAATCGGTGCTGAGGTGGCCGGCTACTTGCCGACTAATCGGTGCTGAGATGGCCGACTAGTTGCCGACTAATCGGTGGTGAGGTGGCCGACTAGTTGCCGACTAATCCTATTATGATTATTTGTTGTATTTAAGATACTTAAAAATAGGATCCCTGCGTGGTGCTAAAAGTGCAATAAAAAGTAATTTCAAGGGCCTGTTTCAGGTTTAAGTTAGCTTTAATATTATTTAATTTGCCGCTTAAACCGCTTGCAAATGGATCAATCAACTTTTCTTTGTTGTTATTCTGTCCCGTCAGCGAGAAGACAACTATAACTGAGTTTCTTAGAAAAATGTTTATAATATGGACTCAAGCATGCATGCTCATGAGATGATCCACGTACAAATGGATGGATACTCATAGCTAAACCTTTTGGTAGATTTAAACCCTATAAAATCACAGTTTTAAACAGTGACTTAAGAGACAGAACCATGGTAACGAGCAACAAAGAATAGTTGATCCACTCAAATCAATAAATATTTAATAATATAATAGTTTTTTTTATTATCTTGCAGTTAATCATTAAGTGCCGAATTGTCGGTCTCTTTTGCCGACTAGTCGCCGACTAATCGCCGACTGTAAGGCCGGGTTTTATAAAGATCCGTTAAACCAAATGTTAGATCAAATTTCAGTAACTCAGTAGATTTTTTGACATAACAAACCGACATAAGGTCTAACGGATCTTTATAAAACCGAGCCTAAATGTAACCGGATAGTCGGCTTTCCAGACTAGTTGGCGACTAGTCAATACATTTCTACAATAAAGACTTTTGAACTCTTCATATGCGTAGTTAATTTTGATGCTGACTGTACATCGTTAAACGTCGCTTTTAAAAACACAAGGAAATATTTTTCTCTTGTATGTTTAACGTAACAAAGGAATGATACGCTTCAATTTGCATGGAACAAGGTTCTAACGAGCGACTGTCACAAGGAATCAAAACAAACGACAATTTAGGGTTCCGTCAGGTCTTTTTTATTTAATATTGAACCTGACTATGGCTTGGGGCCCAATAAAGCGATAGAAGTGCGCGGTTGGAGAGTAGCCTGGGGAAAATCCAGGGGAATCCTCCAACACAACCACGCGTGTGGTTTGGAACACTGGAATACTCTAAGAGTTTGCGCTCGAGTTAATTTGGTTGAGCGTTTCAACCGAATCTGAGGTGTAAGTGGAATCGAGCTACTGGGAATTTTGTCACAAGAAACTCAGCTTGGCCCGACCTGGGTCGGACTGACTCTACCCGGTGTGCGCCGGTACCGGGACGAATAGGGACTATGTGACAGTGTTGTCGCGATCGTGCGGTGGACGTCCCCGCCAGGTCTGTTGGTCTTGTCACCAAACTTAGCTCTCACACCACCGGGGTATTACACCTTTACCATGAGTTTGCATGACCGTACTCGCTAGCGACTGTGTAAACGATTTAGTATGCCGATTCATAGTTTTATCGCGTAACCGCCAGAGGCGCTGTACTTTTGCCCATACAATTTACGCAGTCGCTAGCCAGTACGGTCATGTAAACTCATGGTAAAGGCACTGACCGCGTATGCCAGAAATTTTGCAGTTTCTAAGTTTACCCAAAGCCTATTTCATGCAGCACAATATACTCACCCTTCCATGTATTTATATACTAGAGATTTGTAAATTTGTTAGGAATACCCCGATTTTTACCAGGGATCGGATACCGGCATTTTCTCCATAGAAAAATACCGGTATTATTACGGTCACCGGTTCATTATTTCGTTTTTAATGGGACAATCTAATAATACGACGTTGTTACCTAAATACATGATTCAGCCCTATGTAAAGAGCATAAAATAATCCAAAATATTGGGCTAATTCAGGGTTTTTTTTAAATACCAATATCGGTCCCTGATTTTTACACCAAACGAGATGTTTTCAACACCCGAACAATTAGATTTAGAGAAAGGCTGATGCATATTTTTAAACAAATTAAAACAATTATTATTACAATGATTACAAAAATGTTATTAAATTTGAAATGAATTTTTTGAAGATGAATCATTACAATACAATATAACAATACAAATACTCTTTATTGCACACCTCACAAACAAAAAACAAAGATACAGGGAGACAGAGGCACAACAGGCGGTCTTATCGCTAAAGAGCGATCTCTTCCAGAAAACCTTTGGGTAGTGGAGAAATGAAATATAAAGCTGAAAAGTAGGTGGTGCATAAACTATTACAATGAGAAAAAAAAAAGAAAAATAGATTCCAAAACAACTATTCAATATAAATACACATACTTAAATAATATATATTTTTATTTTTTCTCCTTATTTTTTTAGTCTGTCAATCTTTTTATTTGTTTTTTTCGCGATCTCTTCCAGACAACCTTTGGGTAGAATCATTAACATCATCTAAGTAAATATTTCTTTTGTAATTATTAAAACGTGTAATCCAGAATTGCTGTACCCAACAGGGTACATAATGTGACCTATAATATAAGCATGAAATTCCAACTGTATAACCATTATGTGCAATAAAGTATTGAGTACCTATATTTTTTTCCTTTAATTTATAATTTATTAGTAGCCAAAAGCTTAGTGAATCTCGCCTCGGCATCGAATTGAAATCGTTGTGGCGTGAAATCTCGCTTGATCTCGGATCTCGGGACGCTTAGGATCTGATGCGGAATAATAAGTGCTTTATATCACCGAAGAGGGGGTCGTAGGAATTAATTATTAATATACTTTAGCTAATTTCACTTTTAGATGCACAACGTCTATAGACGTCGCATGATAAGGCTTAACTACGATTTAATTAAGGCACCTCACGTGAAAGAGTTAATAGTGTAATTGACTGAGTGAAACGAAGGTCTCTGCTTCAGCTTCGGCAAAAATGCTTTCGTATGTCCGTATTCCGGCTCAAGTCAAACATATATAGTGTCGACGACGCGTTTGTTACTCTAGATCTGCAAGCGTCTATAGGCTAAGGTTTTACCAGTTTGCCAAAGTTGTAGCATAAAAAATGGATGGCGCCTAACAAAGCCGTAAAGAGGTGTGCACAACACAAGGTGTAACATATTCATCGCACGAAAATGTAAAGGGTGCGCCAACTGATACAGGGTGGAACGAAATTAGAGTAAACTTCTTCTAAATTATGAATCAAAACAGAAGTTTACTAATAGGCCTCATCAGCATCATATATTTAAGAGCCTAGCCTAGCTCTTGTCGGTGGAGTAATCGCCATTCTGTTCGGTTCTCCTCCAAGGCTTTGAGCTCCTAATACGACATTACATTGACCTTCTCGTTTGCTTGATCTATAAACGCACGACCCGGTCTTCCCCTGCCTCTCCTCTGTCTTTCCTTCGATTATGGTTTTCATGTAATTGTCATATCGTATCAGGTGCCCCAGCATGTTTCCGTTATTTGCGTTTTCGTCGTTGTGCCGTGAAATCACCAAATGGTCACAACGGAAGATCAGCGCTGGCCCTGCCAGCATAACGCTGAGTTGTGACCATTTCGTGGCAATATGTTATTCTGTTCTGTCATCTTTGTAAATGTCTTGTATTTGTCGCGAATAAATGTTTCTTTCTTTCTTTCTTTCTTTCCTCTTCTGTTCTCGATCGTCCTCAAAAGTAGTCTCTTCTCTCCTATCAAACCCAGAACCTTTTTGTTAGTTTTTCTTTCTGTCCAGCTCATAGGTTCCATCCACGACTCAGGAACAAATATACGTGCTCATCACACATGCCCTGACCGGGATTCAAATCCGGGACCTCCAGTTTCTAAGACACCAACTAGGCTATAGCGTTCGTATTTTACGTCACCATACATAGTCAAATAGTAACGCAATAAAAAAAGTCCTGTATCGAAATAATTCAACGAGTGAAAATTCCATTACATTCACAAAAAAAAAATTATACCACGTCGGTGGCAAACAAGCTGACAGCCCACCTGATGATAAGTTTGTTCATTTATAATTTTTGTTGTCAACTTGATAAATAAATAAATTAATGAAAATAAATAAGTGATTACCGCGTTTGCAACACCAGAGTTACTCGCGCGTTGCCGACCCGTAAGAAACCTTTTCACGCATTAACAATTATTAGTTTTTTTTTTAAGTAAATGCTCACTTTCATTTTGCTCCCACCCTGTATAAGATCGCGTAGGTGTAATAAAAGCGTGTTCAGAGTTGCTTTATTACTTTTACGTGGGGATTCAACGGCTCTAGCTGACTTCTTAACGTCTTCCTTAAAAATACTGCCTTGCGGTGTACCTACTATGCTGTCGGTTCGCTTTTATTTTTGTGAATACTATAGCTTATAATTAGGCAGCGTGACCACTTTTAGTAGTTTCCTACTTTTTTGGTAGTTTTGTGGGAATTTTTTCAACCTTTTAGTAGGAGAAAATAAGTGAGTAGTTTTTAGTAGTTTATAGCAATCCACAGTTGGCTGCTTGACAATTTTTGAAAATCTGTTTCAATATGTTAAAAATGTTGTAAATTAAACGTTTCAGCTTTTAAGAAAACATATATTTGTTTACTTATTATGAAATCCATACTTTTAAAATTGCATACCCGTCCTCTACGCGCGATAAAAAATCACAATAGCATTCTTTTGTAATGAGCGCGCGAATTCGCGGGCTTGGTAGACGACGGGTTATTTTCGCGCTAAAACGCGATCCAGTCCATATTTCTATACCACGATAATATTGACACCCCATTATTGTGATAATAATAACCGTGTATCTGACCGCTATGGGAGATCATAGCAATACTGCAAGTTATAAGATTTGCAAGATAGGGATATGATGACCTTGGTTGTCTCGCTCTATCTCGAAGCTGTCCCTTTGCATGATTGAGTGTTTTACTGACATCCTTTCCCTTTCGCACTCACTAACTTACTAGCAAAGATACCGACTACGATATATGTACAAGATTTATACACAAATAATTGCGATTTAAACACAATCAAGCTTGATTTAGTTAGTCTAGTAGTTTCTAGTAGATTATGAAATTCATTTGGTATTTTTAGTAGTTTTCTGACCACTCTTTTAGTAGGAACGCCGATTATAAAGTGGTCACGCTGTAATTAGGGCATGCAATACCAGTAGATTCCCAATCCCGGGATTTTTTTTTATATTCTTTATTTAAAGAGTTTAGTCACAATGACGATGTCACTCTATAGTACAACTTACTAACTATTACAGATCAAGTTATTAACACTATGTACCCTAACAGCCGGCAGTCATTTCCGTCTGTGTATGCCCGTAAGGACCAGGCCATACAGAGCCTTGGCTTCCCTCGAAAGAGGGAAAGCCAATACCCTGTTACAGACATCCAGCTGCTTAAGGTCGATGCCTTGAGACAGGAGTTCAAGTCTCTTATCTTCGGTACGCACACACTCCACCATAATATGATATGCATCCTCTAATATACCACATTCTGAGCAATCTGGCGATTGGACTTTCTTCATAAGAAATGATTGAAATCCGGTATTGCCTCAATCACGGGATTTCGGTATTTCGTCGTCTACCGGTCCCTGGGATCCCCGGGATCATAACAAATAATGTTATTGTTTATTTTTTTCGCCGTGAGAGGACGGCTTAAGTGACAATTTACTGTCACATTGTACCTATCTATGTTATATATGTGATAATCCACATCGAAAGGGACCTTATGGCGGCAGGCGCTTACGTTGCACCTATTCACTATTGTATTAAGGAGATAGGCCATATAATTGCCGAGCCATTAGCAGCAATCTTTAACCTCAGCATCGCATCCGGCTGCTTCCCACAAAACTGGAAGACTGCTACAGTCATCCCAATACATAAGGCGGGACCTTCGCACATTCCATACAACTTTCGGCCAATATCTCTTCTAGGAGCATTCTCAAAACTTCTCGAGCGCGTTGTAAATAAAAGACTCACCAACTTCCTGGAGCAAAACAAAATCCTATCCGACCGTCAGTTCGGTTTCCGCCAAGGGAAGTCTACTGAGGACGCGGTAACTATGTTAATAGATACCGTTGTATCTCATCTTGACGGGGGTCGACACTGTGTCGGAATTTTTCTTGACCTCGCTAAAGCTTTCGACACGGTGTCGATTCCCATGCTTCTCAAAAAGCTGGAATCCTATGGCATTCGTGGAATCGCCTTGGATTGGTTTGCTAGTTACCTGTCCGATAGAAGTCAGTTGGTAAGAATCGGTGACAAAAAGAGCGACCTGAAACCTGTGTCATTTGGCGTACCGCAGGGTAGTATTTTAGGCCCTACGCTTTTCACAGTTTATATGAACGACATCTTGAATCTCGAAATTGATAAGAGTGAAATCCTGTGTTACGCCGATGACACTGCTTTATTATTTTACGGTGACTCTTGGCAGGACGTTCGCAATTCGGCTACTGAGGGCTTAAAAAGAGTTGTAAGCTGGTTAAATCACAATCTCCTTACTATGAATTTCACTAAAACACAATTTCTATGTTTCCATAAGACAGCTTCGTCGCGCCCTATGGTCCCAATGAGTAATTTGAAAATACACACTTCGAACTGTGTTGCCCCTTCTATGGCCGATGACTCTACATGTAGCTGCGCATATATCAGCAGAGTTAGTTATTTAAAGTACCTCGGTGTGATTTTAGATGAGAACCTTAACTTTAAGAAGCATATTGCAGTTACATCTGGTAGGGTACGCAAATTCATATATACTATGAAATATTTAAGAAACTGTGCTGATAAAAAGCTATTGAAACTTATATATCTGGCCCTGTGTCAATCGATCCTAGATTATTGTATTCTAGCTTGGGGTGGATGTTCTAAATCTTTACTGATTATGTTAGAAAGAGCTCAAAGGGCAGTATTGAAGGTGGCCCTCCGTAGACCGCGGCGTTTTCCTACTATAGACCTTTATAAAGAAGCTGAAGTTTTAAGCGTGCGTAAACTATTTTTGTACCGAGCCACTATGTTCACTCACAGGTCAACTCTACAACTTCCATCCTATCCTGACCTGCTAAAGAAAAGAGTGTTTAAAGTCCCTGTACCTTCAGCCAAAACGGCATTTGCAAAACGTTTTAAAACATGTGTTCTCCCTCGCGTTTATAATTACATCTCAAAAGCCTGTGACATAAAACTTTGCCAAATGGCCGCAGCTAAAAAGCGAGTACGGGAGCTCTTGATGGCTTGGACCTACGACCAGGCTGAAGAAGCATTGCAGTAGATTACTCGCATCCTCTCCTACACACTCTCCCACACATTCATCACGCACATTCTACTTCACTCACTCACACAAACCAGCGCCCAAATAAAATTATAGATTTTTCTTAGTGTTTAAAAATATAGTGTTAAAGCTTGTTTTACTTTTACTTTTGCTTAAAAATTGTTAAGAGCCGCATGCTACTAGTATTTCTCGTGTTTGATCCGACTCCCACGATACAGGCTGTGCCTAGTGTGGAAGTCATTGTTTATTAATATGTTGTACTCTTATTTGGTAAATAAAATATTATTATTATATTATATTATTATTATATTTTATTATTATTGGAACAGCGGCAATAAAGGCGTAAGTGCCGGCCGCCATAAGGTTCATTTCAATATGTATTATCACATATAAGTAGAAATATGTATTTTTGTTATGTATTTGTGCATTTCGCTGTCGAAACCCTCGGGCCCTGGAGCTCAAGCGTCCACAAACTTTTTGGACAAATTTCAAAATTCCTAGTTGAAGTTTCCGGGGACCGTAGGGCTGGCTCGTTCCTTGCCCAGCGAATTTTCATAGCCATCCAATGTAAATATCAATTAATATTAATTTATAGTTAATTTGCCTTTGACATTATCTTATTAGCATAGTTTTATAGTTAGGTTCCTTTTGACATTATCTTTGTTAAATTATTATATTCACAAACACTAGACCTAATACTAGATAAAATAAGAATTAATTAAGTAATTTGTATTTAATATTCAAACACAATGTATTATTGTTTATGAATAAATGAATTGAATGGGGAAACGCAGCCAGCCTTATGGGTACCCTCCCACAGGGTACCAATCGGGGGGATCTAATTTAGTTATTTTTTATTATAAAATTACTTGTACAGTGCAGTGGAATCCGATAAAGCGACAGTCAAGGGACCGGTGATATTACGTCGCACTAACAGAACGTCGCACAAAACGGACTGATTTACTTTGAAAATGTTTGGTATGAAATCTAATGTGTGGTGATTTCGAAGTCGTTAAAAGCGGTAAAATGTTATACGCGGAGTCTTTACAAGCGGATGCTACTGTAGTTGATGAATAAGTAGCAAAATAATGTAGAACAGAGAATAATAACAAATACTAACGAGATAATTCTAAATACTCAACTCTCTTATTGCCTTCTTACAAATTTAAGGAATACATGAAACTCATATTTTTCCATTAAAATTTAATGCATAAATGAAATAAATGAACTTTATTCTGCAAGTAGGCCGCAAAGGCACTTTTACAAGTCAAAAACTACTAGCGTTTCTCATGAGACCACTGCCGAGAAGAAACGCCGAAAGAAACTCGACAGTCAGTCATTTTCTCCAAAATATGCTTATTACAATTATACTACTTAACCTACTTAAGTAAATGTAAGTGGTAAACAACAAAAGAGAATTGAAAGAAAAACGAGGAAAAAATAACAATATTTATTTACAATGTGTAGTTACATATCTTCAATACCGGTATTCTGATATTTCGGTATTGGTCTGTTTCAATAACGGTATTGAAATATCTTAAAAATCGGTCCGCTCGGATCCCGGGATCCCGGTTTGCATGGCCTGGTAGGGATGTTGACCCCAAATAAGAAAATCAATAACTTCAAATTCTCGAAAACGAATCAAATTCTAAATCAAATGGCGAAAAAAGTCACTCAAAAGAATAAATAATCACTCCATAGTATAAAACAAAGTCGCTTTCTCTGTCCCTATATCCCTATGTATGCTAAAATCTTTAAAACTACGCAACGGATTTTGATACGGTTTTTTTAATAGATAGAGTGACTCAAGGGGCAGGTTTATATGTATAATACATGCATCAGCATTGCACCCGTGCGAAGCCGGGGCGGGTCGCTAGTTATATAATAAAACGCACCTCTGTATTGGACGATCGACATTTACTATGGCGCTTTAGGTCAGTGACGTTACTGATTTGTAGCTTTCTCTGTCTAATCAAAAACATTCTAACGGCTATTAGCTTCGTTATTTTTTGAGATATTTTAATGGGATTTTCACCATTTGGAATAGTTTTAAAAAGAAGAAGAAGAAAATCTATTTCGCAAACCATTACAGTGGTAAACTTAGACTAAACTTACAGACTAAAGATACAATGGTAGCAAAAATGGCATCCACTCAGCATGTGTCGCGCCGCATTTTAGCGCCACGACGCTGATCTTCCGTGGACCCAGAGTGAAAATGTGTGCAAGACAAAGAGCAGTGTTTTTTTCTTATATTATATATTATTTCTTTTGGATAATAATTGGGATACTATCAAATTTTGAGTTAAAATCCGTATTTTTTTTTTAATAAATAAATAAATATTAGAGGACAATCTTACACAAAATCGAACTAGCCCCACAGTAAGCTCAAGAAGGCTTGTGTTATGGTTACTAGATGACGATATATTTAATAGATAAAATAGTTAAATACATAGAAAACATCCAAGACTCAGAAACAAATATTCATGCTCATCACACAAATATTTGCCCTGACCGGGATTCGAACCCAGGACCGTCAGCTTCACAGGCAGGTGCACTACCCACTAGGCTAAACCGGTCGTCAAATTATAATGAAACGACATACGATCTAAGTGACCCAGGCAATATGCTGGGAATGCCGCGTGATCGCATCAGAAATGATGCCATCCGCAGCAGAACCTATGTAACCGATATAGTCCTCCAAATTTCTAAACTTAATTGGAGTGTGTAGCAGAATTTTTCCATGCAAAAAGCGGCGTATTTCACCCCGTAATCCTAAAGCGATTTTGATAATGTTTGAATATGTTGTATATATAATTAAATACTAGGTTTATACGTTTTGATGCTTTGGAATAATTGTATATAGGTAAGTGAAAATATGGACTCTTAAAACATCAAATTTATTTATTATCTTATTACCGCGAAATAGACAAAATTCGTCAAATAATTGACATACCTATTGTTTTAGTTAATAAATTTTTTAATAATTAATAATTACATAGAATGGGTTTTATTCTCACAATTAAATTACTACCTACGTAACTAAACTATATGAGATCAGTATAATGAGTGAGAAGGTGGGATTCCTCGTTCCTATAACTACCCGGCGCAAAGGTCCCTAGTATACTGGCGGAGTTCCCACGTTGTATGGCCAGGGATATTCTTTGCACCAGGTACTCACCAGAACGGGGATCGCCTCCCCGATCTCTTAAGCGACGAGCCAGGGTTGCAATAAACGCTTTAGCCTCGGCACACCAGGGCCCGCCAGTCTCTACGGCTATTGGGACGAACTCATATACTGGCTCCAAGTTGCAAATAAATTGATATTTATTCGATATTATATAACAAGAGTAAAGAGGTAAAAAAAGAAAAAAAAACATACCATATATATATGACTTAAAGATTCGTTTTATTTACTCTAAAACTTCTTCCTGGTTTTTTGTTACTATCTCATAAATGATCAAAAATCACAAGCTATCTGGGTCATACACGGATTTAGGTTCGCGTCTTTTCTGTGGACATACCAAAAGTTAAGGGCTACAAAGCTTAATTTTGGATTGGACCAGTAACCCGCATAAACAGCGTCTCCGTTTCTATAAATCCCTGTAATAAAGACATAGCTAACATGCACATAAGCCGTTAACTATTGACCACAGGAGGAACGACATTTGTTTTTTCAACTAAGTATGACCCATCTCTTCCAGACAACCTTAGGACTTGCGGACTTAGAAGTTCGCCAATTTGCTTTCTTTCTATTGTTACATTTTATTCTACCGTTTTGTCAGCGCAATTGATATGTATACTGATGTCAAATTACAGCTTTCTAGTACGAACGGTAAGGCTAAGCCGTTGGATAGACGGACAGACATACCTACATGGCGAAACTCAGGTACTTTGTATACTACGGAACCCTAAAAAACTAGAGATCTGTGAAGCCAAACTTTTTCTCCATTGGATGAAACCCAGTTAAATTATAAGCAAGGATAAATCGATAGCACTCACCCCAGAGATTAGGTAGGAAAACATCCTAAGAATATATTTGATGTGTCCGGTCAGGTGGCGGGTGGAAAAACGTTTACTTTGCGGCCTGCGGTCGGCAGATAACCGCAGTACAGATGGGGAGAAAAGTGGGTTATTTTATTAGTTTTACTTAGTGGTTCTGTGAAAAGTTGTATTACATCGATAAAGAGTTATATTAAACTTTTGTTTTTCTTTTTGCTTTTTATCGTTTATTTATATAATATTTGGCATTGTGTTATGCTTATTATTGTTTCCTTGTTTTGACGATCACGATAACAATGCATTAATATCTTATCATGCAATGTATAGACAATCTAATTGACTTCTTCCGCGTGGGACTCGCTTATATGGTACTTCTATACAAACTTCGCCCTCCAATTAACACTTAAATTGGTAAGACATAAAAAGTTTTATATAACTAACCCACAAACTTCTTCGTTTCAGAGACTATAGAAAGATTGTTAAAAATCTAGACTTTTCCGTTTTTTGGAAAAACTATATACACCACAGTGCACGCGGCCAATTTATCATTAGGAATGAGTTACTATGGCTATCGTTGCTAATTTAAGGGCAATCCCGTAAGGTGGTAAATGTTAGGTAATGTTTTCATGGATAAAAACTATCCTGTGTACTTCCCGAGGCCCAAACTATCTCTATACCAACTTCGTCTCCAATCTGTTCAGCGGTTTAAGGGTCAAGAGGTAACAGACAGACAGAGTTACTTTCATATTTATAATATTAGTATGTATTAAATTTAGAATGAAGGAAAAATTGAAAGATTTAGGCACCGAGCAGGAGTCGGGAGGTTGGAGATTCGAATCCTGCTCGGTGCCTAAATTTTTAAATTTTTCCTTCATTCTAAATTTGGGTATGGGATGGCGCATCGTAACTGACGATTCTCAATATGATTTGAGACGTTAGTGCCGTTAATGAAGCAAGAGTCTTCTGGTAGATGTCGCTGTACGCCTCCCTTAAGGCGTTTGTATAAAATATAGTATGGATTATTTGTATTTTCTGCCCGACTGTCCAACCTTGAGGGCTGTCGCCGACAGATACCACACAATAGACGGCGCTACTCAACGCAACATCTTTTATTATTGTTATTTTTATATGCTTCAGTATATAAATTCAGTCAGTAAATATACACATCACTACGTAGTATAAAACAAAGTCGCTTCCTCTGTCCCTATGTCCCTATATCCCTATGTATGCTTAAATCTTTAAAACTACGCAACGGATTTTGATGCGGTTTTTTTAATAGATAGAGTGACTCAAGGGGAAGGTTTATATGTATAATACATGCATCAGCATTGCACCCGTGCGAAGCCGGGGCAGGTCGCTAGTAAAATATAATATATAAAATATTACACGTGAAGAAAAACTCAAAAGGCATGTCACCGTAAAACTGTGAACTTGAATAGTTTATAATCTAATGTTGTATTTAAACAAAGTCTCTTGTTAAAAAAGATTTTCTCCCCGAACAAACTTTTTGCCCCTTTAGGGGAGGAATTTCGAATAACGCTGAAATAAGTTTTGTTTTATGTAAACTAGGAGTGTTTTATATTACTCTTTATATTTACAATAATCTAATTGATTGTAAAGTGACGGTTAAGTTAGGTTAGTTTACAATATTATGCGTTAGAACAATTGGGTAGATAGGGTCGCTAGGCCAGTTACGCGGCCTGCGTCAGTTTGCGGCCTTCTGAAGAACAAAGTTTTTTCAATTAAAGATATTTACATTTTTACATGTCCTAAAGAAATAGTGAGTCGTATGCGTTTTAATTAGTAGCAAATGAATGAGAATATATTTAAAAAGCAAGAAAATATCCTTTCAGTTCATCAACTCATCCAAGTGGCCGCAAACTGGCGCATCAAATTAACTGGTTACCGACCCACTTACCGACCCTATTTCACAAGTACAGGCTATTTTAATATGTTATAAATGTCATTTATTAATCATTTCAATAATCAAAACAACATATTTATGCGTACATAATATGAAATCCATATTTGTTTTTAATTTAATTCAAATTTTCGTGCTGAAACGAGATCCAGTACTTGTAGGTCATAAATGAACCAACTTCTTCCCGCGATACTTCGAATAATCATAATATCAACTAGCAAAAACGGTTTTGATAGCAGCTGTTTGTAGTGTTGTGACGTCACTAGCAACATGGCGTCGTTTTGATCATTTTAGTCACAGATAAGAATAACTTAAACTTATTAATTAGTAGATTGTATGACAAGGGTCTAAAATGAGCCATATTACCACGATATAGTTCTTTTTCCGAACGAAGTGACGGAAAATAGTTCGAGAGGTAATATGGCATTTACACCGGTGCCTTAACCATGAGTTTGCATGACCGTACTCGCTAGCGACAGCATAAACGATTTAGCATGCCGATCTGCCAGAGGCGCTGTACTTTTGCCCATACAAATTTTTACGCAGTTGCTAGCGAGTACGGTCGTGTAAACTCATGGTAAAGGCCCTGAGTTATATACTCTACTTTTCACTTCGATTGCGAGAAAATAAATCAACAAAGGTTATCCACCAAAAATTAATAACAAACTTACATCTAATTTGGCCGGATGTTTTTTTCTAAACTGCTTTGATACACAAAGTATAAACACCGAGGCTTGCGCAACATTCACGCGCAAAAAAAAGCTAACTGACCTTCCATCGAGCGCTTCAAAGCGTTGTTCAAACGATATAATCATTAGATATTAACCCGCGTAGCGCAACCACAAAGAGTGAGATTTGACATTTCGGAGAACTCACGCTACACTAGTGCCTCTAGCGGTGAATTCATACGCGATAGCCCTCATTGGTAAAATTTTGACATAAACTCTTTAACTCTTCAAACTAAAACAACAACGCTAGAACATCTAAACGTCATCAAATTAAAAAGTTCCCCGTTTAATCAGGGCGCTTCTTTCATGGCATCTCGAGACGATTAGCAAACTCGGGACATTTGTATGCTTATTAGAGCGGACACTTGAAGGCTCCCCTCTTAGGGCGGGGAACAAGTTATAAGAACCAACATTTCATTATCATCATCATTTATTTATTGCTAATCATGGTATTACAAGTCGCACAAGGGGTGTAAAGTGCAGCATAGACCCTTTTGGACAACGCCACAATATAAATCTAATTTTTTTTTTCGTCTAAGGAACAATTGAAACGTAGGTCGGTATACCTATAGTTGTTTTTATTTAAAACCCGACCAGTGCCTTTGCATGACCGTACTCGCTAGCGACTACGTAAACGATTTAGTATGCGCTTTTATTCTTTTTTCTTCGCATTTATTCTGTTGCCATATAAATCAGAATAATAGCTCCATCTTCACAATGGCCATAAATGTCTGGTAGGACTCTAAATTTATAATTTCTAGGTTACGTGTTTATATATTATTCTTTCGTAGTGTAAACAGCGTTTGACAGAAGAAAATTTTTAATTTTGCCACTATAAATTTCTCTTCATGTGATATTTTTCTCGGTAGTCTAATATTTCTTTCAGAAGTCTAGAACAATATTATCCGCTTTGTTTTTAACGGAATATCAAAGGAATATTTTTCTGGAGACATCATGGAATTCCACAAAGTAACGCCATATTCCATCAATTACTAAAACTCTGTCTGAACTGCAGTCGGGTTTCCGCAAGGGTCGGTCGACAGTTACTGCGTTGCTCGATGTAGTCGATAACATCTTACAGGCTCGGGATGTTGGTAAAAGCACTATTTTAGTTCTTTTAGACTTCTCCAGGGCCTTTGACTGCATCAACGTATTCAACGTGCCCCTACTCTTATCTAAGATGTCATATTACGGATTTGATGTTACAGCGATAAAATGGTTCAGCAGTTATTTGTCCGGCCGTGCGCAGACAGAGACAGAGCATGGTGGTACTTTGTGGTCCTCTTTTTGTCCGATGACAAGAGGAGTACCACAGAGCTCAATACTGGGTCCACTGCTCTTTATAATGTATAGTGCTGATATCACTAACAGTATACGGAGCTGTGGATACCATCTTTATGCGGACGACTTGCAGCTCTACTTTTCAAGCGCACCGTCGGACATATCTGCTGCCTTACACAACATTAACGCGGACTTAAGTCGTATTTCCACTTGGTCGGAGAAGAACTGCTTGGTCCTTAATCCCGCCAAGTCGAAGTATGTAGTTTTTGGTTCCAAGCATCAAGTCCGTAATACGCTTCACAGCCTTACTTCCGATAATGTATTCGTCATGAGTGAACCAATAGAGCGGGTGGTAGAAGCTAATAACCTCGGCCTACTCATGGACGGGAATCTGCGCTTTGAGAGCCACATACCTACTTAGTATTGTGAGCAACTGCTTCTATCGCCTTAAAGTTCTATATAATATACGTGATTACCTTAGCGTCGATTTGCGTGTCGAGCTTTGTGAATCGCTTATATTATCTAAACTAAACTATTGTGATGTCATTTATGGTGGATGTATTATTGGTCGTTCTAAAAGGCTCTTACAACGAGTGCAAAACGCATGCGCTCGTTTCTGCTTCCGAGTCCCTCCCCGGTCCCACATCACTCCGTACTTGAACGCCGCCAACCTTCTTAGCATGTCCGCGCGTCGACGCCTGCACCTCGCAACTCTTCTGTTTGGGGTGGTAAACCACGAGTCCCGCCGTACCTTTTTAAAAAAATACAATGGTCAAAGAGTGCGCGTAGGTTTAAGGCATTGGCTATCGTGCCTATGCACAGGACCGCGGCTTTCCGAGGCAGCTACAGGTTTGCGGCGTCTAAGTGCTGGAATGACCTCCCACCTCCTATCCAGGCGGCGCCTAGCAAGTATACCTTTAAGCGTAAGCTTAAAGGCTATTTGTTGACGCTCCAAAAATCCCAATCCTAATCCAGCACTATTAACAGCAAAAAAATATACCAACCGTATTCATTTATAGATTTCAAATTTGTAGCTTTTTTGTTTTTGTACTCCCGATGCTGTATGTAAGTAGTAAGTGTTTTTATTTTTGCTTATTATTATTATTATTTTATTTATTTATTCATGTACGATAAGTTACGAATTGTTTTCACTATTGCAGTTATTTTTATTTTACTAATTTATTTTTCTGCAACTGTATGGCGTTCCGTGAGTCACCGACGGTACTGGCTGAAAATCAGCGCTGTAGGTGTCAATGACACCTCAGCATAATGCTGAGCCAGTGTCCGTTTCACTGCCGCGGGGACACACATGTTGTGTGGTTTCTGTGTATTTTTTCTTGTCATTTATGTGTGTCTACTGTGTCTGTGAATAAATGTTTCTTTCTTTCTTTCTTTCTTTCAATTACAGCACTTAGATAACTTTTTTACATGACATTTTAAGGGTCCATACCAGTTAAGGCTATTCCCTGTGTGAATTGTTACACGTATCATGACATTATCTCTTCGTTAAGTAGTATCTCGAACAGTTTTCATCCTAAAACTATAGATTTTACATATCGTTTTTGGACATTTCATTAAGTAATATGGTCACAAACATAATGACTCCGAATTGACTTTGATTCTATTAAACAAAATGAAAGCAAAAAATCTAAGACCTTATTAATAATATCCATTACAGTCAACTGGGGTTACTTTCAAATTGAGGGGTGACTTTAAAAAGCCAGTTTTTATACCGTATGTCAGTTTTAATTTGGTTAGCATGAAGTCAGTAAAATATCTTGGTAAATTTCCTAACCATTTACTAAACTGAATCAGACTAGTAATACTTATTGATGATTATATAAGTATTCTAAATCTATCAAAGCGGCCCCGTTTTTTCCTAAAGTCACCCCAGTTTACGGTACTCAGTTTATTAAAATTATCATTGCCTTTGACATATTTTGAGTTCAACACTTTTTGAAATTTAAAAGGCCTCTTTAATAGTTTTTTTCTCGCTACTCGCTCATAACTCAAGCCTATGACAAGGCATTAAAGAAAAAAAATACGGCCAAAGTCTAATTAGCAAAACGCTTTATGTGAGCCGGCCCCTCAAAAGGCTCCACGTTATGACGCGAACTTTAAACAACGTCTAAACTTTAGGAATTCTTTTTAAACATAAAGCTTTAGAGCTTTGAAGAAACATAATATTATGTAACAGTTGCATTACGAAACAAAAAAAAAACAAAACTTTTACAATCCTATAATTGTGGGTGTGTGTTATTTAACCTTTTTTGGCGATTACTTGTTTTTTTCTAATTACGTTTATTTATCTATATTTTATGTTTGTATCGTCACGAATAAATGTTTTTCTTTCTTTCTTTCTTTCTTTTTTAAAACATTTAACTACGATCCTATTTTATTTCATTTTAAATTTTATTTTTCAAGCTTTCAAACAGGTTTTGTTATTCATGCGAGCAAGAGTATTATTATAAATATTTTTCCAGAGAATGAGGGCTATCGTTTTTGTGCTCACCAGTTGGCGCCACTGTCGAGTAAGGTCCAGCTGTCAAAAAATATTATTGGTTATTAAGGTCATGAGAACGAAGTTTGCATTTAAATCATGTTTAAAACCGTACCGTAAAATTCGTAAAAATATTGAACATCCCGCATTGTAGCGCAGTCCCGTTTTGTTCGGGAAAAAAGGAGGAAATAAGTTTCCGAAATCAAAACTGTCTCAAGCACTGACAGTCATTGACCCGTAACTCATATTTGCCATAATCAAGCTTAGATATTGCATGTTATTATGGGCATGAGAACGAAGTTTACAATTAAATCAAAAATACCTTAAAACCGTTCAGTAAAAATATCGAACATCCCGCATTATAGCGCAGTGCCGTTTGGTTCGGAAAAGAAGGAGGGCATAAGTTTCCGAAAAACAAATCTGTCTCAAAGCACTGACAGTCATTGGCCCGTAACTCATATTTGCCATAATCAATCTATTACAAAATAGTCACCATATTGTTCCAATTAGATATTAACCCACGTAGCGCAAGCACAAAGAGTGACATTTCACATTTCGGAGACCTCACGCTACACTAGCGGCTCTAGCGGCGAATTAATAAGCGATAGCCCTCATTAAAATATACACATAGTACCAAAAGACCGGGAAATGTGTTTTTTAAATAGGATTGGAAAAGAAAGAACTATATACATAACCTAGCTTATACACTACGTATATTATCGAGGGATACTGTTTTATAAAATGATTATAAACCTTAATTTACCATTTTTCGCAAGGCAAAATACGTGTACAACTGAAAGAACAATATTTCCCCGCATGTTCAAAAAAAACATTCTTCATTCAGATCAATGTAAAACATTGCCTGCCGCTCCCCTCTTTCCCTTGCAAAACGGCGTAAGCGCATGAATTTCCAACAATTATACGCCGTATAGTATTCTGCTATGGATCATCATAAATCTATCGCTTTCTGGGATACAGCGATACGCACTTAAGAAGGAATTGATCGAGATGGTAGGGCAGTTTGTAGTTATAGTGGAAATAGCGGTGCACCGAGTAGAAGTTTCTAAAACTACGAAAATTTCTCAGAAATTAAACTACAAATATTAAAAAAATTAAGCAGTTGCCATCCAACGTGGCAATGCGGCCAGCATTTTGGGAATATTACCCACTGGCAGCGGTTGTTAGATTAGGGTTTTTTGATAAGTATATTTAGGTTCATTTTAAGCAGTTTATTTCAGTAATTTTTTTTACATAATTTTATAATCATTTACATAACTATTAATATTAAATTACAAAAGATTTTTTAAGTTAAGGAGTTGTCAAGATACATTTCTATTAATTAATCAGTATACATTGTTGTTTTATTTTGGTTATGACTTAAGTAACTAAGAATATTTTAACAGCTTGATTTTTTTAACAAATATAGCTTAATGGCATTTCTGAATGGCTTTTTTGTTATTCAGATCTAGTAACAACTGTTTAGGGAATTTATTACATGTGCGTGGGAGAACGCATGACCAGGCTCTCTGACCGTAGGTATTTCTACATCGGGCTACTACAAAATGACGGTAAATTTCTAAGTGAACGTAAGTTGCTATGTCTCGATACATGTACAAGGTTAACAATTTTATCTCTGTACTGTGTTAATATATCTAAGTCTACAATGTGTGTTATTTTCTAGTCTATATCGATATTAAATTAATAGTGTAACGTTTATAACTTATTCTTTAAGCAGACATTAAAACACTGTTAATGCCTGTAGCCAGTATTTGAAATGTTTTTAGTGTTTGTAAAACTTAATTTCAGAGAAATTGCACTAGAAAAAATGTCGTAGTTTTAGAAACTAGTATCGGTGCACTGCAGCGATACTATAGCCATTCTCACTACAGACTCATGGTAAAGGCACTGTGCCTTTACCATGAGTTTGTATGACCGTACCTACTCGCTAGCGGCTGCGTAAACGATTTAGTATGTCGATTCCTAGTTCTATTGCGTAACCGCCAGAGGCGCTATACTTTTGCCCATATTATTTTTTACGCAGTCGCTAGCGAGTACGGTCATGTAAACTCATGGTAAAGGCACAGTTTCCAGAAATTTCAGAGAACTTCCGTAAAATTGACATAGACATAGGTTGCACCAAACCGTCTGTAATCGTAAGCGGTGTTCGTCAAAATCTGATTGTATGGAAAGTTTGGCAAGTTTCTATGGGATGACAGCTGCCGGCGCCATATTTGACGATGACCGACCTGTGATCGTATGTTGGTGCAAGCGACCCATAGACATTATTTATTGGTAATAACACAAGGTGGAGTGATGACCTGGTGAAGGTCGCGGGAATCCGGTGGAAACGAACGGCACAGGACCGGTCTAAATGGCGAGCCTTGGGGGAGGCCTATGTTCAGCAGTGGACGTCTTTCGGCTGAAATGATGATGATGATGATGATGATGATGAACACATTACAGGTCAAAGAAATAAAATATGTCTGCAAATCATTAATAAATCAAAATCAAACATTTATTCTGCAAATAGGCCACAAGGGCACTTTTACATGTCCAAATATTAATTTACAATTTAAGAAAGTCTGTAATAAGTAATACATTTTTCATGTCAAAATATTAATTTACAGTTCAAGAAGGAATAATAATTTCGAGTTTACAATTCTAACAAAATTAATGTCATACAGTGAAGATAAACATGCAAAGTTATCTATTACAAATATTACAACATCAGTAAAATTAGAGATGTATAAGGTCTCAAGATTAAACAAGAAGTATAATGAAATTAATATAATATCCCAGAGATGTACAAGGTCTCTGAGCGTCAAAATTAAAATTAATTTAATATTGTTACAGATGTATATGGAGTCTAAGTCACTGATAATAAAACGAATCCACAACAGGATGATGTCTCTCGTCAATCCCCTATAAAAGACACTAGTATTAACGCAGTCACTATGTCCTTGCAAGCATGAGCAGACCGGACTCCACAAACAATATTTAATAGAATTAGCATAGTTTACATATTATTGGCATTGTTAAATCTTTATATTCCATGATACAGTAATATACTGCGCCAGGTACTTATGGGATTCCGGTACATCGCTTAGTAGTGTGGATGACATGACGTACGGCATCAGCCTATCGACGGTATGCGCACGTAAGTGTGTGTGTGTCGTCGACAGTGACGTCACTAGGTTTCACGATTGACAGACCTTGTTTCACGCGACTCAGCAATTCCTGTCTCGCTCGAACTGTGCGAATTAGAAAGAGAAGGATTTTTCTGTACTTGCGTCGCGGCTGTTGCGCAAGTGCGCAGAACGTAACTCACATACTTCCAATGAATAAAGAGTCGGCAACGTGTTTTTGATTCTCCAAGCAGGCACGTATTTAGAGGGGGGGATAGTTGGGATTTATCCCCCCCAAAAATACTAAAATACTTAATATAAAATACTTATAAGTGTGTAACTAAACTACGGACGGTACTTCTTTAAGTTATTAAAAATTATAGTACAGTGATTACAGCGATTTTTACACAGTTCACATGGTTGTTTCAATGTTTGTCCCCCCCTGAACTAAAAGTCTGGATACGTGCCTGTCTCCAAGAGTCAAGTGTCCATAGGCTACGGTATAAGCAGGCCGTACTCTTGTTTACTAGCGTATTTGTAAAAAAAAGTAAAATAAAATCTTGCCATAAATACCTTCCCTCGCAATAAATGTAAATTTGCTCTCTCCGCCGTATATTCTGTGCACTATAATTTTATTCATAGGTTTTTTACTGGGGAGGTTTCAATTTTACATACGATTATCCGAAGTACTTTAGGCTATCACTCAGCGTATATCTAGCGAAGTCTTAATCCTGTAGGCAGAGATAATAAATCTAAGTGCCTGCAATTATTTAGGGTATTTTTTTTATACAACGCCGGTGGCATTTAAGCGTACGGTCCACCCGATGGTAAGCGGCCACCGCAGCCTATAGACGTCCGCAACTCCAAAGGAGCCACGTTCGCGTTGCCGACCCTTTATGAAATTTGAGAATTCACTGTGTTGACATCAGAAGGGGAAAATTTAGGTCCCTCGCCCTCAACACAGTGTATCCTCGGGAGCTCTGGCAACCTTGTTCACCTCCAGGAACACAACACTACATACTTGTATAGTAGATAATGTTATTATAGCTGTGGTCTTCTGCAAGGCGGAAGTACTTCCCCAGTTGGGCTGCTCCAAATTCGAGCAAGATGACATTTTACTGTGCCCTACCTCTCAAACATATGGGTACTTGGCACATGTTAAAAAATTTAACATAGTGTGGTTAAATAGATAGAATACCATGTATCAGAATAAATTAGACAAATTAATCAAAATCATAAAACGATATGGGACTATAAAGATTCGCAAAAATTTTGATTTTTTTAATAGTCCAAATGTAAATTGAATATTACCAAGAATAATCACTACATAGTATAAAACAAAGTCGTTTTTTCTGCCCCTATGTCCCTATGTCCCTATATCCCTATGTATGCTTAAATCTTTAAAACCACGCAACGGATTTTGATGCGGTTTTTTTTAATAGATAGAGTGACTCAAGGGGAAGGTTTATATGTATAATACATGCATCAGCATTGCACCCGTGCGAAGCCGGGGCGGGTCGCTAGTAATAGAATAATAATACAATACAAATACTCTTTATTGCACACCTCACAATAATACTCGTGTTGGATCTGTATCCCCATGAACGCCTTCCAAAAGGACCGGACATTGTGCCGAGATATCCCAAAGGAGAGATACAAATAATACTAATATAACACTAATCATGTGGTGCGTTCGGAGATGGTATCCGCCATTAGAATTACGATTTGAAAGAAAGAAAGAAAGAAAGAAAATACATTTATTTAACGTCACAACAATACACATTACAAATAGAACAGTTAAAAAGTACATATAACGTTAAAAAAGGTTCCCCACTCAGCATGATGCCACGGCGAGACTCAGCAAGCTGTGGCGCTGATTTTCAGTGGGGACCTGACTTAAAAACTAAGGTAAGTGGCGACACATACGCCAACCACAGTTATATATATATATATATTAAATGAATTAAAATAAAGAAAAAATTAAATAGGTTATACATCAAGCTACATTACAAAGAGACAAGGAAAGAAAATACTAAACAAATCGGAAATAAAATAGCATACAGAAAGACGTGCTAGAATAAAACTAAAACAAAGAAACACGCACACTGACATTCCCGCACACACACACACACATTTTGATTTGAAACGGGATATTTACCATGTATATTTGTTTTTTTGAGTTCCCGATATTTCGGCAGTGTTGCAAGCGCCATTATCAAGGATTGAGTTAATCCTTGATAATGGCGCTTGCAATGGCGCTTGATAATGGCGCTTGCAACAGTGCCGAAATATCGGGAACTAAAAAATACAAGACGAGCTGTCGGTAGGCGTCCGACAAGGTGGAGTGATGACCTGGTGAAGGTCGCGGGAATCCGATGGAAACGAACGGCACAGGACCGGTCTAAATGGCGAGCCTTGGGGGAGGCCTATGTTCAGCAGTGGACGTCTTTCGGCTGAAATGATGATGATGATGATGAAAAAATACATATATACATGGTAAATATCCCGTTTCAAATCGTAATTCTAATGTAAATGACCATGTAAGCTTGAAATCTGGTATCCGCCATGTGTATCCCTTACTTATAGATTATTTATGTCTTAAAGGGGCCTCTGCGCTGTTGGCTTCGGCCCCACGCATGCCTTTCAAAGGTCCGGGACCCCGTGTTACTGAGATATAGAAAAGACATACAATAATAACAATAGACAGATGATGAGACATTTCATTCGGCCGGCCGTCCTTTTGTTTCATCAAAATCTCAGCAACCAGTCCCTCAATTTCCTTCCCATAAAACCGGTGTAGTTTCCCTTCTTTTCGCAATAGCCCTTGCACGTAGCGCGTGCTGTCTGGATGTATCTCCTCAATAGTGTAGGCAGAGATAGTATCCGCTAGGTGTACACATCCCAATACATTATCGTATCTAACGGCTTCTTTGTGTTGCATCTGTATCCCCACCCCTTCCAAAAGGACCAGACATTATGCCGTGATATCCCGAAGGAGAGATACATAGTAACAGAATTCTCATGAATCAATACAAAAGAAATTGTACGGCAACTATGTGCATAAACGCAATATTTCACTAAAATGCATATTACTATTTTTACATACAACGTTACTACGGGCCCATAGAACTGTGAGGTCATGACCCTCAGCCTAAGGCAGAAAGAAATCTTCTTGTAGACGGCACTTGCCGGATTGATTTATGTTCACTTCCGTTTTCGTCCGGCTGAGATACCGGACCGGAACCGGTAAGCTAGGTCTGTTTGCGAGTGAAGAAATGTGTTTAACCTTGCTATAAAACAGGTGCATCTATTTAGGGCTTAGGGTATTATCTATATGAATCAAGGCAAGGCCATTCCAGTTCAAATGACCCCCTCTAACACGCGTGAGTTTGCAATTAACCATCCCGTTCTCTACTGAAGCTCTGCGCGTAATTTCGTAAATATTTGTACGTTTTTATTGATTGTTGGAACACTGAATCACTTATGAAAAATCTATCCGGTTATTTCCTTAGAACAATAAAAAAGCTATCGTTTTTGTAAAAAAAAGTATGACTGTCATTGATAATTAGGAGATCTGCAGCATTAAAGTTTATTTTTACTATGATATTTAGGATTTTTGCCAGAGTTACCGAGGCATTTTTCAATATTTTGTTCGGTTATTTCTTTTCTTTGTTTCTTTTTCAGTCTACTATAATTTTTGTGTAGTGTAATTCTACATTATTTCTTCACACTGGAAGCTCAAACTTCAGTATTTTCGTCAGATCTCTGAATGAGCCTTGCCTTAATGTATCTTGACGTTTTTCCAACGTTAGATCACGCATCCTCCTAGCGTTGGCTGATAAAGTGTCTAACCTGTGGAAAGTGAGGCATAAACGCATACGAAATCTCACCGCCATGGACCACCTCGAACCACGCACAATGATAAGTCTCGTACCAACACCTACTAGTCCACATTTAAAACCACTATCCAATACATTGAATCTAAAACAGTCGTATCTTCATAGCAGGAACCGATACCGGTATTTTTAAAAACCCTGAATTAGCCCAATATTTTGGATTATTTTTTGCTCTTTACGTAGGGCTGAATCATGTATTTAGGTAACAACATCGTATTATTAGATTGTCCCATTAAAAACGAAATAATGAACCGGTGACCGTAATAATACCGGTATTTTTCTATGGAGAAAATACCGGTATCCGATCCCTGCTTCATAGGGAACTCAAGGCACTTACCTTTTGTTTGAGCAAGGCTGTTTTTAAGCGAAAACTCAAAAACCGTAAAACCTATCTTGTTGAAACTAAAAATCGTTGAAATTATGTATTAATGCACACCACCTCCATTTTTTTCAGAATTTTAAATTTCGAACTTTGGAAATTAGAGGGGGGACACACTTTTTATGATTTTGACAGCTAATATCTCACCAACGGTTGACTTAAATGGAAAAGTTTTTTAGAAACCTCCATATCATTTTCAAAGGCCTATCCATTGATATACCACAAGAATATCCGCGTTGAAATTTTCTTTTTCATCCACCGGTTACATGTATGGAGTGCCCCCCCCCCCCCTAATTTATTTTAATTTCACATTACTTTTATGTAGCGGTTCGTAGCTAGTATACTTTTTAACCAAATTTCATAATTGTAGTGCTTATAGTCTCCGAGTAGATCGGCTGTGACATACGGATGGACGCGTCCGCTACGGAACCCTAAAAACGAGTTTGTTCCTTCATTATTCCATACAATATTGTGATCAGTCCCCGTTTGGAGGTATACTCGAGCCAATGTTTTCCTGTAAATAGCTATTAACTTGTTGTTGAGCTGTGAAGTAGGTGCGGGCTTAAAAACAGCGCTGTACAGCCGACCAGACCGGATTAATCCTCCGTCACTTTCTGATATTACTCGATAAACAGTGACAGATGATTTATTTTGTCGTTTATCACGCTATCACGTGACCATCATAGACCTCCAGGCTCGCAGCATGATTTTTGTTTATGGTATCGTATACAAAACATTATATTTTTTTACTGTATTTTTATACAAACGCCTTAAGGGAGGCGTACAGCGACATCTAGCAGAAGACTCATGCTTCATTAATTTGGGACTGGGTAGCGATTGCACCCATAGCTCAATTGGCTAGAGCGACTGGCCGCTAGTGCCGGAAGGTCGCAGGTTCGAATCCTGCTCGGTGCCTAAATTTTTCAATTTTTCCTTTATTCTAAAATTTTTTTACTGTTTCCTTATGGTATATTCAAAGCGGATATTGTGACAAATGAATAGGTGTAGAACGCTTAAAAAAACACTCACCTTGTCATGCGTTTTGACAGACGGCTTCACCACAAACGGAATACCGGGCACGGCCCCAAATATCGACGGCATCATCGCCGGAGCGAATATCACCTTTACAGCTTGACAGCACGTATCTGTCTCGCAACTCTTGCAGCAGCGGTGGCTTTGACAGCACTTCTCCGTTTGTATCGATGTGTTTGTCATAGTATTGACATCGGTATTGGTATCGTTGTCGATCTCGGGCGTCACTATAGTCGATTGTTCTTTTGTTTCCGGTTTTTTAGCTTCGATTCTGGTTTCGGTTTTTTCGCTGAAAGGTTTGGGTTTTTTGGTAAAGTCTTTCGGGATTTCAAGCAGAGGGGTTTTTCTTTTAAGGTTCTTGGGTAATTCGAGTAAGGTTTTTCGTTTTTCAGCTTGGTTGAACGGGTGAACTAGGAGTGTTTTGGGTGTTTTGTGGGCTAAGGATCTCGGGTTAGAGGCCCCTGATAGGGCCTCTGGGGTCCTTAGTGCATCCAATTTGATAACTTTGAGTAAACTTTTTTTGAAAGAAACATTTGATTTAGCTGCTCTGTGTAAAGTTTATTTATTTATTTATAGTGTCCAAATTGTTTTTTTTAAGTACACGTTAAGTCCCGCAGCTGTTATTACAAAATTATCAATGGTAGTAGCGTAGCATTAAATTATTAATTTAAATGAACCTAGAAGTATTATTGTTAGTTAATTAATATTAGATTAGCACAAAACCAAATTATTACACAAATGTAGTTGTAAAATTTAAAAAGTTGTAAAATTCTTAATATTGACTGTAATGTTCAAGCTATTTTAAAGCGTACGATTTTTATTGTTAATTGCATTACTTGTCACTGCCACTGTCACTTTCATTAAAACTAGAAGTACACCAATACGAGTACACACACAGATTTATATTTATTTACATCCAACATTCAAAGCCAAGGTTCAACGACCCCCACGTGCGTTTGTTTACAAACAAACAACAAACAAATACTTCTACTCCTCAAAAAAACACCAAATCAATATCAGTACGGCCACATCACTACAACTGTCAAAGATGACGTATATTTACGCGCGAAATGACCATAAACAATGTCTTTTTTTCAAGCTTTTTAGACCAATGCAGCGCGCATACGTCCGCTCTATACGAAATGTAGTGAAATACTAAAGTGGGTGGGTTCTGTGGGCGGGAAAGAGGCGTGGTGTACTCACGCCCACAGCACATTCAGTTTTTTAAATTATTTAATGTCTAGACTTAGGAAGATGGTTGTGGATTTAGCTAAGAATCGTATAGAGTGTAGGTAAGTATTACCACTCTGCGTTGATTGTGGTTCTAGACTTAACTTTCTTACCTTTTTACTGAGAAACATGTAAAAATCCAAATCCAAATGAGTCAGATTTAGATAAGTATAAATAACATGCACTCGCTGACAAAGAATACGGGTCAGTAAATACTGGCATATATCCTAAAATAGTACAAACTTATAGTTTTTTTAATTCAGTCATGATCTTTATTTAATTTTATCTACACCCATATAGTAAATCCTCTTTTATGTGCTCAAAAAGTGTAGATAAGGACTAACTTACAATATCGCGCCGGTCCGGGGCGGAGATGGCCATAACATCATCAAAAACGGTATCGTTGTGGCCATCTCCGCCCATTACGATAGGCTCGTGCTCAAAAAGACTTCAACAAGCTCACGAACTCGAACTGCACTTTCAACGCAATGGTGCCTCAACACATGAAAGAGGATTTAATGTATGGATATAGATAAAGTAGTGTATACCGAGCAACATGTACAATTCGAACACAAAATTACCTTAATAACATTACATATTTTATATATTTTATTTATTTAATATAGCCACACTATGTTATAAATTGGGTGGATCAACTTTTTTTGTGTTGTTATCTTGACCCGTTGTCCAAGGGACACTAGTGGCGCAGTTTGTTCAAATAATGTTGTATTAAGTTCTACTAACATGCTTAGTAGACGGACCATTATGGAAATAACTTATAAGTACCACAAATACGTACTTATATTCGATAAACTTAAATAGCATAAAATCACGATTGTATTCGAATTTTGTCCCCTGGACAACTAGACGTAGCCACGGCAACGAGTGGTAGATTCGATCATCTCTATTTAGATATTAATACAAATAATTTATTGTATGAAAGTGAGTATTGAAAAAGGTGACAATAGTTGAAAAGTTCTTCACAATCAGCCATTATATGGCGTACAATATTATGGTTCTGTTAGCATGTCATTGAATCTTAATGTTCTATTTCTAGTAAGACAAAAAAATTGTATGAGAAGTTTCAAGCTTACATGGTCATTTACATTAGAATTACGATTTGAAACGGGATATTTACCATATATATTTGTATTTTTGGTAAATATCCCGTTTCAAATCGTAATTCTAATGTATGAGAAGTCAATATTAAAATGAAAACCAATAATAGTAGATTGTATGACAAGGGTCTAAAATGAGCCATATTACCACGAGATAGTTATTTTCCCGAACAAAGTGAGGGAAAATAGTTCGAGGGGTAATATGGCTTTTAGACCAGAGTTATACACTCTACTTTTCACTTCTATTGCGAGAAAATAAATAAACAAAGTTTAGCCATCCAAAATTAACAATTAATTCCCCGGCGAACTTATATGTAATTTGGCAGCATGTTTTTTTTTCTAAACTGCTTTCATGCTTTGACACACAAAATAGACACCGCGGTTCGCGCGCTACATTCACGCGCAAAAAAGCTAACTCACCTTCCATTGAGCGCTTCAAAGCGTTGCTCGAACGAACTAATCACTTTTTTAATTATTGTGAAATAGGGACTACTACAAACTTAATCTTTAGACTCTTTAGAGAAATGAATTCTGTTTTCTGATTGGTCGATTTTAGTAAAGCTGTATTCTGGTTTGTTAATACCCAATACTAAATATTTTTTAAAGAGTTAAATTAGTGTTTTGTGATTGGTGGATTTAATAGGTGAAGTATTATGATTGGTCTAAATTGAATGTTTTGTAAATCATAAATATGTATTCATATTTTCCCTAGGGGCTAAATGTACTACTTTAGCCCCGCTTGACAAGTCTAATATGACACACTTTTCGAGCATAAGAAGTGAAAATAAATTTCAATGTCATGCTTTGAGAGATCAGAGAACAGTTATGTCAACTAATATTATATTAAATTAAAATTAATGATTGTTAATAAATAAAATAATAAGCACATCACATATGGTAAGTATCAAGTCATGTTATATTATTATTTTGAAAATGTTCCTTAACGTCACATAGGACATCTTATTTAAGCACCATTTGAATAATTTGTTTTTAAATTCTACATAATCTAAGGAGATTTATTGACAACTGCAATTGATCGCCCCCAGTCATATATTCGACCCTCGTTGACTAAGCTACACCTGGACTGGCGAAAGGGTTAACTTAATCAACGTTAAGTGTCCCTTAATTGCGCCCGAAATGGACAGGATTGAACCCTCCGCCCGCCGGTCTAATTTCGCAGTCACACCAACTTTACGATATCTTTATGTGTGGAGTGGACCGCTCGTTATTATCGATTTTCTTGACATTTCTACTTACTCTTACAAGTCTCAGTTGAAACATATATTATATACTAGCGACCCGCCCCGGCTTCGCACGGGTGCAATACTGATGCATGTATTATACATATAAACCTTCCCCTTGAGTCACTCTATCTATTAAAAAAAACCGCATCAATATCCGTTGCGTAGTTTTAAAGATTTAAGCATATATATACCAGTGTTCCAAACCACACGCGTGGTCGTGCCGGAGGTTCCAAAACCATTCCCGCACACACATACAGTAAACGTGTATCTTACACTCCGGGTAGTAACAAGAGCTGTTTTCAAGGAGAGACGCACGAGAAAACATTTGAAAGCGAAGACGGATTGGGAATTCATCCTCTGAAGGCCGGACAGCTATGGTCACCTCCGTCAGTCAAGCAAACCCCTTTGTTCTGAAGAGTATTTGTTTTGTATTGTAGGTAGAGTCTGGCTAATCAAAGCTGATACTAGTAAAAAGCGGCAAAAAATCCACGTGGTGCAACACTGTGTATAATGTGAGAAAACAATAATGATACTTGGGCCACAAAAATAATCGCACTACATAGTTCAGTACGTACTATGCGATGAAATTACCAAAAAGATTTATGATATTTAAATATTCTGAGTCTGTAATGGAACACAACACAACTACAATAACATTATCTACTATACAAATATGTAGTGTAGTGTTCCTGGAGGTGAGCAAGACTACCAGAGCTCCCGAGGATGCACTGTGTTGAGAGCGAGGGACCTAAATTTGTCCCTTCTGCTGTCAACACAGTGAATTGTCATTTCATATAGGGTCGGCAACGCGTACGTGACTCCTTTGGAGTTGCGGGCGTATATAGTCTGCGGTGGCTGCTTACCATCAGGTGGACCGTACGCTTGTTTGCCACCGGTTTTGTATTAAAAAAATGGAAGTATCAATTCAAGCGGAATAATGTACTATGACACGATTGGCTGTATCCTGTCTCTGACCCGTAAAGGATCAAGCAATTTTTGTCTCCATTGACAAGGCAATTAATTGACGTTTGACACATTTGAAGTGGATAGGTACTAAGTATAGTTGCCATTTAAAAAGTTTTAAATAAATCTCAGTCTAAGCCATACTCTACCTATTATTAAAAACAACACAAATACACGATATACAATTTATTTACATCAGAGTTATTCTCAGAACATCAAGCTACAATCACCAACTCCCTAGCCACCGCGTGCCATCTTTCGACGGCGCTTAACAATTACGTTCCGTTTTAAAATAATTTATACTTTACACAGCTAATATTTAGTTAAAATAAACTATTCGAACAACTAACAATATTTAACACTTAATCTCTTTGTCCTAATTAATTAAACAAAAGAATGTACGAAAATGGTCCTGCTGGAAGTTTCAATTGCGATTAACTGTTGCTAAGATCCTATCATTGGCCGCACTTTTAATACCCTTTTAACAATTTTGACCATAAATTAATAAGAAAGACTCGAAACATATGATGTAAACGGAAATTAGAATAACTATAAATTTATTTTTCTAACACTATATGATGCTATTTGTCTCAATACAATAAACAAATCTTGATTAACAGTTTCATTGCCACACCGATGTAGGCATCTCAGAAATGTTATAATAAAACAATAAAATTACTGTGTTGCTCCCTTGAGACACACACTACAGCTAAGAGTAAACTAAACGCGGCTTACAATTTTTTTTCGTACCTTTCTAATTGACTGAAGTTCAAATCAATTCTCCCCCAATCAGTATGCGGCGCGCCACGCGGAAAATCAACAGACTAACTAAGCGATTGATTTTACAAATCTCGGAGACAAGGGACTTGTAATTGGGGAAATTTTGTACCCGAATTCGAAGCTTGCGAGGTTTTACGTACGCAAGTATATTTCTGGAACAATCGATCATTGCAACATAGCGATATAGCATAGTTAACTTGTCGTACACGACATGCTATTATTTATCGTATGACAATTATTTCGAACCGTGAGATCTTCGAGAAAACATGACATGCTATGATGCTATCACATATTATACCTAGAAGAGTACTCTGTGGTTCTCATAGATATAATATTCAAGTTATAGATGTGCCACCGAGCGACCGGGGAAGGATATTAATATAAAATACTACGTAATTTGGCCGGTTTGCATGTCCAATGTTTCGCTTATGGAAAGTGTGCAAAACAAACAAAGCAAAAAAAAAAGAGTTTTAGTACACTGTGTAAGTTTGTCTATCTCATTCTCCCACTATACACCCAATCCCTCAAAGGTTAGCTGGAAGAGATCCCTCATAGGGATAAGTTCGCCTTTGTACTCTATTTAATCTTATGTGACATGTATATTGTTTTAACCTGTTATTGTGTACAATAAAGTGCTTACATACATACATACAAACAACTGTGCCAAAACCCGACCATGAAAAATGCTCGTTCGATGATAGAGACAAAACATGGCACTCTTTTATATTTCCTCATATTGGAATCGCAATAAGGCTGTCTTTATCTATCAAAGCGTGTCAGGCCCTTGGTGATGCTATCTAAAAAGTTGTAAGGCATCAAAGATGACTGAATCTTTTTTTTTAAATTATTATTGGATGTTTAGTTTTAAGGTTCCGTATTTAATAACTGTAGATTGATGGGTGCACACGGGCGCCGCTGGGCCACGATCGCTCCACCAACCACAGGTAAATACCTACAGAACAAATCTCAAGCAACCCTCTCGTTCAGATCCGTATCACCAAAGTTTCGCTGAGAAGGGTACGTGTGTTGATGACAGCTGAGATTACGATAGACCTAAATGCAATACCCGTGAGCCTGTTTGAGAGTAGCGTTTCGCATTTTAAATTGTTGTGTATAGCTATTCATATTCATTTATTCATAATGTCAAAATTACATGTCAGATAATATTTCATTTTATATATACAATCAATTTTATTAATAAGTAATAATCATTATATTCTACAGGTTTACAAATTCGTCGTAGCTGTAGAATGTGTGCTCGAGAAGCCAACTTTTTAGCTCTCGTTTGAAGCATTGTACGGAAGGGGCCGACTTGACTATTTCGGGCAACTTGTTATAAATGGTCGGTCCCATCACATGAGTCATTTTTCCAGATCGAGCTAGTCGCCGCTTTACTGGAAGAAGTCTTCTATAGTCTTCTAAGCTATTATAGCCTTCCATGAGTGATTACGTTCGCATCCTTTTCGCGGTAGGTTTGTTATGGCCGAAGTGGCGGGTTGATTCGAAACAGCGCACGGCGCTCGGCGCTAGGAACATTCCGATGCATTGTTTTTAGTTGCCTTTTATACGGCTTGATGGACGGCTGTTTTTCGGGTCCCGCATACAGTTAGTAAGAACAGACACGGTTGGCCTCTTACGGTGTCGCGAATTTGATGGCTTAATAGGCCGCGACGAGTTTTTATAATATTAGTGAAAGTACGGAGGTGTGCGGCGCGCCCCTGGCTTGGAGTGAAAACGCGGTGAATCAGCGGGCTGCAGACGTCAGGATTGGAAGACTGAAGGGCTCACGGACGGCACACACACATTTTACACAATTCTTATACATAATTCCTTGCTGGCGAACTGAACTAAACATGACGCCAGTGCTGGGAACTCCAAAGTTATGTATCTAATAGACCCTGAGCTATCTTCTAAGATCAAAACCAAGCCAGAACTCCTCAACAACTATCAGCATATCACATGTGAAGTTAGCATATTATTGGGGATATGAATTATACTTTTTTAAGTTTTATTGATAGAACTATGTTCCTAAAGTATCAGGAACTATAGCGGGTCCTGTAGGCAGGCATAATATAAATTTTTAGTCCATTTGGGGAATATTGATATGCTACGTGTGTGAAGTTAGCATATCATTTGGTAGAAATCCATATGTTTTATTTTTTCAGCAAAAACGGCAGAACTATTGCTGAAACGTATCAGGAACTATAGAACTATGTTGCATGCGAATAGAACTCTAATTATTTTGTGATCTGCTGCAACTTGATATGCTAACTTCACGGACATCTGCCGCAGGGAGTCGGAAGAATTAATATCTAAGGTTAGTTTTAAGAACAAGCGGTGGGAATTGCATTTTTGGTCCCCACCGGGATAAAAACAACATTGTTGGAGGCATCCACGAGGCATCTGATGGGCCCATCTTTGTGCTATTTTTGTCTTGTGCAAAAAACGTTTTAATGTAACAACTTTACAATAAGAATTATCATTGCACGTATATTTTCGCTTTGATCATGAATTTACAGCTTTATTGAAAATCGTAAATCGAGCATCGATTGCACAATCGATTTAAAAACATTCGTAGGTACGTTACCATTCACGCTCGGCCGTTATTTAGACATTTTACATTATTATATTTCAGGACGTAAGGGCTACTTTCTATGAGAATTTATAAGAAATGTGGTCTTTAACGACATTAGTCAGATTAACCATCCGATACTGGAACTAGTGTACACGCAAATAAAGTCGAATTACACAAATTTAGTTTTGTTAGTTTGCGTGCGTGATTGTTTTAGTGTAGGTTCGTAATGGGAACAAGATTTGAAAGTGTGCGTAGTTTTTTTTATATTGTGTGTTACCTCGTCCTCACAGAATTTGGCTAAATATCTTGCTCGGAAAGATGCGCTGAAGGCGTCTGCTATCTTAAATGCTTGCTTTGAATATACCTACGTCCGAGAGTTCTCGAATAACGAGCAGTGCCTTTAGCATGAGTTTGCATGACCGTACTCGTTAGCAACTACGTAAACGATTTAGTATGCCGATTCTTAGTTCGATTGCGTAACCGCCAGAGGCGCTGTACTTTTGCCCATACAAATTTTTACGCAGTCGCTAGCGAGTACGGTCATGTAAATTCATGGTATAGGCACAGGGATCGTTAGCGGTATTCTTACTACCGGTTTTAAATAAGGTATATCCGGTTAATTGCATTTCGCTATTTATATCGCTAAAGCTCTGATTATCGGTATAATTAAAACCGGTATTCAAATATATTAGCGGTTTCGCCAATTAACAACAATACCTCTATTTGACACTTTACCCATAAAAACCGTTACCGGTAATAACTGTCAGTTTCAATATACGATTATTTGTTTCTGCAAACTGGCGTATTGTAAAAATTAGGTATTTACACCTATTTGTTGCGTTTTAGTATTAATGTATAATTGACGTCTTACCTTTCAAGTGCAATGAAAAGCGATATTGAATACAGGTATTTAATATCATAAATAATCTATACAAATAGAGGTATAGATAAAAGCGGAATGACAACAATACCTCTAATTAGAATACAGGTATTATTTTTTTAGCGGTAATAGTTTGTCAATTTCTATACAGGCATTAAATGAAACCGGCAGGCGAATCACGTAACTTTATGTACTAACGGTAGATAGATTTTACTGTCAATTTTGACGTATAAATGTATGAGATGACAACTAAAATTTGACATTAAAATCTAATTAACGGTAGTAAAAAAGTTACGTGATTACCCCGCGGTTTTACAATCCCTGATAACGAGAGAGTAAAATTTACAATAGTAAAAAATAAAACAATATAAATATAAGAAAATAGTTTATTGATCAATAAATACAGCAACCATAATATGCCTGATTGACACAGACAGAAATCTTAACATTAACAGACAAAAAGACTAGATATTAATTCAGCCAGAAATATCATTAACATGTTTTTTATATAAAAATAGTTAATTCCACGAAGAAGACAATTACGCATTTTTTTCTTTTAAATGGCATAAATGTAAAGGTTAACTGGAAGAGATCCCTTAAAGGGATAAGTTCACCTTTGTACATACCATTTCTTTTTGTATTTGTAATTTTTGTTATTGTGTACAATAAAGAGTTTTACTACTACTACTACTACTACTAAATGTACGAAATAAATGTGATTTGAATTATTATTACATAATAAATGCATTGTTTTTAATACTATTACGTAAACACATTTAAGTTATATAAAGCAGAAAGGTTGAAACCATCTTCATTTATATATGCCGCGACAGAAAAATATCGAATTCATACTTTTAGTACGTTACATTCACATTCATCAGCACGAGAGTTGAGGAAAATCTACCCTCCTTCTTCTAATTCACTCAGTTCGAGCGAGACAAGAAGCGCTGAGTCGCGCGAGATACTATTTCTGTTGTTGTGGTAGCCCTGATGCGGTATCAGAGAAAAGGATCGACATACTAATAATAATACATCAGACAAGAATGAAGATCTCGTTCGATTTGCTTGACACTTGAAATCATTTGAATTGGAAATTGGATCAAAGTAATAGGGATGTTGACTCAAAATTTATTGGTATCTAAATTATATCCAAAAGAAAGAAGACATAAAACTATGCCAAATGGTGAAAATCCCATTAAAATATCTCAAAAAATAACGAAGCTACAACCGTTAGAATGTTGTTAATAAGAGTGAGAAAGCACTAATTTGTAGTGACGTCACTGACTTAAAGCGCCATAGTAAATGAAGATCGTTCCATACAGAGGTGCGTTTTGCGAAAAAGGGACAGAACATGCCCCCACTTAAAACTTTGATGACTTGTAATTATGTAATTATTTATTTTTTTGAGTTACTTTTTTCGCTATTTGGTTGAGAATTTGATCCTTTTTCGAGAAAATTTGAAGTAGTTGAGTTTCTTACTTAGTGTCAACATCCCTATTGGTACAAAATATTAGATTATGTCTCAAGGGAGCAGAATGATATATTTACGGCGAGGGATATTTTTAATCCTGAAGCGAAAGACTACAATAATAATCTTGAGAGTAACGAGGGATTTTATTGTAGAATCTTGAGCGCAGCGAGGGATTCAAGTATGTGCGCCCAAGATGGAAATAATTTTGCTGCCAAGAGGCACATACTGATTTTCACGTCGCCAACAGTTTTTTATAGAATTAAGGAATTTTTTGACATGACCACAAATTTAACATAACTAGAAATAATTTACACTGTTTTTTTTTTCTTATGTAGAATGACATTATTATATAAATTAATTTTCTTTAAAATTGTAATCATAAATTTGCATGCCATTGTAATGGTGAATTGTGCAGTTCTATATTTAATGAATGTATATTTTGTCATCTGTTATCTACCATAATTCTCGCAAATAAAATTTTGACTTTGACTTTGACTAACAAAAACATGAAATGTCTTACAAATTATTTTGCTACCGAGTGGCACGTACCTACTTTTCACACCTTCTACGATAAGAATCATTGTTGCCCTCAAATGAGGAAAGAAAAGTACGAATTTGATCCCTCATTCGAGGGCAATAGACTTTCTGGTGCGAAAAGTCAAGTTACCGTTCAAATAATCTACTAAAAATCCAATATTCTTGTCTACGCCTGGTCTTTGTTCGGGCATCATCGATAACCGTCGCCGGCGCAGTGCATGACGCGGGGCGAGGGGAAGACGGGGCGGCGCGGCCGCCAGTAGCTCAACAACCGTCCAATGGGCTGCTCGTGCACAAACATACCAAACTATAGTGATCTAAGGGAACATACCCAAACTACGTGACCAATTTTTTTGCGTTTTTACCCCCCCCAGGTGACCAAGCGTGGTATATGCCAAGACCCCCCCCTCCCCAGTTTTCACGTAGTATATTTTATAAAAAAAAATTTGCGGAAAGTTGAAAAAAATAATAATAATTCTTTGTATTTTCTCATACGGCCCCTAAAAATGCATACTTCGAGAGTGCAAGCGTGGTATAGCGTAGCTATTCAATTGTAATTGTATTTAGTAAAAAATATATCAAGAAGAAACAGTACATTGCGCACCAAGGGCGGTTAAAAAAGGATTAACAATCAAGTGCCTATAAATGTAATTTTGTTAAGTTTATTGGCTCGAGTCTGCCATCCCTTTTTCCGCCCTTCACAATGATTTTGATCATATTTGCGGAGAAAGAAATAAAATCAAAATACAGGAAACACAATGAACTATTTATTAAATTAATTATTAAATGTCTTCAATAAAACGTTTCCAGAGTCGATCCACTCGGAAACGTTACGTATAACGGGGGCGGTGGTTTCTGAAGAAAGAGGGGTGATGGGGTTAAACCGTGGCGCGTGAGTCCGCTACAAGAAACCCCCCCGTCCCGTCCCCCCCGTCCTCCCGGTGACCAAGAGTGGTACTTTGACGACCCCCCCCTCCCCCCACTAAACGGGTCACGTAGTTTGGGTATGTTCCCTAACACCTGTATCACGATTTAAATTCATTATACGTGCATGTTCGGACTGCGAGTTTTAATCCTCACCACATCACGAACCCCAAGATCTACATCTGCGAGTACACCAATACATCAGGCGTGTACAATTATTTTTATAGATTTGTTGGTAAGAAGAATTTCAATATTACATGTCCTGTCCTAAACCGGCGAACTTATTAGTGATGGCGATATCTTCCACTCCGCTGCTGTCGCCAATACATCAGGCGTGTACAATTCTTTTTATAGATTTGTTGATAAGAAGAATTTCAATATTACATGTCCTGTCCTAAACCGGCGAACTTATTAGTGATGGCGATATCTTCCACTCCGCTGCTGTCGCCAATACATCAGGCGTGTACAATTCTTTTTATAGATTTGTTGATAAGAAGAATTTCAATATTACATGTCCTGTCCTAAACCGGCGAACTTATTAGTGATGGCGATATCTTCCACTCCGCTGCTGTCGCCAATACATCAGGCGTGTACAATTCTTTTTATAGATTTGTTGATAAGAAGAATTTCAATATTACATGTCCTGTCCTAAACCGGCGAACTTATTAGTGATGGCGATATCTTCCACTCCGCTGCTGTCGCCAATACATCAGGCGTGTACAATTCTTTTTATAGATTTGTTGGTAAGAAGAATTTCAATATTACATGTCCTGTCCTAAAGCGGCGAACTTATTAGTGATGGCGATATCTTCCACTCCGCTGCTGTCGCCAATACATCAGGCGTGAACAATTCTTTTTATAGATTTGTTGATAAGAAGAATTTCAATATTACATGTCCTGTCCTAAACCGGCGAACTTATTAGTGATGGCGATATCTTCCACTCCGCTGCTGTCGCCAATACATCAGGCGTGTACAATTCTTTTTATAGATTTGTTGATAAGAAGAAAATCAATATTACATGTCCTGTCCTAAAGCGGCGAACTTATTAGTGATGGCGATATCTTCCACTCCGCTGCTGTCGCTGTCGTCGGCGTCTGTCTGCGTGTCCGTCTGTTCTTCCGAACTCTCGCTGGTGGCAACTGGTTGTTCGGATGTTAGTGCTTGCACCCATTTTACGTACTTCAGCTCGTCTGATGATTCGAACGATTCTGTGGATAATTTGGTTAGATTAGGCATTATCAAGTGATTGGGTCATTCTACTTTTTCATGACCAGTTTTCTTTTACCAAAAAAAATCTATGACATGTATTATATTACTGTACAAAAATAGGATTTCGAAATAGTACCTGAACCTAATAAAAATAATTTATAGGTAAAAATACTTAAATATTAACATATTGCTGTAAAAGGTGCGTAACATAGTGGTAAAAACCATTTTTTCATACAAATGGTGAGACATCCAACAACCACTGAGTTACTTGATTTATGTTTATTAGCTGTGGTTCGTTAATTACTAAAACTAACGGAAATGATACCCTAAATAAACCTATTTCTAAATAACAATACAAAAATATGAAGTGAGAGCCAAGTATTCCAAAATCTGCATTAAAAAAGAAAGTGTCTCAAAATTATGTACATGAAAAAGTAGAATGACCCGATTATTTCTTTTCTTTATTGATCAAAAACAAAAATGAACATTTCTACTTAATTTAATACCCATCGTAGGCAAAACCTTGGGGAGGTTTGTATGCCGATGGGGAGTTCTCAAACTAACTACTAAAGGTACACTGTGTTATAATTATTATTACAGAATGAAGCTGAAGTCTCTAGACTTCAGTAGGTGCATTTTAATTAGTCTTCTGACTAATAATTATGTAAGTTATAAAATTAAGGTGAGTCCACAAACAGGCCGTGATAAACTGACAGATAAGATGTTATCAGGAGTAAAAAAGAAATAGTGACGGTACTGTATATATCGACTAGCGACCCGCCCCGGCTTCGCACGGGTGCACTATTTAATGGATGTTATTATACATATAAACCTTCCTCTTCTATCAGTCTATCTATTAAAAAAAACCGCATCAAAATCCGTTGCGTAGTTTTAAAGATTTAAGCATACATAGGGATATAGGGACAGAGAAAGCGACTTTGTTTTATACTATGTAGTGATAAAAACATGTCACAAAACATTTCAGCACTTAAGTATATTTTTGATGTAAAAAGAAATAGGCTGACTGCAGAAAATTTGGAAAAAATATTGATTGTTTTCTTTAATAAAGGATTTATTTCATGATTGCCTCAATTTATAATATAAACACATAATAAAACAAATAATCTAATTAAAATTAATAAATTATTATATATATTAATTATATTATATTAATTTAACAAACTTTTGTATTTATTGACTAGAAATCAAATTATATGTCAAGTAAGAAATTAATTAACATTTTCATTAATTTTGGAGTCATGTCCACATTATTGCGAGTAGTGATGTGCCGTTCCCGGGAATATTCCCAGGAATATTCCCACACAAAGGGAACATTGGGGAATTTTGAAAGTGTATAGGTTTACATATTGTGTGATTGAGGATTATATCAAAACGTTATTCATTAATAAATAATAATAATAATAAATATTAGAGGACAATCTTACACAAATCGAACTAGCCCCACAGTAAGCTCAAGAAGGCTTGTGTTATGGGATCTAGACGACGATATGTTTAATAGATATAAATACTTAAATACATAGAAAACATCCAAGACTCAGAAACAAATATTCATGCTCATCACACAAATATTTGCCCTAACCTGGATTCGAACCCAGGACCCTCAGCTTCACAGGCAGGTGCACTACCTACTAGGCTAAACCGGTCGTCAAATTCCCTAAGTGGGAATATTCCTGGGTATATTCCCGGGAATATTCCCACTTAGGGAACATTGGGGAATTTTGAAAGTGTATAGGTTTACATATTGTGTGATTGAGGATTATAACGTTTTGATATAATCCTTTTTATTTTTTGAACTATTTACCGAGACATTAAACAGTGTAACTCACTTGCGAAAGTATATTCCCAATGTTCCCGGGAATATTCCCACGGCACATCACTAATTGCGAGCAATGACGCAAATTTGTCCGATCTCTGTTTATAAGTGTTCTTTATAACTCAAGTGGAGAGCTCCACTGTTTCCCATGTTGCCGGAGTTTCAAAACCAAGTTTGGCTTTGCAAGTCACTGTCGCGCACATGCTCGTAATCAATAACATAATATCTAACATCCCATAGAATTAATTTGTCAGGATGTCGCCGTCGACGGAAGCGTCTGGGAGGACATCATCATCATCATCATAAGTGTTCTTACCTCTGTTCGCGGTGTACCCGGGTGGTCGAAGCCAGAGACAGATTTTTCCGTCCAAAGCCATGCGGAGTAGACTGTTCGCTGCCCGGTACGTGTCCAACCTGAGAGGAATTTACGGCTTATCAGTGGGCCCTTAGCTAACAACTCAAATGAAAAAAAAAACGACACAAAACATAGCCTCACGACTTACGATTAAAAAAACCATACTGAAATGAAATGAAAATAATTTATTCGTGACATAGAACCAGACAAGATAATACATATTGATCTACTTAATAAAATTGCCACGAAATGGCCCCGCCTCAGCATAATGTTGACTCACAAGCCAATGGGTTCGAATCCCGGTCAGGGTAAATATTTGTGTGATGAGCATGAGTATTTGTTTCTGAGTCTTGGATGTTTTCTATGTATTTAAGTATTTATTTCTATTAAATATATCGTCGTCTAGTACCCATAACACAAGCCTTCTTGAGCTTACTTTGGGGCTAGTTCGATTTGTGTAAGATTGTCTTCTAATATTTATTTATTTTATTTAAGCCAGCGCTGGTCTTCCGGCGAGACCATTTGTTTGTGGATCACGTTGCTCCGCTGTCCGACGCGGCCTTAACCTACTCAAACAAGATCACCCGTAAGAGTACTACGATCCCACAGACAGACACACATACACACAGATGTATTTTTATTTATTGGCCAAATTTTTATTTTAACCAAAGATGCTAAACAATGTTAAACTTCTACTATGTGGAAGGTACTGTTTCTGTGGCCTAAAACGCGAGCCCGAAAGAGACTCACGCTGTATAAGGGATTATCCAGAAATCATGCGTGGCTTTTTAGGCCAGTTGGGCCAGCCACTTCAGGAGGTTAAGGGTGGGTTGCACCAAACCGTCTGTAATCGTAAGCGGTGTTCGTTAAAATCTGATTGTACGGAAAGTTTGACAAGTTTCTATGGGATGACAGCTGCCGGTGCCATATTTGACGATGACCGGCCTGTGATCGTACGTTGGTGCAACCGACCGTAAGAGAGGCGTACAGCGACATCTACCAGGTAGGCTAGCACAACTTGCTGCCAAGTCGTATCTCGCGCGACTCGGCAATTCCTGTCTCGCTCAAACTGTACGAATTAGAAAGAAGAGCGTAGATTTTTCTCTACTCGCGTCGCGTCGCTGCGGCAGTTGTGCTAGCCCCGCAGAAGTCTCTGTTACAAATTATAGAACAGTGATTACAGCGATTTTTACACAGTTCACATGGTTGTTTCAATGTTTGTCGTCCCCCTCCGAACCAAAAGTCTGAATACGGGCCTGCTAATGCGAGCAGCAAAGGAATGGAACTTGCTCCCGTCTTCTGTATTTCCGGCTAATTATAATTCAAGCCTCTTCAAGGCAAGAGTGGAGGCTATTACTGAACCAGCGAGCTACATCTTAGGCCTTGTCATCGCTTGTCATCAAACGAGACTAAAGGCGGCTTGAACCAAACCGTCTGTAATCGTAAGCGGTGTTCATTAAAATCTGATTGTATGGAAAGTTTTGACGACCGCTTTAGCCTAGTTGGTAGTGACCCTGCCTTCGAAGCTGGAGGTCCCGGGTTCGAATCCCGGTCAGGGCATGTATTTGTGTGATGAACACGAATATTTGTTTCTGAGTCTTGGATGTTTTCTATGTATTTAAGTATCTATTTATCTATATAAGTATGTATATCGTCACTTGGTAGGTACCCATAGTACAAGCTTTGCTTAGTTTGGGACTAGGTTGATTTGTGTGAGATTGTCTAAAAATATTTATTATTTATATTTATTATTATTTAGTTTGACAAATTTCTATGGGATGACAGCTGCCGGCGCCATATTTGACGACGACCGGCCTGTGATCGTATGTTGGTGCAACCGACCCTAAGGGCAGTCGCTGTTCAGTCAAAAAAAAAATTGTTCACTGACACCCAAGTGTCGTAAAAATTGTCATTTTTTGTTAGAATAGAGAATAGAATAGAGTTTATTTGCATAGAATAAGTAGGTACATTTTTGTCCTTAGGTGGTATGTGACAATAGGTAGCTTATCCTGCTATTTGTAGGTTTGTTAGGTCGGTATCGGTGTGTTTGACATTGGGAACCACTGGTCCACTTTGCACAATACCTGGCAGCTTTAGCGGTGAGGTAACCACGTTTCTTGGCCCATCCGTCGCAGAGATCCCTGGGAGACCAGGTGTCATCGTTCTCTGGGTGGTCTATCCGCAGCAATTTGGGTAAGTCCAGCCTCTCGCCGAGGTATCTGAGGAGAAATAAAATATCTGAATAGACTTACTTCGTAACCACCAATGTCTAATTAATTTTTATTCTATCTTATTATTACTTTTTTCTTATTGTGTTAGCTTTGAAATTTTCATTATAGTATCTACAATTTTTTTTTTTTAGCTTTACGTTTAAATATGGTTTAAGACATTTATTCTCATAAGAATAACTACATTATTCACTTAAATGAGAATTAAAATTTAACTTAGAAAGAACACAAGTTCAGTGTCTTAGCTCTTAGCATCTCAAGGAGCCAGAGCTACTCAGCACTCTAAATATATTCAGCGTAAGGTTACGTTTCGCGTAGCGAGTTACTCGCATCCGTGGGATGCCAGAACCGTACAATGTGTTTTATTATGGTGGGTAGCATTACAATATTGTGCATATGATTAATTATAGTATTACACTGTTTTTATAATGACCGCTTTCCTATTTGCATGACATTGGTTTACTATTTGCATTTTTTTTTCTCCATATTTTTTTAGTCTTACTTACATTCTTTTTATTCGTTTTTTTAATCGACCTTAATATAATAGTAATGACAATGACATGCATACTGAGAATTAAACTATTGTACGCCAAATTCTGGTTGATTGTGATGTTACCAGATTAATAACCCTACCACCATTTATAACTACTCACATTCGAACAATAAATCATTTGTATTTGTATTTGCAAAATGTGATTGAGACATTTTCATTTCTCGTACTCTGATTAGAAGCGTTTGAAATGTGGTGTTGGAGACGGATGGAAAGAATCAGCTGGACAGAGAAGAAAACTAACGAAGAAGTTTTAAACTTAGTTAAAGAGAAGAGGACTTTATTGAAAATAATAGAAAACAGAAGAGGAAAAATGATAGGACATCTCATACGCCATGACGAATGGATCAGAACAATAATAGAAGGAAAGATAGAGGGAAAAAGGAAAAGGGGAAGACCTAGAATGAAGTACATGGAGCAAATAAAACATAAAATAAATGCTACGTCATACAAAGAAGTGAAGGACAAAGCTGAATGTAGAATAAGCTGGCAATTACTCCACCGACAAGAGCCAAGCTCTTAAATATTATTATGATGTACTCTGAAAGTGCATCATTGTTCATCTAAGTGGCGTGCTGAAAGTGGTCCATTTCTGCTCTAAAGCAGAAAAGTATTAATAACAAATAAATAGTATGGTCAATCGCAGTTACATTGGGCAGCAGCAGTATCCTATACAGGCTATTTACTATACAAGTATGTAGTGTTGTGTTTCTGGAGGTGAGCAAGATTGCCAGAGCTCCCGAGGATGCACTGTGTTGAGAGCGAGGGACCTAAAGTGTTCCTTCTACTGTCAACACAGTGCATCCTGTTATGTGCTATTAAAATATAATTAGTATTTCAACCAAAATTATACTTACGTTGTTTTATCATTCATGTAGTCTTTTGTGCTATAATATATTTTCCATATGAGTTTACGCTTTACATAAGTCTTGAATTTATTAATAGATAAATTAGTCACGTTTGTAGGTAGTTTATTATAAAACTTTACACAATTACACATGAATGATTTTCTTATTTTTTGGAGCCGAGTGGAGGGTACCGCAAGCTTATATAGTTCTGTCTAAAATTTACATTATTTTTGTGTACATACACAATATTGTCATAGATGTATTGACAATGCATTGTCATTATATTAATGTCCTTGAACTTATCTCTAAGTGAGTCTCTATGTTTCATCTTATATATTGCTCGAATAGCCCTCTTCTGCAGAATAAAGACAGTATTTATCTCTGCAGCACTGCCCCAGAGTAAAATACCATACGACATAATACTATGAAAGTAACTAAAATATACTAATCGGGCTGTCTTCACGTCTGTTAATTGACGGATCTTGCTCACTGCAAATGCTGCAGAACTCAGTCTATTCGAGAGATTAGGAATATGGGGATATTTTAAAAAAACATTGGAAAACAAAGGAATGAGGAGCCACCAAGTCAGCATTTTTTACAATGTTTTGTTACGAACATTTAATTTACTTCTGATTGACCTATCAACTTGAAATTTGGGTGTTTATTATTACGTATACTTTCTCAACAAATGCCAAAATATTTATTTGGGTGGATCTACTATTCTTTGTTGCTCGTTACCATGGTTACGTCTCCTGAGTCACTCTTTAAAACTGTAATTTTATAGGGATTAAATTTACCAAACACTAGTTTTAGCGATGAGCATTAATCCATTTGGACATGGGCTATTTCTTGAACATGCTTGAAGTCCTTATTATACATATTTTTCTAAGAAACTCGGTTACTGTTGTCTCCTAGCTGACGGGACAGAATAACAACAAGAAAAACATGAAGAAGATTGACCCATTTATCGAGAGCTTGTCCAGAGTGCTGGCCATGAATTTGAAAGAGTCGAATTATACTATCACTGAGTTATACTATTAGAGAATCAACTTATAGCAGCACTGGTTGATGGCGATGATGCTGAAGCGTTGATTGGTTGAAGGAACTATGACGTCATACTCAGCTAGCGTTCTGATTGGTTGGAATCGGCGAGAGAAGATCAACTTATAGTGGAGTTGGTGATTAAGCTATAGTTCAGTTATATGCAGATATATGATATATGCAGATTACACCTACCTCAGGTGGCTAGCTAAACAAATTTACTACAATAAAGGTAAATGACGTCACTGCTCATAGTAACTCCTAAAAATTTGTCAGCAATATATAGATGATGATAGAGTGAGATACCGCTATTAGCGATTACTCAAGATCCCCCTCCACCGCCGCCGCCGCCGCCGCCTCTAAATTTAATAAATTATATGTGTATGTATGTTTTATATCTCTTGTCTTTTTTATACCTTGTTGCACAGGTTGCTGAATTTGTCTACCTCCGTTCATTTCTTCTCTCATTTGCTCAAAGGTTAACTGGAAGAGATCCCTTAAAGGGATAAGTTCGCCTTTGTACATACCATTTCTTTTTGTATTTGTAATTTTTGTTATTGTGTACAATAAAGAGTTTTACTACTACTACTACTACTAAATTTAGCGTTCACTCAAGATACCCCTCCGCCACCACCGCCGCCGCCGCCGCCTCTAAATTTACCGTTTACTCAAGATCAGGGCTCGGAAACCGGTTTCGTCTTCATACAATTAACCGGTTAAAAATTTCGGTTAATTGCGTTTTACGATATTATTTCGTATTTTAAATCATTTATTTCATAGATGAAGGTTAACAAAAACAAATCTTACAATAATATATGCTATACAATAATAATGGAGATATGACAAATACTTTAGGAGATATTTCAAAAATAGTAAAAACCGGTTCCGAGCCCTGCTCAAGATCCCCCTCTGACTCCGCCGCCGCCGCCGCCGCCTAAACCTCTAAATTTAGCGTTTACTCAAGATACTATTGGAATTATAGTGTGTGTATGCACCTTAAAGCTTATATCTAGACAGTAGTCTTGTCTATGCCGTTACTTCTTAATATTGTCTTTGCGCTGCTTGTCACTTCCTCTTTCGCTCTACAACCTAAGCCGCCTGTACTTGTTTTATTGTGTCGTCTAAATTAATATTATTTTAATCTAATGTAATCAGAATGATAGTTAGAGTTTTTAATCTAATTCGACGACCATATTTGCGCTGTATATTTATCTAATATATTGGTGCATATATTGGAGTTCCTGGAGTTTAATTTCTCTTCACCTTCACATCCTCTGCGAGACGGCAACGTTCAACCCACGGAATCCTCTGTGTGCCAGGATGAGCACTAATAGGTTATCTGCCCAGAGAAGAAGAGAAAAGAAGAAACCAGGATTTTACAAGTAAGAGTGTCACAATACATAACCTTAAAATGACTAACGAGGAGGCATCCACGTCGTCAAGCAATGGTGGAAATTCAACATTCAGCGCACAAATTGAACGCTTGGATGGCGCTCGAAACTACTATGCTTGGAAATTCGCTATGCGAATGTCGTTAATTCACGACGGCCTCTGGAAATTGGTAGAAGAAGATGAAGCAGCGGTGGGTGACGCACGTGACCAGCGTGCCCTTGCTCGCATATGCTTAGCTGTCAAACCAAGTATGTACCAATATGTTAGGACAGCTAAAACCGCAAAAGAGGCATGGAAAAACCTGTCTGACGTCTTCGAGGATTCTGGTTTGGTACGTAGAGTTCTGCTTCTTCGGCAATTGCACCGCATGGAATTCGCCAACTTTACCAGTATGGGCGATTACATCGAGTCTGTTATGACTACAGTCCAACAACTTGAAGATATTGGGAAGACCATCGAGGACAAGGAAGTTGCTGAAATACTACTCAGCGGTTTGTCTTCAGAATATGACTCTGTAGTGTCGAATCTTGAAACCGTAAACATGACCAGCACACTCACTAGTGAAGTGGTGAGGGCTAGGCTCCTGCAGGAAGAGACGAGAAGATCTACAGATGACAGCACAGCGTTCATTTCATCCAAGAAGGAAGTCAAGATGAAATGTCACTATTGCAAGAAGATTGGTCATCTTAAGAAAAACTGCTTCAAGCTGAAACGTGATCGCAAGCAGAATGTGGATCAAGCTCTGTCTGCTTCTGCCATGCTAGTTTACATGGACAATTTTTACCTCGACTCGGGGTCAACAAGTCATATGGTCAATAGTAAGGATTTTTTCCTAAATTATAAACCCAATTTTAGTAAAATAAAAGTAGCAAACAATGATGAATTGGACTGTGTAGGTAGAGGTCAAATTTATTTAAATTTAATGAATAAGCAGAAACTATCTAATGTTTTGTATGTACCAAAGCTATCCGCCAATTTAATATCAGTTAGTAAATTAATTGAAAATGGTTATAATGTGACATTCAACAGGACTGGCTGTTTGATCCATTATGATGGCAAGCAAGTAGGATCTGCTGTATTACTAAATGGGATGTATAAGTTAATTGTAACAAATTCTGAGTGTGAGGTTTTGCGCAACAGGGAGAATTCAAGGTTCTTGCAAAGGCAAGAAGCCACGAATTCCGCAGTATCTGACATGGATTTGTGGCACACACGACTAGGACATATAAATAGTAGGGACTTACTTAGTATTAGGGATAGGGTGCCTAACTTTTGTCTGTTACAGGATCAGCAGGAAACTAGCGATTGTATTCCATGTTTGGAGGGCAAGCAGTCTTCCAAACCGTTCCCGAAGGGGCCAAGCAAGGTCGTAGACAAGCCCCTAACCCTACTACATTCCGATGTTTGTGGCCCGCTTCCAGTCAGCTTGGGGGGCGCAAAGTACATTCTCACCATAACAGATCACTACTCAAGAAAATCCTTCGGATACTTATTAAAAAGGAAAAGTGAGGTTAGTGAACGTTTTATTGATTTTGTTACTATGGTTGAAAAGCAGATGGGTTTGCCAGTTAAAACAGTGAGAACAGATAATGGGTCTGAATTCGTGAATAGACAACTTTCACAGTTTTTTAGAAAAAAGGGTATTGTGCACCAAACTACTGTACCTTACTGTCCGCAGCAAAACTCTGTAGCAGAGCGGTCACACCGCACTTTGATGAATAAAGTCAGGTGTATGCTGCAGCATTCGGGCCTAGACCGGCGCTTCTGGGGAGAGGCGGTGACGACTGCCATATATCTTAAAAACAGGTCTCCCACAGCAGCCTTGGGCGGTCGGATTCCGGAGGAGATGTGGACTGGGTCGAAGGTAGACCTCAGTCATCTTCGTGTTTTTGGCTGTGTGGCTTATGCTAAGGTACCAGATGTTAGGCGTAGAAAGTTGGATGCAAAAAGTAAGCCATTTGTGTTTGTCGGGTATTCCGAAACCTCAAAAGGGTACAGATTGGCTGACAGTAATGACCCTAGGAAAGTTGTTATATCTAGAGATGTCGAATTCTTAGAGCGAAAGTTTTACAATTTTAAACAAAATGACATTAATAATGTGAATTTTAATTTTGAATTTTTTAATCAATTTAATGTTATTGACAATGATTGTGTGAATGAGAGTAGCACTGAGTGCAGGAAAGAAAGTACTGCAATGGATTCCTGTGTCACTAGCAGGAATGACAGTACTGTTAGTAATATAACTTGTGCGAATGAGAGTAGCACTGTTCAAACTTGCAGGAAAGAGAGTACTGCAGTTGATGCCTGTGCCACTGACAGGAATGATAGTACTGTGATTGATGCCAATGTCACCAACAGGAATGATAGTACTGAAGGTGATTTAACTCGTGTGAAAGAGAGTAGCATGGACGGCACAAGTGACACTAGTAAGGCTAATACATTGGTAGGGAATGATAGTACCACCAATGACGTTGCAAATGAAAGCAACGATTTTAGTTACATCAGAAATGAACATGATTATTCTTTGACATTTTCAGGATCGGGAGATGACAACGACTACTGCACCGTGAGCGAGAGCGATTCTCTCGCTGACTGTCCTGATGATGACGCGGCCTGGTCACCGGGCGCGGGCGTCGCTCCAGGGGAAGCTGAGACGCAGATGCCTGCCCCGTCGCTGACATCTGCGGGACGTCCTGTACGCAGTACTCGGTCTGTCTTACCTAAGAGGTATTGTGATACTGATTTGTCACTAATGGTAAATAATGGTTCTGAACCAACTTCATACAAAGAGGCCATGTCTTGTCATGAGGCTGCCGAGTGGCGGAAGGCCATGCAAGACGAGTACGATTCGTTAATGGTAAATAAAGTATGGAAGTTGGTTGACCGACCGAAAAATACCAATATTGTCAAGTGTAAGTGGGTATATAAAGTGAAGAGTGATGCAGCAGGTAATTTTGTACGCCATAAGGCTCGTTTAGTCGCGAGAGGTTTCACTCAGAAAGAAGGCGTAGATTTTCATGATACTTACAGTCCTGTTGTACGTCATTCCACCATTAGAATATTGTTTAGCTTAGCAAATGAATATGATTTAAATATTGACCATGTTGATGTAACTACTGCTTTCCTAAATGGTAATTTGAATGAAGTGATTTACATGGAGCAGCCAGAGGGCTTTAATTGTAATAATGACAAGGTTTGTTTGTTGCAAAAGAGTTTATACGGACTAAAACAGTCTAGTCGCATGTGGAATGCCCGTATACACAAGGTCTTATGTGACAATGGTTTTATTCAAAGTAAAAGTGAACCATGTGTATACTACATTAAGTCTCAAAATGATTTTATTGTTATTGCACTGTATGTGGATGATTGTTATTTGTTTTATCGCAAGGATAGTCAATGTAAACAAAGACTATTGCAAGTATTGGAATCAGAGTTTGACATTAAAAATCTAGGTCCAGTGCAAAGCTATTTGGGCATTCGTGTCACTAGGGATAGGAAAAACAGAACATTAACTTTAGATCAGTCTGTTTATATAAAAAATATCCTAAAAAGATTTAACATGCAAGACTGTAAACCCGTATCTACTCCACTGGTTCCCAATAACAAATTGTTAAAAGAAAATGAGTGTCTGGAGGATGAACAGTATAAATATAGAGAGTTGATGGGTTCCATCATGTATCTTTCGGTTTGCAGTCGTCCCGACATCTCATTTGCCTGTAGCCAACTAAGTCAGTTTAACAACTGCTTTGGTAAAACACATTGGTTAGCTGCTAAACGTTTGCTGAGGTATCTGGCGGGTACAATTAATTACGGTTTACATTTTGTAAAAAGTAAAGAATTGGTTTTAAGTGCATATACTGATGCCGACTGGGCCAATGATAGTTTTGATAGGAAATCTTATACAGGTTTTGCAATTAAATTAGGGTCTAATGTAATTAATTGGGAATCTAGAAAACAACAGTCAGTAGCCTTAAGCTCGACGGAGTCAGAATATATGGCAATAGCCGATGTATCCAAAGATCTCTGTTTTATTAAGCAACTTTTAACAGAATTAGTACCCAATGTAAAGGTGCCTATCACTGTGTTTAATGACAACCAGTCTTCTCACAAAATTATTGAAAATAAAGATATTAGTCATAAAAGAACAAAACACATTGATGTGCGCTTTCATTTTATTAAAGATTTAGTACAGAAGGGATTTATGTCTATTAAATATTTATGCACAGAGAAAATGTTTGCAGATGTACTAACAAAGGGTTTAAATTCTAGACAGCATAGTGTTTTTAGGCATGATTTATGTGTTAAGCCATGTTAAAGTATTAAGTAATCAATTGTTGCTGTGATAATGTAAAATGATCTTGGATGCTAGATAGAATGTAAACTGCCTGTTAGCTGTAGGCATGTTATCTTTAGTTATAATAGTAGGTATGTTATGGCTATGTGCTATGTATATGACTGTTGTTATGTGGATGTAAATGTAAAGCTGTGTTATAGTTTAACATAAGTTTAATGTGCATAAGGGGAAGTATTGGAATTATAGTGTGTGTATGCACCTTAAAGCTTATATCTAGACAGTAGTCTTGTCTATGCCGTTACTTCTTAATATTGTCTTTGCGCTGCTTGTCACTTCCTCTTTCGCTCTACAACCTAAGCCGCCTGTACTTGTTTTATTGTGTCGTCTAAATTAATATTATTTTAATCTAATGTAATCAGAATGATAGTTAGAGTTTTTAATCTAATTCGACGACCATATTTGCGCTGTATATTTATCTAATATATTGGTGCATATATTGGAGTTCCTGGAGTTTAATTTCTCTTCACCTTCACATCCTCTGCGAGACGGCAACGTTCAACCCACGGAATCCTCTGTGTGCCAGGATGAGCACTAATAGATACCCCTCTGAAACCGCCGCCGCCGCCGCCGCCTAAACCTCTAAATTTAGCGTTTACTCAAGATACCCCTCTGACTCCGCCGCCGCCGCCGCCTAAACCTCTAAATTTAGCGTTTACTCAAGATCCCCCTCTGAAACCGCCGCCGCCGCCGCCTAAACCTCTAAATTTAGCGTTTACTCAAGATACCCCTCTGACTCCGCCGCCGCCAACACCTCTGACTGTTTTCCGCCTACCAGCCGCCTCTAATTTTACTCCTGCGCTCATCGGGGGTTATCATAAAAGAAAACAACGAACTTTAGGGCGTAATAAGCAATATGAATATTAAGATAATCTTATTTAACTAAGAGAGATGATTATATTAATTTAATGGCTCGGTTAGCTGTAAATAGCATAAAACGAGTCTTATGATAATTCGCTCAGCAATACAATACAATACAAATACTCTTTATTGCACACCTCACATAATAAAACAGCACATAAAAAAAACGAAGATACAGGGAGACAGAGGCAGAACAACAGGCGGTCTTATCGCTAAAGAGCGATCTCTTCCAGACAACCTTTGGGTAGTGGAGAAATGAAATATAAAGCTGAAATGTAGGTGGTGCATAAACTATTACAATGAGAAAAAAAAAGATTCCAAAACAACTATTCAATATAAATACACATACTTATAAATACACATACTTAAAAATATATATAAATATACATACATATTATATAATTATATATATCACTGCTACAGAATAGTAAGAATAAAATAGTGTCAGCCATAATAATTAATTAATTTTTTTAAGGGAGAGACAAATAATATTCTTTAAGATGGGATTTAAAAATAGCAATCGATTTTTAGCAGCATTAACAATTATAAATATAGTGTTGTGTGGCATCAAGACTAAGCCGAGCTAAGTAGTAATAACTCGTACATAGATATTTCTATAAACTATAACCGACGATCATATAAATTTATACTATATAATCAACTTGATGATTCTGTAGCCTATTATCACGACTAGCAAAATAAGTCCCGCTATGTAAAAAACGCACACCGTTGAATCGTAAAGTTTGTCCATTTTCAAAAATATATTTTTATTTTCCGTCGCGTACATCTCTTTGAAATATTATTGTGAACACTTTCGCGCGCGATGTTAGCGGCAGCGCGCAAATCGCTGCGCTGGCAGGGTCGCCATATGAGGACGGGTGTTTGGAGATGTATTGAAACAACCGAGTTCTGAATACGACTGCCATTTATTAATAATAAGCATTGGTTATATAGGCTAGATAGTATGAATAAGCATCTTACACTACACTAGCATTAAGAATGATTGATCTAGGTAGTATGAAACATAAGCCGTTCTTACAAACAACTACATAATAAATTGATAATGTTAGGAATACAATGTGATATATGCTTTTATAATTGCTGAGATAGTGTATACATTTCGAGGTAGTCTTACAAACTATATGTTGAGTATTATCTCGTGATTATTTATTTATTTATATTAGGAGAACCAACAGCAGTACAAACAATGTAACAACATGCATATTAACAGCAGAGCCAATTACAGGATCTCACAGATAGCGCTAGAGTGTATATACTGAACTAAAGTGCACACTCGTACACAATTACAAACGTTATTGGAACAAGAATATTAAAATAGAAAAAAGAAAAAACAAGCAATCTAAGCCCACTTTGAACTAATGTTTAACTTGAATAAATTAAATTGTAAGTGACGAATATTAAATTAATGACAATATGGCGTATGCTACAAAGCACTCAGCGAAAATACGCCGCCTCCATGCCTCGCCTCACAGAAGGAATCTTGCAATTAAATATATCTATATCTAACTCGTTGGTTATCTGATTATAGAATGATAAGAAATATACACTCATCATCAGTAATTAGGCATATACTGAAAACATTTTAGTCATATTTAGGACTAATAAAAGAAATAAAGAAAGAGAAAAAACCAACACAACTGGACTACTAAAGTCGAGTCCAGAATTAGGTCCAAATGTTGCCAGACATAACTAACTTGACAGCCGAAAATGTTGCCAGACAGGAAAAAATAAAGAGTGATAAGTTTATGTCGACACAAATGTCGATATAACCTTGTGCCTTCTATAAATCTGATTCTATTTATATTTTATCAACTAATTGTCGTCGAAACTTTCACAATCATACATACTTGCCAAATCTTATTATTATTATTTTGCTTAGTAAAATGATTAGTTTGATTACAATAACAATAATAATGATTAACTAGCTTTTTAAACATCGATATTAACAGCACTAGCCAAACTATGGCAACATTAGCGTACAATGAACTGTCAAGTTAGTTCACCTAATTCTGGACTCGATTTTAGTACTGATACGTGTAGTGATAGACCACCCAAAGCGCCAGCTGATCAGCTGAGCTAAAATAATGATTTTCTATTTTGTAACTTCCGAGAACAGCGCCATTAACCTTGACATTCCAATACTGGATGGAAAATAATAACATTTTCCTTTGTTCACTATTGCGCAATACGCATTCCAATCTTTCCTATAAAAGCAATGTATTTTACCTAATAAATCAGTTCGCCAGTATCGTCTCGAGTTTCGACTTGTCATTTATAAAATTCCCTACGCCGCACACTTCATGGCGACCCTGCCAGACGGGCTGCTCAAGCCAGCCCTGATATAGTCACCTGGTATACTCCGCTGCAAGAATCACCGTATAGTCTCCAGCCAGCTCCACTAAAGCCCAACTAAATTATGGGAGGTCAGTGCACAAAAGAACAAAAAAAAAAAACAATATATAATACGAAAAAAAAACCCACACACACACTAGTAAGAATCCACGAAAACTACAACCACTCATCATCACTGGAGATGTCCACATCCACACCGTTAACGGTGGCTTCGATGGCCGCCGACAGCCACGGCATCTGCCGCCAGCGGACCCACCAATAGCGACCACCAGCTAACAGCGAGGGTCCGGGGCCGGGTGAATGGGACACATAAGTGGGTGACCAATGGGTGCATCGAAATCACCCACGTATTTATTTATTTAAATATATTTACACAGCATTACAGATTAAATCTAATACACTGTGAAACGAAACATCAACTTAAAGGAACAAAAACAATGATACTAAATATCTACGTAGGTACACTAGAAAGCCTATCATTCTTAATCTCACAGAACTTCAGACACTCCCTAAACACAGCCGTCTATCGCCACGCAAGCAGATCACACTCGGGTGCTGACACCAACAGGGCATTCAGCAGTGTCAGGGCGCGGAGGTGCGGTGAGTTCCTGTGCGACACAGTGCGAGCAGGAGGCACTGCTAAAAGCGGGCGCGTACGAGGTCTAAGATCCATTCGTGGGACTCCTGGAACGTGCAACCTCACAAATTGCCTCACTAATTCAAGGCAATCTGACTCTCCACGTAATACACGGCAAACAAAGGAGAGTAGGTTGAAGTTGCGCCTCACTCCCAAAGAGTGGAAAGTCAGAGTTCCAAGTAGAAACTTTGTGCGATAAAGGAATGTATTCAATCACACCCTCGGCAAGCCGTCGAGTAACAAAAAAACCACACCCCATTTCGTACACTAAAAGATTCACAACTATCAAACACCCGATACAAGATACTATCCATCTCTACAACAATTACACCAGGCATCGTTACTCCCTGGACGACAGCTAGGATATAAATTATTACAATATTAAAACTTAAACATCATAAAGTAACAAGAAACGAAAAGACAAGATACATCTGATCCCATACCGCCATCCATATAAGGGACCGCTACCGTATCAGTATCGTCTCGAGTTTCGACTTGTCATTTATAATTCCCTACGCCGCACACTTCATCGATATATATATTTATTTACGTATATCAATTTAAAAACACATATATTTATAATATGTATTTATTATATGTTTAGTTTTTTTATATTTATTTAGTTTTGGTTTTAGCTATAAAGTTTCAGAATTGAAACGTTTTAGTAAACTGTGTAAGTTTGTCTATCTCATTCTCCCACTCTCCACTGAATCCCTCAAAGGTTAGCTGGAAGAGATCCCTCATGGGGATAAGTTCGCCTTTGTACTCTAATCTTATGTGACATGTGTATTGTTTTAACCTGTTATTGTGTACAATAAAGTGCTTACATACATACATACAGAATGTACAGTGGAATCCGGATAAAGCGACAGTCAAGGGACCGGTGATATTAAGTCGCACTAACAGGACGTCGCACAAAACGGACCGATTTACTTTGAAAATGTTTGATAACAAATCTAATGTGTGGTGATTTCGAAGTCGTTAAAAGCGGTCAAATGTTATAAGCGGAATCGTTATAAGCGGATTCTACTGTAATTGAATTTGATATAATATTTAGAAAGAAAGAACAAGAAAGAAAATGGTTTATTAGCGCAAATCACGTAGTTACAAACGAAACTGAATATATTTAAACATAATTGCGCCAAAGGGTCTTCACTCAGCTTGGTGTCACGAAACGAGTCACATGACACGCTCCGTGACGCTGATTTTCAGTGAATCCATTGGATGGATTAGATGGCACTGAAATATTACAATATGGAAACAAAAGATCAGACACCTCTATACAACAACAATCAGAATAGGTATTTCAAATAAAGAGAAAGTATGTGCTGTCCAGGGGCCGATACCGGTATTTAAAAAAAACCCTGAATTAGCCCAATATTTTGGATTATTTTTTGCTCTTTACGTAGGGCTGAATCATGTATTTAGGTAACAACGTTGTATTATTAGATTGTCCCATTAAAAACGAAATAATGAACCGGTAACCGTAATAATACCGGTATTTTTCTATGGAGAAAATACCGGTATCCGATTCCTGGTGCTGTCCATAATTAATATACATCGAGTGTGTGTGTGTGTGTGTGTGTGCGCGCGAGTGCGTGCGTGCGTGCGTACGTGTGTGTGTTGCGTGCGTGCGTGCGTGCAAGTGTGTGTGTGTGCATGTTTGCAAGGTTGCCTATTCAAGTAGTACATTTTTGTTTAGCTATTATATATTTTCTAAGGGACATTTTAAAAGAGTTTGCCCGAGCCCCGTGTGGTTGCCGGGTAAGAATTGCGCCACCCCATCTCTTCCCGTGGGTTTCGTAGGAGGCGAATAAGGGAAAATCGGAGGGTGGGCAGCAGCATCCTTCGATCATTACCACCATCAAACTGCGGTCGCCAACCCGCTTGCCAAGCGTGGCGACTATGGCAAATCCCCCCCAAGGGAAAAATAAAAAACATGCCTTTGGGGGAGGCCTATGTTCAGCAGTGGACGTCTTTCGGCTGAAATGATGATGATGATGATGATGATTTTAAAAGAGTTTACTGTAAAAATTTCTAATATTTCTCTGATGAGATTTGATTGCAACATCCATGGTATATGTAGTCTTCGTTCTTGGTGTACCGCTCCATATCGGGCGTGGGCCGGCGCGGGAACCAGATCCACGCGGTGAAGAGGGGGTAGTGGGGGGTGCACGAGGATCTGCGCGTTGCCGAAGCGCCAGAAGCGCGGGCCGCGGAGGAAGTACGTGTCTACAACAAGTACATGTACAGTCGAACCAACCGATTCACGACCCACTTGGCCTACAAATGGCTTGGAACCGTCAAAACAATAGGGTTTACATGTCTCGCACTATGTAGCACTTAGGTCGTTTTATATATGTAAGTGAAGTTGGTATTATTGTGGTCTTACTTCACTTAAGGGGGTAGATCAACTTTTTTTGTGTTGTTATCTTGATCCGTTGTCCAAGGGACACTAGTAGCGTAGTTTGTTAAAGAAAATGTTGTATTAAGTTCTACTTACATGCTTATTAAATGGACCATTATGGAAATAGCTTATAAGTACCACAAATACTTATGTTTGATAAACTTAAATAGCATAAAACCACGATGGAATGCGAATTTTGTCCCCTGGACAACTAGACGTAACCACGGCAACGAGTGGCACTAAAAAGTTGATTCACCCAAGTATACTGTGCATTGTTTTATGACTTTTATGGTACAATTTGGACCAATTTAATATGTGCTGGAGATTGACAGATAGGAGAAGATAGGTTATGTCGGTATTGTTAAAATTTACGAGATATGTTTTGAAAGTGATAAGTGATAAGTGTGGGTGATTAGTGTAATAGTACATTACTTAACAAGGGCGGTAAAACAAAGAATGTCTCAGATCGCAGGTATTTGACGCCCGAGCCGAAGGCAAGGGCGATAATTATGCGATCTGAGGCTTTCTTAATTACCGCCCGAGGTAAGTACAAAATTTTATGTCACCCCCTGGCCAGGAAGTGCGATTTTCCGCGCGCGGAGCGTGCGGTAATTGCCACTTTATGGCCAGGTGTGACATAAAATATATTAGTTAAGTGTTTAATAGTAAAGGATTGTGAAATAATAGCTTCAAATGTTGTTTCTCTTTACAGGTAAGAATTGTACTTATTTTAGTCGATAAGATTAGTGTAAGTTACGCGGTGATGAATACGCGGCTATTAACAAAAACGTATTTTCTTTACAGAGCAACACAATTCAGTTTTTATTTCACCGTTCCGGTTTTTTTGAGGGAAGTGATTACAACCAACACATATATATTAACAAATTGCGTCAACACGGGTCTGAGATCTATGCAATTTTGACCTTTGTTATCACTGCAATAGATATATTTTAAATAATACAGCTAGGTTTTGAATGTCGAATAAGCTGTCATTTATAATAAAAAACGTAACTTGTTTCATCAAAAAAAAATTCAATTTCAAAAATCAATTGCTTGTCAGATGTCAAGTGGTCAGTCAATGAGACTTCCACCATCCACATTTGCCATTTGGCAGAACAAAGAGCTCGGATTATAGTGCTCAGTGAAGAAGGCTATGGCATTACTGTGAAGAACAGAGATAGTAATAGCATTTCTCTTTTGTGATCAACAGCCCTGGTTATAATATGTATTATAATATGTATTTATTATATGTTTAGTTTTTTTATATTTATTTAGTTTTGGTTTTAGCTATAAAGTTTCAGAATTGAAACGTTTTAGTAAACTGTGTAAGTTTGTCTATCTCATTCTCCCACTCTCCACTGAATCCCTCAAAGGTTAGCTGGAAGAGATCCCTCATGGGGATAAGTTCGCCTTTGTACTCTAATCTTATGTGACATGTGTATTGTTTTAACCTGTTATTGTGTACAATAAAGTGCTTACATACATACATACAGAATGTACAGTGGAATCCGGATAAAGCGACAGTCAAGGGACCGGTGATATTAAGTCGCACTAACAGGACGTCGCACAAAACGGACCGATTTACTTTGAAAATGTTTGATAACAAATCTAATGTGTGGTGATTTCGAAGTCGTTAAAAGCGGTCAAATGTTATAAGCGGAATCGTTATAAGCGGATTCTACTGTAATTGAATTTGATATAATATTTAGAAAGAAAGAACAAGAAAGAAAATGGTTTATTAGCGCAAATCACGTAGTTACAAACGAAACTGAATATATTTAAACATAATTGCGCCAAAGGGTCTTCACTCAGCTTGGTGTCACGAAACGAGTCACATGACACGCTCCGTGACGCTGATTTTCAGTGAATCCATTGGATGGATTAGATGGCACTGAAATATTACAATATGGAAACAAAAGATCAGACACCTCTATACAACAACAATCAGAATAGGTATTTCAAATAAAGAGAAAGTATGTGCTGTCCAGGGGCCGATACCGGTATTTAAAAAAAACCCTGAATTAGCCCAATATTTTGGATTATTTTTTGCTCTTTACGTAGGGCTGAATCATGTATTTAGGTAACAACGTTGTATTATTAGATTGTCCCATTAAAAACGAAATAATGAACCGGTAACCGTAATAATACCGGTATTTTTCTATGGAGAAAATACCGGTATCCGATTCCTGGTGCTGTCCATAATTAATATACATCGAGTGTGTGTGTGTGTGTGTGTGTGCGCGCGAGTGCGTGCGTGCGTGCGTACGTGTGTGTGTTGCGTGCGTGCGTGCGTGCAAGTGTGTGTGTGTGCATGTTTGCAAGGTTGCCTATTCAAGTAGTACATTTTTGTTTAGCTATTATATATTTTCTAAGGGACATTTTAAAAGAGTTTGCCCGAGCCCCGTGTGGTTGCCGGGTAAGAATTGCGCCACCCCATCTCTTCCCGTGGGTTTCGTAGGAGGCGAATAAGGGAAAATCGGAGGGTGGGCAGCAGCATCCTTCGATCATTACCACCATCAAACTGCGGTCGCCAACCCGCTTGCCAAGCGTGGCGACTATGGCAAATCCCCCCCAAGGGAAAAATAAAAAACATGCCTTTGGGGGAGGCCTATGTTCAGCAGTGGACGTCTTTCGGCTGAAATGATGATGATGATGATGATGATTTTAAAAGAGTTTACTGTAAAAATTTCTAATATTTCTCTGATGAGATTTGATTGCAACATCCATGGTATATGTAGTCTTCGTTCTTGGTGTACCGCTCCATATCGGGCGTGGGCCGGCGCGGGAACCAGATCCACGCGGTGAAGAGGGGGTAGTGGGGGGTGCACGAGGATCTGCGCGTTGCCGAAGCGCCAGAAGCGCGGGCCGCGGAGGAAGTACGTGTCTACAACAAGTACATGTACAGTCGAACCAACCGATTCACGACCCACTTGGCCTACAAATGGCTTGGAACCGTCAAAACAATAGGGTTTACATGTCTCCCACTATGTAGCACTTAGGTCGTTTTATATATGTAAGTGAAGTTGGTATTATTGTGGTCTTACTTCACTTAAGGGGGTAGATCAACTTTTTTTGTGTTGTTATCTTGATCCGTTGTCCAAGGGACACTAGTAGCGTAGTTTGTTAAAGAAAATGTTGTATTAAGTTCTACTTACATGCTTATTAAATGGACCATTATGGAAATAGCTTATAAGTACCACAAATACTTATGTTTGATAAACTTAAATAGCATAAAACCACGATGGAATGCGAATTTTGTCCCCTGGACAACTAGACGTAACCACGGCAACGAGTGGCACTAAAAAGTTGATTCACCCAAGTATACTGTGCATTGTTTTATGACTTTTATGGTACAATTTGGACCAATTTAATATGTGCTGGAGATTGACAGATAGGAGAAGATAGGTTATGTCGGTATTGTTAAAATTTACGAGATATGTTTTGAAAGTGATAAGTGATAAGTGTGGGTGATTAGTGTAATAGTACATTACTTAACAAGGGCGGTAAAACAAAGAATGTCTCAGATCGCAGGTATTTGACGCCCGAGCCGAAGGCAAGGGCGATAATTATGCGATCTGAGGCTTTCTTAATTACCGCCCGAGGTAAGTACAAAATTTTATGTCACCCCCTGGCCAGGAAGTGCGATTTTCCGCGCGCGGAGCGTGCGGTAATTGCCACTTTATGGCCAGGTGTGACATAAAATATATTAGTTAAGTGTTTAATAGTAAAGGATTGTGAAATAATAGCTTCAAATGTTGTTTCTCTTTACAGGTAAGAATTGTACTTATTTTATTCGATAAGATTAGTGTAAGTTACGCGGTGATGAATACGCGGCTATTAACAAAAACGTATTTTCTTTACAGAGCAACACAATTCAGTTTTTATTTCACCGTTCCGGTTTTTTTGAGGGAAGTGATTACAACCAACACATATATATTAACAAATTGCGCCAACACGGGTCTGAGATCTATGCAATTTTGACCTTTGTTATCACTGCAATAGATATATTTTAAATAATACAGCTAGGTTTTGAATGTCGAATAAGCTGTCATTTATAATAAAAAACGTAACTTGTTTCATCAAAAAAAAATTCAATTTCAAAAATCAATTGCTTGTCAGATGTCAAGTGGTCAGTCAATGAGACTTCCACCATCCACATTTGCCATTTGGCAGAACAAAGAGCTCGGATTATAGTGCTCAGTGAAGAAGGCTATGGCATTACTGTGAAGAACAGAGATAGTAATAGCATTTCTCTTTTGTGATCAACAGTCCTGGTTATCCAAACTGTTTAAGACAATAGTTAGTAAATGTCAGTGTCTAATAAAATGATAACAAGTCCGTTACCATAGATATGTTCAGGCTAATTTCAACCGACTAGTATTTAGATGATTTAGCAAAATGGCCGTCTGGTGGTGGGTCATGTCATGATTCAATTTTGTCGATCATACAGTCGAACAGCAAATAAATGAAATTGATTGATTGAACTCATAAGTAGTTGGACTCTTTGGTGCCTACTTTGTCGTTTTCACCCGTTGGAAATGTTAGTATGAAAGCTAACATGACGTTAAAGCGACAAGATAAAAAGGTTTTAAGTCCATTGTGAGTTCAACTGTACATATATACATACAGTCAACCATCCAAAGTTTTCGTACAATAATTAGTTTAAGATATTCATCACCTCAGTGGAGCAGACGTCAACATGTTGTGTTCTGTGATGACCACTCAAGACTTTGAGACCACCGCTCACCACCGTCGGTTTAGCCTCCTCCAACGGTGCCACCGCAGGCTCAGGCTCCTCCAACAGCACCGTGGGCTTAGCCTCCGCGAAATGCACCACAGTCATCACCATATAAGATTTCAAGCTTACATGGTCATTTACATTAGAATTACGATTTGAAACGGGATATTTACCATGTATATTCGTATTTTTGAGTTCCCGATATTTCGGCACTGTTGCAAGCGCCATTATCAAAGATTAACTGACGTGCTGCGAGTTTTAGTTGTGGTCTACCCACACACCATAGCGATCTACCCTCTTCCTGGTTCGCTTTTTTCGCACAGTGTCACCGTCACTACCACCAACAGTGCTGAAATATCGGGAACTCAAAAATACGAATAGACATGGTAAATATCACCCGCCCCCCTCCCTACACCGGTAATTGGTCGTGGGTTAAACATGTCTTAGTGAATTCGTTATACATGTAACTTGTCAACACCCACGACACCCTTAACACACACTCCGGTACTCCCGATGCTGTATGTAAGTGTTTTTATTTTTGCTTATTATTATTATTATTTTATTTATTTATTCATCTACGACTTGTTACGAATTATTTTCACTATTGCAGTTATTTTTATTTTACTAATTTATTTTTCTGCAACTGTATGGCGTTCCGTGAGTCGCCGATGGTACTGGCTGAATATCAGCGCTGTAGGTGTCAATGACATTCATATATGGCATTACTGTGAAGAACAGAGATAGAAATAGCATTTCTCTTTTGTGATCAACAGTCATGGTTATCCAAACTGTTTAAGGCCGGGTTTTATAAAGATCCGTCAGATCAAATGTCAGATCAAATTTCAGTAACTCAGTACATTTTTCTGACATAACAGACCGACTCAAGGTCTAACGGATCTTTATAAAACCCAGCCTAAGATAGTAGTCAGTAAATGTTCAGGTTCATATAGAACTCATCGTATTTTTCAGTTGCAGACAGTGGGTGAAAGTAATTGGCAATGAAGACCTAGCCTACGTTCCGATTGAGAAGTTGAATCAATTAAAATTTCTTTGTGGTGACCACTTTCAACCCAAAGATTTTAACCGAAAGAAAAGTCGTCTAAAGAGATGGTTAATATATTTGAAGCAACACAACTTTATACTTTTTTTATTTTATTTAACTCTAGCCCTACCCACTGCGGAATAAGCGCATGGACGTCGTAGTGACCCGTAGGGACCCCAATTGTTAATAAAGGAGCATCCATTATTAATGTGTGGTGTTTTAGGCCACATCTCACGTAATTAATGGACGCCCTCTAACTGAGATTTCTATAAACAGGGAACCCACGACGTCATTAATCATCATTTATCGATATCGATATCGTTAACCGTACTACATCAAAGTTACATCCCTATCGCGCTGTTATGTTGGCATTACCGGTTTCCTTTTTTTTATTTTATTGTGGTACAGAATGTTTGGCCAAACTCTACGTCAATGTCATGCAATGACAATGTCACTGTCATCCAAAACTTAGTTCGAAGTCCCGTCTCATAGAACCTAGTGGTTATATTCTCTTTGCACCTGCATGCAGGTTGAATACGCATGAACTTTCCAAATATAAGATCTTTGTAACCGTATTCAAGCTAATAAATAATTTGTATTGTTGTTCGTAGCTATAGCTAGCTAGCTATAGTAGTTAAACTCGGGTTTATTTTTTTTATTTTTATTTTTTATGTTATAGGGCAGGGACCGATACCGGTATTTTTAAAAATCCCTGCATTAGCCCAATATTTTGGATTATTTTTTGCTCTTTACGTAGGGCTGAATCATGTATTTAGGTAACAACGTCTATTAGATTGTCCCATTAAAAACGAAATAATGAACCGGTGACCGCAATAATACCGGTATTTTTCTATGGAGAAAATACCGGTATCCGATCCCTGGTTGTAGGGGGCAAACGAGCAGACGGATCGCCTGATGGCAAGCAATTACCGTCGCCCATAAACACCTGCAACACCAGAGGAGTCGCAAGTGCGTTGCCGGCCTTTCAGAAGGGAATACGCTCATGGCTGTTCATGCTCCGTTTATACAATACAATACAATACAAATACTCTTTATTGCACACCTCACATAATAAAATAGCACATAAAAAACAAAAATCATAGATACAGGGAGACAGAGGCTGAACAACAGGCGGTCTTATCGCTAAAGAGCGATCTCTTCCAGACAACCTCCGCTCCGTTTATCTTTCGTTTCTTGTTCTAAGATCTATGGCTCACCTGATAGTAGTGTAAGGCTCCCGCAACTGCGCAATAGGGTAAGCCCCCATAAGTATCTGAACAGGCCGCGGCACCAGCGACGGGAAAACCAACCCGGGACAGTCACACAGGCGGACCTGAGAAACACTTCTAGGTTAGAATTGGTCATATTTATTTACTTCGTATCAGTGGCGGCGCGTTAAAAATATTCTTAGGCAAGCCGGAAATAATTTGCCTTTCTTATTCTTCATGAGCCATACTAAAAGAACTGGAATAATAAAAGAAATTATGCAAGCCGGTGGGAATCGAGTTGTATGGACACCCCGCCACTGCTTCGTATGTATGTATAATAATAATATTCTTTATTTAGGTATTCAGTATTCACCCATCAATTTACAAGTTAATTAAAAAGCCTTATGAGTTTTAAAATGTTTTAATTTCAAATTATGCCAAAAGTATTGATAATACCAGTAAAGTTATTAAAGGCTACGATAACTTTATCAAAGTTTTAGATAGTAACATAGCCATTTTTTGGTTTTTTAGTGTGTAGTAAAATTAAAGCGGCAAAAACAAGTTTTTATCTTGAAAATGGTCGATTTGGAGTGATGTTTGAAACAATATTTGTTAATTAAAAATCCAAAAAAATACATTTAATCACAATGACATAAGGTCGCAATAGTCCTGTTCTAGATAGTAACACTGAGAAAATGTCAAGATACGTGTCAATTCAAACAGAAAATGGCGTATATAGATGAGCGTTTTTTAACTGATAAAGACCCTTAAGTTAATTCTTTGCTAATATGTGATAATCCATATTGAAAGGTACCTTATGGCGGCCGGCACTTACGCCTTTATTGCCGCTGTTCCAATACAATAGTGAATAGGTGCAACATAAGCGCCTGCCGCCATAAGGTCCCTTTCCATGTGGATTATCACATATATTATTACCTTCCAGGTGACATTACCGCTTCACAAAGTGGTCCAATATTTAAAGTCAAACTTAAAAAATGGCTTCTCGAGCAGGCGTTCTATGACCATAGAGAGTTATTTTATAGAGTTTAAGATAATGACATGACCTGTATTTTTAATATAAATTGACATGTAATCGGATATTATCAATAAAAATGAATATGAATATGAATATGAATAGTAAAATTATAGGTACAAATAAAAGCACACAGAGCGGTCAGAAACAATACAAAGAAACTTTAAACCAGGTATAGCTGAAGACCAGTTTAGCCTAGTGGTGTGTGATCTGCCTACGAAACGACAGTCCTACGTTCGAATCCCGGTCACGGCATTTATGTGTGATCAGCAGAAATAATTGTTCCCGAGTCTTGAATGTTTTTCCAAGTACCTATTTAAGGGTGGGTTGCACCAAACCGTCTGTAATCGTAAGCGGTGTTCGTTAAAATCTGATTGTATGGAAAGTTTGACAAGTTTCTATGGGATGACAGCTGCCAGCGCCATATTTGACGATAACCGGCCTGTGATCGTATGTTGGTGCAGCCGAGCCTAAGTATCGTTAAAAATACCTGGACATTTATAGGCCGGGCCCAATAAAGCGATAGGAGTGTGCGGTACTCTCCAACCGCGCACTCCTATCGATTTATTGGGCCCGGACTATAAAGCCACAGTCAAAAAAAAAACCTGGACATGCATCTAACACCTTTCTTGCCTTGACTACTTGATGCTTAATATGACCGAAAATATTAAATTACAACCACAATTACTAAAAACTGACTAAAGCTTAAAATAGCCAAATGATTACTAAAAAAAAAGAATGTTAATGTGTTTTTAAATGTTATAAAGGGTCGGTCGAGATTAAGTGTCTCGAGTACAGAAAAATCCTGCGATTCTTTGAGTTTGTAGGACTTGACCGAGAATTGTAGTATGTGGCGATCACAATAGATCAGAAATGGTCGCAGTGATACGAGGGCTGAAAAGCCCGGGAATAGCCACAACACCTAAATAAAATAAAAAAAGGGTCGGCAACGCGCACGTGACTCCTTTGGAGTTGCGGGCGTCTATAGGCTGCGGTGGCCGCTTACCATCAGGTGGACCGTACGCTTGTTTGCCATCGGCATAAAAAAATATATATATAACTGAAAATTAGGTACTAAATTTAAACTAAATTACACTTAAAATGACTAAAATCACCTGTGGCGTGAGGAATATAGTCTGAAAATGCTTCGTATGCCCCGGGGTCCGAGACACAGACACCACTTTTCGTCCCATCACAGCGTTCATGAGCGAAGACTTGCCCACATTAGGCTGCCCCACACAGCCTATAGTTAGGACGCCATTCTTGTACTTCTCGTGATTGTAGAAGGACGTGTCCGCTTCTTGAAGAATTGTTTCGCCTGTTCATTGAAACATATTTTAGTATGCGACGGTAAGGAACGTCGGCCGCGGTCAACTCTTGGATAGGTGACCGCTTTGACGTTACTAACTGAGCGCCCCGCAGCTTTATTAAAAAATAAATAAATATTAGAGGACAATCTTACACAAATCGAACTAGCCCCACAGTAAGCTCAAGAAGGCTTGTGTTATGGGTACTAGACGACGATATATTTAATAGATATAAATACTTAAATACATAGAAAACATCCAAGACTCAGAAACAAATATTCATGCTCATCACACAAATATTTGCCCTGACCGGGATTCGAACCCAGGACCGTCAGCTTCACAGGCAGGTGCACTACCCACTAGGCTAAACCAGTCGTCAGGGCGGTCTTTGGGGTTAAGCCGTTAATCCCGGCCGCTGTCTACGAAAGCAGTTGTTTCTAAAAGTCAAGTAGCCCACTCACGTCTCCCAATAATGTCTAGTTCCACTCTTGGGTTGGAAGGTCAGATTGCAGTCGCTTCCGAAAAGTTTTTTACGCCACGCCACGCTACGCCAAATCTTGGGATTAGGTAGTGTAGAGGTTGTATGCCAAACCTCTACAACGCTGGCTACAGAGCAGGCACGTATCCAGAGGGGGGGATAGTTGGGATTAATCCCCCCCCCAAAAACGTTTTTAGCCATCTGTTTACAGTGATTTTTACATGGTTGTTTCAATGTTTGCCGATTTCGAATTCTCGAAGTATTGCATACCATTTTGCCTTCCGGTTCAAAAGAACCCAGTCTCAAATTACACTATTACACAATACAACTGATTTTCATTTAACACCTATGGTCATATGAACATAAACTCAAAATAGCCCAGTGTCTATTTACCTTAGTCCCAAAATACCCTAAAATGTTAAAACCAAAACGACCTATCTCTATTAAGAACTTATGTCGAAAGCACCTAATGTCATCAAAGCATAAACTCAAAACACAATGTTCCCAAAATACACTAACTACAAAATACGCTACTCTCAAAATACCCTAAATTATTTATTTATTGATTTTCGTTTTGTGCTATTATGATCCATGTGGTATACAACTGATAATAGCCATTATTTAATGTTTCGGTAATTTTCTATCTACCTAAATCACATCGTAGAAATAGATAGATGCGACGGCAGAGTTCTTATATTTTGATTAAAACAAATACATATAAACCTTCAGCATGGTTGACGATATCAGGCCACTTAATAATGAAGTGTCACTTTAGAGATATAATAAAGAAAAAGGCCTTTCTGTCACATTCCATGCTTTTCTTTTGCTTTTCTTGTTTGTCGCAATGGGGAGTAGAAGCAATTTAACGTTTATTAAAAACCAAAAAGGGTATTCTTGCTTGCTTTACGACGGGCATAAATATAATTTTAGTCACATGAATAAAAATGAAACGAATAATTGGAAATGCGTAAATCGTAGTGAATGTTGCTTTGCATCAGTAACGTTGAACAAAAACAAAGATACGGTCGTGAAGGAAAGTGCTCATGTTTGCAAAAGTCACCGCGAACAAAATATCCGAGATATTTTTATATACAACTGTAAAGAAGAAGCGTGTAAGAAGATGACGCCTATTAAGAAGATATTTGAAGATAAGTTAACAGAAATAGAGAACGACGACATAATAATGTGCTCCTATGAAGAGAAAAAAAATTCCTTGTACAGGGCAAGACACAAGTATTTAGGGCAGAAAAACACTGAATTTAATTACTCGTACCTAAAAGATATCAAGGTTCCGAAAATATTGGCTGAATCTTTTTTAACTGTAGAAAATGGAAATGATGACAAAATATTGATTTTTGCCAGTAACATAAAGTAGAGCAAGTAGACGTCGATGTGACATCCTTTTCAATAATAGGTATCGAGAGCTTTTGATTGAGCTGTACGTGGGTGCTATAGACGCAATCACATTTTTAAAACAGGTGATTCATCTGAAATCGGGATTGCGATAAAAGGATACAATAAAAATAACAAAATGTTAAAAACAAAGGCTTAAGGATTATGTTTTAAGAAAAAAATTATTTAAGTTTGGTTTTCGTTAAGAAAAACGTGTTTGTTTATAAATATTTATCTTATTTGACTTTGATTGTTGAAAATATAATTTCATGAATAAGTACACTTTTTGTTTAATTGAACCTTTTTTTTCTGAAAAGGTATAGTCAACCAGAAGCGACGTCTTTCGGCTGATATGATGATGATGATGATGATGATAATAGTCAACCAATTTGATTCCTATGCCACTATAGAACCTTGTCGCTATAGTCACTCAGACGTCGTTTAGTAAACATGTAGAACTTAGTCACTATGACATGGTTCTATAGTGACCTATCTTTGTTTGACAATACTGGGAGGCAATTTTTGAGCCTTTTCGCAAAAAAGATTCAGTGAGAGATTTTTCCAAATTTTTTTAAGGCTCATTTTACTTAGAAAAGAAAAAGACTCAAAAGTTGATCCCTTACTCGTGTACGCGTAAATTCGTACCAGAAGCCGACATAGAATTAGGACCTGAACTATTTAGAGTATTTTGAGAGTAGTGTATTTGGCCAATGGTGTATTTCAGGATTAGTGTATTATGGGAATAGTTTGTTTTGAGCTTCAGCGTTTATGACTTTAGGTAATCTTGGTAATAGTTATAATATAGACAAAGTCGTTTTGGTTTTAGGGTATTTTGGGACTAAGGTAAACAGACACTGGGCTATTTTGAGTTTATGTTCATATGACCATAGGTGTTAAATGAAAATCAGTTGTATTGTGTAATAGTGTAATTTGAGACTGGGTTCTTTTGAACCGGAAGGAGACATAAGCGTATCTCATTCACGGGGGGCGTGGCTGATCGAATCGAGGCAGCCCATTAAAGTCATGCTCATCAATAGAAATGCTGCTCTCTCTCAACAGAGCGTCACTACGAATAATCGTAGGCATTATCATTGGACATTGCCCACTCAACAAACATTTATATGCAGGGGATGCCTGTCGGCCGATGAAACAGCCCCCCACGTCGTCCCGGAATGCGAAGGTGTAGCTGCACAACGGACTCAAATCCTCAACGCACCGAGGTCACTCCGCGAAGCCTGTGGTGACACCGGGAAGATCCTGCGCTTCTGGTGAGTTAGGCTGGCTAGATCCCTAGCTGGCATTCGCCCACGCACAACGGTCCGACCTACACGGACTAAGTGGGGAAAAAGGAGTCCATAACCATAACCATATAGCGTATAGAAATGTTCAATGTTAACTGTACTGGGATAATCCGTGACTCACCAACTTCAGCTTGATCGTCATAGTCGAATTCAACATTGGTTTCATCCTTAATCTTCTTCTCCCAGGAGCTGAGGTCCACATTGGAGCCCACAGTCTCCTTGCAAGCCTCCAGGAGTTTCGTGGCGCCTTCAGCGCACATGCGTTGGCGGCCGCGTCGGCGTCGGACTTGCAGACCTGAGCGGAGACAGATAAAGGTTAAAATCGTCTAAATCAAAACATTTATTCTGCAAATAGGCCTCAAGGGCACTTTTACAAGTCAAAATCTATCTATATCAAATAAAAATAATACAATAATCAAAGTATCGTTAATTAAATGTAGTGTTACATGTCAAAAATAAGACTAAAAACTAATAACAATCGAGATTTGTTAGAGATGTATACATCGGTCTCTAAGCGTCAAGGTAAAAGATAATAAGGTAGTACACTAATCATAATCATCATCATCATATCAGCCGAAAGGCGTCCACTGCTGGATATAGGCCTCCGCCAAAGACTACCATAATGACCGGTCCTGCGCCACCCGCAACACAACTTTATTTTAAATGTTTTTAAGCGGGGCTCCCATACAGCCCCTGCACTCCGAACTTAGAAATCTGAACTTGGTATCGTGCCGTCCCTTCCACTCTCATGTAATAGACTGTATGAGTGAAAGGGACGGCACGACATGAAGTTCGGATTTCGAAGTTCGCCATTTGTTTTCCAATTCAGTTTTCCGAATTCGTAACATTATATTTTACTATGTTTTGGCGTACATGTTTTAAAGTTTTTCAACGGACCTTGATTTAAATTTGTCTGACAAACAATATTATCGTGATTCGGATAATTATTCGAGCGTTTCAACCGGGTCATTTCCGTGGTCAATATTTTGTCGAAGTGGATAAAAAATTTTAGTGACGTTTTCGGTTAGAAGTACGGGACCGCAACTAACTCATAAGTGCCCCCAAAATCTATAGCCATTCCTCAAAAAGGTGTCGAAGGAACTGACTCGGTTAAAACACTAAAATAATTATCCGAATCATGTTAATATTGTTTGTTGGACAAATTTAAATCAAGGTCCGTTGAAAATCTTTAAAACATATACGCCAAAACATAGTAAAATATAATGTTATGAATTCTGAAACCTGAATTGAAAAACAAATGGCCGCCATTTTGAACTTTTATATTAACGATCCGACTTATAAGTGTCGAAAGCTTGCGTCTGTAATAGTTCTCCCAAAGTATGTAACTTTAACTGAATGTGTGTATGTAATATGAAATTCAACATACCAGCCTTGTCACTAGTCGCCCCATTCAAGTTGTAGCCAGGACAAGAAGTGAAATACACCACTTTGAGCCCCGGACAGGTATCCATCAGGTATTTCTTCCAGGCAACCACCACGCTCGCCGGCACTAAGTCCACCTTGTTCAGGACTAAGATCATATCCTTTTGTTGTTGCATCACGTGCTTGTATAAAGATGGGGGGAACATCATACCCTGTGGAAAAGAGATGGTTTTACTAATAGAACCCACGACTTTGGCTAACTAGCATACGGCCTGCCCGGTAGGAAGCAGACACCGTAGCTAATGAATGCTTCATTTACAGGTCATTCTCCAGATTTATGTATATCTAAAGTCCGTCAAACTATAGGATTTATTAATAAAAATTGACTGAGTATATATATATATATCAATACATTTTGATGACAGACATATTTGAGAATGACCGTTATTTGAAGATCCACTGTGTCAACAGTCAGAGATCTTCCAGCACAGCGCATTCTTGAGAGCTCTGGCGAACTAACTCACCACCAGAACATACCTACAGAGCAAGTAATTTTATGGTAAAGTTAGCTGTGCTGCTCTTCATATACAGATGACTCTCTGTCTAACAAACCTGACAACACAGCTAGAAAATTTAAATCAAAGCATCTCACGCGCTCGCCGCACCCTTTGGTTGCTAGCGCGATCGGCTGTGTCGACACCTCGGAGGTGACCGCCAAGTTTAGGCGAAGCAGCGAGCTACAAGCCAAACTGTTTCACTCACCGCGAATCTGACGTCAACAATTAGCAGCAATATGTCACACATCTCCAGTACTCTCCACAGCTGTCGCCACGTTTCAAGATTCAGCTCGAAATAGGACATCTGCTTCCAGTAGTCTGTGGCTTGCAGGGTGTTTATGTATTCCTGGAATAATTGATCCGCCTTGAAGTCTATTTTCATCATTTAAATTCTAACATCAGATCCATAATTGGAGACTTCTCTGCCGCTCAAATATCGATATTGCACGAAAGCGGATGCGTAAACATAAAAATTCAAAATGGCGGCCTTATTTTTAGATTCCAGTTAAGTTGCCAAGCAGATAGTATAACCAAATTGCAATCTTACAGTGAAATACTTATGTTCCTGAGCATCCAATTGTGCGGGAGACATGCTGAAGTCCCACGGGGGGCGCTTTGGGAACGCGAGGTCCTCTGGGAAGTAAACGTGAGGGTCTACCTCCAGTTCTGTCTCCGGGACGGGGTTTAGGGCTTTCCTGGGGACAAAGTTTTTTTTTTACAAAGAGGACTTTATTACTTAACAAAATTTTGATGTTTTCATATGTGCTAAAATCGAATGAATGATAAAAGGCTCCTTTGCCAATGTGATAAACAAACTAAGGACACACAAAATACATGATATACAGACTTCTCTATCGCCGTAAGGCCCAATCAATTTATAGGTCAAATGTAATACGACACAATGTCATAAAAAAAGCTTAAAATCTCATTACCAATATTTGAGAAATTAGGCTGAGGCTGAATTTTTTGGGCCTTACGGGGCTTTAGTGAAATCCGCAGCAGGCTTATTTAAAGATACACAATATTATATACACATACGTCAGTCATTCAACAACCACCTTAGTCTAGTTGATAGTGGCCCTGCCTACGAAGCTGGAGGTCCCGGTTTCGAATCCCGGTCAGGGCATTTATTTGTGTGATAAACACGAATATTTGTTCCTGAGTCTTGGATGTTTCCTATGTATTTAAGTATCTGTTTATCTATATAAGTATGTATATCGTCGCATAGTACCCATAGTACAAGCTTTGCTTAGTTTGGGACTAGGTCGATTAGTATAAGCTTGTTCACAAATATTTATTATTTACTCCCAAATTCACAAAACACACTTGTACAATAAAAGCTTGTCAACACTTACAAAGCATATTCCTTCTTCATCTTAAGCTCCGCTTCAGTCTCTCGGTAAAACTTGAGAGCATATCTGTTCTTATCACGGCCAGTGTTGCCTCTCGACGGCTGGTAGTTGACCGAGAATACATCTTGTCCTTGGTCGGTTGACGAACCTGATGGGAAATGCAAATACGTGTAAATATTAGGGATGGGCCGACTATGGATTTTGCTGACTAGCCGACTAATCGTCGCTGAGGTGGCTGATTAGTCGGCGACTAATCGACTATAAATATGGCCCAATAGTCGGCTTTCCCGACTAGTGGGCGAATAGTCGGTACATCACTAGTCAAAAAAAAAACGTCTACGATCAATTAAGAGATATACTTGGAGAAAAGAATATAAATATGAAACTTGGAGTAAGTATTGGTAGCTCACAGCCCCATGCTAAAATGTATCTAATAGAAGAAAAATCACAACAGATTCATTATGAATTGCTATGTATCTAGCGGTAAATCTCATTAGATACACAGTGGATCTACTGAATGGATTTGAAGGGAAGGCTCGGTAAAAATGCAGATTCATAATTATTGCAGTACAGCTACAAAGCTAGTAACATTGTATGTTGGAAAACCACTTTAATAAGATATAAGTTAGGTTTAATCCGTGAATATGTTGTGAGTACAGCTGTTAGAATATAGAACATAGTAACCGTCACATATTAGAAATGTCGTTACCTACAGCTGTTATGCAGCCAGTATAGGACATTTAGTTACCTATATGCAGGTTTTAACAGTAAATACCATTTTAATATACAACTAGCGATCCGCCCCGGCTTCGCACGGGTGCAATGCTGATGCATGTATTATACATATAAACCTTCCCCTTGAGTCACTCTATCTATTAAAAAAACCCGCATCAAAGTCCGTTGCGTAGTTTTAAAGATTTAAGTATACATAGGGATATAGGGACAGAGAAAGCGACTTTGTTTTATACTATGTAATGAAGTCTAAGGAAATCAATGATCACTCTGTTACTTGATAAATAGACACTTAACATAGTTATAAATGTGACAAACTGTTGTAAGTGATAGATGGACAGATATTCAAGTTTTCCAATCCTAATGAGTATTAAAAAAAAACAATTCTAAACAGAGGCATCAGAAGCTTACAAATTTGAGTAGAATGACCTCTCTTATAGTATAGAAATTCTATATCCTTGGTGAAAGATGTAGGTTACATTTCGTCCCAGATATCAATTTCAACTTGTACAGAATGAAGTGGAAACTCAGGAGGTTTGGTGTTTTGTTAATTATTCTTGCACGCAAACAGTACTGAAGAGTTTTTGACGAAAACTTTTAGATATATAGTTTATTCATAAGAATATACGCTATGAGTATACGCGCACGATGAAATCCACTTACTTGAAAGTAAAAGAGTTTTATTCTGCTTTTTAAACTGCAGCTGTTGCTTCTTCGCTTTGCCGCTGAAAGGCGCTTTTCGCCCCCGCTGTGGCATCTCGAAGTTTCTACTGAAAATAGCAAATTAGCTTATTAGAAATACCCGTGTGTCTGCTATTTGCGTGTCTGCTGGACGGCTAATGTACACTTGTAGAGTTAGCATGCGAAATATAAGTATAAAATGTATACTAATTATGGTAATGGACCGCGTGGGAATTAGATAAAAGCAATCGCTAATAAAGCTTTATGGTTCATATACGATTTAATTTGAAGTGTGAATAATTAGTAATAGACGTGTACTCACTTTTAACTCCAGATTCTTGTAGTACTTAAATTGTTTTGTTTACGACTGCACCAATCGGCAATTTCAATGCAATTGCATGCAATTCTCGAAATGCGGCACAAGTGGAATGTCAAACAAAAGTGCACAGAGTACTTTTCTATAGTGAGATGAGGGAGCTAGACAAAACAACTGTCAATTTTTTCAAAATATTTATTTGAGTTACATTTTTAAACGCTCACTGATGCGGTTAAAAGGGAAATCAACGGTTTATGCGCCTGACGAAACATCATATGCTTGTCAACTTTGTATAAAGTCTTTTATAGAGCCAATTTCTGTAAGTCTTTGCTTAACAATTGAAACAGCCATTTTTTTTCACCAATGAAGCTAATCAGTTGAAAAAAATTAATTCCAATGATTTATGAGTTTATGTAGTAGCATACAAATTACATAAAAAAACATATTTATGTTCAGTATCTACATAAAATAAAAAATAAATCATTTTATAATTGAAACGAAGATACTCGTTGTATTGTGCCCATAAAACACCTACATTTCTAACCTATTTCGTGGCGCTACACAACTGCAAAATTTAGCTTTGCGTAAATAAATAAAATAGTGTATTATAACAAATAAAACCAGTAATTTTCTGAACAAGATCATCAAAATGCTTCCATTATCGTTATTGCGGACCGCTCAAAATCACCCAATGCTCGTAGAATTGAAAAATGGCGAAACATACAACGGGCATCTGGTTTCTTGCGATAACTGGATGAATATCAACTTGAGAGAAGTAATCTGCACATCACGAGACGGCGACAAGTTCTGGCGCATGCCCGAGTGTTATATCCGAGGATCTACGATCAAATACCTTCGTATTCCTGATGAAGTAATAGACATGGTGAAAGAGGAAACACAGGTAAATTTTCACATTTTCGTTTAGGTTTTACGCCTTTATAGCGGTAACAATAAAGCTGACATGAGCTTGTGTGTATTGGGATGCTGGTATGGTAATTTGAGCTCAATAAGCTATACTGACGAAATTAAGTTAACAAATAAAACTAACAGACTCACTCCTCACTCGACTTCATTCTTATACAAAAATGGAGTTGGGCTGGCTACATGGCTAGAACCACCGACAAGCGATGGACCAAAGAAGCCACTAAATGGCGAGGACCACAAGGGAAAAAGCAAGTGGGGAAACAAGATTATCTGATGACATTACATCAGGATCAAATAGGACTAACAGCGTAAAAGACCGAGACAAATGGAAAGACATGCAGGTGGCCTATACCCATCAGGGGTCTTTATTTAATATCAAATAATATGTACTTACTCAATTTTTTTTATACTTAAACATTTGAAATGTTAAGGACCAAATAAATAAATAAGCTATACTGACGACCATTAACCTTTAACAATCTGAATATCAGACATTTATTTACAAATAAAACAAATACGAAAACAACAAATTCAAAACACAACATCATTCCTGGTGCGAAGGTGCCCAAATCACTTGCAGCATTACCGTGTTGGACTGCAATGGACAACCTTTGCATCAAGAATGCCCCTGTCCCGCATACGTCTCCCTACCTCACATAATAATCTGGAAACAAAACCAGACTATCAGTCACAAACTAAGAATGGTTCCCAATGGACTGCTCTGTATGCCTCAAATGTGTGCAAACAAGGACACTACTTGTGTATGAAAACAATAAAGTGTTCATTCATAATTTTGTATACATCTATGAATATGTGTTAGTTATTAGAGGTGTGCTGAACATTCGTTATTATTCGGTAATCAGCATATATGCATAGCTGGGCACCAAATAGTTAACATTGTTTATTAACCATTAAAAAAAAATTAACTTCGTTCACCAAACTGAACTAATTTCAAACCACTTTTCTTGGTTGTGTAATTATCCCCCATTATTTTCAATCACACCTTTCCCAGGTGAAGTCCCGAGGCCGCAGCGAAGTCTCGAAAGGCCGGGGCGGCGGCAACATGCGCGCAGGGCGTGGAGCGGCCCGGGGAGCGTTCGGCGCGCGACGCCCGGCGCCGCCGCTCGCGCGGCAGCCCAACCAGGCGCCCCGGCCCATGAAGAAGAAGTAGACACGAACCCAGGCCGTCAAACCATGGTCTAAAGAATACAAATACTCCGGGTCGTGACATAAGCTTACGTCACTGTCGAGGTGCCACTTTATACCAGGGACTGATACCGGTATTTTTAAAAAACCCTGAATTAGCCCAATATTTTGGAGTATTTTTGGCTCTTTAAGTAGGGCTGAATCATGTATTTAGGTAACAACATCGTATTATTAGATTGTCCCATTGAAAACGAAATAATGAACCGGTCACCGTAATAATACCGGTATTTTTCTATAGAGAAAATACCGGTATCCGATCCCTGCTTTATACTAACAAAACAAATAATGAAGAAAACATTTTCTGACGTCATCTAATCATCTAAGCAAACATAAGTTTTTTTTTATACAACGCCGGTGGCAAACAAGCTGACGGTCCACCTGATGGCAAGCGGCCACCGTAGCCTATAGACGCCCGCAACTACAAAGGAGTCACGCGTTGCCGACTCTTTATAAAATTTGAGGATGCACTGTGTTGACAAGCGAAGGGACAAATTTAGGTCCCTCGCTCTCAACACAGTGCATCCTCGGGAGCTCAGGCAACCTTGCTCACCTCCAGAAACACAACATGACAACACTACATTCTTGTATATTAGATATAAACACGTATTGTTCAATGTAAACACGAATGAACGTGTAAGGGTCATACACGGATTTAGGTTCGCGTCTTTCCAAAAGTTAAGGGCTACAAAGCTTGTCTCAAAATCCCTGTAATAAAAACATAGCTAACATGCACATAAGCCGTTAACTATTGACCACAGGAGGGACGACTTGTTTTTTCAACTAAGGGTGGGTTGCACCAAACCGTCTGTAATCGTAAGCGGTGTTCGTTAAAATCTGATTGTATGGAAAGTTTGACAAGTTTCTATGGGATGACAGCTGCAGGCGCCATATTTGACAACATCCCTACTCCGCAATATGGCGCGTGGTTATATTTCAGATGGTCTACCGCGAACCACAAACGAAGTTTTCCCTCTCTATCTCACTTATATGCAAACTTGCAAGTGCAACAGAGAGGGAAAACTTCGTTTGCTGTTCGCGGTAGCGCCCCAGAGGGTCTACTCTAAACGTCGAAATCCGAACTTCGTATCGCGCCGTCCCTTTCACTCATATAGTGTATAACACGAGAGTAAAAGGGACGGCATGATACGAAGTTCGGAGTAGGCCATCTGGTCGAGCATTAACCGGTTACTAAATAGAAATGTGACGTCATTTGACAAATGTAGTGTGTTACTTTAATTTAAACGTAAATATAAGATTTTTGCTTATAACCGTTGTTTTATTTATTTATGCAGTACCGTAAACCGGGGTTACTTTCAAATTCGGGGGCGACTTTTAAAATCAAGTTTTTAAGCTGTATTTCTAGTTTTTATTTGGTTAAACTGGGTTGGTGTTATCCCTGGATATATTTCTTAACTATTTACTGAACTGAATCAAACGAAATACTTAGTGACGATTATATTAGTGTTCTTAATCTATCAAAGTGGCCCCGTTTTTTCCTTAAGTCATCCCAGTTTACGGTACATGATTTTTTATATATTTATTTTCTTTATTGGGGAAAAAAACAGATACAGGCCGATGTAATAAATAGGACAAATCAGTATAGATGAAGTATGTACAGTCTGTATCCTAAGACAATTCCCACTAGGATTTCACACATATTAGTTAAGATGACATTGTAAAACAAGTAAGTACTACTACAACTAGTCAATAAAATATGCTATGTGGTGCCTAGAAATGTTTACCGGCGGGGGTCGCGCGCCTACCGGCAGTTCGCGACGGCCCCGTGCCGTACCAACGCTGGCGCGCGCGCGCCTCTCCGTCGGCTTCTCGCTGCATACAATGAATATTTCACCCATATCGACATATTTCACTTATCTTCCACTAAATATAAACATGCCATCTTAAAAGCCTTAAATTAACCCATAATTAATCATTTTTTCCTTTTTTTTGTTATTTTCTTAAAATTAATTGTTAGCCGTACGTTACAACGCTTCGTAGTGTGTTCACCACTCACAGTTAAACTACATTTATTTTCTGTAGACTAATTGTTTAGTGTTTTCCCTGTTTTCCTTTCATATATTATGCATTTAAACTTAAAAATAGTCTCACTATGGCAACCCTAAATGTTAAAGTAATCTGTGGATAATGCTGTTGACCTTTCACATTGTAACACGGAATCTATTGTAACTCTCGATGTAAACTTAAGTGTATGGTTGTTTGTTATCCCTAAAATAAATAAAATAAAATAAAATAAAATAAAATAAGTAATCCTTAATTAAATCTTGACAATATAAGATATACACTATTAACACACAGTACAGGAAATTACGTCTTACAGGAGGAGCAATAAAAACCACTACCAAAGATAATTATAAATTATATGAGCTGATTAACTTTGCGCTAAATACTATAACTTGTACAGTCGAACCCATATGTAGTTGGACCCTTTGGTACTTTGTCGTTTTTACCCGTTGGAAATTGTAGTACTTATGTCAGTAAGATGACGTTAAAGCGACAAAGTACATAGATATTTAGCCCCTTATTAGTTCGACTGTACCATACGTTATGAAATTGACTGATAGTCAAATCAGCAACTGCGTCGATTAGTTTTTAGGGTTCCCTACCAAACGAGCGTCAGCGAGTTTCATAATAGGATCACACGAGTGTTTTAAGGCCTAATTATGTACAGTTGTATACACTACTTTATCTACATCCATACATTAAATCCTCTTTCATGTGTTGAGGCACCATTGCGTTGAAAGTGCAGGAGTTCGAGTTCGTGAGCTCGTTGAAGTCTTTTTGAGCACGAGCCTGTATCGTAATGGATGGAGATGGCCATAACGATACCGTTTTTGATGCTGTTATGGCCATCTCCGCCCCGGACCGGAGCGATATTGTAAAGCTGGTCCTTACCTACACTTTTTGAGCGCATAATTACTGTATGGGTGTAGATAAAAGGGTAATTTAGGTGCACATAAATAAAAGTATTAAATTGATAAAAAATATTTTATTATCAATATTTACATTAAACGTTACTACTATTTAATCACATTAATTTAAAATTACATAATACGTTAAGGTACTTAAGTATATAATTCAGTCCATATACGACATCGTAATTATCAAATTATAGTTATCACGGAAATTATAAACACAGTATACAAATCTGATTCTTAATGTATGATCAGGTAAATTTAAATTACTTTAAGCATAACACTGATATGTTCTTATTACACGGGATGCGCACGGAGCGCTAGTGGTCCAGCGGCGCCCGCGTACCGCGTGCGGTATGCGAGCTTAAGCAACGTCGGCCCAGGTCAGTATTAGGATCCTATCATAAAAATACCTATCTCCAAAACAAGGACCATATACAATAGGACCGACAATCTTATACAAAAAAACGTAACTCTGAAATAGCTCAAAATTCGGTATTAAAACTAGATGGCGCTGCTTCGTAGCCTGGAAGTCGCAAAAATGTTATTTTCACCAATGTTTTCTCCTGTTTTTTTTTTTGTTTTTTAAGAACAAACGTCTAAGTGCTTTATTTTAATACCATTATATACCTTCTATACACAATTTTGTATATGGTCCTTGCTCCAAAACTAACGATTTTTGCGATATCTCTCCGTTAACATTGTTTTTCTTTTCATTGGTTTTTAGGAGTTCGATTTAAGAGCGCTTTAATAAAATGTAACAGGTCCACTAGCGCCACTCGTTAAATAATTGTAACTATTTAAATTTAACGATATATAACTAAAAAAGGGGGCCGCTACGTACTGTAGTTGTACTGAAGTACTTTTGAATCCATCAAACTAATTATTACGTTGCTGGATTCGTCAATCTATGCATCCAAAGTTAAAACGGCCGTTTTAATTTTGAGCTCATAGAGAGACGAGTCTAGCAACGTAAAAACTAGTTTGATGGATTCAAAAAGTACTTAAGAGGCCTTATAATATTAAAATGATTTGATTTCAAATTACGACAAAAGTATTATCAATAACAATAAAGTGATTAACGAATACGGATTTTATTAAAATTTTAGATAGGAACATAACCATTTTTTGATTTTATTATGTGTATTAGAATTTAAGAGGAAAAATACAGTTTTTAGCTCGAAAAATGTAGATTCGGAGTGATGTTTGAAACGATATTTCTTAATAAAAAATTAAAAAAATACATTTAAAAATGATGACATTAGGCCGAAATAGTCCCGTTCTAGATGGTAACATTGAGAAAATGTCAAAATACGTATCAATTCAATCGGAAAATCGCCTAAATAGACGACCGTTTTTATCTGATAAGGACTCTTAAGTACAAACTACAGTACGTAGCTGCCCCCTTTTTTAGTTAGATATCGTTAAATTTAAATAATTACAATTATTTACGAGTGGCGCTAGTGGACCTGTTACATTTTATTAAAGCGCTCTTAAACCTGGAAACGTTATTTTTTTTAATTCAAAATTTGGGTTAATTTTTTTAACTGTTATTTTTGCAGGTTAGATGTAATTAAGTAAAGATAATTACCTAATTAAAAACACTGCACTATTTTAAGAAATATGACGGTATTTTACCGACCCCGTATTCTTTGTCCACGACTGTATGTTTGTAATTGAAACTCTATTACATTAATTTTAAAGTAGACTATCCAATGGAATAAGAGCATATGTCTGTGTGAAACTCAAAGTAGTAATACTGTATGTGTGGGTCATTGTCAGATTTAGGTTCGCGTCTTTCCGATGGACATATCAAAAGTTAAGGGCCACAAAGCTTAATTTTGGATTGGTGTAGTAACCCGCATGAACGGTGTTTCCGTAACTATAAATCCATGTAATAAAAACATAACTTTCATGCACATAAGCCGTTAACTATTGACCACCGGGTGGACGACTTGTTTTTACAACTGACAATGACCTGTGTGTTTTTTTTTTAATACCACGTCGGTGGCAAACAAGCGCACGGCCCGCCTGATGGTAAGCGGTCACCGTAGCCTGTGGACGCTTGCAACTCCTCGGGTGTCACATGCGCGTTGCCGACCCTTTAAAGTCACGTGTTCAGGCGGGCCCGGGCAGCTGCAGCGGCATAACTTCCACTTCTAACTTCTTTCCCTTCTTAGACTTCTTCGGTTGGACTTTCATCTGTAAACATTAAAAATGTGTTCATCATAGCAGCCACAGAAGTCCGGTCTGTCCATGCTTGCAAGGACATAGTGACTACGTTAATACTAGTGTCTTTTATAGGGGATTGACGAGACATCATCCTGTTGTGGATTCGTTTTTATTATCCACTTGACTCTTAGAGACCATAAGGGTCAATCAACTTTTTCTTGTTGTTATTCTGTCCCGTCAGCGAGGAGACAACAGTAAGAGTTTCTTACAAAAATGTTTATAATATAGACTTCAAGCATGGTCAAGAGATGACCCCATGTTGAAATGGATTTATACTCATCGCTAAAACTCATGTTTGGTAGATTTAAACCCTATAAAATCACAGTTTTAAAGAGTGACTCAGGAGACGTAACCATGGTAACGATCAACAAAAAATAGTTGATCCACCAATATACATCTCTAACAATATTATATTAATCTTAATTTTGACGCTCTCAGACCATGTACATCTCTAAGGACGTTAGAATAATAACTATTAATTATATTTGGACGCTCAGCGACCATGTACATCTCTGGGATATTATATGAATTCATTATACTCTTTGTTTAATCAGACTGAGACCTTATACATCTCTAACTTTACTGATGTTGTAATATTCGTTATAGATAACTTTGCATGTTTATTTTGACTGTATGACATTAATTTTGTTATATTTGTAATATCGAAATTATTATCGTTTCTTGAACTGTAAACTAATATTCTGAATGTATTATTATAGTCAGACTTTCTTATATTGTAAATTAATATTTTGACATGTAAAAGTGCCCTTGTGGCCTATTTGCAGAAAAAATATATGATTTTGATTTTCAGCTTTTCAGCCGAAAGACAAGACTGCCGCAATGAAAATGCATTGTAAGAAGGTAATAAATAAATAAATAATATTTTTGGACAATCTCACACAAATCAACCTAGTCCCAAACTAAGCAAAGCTTGAACTATGGGTACCAAGTAACGATACACATACTTATATAGATAAATAGATACTTAAATATATAGAAAACATCCAAGACTCAAGAAGAAATATCTGTGTTCATCACAAATACATGCCCTGACCGGGATTCGAACCCGGGACCTCCAGCTTCGAAGGCGGGGTCACTACCAACAAGGCTAAAGCGGTCGTCACCACCACCAATAAACCACTTTCAGTGTTTAGCAGTAACAATAGTTTACTACGACATAATCGCATATTGCTTGTATCAGCGCAACCTTGTGTATATATTACTAATATGTAGGTAAATATAAAATAAAACAAGAGATTGTAAAACGAGCGACAACAGTGACATATAAACCGTACGCGGTTTTCGCTCGATGTTAGCATAAATGTATTAGTATTTAAGTATTTTGGATAAATAAATAAATTAAATATATAGCTACAGTAAAGTCCACCGTTAGGCGAATTGTTAGAATAGAATACAATTATTTATTTCTGTGAATATGGTACAGCCGCCATCAAATATATCTGTACTCTTCAGAGTGCTTAAAAATATCTGAACATGAACTCTGACGCCTTGACAATACAGGCGTGTCCAGATATTTGTGAGCACCTTGTTCACTCCGATATATCTGATGGCAACTGTACAATTGTTTTTATTAGAACCAGTTGTGTTCCACATTTGTTTCATATAATGCCGCTCCACACTGATAAGGGGTCTCGTGTGAGGGACTATGTGGTACCTCCGGTATATCAGCTCACCTTGTAGTGTACCTCTCGTATATGGCGGTACAAACTAGAGTACCACCCGAAGCCCGCTCCAGACTGACCGCACTGGTAAGGAAGGAGTCTCTCGTGTGGGACTATGTGGTGCCTCCGGTATATCAGCTCACCTTGTAGTGTACCTCTCGTATATGGCGATACAAACTAGAGTACCACCCGAAAGCCGCTCCGCACTGACCGCACTGGTAAGAGGGTTCTCGTGTGTTTGACTATGCGGTACCTCCGGTATATCAGCTCACCTTGTAGTGTACCTCTCGTATATGGCGGTACAAACTAGAGTACCACCCGAAGGCCGCTCCACACTGACCGCACTGGTAAGGGGTCTCTTGTGTGGGACTATATGGTACCTCCGGTATATCAGCTCACCTTGTAGTGTACCTCTCGTATATGGCGATACAAACTAGAGTACCACCCGACGCCCGCTCCGCACTGACCGCACTGGTAAGGGGTCTCTTGTGTGGGACTATATGGTACCTCCGGTATATCAGCTCACCTTGTAGTGTACCTCTCGTATATGGCGGTACAAACTAGAGTACCACCCGAAGGCCGCTCCACACTGACCGCACTGGTAAGGGGTCTCTTGTGTGGGACTATATGGTACCTCCGGTATATCAGCTCACCTTGTAGTGTACCTCTCGTATATGGCGGTACAAACTAGAGTACCACCCGAAGGCCGCTCCACACTGACCGCACTGGTAAGGGGTCTCTTGTGTGGGACTATATGGTACCTCCGGTATATCAGCTCACCTTGTAGTGTACCTCTCGTATATGGCGGTACAAACTAGAGTACCACCCGAAGGCCGCTCCACACTGACCGCACTGGTAAGGGGTCTCTTGTGTGGGACTATATGGTACCTCCGGTATATCAGCTCACCTTGTAGTGTACCTCTCGTATATGGCGGTACAAACTAGAGTACCACCCGAAGGCCGCTCCACACTGACCGCACTGGTAAGGGGTCTCTTGTGTGGGACTATATGGTACCTCCGGTATATCAGCTCACCTTGTAGTGTACCTCTCGTATATGGCGGTACAAACTAGAGTACCACCCGAAGGCCGCTCCACACTGACCGCACTGGTAAGGGGTCTCTTGTGTGGGACTATATGGTACCTCCGGTATATCAGCTCACCTTGTAGTGTACCTCTCGTATATGGCGGTACAAACTAGAGTACCACCCGAAGGCCGCTCCACACTGACCGCACTGGTAAGGGGTCTCTTGTGTGGGACTATATGGTACCTCCGGTATATCAGCTCACCTTGTAGTGTACCTCTCGTATATGGCGGTACAAACTAGAGTACCACCCGAAGGCCGCTCCACACTGACCGCACTGGTAAGGGGTCTCTTGTGTGGGACTATATGGTACCTCCGGTATATCAGCTCACCTTGTAGTGTACCTCTCGTATATGGCGGTACAAACTAGAGTACCACCCGAAGGCCGCTCCACACTGACCGCACTGGTAAGGGGTCTCGTGTGAGGGACTATGTGGTACCTCCGGTATATCAGCTCACCTTGTAGTGTACCTCTCGTATATGGCGATACAAACTAGAGTACCACCCGAAAGCCGCTCCGCACTGACCGCACTGGTAAGAGGGTTCTCGTGTGTTTGACTATGCGGTACCTCCGGTATATCAGCTCACCTTGTAGTGTACCTCTCGTATATGGCGGTACAAACTAGAGTATCACCCGAAGGCCGCTCCACACTGACCGCACTGGTAAGGGGTCTCTTGTGTGGGACTATATGGTACCTCCGGTATATCAGCTCACCTTGTAGTGTACCTCTCGTATATGGCGGTACAAACTAGAGTACCACCCGAAGGCCGCTCCACACTGACCGCACTGGTAAGGGGTCTCTTGTGTGGGACTATATGGTACCTCCGGTATATCAGCTCACCTTGTAGTGTACCTCTCGTATATGGCGGTACAAACTAGAGTACCACCCGAAGGCCGCTCCACACTGACCGCACTGGTAAGGGGTCTCTTGTGTGGGACTATGGTACCTCCGGTATATCAGCTCACCTTGTAGTGTACCTCTCGTATATGGCGGTACAAACTAGAGTACCACCCGAAGGCCGCTCCACCCTGACCGCACTGGTAAGGAAGGGGTCTCTCGTGTGGGACTATGTGGTACCTCCGGTATATCAGCTCACCTTATAGTGTACCTCTCGTATATTGCGGTACAAAGTAGAGTACCACCCGACGCCCGCTCCACACTGACTGCACTGGTAAGGGATCTCTCGCGTGGGACTATGTGGTACCTCCGGTATATCAGCTCACCTTGTAGTGTACCTCTCGTATATGGCGGTACAAACTAGAGTACCACCCGAAGGCCGCTCCGCACTGACCGCACTGGTAAGGGGTCTCTTGTGTGGGACTATGTGGTACCTCCGGTATATCAGCTCACCTTGTAGTGTACCTCTCGTATATGGCGGTACAAACTAGAGTACCACCCGAAGGCCGCTCCACCCTGACCGCACTGGTAAGGGGTCTCTCGTGTGGGACTATGTGGTACCTCCGGTATATCAGCTCACCTTGTAGTGTACCTCTCGTATATGGCGGTACAAACTAGAGTACCACCCGAAGGCCGCTCCGCCCTGACCGCACTGGTAAGGAAGGGGTCTCTCGTGTGGGACTATGTGGTACCTCCGGTATATCAGCTCACCTTGTAGTGTACCTCTCGTATATGGCGGTACAAACTAGAGTACCACCCGAAGGCCGCTCCGCCCTGACCGCACTGGTAAGGAAGGGGTCTCTCGTGTGGGACTATGTGGTACCTCCGGTATATCAGCTCACCTTGTAGTGTACCTCTCGTATATGGCGGTACAAACTAGAGTACCACCCGAAGGCCGCTCCGCACTGACCGCATTGGTAAGGGGTCTCTCGTGTATGCATAGCGACTATGTGGTACTTCAGTTTGGCCGCGTTCTGAAAAGCAATATCGAAAATTCTATTTTAGGTGTAAAATACTAATGTACATACGAAATATTATTTCATATTTATTAACAGTGGTTTTTTAGTGAAGGAAAACCGGTCTAATGCCAACAAGGTCTATTCCCTTTGGGTTGGAAGGTCAGATGGCAGTCGCTTCCCTAAAATCTAGTGCCTTCGCCAAATCTTGGGATTAGGTAGTGGACCCCAGGTATCCTTCAGGATGCAACTGTAATAAGATAATGATAGGATGTAATGTAAGATTAAGTTATTCAAGGGCATGAGTCATGTCCCTACGGACGATTTCTGCTGCAAGGCAGAAAAATGTTGTTACACGGTAGGGTGGCATTGGTGGACCTCAAATGAGCTAATCGTAAGGACTGGACCAGCTGTTATGAAACGCCCCGGGAATCCCGGGATTTCCGTGATCTTAAATACATGTCAGCCTCGGCACCGCAAACAATAGTTAAGTGAGCGTAGGGACTGGACTAGCTGATATGAGAAGTCCCGGGATTACCGGGACTTTAAATACAAGTCGGTCCCAAGAATGCAGACCCTAGTTAAGTATTACCACACTCACCTGATAAGATTTCCCGCAGACGTGGCACAGGTTGTCCTTCTTTTCTTTATTTCGGTGGACATTTTGTAGGTGCACGTACAGCGATGTATGACATTTGAATGGCTGTAACAATACGAGTATTATGATAAGTAACATGAATTTATCCAACTACCTAAATAATAAAAAAATGGTTATTTGTTATACAAGGGTGCAAAGTTGTATTTTAACCGCGAGTGTGGAATTGAAACACGAGCTAGCGAATGGATTCTAGGATTGAACCACGAGCTAGCGAATAGATTATATAGTGGTTCGAAAATAGAATCCTGAGCGAAGCGAGCGGTTCAAAAATAGAATCCTGAGCGTAGCGAGTGTTGCAACACACGAGACGTAAAATAACTTTGCAGCCGTGTACAAATCTTTTCACCTCACTAGAGCGAGGAATTTTTTTTCCTCCTCCTCGTCCTAACGTTGACAGTTGCGTTCTAAATATAGTTGTCCACTACTTAATCCCGAGATTTGGCGTAGGTACTAGTTTTTCAACAGCACAATATAAAATTATTGTTGCTGGACTGTCTGGACTGGCCTTTACATGTTCAAAAAAGTTACAAATAGCGCGTTCGGATTTCAAATATTTTTTGCACTCTTGTGGATAAAATGCAGTTTTGCTATCTGCTTTTAAAGAATAAAAATGGGCTTTCCGAGCTAGTGAGGTGAAAAATAAATTGAAGCCAATTACCGGAGCGGTAAGGCACGCGTCTTTCAATGGCTGGTGTATTTCCGAGTTTATACAGCGTGTAACAAAACTAGTGAGGATCCGTTTAAGGGCATATTCGGTATCGTGTTCTGATTAGGAAAAATAAAAGATTTTTTTTTTCCTCATTAGATGTGAAAAGCAGTATGTGTCACACCGTAGCAAAATTATTTCTGTCTTGGGCGTAAACACTTGAATCCCTCGCTACGCTCAAAATTCTACTATTATAAAATGTTTCGCTTCACTCGGGATTCAATTCAATATACCGCCCTCGCAGTAAATATATTATTTTATGTCACACCTGGCCATAAAGTGGCAATTACCACACGCTCCGCACGCGGAAAATCCCACTTCCTGGCCAGGGGTGACATAAAATTTTGTACTTACCTCGGGCGGTAATTAAGAAAGCCTCAGATCGCATAATTATCGCCCTTGCCTTCGGCTCGGGCGTCAAATACCTGCGATCTGAGACATTTTTTGATTTACCGCCCTCGGTAAGTAACTATTGCTCCATTGAGACACAATGTACTATTTATATGTGACACGCCAGACGGCCTGCAATGTTTTTATATATTTTTAATTTTGATCGGACCTTAAACTATGCAAATTAACTTCCAATATGTAGCGAGTATGGTGAACTTTTTTTGAATGTTCAGACGAATTTGAATGTTTGTCACTTTCGGACTCTATTTCCATTATTATAGAGTCCAAAAGTGCGTAACATTCAAATTCCTCGAGTGTACAATAGTACCCAACTGATAAGGCGCGTCGTGAATCTTCGTTCGCGCAGAAAAGAAAGTATCGCTCCGAAGATTAACGAAAGAATGCTTAAAACTTACAATTAACCTTAGATCACTACTATAAGGTTCATAATACACTGTTCATAATGCGCGTGCACTCGATCAGAAGCATGGCGGCTGACTAACATGCCACGCGGCGCGCGCTAACATGGCGGCAGCTGCGGACCAATAGCGGTACAGGAAAAAGAAGCGCGGTGCGTGGAGCGTGCCGATTGGTCAATAGCATTTCCCGCGCTTTAAAAATTCATCTTCTGCGCAGGTACATCGGTAAGCCATATCAGTTGGGTACTACTGTACCTACCTTATTGCACTGTTGACAGCGAAATTTGATTTTCTTCAAATGCTCCCAATCGACGTGGTCGCGAAGTCGCGTTTTGTTCACGAACTTTTTACCGCATTCGTTGCACACGAAACTGGAAAAAATATGAATAGATTAGATCCAATTTCCCAGTTTTTTTTTGAACCTGACTGTGGCTTAAGTCCGGGCCCAATAAAGCGATAGGAGTGCGCGGTTGGGGAGAAGCCTGGGGACAATCCAGGGGAAAACCTCCGACACGACCACGCGTGTGGTTTGGTACACTGGAATACTCTAGGAGTTTGCGCTCCAGTGAGATTGGTTGAGCGGTTTCAACCGAATCTGAGGTAATGTCCCAGTTACGCGTCATACTCGTGATCGGGTGCTGTTTGTGGAGTCCGGTCTGTTCACGCTTGCAAGGACATAGTGACTGCGTTAATACTAGTGTCTTTTATAGGGGATTGACGAGAGACATCATCCTGTTGTGGATTCGTTTTTATTATCAGTGACTTAGAGACCATATACATCTCTAACAATATTAAATTAATCTTAATTTTGACGCTCATAGACCATGTACGTCTCTGGGATATTATATTAATTTCATTATACTCCTTGTTTAATCTTGAGACAATATACATCTCTAACTTTACTGATGTTGTAATATTTGTAATAGATAACATTGCAAGTTTACCTTCACTGTATGACATTCATTTTGTTATAATTGTAAACTCGAAATTATTATTCTTTCTTGAACTGTAAATTAGTATTTTTGACATGAAAAATGTTTTATTATAGTAAGACTTTCTTAAATTGTAAATTAATATTTTGACATGTAAAAGTATAACACACGCAAGAGTAGCTTTAGATTAATAGGGTAGCGAGGGTTACTAACAGAGTAGCTTTGAGAGCCGTCAGCTACCAAGCGCGGTAATAACCGTCCACATATTTATTTAAACTTTATTGCGCAAAAATAATATAAGTACAAAGGGCGGACTTAATGCCATGAGGCATTCTCTACCAGTCGACCATAGGACCAAACAGAAACAAGCAAATGTGGGTGCAATGAGAAAATAATTCATAAAAGTTAAACGACATATTATGTATTGTTGGTTTTTTTTGGTCGCTAGACGAAGAGTGGAGCGTAGCGAGGGCTTCAAACACAAGTTGCCCCGTTCTATCTCTCGTCTGCTGTCTCAGCGTGCGATGGAGAGAGCTATGCTTGGAGTTTCACTGCGGGACATGATCCGAAACTCGGAGATCCGCAGAAGAACGAGGGTTACCGACACAGCTCAGAGAATCTGCAAGTTGAAGTGGCAGTGGGCGGGCCACATTGCTCGTAGAACCGATAACCGTTAGGGAAGAAAGGTTCTCGAGTGGCGGCCTCGCACGGGAAGACGGAGCGTTGGACGGCCTCCCACTAGGTGGACTGATGACTTGGTCAAGGCAGCGGGGAGTCGCTGGATGCGGGTGGCTCGCGACCGCGTGCTGTGGCGCTCCTTGGGGGAGGCCTATATCCAGCAGTGGATGTCTTCCGGCTGAATGATGATGATGATGATCTCTCACCTGAACTCGCTTTCGGAGACGTGTCGCCGCGACACGCGCAGATGTTGCCGATACGTCGCCACAGAAGCGAAACGCTTGTCGCAGAGCTCACAGTATAACTCGCCGTCGTCTCTAGCCTGGAAAAAAAGTAATATTGATCACTAGTTGGCAGAGTTGCATCTAGGGCATGCAAATCGGGATCTCGAAACACCGGGATCCGGGATCCGGGTGATCCGGGATAGATACAATGTGACGGTAAATTGTCACTAGTATTTTTAGTAGAAATATCCCGGATCCGGGATTTAGGACCAATGCCGGATTTCAATCCCGGGATTGAGACTCGTCCGGTATTGCATGCCCTAGTTGCATTCAAATAGTACGATCGAAAATGTATTTTCCCGTTCAAATAATAAGGTTCCAAATAATTTTTTTATAGAAATTCGGCCAAGAAATGGAATTTGACGACCGGTTTAGCCTAGTGGGTAATGCACCTGCCTGTGAAGCTGACGGTCCTGGGTTCAAATCCCGGTCAGGGCAAATATTTGTGTGATGAGCATGAATATTTGTTTCTGAGTCTTGGATGTTTTCTATGTATTTAAGTATTTATATCTATTAAATATATCGTCGTCTAGTACCCATAACACAGGCCTGAGCTTCTTGAGCTTACTGTGGGGCTAGTTCGATTTGTGTAAGATTGTCCTCTAATATTTATTATTTATTAAATATTTATTATTATTTTAACGTTACCTTGTGTGTTCTAAGATGGCGGCCGAGGTTGGACTTCCACTGGTACACCTTGCCACAGCGCGGACATGGATATCTGTTCTGTCCTTTATGTAGCACACTGTAATAAATTATATTCAATTCAATTAATGTAAGGTGCAGCGGGGCAATCTAGACAGGGAAATTATAACTAATCAAAATATTTTCCGTATTTAATTTTGAACCACCTGGGTCATACACGGATTTAGGTTCGCGTCTTTTCTGTGGACATACCAAAAGTTAAGGGCTACAAAGCTTAATTTTGGATTGGTCTAGTAGGCCGCATAAACAGTGTCTCTGTTTCTATAAATCCCTGTAATAGAAACAGCTAACATGCACATAAGCCGTTAACTATTGACCACAGGGGGGACCAGTTTTGTTTTTTCAACTTTAGTATGACCCACCTTTATCTGTCATTTTTTACAGATAATAAAAAAGTCATGTTCTATGTCTACATAGCTACTAATACTATAGCAGTACCGCTGCTAACGTAAACTATATATATAACGTAATATAGTTCACGTTAGCAGCGGTACTGCTTAATACGAAGGAACGGTTGATGAATTTGGAACTGGGTGGCGATTGCACCTATAGCTCAGTTGGCTAGAGCGACTGGCCGCGAGTGCCGGGAGGTCACAGGTTCGAATCCTTCTCAGTGCCTAAATTTTATATATAACGTAATATAGTTTACGTTAGCAGCGGTACTGCTTAATACGAAGGAACGGTTGATGAATTTGGGGCTGGGTGGCGATTGCACCTATAGCTCAGTTGGCTAGAGCGACTGGCCGCGAGTGCCGGGAGGTCGCAGGTTCGAATCCTGCTCGGTGCCTAAATTTTTCAATTTTTCCTTTATTCTAGATTTATACTCATACTCATACTCATTTATTTGCAATGGATCATATACATTACTCGTCAGAAACATTGATTGATTGATTGTTGATTGATTGTTGATTGATTGATTTATACTACTAGCGACCCGCCCCGGCTTCGCACGGGTGCAATGCTGATGCATGTATTATACATACAACCTTCCCCTTGAGTCACTCTATCTATTAAAAAAAACCGCATCAAAATCCGTTGCGTAGTTTTAATGATTGAAGCATACATAGGGAATTAGGGATATATGGACATAGGGACAGAGAAAGCGACTTTGTTTTATACTATGTAGTGATTCTATTCTATTATTGTACTCACTTTAGATGGTATCTGTATGTCTTCCTCGAACTAAACACCTTCCCACACTCCGCGCATGTCGGTCTCTCTGCCAACACCTCTTTACTCCGAGTCCTTACTTTAGGCACACTTGGCTCCTCCTAAAATCAAAGATTAGATAGTAGGGTAAGAAGCAAAACTCACTGTCAAATCTGTCACTACTCTTCGAAACTTATCACTGAGTTATCATTCTTTTGTACAAAACTGCTAAAAACTACTAAGGCAAAAGAACTAATATATTTATGATACCAAAAATATGTAACGAAACTGATTTGTTAAGAGAGTACAAAAAGTGCAGCATAACTGAATTAAAAAGTAGATTAAAAAAGACATTTTTGGCCAAAGTACACTAATGCTTACCAAAAAATAAAAAAAATGGTTAAATTGTTATAGGTAACATTAAATAAATAAATAAATATTAGAGGACAATCTTACACTAGGCTAAACCGGTCGTCAAACAAAAACAAACAAACAAACAAACATTGTAATGTTTATTGTTATAAAAACTTAAAAAAATGTTACAGTTAAATGTTTAGGCATTGTCATATTCAGTGTTTAAGTTTAGTTCATAATAGCGTAGTAAATACCTAACATTAGTTAAATGAGCGCGATCTCGCCAACAAACTGTTATGGCAGTTTGGCGAGCAATTAAAAGGTTGTTACTGTTATGTACTTTTTTGATAAATAAATTTAAAAAAAAAGTTAATTGAAGGGGTGCTGGGATCGCCCTGCTTTGCCGACGGAGCCCCCTTTGGGTAAGGCAGGGCGAGCAACGACAAGAGCGAGTTAGTCAAAAAGGGCTTAAGTACGGCTCATTTCCGGGCGCTTACGCGTTACCCTTTGGGAGAAACCGGTTTGACCGTCAACTGTTTAGGTATAAATGAAATCATTCAGTTGGCAGAGTTGCATCAATGTATTTCGTTCAAAAACCTAAACCTTTCGAACAATAAGGTTCAAAATCCAATAACATTTTTATAGAAATTCGCGTAACAAAGCTCAGGTTAGTCATACATTACGTAAGATTTTTTCGTGTTTCGTGATCTATTCGGGTCAATGTCAGTTGCAAAAACAAAAGTTGTCCCTTCGGTGGTCAATAGTTAACGGCTTATGTGCATGTAAGCTATCTTTTTAGTACATGGATTTATAGCAACGGAGACACTGTTTATGCGAGTTACTAGACCAATCCAAAATTAAGGTTTGTAACCCTTAACTTTTGATATGTCCACCGAAAAGACGTGAACCTAAATCTGACAATGACCCATTCATCGATTTATAAGACGTCAAAAATCGGATATCGCCGGGTGAGAAGACCCACTATCAAATATGTCATTACCCTTCGAAACCTCGTATCTCAGTACTGAAACGATGCTGATATACGAGCTTTATTTTAAGTAGGTATTTGTTGCTTAGTGACTTTTGCTTGTAACTCGACGAGATGATAATTAGCCTAAGACTTGAGGTCGGTTGCACCAACATACGATCACAGGCCGGTCATCGTCAAATATGGCGCCGGCAGCTGTCGTCCCATAGAAACTTGTCAAACTTTCCATACAATCAGATTTTAACGAACACCGCTTACGATTACAGACGGTTTGGTGCAACCCACCCTAAGGCTCGGTTGCACCAACATACGATCACAGGCCGGTCATCGTCAAATATGGCGCCGGCAGCAGTCATCCCATAGAAACTTGTCAAACTTTCCATACAATCAGATTTTAACGAACACCGCTTACGATTACAGACGGTTTGGTGCAACCCACCCTTAGCGGAGGCACTGGCCCTGTACTTCAAACTTCGTATCATGCCGTCCCTTTCACTCTCGTGTTGTACACTATATGAGCGAAAGGGACGGCACGATACAAAGTTCGGAGTAGCATTTCTGTGACCTTTGGTTTTCTTTCGTTCAATCCTTTCGGGACAACCTCGGCAGGCCACTCATTCCACCACCGGAGCCTCCGAGGAAGGAAATCCCTCTGAAACCGTATGTATGTGCCATACGCGACCATTTGAGTTTAGGCTTTTTTGATTTAAAAAAAATTAATAATCCGCTATTCAACAGATTTTTGTGCCATTCATCGGTGCCGTCTGAAAACCAGCGCTGCAGGTGTCTAACACCTCGGCATAATGCTGAGACAGCGACCGATTCACTGCCGCGAAGACGCATTTTTTAACTGTATGTTCATGTACTGAGTATATTATATTTGTAACGGTGTGTCTTATGGTGCAGTGAATAAATGCTTTCTTTCTTTCTTTCTTTTATTCGAACCAGTTTTTGGAGACGATCGAATCTTTGTATGGGACCATACACAAAGTACAGCTGCCGAGCACTGAAAACGCTCCATACTGATTGACAGTGAAATGTGACGTCACAACTCTACAGCCTATACTACCGTTGTATGGAAATAACATAACTTGCCGTTTTGGTCGTGAAATATTTCGTTTATGGGCATATTTGCTACACAATTTCTTTTTTATTGAAGCTTGAGAATTCTAATGGTAATTTTCAATTTACATTTTAAGTATTAAAAAAATTGCAAGTCTGGTTCCATAACTTTTTATGATTTTGATTAATTTGTCTAATTTACTATTTATTGCGATAATTTGATTTCATATTATAAGAAATAAGAAATATTTATTCGAGACAAAGACAACAATTAACACAGCAAAATAGACAAAAAACTAAAAAGTTGTGTTATCTCGAAACGGTACCATCTCAGCATAATGCGGGCAATCGCCAGCGCTGGTCTTCCGATGGGACCGTCCAGTGATTTTGTGACGTAGACGCTATAGCTACACCGGATCGGTACGCGCTACGTCACAACGCCTAGTATTTGAGGCAGAGTGGTTCCGCCGCACTAGCCACGATTCTAGGATCCTTGAAATAACATTCCGCTCCAGTCCTACTTTAACAACCGCCCGCCCTTAGATATAAGTGCGTCTTAATACTTCCGTACCGTAGATTCGCGATAACCCCGTCATACCATTCCGCGCCGTAGTTTATTCTAAGCTAAGGTTTCATCATATCAATAAAAGGGGCGTAAGACCCATCTTTATTATAGATTTAACCTGTGTTTGATTCTCGGTCCCTAATATCACCTCTGAGCTAGTCTGGAAACCCTCACAAGGCCCTAAAAGGTCGAGGGATATGTAAGAAATAAGAAATAAGAAATATTTATTCGAGACAAAGACAACAATTTATACAGCAGAAAATAGAATATAAAAATAAACAAAAAAGTTGTGTTATCTCGAAACGGTACCATCTCAGCATAATGCGGGCAATCGCCAGCGCTGGTCTTCCGATGGGACCGTCGAGTGATTTGATATGTGTGTGCGCTAAACCCGCACATCACAATTTCACGGTGTGTAACCGTACGAAGACAAAAATAAATAAAGCGGCAATTACACTTCGTCGCTCGCCGCATGCTGCACGCGGCGACCGCAAAAGTGTAAAGAACACGTTAGTCGGCCGCATTCGGCGATCGACAGCTGCCAACGCTTATAGGTAGGCGGACAGACTAATGTGAACACGACATTTGTTGGCCTATGTAGTTTAAAATGAATTCGGCGACCGCATTAGGTGAACGATGAAGTGTAATTGCCGCTTAAAGAACGATTAACACGAAAAAGAAAGAAGACGGCTTTTAAAAACAAATTTTGACATTTTAAAAACCTTGAGATGTGAACGCAGCATATTTACCACCTTATTCATAAAACTTAACAAACCTCTGCTAACTAAAATGTTCTTTGTCCCATTCTCACAAACGTAAATGTTAAAGTGGCCGATAAGGACAAACGAACTTTAGCGGCTAGTTAACTAATATAGGCTTGATAGACGTTTATGAATAAGGGTTAGCCTGTGCTATCTGTTCCAGCTAAACTAGTGCCAATAACAGTTGGAATATATTGATATAGCAACACTGCGTTATACATTTTAAATTTATCAAATACCCAATTCCACAGACTTACCAGACGCGACACGCAAATAATGATACCACAACCGAGCGAGACAGTCATATACATTTTTGTATAAGAGCGACAGAGAGTTACATATTTGTTGTCCCTGTCACAGTTTCACTTTTTTTTGTTGACCACAACTTATTTTATATGACAGTTGTGCCCAAATACGTCACACAAGCGATTACCCGCCCAAGTTAAGGAAGTAATTTATGGTAAACCGGCAGCTATTTTAAACCAATTCTCAATTTATCTGCATAAGACCTATTCCGTCCTCTTGGTGGCCCGCGTATAGGATCTCTTTAGAAATATTTATACTCTAAGACCAATTAATTTTGTTGATGTCATTACCTTCATATGGTCCTGCTTGACATGTCTGTCCATCGCTCCTCTGTCATCAAACGTGAGCCCACACTTGGAACACATACATTTAACCGGTATATTGTCTTCTACAGTATCATTATCATTATCACAGTCTCGGTCACTGAAACCATCTGATACAGGTTCTTCTATTTTCTTCTTCTTTTTATTGGATTTCAACTTCTTTTTCTTCTTCTTGCTTGGCTGAAAGTCATAAATAGGCGTGAGGACAAAAAATGTCATGCCATTCGAACCAGTTTTTAGAGACGATCACATGTTTGTATGGAACTAACTACAATTAAACGAAAACTCAAAAGACGAAAATGAGGGGCATATTTACATTTGACCAACAAAAGAACAACTCTTTTGCGAATCTTTAAAGTATCCAGATCTGTTAATGATTTTAATTAATTGGGTCAATCAACATTTTCTTGTTGTTATTCTGTTACGTCAGCGAGGAGACAACAGTAACCATGTTTCTTAGAAAAATGTTTATAATATGGAATTCAAGCATGTTCAAGTGATCACCCATGTCCACATGGATTTATACTTATCGCTAAAACTCATGTTTGGTGGATTTAAACCCTATAAAATCATAGTTTTAAAGAGTGACTCAAGAAACGTAACCATGGTAACAAGCAACAAAGAATAGTTGATCCACCCAATTTGTATAATACTATTTATTACTAGCGACCCGCCCCGGCTTCGCACGGGTGCAATGCTGATGCATGTATTGTACATATAAACCTTCCCCTTGAGTCACTCTAACTATTAAAAAAAACCGCATCAAAATCCGTTGCGTAGTTTTAAAGATTTAAGCATACATAGGGATATAGGGACATAGGGATAGAGAAAGCGACTTTGTTTTATACTATGTAGTGATGATAATTTGATGGTTATTTACCCATATAGCCACACCATGTTATAAATTGTAACATGAGTTATCATTCTCCTAGAATTATCCCGGTTGCCTAAAGGACCCTCGGGTCCGCTTTGGCACCTAGTTCACACCAGCTCTACGTCCCGAAAAGGGCCCCCAAATATATTAAGTGAAATAAGTATTTTTAGATGCAAAATATAATAAAATACTTTACCTTTTTCAAATCGCTCTTCACTAGCTCCTCGCATTTCTTCAATTCTAATTCGTTGACAAAGGTCTCTGGCTCACAGTGCTCTATGGTATCATCCAATTCAACCTAAAAGTATATTTAGAATACAGTTCAGACTATGAGAGCGCTCGTGGCCCAGTGGCGCCCGCGTAACGCGTGCGGTATGCGAGGTTAAGCAACGTCGGGCCAGGTCAGTTATTGGATGGGTGACCGCTTTGAGTGGTTATTATCTGAGCGCTCGCGTGCTTTGGCACGTTAAGCCGCTGATCCCGGCTGCTGTCTATGATAGCAGTCGCTAAGCCGAGTTAGAGGCCTCCAAGCGGCTTGAGAACTTCTAACAGTCACGTTGCCCACTCACTTGACAAGGGGGGTCGAAGTTGCACCACGTCCGTAGGGAGTACACACCGCTACCCGACACGTGACCCCTGGATGGTGCTAAAAGTGCAACAAAACTGGCAACCGTACTGTCTTCTCGAAGATCTGACCGTTAGAAATAATTTCCAAACGATAAATAAATAATAGTTCAGACTATTTATAACTAAAAGAGCGATAGAGAAAGAGTCCTGAAACTATATTTTTTGAACCTGACTGTGGCTTTATAGGCCGGGCCCAATAAAGCGATAGGAGTGCGCGGTTGGAGAGTGGCCCGGGGACAACCCAGCGGAAACCTCCGACACGACCACGCGGGCGGTTTAAGGGTCCTTATCAGTTAAAAACGGTCATCTATTTACGCCATTTTCTGTTTGAATTGACACGGATCTTGACATTTTCTCAATGTTACTATCTAGAACAGGACTATTGCGACCTTATGTCATAAACTTTTAATGTATTTTTTGGATTTTTCATTAAGAAATTTCGTTTCAAACATCACTCCAAATCGACCATTTTCAAGCTAAAAACTTGTTTTTTCCGCTTAAATTCAACTACACACAATAAAATCAAAAGATGGCTATGTTACTTATCTAAAACTTTAATCAAATTATCATACCCTTTAATAACTTTATTGGTATTATTAATACTTTTGTCATAATTTGAAATCAAAACATTTTAAAACTTATAAGGCCTCTTAAATACTCTAAGAGTTTGCGCTACAGTGAGATTGGTTGAACGGCTTCCTGAACCGAATCGAACCTGAGGTGTCTCAATATGACTATGAGTCAATATGACTTTGTGGCAAACGATTACCCGCCCATGTTAAGGAGGCCAACCATTTTATACAAATTCTCAATTTAGCTGCATAAGAGCGTTTCCGTTCCTCTTGGTGGCACGCGTATAGGGACTCTAAAATTATTCTTTATTTAAGGAATATGGTATTTTACTGACTCAACTTCGTATGCAACGTCAAACGCTTGTTTGGCATGCAGTTTGAATGATGCCAGAAACGACACGTCTTTTTTGGCATGTAGTTTATAAGGGAATATGACGAATGATGCCAGAAACGACACGTCTTTTTTGTTATCTTTATGTAATTAAATACCATAAAAAACATTCCATGTAACAATAGGCCAAGTCTCTAAACTCTTTCACGGTTAAAAGTTGTGAGATATTACTTAGAGCCATGTCAGGCATTGTTATTAATCATTATTTGCTTAGTAAATCAAATTTTGTGACTTGGCAATTAGAGATCATTGAGTGGAAAATATGAATTATAATATTTTGGTTGACCTGAAATATCACTCTTAGGGTGGGTTGCACCAACATACGATCACAGGCCGGTCATCAAATATGGCGCCGGCAGCTGTCATCCCATAGAAACTTGTCAAACTTTCCATACAATCAGATTTTAACGAACACCCCTTACGATTACAGACGGTTTGGTGCAACCCACCGTTATTATTCTGAAAGTCCATTAATATCATATTACAATTATAGTAAATTTAGAATCGTAAACTCTACATTTCTTTGATTGTAAGTAAATGTAGACTATATGCCTGTATGACTTTATAAGAAGATCTGACATGCAAGAATTTAAGAAATATTTGTTAGAATTTTTTGACTCAAAATGCATTCTACTCTGTGAAAGAATATTTAGATTATAAGCCTGATATTTATTAAATCTCCCCTAATAATTAAATTAAATTTTGACTAACCTTTAACTTAACTCTTAACATTGTAATTTTAATTGTAGTATAATTTGCACGCCCAGTAGCAGGCAGAATACATTGTATAAATATTATCATTATTAACATCCGCTTGACTGTATTCTAGCAAATAAAATACTTTTGACTTTTTTGACTTTTATGCACAAGTAAATATTTGCGCGCCACAGACCGGTGAATTTATGCTGAACAAACTATTCTGAACTATCTGTAATACCCATAAATTCTACTCTATTCTATTATTCATGTTCTATTTAAAATTTATTCAACTCATAAAAAAGCGCATTCTAAAAATCTTCCCTACCCTTACCTTTATATTGTCTATGATCTCCGCATTGACTGTGTTGTCTGTGGGTTCCGGTTTTATGTCGATTGGGGGATAACTGACAGCTGTCACATGCTGGGTGGCTAGCCGAGGCGGCTGGCAGAGCGCGTATTTCGGAATACCCTGGAAAAAGAATTGTTCAATGTTGACGACCGGTTTAGCCTAGTGGGTAAGTGCACCTGCCTGTGAAGCTGACGGTCCTGGGTTCGAATCCCGGTCAGGGCAAATATTTGTGTAATGAGCATGAATATTTGTTTCTGAGTCTTGGATGTTTTCTATGTATTTAAGTATTTATATCTGTTAAATATATCGTCGTCTAGTACTAGTACCCATAACACAAGCCTTCTTGAGCTTACTGTGGGGCTAGTTCGATTTGTGTAAGATTGTCCTCTAATATTTATTTATTTAAAAAAAAATTTATTTTCCTATTACCATGGTTATGTTCCCAGAAAGACGTCATAGAAGTATGAAATGAAATGAAATGATGAAATGATTTATTAATGTACCTGGGAAATGTGGGTTACAATTTGCAGTTCCAGTTGCAGTTTATCTGGTGGACTCACCATACCCTACCTTTTCAGGCCATACATCATACCATACATCTAATTAGACTTTTATGAATTAGTAATAAAAAAAAAAAATAATAAATGTCAAGAAAGATTACAATTAAAAGGAATCATTCAGAAAATCATTGATAAATTGTGATGATCCTCATCTCACACACGGGCCACGCCACGCACCACGCCGCGCGCGCGAGCAGCGCGCTCCAGCGGCGGCGCAAGAGGGCGCACGAAAGGCGAGGATCGCTGGCCAGCCGCACACACACACCGACGCATCGAGCCGGCCGCCTATATAAGGAAGCGCGCGCGTCGGCCGAGAGTTCACCAGCCGCACGAGACACACCAGCAGCAGACACCGTAGCGGGCCCCCAGGCCGGGGGCTCGCACACCACCAGCAGCATCCGCCGTCCCCCAAATGACGGCCAGAAGCCCGTCCCGCCGTAGCGGTGACGCGACCCGCAACAGCTCCCAAAGCGCCCAGCGCAGGCGGAGCCTCCTAGCACCCAGGAGGGTGCAGAAGAAACCGGAAGAAGAAGAAGAAAGGCCGAGAGTCAGTCTTTGTTTCGGCTCCGTAGCGGAAGCAAGGGCTGACCAGCCTAGAGCGCGGCGTGTCTTCTCTCGCGTACGTGCCTAGGTACCCTAGGGAGAACTCCAGGGCCGCGTGTCTGTCCACCTACGGGTGGATATCGCGTAGTTAGTCCTGAGGTTCAGTCCTTCCTGCCCATTCCCGACCACCCCTGTTCTGCGGCGTGTCATCCCTCGCGTACGCACTACAGGGTTCCCCTGTTCTCCGGAGAACACACCAATATCCACTCCATTTAGCTTTCCTTCGCTGTCGCAACGCCTAACGAGGCCCGCGTTCCCGGGTAGCGATCAGTTATATATGAGTATATTATTAACCAAGTTCTTAAATAAGCTTCTTGATACTTAAAACTATCCGGTATCTTATTGTAAATTGTGATACACATGATTAAACAGTTTTTTAAGGTAAGTCCTAATTTAGTAGCAGATTTTCTAGAGTGAATAGCAAGCATAAACCTCGCGTTCGCGAGATATATGCGTGGTTCAATGTGAACGAGCGGCTACCTGTAGAACGGTCAAACCTTATCACAAACATTAGGACAAACAATAATTTTCGAATGATATCAAATATGCTTGGTTCACTTATTTTCCTTCGCCAGATACATGGTTCAATGACAGAGACACAGATGACAGAGATGTATGGAAGAAAAAGACATGCTGCGCCGACCCCAAATAAATGGGAAAAGGGCAAGCGAATGATGAGATACATGGTTCAATGTGTACGAGTGGCTCACTGTTCACATGTCAATCATGCGCGCTGCACTGTAGTTAGCCAGTGGGTGTACTTGCCTGTTCGTTCAACAGCTGCTGACAGCGACGCGCCTGCTGCCTGAAGTGCTTGAAGCGGCCCAGCATGGCGCGACACTCCCAGCACACGCGAGCGCTCTCTGGCGCCTGTAAGATATGATACATAGAGATGCGCCGAATATGGGTCTGACCGAATACGAACATTCGGCCGATTAAGAGAGGTAGGGTACAGCAAAATGTCATCTTGCTCGAATTTGGAGCAGCCCAACTGGGGAAGTACCTCCGCCTCGCCACAGCCCTAATAACATTATTTACTATACAAGTATTTAGTATTGTGTTCCTGGAGGTGAGAAAGGTTGCCAGAGCTCCCGAGGATGCACTGTGTTGAGAGCGAGGGACCTAAATGAGTTCCTTCTGCTGTCACCACCGTGCATCCTCAAATCTTATAAAGGGTCGGCAACGCCTACGTGACGCCTTTGGAGTTGCGGGCGTCTATAGGCTGCGGTGGCTGCTTACCATCAGGTGGATCGTACGCTTGTCTGCCACCGGCGTTGTATAAAAAAAAATATATATATTAGGTCCAGCTATTGCCGAACCGTATATAAGCCCAATTATTCGGTTCAAGGTAATTCCTTCATCTATTGTTGTAAAACAGACTAATTGAATGGTAAAATTTTGATTCATTATCAAAGCGAAATATTAACAAAAATAAGTTAAATCACTGTTAATAATGAGTTAATTTCATGAAGCAGTAACTATAATACACTCTTGTAACTTGTAACAAAACCCTCTCAAAATTATTCGGTAAATATTTGGCAGCTGAACCGAATAGTTCGGCCGAATACCGAACATTCAAAAACATGTCCAATATGCCGAATAGCGAATAATAACCGAATATTCGACGCATCCCTAAGGATAACCTTTTATTTACATTAAACGTTTTTATATATTTCAACGCTATTAGTACACCTGTGTCTGCCACATGTAGCACAAAATAAATATTTATGGGCACAGGAGACAGAGGCAGAACAACAGGTGGTCTTATTGCTAAAGTGTGATCTAGTCCAGACAACCTTTGGGTACTGGAGAAATGAAATATAAAGCTGAAAAGTGGTGCACAAACTATTACAATGAGAAAAAAAGATATATAAAGATATATATATGTGTGTTGTGTGTGTGATTTTTATTAGTTATTCCCTTTATATGGACTGACATGGTATCAAATATTTCTTATTATTCACAATTATTAACCCATTGTCTTCCCGTCCATGAGATACTTGGGCTCATTACAAAAGAATGCATCATTTTTTTTTTGCCCAGAGACGATGGCTTAATTTTAAATCGTTTTTTTTTTCATATTTTTATTCGGACATATTTCTTTTGCTTTTATGAATATTTATTTACTGACATGTCCTGATTGTTATTTAATTATACATTTTAAGCATGTGTGTGGATCAACTATTCTTTGTTGCTTATTACCATGGTTACCTCTCCGATTTTATAGGGTTTAAATCCACCAAATGAGTTTTAGCGATAAGTATAAATCCATTGGGACATGGGTCATCTCCTGAGCATGCTTGAATTCCATATTATAAAAAAATTCTACGTAAATTGGGTTACTGTTGTCTCCTCGCTGACGGGACAGAATAACAACTAGAAAAAGTTGATTGAGGCATGTAATTATTTTTAGAGACTTTCTGACACGATGTAATATTATTGTTATAGAACAATATAAATGAAATGAAATATTTGGCATGGAGGGTCGAAACTACCTACAAAGCTCTAATTCCAAAATGTATACCATTGATCATAATTTTTGTTACATAGTGAGCATATTTTATTCTTGCGTCTTGGGTAACTATTTTCTATTTATCTACAGCGGCAATTACACTTCGTCGTTCGCCGCATGCTGCATGCAGCGACCGCAAAAGTGTAAAGAACACACTAGTCGGCATTCGGCGATCGACAGCTGCCAATGTTTATAGGTAAGCGGACAGACTAATGTGAAGACGACGTTTGTTGGCCTAAGTAGTTTAAAATGAAATTGCCGCTTACATCTCATGGTAGAATTATACCAATCTCAATTGTAAATTAACAAAATTATGTTCCTGTAATTAAAGAAGAATCAATCAAATGTCTAGTAGTCATTACAACAAGTTTTGTTGAAAAAGCAAGCAAAACATCGAAACCGCGTCGATTTTAACATTGATTTTACTTACGTCTATAAGCTCTGCATTGTCTGTAGGGTCTAGATCGATTTGTGTTCGTAGCCAAATATTAATCAACTTGATCATCGCAAAAACACTAAACTAAACATACTTACTTGGATTTCATTCAATATTTGTAAATACAATGGGTAGTATTCCGTATCTTCAAGAAAATAAAGGTTCCGCCCAGTACATAGGCACGTTGTACATAAATCATCCATATTTTGTCTTCGGAATGCTTTCTGGGCTTTTAGTTACACAGTTTTTAACACAAAAATGTAAATTTTATCGATTTTTATTCACGAATGCAACAAAAATGTTTAGCGTCTCTTGATTTTGACATTATTTTGACACAACTTGGACCACAGACAAGATTTTTAAATGGTCATAGGTTTGAATCTTAAGCCTGTCACACACTGCAGCGGTTTGAGGTTGGTTTGAGGTGGCGGCCGGCTGTCACTGTGACAATAAAGGTCGCGTGTGGCACGCTTAAAATATTGTGTGGCACGCTTAAAGCATGTTTGCTTGTGTTGTGGCCTGCGGTGGCGACCACGGCAGCGTTGCCAGAGATGGCGACGCAATAATATGTCGTATGCGTTTTAATTAGTAGCTATTGAATGGGAATATATTAACAAAGCAAGAAAATATCCTTTCAGTTTATCAACTCATCCAAGTGGCCGCAAACTAGCGCACCAAATTAACAGGCCGTAAACCCACCTACCGACCCTACGTCATTTTTCGAAACATTCAAGTGGTGTTTTTAATATTTTGGGCGTTTTTATTAATTTAAAGCCCGACCAGAAATATATAACCGTTGGCTATGTTGCGAAATTTCATTGAAACATAATTTCTTACACTGGCAATAATTTGAATCATAGGTTGTCACTGCTGTCAGTGGCACTGTGGTGGTTTAGGTTAAGTGTTGAATATTAAATAATAAATGACAAGGAATGCCCAAAACGATCAATTATCAATAGCGTAACATTATTAACAATGTACATAATAAAATTCTGGAAAAAACCGATTAGAAAATTGAACAATTTCGCTACAAAATATTTCAAATTTAACATCAGAACTAACAGGTATTCAAGTCAAAATGTCATTATTCTGACTATACTGACATTACTAACCTGCTGCCATATAAATGAGAATAATAGCTCCCTCTTGACAATGGCCATATATTTCGGGATTCACCTACTAATTTTTGTCATATAGTGATGGTTTAATATTCATAAGAGTCCGACCACGCTAACTCTGCAAGGAATAATTTGGCAACACTGTGCATTATACGTCATATTTGTATGAAAATATGACGTTTCAGGTAGTGTTGCCAAATTATTTGAATGCAGAGTTAGCGTGGTCGGACTCTAGTGACATCACCATTATTCATCATTATTCATTCCGCATGCATATTCTCTATTAAGTACTGAAGGGCTACCGCGAACCGAGAACGAACGAAGTTCGAATGTTTCCCTCTCTGTCGCACTAATTGGCGAGTTCGACAGAGAGGGAGATATTCGAACTTCGTTCGTTTTCTGCTCCCGGTAGCCCCTCTGGAGTACTATCGCGAACCACAAACGAAGTTTTCCCTCTCTAGCCATAGCATAGCTAATGAAGAGCCAGAAGGGCTACCGGGAAATGAAAACGAACGAAGTTAGAATATCTCCCTCTCTGTCGCACTTGCTAATCCGTGCGGCAGAGAGGGAGATATTCGAACTTCGTTCGTTTTCAGTCGCGGTAGCACCCCAGCTCGAGACCAGCACTGCTACCGCGAATGTACCTTCGATAAACGAAAACGTAAACGAAGTACGAACGAACGAAAGAAATGACCCTTACCGCGAACACTTTCGTTCGGGAGGCTTACGTTTCGTTTCCATAGACAACTTGCGGAGTTGCTATCGTGAATGGAAGAACGAATGAATTAGTAAAGTGATTTCACACGTGTTTCACACGCAGGGATAAAAAACCGGTAAAATGTTTTTTGACTATAAATAAGCTTAAAATGTTGATAAATGAGAAACATTTCGCATGTAGAACGTGTCTTGGCACTAGAAAGTCCTATAGAACTCTTTTTAATGTTAGTTTTTATGTTTTATGTAAAAAATTTGAAAACATCAAATCAGCGGCTAAACTTTTGGCGGGAATTTAAACTAAGCGGACCGTACATGAACTGTAGCTTTATATCTTTAATTATTTAATTGGTTTGCTAATGTTCTTTGAACTTACTTAATATTAGATATGTTTGTTAATGCTATCATTTGATATATGAACATGCATTTGAACACTTAATACGAATAAATAAATTCCTTTCCTATAGCTAATTGATCTATCCTTACACAGAGTTAATAACGCTACTTTGTAAACTATCAATAAGACTCGCATACCGTGTAAAATTCAGTAATTTAGTAAGGCTTGAACTAATATAATTACTTGGTATTGGAAGCTTAAATGGCAGTCTCGAATTAGAGCCCCGTCAATTCTTGGGATTTGGTGATAGAGCGGGCCCTCGACCTCGGGATAATGCCAAGATAGTAAGTGCAGGGGCAAGCATCTATTTCGTTGCCGTCTGCTCCTCAAGACCTGATGACTTTACACTCTTAGTGATGAGAGGACGAGGTACCAAGGACAAAAAATGGAGGTGTAGCAGTTAAATTAGATGTTTGCCCTCCCACTGGTTCTACTATTATCACTTCATTATTAGAAATTAGTAATTGTCCAAAGTTTCATATATTTGAATTGTTTTTTAGAATCTATTAACTTCGCAATATTGCTGTAAAACAAACCTAATGTACTTAATCAAAAGATGTAATCTAAAGGGTTCCTGAGATTTAAATTACTTACTTGGTGAAATGAAATTTATAATCATAAGCATATCTATTCACATACTGGGGAGAAAATAAATAAAACAGTTGTTACAAAATTATAAATATCATGTATTTTTGTCATATAAATTTTTTAATGCTTTGGTATGGCATTTTAAGTCATATGTGAGTTTGCTTGGGTAGATTTTTACCAACTCAAGGTACCTATAGCGCATTCCAGAATTATATATGCGGCTGTTCCTTCGATATTTCCTTCTCTGCAGATGCATCTGTAACACTCGAATCGAAAAAGTGGTGAATTAGTGCTTCACAACGTTCATGTATAAATATTTGCTTTATTTATACTCCCTAAGTTTGTGTATTATATATAGGTAATGTCTAGAACTACTCAGATGACTTCCGGCCTTCAAAAACCGGCATTTAATATATCACCTAAGACTGAATAATCATGAAATTTTACAGAAATCACCAATACATATGACCATTCTTGGAGATCTTAAAAGGGATCTAAATTCTGCACACCAACTCTACTGTTACATTATTAGAATATTAACAAGTATTTATAAAAGTAAGTTAAAACGAACATGAGGGTGATATTTGATTTTATCCCGATAAAATGAACGAATGTTTTGTAAAAACATGCACGGAAGAATATTATAGTTATTACTTATTTATTCAAAAACTTCCATAATAATATATCAAACGAAAATGAGATCAACTAACATACTATTTCAATATAATTAAATTATGATCTAAATTCTAAACTAAAGCTATAAATAGTAACTTCTCCCAATAGCCGGAGAGCTGGCTACGGCAAATCGTTTGCAAGGCGCAAGCTTGTGATTGAATTTGAAGAAATGCCGTTGCGTTAAATACCAATTTACGCACCTATAATAAATGTTGGTATGATCTATGGAAGGAATGTTAATAACCATAAAATATTCTTCTTTATATACATCCATAGGACTCAATCTTAATGTAATCTCAATTTCATTCTAAAGGAGCCCGGGTGTGCCTGCCATCTCCTACCATTGGCGTAGACAATAGTTTTTGCAGAACTAACTGCACTGACCTTACAACCTAAAAGCAATAGTAGGCTTTGTTGGAGTTAGGAGCTTCGTCAAGTTAGTGGGCAACACAACTGTTGCCCGCTATCTTGAAGAACCTTAGAAATCGGCTTAACGACTGCCGTCATATACAACGACCGAGATAAACCACTTAGCATGCCCTCAAAAGCATAGAAATGTAAATCTATTAACCGCTCAAAGCCACGTGTTGCTTAACCCACATAATCAATGCCGATCGTGCTGGCTTAGCTACGTATGGACATGAGCTACCGCTCTAAAGCTACCGCGTATAAGTTCCGGAGAAGTCATAGCACGACCTCATATTTGAGAGTCGCGCGCATGAGCCTCTCGGCTACTGTAACTCAGGCAAGTATCGTCTACATTTATACAGTATTTTATTCCCCCGATTCAGATAGGTACAATTTTAATGTAGTCACGCAAACAGGCTACGGATTTTCATCACCGACACAAACATCCTAGTCAGAGAGTGTTTTTCGTGGCGTGGTCTTTTGGCAAAAGTAGGACCTCAATTAACGATTAAACTTATAGAAAACTGACGGAAGTTAATGAATTCGCCAGTATTCTTAAAAGTTTATCCGTGACTCAATATGTTGACTTCGTAAATTAACGACCTATTGAGCGCCAAGCATTACATACAAATGACGCATCGCTGATGCCACGCGTTCAACGCGAAATTAAACTTTACGCAATCGCGTATAGATCGCTATTGCTTTGACCAGGCTGTTGGCTGTAGCAGTCGTTGGCGTCCATGGTATGATTTTCCGATGACGTGAATAGCCGACTGTGGCGGTCAAAGGGTTAACGGATTAACGGTATTGTGCCCAGTCTCTAGAATAAGTTTTTTCGATACAAAACACAAACGAACGCGTTTACGTTTAGTCTCAATATGTATCGCTACGCGAGCAGCGCCTCTGGTGGTAACTATTTTTTGCCGTACAAATTGAGACTTGAGGAATCAAAAAGACGTGTTCGTTTGTATTTAAAAAAAATTATACTAGAAGTACAGCTTTGCAAACGATTTGCCGTAGCTTTGCAAACGATTTGCGTCTCAAGTTTTGAGACTACTAACACTCGAATAAATTTCAATAATTAAAGTATTTACTTATATACATATACCTATAATTATTTTGTTATTTTTACTTGACTGTTATTGTTGACTTGTTATGTTGCCCTATGTTATGAGCAGTAGTCGCAATCTATCAAAATTTTTGAGTAGGTACCTATAATTTATCGTTCCGGCGATTAAATTTTCGATCTACTACAGATATTTTTTTGTCAGTAGACAAGGCCTTTTTCGTTTCGTGTCGGCACCTAGGAGTGACCACCACATTTAAAGGCTTAATTCAAAAATAAATAATGCCTATTTAAATAAATTCTATTGACTTATTCCTCACAGCCTCTGTATTGTGTACTTAAGTAAAAATAATATTCATAGTAAGCATTTTAACGGTGTTGAAGTGTGTTATGGGCGACGGTCTAGCAACCTATCACTGCAATATCACATTTTTTCCATCTTAAAACCTACAATTGCTAAAAGTGGCACTAGAACTCAATTTCATGTGCTCTGCCTACCCGTTTTGGGAATACGGGCGCGATATTATGTATGTATGTAAGTATTTTAATAATTTAATTTAAGCCGATAGTCGTATCAAAACTTGTGAGCACACGAGGTACATACTAATGCTAATATTACTTAAACATTAAAAAGCTTGATCACAATCGTGATTTTTATGGGAATAGCGTAATGTCGCAACAATAATTTAAAACATACGATCTTCGAGCTGTAGGTACTTGTAGCTACTATAACCGAGCGGTAAGGCGACGACTCGACGAGCGACTCTCGATTGGAGGCCGCGAGTTCGAGCCCCGGCTCATACCACTGGGTTTTTCAAAATAAACTTATGTACAAAAAAATATTTAATATTTAACAGTGGCTTATCGTTGAAGGAAAACATCGATAGGAAACTAATAGCACAAGCAACCCATGATATACCTCTGAAATGAAAACCCTTTTTTCAGTCACAATATTTAGAAAAGCAATGTATAAGGATCACAATTTCCATCTACTCTTTTGCCATCCACATGAACTTAAAAATGAATATGCATTTGGTGTGGGTTAGTATAACGTTCCCTACCTATAGATATAAATAGTAGGACTCGACAATGGGAATCGTGTTGAGCCATTGAATTACATAATTATTCGAACATCTGGACAGTACTGTGGACTGTGGGTGATATGATAGGAATATGTCACTGCAATGTTTAATCGCTGCCATAACCTACAATAGCACATGAAATTCAATTTCAGTACCACCAAACTCACACATATATGCACAAATAGGTTACCCAGAGCCTCTGACTTGCCTATTTGGGCATACAGGCGTGGGTCTGTGTTTGTAAACAACATCAGCCACAAAACCTAGTAGACTGATGAATGAATTGTATGTCACTTCATAGTTCGAGAACACAAAAAAATAAGTAAAAATCAAATAATTACCTTTCAGTGGCTAGAATGATTCCTCCGTGGGCCAATTATTTCTTCAACTGAGAGAATTTTTTGGGATAATGCGGTGCCTTTGAGTAACGAGATATATTTTTTAATAACCTATTTCGTCGAGACCCGCATTTAATATTAGCAGTTCAAAATGGATGTAACTCAAAACAAAGTTTTTCAAACATGTTGTTATTCACTTTACATGCGCATTTAACACATTTAAAGTAAAATATATTATAGACAAAAAACAACTTGTTGATGTGTCATCTATATTAATCACAGAAGAGCAAGACGGAATGATCGATGAGAGAAAAAGAAGGCGTATAAAAATGGCCGAATTTACGAAAAACGATAGCTCTTTAGCTATCGTTGCATTTTGACGTTTCTTACGAAAATAGTTCTGTCAAAATCTTCGAAAAACGGAGTTCCCGGTAAGGCTTTTACCAATATCATTCACTCTTTCGAACTTCGTTCATCGATTTGGCGTTTGACAGATGTTGGCGGTAGCGTTTGCTGGAAAACGAAGTTCGAATGCACGTATTGAACATTCCCGGTAGCGCCCCAGGAATGTTCTTATACATTCGAAACGTCGGGCGAACCTTGGAAAATGTAAATAAATTAATGTTTTACGCGATAAGTCCCGTTTTCTAATAATAATGTGTGAAAATTATCTAAGTTTAAATCTATCTAACCAATAAATATTGTAAATAAAATCACATAATTTACTGTACATTTTATTTGTCTTATTAAAATACATTTGTACCACGGTACATACAGACATCCACTTACCCCGAATCAATAAATAGTGGAGAAACATGAAAATACTGAAATTCTTAAAGTAAAAGTTATAATTAAGGTTAAAGATATAAATAATGATTAAATTAAGTGTGATCTGAGAAAGCTCAAGTAGTTTACAAAGCTCTAATAAGAATAGAGCTTTTAAACGGTGGAGTTTTCTCAGATCTTCCATAGATGGCGTTATTATAAATAAATTAAATTATATTAGTTACATTTAAAATTGTTTGAGAAAAGATGTTGAATCAGTCTTTAATTCTGACATCTTTTGAGCATTTAGTTGTGCTCATTTCTAAACAAATCCCTGCTGGAAAAATACAATACATAAGTATATAGTATTTTTTTTTGGAGAAGGGATATATTTTAGAAATTAGCACTTTATGATGGCATTCTAAATATACCAGTGAGCCTCTATTTAAAAGTTTAGTACCTTATCTTGTGACATTATAAGAAGGGGCATAACAAATTTGAGTAAATACATGATTCATATAACTTCCCTGACTAAAAACTGATGTGGCGACTGGCGAAAGTAATTTTCCGTACTATGGCAAACAAATCACTTAAAATGTAGTCACAACAGATTTTGCGCACGTGACCTTAAAACTTATTTCACGGTTAAATTTTCCATTAATTTCCAATAGGTATTTGCAAATTTTCCACCTCAAGTGAAATTGATTTTTATGTAACTCACTGATGAACAGACTAGATTCTCTAAAAAGTTCCTACGATTGTTTTTTCTCAATTTTATCCCCAAATTCAGGCAAATTTTTGTACTCACTCTCACTTATGCTAGTCGCTACTGAAATTTCAGTGACAGGTTCTTGTTTTTCTGTTGCTCCAGTTTTCTCATCAAAATAGATAGCTACATCATTATCATCTATTTCTTCAACTGGCGGTACTTTGTCGACATTTGGTGGGGGAACTACAATAGTATGTGTTACGGAATTGTCAGCTCTCAAATCGCATTCGGTATGTGGAATGTCGCCTCGGTGTCTGTGTATTATTTCGCTGTTAAGAATCTGCTTAATATCTTTGTTAGTGCTTTGTATTTCCTGGTCGATTGTGACCTTTGTCTCTTGGGTTTTTGTTTCTTTCTCTTTGGTTCTATCGATAGGTTCGTATCCTGCTGGTAGTATGAGACCACCAGCGTCTAAATTCGCCAAATCTAATGTGCTCGCTTGTTCGTAATTGATATTCTGGTTTTGCACCTTCACTTGCCTAGGCTTCTGTGATGGCTGCTCAATGGCTTGCAAGATGCTTTGTAAAAGACCTTCAGAAAGCAGTTGCTCGTGAGGTATTGAAGGCTCCTTTCCTTTACCATTGTGGTCAGCTGAGGATTGTATCTGGAACGAATAGCTGTTGCCTTTACTCTTCTCACTTTGTCCGAATTGCGATATCTGCCCGTTCACCTGGCTTAAGCTTTGACTGGTCGATACAATCTTCTGTTGCAATTGCTTAGTTTCTTCGCTCAAATTCCTAATTTTCTCAGAAGTTTGTAAGATTTGCTGTTGCAAACCCTCATGTTTGTAACTATGCTTTCCTGACTCGTCTTTTATGGATTTCCCTTTCTGTACACTGATCTTCTCCGTCTTTTCGCTCTTTATGTTATTGTTTGGTAGAATCGCTTGGACCAGTGTATGAGAGGCTGTATCTAGGTCTTTAGAATTGTATGAGACCGATTCGCTGCCAGCAGCCGGTGTGTTAAAGCCGTTCAGAGGTGATATTAAAGTCTGCTGGCTCTTGGATAATGTAGATCCTAAAGAACTCAAGCTAGCTACATAACTGGATGCCAAATCTGAAGGTATCTTTTCACCCAATTGAGCAGCTTTAAGGATAGCCTCATGGTATGGACAGTGTTTCAAAATCGCTGCCGCTTCTAAGTTTGAAAGGTTAGCCAAGATCGTGCCGTCCAAAGTAGCAGTTACTGCGTTTGTATTAGAGCCTAAAGCCGTATGATCGGCGACGGTGAGAAGAGGCGCAGAGTATGAATCAATAGGTGAGCCATATAGGTTACTAGGTTGTGGTTGTTGGAAGTTGATAGGGTTGCCTGAGTGCGGAAGGCTGTACAAACTAGTAGGTTCGATGGACAAAGCGAGGTTTCCAATACCGAAGTTGGCGGTCTGTTGATTTACATCCTTAACATCTCTGACTGGAGGTGGTAAATACGCTGGCCCTTGTTTGACATGGTCAACGCCATGCACGTCTTTGTGGCGCGTAGTCTGCCCGATGTTCTGGAAAAGACCTTCAGGGACGGAATCTCTGAATTTGATGGGATGGCGAGGGGAGCTGCCGCCAGAATGCCCGCCGCCTGAATGGCTTCCGTAGGGTATCGGTAGATTCGATGGCGGTGGTCTCGGAGGCGCACCGTATTGACTTCCTGGAGGCACGCCGTACACGCCTGAAGGAGGCACTAGTCCTTTGGCACCCTGTTGTCTTATCGAACCAGAATATGGTCCATTGGATAAAGACTCGACAGGCGGAGCGCCGTACGTATCAAACGGTTTCGTTTGTGCTAATGGCAGACTTTGGAGCCCAAAGTCCTGATTAGGTTCAGTATAATGCACCTCAAAGACCGTCTTGGATTGGTCGATGTGATTGGTGTCTCCACCAACGATGGCGTTCAGATCGATGTTCGCTAAGATATCCTGGTGAACGTTGGAGTATCCTGAAGTTATTTGAGCTCCTGAGAATGAAGGAGTTGGATTGGCATGTGGCAGAGAGTGATCATCTAAGTTCAATCGGACATCTTGAACGGGAGCAGGCGGAGGTGGTCCATACTGGTCACCAATATTGTTATCTAGGTTCTCAATCACAGGTTTCGAGACTCCAGGGATCGGCTTCCATCCATCATATAGGACGTGAGGGGGGGTAGGCGGGGCGGGGATTCCTGGGTGCGGCGGGCGAGGGTTCGGATCGGGTTGAGGGGGTCCGTAGTGACCTACGTTACTGATATCTTGAACCACAACTTGCTCGTTAGGTCCTATAGGGCCGAGTACATATCCAGGGGGACCGTAAGTATCCGAGGGAATAGGGAAATTTGGTTTAAGGTCTAAAGGTAACGAAGGGATCGGGGTTCCGTAGATGGTTGCCGGTAAATCGATGTTACCGATTCCTGTCCCAAAGTTCTGCGGCAAATTGATCGGCGGCAGCTCAGGTAAGGGTATATTAGGTATACTGTTCACAGGGGTTCCGTAACTCGTTTGTATTTTTGGTGGCCCATAAACAGGCTTCGGCGCTCCGTAAATTTGCTTCGGCACGCCGTATACTGGCTTAGGGAAGCTTATTTTCGGCGGTTTGAAAGGAGTTCCATAGTTCGGTTTTGGTAGATTCTGTTTCGGGGGACCGTAAGTTTTCTTAGGGGGTCCATAGACTGGTTTGGGTGGTCCGTAAGTTTGTTTTGGTGGTCCATATGTTTGTTTAGGGGGCCCGTAGGTTTGTTTAGGGGGTCCGTAGGTTTCTTTAGGAGGTCCATAGGTTTCTTTAGGGGGTCCGTAGGTATCTTTAGGGGGTCCATAAGTTTCTTTAGGAGGGCCGTAGACGGGCTTGCGGACGGGCGGTGGGGGGCCCTCGTAGCCCTGGCTGGGGAACACAACGGGGGAAGGGGGCCCGTAGGCTCCAGGAGGGGTGTTGAAGATGTTGTTGTGGAAGTCCTGTTGCTGGAAGTCCTGCTGCTGGAACACCGGCGCTGGGAGCTGGAGACCTGAAATTACACGTTTTTGGAGGTAAATAAGATGAAATGTTATTCAGGGTTTTAATTAAATCCTACTGCTTTTTCCAAAAAACGTATGTACGAATTTTAAATACACTAGAATCCGCTTGTAACGACTCCGCATATAACATTTTACCGCTTTTAACGACTTGTAAATCATCACACATTAGATTTCATACCAAACATTTTCAAAGTAAATCAGTCCGTTTTGTGCGACGTTCTGTTAGTGCGACGTAATATCACCGGTCCCTTGACTGTCGCTTTATCGGATTCCACTGTACTTAAAATATTATAATTAATTACTAGGTAGAAGTTTTTTGGTGAAATAAAACATCGCTGGGCCATTGTCAGTTGTAAAAGCAAAAGTTGTCCACCCGGTGGTCTATAGTTAACGGCTTATGTACATATAAGTTACGTTTTTATTACATGGATTTACAGATATGTAAACACCGTTTATGCGGATTACTAGACCAATCCAAAATTAGGCTTTGTGGCCCTTAACTTTTGATATGTCCACCGAAAAGACGCGAACCTAAATCTGACAATGACCCCGCTAGGAAATCGGTCTACTAGGAACAAGGCTGTGGACTTCTGGGGTTTCTTATGTGGACTGTAGTTTAGTAATAGGCACTGGTCTGGTCGTAAACTAAGTATATTGTTGCAGCTAATTACACACCTTCACATCAAATATCACCGATCGTATTTTTATAATAAAATTGTGCGTCTATACGCTGGCACGGATAATGGAAGAGAGAGAAAAGCACAGATAACATATTCTACCTTTGAATAATAACTTACAAACTGAGGTAGGTGCCAGGCATACCAACTTAATTATATTTTTTATATCTTAATGTTGGCAGTCATGTCAACAAAGGCTTAATTTTGCTCTGGATTGAAAAGTGAGACCGTGTGATTAGCTGCAACGGGCTCTGGAGGTTAGGACGCAACCACGGAAAGGCTACAATAATTAGTAATTTTACAATGTTAATTTACTTTAGATGCGCCGTTCCCGCCAGGGGATTCACGTTACCAGACATATTCAATTTTAATAAATTATCGTTTTTTGATTATTTACTAGAACTAGTAAAGAAGGTAATTTTTGAATCCTGTCTCCTAAAAAAAATATCCTAGCCCTCACAAAAACCTAAAAGTCGGAATCCGATCGGAGGGGCTACCGCGAACTGAAAACGAACGAAGTTCGAATATCTCCCTCTCTGCCGCACGAATAAGCAAGTGCGACAGAGAGGGAGATATTCGAACTTCGTTCGTTTTCGGTTCGCGGTAGCCCCTCTGATGTCATGATTGTCATTCTGACACTTAAAAGACGTAACACATTTTTAACTCCGCTGTACTTTTTCACTTTTTTTTACAAACTAAAAGCACTTTACTGTAATTAATAACATAGAACTAATAAAAATAAATTAAATTAAATTAAATTAAAACGTAAATTTACTTTTAAAGCTATTCGACTGTGGTACTCTTTCCCTCTTGACATAAGTCGGGCAAAATCGAGTAATATTTTCAAATGTCTACTTAAAGAACACTATTTGCCACTCCCTTAATATCGACTATATATAGGTATATTATGTTACTTTTTTGGCTGATGTATATATGTATTTTACATAAGTATGTATGATTGTGTATAGACGTTTATACAATATAGATATATAATATTTAAGCTTGTACATTTTATAAATCTGTTTCATAATAATTTCTGCCACCCACTGCTTAATTTATGTTTTTGTTAAGAGAGGTATGGCACAGCAAAATGTCATCTTGCTCGAATTTGGAGCAGCCCAACTGGGGAAGTACCTCCGCCTTGCAGAAGACCACAGCCATAATAACATTATTTACTATACAAGTATTTAGTGTTGTGTTCGTGGAGGTGAGCAAGGTTGCCAGAGCTCCCGAGGATGCACTGTGTTGAGAGCGAGGGACCTAAATGTGTTACTTCTGCTGTCAACACAGTACATCCTCAAATCTTATAAAAACGTGTGTGACTCCTTTGGAGTTGCGGGCGTCTATAGGCTGCGGTGGCCGCTTACTATCAGGTGGACCGTACGCTTGTTTGCCACCGGCGTTGTATAAAAAAAAACCGCCACCCAAAGGTTATCTTGAAGAGATCGCTCTTTAGCGATAAGACCGCCTGTTGTCTACCTCTACCTGTATACTGTTTGTTTTGATTCTGTGTGTAGCTGATTCATTTGTGTGAAGTGTGCAGTAAAGAGTACTTTTATTGCACAAAAGATCCCACTGGGTCAGTGGGTCATACTTAGTTGAAAAAACAAAAGTCGTCCCTCCTGTGGTCAATAGTTAACGGCTTCTGTGCATGTTAGCTATGTTTTTATTACAGGGATTTATAGAAACGAAGACACTGTTTATGCGGGTTACTGGTCCAATACAAAATTAAGCTTTGTAGCCCTTAACTTTTGGCATGTCCACAGAAAAGACGCGAACCTAAATCCGCGTATGACCCATTTATTTTTACCCACGACGGAACGGAGAAGGTATATGCGTTTAGGGTGAGAGGTTGTTTGTTTGTGTGTGCACATCAATATCTTCAAAACGGCTTGACCGATTTAGAAGCGATTTTCGGCAATAGATTTGTAGTTTAGTCGGGACGAATTTTAGCTGGGTGTTACGATTATAACTCACCAGGGGGCGCTGCAGTAAACATTTTTCACCGTACGTCCGTCGTGGGTTTTTCAAAAATTTTAATTTTGTTTTTTTTTGTGTGATGAACACGAATATTTAGGTGGATCAACTATTCTTTGTCGCTCGGTACCGTAGTTACTCTTTAAAACTGTTTATAGGGTTTAAATCTATAAAATAAGCGTTTTAGCGATGAGGATAAATCTACGCGAACCTAAATCCGCGTATGACCCAAGTGCATCCACTAGGGCCCTCATTTAAAGAAGATAAGATAAGATTGTATAAGTATCTGTATTGTATTGTATAATTACCGTTTGAGTTATCTCGCGGGGGCCCGTACGCGTCGGCGGGCAGCGGCTGCCCGTAAGAGTTTGATAACGACGCCTCACGCTTCTGAGCCTGCACGCCTGGAAACATACAAACAAATCTCACTATTCCATACGAAATTTGCAGAGACCTCACTGAAATAAAGGAAACGGAAACTATTATACCGTTTCAAATCGTAATTCTAATGTAAATGACCATGTGAGCTTGAAATCTTATACACTGGGGACTGTTTTCTAATACGGTACGCTTTAGTTTCGTAATAAATCGGAAAGCGAATTCCTTTCCAGAAGTCAGGTGTCCATTGTAAGACAAGCGCCATCTAGGTCACGGCAATTGAACCCGGGACCTCGATGGCTTGGTTATTATCGATATGTTTAAATCATAAGGCTATCTAACTTACCGCATAGTTCACAGCTCCACCGATAGTGGGCGCTGTTATTAATGTAGAATTTAAGTATAAAAACGAATGTAGCTCTAAACAGAGTCCTTTTTTCCAAATAGACACGATAAAATCAACACGCATCTTATTATTACCAAAAACCCATTTCGACACCCCAGTCTGGCCCACGAAGGAACATCAGGACATACAAAGCAATGCAGTATTTTTTTTTTAATGCATATTTTGGAATACTTAGCCCTCACTTCATATTCTTGTATTGTTATTTAGAAAGAGGTTTAATTGCGGTATCACTTCCGATAGTTTCGTTAATTAACGAACCACAGCTAATATCCATAAATCGAGTGACTCAGTGGTCCTTGGATGTCTCACCCTTTGTATGAAAGAATGGTTTTTACCACTGTTTTACCATCAACCTTTTACAGCAATATGTTAATATTTAAGTATTTTTATCCACTAAATCCTTTAATTAGGTTCAGGTACTATTTCGAAATCCTGTTTTTGTCCACTAATCTAGCTTTTCTATATCCAGCTTAAAAATATATCATTCCGGACCACATATGATGTGTATAAAAATATATAATAAAATACCACTTGCAATAAAATCCATAAAGCCGATAAATCAATTCAAAAGATCATTAAATATTTTTCTAATTCATAAAAGTTTTTATACATTACAGGAATTTTTTGATGATGCGTCCCATAAATGATAAATTTTCTTTTGTTCTTTCTTCTTTTTTTAAAATAAATAGTGAAGTAAGTAAGAAAGACTGCTTAAGTAGTCTAAGTTAGTCTAGACAAATAAGGCTATTGCTGTGCCCTTGCGGGGTTCATTATAATAATATATTTGTAATATATTTGTAACGTGTGTAATAAAATATTTGAGTTTTGAGTTTGAGTTTAATTCAATACATATCAGAGTTTTTTTTTGTAATAGAAAACTGGTCATCAAAAAGTAGAATGACTCAATTACCTGACTGCGTCGCTTCGGCCACTAGGTCCTGTTCGCTGTCAGTCGACACCAGCCCGGGGGGCGTGTCCTCAGCCAATGCCAGACCCAGGACACACCATAGTAGCAGCACCTGTAAAAAATACAATTTGTATGGCTTGGGCCTTAACAAGATGCTTTTCGACGCCAACGATGGTTATATCGGCGACAAAAAAAAAGTCGTTTTTGGGAAATTGTATAAAAATTCTACAATAAAATTCCAAGACACATTACTGAACTTACGGATTCTAAATTTAAGTCTGTCGTGAAACAGACACTTATTTCAAAAGCATATTATAAGATAAACGATTACATCATGGATAGGGATGTTTGGCAGTGATAGCGTCCCGCACAAGTAATCTAACACAGAAATATTTTGTCCTTAATATTAAAAAATATGTATGTATGTTTGTATTGTAGCTTTTGAATTCTGTAATATTATGATACTGTTATTTTATATACATTGTATCATCATCATCATCATCATTTCAGCCGAAAGACGTCCACTGCTGAACATAGGCCTCCCCCAAGGCTCGCCATTTAGACATTGTATATTATTTTGAAAAAATGACACCCCGCCGAGTTTCTTACGCCGGTTCTTCTCGAGGCAGAGGTTTATTTTATGAACCGGTGGTAGTTTTTTGACATTCATAAGTGCATGTAACATGTATAAATTGAAGAATAAATGATTCCATTTCATTTCAACATTGGTCAACGCCAACGATGGACATATCGGCAGTATTGGTAGAAAAGGTTCGACGGACATTTATATTTCTTAAAACTTGATATGGTATCATCTTCGAATGATCGGGGTGCCGATTACGAAAATGACATCCATTTTCAAATCCAAGATGGCGGACATACATTTTTCTTAAAAATCGATATGGGTGTCATCTTTGTGATTCCTCGGGGTGCCGATTACGAAAATGACATCCATTTTCAAATCCAAGATGGCGAACACTTATTTTTTCTTTCGAGTAACTTTTCACAAAAGATTAACAGCATCAGACAACTGACAGAAAAAAATAGACCTCATTTATATTTTTGTTACCATCTGAGGGCTTCTCCGAACTTCGAAATCCGAACTTCTTATCGTGCCGTCCCTTTCACTCTCGTGTTATATACTATGTGAGAGAAAGGGGCGGCACGATACGAAGTTCGGAGTAGGCTCTCTGAAATCTACGCGGACGAAGTCGCAGGCGGCCGCTAGTTTTTCAATAAGAAGCGTGAAGTCTCATATAAGAAGTAAGGCAATTATTTTTTACTTTTCAGTGTTTTTGTTTTGAAGTCGGCTTAATTTTTTTTAAATAAAAAATGCTTAGTCGACCGCAATCAAAAACGGATATGGGATAAGCGCAAACGAATGACGAATTAGCTTATGTCATGGGTATGTGTAAGTAAATATCCCATTGCTTGACATTTTACTTAATGCCCAAGACATCCGTTAGTCACCTAATTTCCATAACAGTTATGGGTCAATTTTTTAAGAGCATGTTTTTTCGACATTTGTATGGCGTTTTTTTCTTTTGTGAAACTTATATTAATTCCTGCACGGTGAGGTAGGGTTTTGAAAAAGAAAAATTATAGTGTGTGAGGCACCACTCTGCATCTGATTGTTACTGAGATATTGACACTTAAAAAAAACTGTGCCATACAAATGTCGACCACGCCATACAATTGTCGATTGCGCCACACAAATGTCACCAGCGCCATATAAATGTCGCAAGCGCCATATAAATGTTTAAATAATGCCGTTACATTTGATTTGAGTCGACATTTGTATGCCTTATTCAACACTTGTATGCCTTATTTGACATTTGTATGCAACATTTGACATTTGTATGGACAAAATAGCCGTACAAATGTCGCCATACAAATGTCGACAAATACGTTAATCAGCGATCTTTTGTACATTATTAATTTGATTCACTCATTTATTCAACATGAAACTTTTACTCCATAATGCTAACTATTGTTATGAAACACAGAGTTGTATTTCAATTGCATACTGATAAATAAGGGTCCATACAAATGTCGTGATCGTTGTACCAAAATACGTCTAACAAGACTTAACGTGGCATTATATTGTTATGTAAATAATAACGGCAGGCCAATAGACAAACCAGATATTGGGAGGTATCGGGGAGTCAAAATAAAAGTGTTGCGCGTGGGACAGCTACGAAAAGGCTTACCTGGTTTTAATTACTGACGCATCCTTTTTTAAAAGTAAATCGTTAAATGCGTTAATTAATGCTCTTTGTAATGATATAAGTTTTTTAATAATACGTTACTTGAGTTCATAGTTATGAATTATTGTTTGAGCAAATCCGCGCGTGGGACACGCGAAAAAGCAATAATTTACGCCGATTTTAGGGTTTCAAATCCAATTTTTTTGGAATCTATTAATATTTAGATGAATTGCTATATATGCCTTAGTACATTATGATGCACAGAATGCAAATATATGCATAACAATGTTGTATTTTAAATACACTTGGAATTATAGCCCTGGGACAGCAAAATCACCTCGTTTGAAAATTGACCCTTATATTTGAAATCATTGACCAGCGATCTGTCCTTCTTCTCCATCATTAAGTTAAGCTGGCTAGTCTAGTTAAGATGTATTACCGGTTAAGATTATCTTTGTATCTCTCTTAGGGTGCCCTGAAAACCAGCACCTTAGCATATATTGCTATTGGGATATCCTGAGTGGTATCCTTTTTGGTGTTCATAACTCTTACTTAATTTAGTGTTTATTTCATCCTATTTCATACACTTCATTATTGTATAATTATTTTTTTCTTTCATTCCACGTATTGAGTTAATTGTCGACATTTGCCACAGGTTATTCGAGAAGCGCAAACCAACTTAAAGTTAAAAATAATTCACTTGATTACAGGCAGGTAATATGTAAGTTGTTTGCTTTTTAATTACACGTAAATTAAAGTAGACAGTTTGTTTTGAAACCTGATATTAAAACATTAAGAGATGTATTCCAACTACGAAAGGGCCATTTACCGAATTATCTAAGCCAACGGACGGAAACTAGAAATTACATACAAACTTTCTTCTTTTAAACAGTGCCTTTACCGTGAGTTTTCATGACCGCTAGCGACTGCGTAAATATTTGTACAACACCTCTGGCGGTTACGCAGTAGAATTAAGAATCGGCATACTAAATTGTTTACGCAGTCGCTAGCGAGTACGGTCATGCAGTGTTCCAAACCACACGCGTGCTCGTGCCGGAGGTTTTCCCCTGGATTTTCCCCAGGCTATTCTCCAACCGCGCACTCCTATCGCTTTATTGGGCCCGGCCTATAAAGCCACAGTCAGGTTCAAAAAAAAAATACGGTCATGCAACCTCATGGTAAAAGCACACTAGTAGGTACCGGTCTCCGGTAGCTCAGTGGCTAGAGCGATTGGCCGAAAAGCCGGAATGTCGCAGGTTCGAATCCTACTCGGAGTATAAATTTTCCCTTTAAAATTGGATGATGCCTGTATTGGCAATGACCTCGCTGTATCATAGAATAATCACCATAGAGCACTCTCGCCGTACAATGGGACCATAAACTAGATTAAAGCTTAGTGTGGGGAAATGTCGATAGTCGTCGTAGGTATCTACTTACGCAAATAGTTACTTAAAAGTGTAAATACAAGACTAAAACTACTATTAGATTAAAATAATTAAAACTAAACCTTAGACTTATTTTTTTCAAATAGTAGTTTAAACAACTACTACGTAATGAAATTGATTCTGTGTGTGATCTTATTATGACACTCGCCTTCGGCTCGTTTCATAAAACCACACTCATGTTTTAATGTGTCCCATTATGTAGCAGTTGCATAAACTACTATTAAGCACACACGCTTTATACTCTAGTATAGGATGTATTAAAAAGATAATTTAAGTTCTTCTTAAAAGGTTTCTTGAAAAGGGTCTAACGCAATATTTTTGCTATTAAGTACTAGCTTTTATCCGCGACTTCGTCTGCGTAGAACTCACTCATCGCCATCGAATGTAATTACTATTTGTTTATATCAGGCGCTTACAGAGTCATCGCTCTTCCATACAAACTTCCACCCACTCAAGGGATGATTTCCGGGATAAAAAGTATTCTATATCCTTCCCCGGGATCCAAAATATCTCCATACCAAATTCATCTAAATCGGTTGAGCGGTTTAAGCGTGAAGAGGTAACAGATAGACAGACACACTTTCGCATTTATAATATTAGTATGGATTACTTTTGTTACCCTTTTAATGTAGCTTGTGTCAGATGTGTTAACTGAAATGACAGGTAGGTATTTAAGTCATGTCTAACCCGTCCGTTTTGTTACTAAACTTACATGTTTGACAATGACATTCAGTTTTGTAATCCACTGGTCATTTGTCAATCATTCGTTACATAGACATTTTTCAATGAAAATGTCCTTCATTGGGACTATAATGATTATTATTTTATTCTTCTGTGCTCTCAATACTATCCCAAAGGACGTGTCCGGAACACGTAATCCGAAAGTTCGGCGTAGGGACTAGTTTTACGAACGCCTGCGCACGCGACTGACAGTGCCATCTGACCTTCTAGCCCAGAGTGAAAACTAGACTGTTGAAATTATACCGGTTTCCTGTCTCGTGTTTTCCTACGCCGAAAAGCTAGTGCTTAAGCTGTCGTGTCCCGGCGAAAAAAAATAAACAATAGCATTATTTTGTTATGATCCCTAGGATCCCAGGGACGGGTTTAGGAAATGATATTTAGTACATAAGTTTTTTCAAAACCCAATTATAGTGGTAAACCCAGTGATAGAACGTTTATAATTATGGGTACAAACTTCATAACCATACCACAATTTCGCAAAAATACAAGTTTGGCATGATAACTTGGACTCCTTTTTAAAAGACTGGCCACAAGACCGTGAGGAATGGAAAAAGAGGGGAAGGTCTTTGCCCCACTGGGCATCCCACTGGATCTCCCAATAATAGTCCCTAATTAGGCTCAATTTATGATAAAAATAATATTATAATTTTCATTCATCGACATCGATATCATCGGACCACTCCACTGGCTCCACTAAGACCATAAACTTCCCGCCATTGTGTATTACGCCACAAGCCATAGACAATCGGCCCCAATTAACTACAAGCTGAGTTCCCGCGCTTTTTGCTGTCATGGGAAGTATTAAGGCGGAAGTGAATGGCATAGACAAAACCATTAATGTAAGCGTAGTTTTAAAAGGTTTTTAGTACTGCGCGACCAGTCCAGAGGGAAAACTAGCCTTATTTTTTTTTAATTGTTGTTCAGGATAACTACAGCCGTAGATATAACAGTGACGGATTGGTAATTACATAAAAGAAGGCCAATAAACGTTATCCACTGATTTCTCATCTTTCAGTTCATGGTCATGCTTGCTAGGACATAGTGACTACGTTAATACTAGTGTCTTTTTATAGGGGATTGACGAGAGACATCATCCTGTTGTGGATTCGTTTTTATTATCAGTGACTTAGAGACCATACTACATCTCTAACAATATTAAATTAATTTTAATTTTGACGCTCAGAGACCATGTACATCTCTGGGATATTATATTAATTTCATTATACTCCTTGTTTAATCTTGAGACCTTATACATCTCTAACTTTACTGATGTTGTAATATTTGTAATAGATAACTTTGCAAGTTTATCTTCACTGTATGACATTAATTTTGTTACAATTGTAAACTCGAAATTATTATTCCTTCTTGAACTGTAAATAAATATTTTGACATGAAAAATGTAGGTATTACTTATTATAGTCAGACTTTCTTAAATTGTAAATTAATATTTTGACATGTAAAAGTGCCCTTGTGGCCTATTTGCAGAATAAATGTTTGATTTTTTTTTTCTCATAGTGTAAATTTTCCAGTGCTCGGCACCTACCCAAGTAGTTGTCACTTTTGATCTGAAATCATTATAGGTGAGTCATTCTAGTTTTTCATAACCAGTTTTCTATTACAAAAAATCTGTGATATATATTGAATGAGTGTACAAAAATAGGATTTCGAAATAGTACCTGAACGTAAATAAAGAAATTTATAGTCAAAAATACTTAAATGCTAACTTATTGCTATAAAAGGTGGTAGGCACAGTGGTAAAAACCATTTTTTTTCATACAAATGATGAGACATCCAAGGACCACTGAGTTACTCGATTTATGGATATTAGCTGTGGTTCGTTAATTACCAAAACTATCGGAAGTGATACTGCAATGAAACCTCTTTCTAAATAACAATACAAAAATATGAAGTGAGGGCCAAGTATTCCAAAAAAAGTCTTCATATTTTAATTATACTGAAAGTCGCGTGTCGTACCTACCGTATAAATGTTTACTAAGCTGTATCAAGGACTAAGACCCCAGGCAACTTTCCCTCGTGACCTCGAGTTACGTCAACAAATACCAGTTTATATCTGGTTACCATAAATTATCTAAATAACGCTTTCTCTTTCACTCACGACTCAGCTCTGAGGATCGCTTTTACATTTCTCGTTGAGATGAGCACGATAACAATTATTTCATTATTTCATCAAGCGACAAAACTAACTACTGTAAAGTCGGGTATTTGACCGAATGGAGGGTAACTTTAACCTTACAAAAACACAAATTGCAAGATTCTAATAAAAAATATAAAAACGTCGACACTTAGTTGAAAACAATCACTTGGTGCCAGAATTTAACCCTTCATTTTACCGTCCATGGTTCAAGCGACGGCAACGCTGAATAGTTCATCCAAAAGATTCTGATCAAGACAAAAATGCAAAAAGACAGTCAAAGATACCGTGCTGCTGGACATTGTCGAATTAAGGGCAATAATAAAGTCGTGGCAACACTGCCATGCCAATCAATTACAATAAGTAATTGATTGGCATTACAATAAGTAATTGATTGGCATGGCAGTGTTGCCAGGCCCCTTGGGACGTAAATTACATTTCGTAAAAGTTGCATTTGGGTCATTGTCAGTTTAAGGTGCGCGTCTTTTCGGTGGACGTATCAAAAGTTAAGGGCTACAAATCTTAATTTTGGATTGTTCTAGTAACCTGCATAAACAGAGTCTCAGTTGCTATAAATCCATGTAATAATAACATAACTTACATACTTACACATAAGCCGTTAACTATTGACCACCGGAGGGTCAAGTGGGACAACTTTTGTTTTTGCAACTGACAATGACCATGTTACGCGAGCCGGTCAAAAGTTACGCAAAATGTAAGAAATGTAACCATCTGGCAACACTGCGAGTTTTCTGAAGGAAAAATCTTCACTACATTCTGTACATTCGATACAGGGCCTGTACTCCGAACCGTATCGTGCCGTCCCATTCACTCTCGTGTTAGACACTGTATGAGTGAAAGGGATGACACGACACGAAGTTCGGATTTCGAAGTTCATAGTAGCCCCTCAGGGTCGCTGCAGGTGAGAGGCGCAGGCGCTGTCAATGACCGGCGCCGGCGCAAGTTCACGGGCGTTTGAATATGAATGAGATGAGATCGTGCCTGCTGTAAATTATATACTTAAATATTATAAACGAAAGTGACTCTGTCTGTCTGTTAATTTTCACGAAAGCGGTATAGCCTCGTGAGGCCCCGTGTCATATAGGTACTACATAAAATATAATTAAATAAATAAATAAATAAATAAATAAATATTAGAGGACAATCTTACACAAATCGAACTAGCCCCACAGTAAGCTCAAGAAGGCTTGTGTTGTGGGTACTAGACGACGATATATTTAATAGATATAAATACTTAAATACATAGAAGACATCCAAGACTCAGAAACAAATATTCATGCTCATCACACAAATATTTGCCCTGACCGGGATTCGAACCCAGGACCGTCAGCTTCACAGGCAGGTGCACTACCCACTAGGCTAAACCGGTCGTCAATTGATTTTGAATTATACCTAAATTAATTAAGGTCGAGATTATTTTGTTAATTTTTGAAGGTCAGGCCTCAGGAGGATAGACCGGTTTCTACAAAATATTTAGGTAAGGGTTTATCCACAAATCACGGGTCGGGGTTCACGAAAAACTCACGACTGATTGGGGGAGGGGGTAAAAGGTGACCTCAAGTGTATTTTTTTCCTGTACCTGCAAAACCGAGAAATAATATCTACTATAATATCTAGGAAATTATAAGTCATCATTTCGCACGTCAAAAACAGCGAGTCTATTATATATTTACGTTTATTCTTTAATATATATTTACGTTTTTCGAAATTTTGGAACTCCTGGCCTTGACCGCGCTTGACCCCGCCCGCACTTAAATATTTAATAGTTTTTATTATATTATATTATTACATATTCTTAAGATAAGAGTCAATTTTTCAGTTTAAAGTTTTAAATTACATAATCACGTTTGCCATTTTTGCGTACTTCTTTAGTACTTTATATCATTATTTCTATTTTCTATTACTATTATTATTGAAATTGACATTAATATGACTTTTCTTCCCTGTTTATAATTGATATTATTATTTTCATTAACTGTAGCTATATGTTTTGTATATGCGCTGCAAATTGTAATCTATTGCCCATTGTTTATTATTATTTTGTTAAACGATCACGATATGATTAGTAGTAAAAACAAAGGTGTTGTATTATATGAAACTTGTATAGTGAGATAAAACTAAAACTAAAACTAAACATATCATATACGAAAATAAACACAATATCAACTAACACAATACCATTTCATTTTATAATATATATAGTGTAAAAAATATTCCTTAAGGTTTGGTGGGGGGGTCGCCCAGAACCTCACCAAAGATCACCAAGCGGGATGTGGGGTCTAAAAGTGCCCCAAAAAACCTCGCGTGATTTTTGGATAAACCCTTAGGTATATCTACCTATAGTTTATTCCGACATTAATTATTCTGCCAGCATTTTCCTGGTTGAGCACTAAGAAGCCCGGGGTCTGCTTTGTTAGATGTTACAGCGGACCCGAGCCCAGGAATTGGCGCAAGAACTAGTTTTACGAAAGCGACTGACATCTGACCTTCCAGTTCCAACCTACACCAGCAGGCGAATCACGTAACTTTATGTACTAACGGTAGATACATATTACTGTCAATTTTGAAGTATAAATGTATGAGTTGACAATTAAAATTTGACATTAAAATCTGCCTAACGGTAGTAAATAAGTTACGTGATTACACCGCTGGTCGGGATTAGATCTGTTTCCTAACGATGTTTTCCTTCACCGAAAAGCCACTGTGCACACAAATGATATTTCGTACAATAAGCTTTTTGAAAAAAACAGTGGTACCAGTCGGGGTTCGAACCCGCTACCTCAAGATTGAAATTGATGATCACTTTCATCCCAGTACAAATGATGTCATTTTTAGCTTATACGTAAACCGGCATAGGTTTAAATTATACTGAAAAACGCAGTAAATTGACCCTGAAGTTCAACGACAGGTAAAAGTCATCAGTTACATGTAATATAATAACAAGTATAATGTAATAAGTGAAAGCGGACTGCGGTCGCAAGTGTCAAGAAACATTGGTTTAAAATTACATGATTATCTGCTAAGGCAAATGTCTTTAAATCTGTCGTTGGAAAGAATGACAGAGAACTTACGAGGTTTTGATCAGAGGGGCTACCGCGAACCGAAAACGAACGAAGTTCGAATATCTCCCTCTCTGTCGCACGAATATGCAAGTGCGACAGAGAGATATATTCGAACTTCGTTCGTTTTCGGTTCGCGGTAGCCATTCAGGCACGTTCTGCGGTTATCCCAGTAGCTCGATTCTACTCACACCTCAGATTCGGTTGAAACCGCTCAACCAATCTCACTGGAGCGCAATCTCTTAGAGTATTCCAGTGTTCCAAACCACACGCGTGGTCGTGTCGGAGGTTTTCCCCTGGATTTTCCCCAGACTATTCTCCAACCGCGCACTCCTATCGCTTTATTGGGCCCGGCCTATAAAGCCACAGTCAGGTTAAAAAAAAAACGTTCTGCGGTATACAAGTGTCAAATAATCTGAATTAATATTAAAACCGTTATTATATGTTTAGGTACATTATACAACTATCAGTGGCGTAGCTACCCAAGGGCTAGGCGGGGCAGTGCCCCAGGGCCCCCAAGCTCTGGGGCCTCCCAAAACCTACTTAGCAAAAGTATTATCGAACTAGCGAAAAATTCTCCCACCTTCGGAATCTAAATAAAATAGGTTGCAACACTAATCATGGCAACTCATTAAAAATATATGTTTAGGAGCCCCAGTCTTTTTTTGCCCCAGGGCCCTTGGTCACCTAGCTACTCCACTGCATGACTGTTATTCAAAAATAAGTAAATGTGTTTAAATTTATATTTATGTCACATCTGGCCATAAAGTGGCAATTACCGCACGCTCCGCGCGCGGAAAATCCCACTTCCTGGCCAGGGGGTGACATAAAATTTTGTACTTACCTCGGGCGGTAATTAAGAAAGCCTCAGATCGCATAATTATCGCCCTTGCCTTCAGTTCGGGCGTCAAATACCTGCGACCTGAGACATTCTTTGTTTTACCGCCCTTGTTAAGTAATGTGTTTCAAATAATAAACATCAATTATTTTTTAAATTACGTTTCGCTTCATTCGTCTATCATCTAAATGTTGTACAATAACTTGAAGAACATGGGGTCAAGTTAGCCCTCAACATTTCCTCCCACGGACGCTCCGGTTGTGGAATGAGCTCCCTGCCGAAGTTTTCCCGAGGGACCAAAGTATGGGGTTCTTAAAGAAAGCAGTGTATAAATTTTTAAAGGGTCGGCAATGCGCATGTCACATCCTAGGAGTTGCAAGCGTCCATAGGCTGACCGCTTATCATCAGGCGGGCCGTACGCTTGTTTGCCACCGACGTGGTATTAAAAAAAAACATGCCGACACAAAAAGGAGGACGTGGAAGACCGCCTACCACTTGACTGCCGACACGACAGTCGAAAAAGACTTGAAAAATGCTAATATAGACGCTGGAATAGCCAAAAATGGTGTACTATGGAGGAAAAGGACAAGAAAGGACGACCCCACGTAAATGGGAAAATGGTCAAGGGAGAAAAAGAAGACTTTACTGTAGTGTGGGTATCTAATCGTGGGCACCAACCTATGATTACAGACCGAGCTGCCATAGCTTAGAAACTTGTCAAGCTTTCAATACAATCCGACCAGGCATAGAACCGTTACAGAAAATACCTGTAACATACCGGTATTTATAGATATTCTTCGTTTTGGTTCCATAGAACCGGTAAGGAAAAATACTGGTATATTAGCACGGAAAAATACCGGTTTTTTATAGGTCCCTACACGTACGTACGCTACGTTGCTGTTACATGCGAGTTAACACGCGTCGCGCACATGCAATGCGAATTATTGTGTTCTCTATCTCTCTCGTTCACTTCACTCGCACTTTCGAGTACCGTTACTAACTGCTAAATACCAGTAAACTTCATCAATTTATCGGTTTTTACAATACCGGTACCTGCCAAGTACCAATCATCAGCCTAATACCGGTTACTGGTTCAAGATCACAATAACGGTTCCGGAAAATACCGTTATTCCAAGCCCAAGACTTTAAAAAGCCAAGCTTCCGAAGACTGAATTGAATAGACTAGATTGTCTTCTGGCTTATACGTTCACTTTCATCACGACTGCTTATTCATAATGCACGTTAATTAGGGTGGGATCATTAAGATGATTGTCGAGAGGTTTGCTAATTAGGTAAGGCCTCGCTTAAGCTTTACAGACAATCAGTAAGATCCACTGAACTTTAGTTACGTATTAGCAGAGATCGGACTAATTTGCATTTGCTCGCAATAATGTGGACGTGACTCCAAAATTAATCAAAATGTTAATCTTTCAGCAGTTTATTACTTAAATACATTATTAATAAGGTTCCGCTCTTGACTATAAATGATTTTGGGCATCTTCTGTCAATTTTTTTTATACTACGCCGGTGGCAAACAAGCGTACGGTCCACCTGATGGTAAGCGGCTACCGCATCCTATAGACGCCCGCAACTCCAAAGGAGTCACGTGCGCGTTGCCGACCCTTTATCAGATTTGAGGATGCACTGTGTTGACAGCATGAATTATCAATTAATTTTCAATACTTTACTATTATTGATATGAACCGCAACTATGACATTGACAACGGACAACCTATCATTATATTTATTGCTAATGTAAGAAATTAGTTCCAAAGTAATTCCGCAAGATGGCGCATGGTCATATATTTTGGTCGGGCTTTAAATACTCGTATTGTAACGAAAACACCCAAGAAAACTATACTAGTCGGTCTAGTTACTCGTGTGGTGCCGGAGGGGACCGCGAACCACAAACGAAGTTTTACCTCTCTGTCTCACTTATGTGCAAACTTGCAGGTGCGACAAAGAGGGAAAATTTCGAATGCCGTTCGCGGTAGCACTCCGGGTTAGTATAGCACTTCCCCCTTTCTCCCCATGAGTGTCGTAAGAGCCGACTATGGGAACCGGGTACAGTGTGTTGTGTGCGATGGGCTAGCAACCTATCACTGCAATATCATTTTTTCTCCATAAAGTAGTCTTCTTAGTATATTCGTTTTTATATTTGGAGTTGCACCGCCCACAATTTGTCTGCTTTGCCCTAAGGTTGACTGGTAGAGAATGCTTATGGCATTAAGTCCTCCTTTTGTACGATAAGTTTTACTTTTGTGCAATAAAGATTAAATAAATAAATAAACCACAGTTTTAAAGAGTGATTCAGAAAACGTAACACTCAGCAGGAAAAATGTCCATTACATGGCTATAAATATATTTAATAAATTGACAGATGACTTTAAGGCTCTACGTATGAAAATATTTAAGAAATCATTATTTGATCATCTGATAAAACATTGTTATTATTCCATTAACGAGTTTATTACTAAATGCGTTAAAAAATTTTTTTTTATGAATATACAGTTTAATCAGAATCTGTTATGACTTACTAAGAAAAATGAGATCAATGTAAATTCTTAAATTATAAATGGTGAAATAATGCTTAATGATTATGACAGTTAATTAATATTACTATATTTGTTTCATACCACACCTCGCATGTCCGTTGGAGCTAATATTGTTTTCATGCATGACGTATTTTTAAAAACATTAGTACGCCATTTTTTGGTAGAACAAGATTGATTTGTATTTAATTTTAATAACATCTGTTGTACTCTTGTTTATACAAATAAAACCTTTTGATTGATTGATTGGTAACGAAGCAAGCGAAGCATATTATAGTTGATCCACCCATTGGCATCTTACATCTCATTGCTTGTCTTTTTCTATCATCAATGTCTTCCTATTTTCTCCAAGTTTTAATTACAGAAACAATAGTGATTAACCCGTATTCCCATAGTTCGGAAGTTGATCTGGTACTTAGTTGTACTATCTGCATAGGAAAAAGTGAGAGTTGTCTTTCGTGTTCAACGCAAAGTATATATTCTATAGAGATCCTATACTTGTGCCACCAAGAGGGAAGGAATAGCTCTGAATGCAGATAATAGGCATGATGATAAATAAAAAAAATCATACCATTCGAACCAGTTTTAAGAGACGATCAAATGTTTGTATGGGACCAACTACAATTAGAGCAACAAAATGAATAAATTGATTGTTACCAAAATTTATACTTGATTAAATGAATTAGTAAATGAATAAACTGTAAAATTTTCAAATAAATGAATTAATTGGGGGACTTTTTCATATACGTAATTTTACGTAATTTACAGACACTTTTTTTAAATGCAAATTTTGGAATAATTGGCCCCGACTTCATATTTTTGTACTATTATTTTGAAAGCGGTTTAATTGCAGTATCACTTCCGATACTTTTGGTAATTAACGAGCCACAGTTAATATCCATAAATCGAGTAACTCAGTGGTCCTTGGATGTCTCACCATTTGTATGAAAAAATGGGTTTTACCTCTGTGTTACCCACATTTTATAGCGATATGTTAATATTTAAGTATTTTTGCCTATAAATTCCTTTTATTACGTTCACATACTATTTCGAAATCCTATTTTTGTACACTAATTCAATACATATCATAGATTTTTTTTATAGTAATAGGAAACTGGTCATGAAAAAGTAGAATGACCCAATTATGATTTAATTAATGAATGTTACCATGTTGTTATCTCAATGTTACCATCTTACCGATCTCCACCGAGGGATCTGAAACAAACATATATTAGGTATATAAGTATTTATTGAAAAAACACATATATTTACTAAGTAAAAGATCGCTGCCATTTAGTACTTTAAAAAAGTTATAATTAAAACGATATCTTGGGGATGACCCTTCTATCAAGACAAATGGAATCGCGGCTTAGGCTTAGCATCATTGGAAACAAAGGACGCCAATGTAAGATATTTCTACTTACTTACGAATACTATATTCCAATTTGACTAACCGTACTTAAAACTTCTTTTATAATTTTTCGAAATACTGATACACAACGCGATTATATTTGTCACTTGTTCACGTTCACGGATACATCACATGGATATCGCTTATTTCATGTTAATCTGGGCCGGTATACGACTTTCAAAATGTAACATGTTTCCAGCGTGTCATAAGTTCTTTTTCTAAGTAGTTCTCAGAAGAGTATCAACGAATATGGCGCCACAGTCGGTATACCATGGAAAATTGCAAATTTTCCACTCAATCAAATACAAACAACGCGATTATATTTGCCACTTGTTCAGTTCACGGAGACATCACTTGGATATCGCTTATTTCATGTTAATCTGGGCCGGTATACTGCTTTGAAAATGTAACATGTCTCCAGCGTGACATAAGTTCTTTTTCTAAGTAGATCTCAGATGAATATCAACGAATATGGCGCCGGCAGCCGGTATTCCATGGAAAATTGCATATTTTCCACTCAATCAAATACACACAACGCGATTATATCTGTCACTTGTTCAATTCAAGACATCACTTGGATATCGCTTATTTCATGTTAATCTGGGCCGGTATACGACTTTCAAAATGTAACATGTTTCCACCGTGTCATAAGTTCTTTTTCTAAGTAGTTCTCAGAAGAATATCAACGAATATGGCGCCGCAGCTGGTATTTCATGGAAAATTGCAAACGAACACTCCCTAACATTTAAAACGTTAATGTACGTTTCGATCATAAAATAATAGTCTGGCTAATGAAAGCCGAGACTTTTTTTTTATGCAACGCCGATGGCAAACAAGCGTACGGTCCACGTGATGGTAAGCGGACACCGCAGCCTATAGACGCCCGCAACTCCAAAGGAGTCACGTGTGCGTTTCCGACCCTTTATAAAATTTGACCATTCACTGTGTTGACAACAGAAGGGACAAATTTGGGTCCCTCGCTCTCAAGTCTCAACACAGTGCATCTTCGGCAGCTCGGGCAACCTTGCTCACCTCCAGGAACACAACACTACATACCTGTATAGTAAATAGAGACTAGAAAATAGGGGCAAATTCAATAGACCTTCTTGTTGCAACACTGTATAATGTGGTAAAACAATAATGATACTTGGCAGCAAAAAACATTTTTCGTCTCACATATAGTTCAGTACGTACCGTAAACTGGGGTGACTTTAGGAAAAAACGGGGCCACTTTGCTATTTAAAACACTTATATAATGATCACTAAGTATTCCTAGTCTGATTCAGTTTTGTAAATGGTTAGGAATTTACCAATATATTTCATTAACCCTGCTAACCAAATTAAAACTAACATAGGGTATAAAAACTGGATTTTTAAGTCGCCCCTCAATTTGAAAGTAATCCCGGTTGACTGTACTGTACAATAACATAGCCAAAAACAAGTTTCATGATCTTGATATTTAAATATTCCGAGTTTGATATGGAAATTCAAATTAACCAGAATTACTGTGATGTGATTTTGCTTATTTAAGTATGTGTATTTATATTGAATAGTTGTTTTGGAATCTTTTTTTTCTTTTTTTCTCATTGTAATATTTTATGCACCACCTACTTTTCAGCTTTATATTTCATTTCTCCACTACCCAAAGGTTGTCAGGAAGAGATCGCTCTTTAGCGATAAGACCGCCTGTTGTTCTGCCTCTGTCTCCCTGTATCTTTGTTTTTTGTTTTTTATGTGCTATTTTATTATGTGAGGTGTGAAATAAAGAGTATTTGTATTGTATTGTGATTTTGCTATACCCCCTTTTACCCGTAAGGGCTTATCCAGAAATCACGCGAGTTTTTTTGGGCCACTTTTATACTCCCCCTTGGTGATCTTCGGTGAGATTCTAGACGATTTATTCATCAGTCATTACAAAATGGCCATTATAAATGGAAAGGCCATGGAGGCCATAACTTGACCGTAATCTAACCAACCAATATTTGCCGTCGCTAGAACAGGTCGCACGACATTCCGAGCGAGAAAGCGAACAGGAAAGTTGACGGCGGTCCATCCTTATTGATATTAGAAGAAAGTGAGAACGGTCAAACCACTATATTATGACCACTTTTAGGCGGCGGACTCTATGCCAGCGGGCAGCGGGGCGGACAGCAGATAGACTTGAATGAGCCTGACGGGCTACTCCGAACTTTGTATCGTGTCGTCCCTTTCACTCTCGTGTTATACACCAAAGTTAGACAATGCCCTGTCTCTACATATCTTTGGCGACCGGTTTAGCCTAGTGGGTAGTGCACCTGCCTGTGAAGCTGACGGTCCTAACGGTGAGGAAATATTTGTGTGATGAGCATGAATATCTGTTTCTGAGTCTTGGATATTTTCTATGTATTTAAGTATTTATTTCTATTAAATATATCGTCGTCTAATACCCATAACACAAGCCTTCTTGAGCTTACTGTGGGGCTAGTTCGATTTGTGTAAAATTGTCCTCTAATATTTATTTATTTATATACGAAGCAGCTGTATTTGTCAAAACGGACCTTACCAAGTTTAGGACGATCTCTGAGGTTTTTCTTAGAAGTACTAGATATGGCGAGAATCTCCATACTGAACGCGCTTAAACGTAAAAGTATACTCTGCCTAGCAACAAAAAATTATAATAAATTGCCAGACAGAATAAAAAAATTACCGACACATACATTTAAAAATAAGTTAGCGACGTTATTAATTGACAAATGTTTTTATTCCGTTTCTAATTTTCTGACTTCTGATATGACAGAATATAATTGTATTATTTTAGTATTGACATATAATTTAAATTTGATTCTAATTAATATTCTCTTATAATGTTCATTAATATGCCTTATTTTATTGATTTTGTACCATTTTATTATTTACAACATGATTGTTATTTTATTTAATATTCAATTGTAGTTTGTGAAATCGTTTTTGTACGCCAGAAGGCAAAACATAGTGATACCAGTTTTTGTATGTATACAACATCTACATTGTAACCTATGTTTAACAAATAAACACCTTTGGCTTTGACTTTGACTAGTGAAAGGGACGGCACGATACGAAGATGCGATTTCGAAGTTCGGAGTAGGCCTACTGTTCAGCGGGGCTAGCACAACTGCCGCTGCGACGCGACGCGAGTAGAGAAAAATCTACGCTCCTCTTTCTATTCTGCACAGTTTGAGCGAGACAGGAATCGCCGAGTCGCGCGAGATACGACTTGGCAGCAAGTTGTGCTAGCCTACCTGGACGACAGCGACGCGATTCCATTGTTCTCGCGCCGCCCCGCTGCTCACGCCGTGAGCCGCTCCACTGCCCGCTGGCACAGAGTCCGCGGCCTTAAGTCAAAGTTCACGTTAGTTCATTATCATTCATATTTTAACAAAACTGATCATCTTGAAGTGCGAAATGAAGTCATCCGCCAACGACCAAAGTCACCAACATTAGCAAGAGGGTGGCAAAACTATTTTTTTTTATGTTATAGGGGCAAACAAGCAGACGGATCGCCTGATGGTAAGCAATTACCGTCGCCCATAAGCATTTCAACACCAGAGCAGTCGCAAGTGCGTTGCCGGCCTTTCAGAAGGGAATACGCTCTTTTCTTAAAGGTTTGAAGGTCAAATCGGTCCGGAAATACCGCAGGCGACAGTTCATTCCATAGTTTGGTTGTGCGAGGCAGGAAATGGCAATGGGCCGGTCTTAATTGCCGAAGAGACGACGACCGATGGATCCAAAGGGTTCTGCCCTGAAGACCTCGAGCGGCGAGCCGTAGCGTGAGAAGGCCGCAAGCCAGATGGTCGGATGACATCAGAAAGACGGCAGGGCCAACCTGGACCAGAACCACTACTTCCAGAACGAAATGGAAAGGCATAATGTCCAGCAGTGGACGCAAATGCGAAAGAGAAGTGAGAATCATCTTGAGTGAAGCCGCAGTCTGAGAGTGGTTTGGCACGCGACTTCTAATCTGAAGGGCGTGTTTGAACCCCCGTTGAATGGGTTTAAAAAAATCAAAAGATAAAAACAAGTTTCAAAATAAAGAACACACATTTTTTATTATTCAGAACACACAAAATGGAGTATATAGTCCGCCATATTGTGTTTCTTTCAACGTCACATATCCTATGTTATTCGGGATGACGTAAGGATTCCAACGATACCTCGCACATCTAAATCGGCGAAATTTATTAATTTACAGGCGGTAATAATAGTTAAGATAACAATAACTTAAATAATATTACAACTAACTTAAATCTAAAACAGGCCCATGGGGCATTGTACTGAGGATGCTGGCGGCATTTCCTCGCTGTATCGCAATGCTGATACGTTGTGCGAGGAAGTCACCAGCTCTTCGGTCACCAGTTACGTCAACCAAACGCTTCGCGAGTTCATTAATAATATATGACTATATTTTATAATTTATCACTGAATAATTCAAGGTAAATGTCCCAAATATTGACACCTTATTTACCAACAGTTGACACATATTCTTCATTCGTATTGTTGCTCAGTCATGTCACTAAATGATATCATAGTTTCATAGTAATTGTATTGTAATCTCCCCCGTGTGGTGCCGAGTTAGAATAACACTTCCCCCTTTCTTTCCGTGGGTGTCATAAGAGTCATCTATGACAGCAATATCACATTTAATCCTGCAATTGCTAAATGTGGCACTGAAATTATATTTTCACCTCACTGGCTCGGAAAGCCCTTTTTTATTCTTTAAAAACAGATAGCAAAACTGCATTTTATCCACAAGAGTGCAAAGAATATTTGAAATCCGAACGCGCTATTTGTAACTTTTTTAAACATAATAACATGTAAAGGCCAGTCCAGACAGTCCAGCAACAACTATTTTATATTGTGCTGTTGTGTTAAAGAACTAGTACCTACGCCAAATCTCGGGATTAGGTAGTGGACAACTATATTTAGGACGCAACTGTCAACGTTAGGACGAGGAGGAGGAAAAAAAATCCACGCTCTAGTGAGGTGAAAAGATTTGTGTTATACACGGCTGCAAAGTTATTTTACGTCTCGTGTGTTGCAACACTCGCTACGCTCAGGATTTTATTTTTGAATTCGCTGTCTCGTGGTTCAATCCTAGGATCCAATCGCTAGCTCGTGTTTCAATTCCACACTCGCGGTTAAAATACAACTTTGCACCCTTGTATAACAAATAACTATTCATGTGATCTGCCTCCCCCTTTTGGGAGTACAGGCGTGGGTTTATGTGTATTGTAATCTCTAACATATAAAAGAGCCTATTTGTAGAGTAAATATTAGATTTTGGTTGATTTTGATTTTGGTAATATATGACAAGATTAAAAGCGTGAAGTTAGGTATCGGGGCAGTGTCGATCACTGGCACGTTTACCTCATATTATTCACTTGTTTCATGACTGAGCTATTGTATAACGCTTTCATAATATTGCCGCTCAATTTAACACCATAAATGTGACCTAAAAATACAAAATACCAAGATGTGGATACTTACCACAAAACGTGTGCATCCAAGCGAGGCATATTATTTTGTTACGTAAGAAACAAACGAAAGAAAAGTGGGGAACAGTGGAACAGTTTGTCGATTTTTATTTATATATCAAAAATATTGCCTCAAATTTTCGGAATTTGGAAGCTGTCGAATTACTATTTTAGTTGCGATTGATTTTTCTCCTTTTTTGTGTTATACTGTCACATAGTAAAAAATCAAGCATAAAGTTCCATATGACACTGAGGCTCCTATACATGTCACTAGCCGATTCTGTAATAAACTATGGCCTATCCAGTTACGGAAGAACGTATAAAACATACCTAAACAAAATCTATTTCCTGCAGCTACGTCTACTTAAAATTAATGTACCCTTAAATATTAGGTATAAGTACAGAGATAATTACGAAAACTTATTCAATTACTGCAGGGTGTTGTCTGTATTTGATAACACAGATCTAGCTATTGTGACCCAAAATAGCAACGATATATTTAAACTAAAAGTGAAAATAAGATCGAACACCTTACGTAACTTAGCAAATCTACCTGTCTATGAATCACCAAGGAATAATAATGAATACGGACAAAGAGTCTGGTCTAGTATCCTCCCAAGTATATTGAATAGGTTTCCGACAGAACTCCTAACAGATATTAGTAATAAAAGTAGTAAACAAATTCGCAATATCCTTAAGAGAGAAATGTTAAAAAAAAACTGCACATACCTAAACCTAAATGTGCCTACTTAATTTAATATGTTGTGTCACTATTCATTAAGCGGCTCCTTAACTCAAATAATCTTTAATGTTAAGATTAGTAGTTAAGAACATGAATTCTAATGTAATATATATGAAATAAACAGTTAGTTAGTTAGTTAGTTAGTTATGCTTTGAAACTTCATTTCTTGTCGCTCTCTTGATTGCCTTTGGATTTATATATGTATTTGTGTATAATATATGTATGTATATATATATTTATATATGTATGTATCTATTGTATTTGTATATATATATAGTTATTAGTTGTATTAATTTATTATATAGTATAGATCATTGTATATCTATCTCTCTGCTAAATATGCACTACCTGTTAACTTTCATTTGCTGAATTTCCTGCTACCCAAAGGTTGTCTGGAAGAGATCGCTTTTTAGCGATAAGACCGCCTGTTGTTTGCATTATTGTCAGTGATAAAATTTGTTTTTAACATTTCCATTTTGTATAGTGCACAATAAAGTATATTATTATCTCTTTATTTTCTTTAAGACTTAGGCTAGATTTTATAATAATTATATAAAAAGTAAAATATAAATCAATATTTAATAATAATAATAATAATAATAAGCCTTTTATTTTTTCCCTTTACATTTTTGAATATTTATATGTTACAGTTCAGTTTTATTGGGTTGTCCATTGTTGGACAAAGGCCTCCTCCATCTGATGCCATCTTTTTCTGTCGGCGGCTATTCTGGTCCATGTGGGTCCTCCTATTTTAATGATATCATCACACCATCTACGACGCGGGCGGCCCCGTTGGCGCTTATCCTCGCGTGGCCACCAGTGGAGCACCCGTTCGCTCCATCTGCCATCTTGTGCTCGGGCTACATGCCCTGCCCATCTCCACTTTGTCCTGCAGGCTACCTCTATCACACATTTTAATTTCGTTCTCTGCCTTATCTCGCTGCTCCTTATTCTGTCTTTGAGTCTTAGACCCAGCATACTTCTTTCTAAGGACCTTTGGAAGACTTGGAGTTTTCATATTATAAATTGGAGTAATCAATATTTACAAAACATAAAATCATTATAAAAACCTAACCTAGTGTGCCGCCGACAGCGAGGCAGGGCCTAAGCTACCGGTGGTTAGGGCGACAGAGAGAGGAACCTCCTGACTATCCGCGCCGTGTCCAGGAGTACCGCCTTCTGTATCTGACCCTTGACCCAGCCATCTAGCGAGAGTCTCTTGAGGTGTTGGTCGAGACTCTTCGCTATTAGACCGTTCGCAGAGACGACTATCGGGACAATGATCGTTGAATCAACATCCCACATGGCGGTCACCTCGTGTGCCAAGTCTAGGTACTTGCTGACTTTGTCCTTCTCGGCCTTCACGAGGTTCTCGTCATGGGGGATGGTGATGTCAACGAGCACTGCCTGGCGCTTCGATCGATCTGTCAGCACGATATCAGGTTTATTGGCTACAATAGTCCTGTCCGTGATGACAGATCGATCCCAATAGAGCGTGGCACGACCATTTTCGAGAACTGGTGCAGGTGTATACTTATAGTACGGCACTTCGAAGTCCACAAGACCGTATAAAAGAGCAAGTTGCTGGTGAATGATCCTGGCTACTAAGTTATGTCTGTGCAAGTACTCGCCGTTAGCAAGATGACCACAACCGGAAATGATATGCCTGAGTGATTCTCCGGGACGGCGGCATGCCCGACAAATGTCGACCGTACCGTCCTTCAGGATATACTTCCGGTAGTTGTTCGTCATGATAACTTCGTCCGCAATTGCACAGACAAAACCTTCGGTCTCCCCGAAGAGATCCCCGAAACGTAGCCAGTTCACCGACGCGAGCAGGTCTACGTCGGGCCCTGTGAGGGCCCTGTAGAACCGCCCGTGTAGCTCCTTACTCTTCCATACCGCCTTGCGTTCCTCGGTGCTCCATACTTTAAGTCTGATATATATTATTATTATTATTATTATTCATTTTTTTTTTTTACGTAAAATTGGAATAAAAATTCGAATTGGAGGTTACTTTGGGAATTAATTGTATCAAGCAAAGTGTTATGAATCGTGTATCGAAAGCTGTGTTATTAAAGATAATATAATCAAGAATTATATTTATTTTCCCAGGTCGTCAAATATCAAAGATTCTTAGAAAAATAGGATCATACTTTGGGTACTTTTGCATATCTGGCTCTGGCAACCGTCTTAAGGTAAACGCCGCAGTGCTCGGTACCTTACCGGCATACAGGACACATATTAAAATTATTATATACGTTTTATTTATAATACGAAGCCTGCAATTACCATTGCGGCCGAGGCTAGTATAGTGCTTTTCTCAAAAATGAGGGAAATAGACGAAATTTGAATTAAGTTTTGATAAACATAATCTTAAAACGTCATGCTTTCTCGCCTATTATTTTTATAATATTATCGCAAGTGTATTTTTCTACAGAACAAAGCAAATTTATTTAAGATACATACAAAAACGTCGCGTTTCCAACAGAAAAATACGAGTTCAATTGGCTGAATACGACCTGTGCCTTCTTTTATATTGTATATACTTTTTAAAAGTTTGGAACTCGACAAATAATTTTGAACTGACCTTCAACTATAGTTTATTAACACTTTACCTTTCAATACGTAGCGAATAATATACGCTTTGTGGGCCTTTTCTTCAGACACAGAAAAAAGCTTTCTGTCTTATTATCACTTCCGAAGAGGTGATGCCAAAGGTTAGAGGTCAATTCTGTGCTTTCACGGTAGCTATGTAAGTAAATGTTGCGGTATAGAGTAGCAAGTACATTGTATCATCATCATCATCATCATTCCAGCCGAAAGACGTCCACTGCTGAACATAGGCCTCCCCCAAGGATTTCCCTTGGGGGGGATTTGCCATAGTCGCCACGCTTGGCAAGCGGGTTACTACATTGTATAGTTGAGATCTTTTGTGTTATTGGAGTTTGAACCTTCTTGCATGCAAGATTTTTTTTTAATTTATTAAGGACCAAAAACAGTTACACACAAGGTTACATGCTTAACGTGCAGAAGTTGTACAATTACAGAGTTAAACCAACGACATTGTCCACAGATTAAGTCGGTTGCACCAACATACGATCACACGGTCAGCGTCAAATATGGCGCCGGCAGCTGTCATCCCATAGAAACTTCTCAAACTTCCCATACAATCAGATTCTAACGAAAACCGCTTACAAATGCAGGCGGTTTGGTGCAACTCACCCTAAGGGATTAGTATGTAGCGATAAGTACTTATAAATATCTTAAAATTAGTACAATTTATGGGCTCGGTAGTTATATGCAACAATGCTAAATAGTGAAAAAAGATTAAGTCGGTTTTTCTACGGATACTTACAGTAGTACCCAACTGATATGGCTTACCGATGTACCTGCGCAGAAGATGAATTTTTAAAGCGCGGGAAATGCTATTGACCAATCGGCACGCTCCACGCACCGCGCTTCTTTTTCCTGTACCGCTATTGGTCCGTAGCTACCGCCATGTAAGCGCGCGCCTCGTGGCATGTTAGTCAGCCGCCATACTTCTGATCCAGTGCACGCGCATTATGAACAGTGTATTATGAACCTTATAGTAGTAGTGATCTAAGGTTAATTGTAAGTTTTAAGCATTCTTTCGTTAATCTTCGGAGCGATACTTTCTTTTCTGCGCGAACGAAGATTCACGACGCGCCTTATCAATTGGGTACTACTGTACTTAGGTACACGCTTAACCTATTATGGCATTGAAGCTCATGCAGGGTAGAATGAAACGAGGGACTTTTTCAATAATGATTTATTTTAACATTGTCGCACAATTGAAAAAATCCGAGGAATTGAGAACCTCCTTCTTTTTGAAATTGGTTAAACATGGTGTCACTTCATATCTGCGGACCATATTTGGCGAAAAATATGCCATAAATAGTTTGCACCAAACATCCTATATCGTATATACTGATTAACAGTATTATAAAAACGAAAGTGTGTCTGTCTGTTACCGCTGAAGTCTGAACCGATTTAAATTAAATTTGGTATAGAGATAGTTCGAGTCCCGGGGAAGGACATAGGCTACTTTCTATCCTGGAAATTTGTATAGAAGAGCGATGACTAGATAAGCACCTGATATAAAAATAGCAATTAAATCCTGATATAAATAATAACTATAAAATTCTATCGCGATTAACGAGTTCGAAGCAGATCAAGTCGAGGGCAAATATAGTGTCTAATAAGCCGGCGGGGACGTCCACCGCGCGATCGCGACAACACTGACACATATAGTCCCTATTCGCCCGGTACCGCCGCACACCGGGTAGACTCAGTCCGACCCAGCTCGGGCCTAGCTGAGTTTCTTGCTGGACTCTTCTCAGCTAAGCTAGCTTTAGTGAACCAGCGACAAAACTCCCAGTAGCTCGATTCCACTCACACCTCAGATTCGGTTGAAACCGCTCAACCAATCTCATTGGGGCGCAAACTCTTAAAGTATTCCAGTGTTCCAAACCACACACGTGGTCGTGTCGGAGGATTTCCCCTGGATTTTCCTCAGGCTACTCTCCAACCGCGCACTTTTATCGCTTTATTGGGCCCGGCCTATAAAGCCACAGTCAAGTTAAAAAAAATGTATCTAAGTTTCAATTCCCAAGAACAAAAGACTACAAGAATGATAAAACACCGTGGGTATAATTGTATTAATGATATTTTAATAATTATGACATTACATCTTAATGACTATTTTCATAACTATGGCATTAGATGTTGATGTTAAATTTTTTGACATTCAGATTTTATTCTAGAAACTGTCTAGATTATACTATTTTTTATGTTTTTATTTTATGTATGTATGTATGTAAGCACTTTATTGTACACAATAACAGGTTAAAACAATATTACATATTGACGATCTTTTTGTGAATTTATTATACTCTCTTTTGACATACATTACAGTAATTCATTTCTCTTTTTTTATTTCATATGCATCAATAAATTGCTCTGAATAATTAAATTCAGTTTACATAATATGACTGACGATTCAAAAGTGCTTGTTGCTAGGCCTATTTGAATAAAGAATATTTTGAGTTTGACCACTAACCTACGTAACTAAAAGGCAGGCCGCAAATGAATTATCCACCGCCATTGTATTATAAAACAGTGTGTTTAAAGCATCGTGCCTAACTATTTAGGTAATATTATTATACGAGTACCATTCTGTGGCTTAAAGCACAGCTTAAAGCTTACAAAGCGACACGGAAGACCGGAGAATTTTCCACATATCCAGTGTTGCCAGGGCCCTTATGACGAAAATTACGTTTCTTTTCTTGAAAAATTACATTTTTGATGAAAAAGTTAATTTTTTTTTATTTTTCATAATTACGTACTTTCGTAACGTTCGATTTTAAGAAATGAGTAGCCACATACAACTATAATTCGCCACAGACAGAATTACGCCAGTCTGATGGGCGGTATCTCGAACGTCATACATAGTTGCAATTGCAACAGACCGACAGACTGAGGCGTACCATGTAAGTAGGTTCTTTTGTCACCTTTTCTGTATGAAAGCCTATAAATTGTCTCCCTTGGTCCCGGTTAGATACAATTGCCCTTTCTTTTTAAATAGAGTTTCATTATTCTCAAGAGTTCCAAAAAAATCCTTTACAACAGAAGTTACTTACATGTTACGCGAGCCGGTCAAAAGTTACGAAAAATGTAAGAAATGTAACCATCTGGTAACACTGCACATATCATAACTGTAAAACAATATACGGCTTTCCAAACATTCCTCATCTTACATAATGTCACACGTCATTGGCGGAATGTCAAATAATTGGCGTGGCCGTGTCAAATCAAACAGGGGGCGTGAAAGCTGAAGGTGAAAGTTTAAGTGGACGAACAGGTAGCGAGATCAGAGGCTACAAGAAGATAATGTTCATTTTTGACGACCGGTTTAGCCTAGTGGGTAGTGCACCTGCCTGTCAAGCTGACGGTCCTGGGTTCGAATCCCGGTCAGGGCAAGTATTTGTGTGATGAGCATGAATATTTGTTTCTGAGTCTTGGATGTTTTCTATGTATTTAAGTATTTATATCTATTAAATATATCGTCGTCTAGTACCCATAACACAAGCCTTCTTGAGCTTACTGTGGGGCTAGTTCGATTTGTGTAAGATTGTCCTCTAATATTTATTTATTTATTTAAGGCCGTGCAACGAAAAATATCACGTTCTTTAAAAAGGCTGTCCTGCCCAGACGAGGAAACACTAAGGATCAATTTTCAGATATATGATTCTTGACTATATGACTGTGTTTCTGACAATAGTTGAAACATGATTACTTAAAATTTTCTAGATAAAAAAAAAATCCAAAGTCGAGTCTTTATTTTCCTTTTTTAAATCAGCCTACTAAAACAACGCGTTATTAAACGACACAATTAAGTTAAAATGATGGTATTTTACCTCATCTAAACTCTGTCAAGAGGAAATTTTATAAAACTGCACACAGTCAGATATTTATCGAGATTTGTCTAAACAAGCCATTCCCGAAGAGAGTTTCATCCCGTTTTGTCGTGCGCGAAAGATATAAGCGTGTCTCTTTCACGGGGGGCGTGGCTGACCCAATCGAGGTATCTCCTTAAACCCTATCACACACTGCAGCGGCCTGCGTAACAGCCGCGGTGGCGGCCAGTTGTCACTGTGACAATCAAGGCCGCATGTGTCTGAATGAATGTTAGGATTGTCATAGTGTACAACAAACCGCCATCGCAGGCCGCTGCAGTGTGTGGCACGCTTAATATGGGTATTGCGACTCTTACATAACTTTTTTTTTTATTTCTTACAAAAGAGTTTACATTCGTTTACACTATAACTTCGCCAAACTGCATCACAGTTTGTTGGCGAAAGAAACACTCTTTATCTTTTTACTCAGCCATCTAAATATGTCAGTAAAATTATTTTACCTACTTAATTTCACCTTACTTAAAAATACATAAATATTTCTTATTTATTTTTATTTCTTTATCATGCGGGTATTGTTAGTAATAAATCACAACAACTTATAGGTACATGACTAAACTGCAATATGTATTATAGGTATATATAACTTATATTCTACAGAATCCAAAAAGTCCTATTTTGTAAGAAAAGTTTTAAGTAGTTTTGTGCGATGAAGATTTTTTTGTTTCAATAAAAAATATAATATGACCCACTCCAAAAAACTTAAGATATATCGGCACCATTGGTTCAACGCTAATGATGGTCATGGTGTTTTTTTTTATACAACGCCGGTGCCAAACAAGCGTATGGCCCACCTGATGGTAAGCGGCCACCGCAGCCTATAGACACCCGCAACTCCAAAGGACGTACGCGTTGCCGACCCTTTATAAAATTTGAGAATACACTGTGTTGACAGAGCAGAAGGCACAAATTTAGGTCCCTCGCTCTCAACACAGTGCATCCTCGGGAGCTCTGGCAACCCTGCTCACCTCCAGGAACACAACACTACATACTTGCATAGTAGATAATGTTATTATGGCTGTGGTCTTCTGCAAGGCGAAGGTACTTCCCCAGTTGGGCTGCTCCAAATTCGAGAAAAGATGACATGTATCCGTCATTGTGTGCAGTGCAATATCAACCTACATATATTTGGATCCAAGATCGAGTTTGACTTTCCCATGTCATGGCGCGTGAGTATTTGCCAGAGAAGTGAAAAGGTTAAAAGACTTGCACTCAGCTCAGGTTCACAACAAACTGTCAATTATCGGTATGTGTCACACATTGTGACATTTACCTTGCTTGGGCTTCAGATGTTAATTGTTTGCTTTTTACGTAATACCTCGTTTTGGGGTCAAATATTTGGTTTCTCTTCCTATTGGTAATATAATAAAATGTCAATATGTAATGTTAAACGTGCGTTACATAACATACCCTATTGTATGTCACCTATTTGACAACTTTCGATCTACGCGAATACGGTAGATATGTTTTTTTAACCTGACTGTGGCTTATAGGCCGGTCCCGATAAAGCGATGAGTCCCAACGGTTACCTTGCAGATGACGCAGGGATAGGGTTTTTTTAACCTTTTTTTTTATATAACGCCGCTGGCAAATTAGCGTACGGTCCATCTGATGGTAAGCGGCCACCGCAGCCTATAGACGCCCGCAACTCTAAAGGAGCCACGTGCGCGTTGCCGACCCGTTATAAGATTTGAGGATGCACTGTGTTGACAGCAGAAGGAACACTCTCAACTCGCAACACAGTGCGTCCTCGGGACCTGACTCTGGCTTATAGGCCGGCCCCGATAAAGCGATGAGTCTCAACGGTTACCTTGCAGATGACGCAGGGATAGGGTTTTTTAACCTGACTGTGGCTTATAGGCCGGGCCCGATAAAGCGATGAGTCCCAACGGTTACCTTGCAGATGAACACGGATAGGGTTTTTTTTACCTAACTGTGGCTTATAGGCCGGGTCCAATAAAGCGATACGAGTGCGCGGTTGGAGAGTAGCCTGGGGACAATCCAGGGGAAACTTCCGACACGAACATTTCACAGATGATTAACTTCTGTTACCGCTATAACAACGAGAACTAAAAAACTGAATAAAATAAATATTAAAGGGGGCTCCCATACAGCAAACGTGATTTTATGAAGTTTTTATAGATAATGGTACGGAAACCTTCGTGCGCGAGTCGTACTCGCACTTGGCAGGTTTTTTTGATAGGCTTGACATTATTCAAGCTACAGTGCCTTTACCATGAGTTTACATGACCGTACTCGCTAGCGACTGCGTAATCAAAAATCAAAATCAAAATCAAAACATTTATTCTGCAAATAGGCCTCAAGGGCACTTTTACAAGTCAAAATCTATCTAGATACATCAAATAAAAATAATACAATAATCAAAGTATCATTAATAAAATGTTTTGAGCTATATCTATAACACGTCAACATGAAAATAATAAAATCTAATAAATAAATATCCTCAGAGATGTATAAGGTCTCTGAGCGTCAGTCTAAAAAAATAAAATCAATTGAGAACAGTGAAGTCTCTCATCATGTCAATTCCACTGAACACTAGTACGAAGTTACTAGTCCTTGCAAACATGAACAGACCGGACCCCACAAACAGCACCCGTTCACGAGTATGACGCGTAAAAAATTGTATGGGCAAAAGTACAGCGCCTCTGGCGGTTACGCAGTAGAACTAAGAATCGGCATACTAAATCGTTCACGCAGTCGCTAGCGAGTACGGTCATGTAAACTTATGGTGAAGACACAGCTACGCCTTTACCATGTAAATTCATGGTAAAGGCACTAGTTTAATTTCCTAAAACTGGACTGGTGGGTCGTGGACTGGTAAAATTCAAGCGGTTAGTTCAAACCCACTTATTGGCAATACAAGGCGGGCTTATTTCTCCCTCTTAACGCAGGCCATGCACACTACAGCATATGCTTCAGGCACATTCAACACAAGCACATACACACGCAAACACGCACACGCACACACACACACACACACACACACACACACGCACGCGCACACACACACGCACGCACGCGCGCAAACACGCACGCGCACACACACACACACACACACACACGCACACACACACACACACACACACACACACACACACACACACACACCCTCGCTCACGCGCACATGTATCTACAAATTTATTTTTTATTTTTATTAACTATTTATTTTCTATGCTGATTTTTTTTGTTGATTTACAGTTTTTGTTGATACTTTTATATTCCCCCTCTTTTCGGCACCTAACCACAGACGTACCAAAACTTGAGTAATTCTTTTATTTATAATAATATTAGTTTGCGACCCTCCTGGCTGTATTTATCTAAATATATAAAAGAAGAAACTGACTGACTGACTGATCTATCAACGCACAGCCCAAACCGCTGGTTCTAGAGATTCCAAATTTGGCACGTAGGTTCCTTATAAGGTCTAGGGGTGCACTAAGAAAGGATTTTTCAAAATTCATCCCCTGAAGGGTTGAAACGGGGGTCCAAAGTTTGTATGAAAAACCGTATTTATTAAAGTGAGAGACATGAAATTTTGTAAATAGAGTCTGTGTTTAAATATATTAATGGCGTATTTCAGCGTTTTTCTAAATTGCTCCACTAAAGGGGTGAAAAGGGGGTTCAAAGTTTGTACGGGGAGAAAATCTTTTTTAAAGTGAGATATTTGAAACTTCGTATATAGACTCTCTGTTTAAATACAACACAACATATGTTTTTCGGAACTGCTCCCTTTAAGGGGTGAAAAGAGGGTTCCAAGTTCGAGCGGGGAGCAAATTTTTCCTTTTCTTAAAAATCGATATGGGTGTCATTTTCGAGATTCCTCGGGGTGCCGATTCCGAAAATGATATTCATTTTCAAGTTAAAGATGGCGGACATTTATTTTTCTTAAAAATCAATATGGGTGTCATCTTCGAGGTTCCTCGGGGTGCAAATTACAAAAATGACATTCATTTTCAAATCCAAGATGGCGGACATTTATTTTTCTTAAAAATCAATATGGGTGTCATTTTCGAGGTTCCTCTGGGTGCCGATTACGAAAATGACTCTCATTTTCAGATCAAAGATGGCGGATATTTATTTTTATAAAAATCGATATGGGTGTCGTCTTCGAGGTTCCTCGTCGTGCCGATTACGAAAATGGCATGCATTTTCAAATCAAAGATGGCGGACATTTATTTTTCTTAAAAATCAATATGGGTGTCATCTTCGAGGTTCCTCGGGATGCAAATTACAAAAAAGACATCCATTTTCAAATCCAAGATGGCGGACATTTATTTTTCTTAAAAATCAATATGGGTGTCATTTTCGAGGTTCCTCGTCGTGCCGATTACGAAAATGGCATGCATTTTCAAATCAAAGATGGCGGAGATTTATTTTTCTTAAAAATCAATATGGGTGTCATCTTCGAGGTTCCTCGGGGTGCAGATTAAAAAAAATGACATCCATTTTCAAATCCAAGATGGCGCAGATTTATTTTTCTTAATTATCAATTTGGGTGTCATCTTCGAGGTTGCTCTGGGTGCAGATTGCGAAAATGACATCCAGTTTCAATTCAAAGATGGCAGACATTTATTTTTCTTAAAAATCGATATGGTTTCATCATTGTGGTTCCTCGGGGTGCCGATCACGAAAATGATATCCAATACATATCTGCATGCAGGTCAAACTGAGAACCTCTTTTTTTGTAGACGGTTAAAAATTACTCTTAGTACGCGGGCGAAGCCGCGGGAAAAAGCGTTAAAACTTTGTATAAAGACTCTGTTTAAATACATTAATGGCGTATTTCAGCGTTTTTCTAAATTGCTCCCCTAAAGGGATGAAAAGGGGGTTCAAAGTTTGTACGGGGAGCGAATCTTTTTTGAAGTGTGAGATTTGAAACTTCGCATATGGACTTTCTATTTAAATACAACAAAAAATTACTCGGCATTTTTCGAAATTACTCCTCGAAAGGTATGAAAAGGTGGTTCCATGTGGTGTATGTACGGGGAGCACATCATTTTTGAAGTGAGAGATTTAAAACTTCGTATATATTATAGACTCTGTTAAAATACAACAAACCATATTTCAGCGTTTTTTGAAATTTCTTCCCTAAAGGGGTGAAAAGGGGGTCCAAATTTGTACGGGAAGCAAATCTTTTTGAAATGAGAGATTTAGAACTTCGTATATGGACTCTGTTTAAATACAACAAAACACGTTTCAGCGTTTTTCGGAATTGCTTCCCTAAAGGGTTGAAAAAGGGGTTTCAAGTTTGTGCGGGGAGCAGTAATATGGGTGTCATATTCGAGGTTCTTCGGGGTGCCGATTACGAAAATGGCATGCATTTTCAAATCCAAAATGGCGGACATTTCTTTTTCTTAAAAATCGATATGGGTGTATTTTTGTTGTTTTCCTAAAAATCGATATGGGTGTCAACTCCGAGGTTCCTCGGGGTGCGGATTACGAAAATGACATGCATTTTCAAATCCAAGATGGCGGACATTTATTTTTCTTATAAATCGATATGATTGTCATCTTCGAGGTTCCTCGGCGTGCCAACTATAAAAATGACATCCATTTTCAAATCCAAGATGGCGGAAATTAATTTATCTTAAAAAATTATATAGGTGTCGTCTTTATGGTTCCACGGGGTGCCGATTACGGAAATGACATCCATACGTATCTACATACGTACATACAAACATACGCATCAAACTGAGAACCTCCTTTTTTGTAGACGGTTAAAAATTAATTTTATTACGCGGGCGAAGCCGCGGGTAAAAGCTAGTTCATTTAATATTTGTTCTTGGGACCAGACTGAAAACCAGCGCCGGGCACTTCTGCCCAGCACATGCTGAGCCTGGGACCCATTGCCTCACCTTTTTCTAATGATTTAGCTTATTGTTACTTACTGTTTGTTGATTGTTTTGTATCTGTTAGGTTAAGGTTTTTTATGGGCAATAAATTTCTTCTTATTCTTATTCTTAAAAGGTTACTTGTGTAAAAGGGGCTTTTGTTACAACTTTGCGTAATCGTAAATACCTATATAACCACGACATAACCCTTACGCATAAAGCCAATAATCTGTCAAGTTTAATGAGTAACCGCTTGTATTGGTTTAAGCTTAAAACACAATTACATAACTCGTTACTTTCTACCTTCACGCGTCATTAAGACTGCAAATCATTGGTCATGTTCGATAAAAACAAATAGTAGTCATTCCAATTCAAAAGTGCTTGTTAACTGTTTAAGAAAATAGTTTTGGTAAATAACTAAGTGACATAAGTAGTTCAGGCAGGGGCCTTAGTGCGCCTGTCAGCTTTAGTGAAATAGGGATTACACCAAAGCTGACAGGCGCGACATTTGTCAAAAAACATTACAAATGTAGTGGTGAAGCAGTTTTCACATGAAAATTGTCGATTTGTCGGCCTACATATCAGTCAAATACATACATTTTTTTTTTGAACCTGACTGTGGCTTTATAGGCCGGGCCCAATAAAGCGATAGGAGTGCGCGGTTGGAGAGTAGCCTGGGGAAAATCCAGGGGAAAACCTCCGGCAAGACCACGCGTGTGGTTTGGATCACTGGAATACTCTAAGAGTTTGCGCTCCAGTGAGAATGGTTGAGCGGTTTCAACCGAATCTGAGGTGTGAGTGGAATCGAGCTACTGTGAGTTTTGTCGCTGGTTCACTAAACCTAGCCTAGCTGAGAAGAGTCCAGCAAGAAACTCAGCTAGGCCCGACCTGGGTCGGACCAACTCTACCCGGTGTGCGGCGGTAGCGGGACGAATAGGGACTATATGTGTCACTGATGTCGCGATCGCGCGGTGGACGTCCCCGCCGGCGGGAATGCCTAAGTGTACGCGTCGTGTCAGAGTTGGACGCCGTAAGCGCAGCGTTCCATCTTTCGATAGACGCTGTGATTACGTCGTCCGGGTCCGTAAGTGTGTGCCTAGGACGCCGGACCGTGCGGCCCCTAATCACATATATATGTCAACTTGGTGAAATAGGGGCCTGGCTTTTCATGTGAAAACTGTTTCACCAACTACAATTGTAATGTTTTTTGACAATTGTCGCGCCTGTCAGCTTTAGTGAAATAGGGGCCTGGTAACTTGGTAGGTATATAGCTACGCCTATCCTATAAACTTAAATGTAGTTGTATAAGAATGTAGAAATAAGAGCCTTTATCCGTTAAAAAACGCATATCTATTTAGGCCATTTTCAGTTTGAATTTACACGTATCTTGTCATTTTCTCAGTGTTACTATCTAGAAAAGGACTATTGCGGGTTAATATCATAAATTTTGAATGTATTTTTTTTATTTTTTTATTAATGGATCATTGTCAGATTTAGGTTCGCCTGTTTTCAGATTCAGATTCAGATAATTTTATTGGTAAAAGTATAAATACATTTTACAAGTCAAATTGGCATAATAATATTGTTCACATTCGTTTTCATTAAATAACATAATCATTATTGGTACATTAAAGGAACTAATCCGTTTTCCTTACAATAAATTCATCTATGCTGTAACGTACGTTTTTTTGGTGAACATATCGAAAGTTAAGGGCTACAAAGATTAATTTTGGATTGGTCTAGTAGCCCGCATAAACAGTGTCTCCGTTTCTATAAATCCATGTAATAAAAACATAGCTTACATGCACATAGGCCGTAACTATTGACCACCGGGGGGATAACTTTTGTTTTTTCAACTGACAATGACCCAAATAACGTTTCAAACGACCATTTTCAAACTAAAAACGGCTTTTTCCGCTTAAATTCTACTACACATACAAGTAGTAAGTGGATATTATTATTATTTTTCTCTTATGTAATAATTTTTTCTTTTGCAGTCATATTTAATTATTTTTCTTTTGGCTATTATTTAGTGTATGGCGGTCCGTGAGTCACCGATGGTACTGGCTGAAAATCAGCGCTGTAGGTGTCTGACACCTCAGCATAATGCTGAGCCAGTGTCCGTTTCACTGCCGCGGAGACACACATGTTGTGGTTTGTTTTCTTCTGTTGTTGTTTTTTTTTTGTAATACGTGTGTCTTCTGTGTCTGTGAATAAATGTTTCTTTCTTTCTTTCTAAATTCAAAAAATTAACTCCCCCAACCCCCTCCCATCCCCTTAACGTGTGACGTACTTTATGGATGGCACCTTAGGGCACTACTAGAGAAACGTTAGGAGAATGATGCGTTAATGATAATGACAACATCAGTAGTTTCTATCGTTGAGTCATTGCCGTTAGTGAGTTACGTTTTCGATTCTCGATACCAGTCATAACCAAATCGAATCGAGAGGTGCGATTAATTTTCGATACGCCCCAGTTTATCTAGTTCGATTTCTCTCGGAATCAATCGATATGATGCTGCCACATGTGTTCCGACTGCCAAGCCAATGTGTGTTGATCATTCATTAAGGTCTCTTTTCACAAAACGCTGCTATTTCATAGAAATTTAGAATTTTACCGCGTGCAGTTGAAAATAAAATATCAAAACTTTTTAATTTTGTTGTACCGAGGGTCACTAATTACTACGGCGTTAGGTGTCTCCAGAAACGCCTTCCCTACATACTCAACAGCCTGCCCTCTGACATCAGGCAGGAAGCCAATAAAGCTAAACTTAGTAAAAAGCTTCATAGTTACCTTATTAAGCTCATAAAACAATCTATTGTACTTAGATGTAGAATCATAATATATAAAGTTACCTTGTTAAACTCATAAAATAATTTATTGCTAGAAGAGAAAGGAGACTGATCGATCCCACAGTCAAACTGTGCAAACGGTTTTGTGGGACTATGAACTTGTTTGTGTTGTATTATTATTTCTTAATAAATAAAAAATGAAAGAGAATTGTAGCAATTTTTTCTAAAAATCTTGACTTTTTAATTGAATTATGTAGTTACAGGTTGGACCGGCGTCAAAGGAGACCTCGGCCTTCTTAGAGTTAATACACTACTGTCTCGGGCACATAGTATTATAGGCACATAGGTTAAGTCACTTAACTTCAAACCCAGATAACTCCACTTTAACCAATTGGAAGATTATTGAAAAACAGTGATAATAACGTTAATTCAGTGATTTACAAAACATTATTTTTTTACTATGGCTAAAGCATTAAGGAAAGCGATCCTGTTCGGCAACTTCAGCATTAGATTTGATTTGATGTGCCAGTTTGCGGCCACTTGGACGAGTTGATGAACCGAAAGGATATTTTCTTGGTTTTGTAATATATTTCCATTCAATAGCTGCTAATTAAAACACGTATACGACACACTATTTCTTTAGGGCATGTAAAATGTAAATTTTATATCTTTAATCGAAAAAACTTCGTTCTACAGAAGGCCGCAAACTGACGCTGGCCGCGTAACTGGCCTAGCGACCCTAATGGATTGCAATTTGTCTATCTTTGAAAAAACTCAGTTTAGATTTTGCATAATCACGTAAGTTTTGTACAACCGTTAGATAGATTTTAATGTCAAATTTTAATAGTCAGCGGGGTAATCACGCAACTATTTTACTGCCGTTAGGTAGATTTTAATGTCAAATTTTAATTGTCACCTCATACATTTATACTTCAAAATTGACAGTAAAATCTATCTACCGTTAGTAACTTAGTACACAAAGTTACTTCAACTGACAGCCATGTCGAACAAACTTCATTCGTTGATTGGCTTGAATGGACTTACCTTTAGTTTTAAAGTTAACTCTCTCGACTCGTTTGGTGATGGTGGGGTTAGTTAATGCTAAGTTTGACAGCTAAGACGCATGCGTGTGAGTGTGGGAGCCAGTGAAACGGAATTTTCAAATAATACAGTGCCTTTACCATGAGTTTATATGACCGTACTCGCTAGCGACTGCGTAAAAATTTGTATGTTCAAAAGTACAGCGCCTGTGGCGGTTACGCAATAGAACTAAGAATCGGCATACTAAACCATTTACGCAGTCGCTAGCGAGTACGGTCATGCAAACTCATGGTAAAGGCACAGGATATAAGTATATCACGGGCTAGGAAGAAGACGTTACCTTTGAATTAAAATAAATAAATAAATATTTATGGACAATCTTACACAAATCAACCTAGTCCCAAACTAAGCAAAGCTTGTACTATGGGTACTAAATGACGATATACATACTTATATAGATAAATATACTTAAATACATAGAAAACATTCATGACTCAGGAACAAATATTTGTGTTCATCACACAAATAAATGCCCTGACCAGGATTTGAACCCGGGACCTCTAGCTTCGAAGGCAGGGTCACTACCAACTAGGCTAAAGCGGTCGTCAAAATTGTATACTTACTAGGCCATACTTATTTTCTATGCAATGAATGGCAGAACGGACTACAAAGACCAACAAATACTTTCCCCACTAATGTAGGATCACTGTTCCGGTGTATTAGGTATGCGAGTATCAAGTCAAGGTTCAGAGTGGGCTTGTGGGAACTGTAGCTCATAGACAAGTTAACATATAATTTAAGTTACAGTACAATAACTTATACATACATAAACTCACACCAGTACCTTCAACATGAGTTTGCATGACCGTACTCGCTAGAGACTGCGTAAACGATTTAGTATGCCGATTCTTAGTTCTATTGCGTAACCGCCACATGCGCTGTACTACAGACCAGGTGAAATTTAATCCAGCGCCACAATTAGCAATTGTATTAATTGTGGGTTGTAGTGTGTTGTGGGCGATGGGCTAGCAACCTATCACTGAAATATCACATTTTCTCCATCTTTAAACCTACAGTAATTTATGACTTGGTATTGATTTAACAGTTGACCGAATGAGCGAAGCGATCGAAGAATTCCGTTTCAGTTTGGCTGACAATGCTTTCAGTATGTCTTGCTCGGATTTCCGACTATTTCTCAACCGATTCTAGCGAAATTTTGTAAGCAGAATCGTTAATTTCGTTTTTTGTCGCTTCAGTTTTGAGAAAATTTAAAATGGCGGAGTCATGGGGGTATAAAACGTAAAAAATATGTATTTTCCGTTCCGTAATATTAATTCGTTCGTTTAATGCTTTTTGTGATGAGCACGAAAATATACCCGAGCCATAGGTGTTTTTATGTATTCTATTTATCTATATACGTATGCTCCAAATCGGACTGATTGGAAAAAGTGGTAGTAGGCCTTTGCCCAGCCGTGGGACACTCCAGGCTCATAATAATGTAATATTTGGTGATTCTCATCGTTAAAGTTAATTGATTTCCTTACCGGTCCGAACGTTAAATGAAAGTTAAGGAAATCAGAGTGCAATTTAAACTTATTGTTGACTCCAGTTTACTCTATACCTGGATCCCTAACTGTTAAAATAGTTAGTCAAAAATAATCACTCACGCGTCGTTAACAATCCGGGCCCGGTAAGGACAAATTAAGAAAATGTTAAATTTTGGAATGAGAATCGCCCATTTGCTTAGTTTGGAACTAGATCGATTTGTGTATGATTCCTCAGAACTCGATTGGGGTGAAATCGTTACTCAAGTGAGAAACAAGTATAGAGCCAAGATTAAAGAAAGAATTATAAATAAATAAATAAATAAATATTAGAGAGGACAATCTTACACAAATCGAACTAGCCCCACAGTAAGCTCAAGAAGGCTTGTGTTATGGGTACTAGACGACGATATATTTAATAGATATAAATACTTAAATACATAGAAAACATCCAAGCCTCAGAAACAAATATTCATGCTCATCATTATGGAGCCTAAGATTGTGTTATCATTTTAAATTTTCACGTCGTGTCTCTATACTGCGGGTAATATTTACGCTGTGCCACAGGCAACCGGTTGCAGCCTTTCTTGCGAGTCGTTTCGAAACTTCCGGATCCGTCGACAGTTTTTATCTTATCTTATGTTATATTTTATCCATTCTCACTGAAACCACCGAAAGGCTATTTAAATGAATTTTAATAGAATAATTGGAGCGCTCGCGTATTGCTTTTTATTTTTCGCGACAAATATTATTTTTTAATAGACCATACTTTTCCATTGACCAATATTATGTCAATTGTTTGAATTAACTTAACACTAATTAATATTGACTTATTGTTGTGTTATTGTTATTAATTTTAAGGGTTTTTTTAAACCTGACTGTTGCTTTATAGGCCGGGCCCAATAAAGCGATATGACAGCGCGGTTGGAGGGTAGCCTGGGGACAATCCAGGGGAAAACCTCCGGCACGACCACGCGTGTGGTTTGGAACACTGGAATACTCGAGTTTGCGCTCCAGTGAGATTGGTTGAGCGGTTTCAACCGAATCTGAGGTGTCAGTGGAATCGAGCTACTGGAAGTTTTGTCGCAGGTTCACTAAACCACGCCTAGCTGAGAAGAGTCCAGCAAGAAACTCAGCTAGGCCCGACCCGGTGTGCGGCGGTACCGGGACGAATAGGGGCTATATGTGTCACTGTTGTCGCGATCGCGCGGTGGACGTCCCCGCCGGCGGGAATGCCTAAGCCACAGGCAGGTTCAAAAAATGTATTAAAGGCCAATGGTACCAATTTTTCGTACAGGTATAACCGCAATTACGAAATGCTTGCGTGGTTACATTAGTAAGATTTGACCACAAATTTTGACTCAAAACCGGATGGTATTCTGGGTCTTCCTCTCCCTCTTGTTCCCTCTATTTTGCCTTCTAGGATGGTAACGTTTAACCCTTCATGTCTCAGTATGTGGCCGATGCATTTAGCTCTGCATTTTTCTATGGCGGATATTATCTGTCTGTTTCCTTAGCCTTTTCCAGCACTTCTTCATTGGTACGCCGTTCTGTTCATCTGATCCTAAGCATCCTGCGCCAACATCACATTTCAAAGGCTCAGATGAAGGAATGGTGCTGTAGCCACACATACCAGGAAGTGAAGACGAAGGCCCAAGATAGAGTGGAATGGAGAATGCTGCAACGACAGAGGACCAGCGGGGTAATCACGTAACTTTATGTACTAACGGTAGATAGATTTTACTGTCAATTTTGAAGTATAAATGTATGAGTTGACAATTACAATTTGACATTAAAATCTACCTAACGGTAGTAAAAAAGTTACGTGATTAGCCTGCAGGCCCGAGCCCATGAGCGAAACATAAGTGTCAAAATTAATACAAACTACTAAACAGTAACATTTGTGTTAATTCTGAAATCACTGCTTAAGTACATAAGTGTTCTTGAGGTAATTTTAGCATAAAGGCTTTATTTATTAGATTAAGTTTTTTTTTCTCGAATAAACTTATACTGTAAAAACAGAACCCTAAAATTAATGAATCTGTATGTATGTATGTAAGCACTTAATTGTATCTGTGTAGCGGTATTGCACAAGTTATGGCAAAACCGCAGGTTCCGATTGAATTATATTAAATTAAATTATGAGATATAATATTTAATGACTTTTGCGGTATTAAGAATTGAATTGTAATGTACTTATATAGTAATAGACTGTCATTCGTAAATTAAATGGTGTTTTTCTATATTCGTTGTCAATATACCCAGCTATGCGATTCACTAAGCACCGTCCTCACCTGACACCCACAGCTCATCCATTTTTATTATTTGACACTTTTTGACAGTTTCCATATAAAAACGCGTATGGGGTGAGGTGACAGGACGAGTCGATTTGTGAATAACAGCCCAGCTGGCAACTGGCCCAATATATGTGTCGTCCATTGAATCTTAATCGAAACCCTAATTCAAAATATGAATGGCATGTGTCTGCCATTGGCATCTTTTACATCGTCAAATGTACTTTATACATCCCGTTTGAATACCTAATTACCTGCAGGAAAACTGTTATCATGACAAAAGCGAAATTTCGAAACAAGCACACGAAGAATTCAATTTTCATACATTTGGGACACAATAGCTGTGTTTGAAGTTCTCACTCGACTTGTCGAGTCAGCCTGGAAAGTAACTTTTAGACATTGATGGACAACCGTCCGACCCATGTCAGTGGCTCAGAGGGCCTACCGAAAACGAATCTCTCTATCTGTCACTCGAATACGCAAGTGCGACAGAGAGGCAGATATTGGCGCGAAACGACGCTCGTCTGTGCTCGTAGTTATCGCGTGATAAACGATAAGATGAAGCATCCGCCACTTTCTGTCAAGTCGTGACAGATGCTTTATCTTTTTCGCGAAGAAAAAGAGACCATAATAAACCCCGGCTTTGCTCTAATAATTAGTATTGCCGATATGTAAAATTTGAAAGCTAACGTCATTAAAAGCCTTAGAGTATAAATATTTCTAAAGAGATCCTATACGCGGGCCACCAAGAGTGACGAAAAAGGTCTAATGCAGATAAATTGAGAATTGGGTTAAAATGGCTGCCGGTTTACCATAAATTACTTCCTTAACTTGGGCGGGTGATCGCTTGTGTGACGTATTTGGGCACAACTGTCATATAAAATAAGTTGTGCTCGACAAAAAAAGTGAAACTGTGACAGGGACAACAAATGATATGTAACTCTTTGTCGCTCTTATACAAAAATGTATGTGACTGTGTCTCGCTCGGTCGTGGTATTATTATTTGAGTGTCGCGTCTGGTAAGTCTGTGTTAAAAGCTAACATTTTCCGGGGAATATTGTAGGTACAATGTATAGTGTTGCCAGGGCCCTTGGCACGTAAATTACGTTTCGTTTCTTGAAAAGTTACATTTTTGATGCAAAAGTTATTTTTTGTATTTTTCATAATTATAAATCAAAAGTACACCAGGCTTATTAGGAGTCTCTCAAATGTCATAAGTAGATAGCTAGAACAGACTGACAGACAGAGTCGACCATACCATATGGGTTTTTTTGTCAACTTTTCTGTATGGAAGCTTATAAATTATCTCGCTTGCTCAGATCGCCTGGTCGCTGGTTAGATACAATTGACCTTTCTTTTTAAATAGATTTTCATTATTATCAAGTTCGAAAAATTCCTTTACAACAGAAGAAGAATCTCAGAACCTCCTCCTTTTTCTGAAGTTGACAAAAAAGAATACATTGACAATGTATCTTTTTATTACATACAGTTTTGCAATCGTCCATAGTCCATACTACGCTGGCTCTATGACTCAAAGAGGATCTTCGCCTGACACATGAGAACGCCATTCTTCTCTATTCTGCGCCACCTCACGCCTGTTGGATAATCCGAGGTTGGCTAGGCTCCCTATTCGTCCCGGTACCGCCGCACACCGGGTAGAGTCAGTCAGACCCAGGTCGGGCATAGCTGAGTTTCTTGCTGGACTCTTCTCAGCTAGGCTAGGTTTAGTGAACCAGCGACAAAACTCCCAGTACCTCGATTCCACTCATACCTCAGATTCGGTTGAAACCGCTCAACCAATCTCACTGGAGCGCAAACTCTTAGAGTATTCCAGTGATCCAAACCACACGCGTGGTCATGCCGGAGGTTTTCCCCTGGATTTTCCCCAGGCTACTCTCCAACCGCGCACTCCTATCGCTTTATTGGGCCCGGCCTATAAAGCCACAGTCAAAAAAAAAAAAAGTTGCCTAGGTATTATAGGGCTACTTCATTTCGTTGGTATCTGGGACGACCAACCGGACCTTCAAACGCCTTCACACGCCTTCTTCACTCCACGATCGTCTCTCATCCTCTCCAAGTGGCCAAGCCAGCGTAGTCGCGTTGTCTTGACTTCGCCAAGTATGTTCGGCATGGTTATCACTGTCATCAGCTCGTTCTTCCTCCGCTTCTAGTCCCCATCCTCACTTCTGGTTGGTCCCAGAATCTTCCGCCAGATTTTCCGCCAAATCGGCCATAAGTTATTTTATCAAGCCATGTAAACCGGACGAAATATAATTGACCGAGTGAAACGAAGGCCTCCGCTTAAGCTTCGACAAAAACGCTTTCGTATGTCCGGATTTCCGTTTGTTCTCGTCTATAGGTCGCAATTCTCAACCGATTCTCGTGAAATTTCGTGAGTAGGTTCGATAGTTACATAGATTTTTTTTGTTTTTTAAAAAACAATTCTTATTTCAAAGATTTTGTAAGTTTCTGCGTCCGAATTTCGGTTTGTTTTTCGGTCGGTTTGTTCGTTGTCCTCTACAGGTCGCATTTTTCAACCGCTTGCGCTTTCGTGAAATTTTGTTAGCAAGTTCGATATTCATAATTGATTTTTTTATAATGTCAGATTTAGGAAATGATAAAAAAGCCACTAGTAATAATCATTGTTAAACATTTCAATAGAGTCTTTATCACGTCATTGTATTTGATTAAAGATGGGCAAAAATAACAAAGAGGTACCTTCAATTGTCTATGGAAAGAATGAGCGAAGTTTGCAATTTCCCGCCAAAACATACGTCAATGCCATTATTTCACAATGTCACCTTTGTTATGCGTTAAGTACGATGTGGTAAACCAATCTCAAACTGACCGAACCCTCTAGTGTTTACACACGCTTCTGATGTAAGTATAATACGAGTATACGCATTAAACAAGCCCAAACCACTGAACTTTTCTGCTAAAATGTTTGTACGTAAATGGTTTCTTCCTCATTTTTTTGTAATTACATACCCTACTTTGAACTGTTCAATATTTTAAAATTTTGCTACACTTCACTACATAGTATAAAACAAAGTCGCTTTCTCTGTCCCTATATCCCTATGTCCCTATGTATGCTTAGATATTCAAAACTACGCAACAGATTTTGATGCGTTTTTTTTAATAGATAGAGTAACTCAAGGGGAAGGTTTATATGTATAATACATGCATCAGCATTGCACCCGTGCGAAGCCGGGGCGGGTCGCTAATTGTTAATATTTCTGGTTTTTTTAGGTGTCTGTCCCCATATGCTGAAGTTGTCCCTAACATTATCTGTTGCTAACCTTAGCGTTGATTTCATGTCAACCAATGAGGGCTATCGCGTATGAATTCGCTGCTAGAGGCGCTAGTGTAGCGTGAGGTCTCCGAAATGTCAAATGTCACTCTTTGTGGTTGCGGTACGCTGGTTAATATCTAATTGGAACAATATGGTGACTATTTTGCAATACCTGAGCTTGATTATGGCAAATATGAGTTGCGTAGACAGTTTTGTCATTCGGAAACTTGTTTCCTCCTTTAATTCTGAAAATAAAACAGGACTGCGCTACAGTGCGGGATATTCGATATTTTTACTGTACGGTTTTAAAGTATTAAATATAATTTAAACGTAAACTTCGTTCTCATGCCCATAATAATCAATAACAATTTTTGACAGCTGGACAGTGTCGATAGTAGCGCCAACTGGTGAGCACAAAAATGATAGCCCTCTTTGACGGGTAAAAGACGTTTGTATTTGTAAGAGGGGTTTGAGTTGAATGAATTTGGGGGCTGAGCATGGTTACTCCCGTAACTCAGTTGGCTAAGCCGATTGGTCGCTTATGCCAAAATGTCGCAGTTACAAATCCTGCTCAGAGACTATTTTTTTCTTCAATTACAAATTTATTATAGACGGTTTTAAAACTCGTTTTACTCAATTCCTCTAGCTGAAATATTTTCATGGCTGTTGCCCTAAATTTTCAACAAGTTACCATACAATTTCAAGAATGATAATGATTTTCATAAGTTTAAACTGTTTAAAGCTCAGTTAAAGTCTTTTCTTCTTGACAGATGCTACTACTCCGAACAAGAGTTTTTTTCTGAAATTGAAAAAGAATAAGTACACGGTAAGTTATACTTTCTCAAAATTACTATAATTTGACGAATATGAATCTGTGATCTCTTTAATTTATTTTAATATTTTTCCAGTATTTTCGATTAGATAATATTGTATAAATTTGACATTTTGTAATCCTTGGTATTATTGTATAAATTCGACCTTTTGACATTTTCGTAATCCTATAAGTTCTCTATTTTATTCCATTTTTAAGATATTATTAATATTAACTGTATACCTTAATTACTGTGTAAATTGCTACACCGTGGCTACACCCTAGCAGGGTTCATGTGAAACAAAATGAATGTACCTAAGATAGCTGTAATGTAATACCATGATTGCAATAAATATTATGATTATGATTATAAATCCTTATTTCTCAAGCTTTCGTAATTATTCTTTAAAACTAAACAAATACCAAACCAAAACTACCTACTTATGTCACTTAGGTGATTAACATTTTAGAGTTTTCTTTCACAGTTTTTTAACGACCTGCCTTCTTTTGAATGGAATGACTATACTATCTGTTTCTACCGAACATGTCAAATGATGCGCAGTAATGATGCGTGAAGGTAGAAAGTAACACGGGTTATGTAATTGTGTTTTAAGCTTACGGCCTTATTTACACACGTAAGAGACTCGTATACGAGTTTCATTATATTGCGGGTTACCGAGGTATAAATAATTCAATCGATCTATCAAACCGCGCAATGTAGTGATAATCGCATGCGAGTCTCCTATGTGTGTAAAAAAGGCATACATTATTAATCTCCAAAAACAAACCTCAAAATATCGGCCAAGTGCGTTTCGGACTCCGCACATTTAGTATATCCGGATATCCAGAAGTTCTTGTCTACAGGTCGTATTTTTCAACCGATTCTAGTGCCAGTTTGTGAGTAGGTTCGATAATTTCATGTATTTTTTTTTCTTTTTTAAAAAGAGAAGAGCCATTGGACTTTGATAACGTAATAAATATCTCACAAGATCAACGAAGATCAAAAAAAAATTCATAATTCAAACATTTATTCTGCAAATAGGCCAATAAGGGTAATATTAATTTACAATTTAAGAAAGTCTGACTATAAGAATACATTTTTCATGTCAAAATATTAATTTACAGTTCAAGAAAGAATAATAATTTCGAATTTACAATTATAACCAAATTAATGTCACAGTGAAGATAAACTTGCAAAGTTATCTATTACAAATATTACAACATCAGTAAAGTTAGAAATGTGTAAGGTCTCAGTCTGATTAAACAAAGAGTATAATGAAATTACTTTAATATCCCAGAGATGTACATGCTCTCTCAGCGTCCAAATTAAGACTCGATATTAATTTTGACGAAGACGAAAATTTAATATTGTTAGAGATGTATACGGTCTCTAAGTCACTGTTCTTCTTCTTCCTATAAACAGACACTAGTACAATCTCTATGTAGCCCTATTTTTCCTCCGGTCCTATGCTCGCAGCTCAATCGTAAATTATTCAACTAAGACAAATAGAAAATGTGTGTTTACCACTAGCACCGTTTAGACGTCAAGTGACGTGACGTCACGAGCGGATGGAAAACCGGCGCCGGCGCAGGCGACTATCACTTCAATGCGATGACCCGCAAGTCGAAGGAAATGCATTGGAGCTACGCTTCGTGTTTTTATTCCGGGGGCTCGATTTTATTTAAATAAATAAAAATATAATAAATAAATAAATATTAGAGGACAATCTTACACAAATCGAACTAGCCCCACAGTAAGCTCAAGAAGGCTTGTGTTATGGGTACTAGACGACGATATATTTAATAGATATAAATACTTAAATACATAGAAAACATCCAAGACTCAGAAACAAATATTCATGCTCATCACACAAATATTTGCCCTGACTGGGATTCGAACCCAGGACCGTCAGCTTCACAGGCAAGTGCACTACCCACTAGGTTTAACCGGTCGTCCGGTTTATTTATAGCAACCATAGTAAATACAGTAGATCTTATATAGTTATATTGGTTTCACATGGACCCTGGTAGGGCATTGCACATTTTAGATACTTAGCCTATATGTTACAATTATAGTAATAGCCTAATAGCATGCAACTTGCGGAAATTACAATTTAATTAATTATAGATATTAGATAGGGATATCAAATTTATATTATATAACATTTTATTATATGAAATATTAGTTCACATTTAATTAGGAAATGGTAATATGTCAAGTAGTATAGCAGTTAAATGCAGTCATATTATGTATACATGTCGTAGTATTAATCATTTAGTCTATATTATAATTGATTAAAGTTTCATCATTGAAGAATTCTTCAACGGAGTAATAACATTTTTCAATTAATAGTTTCTTTAACTTATTGTGGAAGAGTTTATCACTTGGTAACATTTTTAATGTATTCGGGATCTTATTTGTTATTTTAATACATTTATAGTAAGGGCCATTTCTATACATTTTAACGAAATCTCTAGACAGTTGCATCCAAAATGCTACTTAATCAATATCTTTCCTATGCACCAGATTGCGACCTGTTTGCCCATAAATGGAACAGCCTTCGCTCCACGATTTTACAGTCTTGTGAAAATTATTTCTAATGAGACTTCATATTCTGTTTTGTTATTTTTTGCCTTGCTATATTGTATGTCCTTTATGTAAATAGATATAACTTTTAGATTATCAACGCCATGGCGTAAGCTGTTATGTTGATAACTGGGTCATACGCGGATTTTAGGTTCGCGTGTTTCCTGTGGACATACCAAAAGTTAAGGGCTACAAAGCTTCATTTTGCATTCGACCAGTAACCCGCATGAACAGTGTCTCCGTTTCTATAAATCCCTGTAATAAAAACATAGCTAACATGCATATAAGCCGTTAACTATTGACCACAGGAGGGACGACTTTTGTTTTTTCAACTAAGTATGACCCAACTCATATTTGTATTAAATAAAATAAATAAACTAAAAATAAAATTGTAGTGTTTACATGCACTTTAATGTTAAAACAAAGGCAACGCCCATTCTGAGATCTAACGAAAATACTGTAATTTAAGCTTACATTGTGAAGGAGCAATGTAGAATTATACTACACAAAAATTACTGTTGACTGAAAAAGAAACAAAATCTCTTTGCGTTGCTATTAGAACAGTTACATGTATATTTCATTTAATATTGAAAATAGAGCTTTTTAGGACCATGTTTCAATAAATCATAAAAAATAAGTAGTCATTATTTTTCAAAATTTGGCTCTTGCAAATATAGATAAGGGATTGAGGAACTGATAACCGTATGTGCCATAAATATATCTATAGTTTTGACGGAGCAATATAGATTCAAAAATATATCAATCTCGTGGAACCCCCAACAAAAAAAGATAAGAAATAAGAAATATTTATTCGAGACAAAGCTCTTGCTCTAGTTGACATTATGTTATTTCTATTTTTCCTGTTATGACGATCATGATAACAATTCTTGTAATTTTGACATGTGTGCAAATTTATAATGTAATTCCTTATCATGGAATAAATTATCTAAATCTAAATCTAATCTAATCAAAGACAACAATAAGATAATTTTATTGCTTCTCTAATATTTAAAACTCTTATTGTACTTATTTTAATTCGCAAGTCGAAAAATTAATTAATGTTAATTTTACTGTCCCACTGATTACAAGGTTCACTATATTGTATTAATAGTTATTTGTTATACAAGGATCCAAGTTGTATTTTAACCGCAAGTGTGGATTTGAAACACGGGCTAGCGAATGGATTCTAGGGTTGAACTACGGGCTAGCGAATAGAATCCTGAGCGTAGCGAGTGTTGCAACACACGAGACGTAAAATAATTGCATCCGTGTCAAATCTTTTCACCTCTTTAGAGCGAGGATTTTTTTTTGCTCCTCCTCGTCCTTGCGTTATTCCAGTACAGTTGCATCCTAAATATAGTTGGATGCCCGGGGTCCACTACCTAATCCCGAGATTTGGCGTAGGTACTAGCTTTTTTAACACAGCAGCACAATATAAAATTATTGTTGCTGGACTATCTGGACTGGCCTATACATGGCATTAAAAAAGTTACAAAAGCGCGTTCGGATTTCAAATATTCTGTGCACTCTGTGGATAAAATGCAGTATTGCTATGTTTTTAAAGAATAAAAAAGGGCTTTCCGAGCTAGTGAGGTGAAAAGTTATTTTTAGTATTACGTAGTATGTGTGTATAAATGTTTAATGTGTGTATTCTAGGTCATCTAGTGATCATAACAAAGCCTTATTGAGTGTAATGTGGACCCAGTTCGATTGGTGTAAGATTGTTCCTTAAGCGGATGCCTCGATTGGTTTAGCCTCACCACTTATGAAAGAGACACGCTTAGTCTTTCGCGCACGACAAAACGGGATGCAACACTCTTCGGCAATGCCTTTTTTAGACTAATCTCAATAATTATCTGAGCAGTTTTATTTTTCCTCTTGACAGATTTTAGATGAGGTAAAATACCATCATATTAACTAAATTGTGGGAGTGAAAGGGCCGGCAGGGTACGAAGTTCGGATTTCGAAGTCCAGAGTATAAGATCAGGACCGAAAGGTTTTAAAAGTTTTATTGATCTAATGTTTCCCGGGGTCGGATACCGGTATTTTCTCTATAGAAAAATACCGGTATTATTACGGTCACCGGTTCATTATTTCGTTTTTAATGGGACAATCTAATAATACGACGTTGTTACCTAAATACATGATTCAGCCCTACGTAAAGAGCAAAAAATAATCCAAAATATTGGGCTAATTCAGGGTTTTTTAAAAATACCGGTATCGGTCCCTGAATGTTTCACGATCAAATTACCTTTTTGGCTTCAACTTAAAAAAGTTTCTTTAAGGATATCCGGTAAAGAAAGTACAGGATAATTAAGGTTGGTTAATGATAATGAGTAAAATCGTACTTTAATTAATTAAATTATCATCGTTTACCATCGCATTGACCAAGCACCCGACATTGCATTTTAATTACTGTCGTTACTGGGACATCGTTAAGATTGCTGACCGACTTTTTAAGAAAAAAGGCCGGAAGCTCTACAGTAAATAGTACAAGTATATAAAGCTTTTGATTCTTCATAGAAAAATGCGAAACGCTATTTGATAATATTTTATGTTGCATCAAAAAATAATATTTATTATTATAGTAATATTTAACAAAATTAATCTTACCATTTTCCCAGTATAAAGTATCCAAAATCCAGGCACACTATTGTCTACTTATAAAAAAACACTCACAATTCTCACACTTGGCGCGCTCAACTTTTTTAATTATTTTTTTTAACGCCGGCAGGCAGCCGCGCGTGTTATGTTTAGGTCGAGACTGCGGGCTTAAGATCTCAGTCGAAGAAAGTGGGATGTTGTTTCCCATATGGCAGTGCGGTGTATGAAAACCTGTAGCCAATCTCTTATTGAGACCACCCCAAGCTACTTTCAACCTTATTTATTGTTACTTAAGAGTTTTTTACAGTTACTTCGATTAATACTTTGTTGCCATCACATTAACTCGCGAAGTATTCAATTGTGAATCATAACTGTAAACCTTTAAAGCTCAGTTCCTTTACGCTTCTACAGTTTGTTTTCGTGGACATAAAACTTGAGTCCATCTTCCTCGATCTGTAAGCGATAATGCTCTTTAATTATAGGTGCTAAATATTGTATTGGCTTGGCCTTATGCCAGTTGTAAACCAGGATATTTTATACGTACATTTTCTCTTTTATTTGTGAGCCGCACCCGTGGCGGATCTGTGAAGAATTTTGCAAATTTACATAAGTGAGTATGAAAGTGAGGTTGGGTTACGACATTTCTTAATTTGGGCCGCTTTAAGAGTGCCTTGGTCTCTTGATAACGTTTCTAAATTTAAGAAGCGTTAATGTCAGCGGTGAAGTGACATTTGTTTGGGGGTTTATTTTAGGGTAAAGCTTTGAGTAGATTGATACTGGGGTTGATACGCTACGTATGCTACTTTGTACTTAAACAATAGGTTTCTATGATCAATATTAATAGAAACACATTATTCTGATTTCCGCATCAGTCAGAATGAAAAAGTAATCAATCAGTCACGCTCGCGCCAGCAGCGATTATGTCATTCAGACAGAACCCAACCCAGTGTTGCCAGCACAGTGTTGCCAGTGCGGATCTTTTGGTCAGAGTTCAGATAATTCAGGCCTCTGGCGGATCTTGTGGGGGTCCAATCGGACCGCGGATCAAATTGAATCGCTTCCCAATGTATGAGAAAATCATGAGATTGTACGTGGCGGATCTATTGGAGGTGGCATATGTACCTGGCTGTTTATAAATAATCAGTATTACGTACTTGTCATAGATTTAAACTTACTTAGAAACGGTTTGTTTATATTATTTTGTATTGTCTTTATGTCACTTGCTAAAAACATATCAACCATTAAACAACACTATCAGCCACTAAACTCTGTTATCATTCTATATCATAGGTATTTAATAGATCCTTTTAATAGGATCCTCGCGAAAGCTTATCCCCCCCCGAAAACGTTTTTAGCCGTCTGTTTATTTATTCGCTTGCGTGTTCTTTCAATAACATTCATCATTTTCACATGGTTGTTTCAATGTTTGTTCCCCCCCCCCCCCCCCCCGAACCAAAAGTCTTGGTACGTGCCTGATGGGAATAGTGTTGAAATGTGTTAATGTAGGGTCGTAAGGCCAGTTACGCGGCCTGCGTCAGTTTGCAGCCTTTAAAGATTGGTATTAACATGTTTACATGCCCTAAAGAAATAGTGAGTCGTATGCGTTTTGATTAGTAGCTATTGAATGGGAATATATATAAAAAGAAAGAAAACATCCCTTCAGTTCATCAACTCATCCAAGTGGCCGCAAACTGGCGCATCAAATTAACAGGCCGTAAACCCACCTACCGACCCTAATTTATTGATTTACAGGCGGTAATAATAGTTAAATAACAATAGCTTAAATAATATTACAACTAACTTAAATCTAAAACAGGCCCTCGGGGCATTGTACCGAGGATGCTGGCGGCATTTCCTAGCTGTATCGCAATGCTGACACGTTGTGCGAGGAAGTCGCCAGCTCTTCCCTCACCAGTTACGTCAACCAGACGCTTCGCGATTTCAGTAAATAACTTATGCGCGCTGGGACCCCATGGACCAAGAGTTTCGACACCAAAAGGTACAAAATTGTACAAATGTAAAATGAAATAAAAATTCAATGAAATTTTATTGTGTTATCTTATGAGCTAGCAACCAATGCTATAATAACACAGTTTCTCTGCCTGTCCATCTGTCATTTGCCCCGTAACGACGCTTCTCTATGGTGGTTACCATAGACAAGCGTCGTTACGGGGCAAATATAGTCGAGGTCTGACGGGTCATTTTTTGGAAAATCAAGTACCTTTTCTTTTCAAACAATATTTAAAACAAAACCTCGTAAGTTCTCCAGATCACAGAGCCACTAGTTTAGATGCGTTCTGTTTTTAAAACAACGGAATAAAAACAAAAGTAATATTAGAATACAAATACAAATACAAACATTTATTCTGCAAATAGGCCACAAGGGCACTTTTACATGTCAAAATATTAATTTACAATTTCAGAAAGTCTGACTATAATAAGTAATACATTTTTCATGTCAAAATATTAATTTACAGTTCAAGAAGGAATAATAATTGCGAGTTTACAATTATAACAAAATTAATGTCATACAGTGAAGATAAACTTGCAAAGTTATCTATTACAAATATTACAACATCAGTAAAGTTAGAGATGTATAAGGTCTCAAGATTAAACAAGGAGTATAATGAAATTAATATAATATCCCAGAGATGTACATGGTCTCTGAGCGTCAAAATTAAAATTATTAAGTATATGGTCTGGAATGTTGATTTGATCTGTCAATACCTAACCCTCGCTTACATCGTCGTACTCTTGTGTTTTTATGGATAAAATTTGGCTATCAGCGTCATCACTAAGGCGGGCTTCTGTGCCTTTGGAGACTAAACCCTTGGTCTACGAATGAGAATGCTGTTGTTTATTTTTTTCGCCGGGAAACGACGATTTAATTATTCTGTGATGCAGTCTAAACGTAAATTCGCCTACCTTTGTTGTGTACGGGACCTCAGCGCATAATCTACTAGCTATGGATCTTTCAGTAAAAAACATAAAATAAAACTGGCATCCAACGCCTACTACACACTCGATGCCTTTTTCGAGAGCTAACACCTGCGCTAAGTAGGTTTTAAATTTCAAAATGAAATCGGTTCGCTTGCCCAACCTTGCACTATATTATGATAATGTACCTAATGAATGTAACACTAAATGTAATCACATATATTTATTTGACGTGTAAAATGTAAAATTTTATAAATAAATGATTGAATTGAATTGAATTGAATCTCTATTCCAATTTAACCCTCTTTTTGGGACAGTCAACTACAAAGAGACGCTATTGTAATAAGTTTCAAAATTACATACCTACTTCTCATTGTAGTTTTTGGCACAATAGAAAGCCGGTATCACTAACAATCACTCTTCAACATACAGGTGTAAGACTTGTCATAGATATGATTTGACATATTACCGGCCATGTTGAATTTGATCTCTAACATTTGACATGAAAAAGGCGGTGTTAACAAGACTTAAAAAGCTCTCTGTGTACTTTATAATAATAGTTAAATGACAGTAACTTAAATAATATTAAAACTAACTTAAATCTAAAACAGGCCCTTGCGGCATTGTGCCCAGGAAGCAGGCGGCATTTCCTCGCTGTATCGCAATGCTGATACGTTGTGCGAGGAAGTCGCCAGCTCTTCCCTCACCAGTTACGTCAACCAGACGCTTCGCGATTTCAGTAAATAACTTGTGCGCGCTGAGACCCCATGGACCAGTTTCGACATCAAAAGGTACAAAATTGTACTCTCTGCCGAGCCCCTTGTATTTATTACTTTATTATGCTTTAATATTTCGGCTTTTTCCGCCGCTGTATCCGCTTTTAGGCTCGGTTTTATAAAGATCCGTTAGACCTTATGTCGGTTTGTTATGTCAAAAAATGTACTGAGTTACTATCCGACATTTGGCCAAACGGATCTTTATAAAACCCGGCCTTACTGTAGTTCGTTGGTGCCAGTGTGTCTACAAAGGTAGCATCTCTCACCAACATCCGTCCCAAGTTCCAAGGAACTAAAGACATCAGATCTCCTACCATCATCGCTGACCAAGCCAATTGGCTCAAAATGAGCAGGCACGTTGATGGTGGAAGAGACTTGCGGATTATGTCATTTAGTGATATCTCAAAGCATGTCCACCTTACAGAAATCAAGAGAAACTTTGCACGAGCGTTGGAAGGAGTACTATAGGCCTATCGTCGGGGATCGGGGTAACCCACGAAGGCCCTAAATTAATATAAATCTATTTATATTAACTTTTTGTAATTTTAATCTCATTTTATTTTATCTGATCTATATGCTTGACTCAATTTAATTTAATTTAATTTAATTCAATATCATTTTTATTTTTTATTTTATAACTTTATGATGCTATGGACTTGTTCTGTAATTTTTTTTTACCGAACTGGTGACCGCAGAGCTGGCGACTTCCACGCACAACGTATCAGCATTGCGATACAGCGAGTAAACGCGGCGGAGTAAGGTCCAGCTGTCAATTTTTTTTATTGGTTATTATGGGCATGAGAACGAAGTTTACATTAAATTATATTCAATACCTTAAAACCGTACCGTAAAAATATCGAACATACCGCATTGTAGCGCGGTCCCGTTTTGTTCGGAAAAAAGGAGGAAATAAGTTTCCGAAAGACAAAACTGTCTCAAAGCCCTGACAGTCATTGACCCTTAACTCATATTTGCCATAATCAAGCTCAGGTATTGCAAAATACTCACCATATTGTTCCAATTAGATATTAACCCGCGTAGCGCAACTACAAAGAGTGACATTTGACATTTCGGAAACCTCCCGCTACACTAGCGCCTCTAGCGGCGAATTCATACCCGATAGCCCCTATTCGACGTCTGTGACTGCAGAAGAACCAGATCTGCGCGCTACCGACCCTTTTTATTGGAGGATTTTTTGTGTTGACAGCTAGAGACTAGTGCAGGGCCTGTAATCCGAACTTTGAAATCCGAACTTCGTATCGTGCCGTCCCTTTCACGCTCGTGTTATACACTATATGAGAGAAAGGGACGGCACGATACGTAGTTCAGATTTCGAAGTTCGTAGTAGCAACTCAGGTCTTCAGTCGCGACACTCGACACAGCGCAAGCGCGTCCTCGGGAGCTCTGTCTGATGATGAGCGGCCACCGCAGCCTATACACGCCCGCAATTCCAAAGGAGTCACGTACGCGTTGCAGACCCTTTATAAAATTTGAGGATGCACTGTATTGAGAACAGAAGGGACAAATTTAGGTCCCTCGCTCTCAACACAGTGCATCCTCGGGAGCTCTGGCAACCTTGCTCACCTCCAGGAACACAATACAACATACTTGTATAGTCGATAATGTTATTGTGGCTGTGGTCTTCTGCAAGGCGGTATTGTGTGGTATTCTGTGTTATTGATTTAAATACCTCATCAAACACATACCACATGTAACTTATTTTTCTTTTTGTATTGGCTTTAAGTGGAACAACTTTCTTTTAATAATATATTTGGCAGAATGACGCAATTGTCTTTCTCAATATGGAGTTGCGCGCCAAAATATTACGAAGCATTTAAAAAATTCGCATCCGATATCTTTGCACTTAGATTTTAAACTAAACTGCCTGGCCTGTTAAAGACGTTTTGATAACTAAGATAATGTTATTAGTTATGTAAAAAGATAGTAAGGGTGAGTTGCACCAAACCGTCTGTAATCGTAAGCGGTGCGTGTTCGTTAAAATCTGATTGTATGGAAAGTTAGACAAGTTTCTATGGGATGACAGCTGCCGGCGCCATATTTGACGATGACCGGCCTGTGATCGTATGTTGGTGCAACCGACCCTAAATATAAGTACTATGTTTTTGACACTTGTACTATGTTTGTGTGTGATTTACTATGTTCTTATATATAAAGGTTCGGAACCATTTGTGCGCCTGTCCGACTCGTACGTGACCGGTTTTCAGTGTTAGTAATAATAATGAATATTTAGCATCTTTGAGTAAAATCTATCTTAATATTAAACTGAATGCCCGCCCAATGAGTTTCCGCTCACATTATTTAAGCATTAGAGTGTGTATGGCCCAGTACACAAAAAAACACTAGAACCTCACACATTGAAACAATGTCGACTAGAGAAAGAGGGTTCATTTCAAAAATAGTTTTATACTACAATTTATTATACACTAGCGACCCGCCCCAGCTTCGCACGGGTGCAATGCTGATGTATTATACATATAAACCTTCCCCTTGAGTCACTCTATCTATTAAAAAAAACCGCATCAAAATCCGTTGCGTAGTTTTAAAGATTTAAGCATACACAAGGATATAGGGACATAGGGACAGAGAAAGCGATTTTGTTTTATACTATATAGTGATACAATAACAAAAATAACGTCAATCATTTTTTTGGTAGGTAGAGTAGGTATACGTAAGGTGTCTTAGGGTAATTTCGAATGTCGGGTAATTCCGAAAATAACAAACTCCAGTCTAAGTAAGCTATTTTATTGCATCTCATCATCATCACCATCAAAAAGAAATGTTGAATTTTTTGTTGATGTTGGATAGTGCAACAAAATCACTTAGTTAGGCAGAAATCTGTTATTTTCGGAATTACTCGACATTCGCAATTACCCGAAGACACCATACCTAAGTATGTTTAAGTCAATTTGTTATTTTTTTAGATTGTATACTGTAATGCATATCATGTTATTGAATATTTTCTCGTAAAAAAAATTAAATCACATCACTACATAGTATAAAACAAAGTCGCTTTCTCTGTCCCTATGTCCCTATATCCATAGGGATATAGGGCTATGTAAGCATGTATGTATGTATGCTTAAATCTTTAAAACTACGCAACGGATTTTGATGCGGTTTTTTTAATAGATAGAGTGACTCAAGGGGAAGGTTTATATGTATAATACATGCATCAGCATTGCACCCGTGCGCAGCCGGGGCGGGTCGCTAGTAAATAATATTAAATAGTACTAACCAGGCCCTTGCGGCATTGTACCGAGGATGCTGACGACCGGTTTAGCCTAGTGGGTAGTGCACCTGCCTGTGAAGCTGACGGTCCTGGGTTCGAATCCCGGTCAGGGCAAATATTTGTGTGATGAGCATGAATATTTGTTTCTGAGTCTTGGATGTTTTCTATGTATTTAAGTATTTATATATATTAAATATATCGTCGTCTAGTAACACAAGCCTTCTTGAGCTTACTGTGGGGCTAGTTCGATTTGTGTAAGATTGTCCTCTGATATTTATTTATTTATTTATTTATTATTTATTTCCTCGCTGTATCGCAATGCTGATACGTTGTGCGAGGAAGTCGCCAGCTCTTCCCTCACCAGTGCGCGCTGGGACCACATGAACCAAAAGTTCGAAGACAGAAGGTACAAAATAGTACTCTACGATTGTTTTCCTATTACTTCCTGCATATGTCTCTAGTGTGAACCAAACGAATTTTCAGGTCATTATAGGATCGGCAACCTATGATTTTTTTAGAGTCGAAAGCGTCCGTAGGCTACGGTGTCCTTGCCTTGGTTGCGTCCATAGGCTATGGCGTCCTTGCCTTGGTTGCCACCGTCGTTTTATACATAAAATCCAACAAAACCCATTTTTTTCACTTTTTTTTTATACAACGCCGGTGGCAAACAAGCATACGGTCCACCTGATGGTAAGCGGCTACGGTAGCCTATAGACGCCCGTAACTCCAAAGGAGCTCGTTGCCGACTCTTTATAAGATTTGAGGATGCACTGTGTTGACAGCAGAAGGAACACGTTTAGGTCCCTCGCTCTCAACACAGTGCTTCCTCGGGAGCTCTGGCAACCTTGCTCATGTAAGGATCGGTGTAATCAGACAACCGATAGTGTTGGAAGTATGATGACATTGTATTCTCTCTAAACATGGTTACATATCAGCTTAGATACTAAGACTACGCTACGTGTGTGCGTGCAGCGTTGCGCACACTACACTCACCTCCAGGAGCACAACACTACATACTTGTATAGTAAATAATACTTCACTGTAGTTAAATTTACGTGGGGCCCAACCACGGCCCAACAAAGCTATAAATAAAGAGTTTCTGAACTACGTCGATAGCTGATCATTAATTCGGTAGTTTCGAAATCCACCGGGAAATAGTTTGAGATCTTGATAAAACAGAATTACCATGACTGCATTACGAAACGAATTCCCGAAAGAAATGATATCAATTATAGTGCGTTCAACTTTAAAGGTAACGTCAGATTAAACGCGGAAGCGGGACGAAGCATAGCACGAAGATTTCTCTCTCTGTCGCACTTGCAAATGTACGTGTTTTTTTATACAACGCCGATGGCAAACAAGCGTACGGTCCACGTGATGGTAAGAGGCCACCGCAGCCTATAGACGCCCGCAACTCCAAAGGACTCATCAGGGGGGACAGAAAACAAAAGGACACAGGGAATGAAAAGATGCCTGGCTCTTTAAAGGGGCCAGGACTTTGCTCATGGTTTGAGCGTATTATTCAGTCAGTGCGTCTGTATGTTCATTTTAGAAATGGTCAGGTCAGTCTGTAAGAAATGGTCAGGTCAGTCCGTAAGAAATGGTCAGGTCAGTCTGTAAGAAATGGTCAGGTCAGCCTGTAAGAAATGGTCAGGTCAGTCTGTAAGGAGTCACGTACGCGTTGAGGATGCACTGTGTTGACAACAGTTGACGTGGCCTGGTTATGCCGCTGTCCAGCAGTGACCCGTAATCTTTTAAAAGTCGTCAATCGTCAATCCAATAAACTGGTGGACGACCAACAACTACAACTTTTCCTCTCAGTGGCCATAGCCATTAATCTGTTACCTTCGTCATCCTCCTAACGTTATCCAAGTACAGTCTCATGCTGAAGCATGCCCGGGGTCCGCTACCTAATACCAAGATTTGGCGTAGGCACTTGTTTTTCAGGAAGCGACTGCCATCTATTTTTCTAACCCGAGTGGAAACTAGATCTTTGATTAGGCTTGTCAAGTGAGTGGGCAACTTGACTGTTAGAAGTTCTCAAGCCGCCAGAAGGCCTTGGCTTAAAGGCTACTGTCATAGAGAGCAGCCAGAATCAATGGCTTGACGTGCCTTCTAAAGCACGGGAGCGCTCAGTTAATAACCACCCAAAGCGGTCACTCATCCAAGTCAAAGCGGTCACCCATCCAAGGTCCGATTGCATACCGCATGCGGTATGCGGCCATTGCGGGCACCGCCGGGCAGTACCGGATTAACCCTTAAGCAGACTAAGCAATTGCTTAGGGCACCACGTCTTGGGGGGCACCAGAAACAGCACCCAAAAATAATTTGCTAGCACATGAACACACGAAAGGGGATATTAGAATATAGTAAAAAAAAATTGCCGCCTGTTTTATCTGTATGTGAGACCTAAAAACGTTTAAAAATATTTCTGGGTAATTTTTAAATTTCCAAAAACCGACCCGATAAAAGTAATCGCTATGACTATCGAATCCTCACAAAATTGCGACCTGTAGAGGTGAACAGCCGGACATACGAAAGCATTTTTGACGAGGTTGAAACGGAGATCTTCGTTTCACTTGGTGAACTATTCATTTTTAGCTAATCTTGAACGGGGGCCACAGGCGAGGATTGCTTAGGGCATCAAGTAATCCGGCTCTGCCGCCGGGCCACGACAGGGATCGGATACCGGTATTTTCTCCATAGAAAAATACCGGTATAGTATGGGACAATCTAATAATACGACGTTGTTACCTAAATACATTCAGCCCTACGTAAGAGGGCGTCCATAAATTACGTGAGATGTTTAAGGGGGGGAGGGGGTCGAGTCAAATCTCATCTAATCTTACGTTGGAGAGAGGGGGGTTCTCGGCAAATATCACGCAATTTTTTTTCTGATTGAAACAAAAAAAAATTATACTATTTTGGTCCATTTAATCCAGATTGTACACGCTTATAAGATTTAATCTTAAGCGTAATTGTAATACGATTAAGATTATTCACTAATTCGTTCGAAAGAGAATAATTTCATTCATACTTCGACGTTAACTCTCAGCAATATTGATTTATAGTCTTAACTAGTCGTAAATAAAAGCACGAAGCAATTTTTTTTTTCTTGTTACAATAACAATCCAACGCGTTTACGTATGAAACCCACATTTTAAAAAATCTCACGTGAGATTGGGGGTTGGGGGAGGGGGTTGAATAAAATCTCACGACATCGCACCAGGGGGGAGGGAGGTACAGAAAATTTTTAAAAACACCTCACGTAATTTATGGACGCCCCCTGAAGAGCAAAAAATAATCCAAAATATTGGGCTAATTCAGGGTTTTTTTTAAAATACCGGTATCGGTCCCTGGCCACGAGCGAACAGACCCGATGAACCTATTAGGTTTTGTCAACAGATTGGGCAGCTATAACTGTCCGCGGAGATGCCTCGTGTATGAATGGCCGCTCCCATGTGTCGGCCATATTGTTTGGCCGTTTGGGCGAAAGCGTGCGTGGGCGCTGCTTTCACTGGTGCGAGAAAACTGGCGGCGGCCATCTTGTGGGATGCTGTGGGACAGTCCTGGGCCTCTGTCAGTACATGGAAGGTACCTACACAAGAATAAACAATGGACCTGGAGGTTCATTATTTTGCATAGTGTTAACTACAATTATGTCAATATCAACTAAAGCAAAATAAAAAAAAACCGGCCAAGGGCGAGTTGGACTCGCGCACGAAGGGTTCCGTACTAGTATCTATAAAACAGCAAAAATAACTTAACCAAAATTACAGTTAAATCAACCTATCTCAAAAACTATAAGAGATACTTTGATCAAACCAAAAATCGTTGAAAGAGTTAATTAGCATGCATCACCTCTATTTTTTTTAGAATTTTATACCCCGTAGTTATAAAAATAGAGGGGGGGGGACATACTTTTTACGACTTTGAGAGCTGATATCTCAAAAACCGTTCACTTTAAGAAAAATGTTTTTTAGAAAACTTTATATCATTTTAAAAGACCTTTCCATTGATACCCCACACGGGTATGTACATCGAAAAAAAAATTTTCATCCCTCAGTTACATGTATGGGGGGCCCCACCCCCAATTCTTTTTTTTACTATTTAGTGTCATAATTTTGTAGCGGTTCATACAACACATATTCCCATCAAATTTCATCACTGTAGTACTTATAGTTTCCGAGTAAATCGGCTGTGACAGACGGACAGACGGACAGACGGACAGACGGACAGACGGACATGACGAAACTATAAGGGTTCCGTTTTTGCCATTTTGGCTACGGAACCCTAAAACTGTAAGTAGAACAAACTAGTCTCAGTCGGAAATTTCAATATCTTACTTCAAATTTAAATGCTGAACTAAAACAAATTACGTTTAACTAGTAATTTTAGACTAGATATAGAATTGTAAAAGGGATTAATATCATATAGATGCTTATTAGTATTATAATAACTGGGCACTCGTCTAAAATAGGCATGCCTAGAATAGTTCTTGCGAGAAAAACTAATGTGAAAGAGAGATCTAGGACGTAAGGGGTGATGCGGACAACTGAAGGTAACTTTAGCAGATCTGGACAGTGGATTACACCTTTAGGAATTTTAAACAAAAACATAACATCTAAGTATTTTCTACGATTAAGTAGAGAAGGGACACCATAGTGCTTTGCCGCTAATGCTGACTTTTCGAAATAGGTGCCCGCTCTGTAACACAATGATGTTAAGAATATGTTTTGCGCTCTAAACGGTCAATGTGAACTTAGTGAGTAGAACAGCGGTGGTTATGTGGCCAAGTTTTTTTTTATTATAATACTTTTTCTACATTAGGAATTAAAATACTTGCAATTTTAGGTTAAATTTTTATTGTGATAGTATTTAATGTTATATGTACTTATAGTCCATTCAAGTGATTTCTTACACAAAGCAAAAGCTAACGTAATAGTCTGCAGTAAAGTTCAATGTTAAATGACACCAATAAAAGCTGTAATGCGACAAAAAATATTTGACGGTTGTTATCGCGATAATCTCTGTTTATGGAACACACAATTTGCTAGAATAAAAGTGCAATTGTTGCACAATTAGTTTGATTGCTTAAAGTTTTATAGCTTTTTGGCCGAATCACCGAACAAACTATTAACTAATCAAACGTCCATATTAGCAAGGCATTCAATTATAGCATTGTTTTTTAAGAATATTGCTCGCTCATTTAAGGATTGAGCTTTAGCGTTTCAAAACGATCATCTGACATCACTACTCCTCTTCAGGGCCTTTACCATGAGTTGACATGACCGTACTCGCAAGCGACTGCCTAAAAGTTTGTATGGGCAAAAGTACAGCGCCTCTGGCGGTTACGCAATAGAACTAAGAATCGTCATAAATCGTTTACGCAGTCGCTAGCGAGTATGGTCATGCAAACTCATGGTAAAGGCACAGATTTAAAGTGATATTATTCTCACGGTAGACGTATGGACACCCGACATTACGTCATCAGCGCGAGCGCATGGACGTAACGCATTCCGCAGGTGAACGCCCATCCGACCTTCAGCGGACCTTTAACTTTTGATTACTTGTCAATTAACTTTAACATATTTTCGGTATTATAAGCTTTTTTTGCATTGCAATTGACGACCACTTTAGCCTAGTGACGACCCTTAGGGTGGGTTGCACCAAACCGTCTGTAATCGTATTATTATTATTATTGTTTGTTGTGGGCCTTCGTTGCCGCCTCGATCAGTATTGATCTATTATGGCAGCCCTTAAAGTTCTTTGCTTATACCCGTTGCTTCCAGGAGTTTCCAGATTCTTTGGGTCGCAATCTGTTGTATCTCCTCTGGGGGCATGATGTGCCTCCCTAGGTAGATACTTCTTTTGCGCATAAGTGGTCTACAGGAGCAGAGGATATGGAAGGCAGTTTCCTCCGACTCTTGGCAAAATCTGCATGCTACGCTTTGTTTTATGCCCATTTGTGTTAGATGTTTGTTAAGTTTGCAGTGACCAGTGAGGTGTTTGGTTTGTGAGTGGTTTTGTGTCTTTTGAGTTGTAATAGCTCTTTAGACAACTTGGCATTGTAGCCTTTTATTAAAGCTTTTGATTGTTTTAGTCCTTTAGTGAACTTCCACAATTCTATAGCTTCCGATTTGTTGCTTAGCAGAGAGCTTGCTTTCTGTTTGGTGATCCCACAGAAACCAAACCAGTATCAAACCGTTTGTAATCGTAAGCGGTGTTCGTTAAAATCTGATGTATGGTAAGTTTGACAAATTTCTATGGGATGACAGCTGCCAGCGCCATATTTGACGATGACCGGCCTGTGATCGTATGTTGGTGCAACCGAGCCTTAGTCTAGTTGATTTGGTAGTGACTGCCTACGAAGCTGATTGTTCGGGTTCGGATCCCGACAGGGCATCTATTTGTGTGATGAGCGCGAATATTTACCCATAGTACGATACTAAGCTTTGCTTAGTTTGAGACAAGATCGATTTAAGATTGTCCACAAATAGTTATTAAAAGAACTGTTCTAACATGCCCTCTTGCTACGCGGTAGAGCGTGACAGCATGATTCATTGTTTTCAAGCTCACAAACATCAATTTTTTTGGATGGAGATTAATTTTTTTCTGTGCGAATGGACTGGTAACAGTGCCTAGTGCCTACCCCAAATCTTGGGATTAGGTAACATTCAGAATTCAATTGTACAGCAGAGATAACGCTAGGAGGGTTATGAATGGACCGGTATTCGATAGATTCCATTTATTATGACACCCGTCATCCATCAAAGAGCCTCAGAGATCCAATTAGCATATTGATAATAACAATATCTTTCAGGCACGACTGCAAGACCTCCCATCCGTATTACAATCAACTATGATCCAACAGATAACTCTCTCATTTCTATCAATACGACGACCGCTTTAGCCTAGTTGGTAGTTACACTGCCTACGAAGCTAGAGGTCCCGGGTTCGAATCCCGGTCAGGGCACATATTTGTGTGAGTGACATGAATATTTGTTCCTCAGTCTTGGATGTTTTCTATGTATTTAAGTATCTATTTATCTATACATGTATGTATATCGTCGCCTAGTACCCACAGTACAAGCTTTGCTTAGTTTGAGACTAGGTCGATTTGTGTAAGATTGTCCACAAATATTTATTTATTTATTATTATTTATTCAATATACGTACAGTCGCGAACCGGGGTTGTGGAGTCACTTGCCATTCGTAATTTAACTGTATAATAAATGACTGATGTTATAGTATTTGTGTTTTTTTCGTGTCCAATTCATTGTACTATTGTGCGGTTTGCTACCATATTATCGTCCGTCATAAAAGATAAGCATGATGATGATGATGATAATCAGTCCGACCGGTTTCGGCCATGGCGACCACTTCGACTCCTAATCAGTGCCCCGGAGCTGATGCACCTGAAGATGGCTAATGTAGCCTATTTTTGCAATAAAACTCCGCGCACATTGAGGGCACGTAAGCACGCCGTCTGCATATTTGTAGGAGATGGCAGCAGGTGGGCGGGCCTTAAGCTGGTCGCGTTTGGTATCAAGGTCAACTTTACGTTGATCCTCGAATTCCCGTACCTTGCCGTTCACCAGCCTGCGCCATTCTGGGCGTTGTGCTGCCAAACACTCCCATTGAGAGGGCTCTATGTCGCATCTCTTCATGTGTCGCTTTAGGACATCCTTATACCGGAGGAGTTGACCGCCATGCTTCCGCTTGCCCTCCTCCAGCTCAGAGTAGAAGATGCGCTTCGCCACTCTCTCCTCCGCCATAAAAAATAAGCATACTTCGTAAATAAAGAGTGCATGTGCATTAACACTTTACCGAATTATCAACTCTAGGGCCTTTGCTAATAGAAATGAGACGTTACACGCATGGCCCAATACACCCGGCAGCGTTTACCTGAATACCTGAGAATGATACGAATAGAAGACATCTAGACCGCCATTTTTCTATTGGTGCACTAGTAATCTTTTGCTTACGGAGATAGAGTCGATGGTCAAATGAACATTCAAGGCGTTTGTTACGATTTTTTGCAACGTGGTCATTAGTGTTTTTTTGCGGTTACCCAAACAATAGCATTGTTTTCTTTGAGTGGATCGACCAAAATTTAAAAACAATAGTAGATTGTGTCTCAAGGGAAGAAAACGATATATTTAAGGCGAGGGCGGTATATTGAATTCTGAGTGAAGCGAAAGATTCTACAATAGAATCCTGAGCGTAGCTAGGGATTCTAAAGTAGAATCTTGAGCGTAGCGAGGGATTCAAGTGTTTACGCCCAAGACGGAAATAATTTTGCTACCGCGTGACACATACTGCTTTTCACACCGTCTATGAGGCCTGCTGCTAAAAACATGAAATATCTTACAAATGATTTTACTACAGAGTGTCACATACTGGATTTCACACCTTCAATGAGGAAAAGAGTCATTGTTGCCCTCAAATGAGGGAAGAAAAGTACATCTTTGATCCCTCATTCGAGGGCAACAATAACTCTTTTCTGAATAGCAGGTGTGAAAAGACTATACCCGATGTCGGGTTGTCAGTCCCGATTTCCATTACACAACCAAGTTGCGAACATCGTCAAGTGGCTCAACCATCCATTTTAGCGATGGTACATTTTCTATCAGTGATTTGATGAACATTTATTTAACTTGTTTAAGTAAATCGCTCATCTTAGAGTTTATTCGTAATAATTATGATTTGGACCATATTGGGTGGACTGGACTATAGACTATAGTTTAGAATTACGATTTGAAACGGGATATTTACCATGTACATTTGTATTTTTGAGTTCCCGATATTTCGGCACTGTTGCAAGCGCCATTATCAAGGATTAACTGACGTGCTGCGAGTTTTAGTTGTGGTGTACCCACACACCATAGCGATCTACCCTCTTCCTGGTTCGCTCTTTTCGCACAGTGTCACCGTCACTACCACCGTCCGCCTATCGCGTCGCAATATCGGGAACTCAAAAATACAAATATACATGGTAAATATCCCGTTTCAAATCGTAATTCTAATGTAAATGACCATGTAAGCTTGAAATCTTATAGTGGATAGTTTTACGTTATAAGAGATATATATATCTGGAGCAGCCCGCTTTGGGAAGAACCCCCTACTGAGCTGTTGCGATTGATACAACCCTAAGATGATTACTGAGTCGTCGTGTGGATAACAGCAACTTTAATCTCGTTGCAATAAGGCACACAGACAGTCAGTCGTGTATGGCTGTATGAACCAGCGCCCTGACCTTCTGATTTCTATCCGGTCTCACTTTCATCTCATCGAAAGCGCGATCAACAAAATTATACGAATGGTCACAACGGCGGACATATTCACATTAGTTTCGTTATTTATAGGGTAGCTTTTCTAAGCCACTGTAGTATTTAAATATTACTGATTAAAATGGTGAAAGAAGTAATTTAAGAAATGGTTATAGCCGGACGGTAAGCCATACGCCCAAACTAAGCAAAGCTTTGTACTATGGGTACTTGGCCGCGCACTCCTATCGCTTTATTGGGCCCGGCCTATAAAGCCACAGTCAGGTTCAAAAAAATAAAAATAAAAAAAAATTGGCGACGATATACATACTTATAAATAGATACTTAAATACATAGAAAACACACAAAACTCAGGAACAAATATTCGTGTATCGCACAAATGAATGCCCTGATCAGGATTCGAACCCGGGACCACCAGCTTCGTAACCAAGGTCACTAAGCACCAGGCTAAACCGGTCGTCAAAATGAAACTGTACCCTAGTCATCTACAGAGCCCGGTAATTACAGGGATCGGATACCGGTATTTTCTCCATAGAAAAATACCGGTATTATTACGGTCACCGGTTCATTATTTCGTTTTTAATGGGACAATCTAATAATACGACGTTACCTAATGATTCAGCCCTACGTAAAGAGCAAAAAATAATCCAAAATATTGGGCTAATTCAGGGTTTTTTAAAAATACCGGTATCGGTCCCTGCAGACGACTAGCAAATCTTGCAATCTGGGTGGTTCCTTCGCGGCGCTTACCACGAAGGTAAAAAACCGGCCAAGTTCACGCACAATTAAGGGTCCCGTACCAACACCTCACACCAGTGTTGCCAGGGCCGTTAGGACGAAAATTACGTTTCTTTTCTTGAAAAGTTACATTTTTGATGCAAAAGTTAAATTTACGGTCGATTTTAAGGAATGAGTAGCCACATACAACTGTAATTCGGCGAGTTCGGCGACAGAATTACGCCAGTCTGATGGGCGGTATCTCGAATGTCATACATAGTTGCAACAGACGGACAGACTGATGCGTACCATATAGGTTCTTTTGTCACCTTTTCTGTATGATAGCCTATAAATTGTCTCGCTTGGTCCCGGTTAGGTACAATTGACCTTTCTTTTTAAATAGAGTTTAATTTTTCTCAAAAGTTACACGTGTAACCATCTGGCAACACTGCCTCACACATCCACATTTCAAACCACTATTCAATACATTCAATCTAAAAATGAAGTGTCTACAGATTCAGATTCATTTATTTCAAGATAAAAATTACAATATAAATTTGAGTGTATGTCAAAATTACAAGAATTTCTATCATGATCGTCAATAGTAATAATATGTGGGTATAAATTAACAAGCGATGTTTCAAAATGTAAAATAATAATAATTAGGTATCAGAGTAATTCTGTATCTCTTAGAAGTAATCTTCATTAATTACTTACTCGAAAGAATACAGACGGACAGACAGACATGATACACTATAAGGGTTCCGTTTTTACCATTTTGGCTAAGGAACTTACGACCTTTTGTTTGGACATAGTGATGGGAAATTGCGGAGAATATTTCCGTTTGAGAGAATATTCTCGGAAACATAGCGGGAATATTCCCAATTGTGGCAATTTACATGAAAACATGTTTTCATTGTATGAAAACCATTTTTTTACTAATAACGAAATATTAAATTGCTTAAAAGCTTTTTATTTTAATGCCTATTTGGATTAATTTCGTGTTTATTTTATGTATTATTTCCGTATTTTTCCATAAATTCTCTTAAATTGCATAAGAAATTTCATTGACAAAATTACTTTTTGTGCGAAATTATGACTTTTAAGGATGTAGGGATAAAATGAGATGTAAAAAGATTATTTTCTCATTAAACACGTTTTATAAAATTTATTTCATTAGTAATAGGTTATAAACAAAATTTTAATAATCAACAGCTAAAAAAACAGTATTAACTATGTGCAGTGTAACTGTGATCAAACATAATTATATTAATTAAAATGAAATGAAAATGAAATGAAATTAATTTATTTGCTGAGTACAGGTTACATTACATATCGGTGTTAATCTTAGCATTAGATCAGCCATACTCTGCTTAGGGTAACATGCAAATTTTTTTAGTGAGAACTATGCGTAACCAATTAATTTAAAAGATATCAATATAGCAATGTCACATAATATTTGTTTCTTTCAAGATGTCAAGCCTTATTAAATTAATTTACATTGTATAGGTAAGTCATATAAATAATAATTAAATGTCATAGTTTTAAATATTCATTCACAGAGTAAAAACACTTGTTGCAAAGCCATAGAAACAATATTCATTTAAATAAGTTCAAAGGAAGCTCCTTGATGTCCAAAGGTAATAAAATACAACAATCAACAATAAAAATATTGATATGATAATAATAATCAACAGAGATAAATTAAATCTCATATACAATAAAAAATCATAATCATTAATTTACAATTTAAGAAAATCGTATTTCGTGACAAATATTGATATGGAAATAATAATCATCAGAGATCTTTCAAATTTAAACGTAATAAATCGAAATTCAAACTACAAAGTTCGAACAAAAATACACATCTTCGGTTTCATCTTCACTGGTAGCTTCTGCCTCAGAACCGAATCATCATCATGTAAATCTGAATCGTTGCCAGATTCAGATCCCATTTTCTCTTGATGTTGAATAAGTGAATCTGAGGATGTTGATCCTTTTTCACTTTCCAATGGTCTATTCAGTAAACGCCAATTGTGGGATATCAGCGTGATTTTATAGGCTCTCTCTGGTGTTAACTTGTTGCGTTTAATCTCAACATGTAGTAGTAGTAGTAAACACTATATTGCACAAATCAAGTACATAAACTTAATAATAGATGTCATGTATTACCTTTCGCAATAATTACTCGAAGAGTACATCTGAATGTCTGTCAAATTAGACCAGTTTGACAGAACTGGCTTACCACGAGGCGTTTCTTGGTATGAATATTTGCAAACGTAGAAAAGCATCTTTCTACAGCAGCAAAAATAGCTGGAGTGGCCAGAGTGTTTTAAAGAACCTAGGCAGATTGTGAACTGGAAGAGAATAAACTGGTGAAAGAATTTTTGAAATCGGACCAGTAAATCCAGAGATTATCCGTAACAAACAAATTTACAAAATTACAAACTCACATACTTTTCCCCTTTATTAGTATAGATTAAATTAAACCGCTCTGATTTTTTCTATAAAACAATAATGCCGTTCGTGAATGTGTCAATTAGAAGTGTAAAAAAGCATAAACGATGAGAATAGGTAAAAAGGGACCTACCCTTTAAATCTATTGAAAAAATCGTACACAGGCCAATTATTAACAAATACTGGGGGGAAATGATCTATATTCACTTATATTTTGTTTATTTTTCTAATCTTACTAAAAAATTTCAAGGGAAGTTTCTCGGTAACTTAAGAGAATTTACGGAAATTTATGGAAATATACTCCTTACTTCTTAATGCATTGTACAATGATTTGTCTCTTATGTACGTTTTTAACCCTGTAATTTGGCAAGTATCCAGACTGGATTAAATTTAATTCTCGTACAAGAAATTATAAATTTCCCTATTTTTCATGTTATCGAAATATTTCGGAAATATTCTCAGTAAATTTCGTTTCCGAAAGATTCCAACTTTGGAAACTTTCCGATTGCCCATCACTATGGACAAGACAGTTTTTCAGCGAAAACTCAAAGGTCGTAAAACCTGTATCATTGAAACCAAAAATCGTTGAAATTGGTTATTAATGTACACCACCTCAATTTTTTTCAGAATTCTAAACTTGATAGTTTGGAAATTATAGTGGGGACACACTTTTTATGACTTTGAAAGCTAATATCTCACCAACAGTTGACTTAAATGGAAAAGCTTTTTAGAAACCGCCATATCATTTTTAAATGCCTATCGATGGATACCCTATACAACTATGTTCATTGATTTTCTTGTTTTCATCCATTGCTTACCATTAGGCGATCCGTTTGCTCGTTTGCCCCCTATAACATAAAAAAACCGGTTACATGTATCGAGTGCCCCCAATTTAATATTTTTTTATAATGACATACGGACAGAGAGGCATGATACACTACGAGGGTTCCGTTTTTGCCATTTTGGCTACGGAACCCAAACAAATCGGTGCAAAAATCATCGTGAGGAAACATGAATTATCCCAACTAGGTCTAGAGATGGCGCTGATGGTAGATTGGTTACGTCAAATCTTGGTCATTAAGTACCAAAGTAACCACCTCCGAGCTCTATTAAATTACAAAAATACAAATACAAATACAAAAAGGTTTATTTCTCAAAATTTTACATTGTTCAATCTATAGTGTAATGATTTTTATGTTATTGTAATGATTTTTATGTTATACTGTGTTAGGTTTCATTTAAGTTTCACTTTTTATTAAGTTTGAGGGTATTCCGCCGCCATTATGACTTAGAAAAAGATTAACGGGTAAAAAAGAAGGCAGAGGGCGGAATGGTGAGAAGGTTTTAAAAAAGGGGAACAAGGTGTTTCTGGTTACTTCTTTGTTAACGGTGCGAAAGAGCAGACGTGTAAAAGTAAACCTTAGACTTAAGACGAGTGTAATTGTGACTATTAGCGTTGTTTAATAAATTATTCAAAAGGATCCAGAGGAGTTTTACTACAATAGTAAGTATGGGTATTAAAAATAAGACGTTGAAAAATCGGTGGGAGCACAGCGCTAAGCTGGTTTTAAGCCCACCCGTAGTCAGTGAGTTGGTTGAATTATGATACAGCTATACGTAAAAAAATTTTTTTTACACACCTAGCCAAAATTGGATAAAATTTAGTATTTACCAAATTACCACGGGTAGTAATAAAGAAAGCCTCCGATCCCTTTACTTTCGGCTCGGGCGTCAAATACCTGTGATCGGAGGCATTCTTTGTTTTACCAACCAATCTACTATACAAGAAGAAGTCCTGACTGACTGACTCATCAACGCACAGCCGAAACTGCTAATGCTAGAGAGTTGATTTTTGCATAGTCGATTACATTTGTAACATAGGCTATAGGTATATGAAAGGATTTTTCGAAATTCATCCTCTAAGGGTTAAACAAGGGATAAAAGTTTGTATGAAAACACGTATTTATTGAAGATAGAGATTTGAAACTTTTTATATAGACTCTCTGTTTAAATATATTAATGGTTAATTTCAGCGTTTTTCGAAATTGCTCCCCTAAAGGAGTGAAAAGGAGGTTCCAAGTGTGTACGGGGAGCAAATCGTTTTTGAAGTGAGATATTTTAAAACTTCAGACTCTGTTTAAATAGAATAAAATGTATTGTTCGAATTTGCTTCCCTAAAGGGGTGAAAAGGGGGTTTCAAGTTCTAGCGGGGAGCAAATCTTTACTTTTCTTAAAAGTCGATATAGGTGTCATCTTCGAGTTTCCTCGGGGTGCCGATTACGAAAATGACATGCATTTGCAAATCCTAGATGGCGGTCAATTATTTTTCTCAAAAATTCATACGGTTGACATCTTTGTAATTCCTTGGGGTGCCGATTACAAAAATGACATCCATACATACCTACATACGTAGGTACATGTACCTACAAACATACGGGTCAAACTGAGAACCTCTCTTTTTGTAGACGGTTAAAATTAAATTACGCTTCGTACGCGGGCAAAGCCGTGGAAAAAAGCCACTGTTTCTGAATACCGTATTTTGTTATATTCGTCTGGAAATGGCAAACACTGGTAAAATACTTATTCTGGAGTCCTACCGCGAACCACAAACGAAGTTTCCCCTCTCTGTCGCACTTATGTGCAAACTTGCAAATGCGACAGAGAGGGAAAATTACGAATGTCGTTCGCGGTAGCAGTCCTGATAATCCGAACTTCGTATTGTGCCGTCTCTTTCACTCATATAGTGTATAACACGAAAGATGGCCCTGTGCCGTTGTTGGTGATCTAGCGTCCCAGTGTTGTCATTTTAAACTTAAGTTAAACTTGCACAGTACTTATTACAATGGGATAAAGTGCAAAATTGTAAAAATATCTTTGACAATGTGACTTGTAACTTCGTGAAACGTCGTCAATTTACGTAATGTCCCATTGTTAAACAGCTCCACCTACAAGCAGTTAAGTAAAACAAACATACTTTAGAGCTAAGTGGTTTGACGCCTTTCATTCGAGAGTGGAGTGGTCAGGTAACTTCGAATTGATGACCATGAATACATTTGATGCCTAAATTATGACACCTGCTTTAATTATTAATCGTGTAGGTACATATTTATCTGATTGTACCAAATAGGAACATGGCGAATATGTCAAAATACTTGAGTAGATTATGCAAACTGTCGAACCAAATTTATCTCCTAGCCGCACTAATTTCGTTCCCCCATTTAGCCTGAAGGACCAGGGGGTGCTTGTGTCAAAATATAGGTATCTATGTTTTGCTCGACTGGTCGGGGGCACTGCCGTCTCTCGAGATTATTGGTAGCTCAGTATACCAAAGAGGGAAAAAATCCTAAGCTAACGTATTGTATAGTTTCAAAACTCTCAAACTATTCATCAGCAACACAAAAGTCAGCGCACACACGCACAAAACTATTTTACATTTGTAACAAAAACGTAAAAGTATGTAAAAACGCATTTATTTGACAAAGGGCCAAAAGCATTTGTCATTGGCAGCCATATTGTACCACAGACAATTGCGCCACGACACCAAATATTTTTAAAAGAAAGCAGATCCGCATTCTGCCAACATGACGGTAAAGTTACGTCATTTCGTATTTCTGCGGTATCACAAATCAATAGGATATCTGGGACGATTTCTAAAAGGTTAGCGCTAAGAATATATAGGTGAGTATGCGTGTTTTCCAAGACTTTTGCAAGGCAAATGACACATATATATGACTAAAATTACAACACATGAGAAACATACACACAAACCACATAACACGAGATGTGTATTATGCTGTGTCATTGACAACTACAGCGCTGATTTTCAGCCAGTACTACTAGTGTTTTTTGATCTGTGACCGAGATATTATTAGGATATTATTTTGATTTTGATTAGGGGCAGCCATCGGCCATTCGTGGCATGAGAACTTGAGAACAACGGTTGAATCTCACTATTTGCGACACGTTTCGGACTACAGATAGAGTCCTTCATCAGGATGATTATTATCACGGTATCGGTAATCGATCCCGATCACTGAATATATCTCACGATAGTGTAAATTTACGTAACATACACATAGCATAGTAGGGTCGGTAGTTGGGTTTACGGCCTGTTAATTTGATGCGCCAGTTTGCGGCCACTTGGATGGTTTGATGGACGGAAAGGATATTTTCTTGCTTTTTAATATATTCCCATTCAATAGCTACCCATTAAAGCGCATACAACTCGCTATGTCTTAATTTAGGGCATGCAAAAATGTAAATATCTTTAACTGAAAAAACTTCGTTCTTAAGAAGGCCGCAAACTGACTGGCCTAGCGACCCTACTTACATGGCCTGGGGCCCAGGGCGGCCAAAGCTCATGTAGCCACTGATTTCACGAAAATTTTTAGAGAGACAAGCCAAGCTGATTGGTTGATTTTCCGAGAGGTTGAAATGACAAGTTCATTTTAACTTGCCTCATACTGCCTCATCAGTGCAGTGACTCAACCGGATACAGCGATTTACTTAAGAGTTTAAAAGTTGACTCACTTCCGGCAGCGCATAAAGGAGGATGTACATTGTACATGGTCTAAGAAAACAAGGGGCCGATTTTTGAGTGTCAAACACTCGACTTTTCACTCGACATCTGTCAAATCGCCATAATTTTTTGATAGATCTCGAGTGAAAACCACCAACCAAGCCAAGCCAAGCTGTGGAACTCCTTGCCGGAATCGTCGTTTCCCGTACACTACAACCTTTCGGTCTTCAAAGCGAGAGTGAATCGGTTTTTACTAGGTAAGCGCGTTCCATCCTAGACCACAATATTGCTTACCATCAGGTGATTTGTGGTCAAACGCAAACCTATTTAGAATTTAAAAAAAAGTCGAGCATTCGACATTCAAAAATCGCCACCAGTCTGAGAATCCGGATCGTGACACGACCAGTGCCCTTACCATGAGTTGACATGACCGTAATCGCAAGCGACTGCGTAAAAATTTGTATGGGCAAAAGTACAGCGGCTCTGGCGTTACGCAATAGAACTAAGAATTGGCATTCTAAATCGTTTACGCAGTCGCTTGCGAGTACGGTCATGCAAACTCATTATAGGCACTGTCACTATCGACGACACTCACAATGAGAGCTATCGCTTATGAATTCGCCGCTAGAGGCGCTAGTGTAGCGTGAGGTCTCCGAAATGTCAAATGTCACTCTTTGTGGTTGCGCTACGCGGGTTAATATATAATTTAAGGCCATCTCCGCCCATTACGATACAGGCTCGTGCTCAAAAAGACTTCAACGAGCTCACGAACTCGAACTCCTGCACTTTCAACGCAATGGTGCCTCAACACATGAAAGAGGATTTAATGTATGGATGTAGATAAAGTAGTGTATACAACTGATTTAATGGATGTAGATAAAGTAGTGTATATTACACTCGTGTGATCCTATTATGAAACTCGCTGACGCTCGTTTCATAAAACCACACTCGTGTTTTAAGCCCTCTCATTATGTATCAGTTGCATAAACTACTATTACTATGCCATATAATACAGAACCTGCTCATTTTAAAGTCGGTATATCTCTGTATAATAACTGTACCAAAACATAAACAGGGGTATCGATCATAGGGTCTATGTTTAGGCTTATAAGGTTAATTTAAGGTCCGCACGTTGAGCCGCACAGCGCCCTGCGTAGAGAGGGCATTTACAAAAACATATTTTCCATTTGTCATACTTTGAAAATGACTCATTGTTCAACTAGGTGGCGCGCTGAAAGAAGTACGGTGAATCGTAGTTAGATTGGGCAAAGGCAGTACAAATGTAAGTAAGATTGACACTTAATTAAAAAAACGGCCAAGAGGGTTCCATACCAACACCTACTAGTCCACATTTAAAATCACTATCCAATACATTAAATCTAAAACAGTCGTATCTTCATAGAGAACTCACGGCACTTACGACCTTTTGTTTGGGCAAGACAGTTTTTAAGCGAAAACTCAAAAACCATAAAACCTATATTGTTCAAACCAAAAATCGTTGAAAGTATTTACTAATGCACACCACCTAAATTTTTTTCAGAATTTTAAACTTTATATTTTGGAAATTAGAGGGGTGGGGGGGACGCTTTCTATGACTTTGACAGCTAATATCTCACCAACGGTTGACTTAAATGGACAAGTTTTTTAGAAACCTCTATATCATTTTTAAAGGCCTATCCATCGATACCCCACACGACTATGTGCGTTGAATTTTTTATTGGTATTATCAATACTTTTGTCATAATTGGAAAACAAAACATTTTATATTTTATAAGGCCTCTTAAATGACATAGTAGCAACTCCACGCATCCTCTGCGACCTGTTGCATGCGCCACTGCTCACCCCGCCGCCTTAATTAGGCGCTGCGCTACAGTCACGAGCGGAGCGGGGGCGGTGGCGGGAGCGACTTTAATTTTTAAGCTCTAGTGCAATCGAGACGAATGGGCAATAAAATTTGTATGGGCAAAAGTACAGCGCCTCCCACGGTTACACAATAGAACTAAGAATCGGCAAACTAAATCGTTACGCAGAACTATTAAGATTCGCAAAAATTTAATTCTTTTAAAAACCTGGGTGGATCAACTCTTTGTTGCTCGTTACCATGATTACGTCTCCTGAGTCACTCTTTAAAACTGTGATTTTATAGGGTTTAAATCTTATTATAGAAACTAATATATTCAACATCGATTTTCGCGGATTACAGCACAGAATAATTACACAGAAAGTTTTCTGTCTGACAAAACCGGTGCTAGACATGACATCCCAATTCCCACGCGCTCTTTCATTACCAGCGTGATTTTGTTTTTGACCCTGACTGTGGCTTTATAGGCCGGGCACAATAAAGCGATAGGAGTGCGCGGTGGAGAGTAGCCTGGGGAAAATCCAGGGGAAAACCTCTGACACGACCACGCGTGTGGTTTAAACACTGGAATACTCTAAGAGTTTTAAGAGTCTAGCGCGATTGTCTATCAATATCGACACCACTTGTACTCCATAATCTTTGACACTGCGGACAGTCACGGAGGTGTGCTAGAGCCTAGTTTAGCTGCAAGTCTGTAAGTGCGACAGAGAGGGAAAACTTCGTTTGTGGTTCGCGGTAGCCCCTCAGGTCTATTCCTCTTGTCATTTCGGGTAAACTCGGCTCTAGCACACCTCCGTGGCTGTCCGTGGTGTCGATATAGAGCGCATGGGATGCGGCCAGCAGGATGAGATTTCTAGCAACGGTTTTGATAAACAGAAGTCCTTCTGTGTGTAAGTATTTATTAACTATAATGTGTTCTAATCGCCACAATCGATGTTGAATATATTCGTTTCTATAATACCGCACTTGTGACTTGAGGTCGGAGTAAGTAGAGTAGAGATCAAATTATATCACTACCGAGCGAAATGGTCGTATACAAGCGTTCTTTAACGGAAAAGATCCCTTTATAACTTAGTTCACTTCATGTAGGTATTTTTAAGCTAGTTTCTAGGTATTAAGTTTTAAATTGTAATGTGTTGTTATTTTGGTGTGCAATAAATTTGGTTCTATTCTATTTTAAAGTTCAAGTAATAGAGTCGAATATTGGTAGATCAATTTCTTGGCTGACTATGCCTAAACCGATAACTTATTATAATGTACGTACCATCGCCAACACAACTAACTGCCCTTTCGTGCGCTTTATGTCCCTTGTAATAAGGGTTAAGGGCCACAAATGATCAGTTAACTGTGTTGGTATTTGTACCTATTACATACAGGAAAATCCTCTACTATTCCGGATTTTGACCCAAATATTTGATTTTAATCTCACATAAAACTCTCTCGTATAACTAGTGTCTACGCCAAATAGGATTAGGGTTCCTTAGAGTACAACCGGGAAAACGCTAGGAAGATGAGATTTTAAATCGCTCCAACCCTGTCAATGTGTCTCCACCCTAACCAATACCCATCCGAGCGTGTCGCGTCCCGCGGCCAGTGTGCCACCGCTCTTGCACCAGCACACAGCGCTGACAGACAGACATACGTGTAAGTAACCTTTCTATTAATATTTATCTTCATATTCCATAATGGACGCTATAACAATCATTTGTTTTTTCTTCCTAACAGCATCGGTAGGCAATTGTTATTACAAAAAACATTGCCATTTTATTTTGGTAGGCGTTTAACATTTCAAACGATTTTTTAGTTTTCCAGCGCATTCGAGATTCAACTCAAGCTCCACTGAAGAGTCGGAACATTGTCAGATTTAGGTTCGCGTCTTTTCGGTGGACATATCAAAAGCAGGGATCGGATACCGGTATTTTCTCCATAGAAAAATACCGGTATTATTACGGTCACCGGTTCATTATTTCGCTTTTAATGTGACAATCTAATAATACGACGTTGTTACCTAAATACATGATTCAGCCCTACGTAAAGAGCAAAAAATAATGCAAAATATTGGGTTAATTCAGGGTTTTTTAAAAATACCGGTATCGGTCCCTGATCAAAAGTTAAGTGCCACAAAGCTTAATTTTGGATTGGACTAGTAACCCGCATAAACGGTGTTTCCATAACTATAAATCCATGTAATAAAAACATAAGTTATATGTACCAACATAAACCGTTAACTATCACCACCGGGTGGACAACTTTAGTTTTTACAACTGACAATGACCCGTCTGCTAACGTCGGTTTTAACCCGCGACGTTCCCATCGCTAGGAAACCATTCTAATCCCAACAAGATCTACATTTTCCACTCGGCTAGAAGGTTTCAATGAGGGCTATCGCGTATGAATTCGCCGCTAGAGGCGCTAGTGTAGCGTGAGGTCTCAGAAATGTCAAATATCACTCTTTGTGGTTGCGCTACGCGGGTTAGTATCTAATTGGAACAATATGGTAACTATTTTGGAATACCTGAGCTTCATTATGGCAAATATGAGTTATGAGTCAATGACTGTCAGTGTTTTGAGACGGTTTTGTCTTTCGGAAACTTATTTCCTCCTTTTTTTCCGAACAAAACGGGACTGCGCTACAAAGCGGGATGTTCGATATTTTTACGGTACGGTTTTAAGGTATTAAATATGATTTAAATGTAAACTTCGTTCTCATGCCCATAATAACCAATAACAATTTTTGACAGCTGGACCTCACTCGACAGAGTCGACAATGGCGCCAACTAGTGAGCACAAAAACGATAGCCCTCATTGACATTCATACATTTATTTATATTTTAATACTGCGTGGGAAATAAGGGTATGGTTCGACAGATGGTAAGCAGTTAACCGTACCTAATATACGCCCTGTAACCCGGTGGCTTCCGTAAAAAACTAGTGCATACGCCAAGTCTTGGGATTAGGTAGCGGACCCCGGACATCCTTCTGGATCCAACTGTATTAAAATAATGCTAGGAGGATGATCTATGATCACTTGCATGACATGCATGACATTTTGTGTTATATTAGATATTTTGGCAATTTTATAATTTTAAATTCTCTTTGTTCATGTTTTCCTTTTTTGACATTCGACGCACACCTCGAAATTATTTGTTTTACTGATTGCTCTAACATCATTGTTAATGTTATTTATTAAATTCATAATATTGACTTTGCATGCCACCAGTTGGCTGAATGTATATGGCTCGTTTTGTATAACTGTCACCATTTTGTACCTACATTCTGGCAAATAAACGTATTTCTATTTCTATTTCTATTTCACCTATCGAATACCCCTTTTTCTTCAGCGTAATGCAGCGAAACGACCGATGGCCCTCCGACTACGACCCGGACCCGCGCTCGCGCCGCAGCTCCGCATCTTCTAGAGGCTCCAAGAAAAAGAAGTCACCGCCCGCTTCCGCCACTTCTACTCCTAAGAAGGTGGTGAAGCCACAGAATTTGGACTTTCTTGTGACGGGGAAGCAGTGCTTGAAGAGGTATGGTGTGAACTATAACACAAACTAAATAGCGGCGGCGCGCGCCGGACTATGATTTCAAAAGTACTTGCTTCTTAGACACAGTATGTTTTATCTCACAAGCTCGGGTTAGCCTTAATGTAGTTTTGACATATACAAACAATGTACCGCGCGATCGCGACTACACAGACACATATAGCCCCAAATCGTCCCGGTACTGCCGCATACCGGGTAGAGTCAGTCCGACCCAGGTCGGGCCTAGCTGAGTTTCTTGCTGGTCTCTTCTCAGCTAGGCTAGGTTTAGTGAAGCAGCGACAAAACTCCAACTAACTCGATTCAACTCACACCTCAGATTTGGTTGAAGCCGCTCAAGCAACCTCGCTGGAGCGCGAACTCTTAGGATGGGTTGCAAAGCGGTGTTCGTTAAAATCTAATTGTATGGAAAGTTTGACAAATTTCTATGGGATGACAGCTGCCGGCGCCATATTTGACGATGACTGGCCTGTGATCGTATGTTGGTGCAACCGACCCTTAGACTCTGTCGGAGGTTTACAATACAATACAATACAATCGTTTATTGGTAAAACAATGTAATTTTACATGTCAGCGTTACATATCATATGGGTCACATAACATCTATTATATCTAATATCTGAATACATATTTTTATATATTTTTTTTGTTTTAAAATTTTATTTTTGTACACAGCAATATACATAATATAAATAGACATATGCAATAAAATAGAATATAAACTAACCTTAAAATAAACTAAACTAAAAACTAAATATTTACAAGTAAAAAAAAGGCTCCAGCTCGGAGCTCGGCGGTAGGGTGCCCAGAAGGCTGGCCGCATTGCCGCGCTGAACAGCAATGCTGATCCGCTGAGCGAGGCACGCACCAGCCTTCTGGTCACCCGTCGCTTCCATAAGGCGCTTCGCTAGCTCCTTAAACATATAATGAGCTGCAGATCCCCACGGCCCTAGAGTTTCCACCCCAAACGACTCAAACATGCAGCCACCGTCAATGGCTGCATATTTGCGTACTTGAGGTGTTCAGCCGCGTCGGCGGCAGCCCCAGCCTTAACAGATGTCCCTGGAAGATGGGAGGGCGCCAGGGTATCCACACATGTGGCATCCCAGACTAGTGGCCGTCCCAACTTCCAGGGTATCAGTGTCATGCCGTCTGGCCTCTTCCCGTCGTCACGAGCCAAGCCAGTCGGCTCTAGAATTGCCGGTGTTCCTGCGCTGGTAAAGGCTCGGCGCAGGATGTCATTATTTTTATATTTATGTTTATTGGGCTTGAGAACCAATTGACATTTTATTATTAGTAAGTACTAACGTCTGGCACTTGAAAAAAGGCATCCAGGGAATAGTAGGCCTCAGTTGTTAGTTTATCTTTGAGTTTCGTGAGGAATGCGCTATCCCTGGCGACATTTTTTATACCTATCCTCGTGGCGCCCAAAGATTTTTTGGCTCCTCTTTAACTATGACCCGACTGTTCTTCTTATAGGACATAATAGTTACAGACATATCCGCCTAAGATTTTGAGTTGAAATTTGTATATGTTAGAGTTACCGGTTTGAAGTGAAACTTTCAGGGTATAATTATGATTATGTGTTTTTAAATTCAATTATTTGTCTACCTTTTGATCTTTACAAAGGCCACTGGGTCTCAATTACTAGATTTACAGAGTTTATTAATATGGCCTTCTGAAAGGCGCGTGGGCAGTAATTGAAGGTTAATTGAAAAAAGTGCTGGGCTGGAGCCGCCATGCTTATTTTGGTTTATCAAAAGGCGCGTGGGCGCCACGAGGCTATAGGTATAGCATTGTATATTTTAGGCCCCACCGTGTGTAGACATTTTCTCGATTTGGCAAGCCGCGTTTGTGGTAGCCGCAGTTCGTCACACCTCCTGATCATTACCTCGTGCTGTTGTTTCCCCTGGATTATACCCAGGCCACTCACCAACCACACACTCCTATCGATCTATTGGGCCCGGCCTATAAAGCCACAGTCAGATTCTAAAAGAAATACGAACAATGTGAACTCCTACGCTGACGCACACATAGACAACGTGCATGTATACCTCAACACACAACCATGGCTCACCCTCGTTCGTGAGGTAAAGGTACTGTATATGGCAGTACCACATTGTGTTACCTATATCCCAGGGGCCCATTTCTCAAAGCTACAAGTTACAAATCGCAAACGGAAGTCTCTTTCCAGGCACGTATCCAGAGGGGGGGATAGTTGGGATTTATCCCCACCCGAAAACGTTTTTAGCCGTCTGTTTATTTATTCGTTTGCGTGTTTTTTCAATAACATTCATCATTTTCACATGGTTGTTTCAATGTTTGTCGTCCCCCCGAACCAAGTCTGGATACGTGCCTGTCTCTTTCTATTAAAAGGTATTGAAAAGAAACTTCCGCTTGTAATTTGCAACTTGTAGCTTCAAGAAATGGGTCCCTGGTGGTGAGTAAGGAAACCAGTCTGTTCAGAGCGAGGGAGGGAGAGAGTGTTGACAGCTATAGAGAGATATGACTATAGACGCTTAGAGACCTTATACATCTCTAACAAATCTCGATTGTTATTAGTTTCTTAGTCTTATTTTTGACATGTAACACCACATTTAATTAATGATACTTTGATTATTGTATTATTTTTATTTGATGTACCTAGATAGATTTTGACTTGTAAAAGTGCCCTTGAGGCCTATTTGCAGAATAAATGTTTTGATTTTTTTTTTATGCAGCTCGCTAGCTGTCAACAGAACGAATCCTTAAATTTATAGTAGTTTTTAGGGTTCCGTAACCAAAGCAAAGGGTAAAACGGGACCCTATTACTAAGACTCCGCTGTCCGTCCGTCCGTCTATCTATCTGTCTGTCACCAAGTTGTATCTCATGAACCGTGATAGTTAGAAAGTGGAAATTTTCACAGATGGTGTATTTTTGTTGCCGCCATAACAATACAAAAAAAGAGAATAAATTAATATTTAAGAGTACCCATACAATAAAAGTGATATTTTTGCCGTTTTTATTGACAGTGGTATGAAACGTCGGTTTTTTAATACATATAAAGAGCCGGCAACTTCTAGAGTTGCATGCATGCATAGGCTACGATGTCTGCTTACCATCAGGCAGGCGTACGTAGTATAAAAAAAATATTTATTTATTTATTGCAAACAAAACATATACAGCACTACAGTCCAAACCAAGGCACTGTATAATTTAGGTTATAAAACACATAATTCACAATAGGAAAATTCAAATATCAATCAACTCTCATCCATCATCTCACAGTACCGCAGACATATTCGATACACAACCGACCATCGACTTTCAAACATATCACATTCTGATGCCCGTGACAGAAGCGAGTTCAGCAGTCGCAGAGCGCGCACAGCAGGCGAGCTTCTATGCGTCACAGTGCGTGTAATTGAGACTGCTAAAAGGTTGGGACTTCGCGGTCTTAGGAAATTTTTAGGCAGAAACGGGATAGCGAGCCTAACAATTCGTGCTACGAGCTCAGGACAGTCTGTATCGCCACGTAAAATTCCACATGCTGTCACTAGGAGATTGGAATTACGCCTTACAGCAAGGGAATTAAAACCTAGCGACCCCAATAAGAACATGGTCGGATATAAGAAAGGATAGTAGGTATACAGCTTTTTGTATAAGAACCTACGGAATTTTTTGCACTTTTTCGACTATCAGGGCGTATGTGCTTTGTGACGGGTTCCAAATAATGCTCGCCGCCTCAATCTTACTCCGTACAAGGGCAGTGTAGAGCAATTTGATGGCTCTGGGATCGTTAAAGTCGCGCGCATTCCTGATGATGAAAACAAGTCTCTTGTAACAATTGGCAGCTAGCTCTTTTATGTGGTCATTAAAAGTAAGGGAGGCATCGAAGATAACACCCAGGTCTTTGATAGTTTTTACGCGAGCTATGACTTTTGGTCCCAGAACATACTGTGCCCTACAAATGTCATCTGAATTTACACTTTGAAGAGTAAGGTACATTACTAGCAGGAAACACAAAAAATGCCTCTTCTAATAAAGAGAGAGGCTTTATTACCGCCCGTGGCGAGTACAAAATATTACGTCTCTCCCGGGAAGTGAGATTATCCGCACACGAAACAGGCGGTAATGAGCACTTTACGCATAGCTGTGATTCAAATTGCACTTTTACAGTCGAAATGCAATCGGTCTGTTGTTTCGGCCCTTTGTGTATGGAAAGTAGACATTTTTATACAGTCATTTTTCATTTGCGACTAAATTCCTTACTGTAATTGTAGACATTTTTATATTAGATAGTAGACATTTTTACACATCGGTTTAATTCTGCTAAGACGTTTGTATACCTTGGTTTTATAATACTGAGACGATTTTATTTTAGAAAAGTAGGCATTTTTATACCTTGTAATTTTTCCTTGTAGTCCAATGCATAAATCTTACAATCTTACATTACAACACAGGTCCGACCGCGCAAACTCCCTCCCAGCGTCCTCTCGCCGCCGCCCCTCGCTGGAGACTCCGAAGGCCAAGAAACCTCCTTCCCCCAACAGGAACGACGAGTCCCAGTCCTCCAAGAGTAGAGAGACGTCGCTGGAGGACGACATGTCGCTGGAACTCAGTCAGGTAACTCTGTGGCGACTCGCACAACGTTTGCGATATAGCTAGTAAATGCCAGTATCTTCGGTACAATGCCCAAAGGGCCTATTTTAATATTGTTTAAGCTATTGTTATTTAACTATTATTACCGCATGTAAATTAGTTATTAAAATACGTCTAACATAACTCTCCCCCGTGTGGTTGCCGGGTAAGAATTGCGCCACCCCATCTCTTCCCGTGGGTTTCGTAGGAGGCGAATAAGGGAAAATCGGAGGGTGGGCAGCAGCATCCTTCGATCATTACCACCATCAAACTGCGGTCGCCAACCCGCTTGCCAAGCGTGGCGACTATGGCAAATCCCCCCCAATTGGGGGAGGCCTATGTTCAGCAGTGGACGTCTTTCGGCTGTAATGATGATGAACATAACTCTGCTATTACGAGAATGACACGACTATATAACCATCTCCCACACACCATCGGAGCCGATATTTTCCATGACAGCCCAGGGAAGTTTAAAAGGAAAGTGTCAATGTATTTTGAGTCCCTGTGGGCAGCGCGATAATGTTTGCTGTGCCTGTATCTACGCTATCCGATGATGCTTTAGCTAATTTCATTTTTTTTCCATTTTTCTTTATTTAAAATAAAATAAAATTTAAACTGCATGCCTTAGGTAAGAAGACACAAATGTAAGTAGTGGTTGCCTATAATTGCGTAAGCGTCTATCACGAACTGTAAAATAGAAATAAAAACATTGTATGATGTATTATCTGTTGGCGATCCTTAATAAATAAATAAATACGTATTATACTATTAATAAGGTCATAAATTATGTCCTCCAGGTATCAGACTTCGAAGACACGAACTCCAAATACGGCGTGAAGAAGTTCAACGCCCTCGCCACTTCTACTCCGAAGAAGAGAGCGTCTCTCCCTCAGCCCACCAAGTGGGAGAGAAGTGGGGAGAATGGGCAGCTTGGGCAAAAACCAAGAAGCGCGAGCGTGTTCAAGCCACCCAGCATCACTTACGGGTACAAATACAAATCGTTTATTGCATGAAAGTGAGATAAATGATAAGAAATATAATTTATATCACACCTGGCCATAAAGTGGCAATTACCGCACGCTCCGCGCGCGGAAAATCCCACTTCCTGGCCAGGGGGTGACATAAAATTTTGTACTTACCTCGGGCGGTAATTAAGAAAGCCTCAGATCGCATAATTATCGCCCTTGCCTTCGGCTCGGGCGTCAAATACCTGCGATCTGAGACATTCTTTGTTTTACCGCCCTTGGTAAGTAATGTACTATTAGCTCGTCACAATGTGACTTATGTGACGTTTAAGGTAGTGTTGCCAAAGGGTCCATATTGGCTCACATAACATTACTTGTCATATATACGTTTGTATTACCAACATCATTACTCATAATTATATTTAGGCAGATTTTTTAACAACATAATGTCATTTCCAACTATTCATCACAACTCATAATGTTTTTTTAAATAAACTTAATAATTATAAACTTATATTATATAATTATCGGCTGTCAATGTATGCGCTGAATTACAACATGTAAATTTGATTGTCAATAAATCATCTATTACGTCGATTATCCCCGCAACTATTTTATTTTTCATGTACCTAGCTTATTAAGCTATTTCGGCCCGCCAAGGAGTCGACGGAGCCCCGCTTCGCGGGGCTCCTTTTTCCGCTCTGAGGAACAAAAGACACCTAACACTCCTCCTCGCTTCGCTCGTCGTCGTACCTATCCCGACTCTGGGACTGTATTTCTATTTTGATAGCAAGTTGAATGTGGTGTGGAAGATACCTGACAGTTTATAAATAAAACCAGGGAAAGTTTAAAATAAATATTATATAAATTTTTATTAGGTACTAATTTGTCGTTGTTAAAAAATAAATATGATTTAAAATTTTACTATTTAAAATCGTTATATTTTAAAAATAAATGAAAATTAACATTAGTATTACAGATATTTATTATGATTGACATTATTAACATGAATGATTCAGTGTTACGATAGTTATGCGCAAAGACAAGTTATAAGGAATGATCATTATGATATAAAATTATATAACAAACATTTTCGGACTTCCAATAATCGAAGTAGCAATTTTATGTGAACTTTGGCGCACCCGTTGCCAAAGTATTTCAATGCAGAGTTAGCGTGGTCGGACTCAATATTATTTTAGCGTTTAGTTAGGTATATTTAAAGGGTTTTTTTATTTCTTTTGTTTTTCTTGTATGTAATTATTATACTAATTAAAATACTGTCAAATGTTAAAAAATAGGTAGTTCTACATTGTTGAATAAGAACCGTAAAGTCTCATGTTAGAAGTAAGGCAATTATTTTTTCTTTTTATTGTTTTTTGGAGTCGGTTTTATTTTTTTACTAGCGACTTGCCCCGGCTTCGCACGGGTGCACTATTTAATGGATGTTATTATACATATAAACCTTCCTCTTCAATCACTCTATCTATTAAAAAAACCGCATCAAAATTCGTTTCGTAGTTTTAAAGATTTAAGCATACATAGGGGTATAGGGACAGAGAAAGCGACTTTGTTTTATACTATGTAGTGATTAAAAATACAAATCGTTTATTGCAAGAAAGATGATTTAGTTCGTCACAATCGGTCTGGATATTATTATTATTATAATTTTATAAAGGGTCGGCAACGCGCACGTGACTCCTTTGGAGATGCGGGTGTCTATAGGCTGCGGTATCTGCTTACAATCAGGTGGCCCGTACGCTTGCTTGCCACCAGCGGTGTATAACTTATATAATATTACAACTAACTTAAGTCTAAAACAGGCCCTTGCAGCATTGTACCGAGGATGCTGGCGGCATTTCCTCGCTGTATCGCAATGCTGATACGTTGTGCGAGGAAGTCGCCAGCTCTTCCCTCACCAGTTACGTCAACCAAACGCTTCGCGATTATTCGTCAGTCTCGAAATCCTTTCTAATGTTGCCTTTACCATGAGATTACATGACCGTACTCGCTAGCGACTGCGTAAAAATTTGTATGGGCAAAAGTACAGCGCCTCCGGCGGTTACGCAATATAACTAAGAATCGGCATACTAAATCGTTTACGCAGTCGCTAGCGAGTACGGTCATGTAAAGTTGTAAACTCAAGGTAAAAGCACTGTTTTAAATGCTCTAAGACGATGAAGCCTAATGTACTAATTATTCATTAGTTATTAATTATTCAATGAAATCGATATTTAATGAAATGAATATTAATATAATGTAAGGTGTCTTCGGGTAACTTCGAATGTCGGCTAATTCCGAAAATAACAAATCCCAATCTAACTAAACGATTTTATTACATCTCATCATCATCACTATCAAAAAGAAATGTTAAATATTTTTGTTGATGTTTGGTAGTGCAACAAAATCACTTAGTTAGACAGGAATCTGTTATTTTCGGAATTACCCGAAGAGACCATACCTATGTAGCAGTACTTAACCCTGCCCTGTATTAACTTGATGTTATTAATAAAGTATTTGTATTTTTTGTATTTGTATTTTGTATGAAACTCGTATGCGAGGTACGACTACGTGTGTTTACGTGTGTACGTGTGTACGTGTGTTAATACAGAAGTAGTGTGTACAATGTTTTACTTATGATGTCTGTCCCACAGACATAGTGTCACAACAGAGCTGGACTACTCCTCAGTGTCTCCGGAGTACTCTCAGTCCTCGGCGGAATCTTCCCCAGCGCAAACCAAGATGGAGTGCAGCCAGGACTTTTCCAGGTAGTCTTGAACCGAATTCGTTGTGAATAGTAAGTAAAATGTAAAGCCCCTGAGACCGCGAACCGAAAACGAACGAAGATCGAACATCTCCCTCCCTGTCGTACGAATTATCAAGATATTCGAATATTCGAACTTCATTCGTTTTGGTTCGCGGTAGGCCCTCTGATCCATTATGGTTTTAGGGTTCCGTACCAAAATGGTAAAAAAGGAACCCTTATGGTTTCACTTTGTCTGTCTGTCTGTCTGTCACATCGCTAAATATCTCAAGAACTACTTATGCTATCGATTTGAAATTTGGAATAATTATAAAGAAGGCTTACCTACATACATAGACCATGACCTTTTTAAATATTTTTTTTTATTTTCTGGGAAAAATTACAGATAACAGGTGGTTCAGAATTTGAAAGTCTAGTTAATATATCGAGTGGGATGTATATGAAAGGGCTTGAATTGCACATTCTGAAACAATTTTTAATTTTTTTTTAAGTTGAGTAATGTTTGTTTTATGAGGAAAAATGTAAAAAGAAAATACCGTCCCCCCCCCCCCTTATCTCATAGGAAAAAATATAAAATTATTACATAGCATTGATATCTATGTATATTTTACAGGAAAAATATAACTGTAGTTCTATCTAGTTTTTCTTTTTTTTTATCGTCAAAAAGCATTTCTATACTAAGTTTGTAATTTAATCACCTTTGCATGTATTTTTGTTTTATAAATTCCTACGAGATTATGCTGAAAGTACCTTCTTTCAAACAAGGATTTTTTTTTAAATCGGTTTACGCGATAAAGAGTTATCCTTGAAAAACTACCATACATACAAAGTTATTCAGTCGCTCAAATTTGTAACAAAAGTCTCCGACAGATGGCGCTGTACCCTTGGGGTCCAATTTTCACGCCAGGTTGTTGATTTTCCTGGTTTAATAGGGTCGGAACCGGTACAAATCTGTATACGGAACCCTCGGTGCGCGAGTCCGACTCGCACTTGACTGGTTTTTTTTTATGTACAACAACAGTGGAAAATTAGCGTACACGGCGTCGCTGATTGTAAGCTGACACAGTTAAGTAGTATGGACATCAAATAGCCGAACTTATTTAAATGGAATGGAATGCCCCGTGTGGTTGCCGGGTAAGAATTGCGCCACCCCATCTCTTCCCGTGGGTTTCGTAGGAGGCGAATAAGGGAAAATCGGAGGGTGGGCAGCAGCATCCTTCGATCATTACCACCATCAAACTGCGGTCGCCAACCCGCTTGCCAAGCGTGGCGACTATGGCAAATCCCCCCCCCAAATTGGGGGAGGCCTATGTTCAGCAGTGGACGTCTTTCGGCTGAAATGATGATGATGATGATTTAAATGGAATATGTCCGGAACGCAGTCTAGGCGGCTCCAATATGAGCACCAGTCGAAAAACTGTAGGGCAAACTTCGGCTACTCGGTGATATGCAGTTATTCGGTGATAGTTTGTTTGTGTGGCTGAGATAAGCGTCATACTCGTGATCGGGTGCTGTTTGTGGAGTCCGGTCTGTTCATGCTTGCTAGGACATAGTGACTACGTTAATACTAATGTCTATTTATAGGGGATTGACGAGAGACATCACCCTGTTGTGGATTCGTTTTTATTATCAGTGACTTAGAGACCATATACATCTCTAACAATATTAGATTAATCTTAATTTTGACGCTCAGAGACCATGTATATCTCTCGGATATTATATTAATTTCTTTATACTCCTTGTTTATTCTTGAGACCTTATACATCTCTAACTTTACTGATGTTGTAATATTTGTAATAGATAACTTTGCAAGTTTATCTTCACTGTATGACATTAATTTAGTTATAATTGTAAACTCGAAATTATTATTCCTTCTTGAACTGTAAATTAATATTTTGACATGAAAAATGTATTACTTACTATAGTCAGACTTTCTTAAATTGTAAATTAATATTTTGACATGTAAAAGTGCCCTTGTGGCCTATTTACAGAATAAATTTTTGATTATTTTAATTTTGTTTTTTGATTTTTTATCGTCTTGTAGCTGATAACAAACGAGGAACCTTATTTGATAGGGATATCATAACGACTGCAAGTGGCGCAAATTGAAAAACAGTAACAATAGCTTGTTACTGTTTTTCAATTTGCGCCACTTGCGTAATGTATAAATATCAGATGACTCTGTTATAGGACGATAACAAACTATCAACGAATAATAAATAAATATTTGTGGACAATATTACACAAATCGACCTAGTCCCAAACTAAGCAAAGCTTGTACTATGGGTACTAGGCGACGATATACATACTTGTATAGATAAACATATACTTAAATACATAGAAAACATACAAGACTCAGGAACAAATATTCGTGTTCATCACACAAATAAATGCATTGACCGGGATTCGAACCCAGGACCTCCGAGCTTCGTAGGCAGGGTCACCACCAACTAGGCTAAGGCGGTCGTCGCGAATGACTGCATATCACCGAATAGCCAAGTTTTGCCCTACGTATTGAAGATCTCATATTCTTACCCTCCTTTATGGAATTCTTTTTAATCCAGCAACCCCCCGCTATCTCAAGGAACGCTTTAAATTTATTTCTTCTGCGAGGTGTGCTGAGATGTTGCTTCTCAGTGTACCCCCTTCAAACTCAAAATTCTACAACAATTCTTTTACCTTCCGAGCTGTTCGGTTGTGGAAGTCCTTGCCTACTGCAATTAGACTTGCTAAGTCTATTCTCGTATTTAAAAGCAAATTAAAGGAGTACTACTTATCTCACCCGTAATTACTCGTAGGATCTATTTTTGTTTGTGCTGTTTACTTTAGACTGTTGGTGCTACGGCTTCTTGAATACTTAGTTATTGTATTTATATATGTATGTACGTTTACATATCTATGTATTTATGTAAGTTTATGGTGCTTCTTATAGTCATAGTTAGCTTTATAGGTATTTTATACTCTATTTTTCTGTTTCACCAACTCAAGTAATTTAAATTTTCTAGCTTAGTTTCTACTACCCAAAGGTTGTCTGGAAGAGATCGCTTGTTAGCGATAAGACCGCCTGTTGTCTACCACTGTTACATGTATTTTAATTTCTGTTGTTCTTTGAATGTACTTCGTTTGGTGAGCAATAAAGAATATTTGTATTGTATTGTATTGAAGTAATTATTTAACTTTTTGTCTCTTTAGCTGTGTGAGCAGCTGGCTGGAGGGATCTGAAACGAGGCTCGAGGACCGCCGCGCGGATGGAGAGTGGAACACCTTTTGGGTCAACTACAACAACTCCATCGCTAAGGTAATCAGCAGCAGACACCGTAGTGTCTTTTTATAGGGGATTGACGAGAGACATCATCCTGTTGTGGATTCGTTTTTATTATCAGTGACTTAGAGACCATATACATCTCTAACAATATTAAATTAATTTTAATTTTGACGCTCAGAGACCATGTACATCTCTGGGATATTTATATTAATATCATTATACTCCTTGTCTAATGTTGAGACCTTATACATCTCTAACTTTACTGATGTTGTAATATTTTTAATAGATAACTTTGCAAGTTTATCTTCAGTGTATGACATTAATTTTGTTATAATTGTAAACTCGAAATTATTATTCCTTCTTGAACTGTAAATTAATATTCTGACATGAAAAATGTATTTCTTATTATAGTCTGACTTCCTTAAATTGTAAATTAATATTTTGACATGTAAAAGTGCCCTTGTGGCCTATTTGCAGAATAAATGTTTGATTTTGATTTTGATTTTTGCCGCAGGCCCCCGGGGGCTTGCACGGTAACCACACCAGCATTCGTCACCCAGGTGGATGCCAGAAGCTCGTCCCACCGTAGTGGGGATGTCAAAAAATAATCGATTATTAGAAAATCGATTAAAAATATATGTAATATAGTCCGACCACGCTAACTTGGAGATTGGTATTTTTATGATAGGATCCCGGGAATTGCTAATACTGTTGGGTATTAGCAATTCCCGGGAGACAATTTCTAGGAGACAATTCCTAGGAGAATAATATATCATATATCATTGTCTCCCGGGAATTGCTAATACCCAACAGTATTAGCAATTCACGGGAGGCAATTCCTAGGAGACAATTCCTAGGAGAATAATATATCATGTAAATAAAGCTAATGTAAAATAATTAGAAAAACCTGTTGCGGTTATTTTCATTTAGTGACCCGAAATTTTTGACTTCGAGTGTTTCATTAAAAATACTTACACAATACGAGCCCCAATGCAAATGAGTACGTCTGGTAGGAAAAAAATGTACTAAACTAACGTTAACCTAAAAATTCTGGGGGACGAAGGTGTTTGGAAGAATTAGCAATATAAAAACAGTATAAGTTATAAATCGTATTTTATTTATTCAATGAAAAAAAAAACGAACTTTCCTTGGTAATAAAAAAAACATTGTTTCACCAATTGTACTAAAATGCAAAAAAGTTCGTCTTTAGTGTTACCGACGCAGATTAGAACGTCTACCACTTGGTGGCGTCTCCTTTTGCATCTAAAACGGCTTTAATTCTGAGCGGCATTGTATCTACCAGCTGTCGACACTCTTCCGGGGTTGTTTCATTCCAAACACAGGTAAGTTTCTCTTTAAGATCAGCTTTTGATCTGGACGGGTCCTTTCGCAACTTCTTCTTCATTTTCCACCACAACGTTTCTATGGGAGACAAGTCCGGGCTGCTGGATGGCCACGACATGGTAGGTATTTTTTTCTTTTTCAGCCACGCCATCGTTGCTTTAGCGGTATGGCATGAGGCACCATCTTGTTGAAAAGTATACGCATTTTTATACTTTAACTTACGTATAGACGGCAGCAAACTCTCTTGTAAGATGCTTTTGTATTTTTCGGCATTGACGGTTCCATCTATAAATTGCAGACAGCCGACACCCTGTGCCGACATGCAGCCCCAAATCATTAAGGAAGCTGGAAACTTTACCTTACGCTTAAGACAATCTTTTTGAAATGCCTCTCCTTTTTCGCGAATGACTTTACTTCGTTCATCGCCTACTGTGACTTCAAATTTAGATTCGTCACTCCATATAATTTTACGCCACTGATCGACGGTCCAATTTCTGTACTTTTTGGCGAATTTCAACCTGTTAGTTTTCTGCCGTTGTGTAAGTAACGGTTTCTCTTTAGCAGTGTAAAAACCGTAGCCCATCCTCTTCATCACTCTCTTGCAAGTATCCACTGAAATGTTTTTTTTTATTGCGTCACGCCATAGTACCGTAAGTTCTCCAGCTCTTGCACGACGATTTTTCTTGATGATCTTCCTCAGAATCCTGTTTTCTGCTTTAGTAGTAATTCGTGGGCGGCCGGATTTCTTTAAACAAGAAATTTTGTCGTGTTTTCGATGATGCTCGATGATAGTTTGGATTGTAGACCTTGGCATAGAAAGGTCCTTGGCAATTTGGTACGTAGATTTGCCTTTATTGTTACTGGAGATTATAATTTTCCGCACTTCTTCAGTCACTGGCTTACCTCGTGCCATCTCGATAGAAAAACGATTTGGAGTAATAAAAAATTAGGCTGAATTTGCCCTTTTATATAGTGGTTTGTCATTTTACATGACAGAGAATATTCCGTATTCAATTTGAAAATAATATTTTATATTACGAACCCTGGTAAACAGGTTTTATTTTAAATAGACGACCTATTTTGCCTTAAATATGAAGCAGACGTAATTATTTGCGTGTGAGATGTAATATTTATAATTAAATTATTTTAAAATAAATAACGAGATGTACACTTTGTACAACTCAAAACTAAGCTAGCTTTAGTGACATTGCGTCTAGTGTATTCCATTAATCATCAAAGTCGATTCGGGTAGAAATACTAGTTTTTGAAAAAAAATACGCATGCAGAATTGCGACTAGACGAGCTATTTTGCATTGGGGCTCGTAATAGTGTTCGGTGGAACTCGGACATTGCCATAGATATCAACATACCTCTTAGTAATAATATGATATGATAAAAATTACTATATTCTCAGGTTCCGATGAAGAGTTACTACGACCAGTGCCCGACGCCGTACCGGACAGAGAATATCGACTTAGCCGATTTAGGTAAGGTCATCCCTTAAAATAGAGAATATTGCATGAGGAATGAATAATAATAAGAAGTCATTATATGAACAGTAAACCATCAAATTATCACAAAAACCTTTAATAAATTTGCTCAAAATCTTAAAAAGATATGACACGAAAGTTTTGAAAAATTATGTATTTTTTACTGACTTAGGCCGGGTTTTATAAAGATCCGTTAGACCAAATGTCAGATCAAATTTCAGTAACTCAGTACATTTTTTGACATCACAAACCGACATAAGGTCTAACGGATCTTTATAAAACCGAGCCTAAAAGTAAATTAAAAACCACCACCAGGATTCTTATCTTTTAATAAACAAAAAAAAATATTACAACAATGTACTTAAACGTAATATTTCACTACCAAAACAGTAAATTACTCGTTTTTCCATACAATTAGTACAGACGTATAGTATATATATATATATATATAATTTTAAATTAAATAAAAAAAAAAAAAAAAATATGACGTCACACAATATACTCAATGGGGGCTATCGTGTATGAATTCGCCGCTAGAGGCGCTGGTGTAGCGTGAGATCTCCGAAATGTCAAATGTCACTCTTTGTGGTTGCGGTACGCGGGTTAATATCTAATTGGAACAATATGGTGAGTATTTTGCAATACCTGAGCTTGATTATGGCAAATATGAGTTACGGGTCAATGACTGTCAGTGCTTTGAGACAGTTTTTTCTTTCGGAAATTTATTTCCTCCTTTTTCTCCGAACAAAACGGGACTGCGCTACAATGAGGGATGTTCGATATTTTTACGGTACGGTTTTAAGGTTTTAAACATGATTTAAATGCAAACTTCATTCTCATGCCCATAATAACAAATAATAATTTTTGACAGCTGGACCTTACTCGACAGTGGCGCCAACTGCTGAGCACAAAAACGATAGCCCTCATTATGGGCCGTTTTGAGCGCTCGGATTTTATGCTGTACTTTGAAATCCATTTTTGTCTTTTCTTTTGTTCTAATTGTACTTGTTTCATATACACATTTGTTCCTCTCTAAAAACTGGTTAATAAAAAATGATGCATATTCTCTATTAAGTATGATAATAACAAATTAATCTAAAATAGGTACTATTACCTTACTGAGAGATTTAGATGGCTGATGGCAGTGGTCACCGTCTGAGGTCAAGCGCCAACCTTATTCTTGCTGTACCGTCTAATAAGCAGGGATCGGATACCGGTATTTTCTCCATAGAAAAATACCGGTATTATTACGGTCACCGGTTCATTATTTCGTTTTTAATGGGACAATCTAATAATACGACATTGTTACCTAAATACATGATTCAGCCCTACGTAAAGAGCAAAAAATAATCCAAAATATTGGGCTAATTCAGGGTTTTTTAAAAATACCGGTATCGGTCCCTGCTAATAAGATGCGGACGGTGCGCGCTGTGAAGTTGTGGAACGAGTTACCCTTGTCAATAAGACAGTTCCAGTCTATCGCCTCACTCAAGAGTAATTTGAAGAAATTATGGCACTCCAACAACTCGTGATCTGATTTAATACTTTAATTAGATAAATTCAATAATTATTTGTGGAAAATTTTACACAAATCAACCTAGTCCCAAACTAAGGAAGTGTCAATCTGTGACCTCGCTGAAGGGGAAGTTATGAAGGAATTGTCGTTGTCGAGTAATATATGACTGGATATTTTATTTTATTTTGACATTTGCTTATTACGTATATGTGCGTATCTATTTATATATACTTATATTCGGTATTTATATATTTATATACATTTGTTTTTTCGTTTATATATATGTATATCTATATATTATTATGATGTTATTAAGAAAATTTTGTGTTCGAATTGTACATGTTTCTCGGTTTGCCTATTAATCTTAATCTCCACTCAATTGCTCAAAGGTTAGCTGGAAGAAATTCCTTACAGGGATAAGCTCGCCTTTGGACATATATGTCAACTGTTCTTGTAATTTATGTTATGTTTTACTCATGTACAATAAAGAATTTTACATACATACATACATACGTACTAAGCAAAGCTTGTACTATGTGTACTAGGCTTTACGGACGGTTTACGGACGATCATTTTACGTAATAACGTCATAAGAAAACATTGATGAAAAATGGCATATATTATCACTGAATTATCATTCTTTTGTATGATACAAAGAAGGACTTAATTGAAGGGGCGCCGGGATCGCCCTGCTTTACCGACGGAGTCGCCGGCGCTTTGGGTAAGGCAGGGCGAGCAACAACGACAAGAGCGAGTTCGCCAAAAAGGGCTTAAGTGCGGCTAATTTCCGGGCACTAACGCGTTTTACCCTTTGAGAGAAACCGGTTTAAAATAAAATAAAATAAAAATAAATATTAGAGGACAATTATAACAAGAGCCCCACAGTAAGCTCAAGGCTTGTGTTATGGGTACTAGACGACGATATATTTAATAGATATAAATACTTAAATACATAGAAAACATCCAAGACTCAGAAACAAATATTCATGCTCATCACACAAATATTTGCCCTGACCGGGATTCGAACCCAGGACCGTCAGCTTCACAGGTTTGACCATCAACTGTTTAGGTATAAATGAAATCATTGAGTTGGCACACTTGCATCAACGTAATACGTTCAACGTGGCTTTTGCTTGTAACCCGACGATACATTCGATATTCAGGTGCATTCATTATATTATATCAAAATCAAAATCAAACATTTATTCTGCAAATAGGCCTCAAGGGCACTTTTACATGTCAAAATATTAATTTACAATTTAAGAAAGTCTGACTATAATAAGTAATACATCTTTCATGTTAAAATATTAATTTACAGTTCAAGAAGGAATAATAATTTCGAGTTTACAATTATAACACAATTAATGTCATACAGTGATGATAAATTTGCAAAGTTATCTATTACAAATATTACAACATTAGTAAAGTTAGAGATACAGTATAAGGTCTCAAGATTAAACAAGTAGTATAATGAAATTAATATAATATCCCAGAGATGTACATGGTCTCTGAGCGTCAAAATTCAAAATTAATTTAATATTGTTAGAGATGTATATGGTCTCTAAGTCACTGATAATAAAAACGAATCCACAACAGGATGATGTCTCTCGTCAATCCCCTATAAAAAGACACTATCAAATGGTATCCTTTACATTGCAGATTTCTCGGAAGGCTCGCGAAAGCGGTCTCCAGAAGACTTGAAGAACATAAACAGCATCATACGAAACGAGGGTCTACATCTCACCCCACGGGAGACTCAGAACATCATCAAGTGTGCTCATATCTTGGGGAATGTGCTGAGTAAAGCCATTGAGAGGAGATCAAGAGAGAAAGACGAGCCAGATAAAGTCCAGGAGCTCCTAGTTGAGGTAAGGAGGATTTGGACAAATTTCAGCACTCACGGCAAAATACACATTTTCTTTAATTACCTAAGGGGGCGTCCATAAATTACGTGAGATGTTTAAGGGGGGGAGGGGGTCGAGTCAAATCTCATCTAATCTTACGTTGGAGAGAGGGGGGTTCTCGGCAAATATCACGCAATTTTTTTTCTGATTGAAACAAAAAAAAAATACTATTTTGGTCCATTTAATCCAGATTGTACACGCTTATAAGATTTAATCTTAAGCGTAATCGTAATACGATTAAGATTATTCACTAATTCGTTCGAAAGAGAATAATTTAATTCATACTTCGACGTTAACTCTCAGCAATATTGATTACTAGTCTTAACTAGTCCTAAATAAAAGCACGAAGCAATTTGTTTTTCTTTTTACAATAACAATCCAACGCGTTTACGTAAGAAACCCACATTTTAAAAAATCTCACGTGAGATTGGGGCTTGGGGGAGGGGGTTGAATAAAATCTCACGATATCTCACCAGGGGGGGGGGGACAGAAAATTTAAAAAAAAACACCTCACGTAATTTATGGACGCCCCCTAAGTGTTATAAATAGCAACGCTCGTGGCCCAGCGGCGCCCGCGTACCGCGTGCGGTATGCGAGGTTATGTGGGTCCTTATCATTTAAAAAACGCTTATCTATTTACGTCTTTCTCTGTTTGAATTTACACGTATCTTGACATTTTCTCAGTGTTACCTACTATTTAGAACAGGACTATTGCGACCTTATGTCATAAACTTTAACCCCCTTATTCATAAAACTTAACAAACCTCTGCTAACTAAAATGTCTATTGTCACTGTCTCACAAGCACATGTGTCAAAGTGACAGATAAGGACAAACGAACTTTAGCGGCCAGTTAACTAATATAGGTTTGATAGACGTTTATGAATAATGGGGTTAATGTATATTTTGGATTTTTTCAAACATAAGTAACTCCAAATCGACCATTTTCAAGCTAAAAACTTGTTTTTTCCGCTAAAATTCTACTACACACAATAAAATCAAAAAATGGCTATGTTACTATCTAAAACTTTAATAAAATCATCGTAGCCTTTAATAACTGTATTGGTATTATGAATACTTCTGTCATAATTTTAAATCAAAACATTTTAAAACTTAAAAGGCGTCTTAAGCAACGGTCTAGGTCAGTTATTGAATGGGTGACCGCTTTGAGTGGTTATTAACTGAGCGCTCCCGTGCTTTGGAACGCACGTTAAGCCGTTGAGTCGTCGTCAAGCCAAGTTAGAGGCCTTCAGGCGGCTTGAGAACTTCTAACATTCAAGGTGCCCACTCACTTGACAAGCCCAATTCGAATAAGGTCTGGTTTCCCCTCGGGTTGGAAGGTCAGATGGCAGTCGCTTCCGTAAAAAACTAGTGACTACGCCAAATCTTGGGATTAGGTAGCGGACCCCGGGCATCCTTCAGGATGCAACTGTACCGGGATAACGCTAGGGTGATGATGATGATGACCTAAGTGTTATAAATAGAACGAGAGTAGATATGTATACGACCTATAAATACATAATAAATTTTATTTTCCAGCCTGACCCTGAAAAGGACCAAAAGAAAAAAACAATGACATTAGACCTGAAAGAGACAAACGTACCAGAAGAAGTTATAGATGAAAAGAGATGCGAGACAGTGACCACACAAACGGATATTTCCCTACCCAATACTAGAAGCGCACCGAGAATTTTTGAGAATATTCTCAGACAGCTGTCCAGAAGCTCCATAGATGAGGATTTAGTTATGAAAGCAAAGGACAGCTTGGAAGTTGAGAAGGAAAAAAGTGAGAAAAAAGAACGGCAGACGAAGTAAACCAACGTGTCCATCAACTCTCTCTTGGAGCTTGGTCACACTTGTCTGACAGAGTGAGATACTACGTTTTCCATGATACAATAATACAGGGTGTCCCACGGCTATGCCACTGAAGGGAAAGTACCTTGAATATTGTAGATGGAACATTTTACTTAAAGAAGACATTATTTGAATTTAAAAAACGATTTAAACTGCATTCACAGATATTTAAATAATTTTATGTTTAAACCGGGGAATCGAACCCGTTACACGAGAAAAATAATTACCCTGTAGGTTTATCATACCGATCGAAAGGCTTCATCATAAAGATTGTTGTTTGCTAAATAACATAGTATCAGAAATAAAAGGAAGCCCATGAATTTTAACATTTGATGTGAAATAGTCTCGTGTAACGGCTTCGATTCCCGGTTCAACCATAAAAATATTTAAATATCAGTGAATGCAGTTTAAATTGTTTTTAAATTCAAATAATGTCTTCTTTCAGTAAAATGCTCCATCTACAATATTCTAGGTACTTTCCCTCCATGTGGCATAGCCGTGGGACACCCTGTATACTGCGCCAGGTATAGCAATCCATTACATTGGTTAGTAGAGTGTGACACGACCTACGTCATCAGCTGCATCAGCCTATCGACGGTATGCGGACGTAAGTGTGTGTCATCGACAGTGACGTATAGTCGTGTCACGATCAGGATTGTCAGACCTTGTCTTCTTAGACCATGTTCGTTTTCAAAATCAAAATCAAAACTAGTGTCCGACCGAAACATGTTTTTTTGCCGAAACCGAAACCGGAGGTTCGGCGTTGGCTCTAGTTTCGGCCGAAACCGAAACTTTTGTAGATTCATTAAAATCGTGTCAACCAAGTTCGGAAAGCAAAATAAGTGGTTATGTTTTTGTGGGATATAAAAATACATTGCTAAAATAAGATGTACTGTTGGCGGAGTCGAGCGACGCCATTGCGGGCTGTGCCGATGTTAGCCGAACTCGATCCAGAAGTGCAATGTTGAAAGTTTCGGCACGGCCGAAGGGTTCGGCAGTTTTTTGGCCGAAACCGAACCTTCGGCCGAAACACAATTTTTAGGCCGAAACCGGCAGAAACCGAAACCGAAACTTCGATCGGACACTAATCAAAACATTTATTCTGCAAATAGGCCTCAAGTCAAAATCTATCTAGGTACATCAAATAAAAATAATACAATAATCAAAGTATCAAAAATAAGACTAAGAAACTAATAACAATCGAGATTTGTTAGAGATGTATAAGGTCTCTAAGCGTCAAGATAAAAGGTAGGTAATAAAGTAGGTACACTAATCATATAAAATATTTTGAGCTATATCTATAGGCGTCAACATGAAAATAATAAAATCTAATAAATAAATATCCTCAGAGATGTATAAGGTCTCTGAGAGTCAGTCTAAAAATGAAATCAAATGAGAACAGAGCGAAGTCTCTCATCATGTCAATTCCACTGAACACTAGTACGAAGTTACTAGTCCTTGCAAACATGAACAGGGTTAGTCCTTGCAATATTTCGGTTCACGGTAGGCTCTGACGGTCCTGCGTGGCGGCAGGCAGTACGACCCTATAAGATACTAGTAAAGCGAGATACTTATACCAGTGTTGCCAGGGCCTTTAGGGCGAAAATTACGTTTCTTTTCTTGAAAAGTTACATTTTTAATGTAAAAGTTACATTTTTTATATTTTTCATAATTAATTTCGTAACGTTCGATTTTAAGAAATGAGTAGGCACACACAACTGTAATTCGGCGAGTTCGGCGACAGAATTACGCCAGTCTGATGGGCGGTATCTTGAATGTCATACTTAGTTACAACAGACGGACAGACTGATATACGTACCACGAAGGTTCTTTTGTCACCTTTTCTGTATGGAAGCCTATAAATTGTCTCGCTTGGTCCCGGTTTGATACAATTGACCTTTTTTTTTAAATAGATTTCATTATTCTCAATAGTTACAAAAATTTCCTTTACAACAGAAGTTACTTACATGTTACGCGAGCCGGTCAAAGGTTACGAAAAATGTAAGAAATGTAACCATCTGGCAACACTGACTTATACGAACGCGGGTGAGCCATGGTTGTGTTGGGATATACATGCACTTTGTAGACATGGGCAAAATGTGTCACTTTAAAGAAAAGAGTGAAACATATCTTTCAGTTCCCGGGATATATATCACTCTTCTATATCTTTATATCCGTATGCATCCGTCGATCAATAGCTCCTCTCTAGCTCTCGCCACGCAACGCGACTCGCTCGGCCGCTCACCGCTCAATTTTACCACTCTTCTATATCTTTATATCCGTATGCATCCGTCGATCAGTAGCTCCGTAGCTCTCTAGCTCTCGCCACGCAACGCGCCTCGCTCGGCCGCTCACCGCTCAATTTTACGTCGTGAATTACGGATCGAGATTGATTCGAATGAATCTATCTATCAAGTAGATCAGTAATTCACTAAGAGCTATAGATTGATTTGTAGTGTATCTACGCTGGTAGATTTTTTTATTTTAGTAGGTATTTAACTGTACGAAGCATTGAGATTAGTAATTAGTTCAATACAATAAATAGGTAGGTGTCGCTATTGCAAAGCAAACGATACCGGGAGCGAGGGAGTTGTACGGATATACAGATACGAGTATACTGATATACTCGGATTTTGAAGGATATGAAGAGTGATTCGTGCGGGCGGAGCGATATATATCTTTTTTATATATCACTCCGGAGTTACCCATGTCTAGCACTTGGTCTATGTGTGAGTGAGCGCAGGAGGGGTGTGAGCCAGAATCTAGCTACTCGGAGTTTTATCGCTGGTCAAACAATTCTAGTCACCATGATTAGTCATATTTTTTAAACAATTTACCAAAATGGTTGTCGTATTTACGTGTTTCCGTGTTAATCTTTTGTAAATAAATATTTTATGTGTTAAAATGTGTTTTTTTATCTAAGGTATCGTAGGTCCAGTCGTAGCAACGTATTTATTATTCTGTCCCATCAGCAAAGGGACAACAGTCACAGAGTTTCTTAGAAAACTGTTTATAATGTGGACTTCAAGCGATGGCCCATGGCCAAATAGATTTGTCCTCAACCCTAAAACTCATGTTTGGTAGATTTAAACCCTACAAAATCACAGTTTTAAAGAGTGACTCAGGAGACGTAACCATGGTAAAGAGCAACAAAGAATAGTCGATCCACCCAACTATTTGGTAGTATGTCCACGAGCGAAACGGCGATGCGACAACTTTCCTACGCCAACAGTATTACATTTCTCGTATTGCCTTGTTTCGCCTATGGGTAACCAGTCAGATATTTACCCCTTTAGACGCCAAGGACACTTAAAGGTGTCGTGTTGTGCCCACGGCGCCAATAACAACTATAGGTGTTATGTCGTAAAGTCCGACCACGCTAACTCGCATTGAAATAATTTGGCAACACTACCTCAAACGTCACATTTTCATGCAAATATGACGTAGAACGCAGTGTTGCCAAATTATTCCTTACACAGTTCACATGGTTGTTTCAATGTTTGTCCCCCCCCCCCCCCAACCAAGTCTGGATACGTGCCTGGTCGTGGTCTTGCTGTTTAAATCTTCTGGTAATGTCTTACGGCCTTCACGACACAGGCTCGGTCTAGTATGAAGACCACTGTTTGTTCTAATGAAGTGTTACAAACTGATTTTTATTAATTTCTGAATGTATGCATTAGCAATCTGGTAAATAAAATAAAAATGTATTTTTGACGACCGGTTTAGCCTAGTGGGTAGTGCACCTGCCTGTGAAGCTGACGGTCCTGGGTTCGAATCCCGGTCAGGGCAAATATTTGTGTGATGAGCATGAATATTTGTTTCTGAGTCTTGGATGTTTTCTATGTATTTAAGTATTTATATCTATTAAATATATCGTCGTCTAGTACCCATAACACAAGCCTTCTTGAGTTTACTGTGGGGCTAGTTCGATTTGTGTAAGATTGTCCTCTAATATTTATTTATTTATTTTATTTATTTATTTATTTATTTTGTGTTAGTGCAGGTAAATTTCAATAATACAAAGCGAATTATATTTTTATAATTTATTTAACTTAAACTATTCACAATTATTATATCGCATTTAATTTAAAGTCACATGCATTTAAAACCAAATATCTATTATATTCACTAAATGATGTATTAATATACATTTTAGAACAAAATTTATAAAAATCATAAACGTTCAATATGGATCGATGTAATTTCAAATTTTTGTATGAATCTAACGTATGACTGAGTATCATGACCTAATCGGTTCATTATCAGATTTAGATACTCGTCTTTTCGGTGGACGTATAAAAAATTCAGGGCTAGAAAGCTTAATTTTGGATTGGTCTACTAACCTGAAACAGTGTCTCCGTTACTATAAATGTATATATCTTATATATCCATGTGCTAAAAACACAGCTTACATACACAACCCGTTGACTATTGACCAATTTTTTTTTTTGCTGTTGACAATGACCCAATCTAATCCTTTTAGTATTGTTTCTTTTATATAAAAAGATAGCCATAGGAAATTACAGGTGTTTATGGGTCGATCAACTTTTTTTGTTGTTATCCCGTCAGCGAGGAGACAACAGTAAACGAGTTTCTTAGAAAAGTGATTATATGGACTTCAAGCATGCTCGAGAGATGTCCCATGTCCAAATGGATTTATGTACATTGCTAAAAGTCATGTTTGGTTGATTTAAACTCTATAATCACAGTCTTAAATAGTGACTCAGGAGACGTAACCATGGCAACGAGCAACAAAGAATAGTTGATCCACCCTTATATAATCTAAAATAAACCCTTCGAAGTCAATCACAAACTAAACGCCCGTCCAGTATTTCCCACATCACCTCTAGCATAAATATGTGATAATCCACATCGAAAGGGACCTTATGGCGGCAGGCGCTTATGTTACACCTATTCACTATTGTATTGGAAAAGCGGCAATAAAGGCGTAAGTGCCGGCCGCCATAAGGTACCTTTCAATATGGATTATCACATATTTTACGAAACGTAAAAGCAAACGAACGATTTTGCGTTTACTCTCATTTGTATGGCTTCAAATAGTTACCACCAAAGACCACCAGAGGCGCTGCTCGCGTTGCCATACAAATTGAGACTAAACGCAAACGCGTTCGTTTGCGTTTCGAAAAATAAACTACGGGTACAGACATAAGCATGTAGGAATAATACATAAATCACACATTTAAGCAATGTATAGGTACTAAGAGTGGCGTCCATTTTAAAATCGATTATACTCTATTTAATGCTCAATTTTAACCCTTATATGCATGTGGCAACACAATTATTATTTACTTACCCCCTTATTCATAAACGCCTATCAAACCTATATTAGTTAGGTACCTAGCCGCTAAAATTCGTTGTCCTTATCTGTCACTTTGACACATGTCCTTGTGAGACAGTGACAACAGACTATATTTTAATCAGCAGATGTTTGTTATATGAATAAGGGGGTTTGTGTTTGTTTTCTTGTCATGTACATTAAGGGTTAATTTTATTATATTTGTCATAATACAGTCAAAAGATCTAGTTCAAATATACAATGAACATTCAACTAAAGCACCAGATTATGTGAAGTTAAATTATGTGAACCAAAATTATAAAAACACTTTTGAAATTTCCTGTCTAACATTTACTTTATTTTAGAATCAAAAACGGATATAGAATTTTAAAATAACTTAATTTAACACCAGTTTTCAACAAATAGGGTAAACGTCCTAGTTCTTGACATTATAATACCTGTGGTTCACCTTTATCAATATGACATAAGATGTCCAATATTGGGTCAGTGTCAAGAACTCGAACATTTAGCTTACGTGTGACATCGAAGTTCAAACTATCAATGTATTAACATAAGTTTATTTCATATAAAAATAAATCTAAAATTATGAACAAATTATTTACAACTTATAAGAATTCTAGTAAGCGTACTTCTCGAATTTTAAACTTATTCATACAGTCGAAGTGTATGTATTTTCATACATTTTATTTTATTTCAAATAAAAATCACCGTATCAAAACATACGAACACACAAAGTTAAAACATAATTTATTTACGACAAAATTTACGAATTTTGACATAATCATCGAGTCATAATTTTTGTTATAACAAAAAATACACATAACCTCGACTGAGAATATATCTGTGAACATAAAACGAGTTGTCATAATCTCTTATTTTATCAATAATAATATAATCTTCTGTTAACTTATAATATAAAGCGTAATTATAATATTGCCTTGAAGAACAATTTTTGGTTGTTTGCAACACTTATATTTTATGTAAAAACACATTATCCTACTTCGCATCGCCCAGTCGGGTAAAAAATAGTCATTTGGGAGTTAAACTCATGCAATGTACAGCTACATAATGTTAAATAATGATTCATTTTTCCAATCATTTTACAACATTGGTTATGAAAAAAAAACACTAAATTGTATAAGTATGGACGTTAAAATAGGGTGATTAACAAGGCTCGGAACCGGTTTTTAGTATACCGGTAAAAACCGGTTTATTTTGCGGCCGGTTTAGGCGCGATATTGTAAAGCTGGTCCTTACGTACACTTTTTGAGCACATTAAAGAGTATTTACTATATGGCTGTAGATAAATCTACATTATTGACAATACAAAAATTTGCCTGAAAACGATTCGTCTTCGAATTCAGTTTTCTTTATAAAATATAATTATTGCAAACAACTTTCAACTTAAACTAAAAACACAAATACCATAATCGTTTCACATAGAACTAATTATTTACAGTTTTTAATCTTGGGTTTAAAAACGGCACATTTTTTTTAAATTAAAGCTTTTCACCTATACAGTAGTGAGTAAAAGGGGAGGAAATGGTTTTATCATGAGCAGAAAATCATAGTATAATTTTATAATTGTTATTAATAGTCGATTGCTAACCAAGGGCTGTGACCCATTTCACCCAATAGTTCAAGGGTGAAATGGGTGCTTTCACCCGAGTTCAACACTACTTTTCATTTCGACTGAGGAAAATAAATGAGAAATAAAATATTAAATGATATTCTAAGGATTCAGTAATAAAACACTCGCTGCGCAGCCAACAGTCAGCGCCGCCGCGCCCCGCGGCCCGCCCCCGGTCTATAGAACTTAAAAAAAAAATACTTTCCGCCCTAGGGTCGGTACTTTCAACCAGGGACCGATACCGGTACTGTTAAAAAACCCTGAATTAGCCCAATATTTTGGATTATTTTTTGCTCTTTACGTAGGGCTGAATCATGTATTTAAGTAACAACGTCGTATTATTAGATTGTCCCATTAAAAACGAAATAATGAACCGGTGACCGTAATAATACCGGTATTTTTCTATGTAGAAAATACCGGTATCCGATCCCTGCTTTCAACCCGGCTGTCTTACTCGTGAAAATCGAACTTTCCGAACAGGAGAGATGAAAAAAATTTTGAGTTTGACATAACATATGCCATTTCATTCGATATTCTACTTCAACACATAAGATTTTTGTGACAATTTGTATGTATTAGAAACTATTAAATTAGAGTTAAAGTAGATTATCCAATGAGCAGTTTACCTGTACCACAGAGGGCCTATTCCGCACATCGAAATCCAAACTTCGTATCGTTCCGTCCCTTTCACCCATATAGTGTATAACACGAGAGTGAAAGGGACGGCACGATACGAAGTTCGGAGTGGGTCCTTTGTTTTTGACAGCTGCCAGGTACGAGAAAAGTCAATTCAGAACTCTCGAAAGAGCAGTGATAAAGTTCTTTAAGTATGATAAATCGATTACGGACGAGGTCGCCCATTAAATCTAGAGCGTAGTGAAGAATTCAAGCATGCGAGACCAATTTAGGAGTAAATTATATGACAGATGTGGGAAAAGAAATGAATATTTATAAAAATACATATGATTTTCTGATCAAGATTTCAAAACCATATGAAAGGTTTTTCATAGGATACACTCAAATCAACAATTACGACAATTTGTATGTATGTAACACTATATTACAGTTCATACAAATGCCAAAAAACTCAATTTTAAGTGGATAGGTAATTCCGATAATTTCTCTAAACTACAACTATATTGCAAGAGTCAAATGAAAACTTACACTATGGCATAACTAAAATAGGTGGGATATACTTTTTTAAGCCTATTTTTGTACTAAAAACTTAGTTTTTAACAATAATATGGCATTTTTCGTATTTACAAATTACAAATTAAATTTAGTGTTATATTAGAGGAATTTTATTGCGGTTTTTTTAGTTTAAACCAAAATATCTTGGAAGTCTCACTGAAAGACTAAAGTCGACTGAGAGTGTGAAAAAAATCTCAAAGATGTGAGATTGATAATGTTTAGGCCTTCTCAGTAGACTCGTCTTTCCAATAGACAACGGGTCTTTCGACACATAATATTGTAATTAAAATATTCAGAACTTTTTCATTCAGTAGACCGTTGGTCTTCTAGGTTTTACCCGTAGACCGGTCTTTTCAGCGGTATTTTCTAGAGTGTGTTTTCTAAGTAGGTCAGATCTAACCAGGTCTACTTAGTTGTCAGTCTTTCGAGCGTCTCCTCGTGGAGATTCGGTCTTTTCCGTAGACTGTTAGTCTTTCAAGAACAGACATTTTACAGATATGGGATCTATTCTATCAGCGGTTTTTGTAATAAACCACGGGTCTTTTGAGTAGACCAACCCAATAAAGACCTCGGAACAGAGGGCTATTCAATCTACAACGCCTTCTTTCCTTTATCTTTTCATTACACCGTCGGTCTTTCTAGTAGACCATCGGTCTTTCGAGTAGACCAGTCTAAAAAAGTACTTAAAACAGCAGACGATTCCGCCTATGGTGCGTAGAAGAGGACGGCTGCTGCACAGATCTGTGTTGTCGCAATAAATCGCGGTGTTTAGGATCCAACATGGCGGTGTATCCGGCAGGAGAGCAGAGTTCCGGGTAGCGCTGGTAGAAAGCGCGGTAGCCCTCGTGGAGGAGGTAGATCTCGGGGTAGTGGAGGGAGGGGTAGTTCTCTTTGTTTTTCTCGCGGTCCGACGAGCGAAGGAAACGGGAGCTGAAACAAAAGAGAATAACTTTAGGTTAAACGACATATTATATTGATGATTACATAAAGATCCATGTTAAGAAATATCAACATATGTATGAAGTTACTGAATATTGGTATGGTTTTTGTATCTGGTCTAACAAACTGTGAAACCGGACTGTATTAACAGATAAGGGAATAGTAGAAATAGCAATTTTAAAGTAGAACTTTGTTTTTACTAAAGGTGACCTGTTCTCGTAGCTAATAAAGCCTTTTGAGAATAACGGTCTTTCAATAAAAACCAATGGATTAGACTTATGACCATCGGTCTTTCCAGTAGACCAACGGTCTTTCCAGTAGACCAAACATCTTTCCAGTAGACCAGCCCAAAAACGTTATATACTCACAGCTTGGGTCCCCTCTCTAGCGAGAACTCGCAGTGGAACACGAGCACCCTGCCCTGAGGCCTCGGACCCTGCACCAGCTCCAAGATTTGTGTGGGGCTGAACAGGTTCTGAGCCCCGGCGATGTGCCCGCCCGAGAACTCGTAGGGGTAGCGGCAGTCAATCACCTGGGGGAAGAGGGGAGGTCAGATGGAGTGGAGTAGGTGAATGAGAATATGAACTGTGTGGCAAGCCAAGAGGAGAGGTTTCAAACAGTTCTCTCCAGTTAACATGTGTAGCTTGACTTACAGTCGTTGATATTATGGAATCACTACATAGTATAAAACAAAGTCGCTTTCTCTGTCCCTAATCCCTATGTCCCTATATCCCTATGCATGCTTAAATCTTTAAAACTACGCAACGGATTTTGATGCGGTTTTTTTTAATAGATAGAGTGACTCAAGGGGAAGGTTTATATGTATAATACATGCATCAGCATTGCACCCGTGCGAAGCCGTGCGGGTCGCTAGTAAATAAATAAAAATAAAAACAAGGAGCGTCAGATCGCAGGTATTTGAAACCGGAACTGGCTTCGAAAAGGGCAATAAATATGCGAACTTGAGACTTTATTACCGCCCGTGGCTGATATAGCTCCCCCTGGACAAAATTCTAGTTGGGGGGCTACTCCGAATTTCGAAATCCGAACTTCGTATCATACCGTCCCTTTCACTCATACAGAACTTCGTATCATACCGTCCCTTTCACTCATACAGAACTTCGTATCATACCGTCCCTTTCACTCATACAGAACTTCGTATCATACCGTCCCTTTCACTCATACAGAACTTCGTATCATACCGTCCCTTTCACTCATACAGTGCATAACATGAGGATGCGACTCGAACTTCGGAGTACAGGCTCTGATCAAAAAGCACCTAAAAAATTGTGGAATTTACCTGGAAATCAGTCACGTTCTGGAAGTCTCCTCGGATAAGTCCCGCAAGGGTGTCACATGAGATGCTCTTCAAGTCAGAGTGGTTGCCGCGCGTGAGCGGGAGAGCGAACGGCTGGGTGAAGTCACCGATAAGATCGTTCACATCCGCTGCAAAAAAAAAAGAATTGTAAAACAAAATCATCATTTTCCTAGCGTTTTCCCGGTTGTGGTCTTAGAAGACCAGGGTCCACTTTGACACTTGGGCAGGAAACACAAAATACGAATCCTCATAGTAGATGTCACACCGCTTGAGTGACACCGCACGTCAGGCGCTCGCATCCAGTGTGCCGAAGCCTTTATTCCCGATATTTGGCGTAGGCACTAGTTTTATGAAAACTGCCATCTGATCTTCCAATTCAGATGGAAAACAAGACCATGTTGAGATACATCGGTTTCCTCACGTTTTCCTTTACCAAAAAGCCACTTTTAATATCAAATGATGCCGAAGCAGCATTTGGGGGAGGCCTATGTCCAGCAGTAGACGTCTTTCGGCTGATATGATGATGATGATGATGTCAAAGCTCTCCACATAAAGGCATACTCATTATCAAATTCAAACTCGTATTTTTTTGTCTTTTGAAAAACCCACTACGCGACATAAAACGGGACCCTATTACTATGCGCTGCCCGTCCGTCCGTCTGTCTGTCACCAGGCTGTATCTCTTGAACCGTGATAGTTAGTCAATTGAACAGATGACGTATTTCTGTTGCCACTATAACAACAAATACTAAATATCAGAATAAAATAAATATTTAAGGAGCTCCCATACAACAAACGTGATTTTTTTGCCGTTTTTATAGAAAACACCGTACGTACGGAATCCTTTTTGTGATAATCCACATCGAAAGGGACCTTATGGCGGCAGGCGCTTACGTTGCACCTATTCACTATTGTATTGAAACAGCGGCAATAAAGGCGTAAGTGCCGGCCGCCATAAGGTCCCTTTCGATGTGGATTATCACTTTTGATCAATATTAGTACATCATAAGGAAATTACAATACTTACATCTGTCTAAAGCAGACATGATTGAAGCATTATTCTCGGAGAAGCATCTCTGTAAAACCGGCCTCACTTCCTCACATTTCCTCCTCTTAATATCTCCTCCCTCAGACGGCTCGCTTCTCTTCTGACTCCTCTTCTGCGGCGACTCTAATATAGAAAGAAGAGACACTCTCGCCTTAGATTGAGTCGGATTAAAACTCTTGCTTCTAAACAACGGTTGCTTAACATTGCTAATTATGTTATTCTTAATCGGTCCTGATAGAAGATTATCAAAGTTGGCTACTTTAGGAGAGTTCGACTCTTCAATGTCCAGAAATTGATCATCAAACTCCGAGACGAACCCACTCTCCATAGAGGTTGTGCTTTCCGAAGTGAATATCCTCTTCATCGAATCCTTAGTAGGTGTCTCGCTGAACTTCAAACTCTTCTTAACAGAACCAGAGCTTGAACTCTTCTTAATAACCGGTGATGGGAATTCGAAGCTGTCTTCGAAGTTTAAAGCTCTCGCTGGCCTGTTGAAGGATGTAGACTGTTCGGTGTCCGCTATAGGCGCTCCGAAGACAAAGTTCCCATTGATTTTTCTGTTCGAGGAGCTTCGGCCTCTAGAGATGATGTCGGGACTGTCTGTAGAAATAATCTCATACTTCGTGCACTGGTCGAAAGTGTCATTGTCAAATTCTTCTTCCAAATCGTGTAGTGTGTCAAATTCTGGGTCTAATTCTTCTTTTTCGGGGACGAAAGTGTCTTCTGTTTTGAAGTCTTCTTTGAATGGAGGTAGAACGTCGGTGAAGTCCAACTGGAAAAGAGATATATACATTTTTATTTTTGTCAAGCGGTTATGTTCCATATTTTTTTTATACAACGCCGGTGGCAAACAAGCTTACGGACCACCTGATGGTAAGCGGCCACCGCAGCCTATAGACGCCCGCAACTCCAAAGGAGTCATGTACGCGTTGCCCTTTATAAAATTTGAGGATACACTGTGTTGACAGCAGAAGGGACAAATTTAGGTCCCTCGCTCTCAACACAGTGCATCCTCGGGAGCTCTGGCAACCTTGCTCACCTCCAGGAACACAACACTACTACTATATGGTTTAACTATAGATGGTATGGTGATTCAGAGGAATTTCCTCCCACGGACGCTCCGGTTGTGGAATGAGCTCCCTGCCGAGGTTTTCCCGAGGGACTACAGTATGGGGTCCTTCAAGAAAGGAGTGTATAAATTTTTAAAGGGTCGGCAACGCGTGAAAAGGTCGGTAACATGTGACACCCCGGGAGTTGCAAGCGTCCATAGGCTACGGTGACCGCTTACCATCAGGCGGGCCGTACGCTTGTTTGCCACCGACGTGGTATAAAAAAAAATCTGACAAACTCATTTTACCGATTGGATTTCACAATTGATTTTGTGGTAAAGACACCATAGCATGTGAACGCTTGGCTTTTCGGTGAAGGAAACCATCGTGAAGAAACCTGTCTAATTCCAATAAAGTCTAGTTTTCTCTCTGGGCTGATGGCAGTTGCTTTCATAAAACTCCCGACGCCAAATCTTGGTATTAGCTGCCAAAGTAGACCCCGGACTCGACAAAGATTCAAGTCAAAGAAAATTATTTATTTTAAAAAGGCCTACAAAGGGTGAAACGGGACCCTATTACTAAGACTCAGCTGTCTGTCTGTCTGTATCTCATGAACCATGATAGTTAGATAGTTGAAATTTTCACAGATGATGATGCCGCTACTAAAAAACAGAATAAAATAAATATTTAAGGGGGCTCCCATACAACAAACGTGATTTTTTGCCGTTTTTATAGATCCACAATCTATAAAAACAGAACCATTTGTGCGCGAGTCCGACTAGCACTTGTTTTTTTAAACCACGGCGGTAGCAAACAGGCGTACGGCTGGCCTGATGTTAAGCGGTCACCACAGCCAATGAACGCTTGTAAATTTCAAAATTTTAACACTCCTTGAAGAACCCCATACTGTAGTCCCTCGGGAAAATCTCCCAAATATTAGCGAAACGAAGATGTTATCACGTAAAAATCTCACCTTAGTTGCCGTCCAATTCTCTTGCTCCAGAAACTGAGCATCTCTAGTCTCCTCCTCAAATTTCTCCACCCTCTCCATCTTGAACCGACTCCGCTCCTCGAAGACCCTGCTAATCCTCTTGAAGGACCGCTGACTGGACACAGGAGAATCAAACACCGGACTATCCAGAAGCTTGAAGAGCGGGGAACGGGTGAGAGTGTTCAAGTCTAACTTGGGTGACGCCGGTGTCAACTTAGCATCAGCCTTTCTTGCCGGACTGAAAGCCTTCCTAGGAGTCTGACTAAAGTTCTGGACTTCACCGAGAACTTTTCTTGGTGTCGGACTGAAATTCTGAACCTCGCCGAGAACTTTCCTTTGTGCCGGACTGAAGTTCTGCAATTCTCCCAGTACTTTCCTTGGTGTGGGGTTGAACGGTGATTTAGTCTCATATGTTAGGTTTCTGGAACCTTTAAAAGGCTTTGGAGTGAGGGAGAAGTCGCATGTGTCGAATGGTGGCTCTATTCGGTTTTCGTACGATAGACCTGAAAATAAAAATAATGTAATAAATGATTTTTCACCTCACTACCTCGGAAAGCCCTTTTTTATTCTTTAAAAACAGATAGCAAAACTGCATTTTATCCACAAGAGTGCAAAGAATATTTGAAATCCGAACGCGCTATTTGTAACTTTTTTAAACACAATAACATGTAAAGGCCAGTCCAGACAGTCCAGCAACAATAATTTTATATTGTGCTGTTGTATTAAAAAACTAGTACCTACGCCAAATCTCGGGATTAGGTACTGGACGACTATATTTAGGGCGCAACTGTCAACGTTAGGACGAGGAGGAGGAAAAAAAATTTCCTCGCTCTAGTGAGGTGAAAAGATTTGTGTTATACACGGCTGCAAAGTTATTTTACGTCTCGTGTGTTGCAACACTCGCTACGCTCAGGATTCTATTTTTGAACCACTCGCTTCGCTCAGGATTCTATTTTCAAACCACTCGCTTCGCTCGCGGTTCAACCATAGAATCCATTCGCTAGCTCGTGGTTCAATCTTAGAATCCATTCGCTAGCTCATGTTTCAATTCCACACGCGCGGTTAAAATACAACTTTGCACCCTTGTATAACAAATAACTATTTATTTACTTAAAAACTCTAATGTTGACATTATACAACGGTTCCAGAACAAAGCACTCAAAACAATAACAGACGCACCACTATTTATCAGAACCGAGTAATTGCATGAGTACTCAGAAATGAAAACTGTTAAGGAGGAAGCCGAACACAGAGCTAAAACCTACAAAGACCGTATAGAGGCTCACACCAACACTCTAGCATCAGCATTATGTGAACCAATTAATGAAAGAAGGCTAAAAAGACAGCACATCTGGGATCTTGCTTAACCTCCTGACCCCTGAGCATTTACTGAAATCACTTGCCACTACGGCCGAATGTACTTTGCAAAGCATTAAACTGTTTTTGTTGTAAAGTCCGAGACCTTTTCTGTTTTCTCGAGTTTTCACTAAAATAAATTATTTTTAATATTACTTGACAAAGACATTGAGCATATTTTTGTTTAGGTATTTTATGTCTTTTATAAAGGACTTTAGGAAAAAACAAACACTCAGGAATTGATGCTACCAAAAGGTCGGCCGTCTGTTGGCCAAATAAGAAGTTCAAAAATATTCGGACTTTACTGTAAGGTTTATTTAGCACTTTGTAAAGGACGCCAGGTGTCAGGAGGTTAAATAACAGTCCCTTGTTAAGAAGAGATGGCTTCCTCGCTGGAGGAACAGTCTCCCCTGTCACTGTCACTCATACAACAAATCTGTTAAGGGCTTGTGAAGCCGATCGCAAGATGATTATTACAAAAAAATATATTACTTAATGTTTCATGAGAGAAGATTAACGTTAACAGCCAATACTGGGTTGCATTTTGGGACATACTTTCTGTTTCACCAGTCGGGGTGTTGCGCTCGCATCGTGCGATAGTCGTCGCCATCGAACGTTTGGCTAATTTCGTGCAGCTAGGCCAAGAGTACTTAAATGGAATATGAATGAAAAACACCAGTGGGATTTGAACCCAGAACCTCTACATTCTCTCGTGGTGTGTGATTTTTTTTTAACCTGGCTGTCGCTTTATAGGCCGGGCCCAATAATAGGAGTGCGCGGTTGGAGAATAGCCTGGGGAAAATCCAGGGGAAAGCTCTGACACTACCATGCGGGTTTCGAACACTGGAATACTCTTAGTTTGCGTTCCAGTGAAATTGATTGAGCGGTTTCAATGAGGTCTATCGTTTTTGTGCTCACCAGTTGGCGCCACTGTCGAGTAAGGTCCAACTGTCAATAATTGTTATTGGTTATTATGGGCTTGAGAACGAAGTTTACATTTACATCATATTTAATACCTTGAAACTAGTACCGTAAAAATATCGAATATCCCGCATTGTAGCGCAGTCCCGTTTTGTTCGAAAAAATAGGAGGAAATAAGTTTCCGAAAGACAAAACTGTCTCAAAACACTGACAGTCCCCCGTAACTCATATTTGCCATAATCAAGCTCAGGTATTGCGAAATAGGCACTATATTGTTCCAATTAGATATTAACCCGCGTAGCGCAACCGCAAAGAGTGACATTTGACATTTCGGACACCTCACGCTACACTAGCGCCTCTAGCGGCGAATTCATACCCTCATTGTATCTCAGGTGTGAGTGGAATTGAACCACTAGGAGTTGCGAGTTGTTCCCTGTAACAATCCACTTTCGATGCTGCATCTGTTACCTTAGATATTCGTGAATCGTTGATTCACATGGACCATGGAGCATCACGCATACCTATATTTGGAGAGCAGTTCTCCTTCTGATAAAGCGGCCTCCGCTTGGGCGGCGAGGGTGACTTAGGAGACAGGTTGAGGCTGTGCGGGCTCATCTTATACTTGAAACAGGTCAGTTGCGCCTCATCGCGCCGCCGCTTCGTCGCGCTGTTGCCGCTGTTTATTGTGAAGCTCTCCGTGATGAGGCTGGAAACATACAAATAAGGTCGATTTAGACAAAGCATTTTTTGACATGACCACAAATTTAACATAACTAGAAATAATTTACACTGTTTTTTTTTTCTTATGTAGAGTGACATTATTATATAAATTTATTTTCTTTAAAATTATAATCATAAATTTGCATGCCATTGTAATGCTGAATTGTGCAGTTCTATATTTAATGAATGTATATTTTGTCATCTGTTATGTACCATAATTCTCGCTAATAAAATTTTGACTTTGACTTTGAATTTGAAGATTATTTTCAGCCGCCTAAAAAAGGCACCGTATAAACACTTTCGGTGCCATTTTTTCGCGGCATGCCAGCCCTGCACTATTTTTTGGGCCAGTGACCTCCGCCCGCGTCTCTCGCTGCCCCCCGCCTATTTGTACTGAGAAGGCACCGTGTAAACGACTAGTGTCGGTTTGATGGTCACTGGCGGCGTAATTTAGGCGGCTGAAAATAGTCTTCCTCTAATACGACCTATAGAGATTATTTAAAAAAATACACTAATACGATTGTAATGTACTACGTATAAATTGACTTCGAATAATATATATTGTATTTTTATACTAAGAAAAACTTAAAAATCATTGATTTGAATTTCTCCAAAGTAAGTGTTCGGCATAATGATTATTGTGTAGCTTCTTTTGAAGAAGCTCGACTCGAACACCTGGACCATAAGCGCCATCTACGGAAGACTCGGCCCAAGCCCTCATATTCCCACACAAAAAATGATCAGGGGCAGTTATACTGCACACAGTGTGACAGAACATTTATATCCAAATTCAGTTTTGCGAGCCATATCCGTGCTGATCAGAGAAAGTTGTAAGGGTCGCCGTCGTCGGATACGACAAGGAGGACTATATATTGTATGAAATAATAATATGAGAAACATTATAATGTATACATCTGGTTCTGGAAGGTTCGTAAGGTTGTCTGGAAGAGATCACCCTTTAGCAATAAGACCTGTTGTTTATCTCTAGTTTTTAGTTCTTAGATTGTATTAGTTTAATTTATTAAAGAGTGTTATACAATATTCAAAATGTTCTGTTCGCTGTAGAGACCCTCGGTCCGTGGGGTCCCAGGGCCCAAGAGTTCTTCAAGGAACTCACTAAAAGGTTAGTGGACACCACTGATGACCAAAGGGCTGGCAGCTTCCTCGCATAATGCATAAGCATTGGCATACAGCGAGGAAATGCTGCCAGTATCTTTGGCTGGCTCTATTTTAGATTATTTATTTTTAAGTTTTTTTTCTAAGTTTAGTTTGTAGACCTTTTATTATTTCGTCGGGTCATAAGCAAGTCACTAAGTATAAATAAATATTAGAGGGCAATCTTACACAAATCGAACTAGCCCCACAGTAAGCTCAAGAAGGCTCGTGTTATGGGTACTAGACGACGATATATTTAATAGATATAAATACTTAAATACATAGAAAACATCCAAGACTCAGAAACAAATATTCATGCTCATCACACAAATATTTGCCCTGACCGGGATTCGAACCGGAAGGAAGGACTGTCAGCTTCACAGGCAAGTGCAATACCCACTAGGCTAAACCGGTCGTCGAAAGTAACAAATATCTACTTAAAATAAAGCTCATATATCAGCATCGTTTCAATACTGAGATACGAGGTTTCGAAGAGTAGTGACAGATTTGATAGTGGGTTTTGCTTCTCCCCCGACGATTTGTACTTTAGAATTTATATCCATCCATATTTCATATTGTTTAAATAAATAACATGACTTAAAATGTAGATTATAAAAAAAATTGAAGTTAATAACACATGACAATAAACTACTCAATTGAGTAACAACAAATATAAAAAGGTCCCAATATTCCATAAATCAGCTCTGGTCTAATTTATATTATGGATAATATGATCCTTTAAATTTAATCTAGGCATTCAATAAAGAAACAAATAAAACAATTTTATTGCAATGAAATTTACGAATCCTAAAAGCATCTTAACTCTAGTAAAGCTCAGAAAAAAACGAATTCTCAAAGGATTTATATTTTAAAAAATCGAAGTCGTAAATACCTCGGGTAACTAAACAAAGTGTGACCAAGAACAATATCAACCCTTAAAGCATCGTAGGACCCTCTCCCATTAATATCGACTATCAAGGGTCGTAAATAAATCGAAAAAACCAGTTCCTTACCTTCCCTTCTTCACTGTCCTACAACTTAACTTATTGTGTTTTACTATTCGAAGATAACAAAAGAAACTTTGTAAGGTTATGAGAACTTTAAACCGAGTTTAAGGTCAATTTCTCATGCGAATACATCGAATAACGAAAAGACACGATATTTTTCACTGCAGTACGAGGTTTTCTTTTTTTGTAGTCTAAAATCGAGTTTTGGTCACTATATTCCAGGTACATTGAGATAATGAATCAGCTGTGCTGTTCGCGCGCTTTAGTTTTTTTTAAAATCAAGCTGTCAAGTTATAGTTGCGTTTCGTTCGGAAACGCGTAATGTTGTAGTATAATACATTTTTGTGATATATTTTTAAGCAAATATTTTAATTGTTTTGTGTAGTTTTGTGTTGTTTTAATAAATTAGATATACACAACGGATAATGCGTTGTACGAAACAATAAAAAAGTTATATTAGAATTTCACCGTCATATTTTTTATTATTATTTATGACTTACAATGTAAAGTAATTTAATAAGGCTTGAAATCTAGAAATATACAGTTTATTTATTTCTTGATTTAACCTTAAAAATGTAGCATAATATTATGTGGCATTGCTAATATTGCTATCTTTTAAATTAATTGGTTACGCATAGTTCTCACTAAAATTTTTTGCATGCTACCCTAAGCAGAGTATGGCTGATCTCAATCCTAAGATTAACACCGATATGTAATGTAACCTGTACTCAGCAAATAAATTCATTTCATTTTATAATACGTATACCTACCTACATATATTATTTGAATGCTATATAAATATAGTCGATAGATAAAGTTAGCATAAATAATGCATTTGCATAATCTTGTCAGTGCCCACTTTTATAGCTCAAAAGACGTTTGAAAAAATTAGCCTTTTATTGAATTATGTGCATTATTTACAATAGATAATACGTTTAACAAGCAAATCGGTTACACGATCAATATGTATCATACGAAAAAGGGTTGGGGCGTCCCGCATTCATTAAGTATCGGTTTTTGAATAACCGTTTTGATTTTTTAACGGTATCTTTCAATGTTTTTCTTATTAAATTTTCGAATTCGTACATTTGTTATTATTAAATCCATCGATACAAATTTTTAGAACAATCTTCAGGCTGGATATAGGCTTACGGTATGGGTAGGTTTACCCTGATTAACCACTAAAAATAAATGTTTTTTTTAATTACCTACGGAAAAAGCAGCTGACACAGCTAGTGAGTACGAGTAGCGACGCTATAACAACATTGCATATTATATAAAGTAGATCAGTTCGAAATAAAACGATAAAAAAGGAATATTATTACTTCAATAAAACATTACAAGCGGATTACAGCAATATTGATAATGAAATAATTGAGCTGATTCTCTTTAAAAAAGAAACTTTTTTGACAGTGTAAAGGCCTGTTGACAATATGAGTACAAAGTAAATCCAACGGCTTGTGACACTGGCTGGGGTCACAAACTGTCGGAGCAAGATTTCTGTCGTTGGACGGCTTTTAAGCGGGCCCTTAGTGGCGGTGGCAGCGTTTTAGAAAGCGAAAGCGATTCACAGACACTTCACTTGAAAGTCCAGACCCATTTTATTAAAGCTAATATGTTTTTGTGCTAACAAACTATGACATGTTTTGGTCGAGTTTAAGATACAAGAGTAATTTTTTTAATTACTCTTGTATCTTAAATTAAGTGTCTCCCTCATACACTATGGAAATGTGTAGTTTTATCTAAAGCGTTGAATAGTTTGCTATAGACAGCACCCCAAAATAATCTACTCATGTAAATGACAACCCATCTCACTGGAGCGCAAACTCTTAGAGTATTCCAGTGTTTATACCGCCCGCGTTGCCGTGTCGGAGGTTTCCCCTGGATTTTCACCAGTGCCTTTACCATGAGTTTACATGACCGCACTCGCTAGCGACTGCGAAAAATTTGTAAGGGCAAAATTACAGCGCCTCTGGCGGTTACACAATAGAACTAAGAACCGGCATACTAAATCGTTTACGCAGTCGGTAGCCAGTACGGTCATGCAAACTCATGGTAAAGACACAGGTCATTCTCCAACCGCGTACTCCTATCTCTTTAATCGGCCCGGCCTATAAAGCCACAGTCAGATTAAAACAAAACATTTCGATTAATAATCACAACTTGAAATTTAACCAGTTTATAGTAACTACAGACTACAGTCCCCCAAAATCGCTACCCGCTCCTTCCGTTGCCCGCTCCTCTTGCTGCGTACGCGCACCCTATAACTCAACAATGGCTGCATTCGGTGCACTACCGTTTTCTTATCACAACGTCAAGGGTGGTTTTTTTAACGCGAGGGGGGTTTGCGGATTCGCCGTTAAACGGTAATAACGGAACATATGACAATTAGTACAGTGAGATTATGAGCATAAAACCCGCTGTTTTTGAGGGACAACACAGTAGAAACAGGGATTCTATACATTTCTTTAGGTAAATATAAATACTAAATACCGACAACAATAGAATATTATGAGTAATTTTGACTTGACATTGTTTTATGTATTTTATATTTATTTCAAACTAGCGACCCGCCCCGGCTTCGCACGGGTGCACTATTTAATGGATGTTATTATACATATAAACCTTCGTCTTCAATCACTCTATCTATTAAAAAAACCGCATCAAAATCCGTTGCGTAGTTTTAAAGATTTAAGCATACATAGGGATATAGATACAGAGAAAGCGACTTTGTTTTATACTATGTAGTGATTTGTCTATTTATTTATAAGAGTTATTATTAATATATTCATAATAATTGTATAAATGTTGACAATTGTAATTATTGAATAAAAATTAATTATAGAATTTAAAGGAATTGATATGCCTGTATGTAGGCGGAATGCACTGGATAACAATAACATATTCCATATTATTACCACCTAGATTATTATACTTTATTCTGGTAAATAAATGAAATCGATTGATTGAAATTGATTGAAGAAATAAGTTAACAAGAAATTCAAGGTTTACCATTTCTATGTTTAACGCATTATTAGGTACATGACCTTTAATATCATAAATGTTCATGTAAAAATGTTTTAAAATAAGTTCTTTGTCCATACAGTGCTACATATTAGCGTATTTTCTGAAATAATCGAATCGCGTCATTTGTTTAGCGTCCGTTCAGGGCCAAAAATTATACAGTTCTAACCCTAACGTATGTTAAATTAAGGGATTCTCAAAACATAAAGTATAATAAAAACAAATGGAGAAATCAATACCCCATCCTATTATCATCAACCACAGTAACCAAACTATTCCTAAAACGTTACCAACAAGGTTCAAAATCCTTTACAACCTCAGTCATTCAAATCAAGGGTACGTTACGTCTTTTGTTAGAGTCTAGAATCAAGTGCATCCAACGATCAGATAAAACTCGTAAAAGCTATTTTAAATCGTTGCATATTCAACCTTATCCCGTAACGTTAGGGTTTAAAATAATTCAGCTGCTATCGTCGCTTAGGCTGTTACGTGCGCCTGGGCAATGACGGTTGCATTCAAGTGACTTGTTGAGCCAGTTGCTTTGATGAGCCTTATTCAGACTAACGACTATTGTGAGATAGGGTAATCAGTGATACCTTATAGAGACACCTTTTTCAAAAACAAAAACGTTAGTAAACAACGCCTTGAACTAAAGTAAGAACGCTAAGCATGAAGAATTTAGTACATTGACACGCTATTTCCTATGACTATCATAGACGACATATGATTTACATATTACATTACGACTTGTAATCAAAAATGTATCTTTTTTGTGTGACATTATGCATGTATATATAATATTTCAATGTAATTTACCTGTTAATCCATGTGACATTTATATTCAAACACAATTAATGTATTGTTCTTGAATATACAAACCACGAACTATCGCACGCGCATATATTTATGGCTGGTCCGCTTGCACATTAGCATAAAACCTTAGAAATAAACAATTAGGAACACAACAGGTTACAGTATTTGTCGACTCAAAATTACAAAATACGAAATACAAACGATAATTGAAATTAGTTGAAAATAAGTTTTGGCGATTTTATTTATAGAGCCATGTTTAATCGAGTATGGTTTTGTTCAGACTCAAAAATAGCAAATATGATGTAGTTTTCATATGAATATTCTCCTGACATTTGCACTTGATTGTGATAGGTAAATATTCAATCTGCGAACTGCAATATTGCGTGTTGCACCCTCTTAACCGTTTAATAGAAAAATATAATATAGTTTTACACATGACTCATGAAAGTTTAAATTCAAGTCCTCAATGCGGTTAGAACCGTTTGTGATTAACGGCTACAGTTGACAGATTCGAAAACCACATGTGTTAAGTTAAGCCAAATATAGATCCAAGGTTGTCGGAAGGATATCGACTCAAATGTTGCGTGGCTTCCTGTTTTTACCGAATAAACCACCTGCTGGTCTAAAATTAAACATATTTTAACGGTTCTGAAAACACTGAAAACAAGAAAAAAAACGTTGCAGCGGCAGGCATATTACCATATTAATACATAATACTAATACAATTCGCAACATAACAATTGTACTGTAAATTTATCCTTATGTCTTTAGGTTGCGGAAAAAGATTTTTTTTTATACTGTCGAACCGAAATATAAGTTACCTAATTTCCTCATACTTTAAACACTTTTAAAACGTAGTCCTTTGTAGTGGAACATTTGTAGAATATTGCTTTGTCTAATCATTTATTTACTAACATAAAACAAACTATACCGTGATTAAATCAAGCCCTGCAATCGACTAAAACGCAATCAGATGTAACATTAGGGAGGCGAAAATCGATCGAAAAACCGTTACAGTGTGCGCCGGTATCGCCTCAACCCTAGTGCAACTGCGTTTATAAAAAAGATTGTTTATGGTAAGTTTTTTTGTGTTTTATTGGTCAATCTATTAATGTAATATTATATAGTCGTGAGTCATGTATTCTAAGTTGTAAGAAGTAACATTTGGCGTTGTGCACAAAGAATTTTATGAGTGAAATATACGTAAAATATAATTAGCCTTCTAGACACACTATAGGCAGTGATATGGCGCAAATTCATTACCTTTAGCTTTCGTTTTATTTGTCTTTTCATTACTGTCGAAGACAGGTAAACATTCCTGTGTTCGACACCTTAATGCCCAACAGGTGTGTATCGTTCACCTCTGTCACAATGACACAAGATTGAAAATGCCAAATATTGGATCAATGTCGAGCACTCGGACGTTTACCTTACATTGATAGAGTAATAAATGTGTATTCCATTCCTGTGAAATAAAACAACAGTATAATTAAGATTGTTCAAATTACTTAAGTCGATTAACAAAACCAATAAATATGATAATCAGGGAAGGTTGCAATTAGAAAAAAATCCTGATTAGAATTTGAAGCAGATAAATAAGCAATTATTGATGTCGATCCTGCAATAAATTAGAAAAACAATTGGCTAACACTAATATTGCCGCACCGCTATAAATTTTGGATAAAAAGCAAATAAAATGACGATAAAATTCTAATCTACGCGAAACCCATCTGCAAAGGTCATCGTTCCGCCAAAAAAAAAATATAGGGTAAGTATGTAACGCCTTCGTCTCAAGACGCAAAGGTGCGATCGGCAGCTGTTACAGCTGCGTTCAGATTGGAAAATTCACTTGTCGCACATAATCTATGGTATTGTTACGTTGGGTTTGTAAAGTTGGCAGATGTGGGAGCACGCGCCGTTTACCTATGACCTGATAACGGAAGTCATTGTGCTAGTTGCAATTTTGACGTCTTTTCATGGTTGTATGGGGAATGGGGACCGTAAGAATCGTTGTTTTTCATAACTGTAAAGGAGAATTGACGGCTGTAGGAGCTACTGGACAGTTCAATACGATATATACTGTCGTTATTTTTAAGGAGCCACACAAATACCTAATCACGACTCCCATACTTTTTAAACTTTAGCTAGACTAAATATAAATAAATAAATAAATAAATATTTGTGGACAATCTTACACAAATCAACCTGGTCCCAAACTAAGCAAAGCTTGTACTATGGGTACTAGGCGACGATATACATACTTATATAGATAAATATATACTTAAATACATAGAAAATATCCAAGACTCGGGAACAAATATTCGTGTTCATCACACAAATAAATGCCCTGACCGGGATTCGAACCCGGGACCTCCAGCTTCGTAGGCAGGGTCACTACCAACTAGGCTAAAGCGGTCGTCATTTCATCATTTAAACTAAAAACACTAAGTTAGTCTTGACCTGTTTAATCTAATGAGACCATGGCTGCTCTACTAATTTTGATAACCGCTAAAACTCTTAACCGTTATAACGGTAGCAGATGATACTTCAAATAAGGAAGCTGGAAGGAAGGAAAAGACGTTACGCATCAATAAAAGTCAGTATCTTCAACAATATAACAATAACACATTAGGTCAAAGGTCTTTTACCAATATTAGTAAAATACACCCTATTTCAACAGCCTTAAGTGGATTTTTTCGAAACGTGAAATATTTTGCCCTCCGTACCGAACTTTTTTTTGTAACTGTAAGGTACCATAGACAAATCTATTTTATTTGTAATCTTGGCGCGTGCGGGGGAGGCGCATCTGCCAACCTAACAATAAGAAACAACAAGTGTATTGAATGCAGCTGCATGGCTGTATAATCATTGATCTGTGCTTGATCCAAAGACGTTAAATAACATTAAAGTTTTCTGAAGGGTAAGACATTTATGTAACTGTAAACTTAGCTTCTAAAAAGCAAGGAATAATTTGGCAACACTGTGCATTATACGTCATATTTATATAAAAATGTGACGTTTGAGGTAGTGTTGCCAAATTATTTCAATGCAGACTTAGCGTGGTCGGAATCTACAGGCGAATTCCCGGGAACACCTTTAAGAAACTTCCTTAATTACAGGGACCGATACCGGTATTTTTAAAAAACCCTGAATTAGCCCAATATTTTGGATTATTATTTTCTCTTTACGTAGGGCTCAATCATGTATTTAGGTAACAACGTCGTATTATTAGATTGTCCCATTAAAAACGAAATAATGAACCGGTGACCGTAATAATACCGGTATTTTTCTATGATGAAAATACCGGTATCCGATCCCTGCTTAATTATCAGTCTTCGCAAGAGCGGTAAATATTAATTACTTACGCAATTAAACCATGATTGAAAAAAAAAACAAGTAATGATATACTAATATAATATTTACTACATACATATTTTTTACTGAGATAAATTTACGTACTGTGCAATTGAAAGCGAAAAAAATGAAACCGGAAGAGCACGTGCGCTTCATACAAATAATAGATCACACGCATCCGATTCACTTTCATTGAATGTACGAAAGAGTTGTATGACAACAATGGTAACCGGTGACACTTGGTTATTGACACCATTGTAAGATAATTATCGTAGTTTAATCCGTTAGCGCTTACGTAGGTATGTCATTATTGTCATTAACATACATACTTATATTTCCTCCTTAATACACAGACTGTCTATACGCAGGTAAGTAATACAAAAAAAACTACTACTATGACTTTAAAAAGGTAGTAAGTAGTTTAATCACTTAGGCTCGGTTTTATAAAGATCCGTTAGACCTTATGTCGGTTTGTTATGTCAAAAAATGTACTGAGTTACTAAAATTTCATCTGACATTTGGTCTAACGTATGTTTATAAAAAAATCAGTCAAGTTATCCAAGACATTTACAATGGTGAATCTTTACAATGCAATAAAAAGTAAACAAATAATAATGTGTATAATAAATTACCTATATTGAATTGATTGAACATCTTATTGTTTCAACTGATTTCCGAACGAAACTAAAAACAATCCCGTCGAAAGTTTTTTTTTCAACGCATCCCCTTGCAGCCGGGACCGTTAACGATCGATACGCGCCATTGTGCATTGTTCTCTATTCAGAATCGAGGGTGCATTATGGTATTATGACGTATTGACTATCTGTGGTACTCGGTTACAAAGTTAAATTTGCGTTCAAAAGCAACCTATACTACAGATCGAATGGGATATCTATACGACGTTAAAGTTTGTTGGGATTTTTCAGCCGACATAAATAATTTGGTTTTATTAAACAAGTTGCGTTGATTGCGCTGACCATTAATAAAATGTATTAAAGATAAATAATAAATAAATATTAGAGGACAATCTTACACAAATCGAACTAGCCCCACAGTAAGCTCAAGAAGGCTTGTGTACCCATAAGAGTACTAGACGACAATATATTTAATAGATATAAATACTTAAATACATAGAAAACAACCAAGACTCAGAAACAAATATTCATGCTCATCACACAAATATTTGCCCTGACCGGGATTCGAACCCAGGACCGTCAGCTTCACAGGCAGGTGCACTACCCACTAGGCTAAACCGGTCGTCGAAAGATATCTCGTTAAAATGACAATATTGTGGTTATTTGGAACCGTCTCCCGGCGAAAAAAATAAACAATAGCATTCTTTTGTTTATGGTCTGCTATCCCAGGGACCGGTAGACGACGGGTTAATAATATTTTAATGTTTTAGACACAGAACATTAAATGATTATGGATTAAGACGGATGCGTGTTCCTTCGTTTACCAGCTATAAGAAAAGCGTTAAAAGCCGGAAAATATACATAAATACGTGATTTCTGGACGGAAATGATCCTGGTCACAGCCATGCACTGCTCACGTAAAGGGGTATAGAAGCGAAGCAACCAAGCCTGATTCCTGCGGTCGCCCACGGTTTCCGCTCCTCAATCTTAATGTGTCTCAATGGACGAAAGTACAACGCCTTTAAAAACAACATACGCCATTTTGAAAACAAGTGAGCGCAGTATGGATTCATTCACGTATTGTAAGAGGTTCTTTATTGGGTTGAATTGTCTTTGTGTAAATTCGGACGTTGTCGATAGCTTTAGGTAATGTTTCTTAAATAAAATACTTGTTGTGTGGTCATCTTAAAATACCTACAACTTCAATTCATGTTTGATAGTAGTCGCTAGGCCAGTTACGCGGCCTGCGTCAGTTTGCGGCCTTCTGAAGGACGAAGACTCAATTAAAGATATTTACATTTTTACATGCCCTGAAGATATAGTGAGTCGTATGCGTTTTAATTAGTAGCTATTGAATGGGAAGATATTAAAAAAGCAAGAAAATATCCTTTCAGTTCCTCAACTCATCCATGTGGCCGCAAACTAGCGCATCAAATTAGCAGGCCGCAAACCCACCTACCGACCCTACCTAATGTTACTCGGTACCTAAATAGTTTTAGTTCGAATACATCAGACCGTATGAAGTGCTTATAAATATCTCAACACTACAATAGTCAAGGCTCTAATTCGCATTCCGAGATTTATATTTTTACATCCTGAAGTGTATAGATGAATCTGACGGCAACTGTACATTGCAGCCATTGAAGGCAAATGCAGTTCGCTATTTTTTCAGCCATGAAACAAGCGACATACGATTGTACTACTCAATTCTCTCAAGTACCAACTTAAAAGCCCACTTTGCCGGAAACCCAGAATCACCTGACATCTCTAAAATGTCTGTATGGTCTTTAACCGTAGACAAACACGATCCAGAATCCCTAACGAAAAATCGAAATTGGTTCCAGTGCTGCAAACTTAACTTTGCTGTAGTACTTTACGTCTCGGTAGTACTTATCTCTATGGGACAAGTTTATTTTTAAATTTCCCCGTCGGCACACTTAAGTTTGCGATAAGTTTCTCAAACGGTTCGAATTCGAACACGTGTTAGGTTTTTTATGGTGCACAGTTCAAGGGCAGTGATTAGAGGTTTTTTAAGACATCGCTTTATCGGTGTCTGTAGTCTGGCTTATTATCTTTAAGCTGTTGGTTTCATTTATCGTCTTTTTGATGACCTTTACCGTTAAAGAGACCTTTCTCAGACAAGCTTCGAAGCTTGTACCTTATCTTTAGAAAACGAGCTCTTAAGGTTTTTAGGTCATAAATGCCTCTTTTTAAAACTTTATGACATTTGAGTGCTATGAAGTGAAAAATTCTCATTTTTTTTGTTCCAAATATACACGCAGATGTCTAATAATAATGTATAAGTACTGTTGTTGTCAGACTGTCACCCGCATAGCTTATTCCGAGCTAACGCCATATTGTATGTATGAAATATGTATGTACGGACCTCCCACTCGCCCTCACGCGTTGCCAAACATATGGCGTACGCATTGGAACATGAAACTTTGCGTGTTTAGTCAAATATTAGTTTACAACCAACGGTTTCAATAAGCCATACAAAAATATTACTCATTAATAAAAGTTACTAAAATTTCATCAGGTAATAATAATAATAATGTACAAAAAGCAGATAAAACATGATTACCTACTGTTTTAAAAAGTTTTTTTATTTTTTCAATAGATACTCTAAATATTTCCCGGGCGTAATTATTCATTATTACATAAAATATAATAAAATCGTACACTTCTAAAACTGTTTTATCAAAATCTACAGTCAACTTATAAATATTACACATTCAGTTCAAACTAAATGTCAAACCACAGATGAAAAAGCACATAAACAAGATAAATTTGTTCCCATTGTCCGAGCTGACCGGAAAGGATAAGGCGTTGATGCCACATCCGGTGAGAAAAAGTAATTGAGAACATGACTGGCTGAATGTTAGCAGTCTTCGACTTTCTGAGATTGCCATTAATTAAAATAACAAAATGGAGACAACTCTTATCTAAAAAAAGCTCGAGAGCCGTAGGGAATTGCACCTATCAATTTGATTATTTTCTCATAGATTGTTATTTTTTGCTAAATATATAACAAATAGACGATTTCAAGACAAAAGGTAAAGACTGAAGAGCAGCAACTATTTCTAACCAAAGACACGACACTAAATAAGCGACACAAGAAAAGAAGAAAAAATGTAACCCATGGATATTTCCCATCTATTTATGAAAACTTAACACTCGGAAAGCCGTTAAGATAATTAGACACCGCAAAAACTGCCATAAGTCACCCGATAAAAAATCTTTTGCAATTTTGCCGCCTTTTTCAATTGACAAGCCGCCATATTGGTATTCGTCCAGAAACAGGATGCTGTCGAGGCTCTTTGACTAATGTTTTAATTATGACTGGCTGAATGGAATTTCTGGCATCCTCGAATTTGGGCTTCTTTCATAACATTCCAAGAACTTTATGTCGATTAAGTAAGGCCTACTCTCCTTTAAAATCGCGGGTATGTATGCTGTAAACGCAAGTGCCGAAAAAACTCTTATCCTTCGTGATTCCAATCCAACTAACTCAAGTCCAGTCCAGGAAATGTTAAAAATCTTTCCTGTGATGAATTTGTGAATATTCTTACAATTGGACTAAATGATGGTTCACTTGTATATCATTCTTTATATCAAATGAATATTTGTAAAAATTAAATAACTACTACATTTAAGAAAATAATGGACTGAAAAAAAGTCAAGTAACTGTCTATAGTTTATTACCGCTTGCAGATCCTATATTAAAAAAAAAATTAAAATTTAGAAATATTTATTTCATAAAAAAAGTACATATAAAATTTTCTTCTTTTTGTTGCGAAATCTCTAATATTTGAGATTATGTGCGCGGTCACTCCGCTCTCTTTGTAATCTAAATCTATATTTTACACTGTTGGTACGTACCTATTTATAAACACTGCTATTAACTACGGTTGTTTGTGCATAGTTTGCAAGTATATTCCCCAGCATATTTCCCCTTTGTAAAATATTCCTTTAATATTTTAGTAGTCTGTGAGGGTTTTTTTGTTTCTAGTACTTTTACAAGATTCTTGGGAAGTGAATATGAGAAACTATACCTAACTGAAAAAAAGATGAACTGTCACCCTGTTTTATCTTGTCTATGTGTGACAGCTTCCTTGGCCTAAATGTCAATTGGACTAAATGGGTCAGTATATCCGCTTATCAGTTGAGTAATTTGTTAGATCATAGGCCATCAACTGATCTTAGAGACTGGGTTGCATGACTTCCGTGGTTGAACCGAAAACCTAAAAACAATTACCAAATTAAATTTTACTGTTATACTCTGAGATTCTTATGATCATAATAAATAAATAAATAAATAAATATTAGAGGACAATCTTACACAAATCGAACTAGCCCCACAGTAAGCTCAAGAAGGCTGTGTGGGTACTAGACGACGATATATTTAATAGATATAAATACTTAAATACATAGAAAACATCCAAGACTCAGAAACAAATATTCATGCTCATCACACAAATATTTGCCCTGACCGGGATTCGAACCCAGGACCGTCAGCTTCACAGGCAGATGCACTACCCACTAGGCTAAACCGGTCCTCAAAATAATAATAATAAGTAATAATTAATAAAACTATTATTGATTGCACAACTCAATGACCGATTCTTACAAAAAAAAAACATTAAATGGTAACAACAGACGGTCTTATCGCTTTAAAGCGATCTCTTCCAGACAACCTTTGGTGAACAGAAAAAAGAACAGTAAATTGTGAACACAGACAGAAAGGCAAGAACTGTTAAACATACGCGTATAACAGTGCCTTTACCACGAGTTTACATGACCGTACTCGCTAGCGACTGCGTAAAAATTTGTATGGGCAAATTTTGCCCATTATGGCGCCTCAGGCGGTTACGCAATAGAACTAAGAATCGGCATACTAAATCGTTTACGCTTTCGCTAGCGAGTACAGTCATGCAAACTCAAGGTAAAGGCACAGAAGAACAAAATATCTGAGATTGCCCAGAGCCAGCAGCAGAAACTTTACAGACTTAAAAAAAATACATCCAAAGACAATAAAATACTTCTAGCCTAGAAGAGAATACTTTACTAGCTATTCACAATCTCCTAGCATTATCCCAGTACAGTTGCATCCTGAAGGTTGCCCGGGGTGCGCTATCTAAGCTAGCTTTTGAAAATATTATTGATTCGTTTTACTTCTAACTTCCACTCCCCATTTCAACCCACCGAGGGATTATTTTCTGGATATAAAGTATTATGTGTTAGTTAGGCTATACCTAGACTCAGAAACTGCTTGAGTGGCGTCCACGCACCGGAAGACGAGCTGTCGGTAGGCCTCCGACAAGGTGGAGTGATGACCTGGTGAAGGTCGCGGGAATCCGGTGGAAACGAACGGCACAGGACCGGTCTAAATGGCGAGCCTTGGGGGAGGCCTATGTTCAGCAGTGGACGTCTTTCGGCTGAAATGATGATGATGATGATGATGAGGCTATACCTAGACTCTTTGTGCACTAAGTTTTATCATAATCCGTTCAGCCGTTTAAACGTGACTACAAATATCCAAAGATATACCTCCTTATTCATAAACGTCCACTAAACCTATATTAGAGTCCGACCACGCTACCTCTGCAAGGAATAATTTGGCAACACTGTGCATTATACGTCATATTTGTATGAAAATGTGACGTTTGAGGTAGTGTTGCCAAATTATTATGTCGTTAAAATTCGTTTGTCTGACACTGACACTTTAACATCTGTGTTCGTGGGAAAGAGACAAAACACATTTTAGTTAGCAGCAGTTTGTTAATTTAAATATTTGTTGTAATTTTTCGTGTTTATAATATTAGTAGCGATTATGATCATATTTTAGGTTAACGCTACCGTGAATACCATATTTCTTTATTACAAAAAACTTGGAATAATCGCTTATTGTGTGTGTTTGTTTTGACTATATTTTTTAGCGTTTTATGCACAATAAAGAACCTACTTATTACTCTGTGGACTGAACGCGACCTAATTCCGAGTTCTTATAAGCGATAAAACTAATATCTCGCAAACAGTGACCCAGTTAATATATGTTAGATATAAACAATGAGATCATAGTGTGTTCAAGTTTGTGAAAACATGCTTGTGACCATTATAGTGGTCCTTGTTACACTGCCCGTTCGTTAAATACGTTATAATGGCTGAAAGACAATACGAAGGACGAATACATAAATAAAATAATAACAAATCGTCAGAGGGGCTAACGCGATCCGAAAATGAACGAAGTTCGAATATCTCCCTCTTTGTCGCACTTACTAATTCGAGGGACAGAGAAGGAGATATTCGAACAAAATTAAATTACAAGCAAAAGACACTAAGTAAAAAGTTTTCACGCGCTTACCTATGAGCGATTGTATGGAAGAGAGAAACCTAGGTAAGCGCCTGAAATAAATGAATAGCAGTTAAATTCTGAACGAGTTCTATGCAGAGGAAGGCGCGGGTAAAAGCTATAGTGTTACTGACTAATCACTACATAGTATAAAACAAAGTCGCTTTCTCTGTCCCTATATCCCTATGTATGCTTAAATCTTTAAAACTACGCAACGGATTTTGAGGCGGTTTTTTTAATAGATAGAGTGATTGAAGAGCAAGGTTGATATGTATAATAACATCCATTAAATAGTGCACCCGTGCGAAGCCGGGGCGGGACGCTAGTAATTAATTTGTTAAATAAGTATGTATGTAGGTTTCTAGTTTCTAGTTATCAACCTACATTTAAAAAATCTTGAGAATATGATAAATTTAATCTGAGACTTAAACAGTAGAGGAGACATACTATTAATACTCATATTTAAGTCTTAACAAATTAACAACATCCATGATTACTCTCAAATCTGCATTCAAATATAAACTTTAACTGTCTACAATTAAAGTCCCGTTTCGTTAAACATATCGCACGGTCGGGGGTGCTGGCATATCGCTGTCTCACTGTTCCACGTAGACGTGAAAGAAACAGGCGTCACTCATAACCGTTAGTGACGTCACCGCTGAAACTACTTAGTTTTAAACTTAGAACGGCCGTTTGAGTTTACAGTTCGGAAATGGAATGTTTAGGTTCAATGTTATGTCTATGGATTTAACAAAGACGTTATTAAATGATTGAATAGGAAACATGCTGCTAAACTATTGTAGAAGGAAAACAAGAAAACATACTTAATATAATAGACATTGTACCTATTATTATATGTATATTCATTATCATTTTGCCTACTATGAAAATGATGTTAATACGAACAATAACACATTTATGACAACAATTAAATTATACAGGGCGTCCCACGGCTACGCCACATGGAGGGAAAATACTTTGAATATTGTAGATGGAACATTTTACTGAAAGAAGACATTATTTGAATTTAAAAAATTATTTAAACTAAATTCACAGATATTTAAATAATTTTGTGGTTGAACCGGGAATCGAACCCTTTACACGTGATCAATTGATTAATTTTGTATTAAAAATGTTAAAATTCATGGTCTTCCTTTTATTTCTGATACTATGTTATATAGCAAAATATAATCCATATGATGAAGCCTTTCGATTGGTGTGATAAAGCTACAGGGTAATTATTTTTCTTGTGTAACGGGTTCGATTCCCGGTTCACGGTTTAATTATTATTTAAATATCTGTGAATGCAGTTTAAATTGTTTTGCCCAAAAAGCGCTGGCCGCATGTCCCGCCACTCCTGCCTCAACGACGTCATCCGTCGGGCTCTGGTCAGCGTCAGTGTACCGGCCACTTTAGAGCCAAACGGCCTTACACGTGACGACGGCAAGAGACCCGACGGGTTGACTCTCGTGCCCTGGCAACAGGGACGGCCGTTAGTCTGGGATGCCACATGCGTGGACACCCTAGCGCCGTCCCACTTGGGTACGACGTCGTTGAGGGCCGGTGGAGCGGCCGCCGTGGCTGAATCAGCAAAGCGCCGCAAATATGCAACTCTTGGCGATAGTTACATATTTGTGGCGTTTGCTGTGGAGACTCTGGGTCCGTGGGGACCGGATGCAATTAAACTTTTTAAAAGATTAAGTTATTTGCTTATCCGGTCCTCAGGTGACCGTAGGGCTGGCTCGTTCCTCGCGCAGCGAATTGGCATTGCCATTCAGCGAGGCAACGCGGCCAGCCTTATGGGAACTCTGCCCAGTGGCAGCGACTTGGGCGACCCATGCCCATTCAGTTTAGGCCTTTAGTTTAAGTTAGGTTTAGGTAGTTAGTAAGGTCTTGTTTTGTTTTTATTCTATATTTTAATTATTTTTATTCTGAATAAAATTATTTTTGCTTTAAAATATATGTAACCGAAGTAAATATTTGAATTAATAAATTAATTGTTTTTAAAATTAAAATAATGTCTTCTTTCAGTAAAATGTTCCATCTACAATATTCAAGGTACTTTCCCTCCATGTGGCATAGTCGTGGGACACCCTGTATATAGTTATAATAAATAATGGTATAGTTACGGACTTCACGTAGACACGTACCAATACTTTTATATAGGGTCGCTAGGCCAGTTACGAGCCTGCGTCAGTTTGCGGCCTTCTGAAGAACGAAGATTTTTCAATTAAAGATGTTTACATTTTTACATGCCCTAAATACATAGTGAGTCGTATGTGTTTTGATTAGTAGCTATTGAATGGGAAGATATTAAAAAAGCAAGAAAATATACTTTCAGTTCATCAACTCATCCAAGTGGCCGCAAACTAGCGCATCAAATTAACAGGCCGTCAACCTTTTCTTCACTAAATTAAAAGTATCTTTTCATTTCAACCATCCAATTCTAACCTAACCACGATTTTAACGAAAAAAAAACTATCTAAGAAAACTAATACATCATTAGTCAAAGAGATATAACTAGTTTAGATATATCACAAGCAATAGAATATGTAAATCTCATCAAATAACATCTCCGTTCTCACGGATATGATATAATGTATATTTATATGTATGGTTGTGAATGGGATTTCGAAGAAATAGCAAACGATACATGTGATAGGGTCGGTAGGTGGGTTTACGGCCTGGTAATTTGATGCGCCAGTTTGCGGCCACTTGGACGAGTTGATGAACTGAAAGGATATTTTTACTTTTTTAAATTTATTCCTATTCAATAGCTACTAATTAAAACGCATACGACTCACTATGTCTTCAGGGCATGTAAAAATGTACATATCTTTAATTGAAAAACCTTCGTTCTTCAGAAGCCCGCAAACTGACGCAGGCCGTGTAACTGGCCTAGCGAACCTATGATCACAATAAAAGACGTTTAGTTAGGGGTTACTGCATGTTCATATCAAACAGTCACGGCAAGCTTTCCATACAAAATTCCGTCTCCATTTCAGGCCCATGAGGAATGGTTTGATTCGCCACTGTTCCAAAATATACAATACTATGTTTATTGCAATGTTAATCGATTTTTTTTTCAATATAAAATTTTACTATCAATTTGTTACACTTATGACCAAAACTAAAAATTATCAATTACAAATTGAATACAAGATATAAATGTTTATTTACATAAGTATATTTTCAATAATATTATGAACTCTCAGTACAACAGGGCAGGATGGCGATTACATAATCTAAACAAAACACGATGGCCGTTACGTTATCGCTATTCCAATTATAAATATTCAGCCTTGCTGATAGCCAACGGTCGAATATGCAATATAGACCACTGAAAAATGGCAAAAACCCGTATAATATAATTTGTTAGGTTAAGGGTCGGTTGCACCAACATACGATCACAGACTGGTCATCGTCAAATATGGCGCCAGCAGCTGTCATCCCATAGAAACTTGTCAAACTTTCCATACAATCAGATTTTAACGAACACCGCTTACGATTACAGACGGTTTGGTGCAACCCACACTAATTATTGCTAAAGGGGTTCCTAGGTTCCAATGACCTTTGATCTTTATGGCTTATCGTATTAAGAACAACGAGGTTTACCGAAATACCATGTTTAATTCAAAACTGTCACTGTCTTCGAGATATATGGCATTAAACTTTGGCAATTTTAGGTCAAAAAACCAGTTTTTTGATAGTAACTTTTGTGAAGATGACTTTAAAATAAAAATCTCTCTTGCGTTGTTAGAGACGTCAATAAGGAACAGTTACATGTACATTTCATATATATAAGTGCATAAACAACGTAGTAATATCGAAAAAAGAGCTTTTTGGGACCATGATGATTTGATGCTGATGATGTAGGTAGCCTAATTCCAGTAAAATCAAGAGTGAAGAGTTTATTACTGACCCTTTGGCCTTGACAAATAAAATTACGGCCAATCGCTGGTTCATAAAAAAGAGTCTAATTTCTCCTATGAATAGAAAAAAAAATAGAAAAGAAGTTTTGCTAAAAGTAGCACAGAATCTAAGCACTTATTTTTTGTTTATTTTTATATGTCCAAGCTATTTAGACTTAACCTAAAGATAAAGTTGGTGATTAATATCTAAACATTTTTCATTACTTTTCTAAACTACAAAAACAGTACGCAAAAACAATAATGCTAATTACTCTAGTCCCGTGGGAACGATAAAAAACTTAGAAGTTTTTTAATGAATAAAAATTTAGTTGTGTCAAACTATTAACCTGCTAGAAAGTAGCCCATTGTCGGCACCTTCCTTAAAAAGGGTGGTTTATTGTCTATTCCTCGCTCTATTGTCACGGAATCTTGTCTATGACAATAGAATAGAAACTAGTTTAGTTCAACGTTTTGTTTATGCTTTGCATATTTTTTGTGCAACTTTTTTAACTGTTATTTTTTGCAAATGTAGGCTAGTTACTACTACTTAATATATTCAACTATTCAATAATAACGCGTGAAAATATAAATATAAAACTAGCGCCGTGTTTACTGAATGAATTTTTGCTTTTCATTTGGCAAGATTTAAATCATAATTATGTCACTATTTAGGGTAAGTAATTTTACATATTTTTGCATCGTATTAAATCAAATATCGAACGCATAATTACAGTAATCAGGCCATATGGATACGCTACCGACGTGGTATTTTAAAAAAGTCATAAAACAGAACACAATCATCTACCCAACGAAATAGTTAACTCGCACAGCAACACAATCTTCAGAAGCATATTTTTTTAAATTTGGCGCCCCGGACCAATAAGGTTCGCCGCCTCATAAACCAAGAAAAATAATGTATTTCTTTTTAATAGTCTACATTTTTATTGTATGATAGTACATTACTGAAGAGGCCGCAAAATAGGCAATCCCCTAGGATTGCCGGCCGAGTAGTGATAGATGGCCGAGTATTAACGAGGCCATCTAGAGATACGAGGCTGACAACCCCGGTACCGCAGAGGCTTTTAGTGTTTTTTTTCAAAAAATGCAATAAAGTTTGAAAATTAAAAGAAAACTTGAAATGAAATTCTAAGGATTCTGTAATAAAAACACACGTTGCAGCTGCCGGCCGGGGGCGGCTAGGCGGTTACGCCGCCCTGGCGGATTGGCGCCCCGGGCCATGGCCCTGATGGCCTTAGGGTAAATACGCCCCTGACAATCTTCAAAACAAAACTGAAGAAATGGCTAATCGAGCAGGCCTTCTACGACCATAAAGAATTCTATAGCACGGCTATAGAATGTCATCAAATGAGGCATCTATTGGTATTAGCTATTGATCATATATGTATTAATCTAGCGCACTTTGTAAAAGTGTTAAGTATGTTTTATATTTTCCTATGAGATATAGGCAATAACCTTATTTGACCTGTAATTTTTATTCAAACTCAAACTCAAAATATTCTTTATTCAAATAGGCCTAGAAACAAACACTTCTGAATCGTCAGTTATATATTACATAAATTGAATCTAATTATGCAGAGCAATTTATTGATGCATATGAAATTTAAAAAAAAATGAATTACCGTAATGTATGTCAAAAGAGAGCATAATAAATTCACAAAAAGATAGTCAATATGTAAAATAAAAACATAAAAAATTGTATAATCTAGACAGTTTCTAGAATAATAATAATAATAATAATAAATAGGCGTAGGGATGTGACGACCCCATCGCCCACTGGTTTTCCAGTGCAATCAGTCAACGTAAGGCGGCTTGTGGCGAGCTGTTAGGGAGTAGCGGCCCTACGTACCTGAGTCCTCCTGGGGGTGGCCTGTGGTTGGTGGGACAGGCCCCCCCGCCTCTGGCTTGCCTTAACCGGCCGTCCAGAGTGGAGTCGCAAGAGCTGATGCTCGAGGGTGGATGTGGTCACCTAAGTGGCGAGTTGGCTATATGTTTAAAGTCCAGTGCCACCTCTCCACCCCCAGCTCTCTGACCGGTGTTGCCCTTAGGCCATTTTATAATGTCGCTATTTTATGGGGGCCCATCTAGCAGAGAGCGAGTCACCGTCTGCCGGAAATAAATATCTGAGACAGTTTTATTAGGCAGGCGTCCGTTGTCTCACGCAATAGCCCAGCCATTAATTCATCATTTTCACCCAATAACCCAGTTCATTTAGGCTCCATCAACCAGAAATAGTACCTGTACACCCTGGCGGGTGCTGTCTCTGTGTGCGTCCCATGACACGGGCAGGGACAGCATCCGCTCGGTGTATCCCTTGCATTTCATTAAAGTGTCAAAAGGGCCTCTACGTGTTGGCTATGTGGTACTCGTTTGGTACATCGGTGCCTCGGTACTTCGGCTCCGCGCACGCCTCCCAAAGGTCCGGGATACCATTGTCCCGTGAACGGGAAAGACATACAAATAATAATAATAATAATAATAATGTTTATTGTTTCAATACTACAGATCTAAATAATTGTACATTTCATTAACTGCTATGGTATTTGATCTTCTAGACATTCTATCGCTGATGCTTGTAATAGGTGTATACCTGTGCTACAAGGATCAGCTACCTTCCTTCTGACTATGATGGATTATTACAATAGCTTGTTAGTAACTTTTAGTTAAATTATTACAAAAAGAATATATATGTATATATATGTATAAAAATCAAGAAACGAGCAGAGAACTAAAGGTAAAATACAAAATAGAAATGAAGTTAAGCAAAGTTCACAACAATGCGGTGCGCATCAAAATAAAATCAGAATGTCAAAAGGAAAATTTAACGTCAACATCTAATGTCATAGTTTTCATAACTATGACATTAGATGTTGACGTATTACATTAGATGTAATAGTCATTAAGATGTAATGTCATAATTATTAAGACATCATTAGTATTTCAGTATTATTATTAATAAATTGATTATGATTATTATTATGAACCCTCCTAGCTCCTCCGCAGTAGGTAATACAAAGCTGCGCGTACGCACTGTTTGTTGTGTTTATTGCCTACATCCTGCGTTGATAAAGTTAGACCGGCGACAAGGTCAACGCCCGACGCTAATTTGAGCTTTTAAGCTCAAGTGACAAGTATAACACAAATACTAGGGAGCTTTAGAATGTTTTGGTTAAACTTAGATTATGTTGATGATAAGCGTGAGATTACTACGAAACAAAAATTAGAGATTCTTATAATTATAACCCTTTTTCTTTTTCAACAAAGTTCAAATTGGTGAAATCCGAAGTTTTTTACTCTAACTATCCGTTAAGTATATAATGTATAACATAGTCAATGAAACTAGATTTGTTACTAGGGTTCAATCAATGGACTAAATTCTAAATATTCGTTTGATTATAATAAAAAGTATAGTTAGGAGTTTTCAAGCAACATTATAATTGATAAGTATAAATAATGCAATACTGTAGCTATTGACATTGACTATTCTCCCACTGACATCTGTCTAAAATTAGATCGAAAAAAAACATCTGTCCAAATCGAGATCTTGGACAACCCTAATCTTATTTCAACTCAGCTTCCTGGGAAGAGTCTGACCATAGAGAATAGCAACTATTTCGCGCCCTTAAATTTATTGCCATTATCATAAAACGAGTCGCACAAAATTCAACTTTAACGCTAAACAGATTCGAGTTAGGTACTACGTTTACCGTTCGGATTCAAGAATGCCCCTAAATTTGCACAATGCGATGCGGAAGCTTGAGAAACGAAAAAAAAAACAACAATAGACAAATCAGATGATACAGATTCGCACGGGAAAGGTCACGACCCCGGCTGAATGGATTGCCTTTGCCGAAACGCAAGCTGGATCCAGTTTACGAAAAGTTCCCGCGCTGTTTGACAAAAAAAATCAAAATGTCAATCACTAAAATTATTATTTGATGCAGTTACTGTTTACTCTACACTATTATACTTTAGTTATTAGTTGTAGTACTAGTCGGTTGTACTATTGCTTTTTCGAAAATCTCGCATGATGGTTTAACCTCATCAAAATATTAAGCATTTTCGAAATTCTTCTTAGTCCACAATTCTCATTCTATCATACTATCCACAGATTTCTCTGTTCATATGTAAATTTCAAATACATCACATTTCACAATTATAACTAAACATGCATAAGCATCATTATTGACATATGACTACAAAATACCAAAGAATTGTGACTTGTAGGTTCTAATTTCTCAAGTAAATTGGGAGAGTTACATTACGAGTTACGACACTAGCTATTTAACCTCCCGTATTTGACACTTTCCAAGTACTTTTTTTCAAACGCCAACGTCTTAACGGCCTTCCTGTGTGTTCGTATTTTAAATTTGTGTTCGTATTCGTAGGGCCTTCACGCATGATCCGTTAACGCGGTTAAACTACAATTAAACGCTTATTTCTTGCTTTTTAATTACTGTTTCATTATTTTAAGCCAAAACACTACCAAGCTCTAAGAATAAATGGGTACTATAAATATGTTAATTATGACATTAATTATATAGGTTGAAAAATACATCCACTGTATATTTTTTAGAAAGTAACATTCTCTTTTCATTGCTGACGAAATCAGTGTCTTTCTTTGCACTTCTTGAATCTAAAAATCATTAAATATCAAAAACAATACCAAAACCCAGGAGTAAACTACTCTTCTTCCCTTTATTCCGAAGCCTCGCGCAACAGAGACGTAAGATTAGAAAGAGATAGCGGGCGACCGTTGAAGCCTGTTCCATAGAGCAGGTTGTTTTTTTCTAAGACACTGATTTTGTACTAGTCCTTTTCCCATATTCTTTTTTTAAAACGTGTTTAGACGTTACGCTGTGGCATTCAAATGAGGCCTCTGCCCGTCAGGAGTGTTCTTAAAAAAAACTTTTATTAGTCGTAAAAGGTTATGAGTCCTGCCGTTCGTCGGTCAGAGTGAGTTGTTATGAATTTTAAATATTAATTTTATAGTTGATTGATGAGCAACATCAATAAAGTCTGGTTTGCTTTAGAAATTTACAAACTGAAGTATGGCTAACAATACTTATAAAAATACGATATTTAGGCTCTTCAGATTAGGTTATTCACTTTTTTTCGCTTGATTCAAAAACACTTATTTTAATATCTACCACAATTTATTACACACAATGAATTGTCATCCTACGATAATGTTAAAAAATGCGAAAATTTAGCCCCCCGAGACCGACCATACAAATAAAAATAAAATCGATTTGAACCTAACAGTTCCGAATACAAATTTGAATTTTATTTTATTTAAAATCAATCAAACCAAAACAAATACAACTCTGTCACTTCAAAATTTGACTTATTTTCCATTGAGCATATTTGGTCCTTTATATGGGACGCGGGGTCTTAGAAGGTTAGATGATTGGATGTTTGTTACTCAATCACGCAAAAAGGACTGAACGGATTATGATGAATATGAATATTATGATATAAAACAAGTTTATAGCCTTGATTAACATATAGAGGATATTTTTAATCCCAAGTTTACGCGGACGAAGTCGCGGGCAAAATAGACAATAACATACGTGGGAACGAGATACAATGTGTCATCTCCTGTCCCTCACCGCCTTTTATTTATCAACGAAACGTCAATGTATTCAAGCTTAATTTAAATTTGGCGCCAATCTATATACAGCATAACTAATTATGAGATGTCAGAATTGTACTAATGGATGTATCAGTCTTTTGCTACATCTCAATTTAGTCAGGTTATCATAAGTACGTCCCTTTTGAGTATTCGCTAATCCTCTTTCTACAGGATCCTCGTTCTACGATAAATAGGCATTTAATTCCTCCTCGTATTTTTTACCTATGGTCCGCATGCCGATGATGTAAAAGGAAATGACGTCACTACCATAAACACGAACGTGCCTATGACTTGACGACTTAATGTGGTAGTTTATTTGACAAGGGAATCTCTTTGAAAGTTTTAGTAACTTTGTTTATGGATCCTTTCTAAATGGGGTCGGTTACACGGTGATTATTATCAAGATTCTAGAAACTGTCTAGATTATACTATTTTTTTATGTTTTTTTTACATATTGACGATCTTTTTGTGAATTTATTATACTCTCTTTTGACATACATTACAGTAATTCATGTCGTTTTTTAAATTTCATATGCATCAATAAATTGCTCTGAATAATTAGATTCAATTTGTGTATAATATAACTGACGATTCAAAAGTGCTTGTTGCTAGGCCTATTTGAATAAAGAATATTTTGAGTTTGAGTTTGAAAAGACTGGGGCTCGAAACGCTTCGTAAATCTATGCTAATATTATAAATGCGAAAGTATGTCTGTCAGTTGCCTCTTCACACTTAAACCGCTGAACCGATTTAAATGAAATTTGGTATGGAGATAATTTAAATCCCGGGGTCCATAGGATACTTTTTATCCCGGAAATCATGCATTAATGGGGTAAAAGTTTATTTGTGAACCTGTGACTAGGTATCTAAGCGCTATATATAGTAAAAGAAATACAATTAAATAATATATAATAAATAAAAATAAATGAATATTAGAGGACAATCTTACACAAATCGAACTAGCCCCACAGTAAGCTCAAGAAGGCTTGTGTTATGGGTACTAGACGACGATATATTTAATAGATATAAATACTTAAATACATAGAAAACATCCAAGACTCAGAAACAAATATTCATGCTCATCACACAAATATTTGCCCTGACCGGGATTCGAACCCAGGACCGTCAGCTTCACAGGCAGGTGCACTACCCACTAGGCTAAACCGGTCGTCAAAAAAATTCTAACGCGATGAACAAATTCTACACAGGCGATGTCGCGGGCAAAAGCTAGTATTGAAAATAATTACGTGAGCTCAGCGACAACGTAGCTGTTTTTGTTGCCATATAGCACCGATTTCCGGTAGGTACTAATAATAATGTCAATATTACTGACGATGTTACACGTATTGTAAGTCAAGGTTATCGGCAATATGATATGAATTGGCGGAAGTGGCCATATTTGGAAAGGTAACAAACGAGAGTAAGAGTTATTTCAAGTAACAGTGCTTAGTAAGTGTTTGGCTGCGTAGGCGTTTGGTTCTTAGGCATCTTCTGGGTGAGGTCGCTTCACCGTCTGCCTTTGCCCCCTGGGGTGCTACCGCGAATCACAAACGAAGTTTTCCCTCTCTGCCGCACTTATGTGCAAACTTGCAAGTGTAACAGAGAGGGAAAACTTCGTTTGCTGCCGCGAGCACCCCTGGCTAGATGCTGGCCAAGAACAGACACATCACTACATAGTATAAAACAAAGTCGCTTTCTCTGTCCCTATATCCCTATGTATGCTTAAATCTTTAAAACTACGCAACGGATTTTAATGCGGTTTTTTTTAATAGATAGAGTGATCCATTAAATAGTGCACCCGTGAGAAGCCAGGGCCGGTCGCTAGTTTCTAATAAAAAAAATACATATATAACCACGAAAATGTTTCTAATATCTAGTTTGACGAGCGAGTCGTCTCACAAGCATTTTTTTTTCAAAGCGAGCAATTCTTGTGACTTTATTTATTTTGGGGATCCGAGAAACGCCTCTAACGATTCCGATGTTATATGGAGGTTTACGGGGGCGAACAATCGACTTAAGTCTCGTTCCCGGGAAATCGCCGAGCAAACCTTAGTTCGCATTAGATAATAAAGTAGTAGAGTTCCCGATATTTCGGCACTGTTGCAAGCGCCATTATCAAGGATTAATCGGGAACTCAAAAATACAAATATACATGGTAAATATCCCGTTTCAAATCGTAATTCTAATGTAAATGACCATGTAAGCTTGAAATCTTAGATAATAAAGTAATAACAATACTTGACTTTACGAACAACTTGTGAATCTAACCTACGCACAGATAAAAAGCAACAGATTAAAAAAGTGGCTTAGAACAGGATTCATTCAGCCGTTATCGTCCATCACATCTCTCGTCTCTTTCTACGCGTTTAACATTCGTGCTGTTATGTCATCTGTTGAATGTTTTATGTACTGTATAAAGGTAAAATATGCTGATCTAACGCACAATCACATATTTGCGGCTTTCGCAGTGGAGACTTTAGGACCGTGGAGTCGAGATGCCCATTCTCTGTTCCAAAACTTAAAAAAGAGACTTTTGGAAACAACACGTGACCCTAGGGCTGGCTCATTCCTCGGACAAAGAATAGGCATCGCCATTCAACGGGGTAATGCAGCCAGCCTTATGGGCACCGTTCCGCAGGGATCAGACTTGGGAGACCTAACGTAGCCTTACCTAGGTTAGGTCTTAATTTAATTTAATTTATTTTTATTAGTTCTATGTTAATATAGATCTTGTATTTTTTATTAAATGTTAAGTTGGTTAATAAAGGTTAGAGCTAAAGGTTGTGTTATTTTGCTTTTATTGAAGATTTCTGGTTACTGGTTAAAAATAATTCAACTATTTAAAACTGTGTCGAAACTCTTTGTCCATGGGGTCACCGCGCAAAAATTATATATTGAAATCGTGGAGCGTTTGTTTGACGTAACTGAGGACCGAAGAGCTGGCGACTTCCTCGCACAACGTATCAGCATTGCGATACAGCGAGGAAATGCCGCCAGCATCCTCGATACAATGCCCCAAGGGCCTGTTTTACATTTAAGTTATTATTATTTAACTATTATATACAACTAATAAAGCAGATTATCAACAATTCAACTGTTTATTAAGTCATTATATACATAAGTATTATGAAAACAATAAGATTTCATAAAGCCAAGACACACGATTTAACTTAAACTCAACGAAAGACTACGAATGAGTTCAAAACATGTTTCCAATAGGCGTCATTTTTTTTATACCACGTCGGTGGCAAACAAGCGTACGGCCCGCCTGATGGTAAGCGGTCACCGTAGCCCATGGACGCTTGCAACTCCTGGGGTGTCACATGCTCGTTGCCGACCCTTTAAAAATTTATACACCTTTCTTGAAGAACCCCATACTGTAGTCCCTCGGGAAAACCTCGATAGTAACCTCATAGTTTATTTTACTTTGCCTTTGCAATATGCAATATTCTGGTACGTCGTTAACGTAGTCATCATAATCATGTGAACACTTAGACCGCGCCATACTCAAGTTAAAAAAAAAACTTTTAGACCTTACTTCCAAACAATAATCTGGTACACCACGCATATGAAGTCAAAAAGTCTTTATTGTTACGGAATAAGAGCTTTTGACCTCCTCATTAAAGTGGTTACTTTTGGTGTTGTCACCGGTGAGCATCAGTCCCTCTCGCACTAACACAATAGCTATGAGCAAGACTTTGATAAATGGCATCCTGCTAGTCATGATCCGACCACAGTATAGACAGTTTTCATAGATAAAGGATTGTTTTTTAAGGTTCTTTATGGAGCCGCCTCACGACTCCCAATGCCCACCATTATAGGAGATTACGTGATTGCTCAGAAGGGTTCTAGGGTTGTCACAGTTTTAAAATAAATAAATAAATAAAATAAATAATCGTTTATTCACATAAATAACAAATGTTTACGCAACTTACGCGCTTCTGCCAAACCACAGTGCGGTTTGTTGGCAGACGAGTAACGCTAAAGATCGTTTGTCCTTATCTGTCACTTTGACACATGTGCTTGTGAGACAGTGACAACAGACATTTTAGTTAGCAGAGGTTTGTTAAGTTTTATGAATAAGGGGGTATGTGTATATATTTGGTAAGTGTTTTGCTCTCATGAAAAGGGGCAATAGCCCGCCCCCCATAGCAGGTCCTAGAATTCTTAGATGCACTATTTAAACAATATTTTATTCCCCCGCTAAACAAAATGGTATATCCGCGCTGGGTCCTCTTTAGTGACAACCCTAGCCCATGCGTGAGCGCAGCCATTACGGCGATCGTTGTTCACAAACCTTTAATAAATCTCCACAGACCATCCAACAACCAGACCCGCAATTTCGTACAGTTGTTACAGATCCAGGGATCAAGTTATGCTAGACATTAGGTATCTAGTAGAAAATGGTTTGTTAGTAGACCAGCCCTCAGTCTCCGTAATCTTGACCCTCTGATGGACCGAGTTTTTTCGTTAAATTCAAGATGGCGGACCACTGGGGGATGAGGACTCTGGCTAACGCTAGATAATGGTGGTATGGAGTTGTCTCCATGATTATAGATATAGTATAGTATATGAATCTTTTTAAAAAAAAGTGTGCAGCTGGAATATCAAGACAGCGGGAAATTAAAACTAAACGAAATATTTTCCGTGTTGTACGTCATTTATTAGTGCCATCTTGGTGAAATTGTGAAAGCGCTTTTCCGCTATCCGGGCATAGATGGCACTCTAATAAATTATGTAAAACAGAATTATTATTCGTACTTACGTACAAAACGATAACTAAGCACGGCATCCCGCTCGCACGCGCTCGCCGCATAGCACATGCTCTTTCGTTCCTAGCGCGGTATGCTATCTGGACACCATGGAGGTGCCAGAGCCGAGTTTAAGAGCCCTTGTGAGTTAAAACCTAAATTCTACTACGCACAATAAAATCAAGATATGGCTATGCTACTATCTAAAACTTTTATAAAGTCATCGTATCATTTAATCACTTTATTGGTATTATCAATACTTTTGTCACAATATGAAATCAAAACATTTTAAAACTTATAAGGCCTTCGAAGCGGTAAGAGGAAGTTTTCCCTCTCTGTCTCACTTATATGCAAACTTGCAAGTGCGACAGAGAGGGAAAACTTCGTTTGCTGTTCGCGGTAGCGCCCCAGGCCTAGTAAAACTGGAGATATTTTCGATTAGTTTTAATTATGCTTATATAATTTTGAGCTTAGAACTTAATTAGACTACTTTTAAACTAGTTTCTTTGCCTACCCATAGGTAATAACGCGTTTATAGTTTTTATACAAGATATGCCTCTCAGAAGTATTGTATTTAGACTCATTAGTCTACAGTCGTAACGTCTATCGCTCTATAGTCTATGGTAACAGGCGAAGGGGCTGCGCGTGCGCCCCCGGGTTCATTCACCCCGACAGATGTACCCTCGCCGTTATACCTAGCAGGGTGTGACGGAAAAGTTGGGGAAATCTATTTAATACTAACACTATACCATCGATTATATCCCAAAGTGTTTAAGGAAAACACTATAGTCACTTTTTCTGAAGATTGTTAATTAAAGCAAATCCAGAATATCGAGATCCTAAAAATATCCAGAAAAGTTCTGAAATCAACGCACAGCCGAAACTGCTAACGCTAGAGAATTGATTTCTAGGCAAGGGATAAGAAAGCATGTTTCAAAATGCGGGATGCATTTTGAAACATGCTTTCTTAAGTGGGTAAAACGGGGGAAAAAGTTTGTAGGATTTTTTTAAGTGTGGGGCTTGATATTTCGTATATAGACTGTCTTTTTAAATATAACAAAATAATTTTCGTGGTTTCTCGAAAGGATAGGATAGGATAGGATTTTACTTTTTTAGAAATACGGTAAATACCTATATTAACAAGATTAGTTTCTGAATACAGCTTAAAAGCGGAATTTATACAACCTCGCGCTGCAGTAGTAATTGCCATAGACAGATAAAACGATAAAAAAATAACTATGAACGCCTATTCCCACCATTTCCTTCTAATCCAGTAACATTCCAGCCAGTCCCTTGAAACCGGCCGCGGCCATTACCTCTAGATTGTCTATGCCTTCTTTTTTTTTCGAAACGTGTTTTAGATAACCAAACAGCCACGTAAACATGGAGCACGGATCGATATTTGATGCAATAAAAATAACAATACGGAGAAAAATAAACGATTAAATCTATACCTAAAATTAAGGATTGTTAAAGCGTATTTTTGTGTAGCGAAAACCCCCTTTGCGAAATGAACGCAGGTGGTATCACCCTAAATAAAATGTATTGTGAATTTAGACACCCTAAATAGAATGTATTATGTATAGAGAATTGTTTCAGTGTTTCAAAGATAAGTTTGAATCTTTAAATTACCTTAAAATGACCCAATTTTATCTCAAGGCACTGATTAACTTTTTAAAAGACAGCCGAACAATGGAGGTGCAATTTTCGATTCAAAATTTGGCACGTAATGTTGGCTAACATGGAAATCTTCAATTGTAGGATGGTATTACTTTCATAAAAAGAAGTTTCCCGCACAAAAGACGTACTTGGAACTCATTATTTGTAACTGTGCTTTTGAGCGTTGCATACAAATAACATGATTATTCGTATGACTCAAAACGTGGCATTGTTATAACATAATAAACGGTCCACTCACGTCTTTAAGGTCGAATATCGCTCGACATGTTTCGGACCAGCACGTGGCCCTTAGTCATGAGAACCAGTTGCGACGGCAACGCGACATTGAACAATAGTGACGAAAATGAGGGTAGATTCTCGCCTTCCTCGCCACCGCGACGCAGTTATACGATTATACTATTCTGTGACGCAGTGCTAGACGCGCTGCCGTCGCAACTGGTTCTCATGACTAAAGACCACGTACTGGTCTGAAACATGTCGAGCGATATTCGACCTAAGAGACGTGAGTGACCCGTTTAATTCGTATATGTAGCACGCAGTTATACGATTATACTATCTGTGACGCAGTGCTAGACGCGCCGCCGTCGCGTCTGGTTCTCATGGCTAAGGACCACGTCCTGTTCTGAAACATGTCGAGCGATATTCGACCTGAAAGACATAACTCGTTTTGTATATGTCTGAGACTAATGGAAGTTGTCTATTTTTTTTACTCTTATGCAATGCATCCTCAAATTTTATAAAGGGTCGGCAACGCGTACTTGACTCCTTTGGAGTTTCGGGCGCCTATAGGCAGCGGAGGCCGCTTACAATCAGGTGGACCGTACGCTTGTTTGCCACCGGCATTGCATAAAAAAAATGTGCTGTTGTTTAATACGGTAGCATGGCGTAAAATAAAGGAAAATTACAAGAAATCCGTATAGAAAAGGTCAAATGTCGATGGCAGCGGTGCGCTAACTCTAAATGGTCGGTCTATGTATGGCCCGTGTCATAAGATGAAGCGTAACCGAAGTTTCGGTTTCGGCGAAAAAAAAACTGCCGAACCTTTCAACATTGTACTTCCTGATCGCGTTCGCCTGACATCGGCACAGTCGGCAATGGCGTAGCTCGCTCGACTCCGCCAACAGTACTTACATAATAGTAGCAAAGTATTTTATATTTTTATATCCCACAAAAACATAATCACTTATTTTGCTTCTCGAACTTGGCTGAAACGATTTTAATACATCTACAAAAGTTTCGGTTTTGGTTTTCGGCCGAAACTAGAGCCAACGCGTAGAGGCAAAAAAACATGTTTCGTTCGGACACTAGTTGTGATAGTTGTGGTAAAGTTGAAATTCTTTTCGACGCCTGATTTTCTATAAGGTAAGGCGGGAGACTATCACAGTTTATTGTAAGGTGGGGTAAGACCAGGGATCGGATACCGGTATTTTCTCCATAGAAAAATACCGGTATTATTACGGTCACCGGTTCATTATTTCGTTTTTAATGGGACAATCTAATAATACGACGTTGTTACCTAAATACATGATTCAGCCCTACAAGAGCAAAAACTAATCCAAAATATTGGGCTAATTCAGGGTTTTTTAAAAATACTGGTATCGGTCCCTGGGTAAGACTAACATGAAGAGTTAAATAGAACTGTGGTAGTCTTACCCCGGTGATTGTCTTCTTATCCCACCTTACCGTTATATAATGTTATTTAATTATGAACTTTATTGTTAGAACGGTAAACCAGCTTATCGAATGAATCAATTCGATGCAACTACTAATTCGAATGATTTCAATCATACACGGGCGCAGTCTCCCAATGCATCAAGATGGTTTCCTACTTAGAACATCTTAGAACAGGTACGGATTTTGGTATTTTTTTGACTTCGAGAGATTCAACAGTATTATATAAAATATTAACGACATGACACTTTAACTAGAGATAGAGACTAGACATCCAAATCACAAGATTGTTAGTTTTGAATCCCACATGTGTCAATACGGCCTATCATGAATTGATCATGCTAAAATATTAATTAACATATCATGCCGCATAATATTTTTGCAGCTTGGTAGTAAAATTCCGTTAATTAATTGAAGATAAAACGTATATTAAAAATTAGCTTATCATGACACGGGATAACAAAAGTGTAATGACAGTAGAATATAAAATACAAATATCGTAACATTGCAGGAATTAACACAACGAATCGAAGCTCTGGATGCTAAACGCCAGATTCGTAAAACTCGACCCAAGCCCTCCTATCTATATACTTATAACTCAAGTGGAGAGCTCCACTGTTTCTCATGTTGCCGGAGTTTCAAGACCAAGTTTGGCTTTGCAAGTCACTCTCGCGCACATGCTCGTAATCAATAAGAAAATATCTAACATCCCATAGAATTAATTTGTCAGGATGTCCCCGTCGACGGAAGCGTCTGGAAGGACATCATCATCATCAATTGAACGATCGTTTAAGTGCGCCTCCCTAGCGAAAACCGAAAACAATACCCGCCTCTCTGTCGCACTAACATATTCGAGTAACAGAGAGAAATAGAGTCCGACCACGCTAACTCTGCATTGAAATAATTTGGCAACACTACCTCAAACGTCACATTCTAATCTGCCGACTTCTGACGACCGCTTTAGCCTAGTTGGTAGTGACCCTGCCTTCGAAGCTGGAGGTCCCGGGTTCGAATCCCGGTCAGGGCATGTATTTGTGTGATGAACACGAATATTTGTTCGTGAGTCTTGGATGTTTTTTTTTATTTTTTATTTTATTTTATTAGAAGATATGTTTTCTATGTATTTAAGTATTTATTTATCTATACAAGTATGTATATCGTCACTTGGTACCCATAGTACAAGCTTTGCTTAGTTTGGGACTAGGTTGATTTGTGTAAGATTGTCCAAAAATATTTATTTATTTAATACAAATATGACGTATAATGCACAGTGTTGCCAAATTATTCCTTGGAGAGTTAGCGTGATCGGACTCTACCTCATTTTCGATTCGCGGTGGCCCTCAGCGGACGCGCCTGTCCCCGCTTCCGCTTATCGCTTGCGAGCCGGCGCCTGCGCACCGTGACGCGCCGTTAACGTACACGTTGCACGTTAGATAAACACATGTCACTGACTGTAAACAGTCAAATTGACGTTAGACTAGACAAGTTCAACATCGGGCATACTCTACATCTTACCATTAGTTGACTGGTAGAGAATATGTTTAGGCAATAAGCCTGCCATATGGATGTTGTAATATTGTGCAATGCAATTGTAATAAGCTTTAAAGCAAGTGTCTCTGTTTGACCCTATGGTTGACTGGTAAAAATGCTGTCTGGCAGTAAGTCCACCTTTTGTAATTTTTTTGCATTAAACTTAATTAACTTCAAATAAATAAACCTATACTAGCATAATACAAGGATACATGGATTTTATAAGTATTAAAAAAGATTCCCAATCCGTTATCCTTAATATTTACATATTAGTTAATAAAATTAGATTTTGCCGTTCGTATGCGTGGAATTCAGTTTCAGGGGGTATTTCCTCATGCTATTGCTTAATAAACTGAATTATATACAAACAAAACCTCATGAAACAATACCTACGTCCATTTGTGAAAATGAAAACCGTATGAAAATCCGTTCGGTATTTTTGAGTTTTTCACGACGGTTTTTTTTTTTAATTTATTTCTTACAAACAGTGTACAACAAACTTAATTTCGCCAAAGGAGGGAGTTTGTTGGCGAATACAGCACTTTTCATTTACGTTAATTTTACGCTAAGTTGCGCGTGCGCGGGACTTTCATTTATAATATGCAGTAATGACATAATATCAATTTATTGACAAATGGTAATAATAGTTTAATAACAATAACTGAAATAATATTAAAAACTAACTGTACCCTAAAACAGGCCCTTGGGGCATTGTACCGAGGATGCTGGCGGCATTTCCTCGCTGTATCGCAATGCTGATACATTGTTCGAGGAAGTCGCCAGCTCTTCCCTCACCAGTTATGTCAACCAAACGCTTCGTGACTTCAGTAAATAACTTGTGCGCGCTGAGACTCCATGGACCAAGAGTTTCGACCCCAAAAGGTACAAAATTTTACTCTCTGCAGAGGCCCCTATTTACGCTTAATTATTTCGGCATTTTCCGCCGCTGGGGGATAAATCCCAACTATCCCCCCCCCCCCCTCCGGATACGTGCCTGAAGACACCCCATCAGGTCTCCATCATCCCTGACCATGCCAGTCGGCTCAAGAAGAGCAGACGTTGACGGTGGCAGAGACCTGCGGATTACGTCATAATTAGCATCGCATGTCTTGAAAAACGACCTGAGGGGCTACCGCGAACCACAAACGAAGTTTTCCCTCTCTGTCTCACTTATATGCAAACTTGCAAGTGCGACAGAGTGGGAAAACTTCGTTTGCTGTTCGCGGTAGCGCCCCTGCACTTTTTTGACAACATAATCCATGGTGTCCCAGTCGGTCCACGTCTGTGCCACAAGAACAAATGTGTGGGGTACATACTGCGACCGCGAGTCGCAACCCAGTCGCCAGACTAAAGAAGGTCGCATCCAGGAAAGTACCGGTATTTGATGATTAAATCATACTCATACCTTTATAAATCTTTTTGTAATAAACAAAACCATTGTTTCGTTCTTTTTCAGCACAGATAATAGATGTAGTGCATACGGGCCCATTGTGAGCCCGTACCATAGACCACAACCATAAAGTTTTGTTGTCTATGGCGTTTTGTTTTTTTTTCAGAGTGGACGAGGGTTGCGAGTGGATTTATATGGGTGGGTGATATGTAAGAGTACCTATAGTGCTTTGATACTAGTAACCAGTATGTGATATTTAGGAGGGCCGATGAATGTGAGATGGGTATACTCTACACGGCTCTCTGAACCCTAAAGTATTCTTTTAAATTCCTGAAACGTTTCAATTCAGCCCAACATAACATGTTGATACTATCTATGATTGTTTGAAAGTTAGAACTTGGTTAGAACCTGGGTAGTTTTAAACTGGCCTTTATCGCTTAAGGGTCCTTATCAGTTAAAAAACGCTCATCTATTTAAGTCATTTTCTGTTTGAATTGACACGTATCTTGACATTTTCTCAGTGTTACTATCTAGAACAGGACTATTGCGACCTTATGTCATTGTGATTAAATGTATTTTTTCGATTTTTCATTAACAAATATCGTTTCAAACATCACTCCAAATCGACCATTTTCAAGCTTAAAACTTGTTTTTTCCGCTTAAATACTACTACACACAATAAAACCAAAAATTGGCTATGTTACTATCTAAAACTTTGATAAAGTTATCGTAGCCTTTAATAACTGTACTGGTATTATCAATACTTTTGGAATAATTTGAAATTAACACATGTTACTTAAAACTCATAAGGCCTCTTAAAGCCTGCAGCGGCCTGTGGTGGCGACCAGCTCACACTGTGACATCTTTGTCACAGCCAGGCCGTGTGTGTCTGAATGGATGTTAGGATTGTCATAGTGTACAACAGGCCGCTACCGCGACCGCTATCGCAGGCCGCTGCAGTGTGTGGCACGCTTAACGTAGCTTCACGGTTCAGCGATGGGGGTCAGACCTATTTAGAAAAAGGTGGTAAACTTACATAAACCCCTTATGTACTTCAGACATTTAGCTTCCGAGTGAGTGTACAGGAAATAACAGTTTAGTAGACTACTTGATTCCTTTGTTTCTATATTCAGTTTACTAGTGCTTTTATCATATAGGGAGTGCCATGATAGGTGATGTGAATGATAACACACACAGCTAAATAATGTACTGATTGCAAAATAAAAACACTAATATATATTTTCACTTCTCATGCTCGAAAAGTGTGTCATATTAGACTTGTCAAGCGGGGCTAAAATAGTACATTTAACCCCTAGGGAAAATATGAATACATATTTATGATTTACAAAACATACGAATTTGACCAATCAAAATACTTCACCTATTAAATCCACCAATCACAGAACACTAATTTAACTCTTAAAAAAATATTTGGTATTGGGTATTAACCAACCAGAATACAGCTTTACTCAAATCGACCAATCTGGAAACATAATTTATTTTTCTAAAGAGTCTAAAGATTAAGTTTGTAGTAGTCCCTATTTCACAATAATTAAAAAAAGTGGTTAAATCGTTCGAGCAACACTTTGAAGCGCTCAATGGAAGGTCAGTTTAGCTTTTTTCGCGCGTGAATGTTGCGCGTGAACCGCTGTGTCTATGGTTTGCGTGTCAAAGGAGTATAGAAAAAAAAACATGCTGCAAAAGTATATATCTTCGCCGTGGAATTTATTGTTAATTTCGGGTGGGTTAACCTTTGTTTATTTATTTTCTCGCAATCGAAGTGAAAAGTAGAGTGTATAACTCTGGTCTAAAAGCCATATTACCCCTCGAACTATTTTCCCTCACTTCGTTCGGGAAAATAACTATCTCGTGGTAATATGGCTCATTTTAGACCCTTGTCATACAATCTACTATTCTAATGGGTACAAAAATAGTAAAAAATAAAAAACCCATTTCTTTAAATAAGAGTATTTGAATCGGTATCTATATTTGAAGTAGTCCGTTTTGTCCTACGATGTGAACAAAATCTAAGGACAAAACGGACTACTAAGTCGGAATTATTACGAAAATTAAGCCCTCTGCATTTATCTCTTGCAACGGATTCTCAAACCAACGAGGCAACGCGTATGTGATTGGAGAGCCAGTATCCATAAGCTATGGTGTAGATTACGTGGTAGTAAGTATAAATGTTGTGTGCTGTAAGGTAAACGTCCCTGTGGACGACAATGAGCCAATATGGCACTGTCCGTCTTATGCCACGATTAACAGAGTTGATTAACAGGTGTTATCTATTGGGCACCAAGGTGTCGAGAACTGGTGCGTTTACCTTACTTCATTAAGAGTGACATTAAAACCATAACAATAATGAAAGTATACTCTCGCTTTCTTCAACGAAATGGAAACATTTCTTCGTTCTTTAGAGTTCAAGAACCTTGTCTATGGCCAGTTTATGGCAGAGGTTGCCAAAAATAGCGATGACCGAGTAAGTCACTAACTATGTAAAATATTACATGGTGGCACATTTTTTACAACACTTTTTTTAGCAGATCTATAGTTATTGGTTTCCGTATATGCGTCTCTTTCCTACATGTAAGTGCGAGAGAGATGAATGTATTGGATTTGATGTCTTGCTATTAGAGTAAATCTATCCGACATCGACCTAGGGACACTAAGGAAGTATGTCAAAATTGACTTTCTCACCTTCAAATCAAAAATATGTAAGTGTACGTTACCAATATGTTCTGTTAAAAAAACAGTACACGTTACATGTTCGTTATTTAAAATTATCAATGGCACACGTCATTCAACATATGTTTATATAACCATCTCGTTCACTCTACCAGCGACGTGGTTGGACCGAGCAAGACAGATATACATCGTTGGCGGGAAGTTCGCATAACCTAGAAAACGTTTTGTCAACTTATTCAAATCACATATTTTATATAATATTTTCGAGTATATCGGTCTATAAATAAATAGAACGCTTAAAGGCCTTAAAAACATGCAATGCATGACTAAAAACAATAATTAATACATTATGCAAATACCTAAAATAATGAATGAAAACTCATTCATACATTATCTATGCATAACAGATAAGTATTTATCAACAGAACTAGCGCTCCACTAAAACCATTTAAACAATCACAATGAGTTAATTAAAAAAGTAGAACGAATTGATAAAGCACAGCCATCTAGTTCTGTTTTGACGAATTCGACGATAATTGGCCAATGGCCAATGTAAACAGAATTCCAAAATATAAACACAATACAGTAATTAACAGATACGAAGGAGTAATATTATATTTCAGTGAAAATTATGATATAAACTAAACGTTGAATTATGGAAATAACTAGATAAATAGCATGCTTTGAATCTAACACGTTAAAAAGAAAAGAACAAGGACTTTATAATAACGTCAGTAGGATCCAGAGTTTCTGCTCGCGCTGTCTACTTGAGCCGGCGGACCACAACAAACTTTTTTTCTAATCGTTTTTTTTTACTCACCCTGAGCATTGGCAGTTATTTTCACAAGTATTACTGCTTTCGCCCCACATTTTGATAACACTAAAAGTTCTCACTACACAATCACAAGTCCATAGTTAAATTTATCAGTCTTTTTCTCTCCTAACAGCTGATTTTTTTAATTAGAAGCGCGTAGCGCCACAGCCCGTCCTGAACCACGGTTGGCGAGCGACTGACTGGCTGAATGAATTTGAATTCCCGTGCCTTCGGTTTTCGTCCTGTCTGCCACCCCTGCGTTCTGGAAACGACGCAGTAGAAAATACATACCAATTTGGTAGTTTTATAAGGATACGAAGTGGTAGGATTTGCATGGTAATTTCGATATGATTTTGTAGTTTTGTACTTTTAGTTACTTCTGAATAGTGTAACGATCTGTTAATAATATTTAATGTTTATGTGTTTAAATATGTTATACATATTATTGTAATTACGTAAGCTATGAATGTTAGAATTAGATATGTCAATTATTTAGGGCATAATTTAAAATTTAAAATTACCACATGTGGTATGTATAATATTTAATAATGAAAATGTTATTTTATACTGTATTTATATTTTATGTCTTTGGTTATACATAACTAGATTTTTTCATAACATTGATATTACCAATAAATAATTAAAGTAATAGATTTTTTATATTCGTCTTTTTTTACGTCACTGTTTTTATTTATTAATTATTCTTAAGAATCTGAAAACCAGCGACCAATTTCTGGGAAGAAGAGTGAACTGTTAGGATTCAAATATTTAGTAGTTATTTCCAATTTTGAGCTGGTCATGAAGCTTGCGCCTGGGCCCACCCGTCTGGCCTCACCACCTAACTAGATCGGCTATCTTGATCCTTCGTCAAGCGACTATAAACCCTATTTTAAAGACGGTAAGACCTAGATCATTACTGTAATCATTGAAATGGAATGTCATACAAAAATCATATGGGAAACGAATCCTGTTTCCACTCATACAGAGACGTTTAACTTTTATGAAACTGTGCCCTATATCAGTGAGACTAGGTCCTTTTTTAAATGGCACGCGATCTTATCCCGCACCGTACGCACACAAGCGTATCGTATTCAAAGTTAAACGATAATGCTGCTTCTTGTGTCAATTTTACAAATATGAACCTTAATATTAAACATATAAGGCAGAAACTGAATTCTGGTAACTTGAACCTAAGTCCCTACATAATGTACAAAGTTATTCTGCGTGCGATCAGCTGACGAGACAGCACTTACTCTTATGACGTAACGCACATTCTTGACTTGACTTCGTTTTGGAAACAGCAAATGCGCTACGATCATTCCTGAGAATTCCTGTCAAATCATATGGTTGTGCTAAGAGGAATGTCTCTGGTAAGGGCTTTATAGCGCCACAAATTTCGTTTAGCGGCTGACGAGAACTATAACTTGGAGTGATGCGTACTAACTTTAAAGGTTCGTTTCATGTTAGCCGAATGTCTTAGCCGCAGTGATAAAGTTGTAAAAATATTTATTGATGATTTTTGGACCACCACAGTTCAAAATTATGAGAATTGCTCATTTTAGCACTTTCTGGGGTAGTAATTACGTAAAGTTTAATACATTAAACTTAACTTATTACAGTAAATCACATCGAAGGCAAAATCTAATCCACAGTTCTGGATAACATTCCTCAAAGCTTGTTTTAAACTCTTCATTAACATAATTTTGGTTTTATATACGTAGGGTAAGGAAATATACCTCGCCATTATCAGTGAACGACCGGTAACATTCAAATCGTTCAATTGGTTTGATACAAAAACTGATGTATACATGTATGTATGTATTTTTACTTCATTAGGAGCACTCGTGGCCCAGCGGCGCGCGCATGTCGCGTGAGGTATACGAGGTTAAGCAACATAGTCCGGGGTCAGTTCTTGGATGGGTGACCGCTTTGAGTGGTTATATACTAACTGAACGCTCCCGTGCTTTGGAAGGCACTTGAAACCGTTGATCCTAGCTGCTGTCTGTGGCAGCAGTTGTTAAACCAAGTTGGAGGCCTTCGGGCGGCTTGAAAACTTCTAACAGTAATTTAACAACCGTACTGTCTTCTCGAAGATATCAGGATTCGAAATAATTGCCATACGACAAATAAATAACCAACAGCCACGTTAAATGCCCACTGATGCATATAACCTCAAATTTAAGCTAAACGGAGATGAAAGCTTATACTTAAGGTATTCATCTATCTCAGGCAAAATGGTTAGGTTGGGTAAGACCACGCCCTGCAAAAGTAAGGTTAGAATGTGGCATTTAATAAAATATCAAAACAAGAGAGCTAAGATTTTTATCCCGCATCTTGACGTTCCAGAGGTACATCGTATTTACCTAACCAAATGGAAATTTACAGAGTTTCCACGTCCATCTTAAGTTCCACCATGAGATTAGCGTTATGAAATGACTATAGTGATTCAACCATAAAAGTGTATGCCAAATCCCAACTGAAAGCCACTAAGTATTTTAAATATAGCTCAGAAAAGTCCTGTCTAACCTGCCTATGAATTAAATAAAATTAATAAAAGCTTGAAGGAAAAAAGTCGAACGTTAAATTATCACACATGGTAATAATACCAATATCCATTTCGCTATTGCTAAGTTATGCCGAAAGCGTTGACTTTTTTGTGACCACATGGCCACGGACGTAGCAAGGAATAATACTAAGTATCTTGGATTATATTGCTTAATTTATTAATTCTAAATCACAAGGCAGGAATTAAGTAAACTAACGTATAGTGGCGTACACGTATCGTATACTACTGCTAAATTAATTGATCAATATATTATGTTAACCTTAAAGAAGCAGACATGTTATCATTAAATATTAGCTTAATAACCAACATAAAAAACAGGATGTTACTCGACTAGTTTGAAACTTAAACCAAACATATTATGATTTGTTATAACTACTGAGAATACTTTGGTAGTACCTATCTATACGATTGTCTGGGTTGTCTGAAAGACATCTCTTTTTTGCGATTATACCACCCACTGCCTGCTTCTACTTATTTTATTTTAATTATATTTAGAACTTCGTTCATTTATTGAGATATACAATAAAGAGCATTTGTATTTCATCAGTTAAGCGTTAAAGTTTTAGGCATTTTCAGTTTGCATATTTTATTTATGACAAAACTAAGGGTTTTATGCAAAAATTAAGGAAAAACCAACTAAAAATGGGTTTAGGAAACAATCGTTATATTACGCTACCTGCCCAGTAGTTTCAGAAGCAACAAAGATCAACAGGTACAATTTTACACGTTAATGTCCAACTTTAAAAGTCACCGAAAGATTAGCTGGGATATAAAAAACCTCAAATTGAATAAAAGGATTAAAAAGCTCCTTAATCATAAGACATTTTGTTATGTAACTACTAGATCAGGGCTGCGTTTATTATTATCATTCGCATTGTAATTATGTAGGTAGCTTTTCGATTACCGCTGCCCTGGCAACACTTTCCCTTAAATGTCATCAATGTCGCCATAGAGATGTCTTATTTGCACAAAGTTCTATATATTTTGTTCAAAAAGGTACCTTTAAGGCATTTTAATTTTGAAAAAACCCTCCCTCTATTAACTCCTAACTCTATTTCTGAACTATCCTTTGTCCTTTCTCGGGATGCAAACGATTTCCATGACTAATTTCATCTTAATCAGTTTAGTGGTTTAAGCTTAAGTAGGTAACAAAGGTAACAAATAAACAACAGACGACAGACGGTTACTTTCGCATGTAAAATATTAGCAAGGATCGATCAATAGGTACTCAATAGTCATCACGAGACGTTTCCAATATATATTCAGTTTTTGCTTGCTAGCCATCTTATTTATAAATCTATTCACATGAAGCCGGTTTAAAATGAGTTTTTTAGTCCCAACAGCTGATCTCGTAGGTAAATAAGCTTAGTATAGTTTCTATGATAATCGTATGAGTTTACGCTTACCTATAAGTAGTTGAGATCTTTTTTGTTGACTGATATTTTATAAAACTGTTATTAGAAATTTCAATCTAATGCCATTAAAAATTAAATCGCTTTATGTATGGATTACTTGGACACAACTCGGAAAAGCTAAATAGTCTTAAGCATAAATGAGTCTAGGTCTAGATAATTACGTCATACCTATTAGAGGTCTTTTTCGGCCGGTATTTTGGTTATGAATGAATGAATAACATTTATTTCAGATTAAAAAAAAAATAAAAAAAAAAAAGATAAAGATTAAAGATTTTTTAGATTTGTACTCCTGTATTAGTGGTGCAATAAAGAATATTATTATTATTATTCTCTTTATTTATTTTTTTGCTTAAGCTAGGTTTTATAATAATTATATAAAAAGTAAAATATAAAACAATATTTACAAAACATAAAATCATTATAAAAACCTAACCTAGTGTGCCGCCGGCAGCGAGGCGGGGCCTAAGCTACCGGTGGTTAAATAAAGAATATTATTATTATTTGTATGTCTTTCCCGTTCACGGGACAATGGTATCCCGGACCTTTGGGAGGCGTGCGCGGAGCCGAAGTACCGAGGCACCGAAGTACCAAACGAGTACCACATAGCCAACACGTAGAGGCCCTTTTGACACTTTAATGAAATGCAAGGGATACACCGAGCGGATACTGTCCCTGCCCGTGTCATTATTATTATTATTATTAATATCCATAATTTCGTAGTAGGTACACACCAGGGGCTGGAAACTTACTTAGAGGGCGCTCGCTCGATTAAAATGTATAGAAGGTAGCGACATCTCTGGAGTGTTCGTGAGTTTTTTTGTCAAAGCACCACAGACTACTTAGAAGATATTAAAGCTCATCCTGACTTACCAGCGCACAGGACGACAAGCTGCTGCTGGCCAGCGTGTAGGAACGTCAGGATATGCCTTTAATTGTAAATATTGGAACCGTCAGTGACCCACGTGAATTATCCTTAGAATTTAAAAGTAAATTTAACAAATTTTGTCTAAGAGGATTTAATTTGTTGTTATTTGTGTTTATGTAACTGAAATGAATAAACTTTTCGAAATTCGACCTACGAGTCATAGAGATTTCTGACCTATTAATTAGTCTAGAAAAAAGAAAAAGAAACCTTTATGGTGGTTGAATTGTCAATCAGTCATGTATAGAAATCTGGTTTTCATAGAATTTAAAATTAAAATCAGTGTTTCATCGTTGTGATTATAGTGTATGAACAATTCTGTGAACATTTAAATCGCAAAATATTTCAAATACGGCTGTGCATGGAGTTTTAACTCTTCCAAAGGCAACTTTATTCGGTACATAATTTGCCTCGCTTTCGAATCGTAAAATATTCTTCGTAACTAATATCATTGTTTATGTGTTAGGTATAAATAAATAGTGGCTTGTTTATTTTTGTTGATTGTATGGGTTAAATAAATACTTCTACCAATGTTGCGTATTTTACTTCTCAGATGTGTTACTACTTGGTGTTTGCTTGGAAACCTACAATGTGGCTAGCAGGGTATGGAAGAAAGCGTAACTAAAGTATTAATCTCATTTATATTTTAGAAACGTTTTCCTCCTGACTTTGCTAGTCACATTGTGGGCTTCAAAGTAAACAAAACAAAAAGGTTATGTTATGTATGTGTGTGAGTGCGTCGATGTATGCATGTGTGTGTGCGTGTGACGTATATAGGTGTATGCATGGTTTGTGCGTAACTTGCATATGTGTGTATCAAAGTAGTTCAACGATCAACCCCTAGGTGCCTGGGAGGCCAGTAATATTTCGGAGTTGCCACTCTTTACATAAATATACTTATTATACTCTTTGGTACACACTAACAGTAGCTATATGTAAGTAAGTCCACACGTTTGTTAGTATACAGTTATGCCTGTGATTACCTACGCTACTTGATTTAAGTACTTTAGAATGCCTAAAATGTTTAGAAACGTGTACCTATCGTTGTTAGCATATAAGCCTACATTACGAGTACATGTTTAGAGAGACGGTCCATGCATTTACGTTGGTTCCGATTGAAGCGATTGTCAATCGCTTTTACGTAATTGAAGGAATTTAGGGACTTCAAACACGGAAATGGAAATTTTAATTGTTGGAAATTGACGGGTTCGACTGGCGTTCCTATCGATCCTCTCAGCGATTCATCGGAAATTATACTGGACATTTGGATAATAAGGTGCAAAATTGTAATAATATCTTTAACGTCGTCCGTGCAAACGAAGACATGCAATATCCAATAATAGATCTTATCCCATCCCAATAAGGTTTACTAACCGTTTAACAACTCTGTCGATAGTATGGTTGAAGTTAAATGTCAGATATGTTATAAAACTTTCATTGGATTACGAGTCTTCTATATTAACCCGTAAAGCAGCTTTATAAACGGTTAACTTTGATAGAACTTGGCCAACTTCAATCATTTTACGTATGCTTATACTTGCGGTCTTCATGGCGACTACGCGCACTTCCGGTGCATGTCCGTGACTGTGACGTCACTTCACTGATAACGTAACGGCTGACAGAGTGTCAAGTTAAACATATGATTACACCTATGACATACTCGACAGCATTCCTTCTGATAGACTTCGCAAGGCGGGGTTTATAAAGTTCTGCTGGATCGAATGTCAGACTACATATTGCTAACTCTTTACATATTTAGTTTAGACTAGTTTAACTAATGAAATAATACCTAAAAAAGATACAGAAGCCTTAGTGAACTTCTTCACTATCACATATTCAACTATCAAATTTTATCTATAATCCATACTACCCAGTACCTACGATGACGTAAGCCAGGGTTATCGACAAATCAACATTAGTTTCGTTAAATATTGTGAATATCTAGAACCCACCCAAATCGTTAGGTAAATAGGTATTGTAAATATCTAGAACCCACCTAAATCATGAAAAGTATCTTTTCCAATTACTTAATGTCCTGTTTTTCATATTTTTATATTGTTCTCTCCAGTTAAGACATGTAGCTTGACTGTAAAGTGTTGACTTTTTATAATAAGACATCATTTATTGTCAAAACTATGTACATAACATGTCATATAATAATAAGTCTCACATTGTCTGCCATTAAAAAAACACATTCATTCGGAATTATTGCTCATCCCACCATTCCGGAATACGCGAATTGGCCTATCTCTAGAGATCCAACCTTAGGTAGCTTTGAAAAACACATTATAACCAGTACCTACATCGTCTTGAAAACATACCGGCAGTATCACTGCCTCCTGGTGTTCCTTACAACAATTATTTTCTTAAGTATCCATGGCGAACATACTACAAGACCAATCACAATAGTCAGGATGACCATCCATCCATTGTGGATGTGAATTGAGGTGTCAATTAAACTGTTTGTTAACAGACACACAGGAAGTTGTAAACTTCAAGAGCATCGGGTATACATTGTGCTTTGTTAGAAAGTGCAAATAATCTGTATTCTAAGGCACTTCGGTAATTGTCGTTAACGTGTCGTAAACAATGACTATTCGTGGGACATATCCCGAATTTCAAACTATACCTACTTTTACAATTTATGCAAGACTGTCAACATCTGGACCGGCGTTCTAAGAATTCATATTTGGTCATCGTTTTTATCTCACATAACCGGAAATGTCGACCGGCCATAGTCTTTGAGAGGCTATTCTTTTTAAATAAGTAAATAAGTAGCCACGCCTTTACAGCATTTAGTCTGGGCTGATTGATCCTCATTTTCAGAGCTCGGAATAGGTAGTGCCTATTTACCTAAACTTTGCGGGAGGACGTAACTAAGAGTGATTACAAGCACCAAAAATAATTACTTCTTTTTATTGAATGTGGGGTTTCCCGGGATTTACTGTATTATTGTAGAGGCTTAATACATTTCTCTTTACTTATAAATCTTGTTATATTGCATATTATTTGTTTAATTACCTTTAAATAACAATCAGTCATTAAAAATATAATATGGATCAAATTGAATCAAAAAGATTCCGAAATTTGATACTTTTTAGTTGACTTAGACAGAATTATACTCCTTTCTTCCATGAGAGGGGACCTGTGTCCAGCATTAGGGCGTATATAGATTGGTGATGAGACAGAACTATGATATCGCATAGAAAATTCCGACATTCATTCCGACGTTTCGAGTCCTTTACAGCACTCGTGGTCACAGAATGTATTTTAAATTCATTATATTATTAGCGATATAATCGGTTGAAAAATAGTTTTATTTAATATATAAGTACATGGATACCATCATATTAGAAATAAATTAGAATACATCTGTACTATATCTTCTATGCCATATCATAGTTCTGTCTCATCACTAATCTATATACGTCCTACTGCCAGACACAGGTCCCCTCTCATGGAAGAAAGGAGTATAATTTTGTCTAAGTTAACTAAAAACTATCAAATTTCCGAATTCTTTTGATTCAATTTGATCCACATTATATTTTTAATGACTGATTTTTATTTCAAGGTAATTAAACAAATATTATGCAATATAACAAGATTTATAAGTAAAGCCAAATGTATTAAGCCTCTAGAATAATACAGTAAATCCCGGGAAATCCCGCATTCATTAAAAAGAAATAATTATTTTTGGTGCTTGTAACCACTCTTAGTTACGTCCTCCCGCGAAGTTTAGGTAAATAGGCACTACCTATTCCGAGCTCTGCTCATTTTAAAGGGTGCATACTACCTAGACGTACTCTATTAAGGTTTATGAATACACAACCTCTAATTTGGAATGGGAAGAATTGCATTTATAATTTTCCCTCAGTTGTCAAGTTATCCTCCTAGTGTTTTCCAGATTGTGTCCTAAAGGAACACGTGCTCCGTTTTGGCAACTAATCCCAAGGTTTGGTTTAGGCACTGAAATGAAAGCGAGTGCCATCGTGAGCTTCCACCCTAAGGGGAAATTTAGACCGGTTTCCTCAAAAACGTTTCTCTTAGAAAAGCAGCAGTTAAATATCGAATAATATCTAGTAGGTACCTGCGTTTTTTGAATAACCCAGTGGTACAAACCGAACCTACATCCTTCAGATTGAAGGTCGCGTGCCTTACCGCTCAGTTGCAGTGCTCTCAGTTTCCGAGTTATTTCATTATCAGTCTCAGTATGCATCCAATTTTAAATTAAGTAAGATGAGAATTGGCAGACCCATTATTAAGAGTATCTGCCCTAAAGCAGCCACTGAACCTTCATGTTTTCTGGTAACTTAAAATATCAGTTAACTATCCATCATAATAATTACTATTACAAAAGTATGCGTTAATTGGCACACACTTTTTTAGAAACAGAACCTACATTAGCTGTTAGCCAGAAGTTGACAATTAAAAATTACCTTACTCAAAGCAATTCCTAATTATGATACTGTAAAATTGGCAAGTACTGATACTTATATTAATGAACTCGAATATAAACTTAAAACTTGTCAGAGAAGTCACAAAACCTGAGCCCAGAACCGTTCAACATAAACACATAAATAAATGGAAGCAGTGCTTTGCGTCATAAAACTGTTTTGTACCTGCTTAAGCATTATTTGTTTAAACATATAAAACAATATTATGGTAAGTACTGTTAGTTTTTGAACAATGTTTTACTGTCAACGTTTCCTGATTCCTAGTACGAATAGATTTGTACTCCTTAGCTATACACGACCACCAGGTCGTGAGAGTGAATATTTTGTCATTAACTTATGTCAATATACTACTTTATCCTAGTCACCGGTGGTCTTGGTTTCTATCCCTTTATTACCATTTATTTATGTGATGTGCACGGATTTTTATTTTGAGTCTTTGATGGTTACTATTCATTTATCTATAAAGGTATGTAATTATATCGTCGTCATGGTTTGAGGTTTACTGCCTTTGGGATTTGGTCAAGTAGGCGTTTTATAAATTAAAATAAATAAGATTTAAACCAAGTGCATTATTCATTCGGTTTACTAATACATCCGCCAGTATAATTTGTAATATTTCCAGAAAACCTAAAACCTCTACAAACATTGTTTACTGGTGAATTGATGATACCCATACTCATCAGTAATAAAATTGTTACATATTCTTTCCTTTTTAATATTCTAAAATGTGTAAATGTGTAAAATATATGTGTGTATGCGTGTATGCGTAATGTGTAAATACCTACCTATAAATTATTATAAAAATAAGCTGTAGTAAATTTGGTAGAAATATTAAATTATTCCTGACAACCCAAACGGTATTTTATGCAGATGTGTTTGTGTGCCTTGCTTGACAGATTTCAAATTGTACTTTATTATCTTTAATTCGTAAATAAACGTAGACTCCTTACCTGGTAGACACAGTAAATTTATATTATAAAGAAATACCCTGTCGATGCTGTTAAGAAAAACAGTATAATTCCATTGCGATCCGTAATAGTAATTCAAAAATTATGATTCCATTCTATGTAAGTAAATTAATGACAAAAAGTGATTCACATTATACTTAATAGTTAGGGTTTATTGTATATTTTGATGGTCGTATTTATATTTTACTTGTAAGGTGTTTTTAAGGAAGTTTTTTGAGGTATTAAGAAAGCAGAAAGAAAAGCACTACCTATCACATTCGCGCGGAAGTAGATATATTTCTAAAACCCGAATGTCGTGTTTCAAAACATTTATTGCAATGTACCTGTTCGAAAACGCATCGGCAAATACGAATGTTCTATTCTACTAGAAGAAATATATATTTCTCAGAAAAAAAACCTATCGCCTATAATCTGTTACGGTCATTGAAAAAAAGTTTATCTGTCAAGTGGCATAACAAGAAATACTTTAGGCTATACGTTTTTAATCTTTAATGCACAGGAATAGAGTGTATAATGAATGTGTACGGTTATCTCTCATCGCGAAAAGCGCGCGAAACAGAATGGCCGTTGCGGTACCGTTGTAGGCGTTGACTTTCAAATCTGGAATGTGTAATCCCGAACCACTCTCCCGCCAAGTAAGACCACTTCAGATATCATCTTCTCAATGAAATGAATATTAATTTGAACTTTATCACATTGACTTAAAGTATATTTGGTAATTAACATGTATTCTCAGGTGTATATTTATGGCTGTTTTACTAAACTAGAGACAAAACAAATTTACAATTGCGTTTCATTTGTATTACTCCAATTCAATAAGGATCTTTTAATTTACTTTTATCTTAATGGGGGCTATCGTTTTTGTGCTCACCAGTTGGCGCCACTGTCGACTAAGGTCCAGCTGTCAAAAATTGTTATTGGTTATTATGGACATAAGAACGAAGTTTACATTTAAATCATATTCAATACCTTAAAACCGTACCGTAAAAATATCGAATATACCGCATTGTAGCGTGGTCCCGTTTTGTTCGGAAAAAAGGAGGAAATAATTTTCCGAAAGACAAATCTGTCTCAAAGCCCTGACAGTCATTGACCCTTAATTCATATTTGCCATAATCAAGCTCAGGTATTGTAAAATAGTGACCATATTGTTCCAATTAGATATTAACCCGCGTAGCGCAACCAAAAAGAGCGACATTTGACGTTTCGGAGGACCCCACGCTACACTAGCGCCTCTAGCGGCGAATTCATACGCGATAGCCCCCTTAATTTTCACAAAGATCATTTAAAAAATCAAAATGGTGGCAAAGATTAAGAGATTTATTTTCTAGTTTATACCTACAAAATAATAATAATAATTATGGTATTAAAACCTAAGTATGTTCAATCGTGTCAAGTTAGTAAAGTCAATAATTTAATAATAATACCTAGACCAAACAGTTCTACTACCAAAAAAATTAATGTAGATAGATAAGTGAGATAGTCAGCGTACCCATGTGTCCATGAAATACCGCTTGCTTATATAATAATTGCATGAACCATTTTATCAATGAAAAGCACACGGGAAAAGACATTTTAAGGTAATCTTATCGTCTACAGAACGGATCTAATAATTTAGTACCGGTATTCGTTATCACGTTATCAGTATAAAAGTGATCGACCAAAATCATAGGCGACAAATCTGGACACAATTTATTCGTACAGTCGCCATCAGATATATCGTAGCGAACAAGGTGCTCACAAATATCTGAACAAGACTGTTGTCAAGGCGTTAAAGTGCATGTTCAGATATTTTTGAGCACCCTGAATAGTACAGATCTCGCCAACAAACTGTCTTGTCAGTTTGGCGAGTAAAATTGAAACTGGAAACTTTATGTACCTTTTTGAATATAAATTAAAAAAAAGATATTTGATGGCGACTGTACATTGTAATCTAGAAATGGTGTAATCTTACTTACTTCTTTTTAGAGTTCCGTAGTAGACAAGGAACCCTAAGCACCTATTTACAGAGACACAGTTGGCTGGCGTACTATTGGAAAAGTTTGATGTTTTCTTAGGCTTCTGGCCCTGGAGTGCTACCGCGAACAGCAAACGAAGTTTTCGCTCTCTGTCGCACTTGCACGTTCGGACGTAAGTGCGACAGAGAGGGAAAACTTCGTTTGCTGTCGCGGTAGCGACCCTGTACTCCGAACTTCGTATCGTGCTATTCCTTTCACTCTCGTGTTCACTATATTAGTGAAAGGGACGGCACTATACGAATTCGGAGTACAGGGGCGCTACTGCGAACAGCAAACGAAGTTTTCCCTCTCTGTCGCACTTACGTCCGAACGTGCAAGTGCGACAGAGAGCGAAAACTTCGTTTGCTGTTCGCGGGCTTCTGCTGCTCCCAAAAGTGTCAATGGAAACCGATACACGTTCACTTTCCCCATACAAAACGAATTGACAATGTCTCAGGTCCAAATGTGCATCGTATGGGAACGGGATTGAGGGCCTATTCCGAACATCGAAACCCGAACTTCGTATCGTGCCGTCCCTTTCACTCATATGGTGAACACGAGAGTGAAAGGAACGGCACGATACGAAGTTCGGAGTACAGGTACAGGGGTACTACCGCGAACGGCATTCGAAATTTTCCCTATCTGTCGCACTTGCAAGTTTGCACATAAGTGAGACAGAGAGGGAAAACTTGGTTTGTGATTCGCGGTAGCCCCTCAGGGCCCTCTGCGCAGTGGAAGCTTGGACTCCTGAAAAACGTTTTTGCTCCCTGTGCCTAGTCTTATTCTGGTTTAGTTATTCATCTGTAAACATCGGAACAATCAATGTAGTATACTATGTATCTTAATCGAGCAAATTTTTACTTTTTATTTATTTTACGTATTTTTTTCTTTTTCTTAAATAAATGGATTGATGATTAATCAAGTAATTCTTTTATTTACTTATTTGGATGAATAGTTTTTCTCATAGGAGAAGTGAAAAGCAGCAAAATTACTTCTAACTCGGCCGTGGTGGATTGAATCCCTCACTACGCTCAGGATTTCATGTTAGAATCCCTGTCTACGCTCGGGATTCTATCCTGGAGTCCTTCGCTTCGTTCGGGATTCAACACGCTAGCCCTCGATGAAATATTGCATTTTGCTTGTAATACAATCTACTATTACGTTACTGCTGCAAAATTAATTTAGTATGGGACGTTGGTGCGTTCAAGGAAGCCTGAGTTTTCTCACTAGATGTCGCTGTACGCCTCCTAAAGGCCATTTGTAAGAGAGAACTACCTAGTTCTAAGATTTGGTGACCGAGCTTGATTCTTCCGATAGTTCAATCAATTAGTTGGCTAGAATGATAGCTCGCGTATTGGCAGGATGTCGCAGGTGGGTCATTGTCAGTTGTAAAAACAAAAGTTGTCCACCCGGTGGTCAATAGTTAACGGCTTATGTACATATAAGTTATGTATTTATTACATGGATTTATAGTTACGAAAACACCGTTCATGCAGGTTACTAGCCCAATCCAAAATTAAGCTTAGTGGTGCTTAACTTTTGATATGTCCACCGAAAAGACACGAACCTAAATCTGACAATAACCCAGGTTCGAATCCTGCTATACTTAGTATAAAACTTTTAAATATTCCCTTTTATTTGAAATTTGGAAATCAAATCTATATAAGTGGTCGCTGTTTGTCCGTCTGTCAGCGCGCTGTATCTAGTTCTATACAGTGGTCAACCAGCGTACTGCCGCTCACATTAGTATCTAAAAATTCGGGTTGTATTAAAAAAGCAAGAAAATATCCTTTCAGTTCATCAACTCATCCAAGTGGCCGCAAACTGACGGATCAAATAAACAGGCCGTAAGCCCACCTACCGACCGTATTGGTGTACTGTAGATAGCTGGTTCCCACATACAGGAACCTAGCTTAGGGCTTATTTGTTCCTCCTTCTATTGACTTATCTCAGGTTCTACACAGTTCAAACAGCCACATCCTCCCAAACGTTGGATCTTCTCATTAGCGTGAGAGTTCTCGCGAAAGCCGCCATCTTGCTTTTGCGAATAAAGACCACATAACCTAAGCACACTATAGGATTACCTTTTATGACCAGCCAGCGAATAATAGGTATGTTAACACCAAATAAGAAAATAATAATAATAATTCTTTATTTCAGATTTTTACATCCATATGTTGTTAGGTTAGGAAAATCAGTAACTTCGAATTTTAACAAAAGAGGATCCATTTCTTAAGAGGATGTCTCGATTCGGTCAGCCACGCCCCCCGTGAAAGAGACACGCTTATGTCTTTCGCACACGACAAAACGGGATGCAACACTCTTCGGGAATGCCTTTTTTAGACAAATGTCGTTAAATGTCTGTATCTGTGCAGTTTTATTAAATTTCCTCTTGACAGACTATAGACGATATAAAATACCATCATTTTAACTTAATTGTGCCGTTTAATAATGCGCTGTTTTAGTAGGCTGAGTAAAAAAAGAAAAATAAAGACTCAAATTTGGATTTTTTTTCTATCGAGAAAATTTTAAGTAATCATGTTTCAGTATTGTCAGAAACACAGCCATATAGTCAAGAATCATATATCTGAAAATCAATCTTTATTGGTTCCTCGTCTGGGTAGAACAGCGTTTCAAAGAACGCGATATTTCTCGTTGCACGGCCTTAATCAAATGGCGAAAAAAGTAACTCAAAAAAATTATTAATTACATAATTGTAATTCTTCAAAGTTTTAAGAGGGGGCATGTTCTATCCCTTTTCCGCAAAACGCACCTTTGTATTGGAACGATCGCCATTTACTATGGCGTTCGTGGTCAATGACGTTACTGATCTGTCGGGCGGGCTTTCTCTCTCTAACCAGCAACATTAAAACGGTTGTATCTTTTTTATTTTTTGAGATATTTCATTGAGATTTTAACGTTACGTAACCGCCAGAGGCGCTGTACTTTTACCCATACAAATTTTTACGCAGTCGCTAGCGAGTACGGTCATGTAAACTCATGGTAAAGGCACAGTATGCAGATTCTTAGTTCTATTACGTAACCGCCAGAGGCGCTGTACTTTTGCCCATACAAATTTATACACAGTCGCTATATAGCCAGTACGGTCATGTAAACTCATGATGGTAAAGGCATTGATGTCGGCGGGTAAAAGAATAGCGGGTAACAGGTAATTCGTTGTAATAGTCAGACAGTAGACAAAGACGAATTTTCATAGTTATATACCCTAACAATACGGTAATCCCTTTTGGCGGTGTGAGACAAAAGATGTTGTTGCGTTACTCCTTACAATACCCGAACTAACCTAATGAAACATAATGAGGCTTTGTATCATCCTGCTGTTGTGGATTCGTTTTTATTATCAGTGACTTAGAGACCATAATATACATCTCTGACAATATTAATTAGTCTTAATTTTGACGCTCAGAGACCATGTACATCTCTGGGTTGTTATATTAATTTCATTATACCTACTCTTTGTTTAAATAGACTTGAGACCTTATACATCTCTAAATTTACTGATGTAATATTTGTAATAACTTACGCCTTGAAAGAATTGAAAATGAATAAATTTAATGATTTTCATCTTATAGCTGGTTCTTTGAGTTCTGACTGAGATTAAAATTTGCAGATTAAATTATTCATTCACCATTTTGAATATCAAGGACTTATTTTGTGCTTACTTACGTCATTTCAATTTACCGCACCACAGTATTTTTTGATAAAAGTGCACATTCCGTATGATATTATGCTCCCTTATCGAAAATCTTTTTCCAAATTTGAAATTACCTCAGTACCGATTGTTGATACTAACCTGTCAAACTGCCAATGCAAAATGAACCCTGCGCAATTAGAGTAAAGTAAAAAACCGCTCGCAACGATAACTGCATGTACGGAGTTTTCCCGCGCTTTTTCAAGAGTTCATTGCCGGTCACGGAACAGGTATTTAGATTTTGCGCAGTCTAATTTGATTCATATGTTCACTAATTTAAAGTAGATATTGATTTGAGGTATCTTTTTCTCACGATCAACATTCTGAATTCGGAAAGTTCGGAATACAGAACAGAAAAAAAACGCACGTTTCGTAGTTTTTAATAAGGTTTTGTTTTGGTAAAAATATTGATAATTCTCAATTAATTTGATCTGAGTGAGTGAATTTAGAAAACTATACATATGCACACGATGGCCCGAGAAAATAGCACTTCGTTCGTAAGGGCTTGCAGTCCTGGAAATTTCGTACAAGCGGATAGCATGATCCTTTGTTTTATAAGTTTACTAGCGACCCGCCCCGGCTTCGCACGGGTGCACTATTTAATGGATGTTATTATACATATAAACCTTCCTCTTCAATCACTCTATTTATTTAAAAAAACCGCATGAAAATCCGTTGCGTAGTTTTAAAGATTTAAGCATACATAGGGATATAGGGACAGAGAAAACGACTTTGTTTTATACTATGTAGTGATAGTGATAACCTCGTTGTAGGTATTTGAATTTTGTCAAAATTGAATGCCAAAATATTAGAAATAAGTATTCTACACTTTACATAAGTTTGTACGATCGAATCACAAGTAAAGCGGCTTAACACCTTCGTTCGTACGTCGTTTGCGTCGAATATGTTAACATCATGTTCAAACTGCCATAGGTACTAAAATCCCAGGGTGAAAGCTTCAAAGTATCAGTGTCCAGCTACTTATAGGTACACTTGAGAGGATATGGTATGTATCAATCAGTCTAGAGTTCAAGCATAAGTGTAGTTTACAACCAAATGCCCAAAAACCATCAATCGTCAGTCAGCCAATACATTTTACTTTAATTTCAACATTTAGTATCATTTTACACCAACATAAGCGAAACGGACAGTAAAAATAAAAACGCTTCAAGCGCCTATATCCCAATACAGGCGCTTAATGCGTTTTCCAATCGCTTTTCAATGTTGAGCCTACGCCCACATACCTGTACCATAGCCAAAAGGTTGCTTTTTTCCAATGAGGTTTCCTACGACTCTTCCCAGAAGTTGGAATAATGGAATGCGGCGCGACAAAGCCAACCTGTTCCGAAATAAAAAAAAATGGTCGTTGAAAAAAGCGGGCTCAGCTGATTCGGTTTTGAGGCGCCCCCTTACCACGGAACGCTATGGCGGCAGTTTCATCGCTAAACTGTCGTTTTTAACATACTTGTTAAAGTTAACATATACATTTCCTAATGGAATTTCGGTATCAGATTGTCGTATTATCTAAGAGGGCTTTTCTAAATCATTTTTAAAGACAATTTACAGAAGTTTTTATGCATAAGTTAATGAAAATTTGCAGATGGACACTATCAATTATTCCTTCTAAATGTATTTATTGTTTAAAGTCACCATACAACAGTAATTTCGTGTATGTAATTGAATTAGTTAATAGAGTGTTTAATGGAAGAGAATTATAAGTGGTTTCATAATAAAAGTACCGGTCCAACTTGTTTTGCTGTCACAGCTGATTCCCGCCAAAATATGGCGTCAGCCCGCCGGCCAATACAATAAAGCACTCCTTTATAATTGCTTTTGTTAGAAAATATCTTGTTAAATATCGTGTTTTGGAGTCAACAATGGACATTTCAGGTCTCATATTTAGCGTTTCTCACTGTAGCGGTCGATCAGCTGTTTTGGCGGGAATCGCCATTGTGGATTCCATTCGGAACTGGTTTGTTGCCAGGCATACGTAATATGTTTGCTTATGAATTGGGGGGCTATTATCGACACTGCTATAAAAATATCGCATGTCAAACAGACTTTAGGTACCTACTAACCTGCATATTGTACATTTTATGGTCAGAGATGAATATTATTTCTAACTCTACCGTTTATGACAAGGCAACCGTCAAATGTCTGACACAATAGTTGACACTTATTTTTCAATATGACATAAGATTGAAATGAAAGTGTCAAACACCGGGACTTTTACTGTAGGTATGCTACAATAAAGGTTTAAGAAATCACAGAGTAATTTTCAAAATCTCTTTATATTTGCTTTAAATAAAGCTAATCCACCGTTAAGTATGTAAAACTGTATTCCAAAATCTGTATTTGACTTAACTAATGAAGTGGGGGACACACCACGTCACGTCTCCAGTTTCATATCTCTGTCATTCTCATTTTGTAAAACAGAGAATAAAGTAAAGATAGCCCACTGAAAACTGAATGTCAAATCCTCAAAGCCTCATTTACGGCTGTATAATCCAATAGCACCACGACATTTCCTGCTGCATGCTCTTTTTCCTATTTATTTGGGGCGTAGCATGTCTTCTCTTACATACATATCTGGTCATCCCTCGCATATTCACATCCTTCCGATTCATAAGTATCGGTTCTCACACAATCCATTCACATTTTCTTTGGCCTACCTCGTGTCTTGCATCCATCCACATTCTTATCTAATACTCTTCTTGTTACACGGCTTTAATCTTTCCTCATTATATGCTCGTATCACGCCAGACGATTGACTTAGTTTATAGGCAATGAATGCTACATTCTGGCTTCCCCTTATATAATCATTCCTAGTCTCTGGTCCATTCTAGTCAAAGCACACGTCATCCGTCTCAACATTCTCATCACAGTAACATGCATTCTTGTTTAATTTGTCTCATTTCCTACCGCATATATGTCGCATGTAAATTGACACCGTTATAAAGTAAGTGATGCTTGAATTCAGTCAACAAATTAATTCGATCATAGGTATTGTATTGTGACAGTCGATGCAGTTCTTCACAGTCGTTGAACTAATTAGGTATGCAATTGTTTCAATTATAGCTAAGACTGTATTTTATTAGAACAAAGCAATTTATACAAGGTTGCGCAACTATTTTGTCCCTTTTAACGGTCATAATATAACTGTGGAAAGCTTACGTTTCAGAAGTAAGTTATCTCGAAGTGGGATCCTTTGTCCACTACCGTAGCAGGTAATCCGCACTAATAACACAAATCCCTATTTTTGTCAGTCTGTCACGCATGAAACGCGCTGGTAAAATGACCACCCGGTTTGTAAATTTATGTAAATTATGTAGTTTGTGTCATAAGGTCGAAATTTTTCACATGATTAGGAATATTGATAATACAACATATACGTAACAATACTTTAAGGAATTAGACTAATTTTAGGGTAGGTAGGTGTAGGTATACAATCTTGCATATCGAGGAAAGCAATTGAACTGTATGATTGGATATTTTTGAGCACCCAGTAGTACAGCTACATAAAATGTCGTGGTATAATGGTGGTAAGGGTCATAATTAGTGTAAATATGAAGGTTTTATTATAATTCCACGATTCCTCCATGGATTCTGGATGGATGAAGTCGAAATAACCTCTAGGCAATGAACTTTTAATCTCCTGTAACAGGAAATAGAGTAGAGTTTATTTTGTTTAGGAATTGACTAAAACAAAACAAATGCAACTCTATTCCAATTTTGGAAGATACATATTCCATTGAAGTGAATTTGTTCTAGTATTAGTACTTTGAACCCCAGGAGGATAATAGATATTACATGAAATCCACTACATATAACATCAAGAGTTTGAAGAATAGTTATTTTCTTGAAGAAACAGTTATACGTATACAATATAGTACTTTAGTAATTGATAACCAGAATTGTCCGCTCTCAACATTAAGTAGGTAACCTAAAATTTACCGTCAAATCGTTCCCAGAATGCCGCATATCCGTGGTGTAACTACCATACAAACTCATCTTATTTTACGAATATCGCTTACATAGCGACTACGACACCTACCTATAGTAGTCGAGTCAAGCCGAAAAGAATAACTTAGGCCGGGTTTTATAAAAATCCGTTACACCAAATACCAGATCAAATTTCAGTAACTCAGTACATTTTTTGACATAACAAACCGACATAAGGTCTAACGGATATTTATAAAACCGAGCCTTAGTCTATCGGAACCTCTTGCTACTATTGTAAGCTACACTACTTACTCTAAATTGTATTACAGTAGAATCCGCTTATGACGATTTCGCTTTTTTTTTACCGCATTTAACGACTTCGAAATCACCACACATTAGATTTCATACCAAACATTTTCAAAATAAATCAGTCCGTTTTGTGCGTCGCTTTATCCGGATTCCACTGTATTTTTAACTACGAGTCACTGTTTACTTTATATAAATCAATATCTTGTCTATTTTCTCTGCCTTAAGTGAAATTTAAATTTCTTTAGAGAAAATAAAGTTCTTTAACCAGAAATGTCAAAATTTTCGACCGCTTTCTTAATAGGACCCTCCGTGATTTTAATATGGAAGTCATTCCATGTGCACTCATGACGTAATCGTGAGACGGCTGTATCCGCCGTCCTGCTATATAACCTCCAAAATTTGCCGGTGCCGGTACACGTGCTTTTAAATTGAAAATCTTCACTAGTCTGGGGCTCGATTCGAAATTCAAATGATGTCCTCGTCATGTCAGGATTTATTACGTTCTTCAGGCTCCGTTGTGGCCCCGCTTTATAAAGATCCAATAGACCTTATGTCAAAAAGTTATGAAAAACTACATTCTGCGTTGTCTAAATTTGATTTGACATTTCTAAACTAAACCCAGCCTTAAAAGTAGAATTACCTACTGAAACAATAGCGATGTTCTAGAAACGTCAGCGTCTTTTGCGTTATTTGCAACTGATTCATTTGTGTGAGGTGTGCAATAAAGAATTTGTATTGTATTGAAATACTCTCAAGAGCATAGAAAGAGGAACACGGTACAGTGTCTCCGTCACGTCTCCTTTTTTTCATAATTTATACCTATATATAGTTATTTTTATCTTCAATTTAGGATTGGTTTTATTCTTTAGTGAGCCGCGTTGCACAATACCTACAGGGAAACTCACAGAAACAATGTCCACTAGGTGAGGAGCATTCATTTTAAAATGACCAGTATTTAGAGGCACATAAAAAACCTACCAACCTAAAACTGCTGATTTGCACGGTTAAAATACTAATTTTTGCACATCAAAACCGCTTTTAATATTTCCGCTGCGCAAATCAGTATTTTTTCGATGCGCGATCAGTAGGTATTTTTTGATAAGCGTAATATGTATTAGACGTGCGCCGGCTATGGATTTTGCCGAGTAAATGTAGCCGGATAGTCGGCTTTCCCGACTAAGAAGTAGTCGGTACATTTCTAATATGTATATATATTATTAAATTGACTCTACCTACATTGCTAATACTAATTTCAAAGCTTTTATAAACTTCACAAACCTATACCAAGTTTGTTCCACGAAGCACATTTTATTTTAACTGTCATTCAGAAGACCATTTACTATTGATCCCGGTAAAGACCCATGGGAGCTGTAAAGTAACCAATTCGAAGGCGTTTGCAAATCTCCTGTCACTTTTATAAAAAGTGTTGTGCCTGTTGTTATTGTCTGTTGACAAATAAATGAAAGTATTTATTTATTTATTTATTTAAACTTTATTGCACAAAATACACAAATTGTACAAATGGCGGGCTTAATGCCAAATGGCATTCTCTACCAGCCAACCATTGGGCTAAACAGATAATTTATAAAAGGTGTAAAGAAAAGAAAAAAAAAAGAAAAAGAGTATGAAAAAGTATATCAAAATATCTAATAAAACATACAAACATAATATATATATATATATAAAAATATATATATCTATACAGGTATACAAGATACATACATACAGGATTAGATATACTACTACATATTCAATACATACTATAATTATGATGATGGATTTTATACGAATTCTTGTTTAAGCAGGTGCTTACGCAGCATCCGCTTGAAAGCAAACTTGCTTGGGGCTTGTCTGATGTTAAGAGGGAGTGAATTCCAGAGACGACTTGCCTGTACGGCGAAGGAGTGAGTCATGAAACCAGTGCGGTGGAAAGGTATAGATAATTTGAGTACACGGGAGGTACGCAGAACACAACCTGGGCGAGGGGTATCAAAAACAAATTTACTTTTAAGATATCCTGGAGCAGAGGGCTCAAATAGGATTGAGAAAAGGGTACAAAGGATTCTAAGGGATCTACGGTGACGAATGGAGAGCCAGTTGAGCTGACGGCGGTAGAAGGAAACGTGATCATATTTACGGAGGCCGAAAATGAAACGTATGCAATTATTGAGGAGACAATCCAGTTTATTGAGGGATTGTTGAGTGAGATTGGTAGTGCACACATCACCATAATCAATAATTGGGAGCACCAGCGCCTGAACCAGCAAAATTTTCGTACTAACTATTGGATGTAATTCATTTATTTTATAGTTTGGTAATGGTTATTAGAAGAGGAAACATGCTGGGGCACCTGATACGAGGGCCATTCTACTTTTTCATGTACTTACATAATTTTCAGACACTTTTTTTTAATGCAGATTTTGGACTACTTGGCCCTTACTTCATATTTTTGTATTGTTATTTAGAAAGAGGTTTAATTGCCGTATCACTTTCGATAGTTTTGGTAATTAACGAACTACAGCTAATATCCATAAATCGAGTAACTCAGTGGTCCTTGGATGTCTCACCATTTGTATGAAAACATGGTTTTTATTTTTTACCACTGTGTTACCCAACTTTTACAGAAATATGTTAATATTTAAGTATTTCTATCTACAAAACCTTTTTATTAAGTTCAGGTACTATTTCGAAATCCTATTTTGGTACACTAACTCAATACATATTTATCATAGATTTTTTTTTGTAATACGTAGAAAACTGGTCATGAAAAAGTAGAATGACCCACGACGTGACAATTACATAAAAACCATAATCGAAGGAAAGATAGAGGGGAGGAGAGCCAGGAGCCAGGGGAAGACCGAGACGTACATTTATAGATCAAGCAAAAGAGAAGGTCAATGTAATGTCGTATTAGGAGCTCAAAGCCTTGGCGGAGAACCGAACAGAATGGCGATTACTCCACCGACAAGAGCTAGGATATGATGATGATGATGAATGGTTATTAGAAGGAGAAATTTGAGTATTGCTTGACAGTAATTTGCTTTGCTATTCGGAGCAGGACAAATGATGTGGTCTTCGTGGTGGTCAGCCATCAGGCTCCTAAGGATCTGTTGTTTCTTATCCTCACGATATTTTGGTTTTACCGAAAACTACCTGTACGGCGAATTCGCAAATTATTTGCACCTTGTACTGCGCTTCGGTGGGTTTTGAGTGGTTATTAACTGAACGCTCCCATGCTCTGGAAGGGACGCTAAGCCGTTGATCCCGGCTGCTGTCTATGATAGCAGTCGTTAAGCCAAGTTAGAGGCTTTCGGGCGGCTTGAGAACTTGTAAAAGTCAAGTTGCCCACTCACTCATCATCATTCGCTTGCTCTTTTCCCATTTATTTGGGATCGGCGCAGCGTGTCTTTTTCTTCCATACATCTCAGTCACTCGTCTCTTCATTTACATCCTTCGTATTCATATCATCTCTCACACAATCCATCCACCTTTTCTTTGGCCTATATCGTTTCTCGCATCCATCCACATTCGTATCTAATACTCTTCTTGTTACATGGCTTTCATCCCTCCTCATGAAATGCCCGTACCAACACAAGGCGGTTGGCTCTGATAAAACTAATTTATCAATTAGAAAAGAGACTCGTGGATTAGTGACAGTGTAAACGTATATTTGTAATCAACACAACAGTTGCTAGGAACAAGGAATGACATGAGTTAAAGGTTATCAAAAAATAAAGAGGTTTGAGTATAAAACAGTCCTTAACATCCTCCCTTTTTGGCAACCCTTAACGAACCATACCAATTTTCATTGCTATTGATTCAATTCTTGGCTTATGCAATGCCTTGGTCAGAAAATCTGCCAATTGAAACTCGCTGGGAACATATTCCACACATATTTCGCCATCAGCAACGAGTTCTCTTACATAAAAATGCCTAATAGCAATATGCTTGGTTCTTCTGTGGAGTTCTGGGTTATGTGAGATCTTTATTGCTGCATCATTGTCGACTTTCAATTTGGGTATCCCCTTCAACACAGATATTTCACCAAAGAGTCTTTTAATCCAGACAATTTCTCTTGCTGCTTCACTGGCAGCAACCAGTTCGGCTTCGGTACTGGATATGGCAACACATGTTTGTCGTCGACTCGCCCAAGATATTGCTCCTCCAGAGTATAAGCATAATATACCTGACGTCGATCGTCTGGTATTTCGGTCTCCACCATGATCGGAATCACTGTAACATTCCAGAATTCCAGCATTGAATCTCTTCTTAAAGGTTATTCCATAGTCCGAAGTTCCCTTGATGTATCTTAGGATACGTTTTAACTTCTGGATGTCATCTTTAGAAGGGTTTTCTAGAGTTCGGGACACAACGCTTACAGCGTATGCTAAATCAGGTCTTGTTCCAACAGTTAGGTATGCAAGTGCTCCCACAGCTTCTCTATACGGAAATACAGTAGGTTCTACCACATCTTTATCCATATCTGGCAATCCTTCTTTTAGTATAGGAGTTGTGACAGGTTTGCAATCGCTCATGCCAAAGCGATCTAGCACTTTCTGAGCATAGTACTTCTGGGACACTTTTATATCACCGTTCTCGTCCTTTATTTCTAATCCTAGAAAATAGGATGCATCTTTTATAGTTATTTTGAATCTTCTTTTCAACTCTCTAAGAAACTTTTCGGAATCTTCCTGATTTGTTGCAGCAACCAGACCGTCGTCTACGTAGAGAGCAAGAATGATTTTGTTACTCCCACGGTTTCGGATAAATAGGCAGGGGTCAGTATCACTTTGCTTAAATCCAATAGTCTTCAAATAATCCACCATGCATTTATTCCAACACCGGGGTGCTTGCTTGAGGCCATATAGACTTCTCTTGAGTCTACACACCTTCTTTGATCCATCAGAGTACCCATCAGGTTGACTCATATAGATTTCTTCGTTTAGTGATCCGTACAAGAATGCGGTTGATACATCAAACTGTGTAAGTTTCAAACCTTCATTTGCAGCGACGCTTAAGACAGATCTAATTGTTGTCATCTTAGCAACTGGGCTGAAAGTCTCATCATAGTCAATGCCCTTTTTCTGTGTATATCCTCGAGCAACTAATCTTGCCTTGAATTTATCTAGAGAGCCATCAGCATTGGTTTTTATCTTGTAAACCCATTTGCAGGATATGGGCTTTCTGTCTATTGGAAGGTCAACCAGTATCCAGGTTTTATTCTCCTTTAATGACTTCACCTCATTTTCCATTGCTTTGACCCACTGATCTTTATGAGGACTAGAAATCGCTTCTTTGTAGGTTTTTGGTTCATTAATTTCATTAATAACATCAGCTGACATCATAACATAGTCTTCGAAACGATTAGGTGGTCGAATTTGACTTCTGTCACGTAGGGTCACTCTTGTAGCAATTTCAGCTATATCATCTAAATTCCTTGGTGCCTCAGATTCAACAACATCATCATCATCGTCATCTAAAGCATCTTCATAAAGAGGTGATCCTGGCAGTGATGCTTTTGAAGATGGTTGAAATGAGTCTTCTTGGCTTCCTACTTCCTGGCTATCAACACGATCCGGCGATGTGGGAGGTACAGTCAAACTAGTCTCATTAGTGCCATTTGTAGTGCGATTCGAGCTGTTTTCAGTGCAACGCTCATCAGTGCTACTTACAGAGCGATCTGGGCTGTTTTCTTTGCGATCATCCTCCCTTGCATCACACATCGGTGGCTCTGAAATTGGAAAATATATTTCAGCTGAGTGCTCTTCTTCCTCTTCACCTGGGCCAGACGGTGTAAGTACTGACTCATTAAAAATAACGTCTCTTGACCTTATGAGTTTACCACTTTTGTTCAGTAAGCGGTAGCCTTCGTCACCGTCATATCCAAGTAGAATGCATTTCTCAGCCTTTTTAGATAGTTTCACTCTCTTTGGTTGAGGAACATGAGCGTAACATTTACTTCCAATTATTTTAAGGTGACTGATTGCTGGCTTTTTCTTAAACCACAATTCAAATGGCGATTTACCATTTTCAGGAGTTGGGCCAGTTCTGTTTAAAACGTATGCAGCAGTATTTATCAATTCTGCCCAAGTAGCGAGAGGTAATTCTTCATGAGCATGCATCATTGTGCGAGCGGCTTCGACTAAGGTTCTATTTTCACGCTCGCTAAGACCATTTTGTTGCGGCGTGTAAGGCATCGTGAGCCTTTGTCTTATTCCTGCTTCTTGTAGAATGCACCTTATGTTCTCATTATCAAATTCACCTCCATTATCACTCAGAAATTCTTTGACAGAGTGTCCAGCCACTTTACATTCTTGTAACATCTGTCGGAGCTTTAGATGAACTTCCGATTTCTGTCGCATGAAATAAACGTGACGATATTTGCTGAAGTCGTCTTTGAACAGAACGAAGTAACGGAATTTATTGAAGGAAGGAGGGAATGGGCCACACACGTCAGCGTGTATAATTTCTGCAGCTTCTTTAGCTCGTTCTCTTGTTCCAAAAGTTTTCCGGTGAGTTTTTCCGTAAATACATCCGGTACATAATTCGGAATCTAGACGAACTTTAATTCCAAGTTCCCTTTCAATAACTCCTTTCACGTGTTTCTTATTCTGGTGGGCTAACCGTTCGTGGTAAAGTTGTAGTAGATTATCTGCTGACAAGGCGTTGAGATCAGGAGTTGAGTTTGTAATAGTCTCTACATTAAGCTTGTACAAGCCCCCGTTCTTGGCTCTTTTGCCAGTCAATATCACGTGTCCATCAACTTTCAGCGAGCAGTGTTCCCTTTCAGACATGAAAACACTATTGTTTAGCCTGTCTTGAGTGGCCAGTACAGAAAACAGGTTTCGCTTAATATCAGGTACATACCATACATCACAGAGTCTTAATCTGGTTTCCTTGCCATTTATAATAGTTTTCAAGTCAACAGTACCTTTGCCAACAGCTTTGACAGTAGCTCCATTAGCAGTCGTCACAGTACGGGTATCCTTAAAATGCTCGAAACTAGAGAAAATATCGTTCCGACAAGTGACATGGCTTGTTGCACCATTATCTGCAAACCAAGACGCTGTATCATAGTTCGTAAGCATTGAATTTACATCCGTAGTGACTGGCAACAGCATTAAATTCAAATTGCTTTGTCTCGGATTATTTTCTGGCTTGACCGGTTTCCCATCAGCTTTCCATTTATGACATTGTCTGACCTTATGGCCGACTTTACCACAGTATCCACATTTCTTCTTTGCTTTATTATTATTCTGTAGCACTAGAGCTTCTGCGGGGCCATCGTTCTTAATTGAGACAGAACGCTCATAGGTACAAAGTTGCGTAGTCAGATTTTCTATGGTTTTGTCTGTCTTTGACATCAACATCCAACTGGATTTGAAAGAAAAATAGGCTTCAGGTAGAGTATCTAGAATTTTGCAGATTAACAATATATCTGGTAATTCTGATTTGTCTATCTTCATCAGTTCGGTTTTCAAATCTGACCAAATGGTATTGATTTTGGAGATGTGAGTCGTGATGTCATGTGACGGATCTTTACAATAGCCAAAAAACTCCATACAAAGTGCGTAACTCTTGTCTTCAGACTTGCCGTCGAATAAACGATGTAATTCGTCCCAAACTTCTTTAGATGAGTTAAAGCGCATGATTTTTTGAAGAGTTTCGTCTGACATATTTGCAGTAAGCAGTAGTAGTGCGGAACTATCGGTTTTGTTGAAATGATCGAGGGCTTTATTATACTCCGAAATTTCTTCGGTATTGCTAGTAGTAGGTTTGACGGGTTTCTGGAGAGTACCGTTTACCGCATCCAATCCACCGGACATACCTCGTAGTAGTAATGTTGCCTTGAATTTCCAAGTAGACCAGTTCTTTACACCTTCCAGGTGACCGATGTCAATTTTGCAACTTGGTGATTGCATTTTGAATCTTCGTCTTCCCGGATTGTTTTGAAACTAGGTTTATAACACACTCGATTTATTTACAGCTTTCTTACGATCTGCTACCATGATAAAACTAATTTATCAATTAGAAAAGAGACTCGTGGATTAGTGACAGTGTAAACGTATATTTGTAATCAACACAACAGTTGCTAGGAACAAGGAATGACATGAGTTAAAGGTTATCAAAAAATAAAGAGGTTTGAGTATAAAACAGTCCTTAACAGGCTCTTAGTTTTGTTGCATGTTGCCCACTCACTCGACAAGCCTAATTCCAATAAGGTCTGGTTTATCCTCGGTTTGGAAAATCAAATGACAGTCGCTTCTGTAAAAACTAGTGTCTACGTGAAATCTTGTATACCTGACCCCGGCCATTCTTGAAGGGTGCAACTGGGTCATACTTAGTTGAAAAAACAAAAGTTGTCCCTCTTGTGGTCAACAGTTAAAGGTTTATGTGCATGTTAGCTATGTTTTTATTACAGGGATTTATAGAAACGGCGACATTGTTTATGCGAGTTACTGGCCCAATCCAAAATTAAGCTTTGTAGTCCTTAACTTTTGGTATGTCCATAGAAAAGACGCGAACCTAAATCCGCGTATGACCCAACTGTACTGGGATAACGCTAGGAGGATGATGATATACCATCGCGAATAAGGATTGTTGAGCCACTTGACAGTGTTCGCAACTTGGTTGTGTAATGCAAATCGGGACTGACACGACATCGGGTAACATCTATCATTCATTACACGGCTAAATTACGGACAATTGCAAATGGCTCAACCATCCCAGTTCGTATCGTAACTGTACAATGCGATCGCAAAATGCAGAACCTGGCTACCTATTTACGATTTTATTACATAATAGACCATAAATCGGCAGCTCTCTGTCTTTATTCACTACGTCTCTGAGCCAAATTCGCACATTCCTCATATTTTTTGCGCAAAGCCCACACAACTCACACCCAAATCACGCGCCGGAAAAAAAGTAACAATGAATGTCTATGGCCATAACCGATCGATATATGACCGCAATACGTTTGATATTTCGGGGTCGGAGTGGTCATCGAGGGTTTTAGGGATCCTTGGGTTCGCATATCATCCCTATGAGGTGTATTGTATAAAATATTACCTTAATACTGACACATTTATTTATAATTGGTAATAACTTAAATAATATTGGAATTAACTGAAATTTAAAACGACCCTTAGGGCATTGCCTCGCTGTATCGCAATGCTGATGATTCGCGATTTCAGTAAATAACTTTTATCTAGTAAATCCTCTTTTATGTGCTCAAAAAGTGTAAGGACCAACTTTACAATATCGCGCCGGTCCGGGGCGGAGATGGCCATAACAGCATCAAAATCGGTATCGTTATGGCCATCTCCGCCCATTACGATACAGGCTCGTGCTCAAAAAGACTTCAACGAGCTCACGAACTCGAACTCCTGCACTTTCAACGCAATGGTGCCTCAACACATGAAAGAGGATTTAATGTATGGATGTAGATAATGTAGTGTATGCAACTGTACATAATTAGGCCTTAAAACACTCGTGTGACCCTATTATGAAACTCGCTGACGCTTGTTTCATAAAACCACACTCGTGTTTTAAGACCTCTCATTATGTATCAGTTGCATAAACTACTAGTGCGCGCTAGGACACCGAGTATAAAATAAATAATGAAATATTATGGAAGTCTTACATAAATCGAACTGTATATACCATCGAATAGTAGGTACCTACGATCAATAAGACTTGTGGGTACGGTCGGCCTCACAAGGGACTAACACCTTCGTACCGTGTCGCTTTAATGTCATACTTAAACTGTCATACTTATCCAACCGATGAAGCGAAGTCCCAATGTTGACGAATGTTGTTGGAAGCTGGAGGTGCCGGGTTGTGATCAGGGCATTTATTAGTGTGATGAACACAAGCATTTGTTCCTGAGTCTTGGATGATTTCTATGTTTAAATGAGAGCCCTTGCTCTTTTATCTATGTATTTAAGTATAATATTTATCTATATAAGTATGTATATCGTCGCTTCGTAACCATAGTACAAGGTTTGCTTAGTTTGGGAAACTCTTAGAGTATTCCAGTGTTCCAAACCACACGCGTGGTCGTGCCGGAGGTTTTCCCCTGGATTTTCCCCAGGCTACTCTCCAACCGCGAACTCCTATCGCTTTATTGGGCCCGGCCTATAAAGCCACAGTCAGGTTCAAACAAAAAAAAAAGCTTAGTTTGGGACTAGATGGATTTGTGTAAGACTGTACACAAATATTTAAAAAAAGTGTCCAGGCCTGTACTTTAGGTAGTAGATTACGAATTTTTTATTAGATAATTATAATTACATATAAAACATCCAAGACTCATCACGCAAATATATTTATTGCCCTTACCGGGATTTGAACCCAGGACCGTCAGCTCCCACCAAACCTTTATAGTTTGATCAACAGGTAGGTTTCGGTTATATTCATCGTATCAGGTACCTCATGGTCCTTACAGAATTGTCAAACACTAATGGTATTTTTTACGCTCAATTGAGGTTAACTGTGAGAAGTTGCTCAATTCAGGAGGTTGGAATTGATTTATTTATAGTCACTTAGTCAGGTGTCAGTGACTTTTAAAGAGGTAGGGCACAGCAGAGTGTCATCTCGTTCACATTTAATTTTTTTTTTCAGCCCAACTGGAGAACTACCTGCGTTACTAATGACCGCAGTCCGTGGAAAGAGGATTAGATAGAAGGAGGATTAGCGAATCACCAAGGGGGACGGACTTATAATAGGCCTACTAAATTGTGATGTATCAGAAGACTTATATGGATGATATATAATTGGCGCCAAATTTCAGTTAAGCCAATATAGGCTTGATTACATTGATAACACATTGTATCTCGTTCCCATGTGTGTACTATGCTTGCATCTCTTTCGCACATTTTTGTATTTGTGTATTGCTGGTACCAGTCTTATCCTTACTTCATGCCGCAGCCATAATAACACAGTAGTAATGTTACTGATATTATTAATATTGTGGTGCATAGCAGGCTCGCGCAACTAGGAACAAAATTTACAAAATGTCACTTTTGTATGGAATTTGGTCAAAAAACGAAAATTTTTGTTATTTCATTTATTTCTAGCCCTACCCACTGCGGAATAAGCGCATGGACGTCGTAGTGTAGTCTTCATAACCTAACCATGAGAATGGATTCAAACCCCAATTGTTAATAAAGGAGCATCCATTATTAACGTGAGGTGTTGCTGGCAAAATTCGATCCCCTCCCGCCAAAAACATCTCACGTAAATAATGGGGGTGTCCATCTAACTGGCATTTTTTTTTAAATGGAACCCACGACGTCACTAGTCATCGTTTATCGATATCGATATCGTTAACCGTACTACAAACATAAGTTACATCCCTATCGCGGTTATGTTGGCATTACCTATTTCCTTTTTTTTATTTTATTGTGGTACAGAATGTTTGCCAAACTCTACGTCAATGTCATGCAATGACAATGTCACTGTCATCCAAAACCTAGTTCGAAATCCCGTCTCTTAGAACGTAGTGGTTATATTCTCTTTGGTGCATAGGTACGCGCTGTTGTATTATGGTGAGTAAGAGCGTGTTTCACACTATCCGATCCGATATCGGTGTGGGACTCGATAGGCGAGCGATATTCCCGATATCAGTGACGTGTGTTTGTGTGCTGTACGAGTATACGTTTTTTAGTAGAGTTCGTGGTCGCTGCGCCATTGTAGCCAGTTACACATGTCTATAATGTCTATGCCCTCCTCATATCACACTAAATATCACGTGGGTATTGATGAATAATGAATAGTGAAGCAAAATACAAACATTTTTTTAATACCACGATAATATCGGCACCCGAGTATTGTGATAATAATAACCATGTGACCGGCCCCATTACAACCACTATGACCGAAAATGGGGATATCGGCCCTATATTTTGGGACAGTGTGAACAGCAATGGTGTAGAATCCCACACCGATATCGGATCGGATAGTCTGGACACGCCCTGTGGGCGCCAGAGCCTGAGGGCCTACTCCAAACTTCGAAATCCGAACTTCGTATCGTGCCGTCCCTTTCACTCATATAGTGTAAAACACGAGAGCGAAAGGGACGGCACGATACGAAGTTTGGATTTCGGAGTAGGCCCTCTGTACTCCAAACTTCGTATTGTGCCGTCCCTTTCAAAGTTCGAAGGTCGGAGTAGGCCATCAGAGCTCTCAAGCCGATCCATGAAAAAAGAGAGGCATAGATTAAATTTTAGTAGTTTGCGCGTTACTGCTTAATTTCTATAATGAAATATATAGGGATCATAACAAAAGAATGCTATTCTTTATTTTTTTCGCCGGGAGACGACGGCTTAATGCCACACTCCTGCTTTAAGTACCTTTCTTAATGCATAGTTACTCCCCTAATAAACATTACCTAACAGCAACTATTACTCCCATTGTACACCGCGAATTACCATAAGGTGGTAGAATAAACGGTATATCACATCTGTTGCGCGCTCACTTCTACAAGAAAACGAATTCCTCCGCGCTCACCGCGCATGCCCCTCCGTCAATTCCGACATTTGGACACCAGCCGCACGAGACACACCAGAGGGGCTACCGCGAACTGAAAACGAACGAAGTTCGAATATCTCCCTCTCTGCCGCACGAATTAGCAAGTGCGACAGAGAGGGTAGCCCCTCAGCAGCATCCGCCGTCCCCCAAATGACAGCCAGAAGTCCGTCCCGCCGTAGCGGTGATACGACCCGCCACACTCGTTCACTATATGAGTGAAAGATACAGCACGATAAGAAGTTCGGATTTCGAAATTCGTAGTAGCTCTCAGGTCTGACGTAACGACGCAAGAACCCAAGTTAGGGCCTCTGAAAGATCTGATGCACTGGGACTGCCCGGAGCCGCGTAATGTCTAGGCTGACACTGATTTCAGCAATCTTCATTCATTATCCTCCTAGCGTTATCCCATCCAAGAAACCTGGGGACCGTTATACCTATTCCCGATCGCTTTATTAAAATGTAACCGGAGTGCTACTGACAACCGCAAACGAAGTTTTCCCTCTCTGTCGCACTTATGTGCAAACCTGCAAGTGCAAGGAGAGGAAAAACTTCGTTTGTGGTTCGCGGTAGCTCTCCAGGTCCAAGTTAGCGCCACACGTAAATAATTGTGATTATTTAAATTTGACGATAGCTCTCTGAAAATGGACGTACTGTAGTTTGTAGGTATTTTAAGTACTTTTTGAATATACGTCAAGCTAGTTTTACGTTGCTAGATTGGTTGATCCAAGAGCTCAAAAATAAAAGGGCTGTTTTAACTTTGGATGTTTTAGATGTGGGTGTTAAGGCCGCAAAGCTGAAGTGGGACTGGGCCAGTCGAATGCACCCGGAGCGTTGGGCCAAAGTAGCCACCGAATGGATCCCACAAGATGGCTCCCGGGGCAGAGGCAGACCGAAAAGATGGCAGGATGACCTTGATACATTTTGTACAGATTGGCGGGAGCTGGCACACGACTTAGACGAGTGGCGAAAAAGAGGGGAGGCCTTTTCCCAGCAGTGGGACACTATATAGGCTATAAAAAAAAACACAATTGTTTACGAGTAGCGCTAGTGGACCTGTTAGTCTGTTACATTTTGGTAAAAATGCGACTGCTACTGATTTCAACAATCTTAAAAAAAAAAGAAAAAAATGTTCTCACGATCATGAACAATCATGATGGAGTCACGATTAGGTATATGTATATATATACATGTGGTATAAAATATTTCGGCTGACGCAATCTTTTGTATCGACCATAAAATATATTCACATTAAACTGTTACATGTAGTAAAAGGAACATGAAATGCTAGAAACAACTGAACATAAGTGCGACTGAATAACTGTGATGAAATATCTAAGTACTGTGATATACGGGATTTGCCGGTAAAAATGTTAGTCATTTTTTCGATGAGCTTTTTCAAATAAGTACCTAAGCATTTTATTTTTTTGATGATAATAAGATCAAATATCAGTACAAGTAATATTATCAAAAAATAAAATGAAAACTTAACCTAGGAAAAAACAGTAAAGCATAAAGGTAGGGTGCCCAGAAAGCTGACTGCATTTGCCACGCTGAATGGCAATGATGCTTGGAGTCGGTTGCACCAACATACGAACACAGGCCGGTCATCGTCAAATATGGCGCCGGCAGCTGTCATGACATAGAAGCTTATCAAACTTTCCATACAATCTGATTATTAACGAACACCGCTTACGATGAAAGACGGTTTGGTGCAACCCACCCTTATTATTTGTGCTAAATATTGGCCAGCCCTCTGGTCACCAGAGGTCTCTACTAGGCGCGGCGACAATTTTGCGCGCACTTGGTCCCCATGGTCCCAGTGTTTCGACCCCAAATGCCTAATTGGGCACCTTCAGTTTTTTGGAGTAGTCCATATTATATTTTTTATTGATAGTAGACTTATTATAAAGATTTTTTTAGTATCGGTTTTAAGAAATATTTACATCAAAATCTTGTCTTTGACATACCACACGTTTAATAGAATCTTGCCTTGGTCTGCTGCGAATCAAAAAAATAAACATCAACTTGACAACTGACAGATGTCAAATATGACAGCTAACTTAAATCTCAAACGGGCCCTTAGGGCATTGTACTGTATGCCAATGCCGATAAGATGACGCAAGCTCTTCGGTCACCAGTTACGCCAACCAGACGCTTCGCGATTTCAGTAAACAACTTGTTTTAGGTATAACCACAGTTTCAAGACAAAAGTCTTAAGAAATGCTGCGTTTATCCATATTAATATTAATACAATTGACATATACAAGATCCACAACGAAGCAATACGTCACTTACTATTGGAAAACTACCTCTGTGACCGATAAAGTATACGACTACTGGAATCACGGACCAATATTTATCCCGGGTCTACAAGATGTTTTTACTATGACTTCAAGACAGCTTGATTTGTTCCCACCATGGCTAACAAGAAGCCAACCAACTACCCCAACTTTTCGTACTACAAATTATGAATTGAAGGACAAAAAAACTTTTAAGCTTAAGACTACACAGCGCATCAGAACAACGACTCCTAAATTCACTACTATATCTACACTATCTACAGTGACTGAAAAACCCAAACCAACAGAGCATACAAAACACGACGTAACTATAAGAACACAGAAAACTGATGCAACTAAACGTCCGAAGCAGACACTATTTAGTTTTGAGGAGGCTCCAAATGATGGCGTTACTATACCATTCTCTGCGTTTTTGAGGAAGATTATGAGAGTATTGGCGGTTAAAAACTATTCGGAGCTGCCACCATTATTTAAGCCTTTCACCAACTACACGACAGAGTACGTAGCTAAATCTGAACTATTTACATTTTGGCAACCTTTGTAATTTTCTTTTATCTGTTCTCTATTGCTCATCTACATTTTTCCTTTTATTTCTAGTATTTTATCTCTTTATCGTGTTTCTTAAATCCCTGTTTATAATTCTTTCTTTTGGTTCTATTCTCTGTTCATCTTCGTTTTCTCATTCTTTGAACTATATTGTCTGCTTATTCAACCTAGTCTGATCAACGGGTGGTCGAAGTTTGTCATGAATGAACATATTCAATCTAGTATTGGAGAAATTCTATTTTTTAATTTGTAGTAAACAAGAAACCCTTACAGGTTCGCCATGTCAGTCTGTCTGTCCGCGGCTTAGCTCAGTAACCATTTGTATTAGATAACTGTAATTTGGCATGAGTATACCTACATATCATTTACGTCGGCACAACAAAATCTTGAAAAAGAAAATTGCGGTAGTTGCCTCCTCTACACATAAAGTTAGTGGGGGTGAATAGTTGTCTATCCCCATCCCATATTAACCCCATCACGTGAGGTGTCGTTGGATACCTCGTTCAAAAATATTGTGGCTTTATGCTCTTCAATTGAGATAAGGGCAAGCGAATTATGATCTTTTTTTAACCACGTCGGCGTTGAACAAGTTGACAACCCATCTGATGGTAAGTTCTCACCATCGCCTATAGACACTTGCAACACCAGAAGCGTCACACGCGCGTTGTTGACCCACAATATACCTTTTCACGACTTTTTGAAGAATCCCACACCGTAGCCTATTGGGAATGGTGATTAAGGCCGGGTTTTATAAAGACCCGTTAGACCAAATGTCAGATTTAATTACAGTAACTCAGTACATTTTTTGACATAAGAAACCGACATAAGGTCTAACGGATCTTTATAAAACCGAGCCTTAGTAATTTAATATAATACTTAGCCGATTTTCAGATTAATAACTGATGGAGACTTTGACGAACTTGGTATACCAATCATTTCAACTGTTAAAGAGTGGATAGACCTATTAAATTGGCTGATTAAAAGCCCTGATAAATTACATGGTGAGTTTTTTTTAATTATACCAATTAGTATTATATGTTGATTTAAACTTACACGATTGAAACCTCCCACGAAACCTTACGTGTATTTTTTCACTATTAAATATTAAGACTGAAATGGTATTGTGTTACTTGATATTGTGTTTATTTTCGTATATGTGTTATGAAATCACTCCAAAGTTTCAAAAATCGTAAATAGACTCGTTGTTTTTGACGTGCGAAATGATGATGGTGATCAGTCGTGAGGTTTTCATGACCCCCTCCCCCCTCTTCGGAACCTCGCGTGATTTCTGAATAAACCCTTGGTTATTATTGGGAAACGAGACTTAATCGCGTAGGTACAATTGTAATTTGTTCACCTTTTTTTAAGTTTGCCCAACGTTTCGAATGTATCACAACATCCTAGGTCGCGAGCTGATTGGCACTACCTTAAAAAAATATATAAATTACAATTGTACGCGATTAAGTCCTACTTCCCAATAATAACAAAGTGTTTATCCGAGTATCGTTTTTAAGAAATATTTTTTTGAATTTCATCTTTGACATACAACACGTTTGGAGGCATTAATAGGACCGTGGCATGGTCTCCTGCAAAACAAAAAAAATATACATCAACTTGACATTTGTTCATAGATAAAGAAAACGATACTTAATTAATAAACAGAGGGGCTACCGCGAACCACAAACGAAGTTTTCCCTCTCTGTCTCACTTATATGCGAACTTGCAAGTCCGATAGAGAGGGAAAACTTCGTTTGCTGTCGCGGTAGCGCCCCAGAGGGGCTACCGCGACCGAAAACGAACGAAATTCGAATATTTTTTATTTTATTATAGGGAGATATTCGAACTTCGTTCGTAGTAGTCCCTGAATGTACAAAATCATAGATGTAACTGCCACATTTGATATCTGTCAGTTGATGTTTTTTTTTAATTCGCGGCAGACCAGGGCACGGTCCTATTAATCCCTCCAAACGAATATTAACGGCCTCTATTCGGTTTATGAATAAGGAGGTTTGCTGTGAGAATGCATGAGTGTGCAGTAGTGCACAACTACATACACCAACGAGTCAGCGTTTTATAAGTTTTAAAATGTTTTGATTTCAAATTGTGACAAAAGTATTGATAATACCAATAAAGATATTAAAGGCTACGACGATTTTATTAAAGTTTTAGATAGTAACATAGCCATTTTTTGATTTTATTGTGTGTAGTAGAATTCAAGTGGAAAAAACAAGTTTTTAGCTTGAAAAAGGTCGATTTGGAGTGATGTTTGTAACGATATTTCTTAATGAAAGATCCAAAAGATACATTTTAAATTTATAACATAAGGTCGCAATAGTCCTGTTCTAGATAGTAACATTGAAAATATCAAGATACGTGTCAATTCAAACGGAAAGTAGCGTAAATAGATGAGCGTTTTTTAACTGATAAGGACCCTCAAAAAAAAAGAAAAAGAAAAAAAAAAGAAAAGATATTTTATTTTCATTTATTTAATACACAATAACCCTCGTTTTTCAGCACATTGCTACCATGCATATAACGTGCTTTCCAAACGTCACACCGCCTTGGACGAAGATACCAACAAACTGCTCAACTTTTTGGATGACACTTATGATGAGGCCGAAGAGGAGATAATGCAGTTCATACTGCAAGAGGCAACCAAATTCCCTAATACAAATACAACTGCAGAGGAGATTGCTTACAGTAAGAGAATGTTAGGAACAGGGCTCAGAACCGGTTTCTACTTTTTTTTGAATATCTCCTAAAGTATTAGTCATATCTCAATTTTTATTTTAAGATTTGTTTTTGTCAACCTTCATCTATGAAATAAATTATTTAAAGCACGAAATAATATAGTAAAACGCAATTAACCGAAATTTTTAACCGGTTAATTGTATGAAGACGAAACCGGTTTCCGAGCCCTGGTTAGGAACATGGAACATGGTCTGTCGCTTAGTGCGCGAGTATGCATTGTATGGCAGCTACCTTCAGGCGCGAATCCAGGATTATGTTCAAGTGTGGGCAATAACATCGGGGGTGCGGGCATTGCGGGCTAAACCAGCGCGCAAATTAAATATATAAATAAAATGAAATAAATTAACTATAATCTGCAAGTACTGCAAGTAGGCCGCAATGGCACTTTTACAAGTCAAGAACTACTAACGGTTCTCAAGAAATCACTGCCGAGAAGAAACGCCGAAATAAACTCGACAGTCAGTCATTTTCTCCAAAGATATGCTTATTACAATGATACTATAAGTAGTAGTAGGTTAAGACATATTTAAGGAAATCTGAGTGGTAAACAAAGAAGATAGATAGATAGATAGATAAATCATCAATCATTTATTTGTTTGCCACATTCACACTCAAGTTACAACAAATAAAAACAAACAACGGAAAAAGAAATACACAAGGAAATCAAAACTTAAAACAACACATATTAAAAAAGAAGCAATTATAAAACAGGAATTAAAAAAAGAAAAGAAAATTACGAACACAGTTTAAATAACATATCAAACATAGTACCGAAAAATAGCTTTGCTCGCAATTGAGCAAAACACTGGTATTCTGTCAGAACCCAAAGAAAAAAGAATTAAAAAAACCGGTCAAGTGCGAGTCGGACACGCGCACCGAGGGTTCCATATACAGATGTACCGGTTCCAACCCTATTAAATCAGGAAAATCTCTACATTGGTGTGGAAATTGAACGCCATGGGTACAGCGCCATCTATCGGCGACTTTTGTTACAAATTTGAGCGACTGAATAATTCTTTATCACGTAAACCGATTTCATTTTTTTTATATGAAAAAAGGTACTTTCAGCATAATCTCGTAGGAATTTATAAAACAAAAATACGTGCAAAGGTGATTAAATTACAAACTTAGTATAGAAATGTTTTTTGACGATAAAAAAAAAGAAAAACTAGATAGAGATACAGTTATATTTTTCCTTTAAAATATACATTGATATCAGTGTTATGTAATAATTTTATATTTTTTCCTTGGTAAACTTCGGAGATAAGGGGGGGAACGGTATTTTTTTTACATTTTCCCTCATAAAACAAAAATGATTTAGCGATGTGACAGACAGACAGACAAAGTGAAACCGTAAGGGTTCCTTTTTTACCATTTTGGTACGCAACCCTAAAAACGAGGAAAAAGATATAACAATAGGTATTTACAATGAGTTCCACAAGGAAACATATCAAAACTGTATACGTGTTACAAGGAAAATAATAAGCGTAAAGTCTCATATTATATTGGGAGTACCTAATGCAATTATTTTTTAGTTTTTAGTGTTTTTTTAGAGTCGGTTTTGTTATTATATTATTTTATTTATTTATTTCACACTGTTTAGTGAATCATCACCAGAAAGCAAAGAACACCCCTCTAGAAAGCTAATGTTGTTTACTTTGTTATCGACGCGAGTCACCACTCGTAGGATTTATAGCGCTTATATAATCCGGGGTCGCCCGCCTGCCGTTCAGTTGCGTCCAAGTCAACGACCTGTGCGGAGTGTGCGTGTCTCTTTTAAAAAATATAGAAAATTGGATTCTCGTGGCTAGACATGGGATTTTGTAGTGTGAGGTGGTGTGGAAAGCCTTCAAATACTTCTAACTACTCTACTTTAGAATCAAGTAATGATAGATCGTTTTGTTACCAATTTAATATACAGTAAATACCTACCGTAATTTACCAATAATAAATTACGGTACCAGTTTGTAGTGATCATGTCCCATCACTACGCTATCGCGTGCCAGCTCATAGACCAATCGCAACGCTGGTAGCACCGCTTCCTCATACTTTGGTGACTATCGTCGCGAGCAAAATGAGAAATTTTAGCTTTCTAGCGGGGGTGTTCTGTGCCAGGAAGCATCTCATAACAATTTCAATAAGCTACTTTAAGCATAATATTATTTCTAATTTCTAATGACTGCATTTCAGTAAGTAATTATTAATAATAAAGCCCCTTAAAATATTTTAAATCATAAATACGATCTCATTTTAGGTTTTGTGAATAACATATTCCTCAACCCGTGGAACAGAATCAATGGAACCGCAAGACAAGATACTCTAGTGAAGATGTTAACAGAAGCCGTCCAACAAAAACAAAACGTCACGAGGCGAAATGCTGGCAACACATACAGGCAAAAGAGATCGCGTAGTGAACTACATGACAAAATAAAACTAAGGAACGGATTAGCAAAAATTACAGAGAACAGTTACAAAGCTATAAGAAGCAATGTGGATAATATAAACACTTATATGGATAAACTTGATCCTCCGTCTCCAGACTCCAGTTCCTACGAATATGAAACAAAAGTAAACTATGATGAATCGATCATTATCAGAGCACTTAAAAATACAACGGAAAAAAAAAACAATCAGACAAAAGTATTCAGAACTAATAGCGACAGTGAAGATGAATCATTTTCAGAAAATGACGATTATAACAAACCCGTGGATTATGGACAAAAACACAAAGAAACAAACAATATTAACAATCTATTCGACAAGTTGGAAAAGTTCTTAGGATATCCACCTAAAAGTAGCGTTGCTCCAAAGGATAGTTCCATGATTTTTCGGGGTAATAATGAAAAATATCCGAATCTTGAACATAGAACAGTCTTTGTTCCAAGCCGATTTTTAGTGACGAAACTTATAAATAAACCAGTTCCATACGATAGAGTCACTCAATCACTTAAGAAACAAAGTAGATTATTTCGAATCACTTATTTCAACGATGATAAAATAAAAGCAATAACCAATTCCAGCAATGCTCCAAGTCCAAAGTCCAAGTCTTATAAAGTAAAAAAGAACCAAATTACAAAGGGAAGCGATATACATTTTATAGAAATTCCTCGGTATCGTCATCCAAAAATGTATCCCGTTCAACTTCAATCAGTAACTGTACACAAAAATGAACCCATTGCGAGAATTCCTTTAAACAGCAGACCTGTTGATTCAGATACTGATGAACGATTAGAAACAGTATTAAAAGAGATTACACCAAAACCATTGAACACCCAAATTACAAAACACATACCTTCGATAGCAAAAATAAATAGGCTAACAGGAAAAGCTTTAAGAAACATAGAAATTACAGTAACGCGTATGCCAAAGAATCAGAAGAATATAGCAAAGCAAAATGCGGGTGATCAAGAATATATAACAGATATAATAGCAGATAAATCGGATGACAGTGATACATATTCAGAAAGTTTGGGTAATGTAGCTACTTATACATAATAAGTTATTATTTCAGTGTTTTACTCACTCTCATAGTTCCAGTAAACGTTAAACGATAAATGTTAATCGGGGCTTGTTGCTCGAAAGACTGAACAAATGTCAAAATCAAGAGTAACTGCCAAAAATGCGGCAATAAAAATTAATTAATTAAAACGTAATAATTAATGTATTTCATATTACAATATTGAATGATGAAACATGATTGTGTGATGAACACGAATATTCGTTCCTGAGTCTTTGATGTTTTCTATATATTTAAGTATTTATTTATCTATATAAGTATGTATATCATCGCTTAGTACCCATAGAACAAGCTTTGTTTGTGTAAGCTTGTCCAAAAATATTTATTGTTTTATAATGAAACTGATTTGAAATTTTAAACTTCGGCGATGATAATTTAATTATTATTTGATAATTCATCTTATTTTAATGTCAATACAAATATTACTTCCTCCGACACTTGTGGAGAAGTGTGCAGTTAGGTGGTTACCTCACGAGAGAACAATAGTATCGATAAAATGATAATTACGTTTATCAAAATTTCAGTGATTACGAGTAGACAGGCAGCAATCAGTGCATCAAAATAGACTTGATGTGAATATGCAAAATTCGCTATTTAAAATACCCAATTCAACCATTGAATATGTCTGTACTCGTAATTTAATTTTTTGGTCAATATATTTTTTCAAGTACTAATACTTCGGGAGGAAACCAATCTCATCTCGATAAGGTCTAGTTTTTCCCCTAGGTTGGAAGATGAGACGGCAATAGCTTCCAAAATAACTAGTGCTTGCGTCAAATCTAGGGATACAGCTGGGAAAACGCTTGAGGATTTTTTCAAGTAATCTAATGATCATTTAAAATTACAGATAAACCCTCGAATTATAGAAAAAGGAAATACAAGAGACTAAAGCGCAAATACAATATGTTGAAACGACTAAGTGAGCAGATTTTGTCACAAAGGATTGTTAACACTAAAAAGACACAAATTGCTTCAGGTACAATTAGTAGTTTGAGCGAAAATGTAGACGAGAAAAATGCCAACAGTAATGATTCAAACGAATTTTATCATCGAATATATGAGACAACGAGAAGCGGACCAAAAAAAATTAGACTTAATAATATCAATTTATTCTTGGATGATTATGATGCTAACGTAGAAATTGAGACCAATATTCAAGAACCGCAAGGCATTTTAGATAATAAATATACTTTACGAAAATCTTTTCCGTTGAATCATGCCAATGATACAGAAACTGATAATAAATCCAATATTACTGAAACTGATTACAGTGACGCGGAAAAAGAGCTGAAACAGCATATATATGATACTCTTAGACACATGGATTTTGTTAACTATAATGCTTCTAGAAGGAATGATGACGTTGGAGTCGAGGCAGGCTCTCATGAAACTGATTTAGAGGCTGTATTGAAAACAAACATTTATAAAGCAGTCAAGAAGTTATTGAAAATGTAAACCTATTGTGTTCCCAAAAATGTGTAGAACATTTTATGCAGTCTCTAGGGAAAAATGCTTTTAAAGTAGTCTTTTTGTTTATTAAAGTTCCAAATAATTTAGAGAAGTTTGAAATTACTTCTGCTAAAGCAATGAATGGCTTATTTACAGCTAGAGTTCGGACTAAGATTTACATTACATTCAGTTGTTCGTATAAAATGTTTATATAATTGAAAGACAATTAGTTAAACAATAATATTTTTATACCAATGAATAAAATAATGATACCCCGTGACTGACACGTTGCTTATTTAATACCTGTACATACTCGTAAGTAGGTAATTTTTCTAACCAATGAAGTCGGTATATCGGTGGAGGCTATTTCTTACCTAAGCATCAAGAAAACAAAGCAAGAGTCGAGTTGCTTTTTAGGTTTCCGCACCCGAACAGTGCAAATAAAGCCCTATTGCTGTCATTCATGCGTCGTACTGTCTCCAAATTTGCACAGTATTAAGTATCTTGTTGCTCCCAATCCATACAAATTATCAAAATATATTGTTAAATGCTTTAAGGGGGCTCCCATACAGCAGGGTGGCGTGAATAGAAAACGTTGACTTATCCCATCGAGTGGGGTATCGTTGTTTAGAGCTCGTAGAGTAGATAATGTTTATTACGTATCTTTTACCAACAAATATACTGATTTAGCTTATTTTTCCTTTGATACTAATTTTCCCCATTACAACTAACTTAAATTTGTGGTTGGTTCGGAACCCTAAATGTGCGAAGAGTATTAGATATGAATCAAAAATCAAAATCAAACATTTATTCTGCAAATAGGCCACAAAGGCACTTTTACATGTCAAGATATTAATTTACAATTTAAGAAAGTCTGACTATAATAAGTAATACATTTTTCATGTCAAAATATTAATTTACAGTTCAAGAAGGAATAATAATTTCGAGTTTACAATTATAACAAAATTAATGTCATACAGTGAAGATAAACTTGCAAAATTATCTATTACAAATATTACAACATCAGTAAAGTTAGAGATTAAACGAGGAGTGTAATGAAATTAATATAATATCCCAGAGATGTACAGAGATGTGAATGTGGATGAATGCAAGAAACGAGGTAAGCCAAAGAAAAGATAGATGGATTGAGTGAGAGATAATATGAATAAGAAGGACGTGAATGAAGAGATGACGAACGACAGAGATGTATGGAAGAAAAAGACATGCTGCGCCGACCCCAATTAAATGGGAAAAGGGCAAGCAAATTGATGATGAATTGTGCGAAGTCCGACACGCACATTGCCGGTATTTCCCTTCGAGTGCCGATTCTGATCCTCTATAATGATGAAGATTCACACAGAATGTTATTTTTACCAGAAAAGTATAGGTCAACGTCATCATACTAGCATTATTCTAGTACAGTTACAAGAATGCACATTTAGAATAAAGGAAAAATTGAAAAATTTAGGCACCGAGCAGGATTCGAACCTGCGACCTCCCGGCACTCGCGGCCAGTCGCACCTATAGCTCAGTTGGCTAGATTTTTAAATTTTTCCTTTATTCTAAATTTGAGTATGGGATGGCGCATCGCAACTGACGATTCTCAATATGATTTGAGACGTTAGTGCCGTTAATGAAGCATGAGTCTTCTGGTAGATGTCGCTGTACGCCTCCCTTAAGGCGTTTATATAAAATAAAGAATGCAAATACTAGAATAACACATCTAATTCTTCGAATAAGAATACATTCGCAGTTAAGATTCGTTAAATCAACCTTTCAAGTTTCACTCTAGCTACTCGTACTAGTTTTTGGTTTGCATGAGTATATACTGATACTTATATTTTAATTCACACCGGGATATAAAACTTTATAGATATGCGAAATAAAATATTTAATGGCAAACTGAAACAACTTTACTTCCTAGTAATAGAAAAATAAGAAATAGTAAAGCCTTATATTTCAATACAAATCGGAGAAGCAATGTTGAATCAAACTCTAATGCCAACATACAGTAATTTTTTATAACGAAAAATACTACACAACAAAACTAATGTATACTTTCAGAATATTAACGTTTTTAGTATAGACACTGAATAATACTGTATTTAGTTGCGTAAGTGTTACTACAGCAACAGGTCGACAATCATAATAATACCATTTTTTAATTCTGCATCAATTTATTAGACGATCTATCGGTTGATGTGGTAATTTGTGCCATAACGTAAGTAATTTAATGTTAGGCCTGGTTTTATGGGGAGCATTAGACCTTATATCAAATCAAATATTAATAACTAAGGAATGTTTATAAAACCAGACCTTTTTTGAATTACAACATCTATTTCACTTAAATAACATTAAAATGAGTAAAGCTGTTTCCAGGTGTCCAGGTATGACTAATTTTTAAACTGTAAGCAAGGCAAGACATGCTGACCCTAATTTATAAAATATTATTGCTGTTACAATTATTGAAATATTCATCACAAATAAACTATTGGTCAACATATTGGCAAACAACATATGCGTCAGACAAAGTGCCGGACTACTGGAACCATGGCTCTATTTATGTTACCAGACCTCCACAAACCATGAAAGTAGATATTTTTTCATCGTGGTTAGCTAGAGCCATCACAGAACCAAGTAGACGAGTTACAGTGACAACTCCTATAGAGGACTATGAAATATACATTTTCAAAACGTCTACTGATAAAATATTTCATATAAATAATGCAGAGATCGAGAAAGAATCTAAAGCTGCAACACACACTGCTAGAACACCAATGTCTCAAATTGACGAATCTAGAGCTAAATCAATAAACCCAAATAGCATCTATCTAAGAGCATTAGCAAGAAAAAACAATGATTTTACTCATCCTAAATATGAATCTAAACTTGAGGATATTGGTAAACATCCTCCATTCACTACGGAGAATCCCATTGAAATAGCGTTAACAGAAAAAACAATCATCTCAGAAAACATCTTAAGAACAGCAACACCAAGACCTGATACATATTATTTTACTCGTCCTGAATACGATACAATGGTTAATGATTATGATGCACATCCAACCACCACAATGCAAAGTACTGTAATAACAGAAGAATCAGATTCAATAATCACAGAAAATACCTTTCCAACAACAACACCAAAGCCCGAAAAATATCGTTTTACACGTCTTGAATTGGAAACAACTGGCTATGATGATGACGCACATCCTGCATACATCACCATCAAGCCAAAAGTAAAAAAATCGTCTGAAGAATCTGAATCAAATTCAATAACCGCAGATCGCGTCTTTACAAAAACACGAACGCCTAAAATAAACCGTTATACAAGTCTTGAATTGGAAACAACGGTCCATAATGATGACGCACATCATCGATACAAAATCGTCAAGCCAAAAGTAAAAAAATCAACGGAAGAATCTGAATCAAATTCAATAATCGCAGATAGCATGTTTACGACAACAGCACCAAGGTCCGAAAAATACCGTTTCACACGTCCTGAATATGACACAACAGTTTACAATTATGATGATCATCTTCCATGCAGCACCATCAAGCCAAGTGTAACCGAATCGACAGAAGAATCTCAATCGAATTCAATCATCACAGATAAATTATTTACAACAAAAGCACCAAAGCCTGAAAAATATCATTTGACACGTCCTGAATATGACACAATAGTTTATGATGATGACGCAAATCCTACGTATAGCACCATTAAGCCAAAAGTAACAAAATCGACAGAAGAATCAAAATCTAATTCAAAAATCACCGATCAAATGTTTATAAAAAAATTACAGGGGCCTCAAAAAAAACTTTTTACACGTCTTGAATTGGAAACAACAGTGTTTGATGATAACGTACATGCTCAGGTCGGCATCATGAATCCAAGTGAAACGAAAACGACAATAGAATCTGAATTAAGTTCAATAATGGCAGATAGTGTCTTTACAACAACAGCACCAAGGCCCGAAAAATATCATTTTACACATCCTGAATATGACAAAACAGTTTATGATTATGATTCACATCCTACGTCCACCACGATGCATACGACTGTAATAAAAAAAGAATCTGATTCAATAATCACAAATAAGAACTTTAGAACAAAGGCACCAAGGCCTGAAAAATATTATAATACAGATATGTTCTATGACACAACAGTTTATGATTATGATGCACATCATATGTCCACCACAATGCGTACAACTGTAATAGAAAAAGAAACAGATTCAATAATTAGAGATAACATTTTTACAACAACAACAGCAACGAATGAAAATTTTTTTTATTTAACACGTCCTGAATATGACACTACACTAAATGATAATGATGCACATCTTCCATCCAGCTCCATCAAGTCAAGTACAACCGAATCGACAATAAAATCTAAACCAAATTCAATAATCACAGATACAATATTTACAAAAATACCACCAAAGCGGACAAAAAAACTTTTTACACGTCTTGAATATGGTAAAATAGTTTATTATGATATGGGCCATGCTCCAGTCAGCATCATGAATGCAAGAGTAATGACACCTAAATCAAATACACGGATTTATGAGAATGATATACGCCTAATGGCTTCCATAAAGGGACTGTCTCTGACAGCTTCTCCAACTACAGATTATGACATGACTCCGACTGATCATTATCAAACGACTCGAAAGGAATTATCAACGCCAACAACGATCCAAATTTCGTCGTCAAAAGCTGATGCACCATTAGTTCGGGCGGTTAATCAAGAATTGGTATCTGATAGCTTTTCAGTGTTTATGCGGAAACTATTGATAGTCTTGTCGGTCAAAAGAGTAGAGGATTTGCCCGTGCTAATTGATCAATTCAGAGAATACCTGTGGATGTACGTAGCCTCTAGTCGTGATTTACTTTTTCTCTTTCTCATCTTAGCATTTCTCAGCTACTGCTTCCAACCCCGAGGTCGGCTTTCTCTGGAATCCTCTTTTGTAAGACCATTCGCAAGCATGCCATCTCTCGCAACGTTCAGCCAGCACCTCCAGGACTTTCCCTTTTTTGGGCCCAAGCGGTAGCATGTGTTACTTACGAAACTTGCTGGGGTATTAATAGTTTATTTTTATTTCTGCTTAAAAAATGCCGGTGAGTCCCGTCCTCCAACAGCTGCCGATTGGGGGAGTATGTATGTATGTAAAATTCTTTATTGTACATGAGTAAAACATGACATAAATTACAAGAACAGTTGACATATATGTACAAAGGCGAGCTTATCCCTGTAAGGGATTTCTTCCAGCTAACCAAGCAGCAAGCAAAGGAGTGCATGCAAAACAATACTGGCTGGCTGGGGTGGGTCGGCACTGTTGGCAGTGACGAACCTCAACAAAGAGGGGCTGATCGAGTATATACGTTTGCTATCAGCTAACATGTACACTCTCTTCCTCTCTCCCTTACTCTGAGCGGAGTACTCTATCTCAAACTCTCTCTCTCTCTTTTCGAACTGATGCTATAGATCTAAAATTTATGTACTTGTCTAATCAAGAATGCTTATGTACACTAATAATAAATATACATGTAATCTGGTATTTCGAAAGTATTTAAAATAAATGTAGATAGTTATGATTTTTTCAGGTTGTTAACGGATGGACAGTTAGGAGACCTGGGCTCGTATATCAACTCATTTTTAGCAAAGACCGTTATTATACTAGAGCAATATCCCTATGAACAAACGAGTAGTAAGTATTTATACTGTATTGAGGAGTTCGATTTTTAATAGTAGAGTACCAAAACGAGTGTAACATGAAAATAATATTTAAGCGATAGGACATTTAGAGGCTTAAAAGTGGGGAGGGAGGAGTCCAGCTATAATCACCAAATATCACAAGGAGGAAGACAATAGATTTCATCATATTTAATAGATTCTACGCGATATTAATTTTGGGAATTTATATTAAACTAAGCGTTGGTTTCTCAGATTTATTCATGAAATACCAGAAAGTGTTAAATAACCGATACAAAAAATTACCGAAAGACATTAACGATATAATTGACTACATGGACGATACATATAATAAGGATGAAGAAGAAGCCATGCAAGCAATTCTGAAGGAGGCTTCTTTATTTCCGAATTCAAGGCAAAACAATAAAATTGCTCAAGGTACGAATTTTATGAATAGTTTTTATTGTGCTTATTTAAAACAAAAACTACAATATAGTATCTTAAAAAAGAAGAATTACCTAGTCATCAACGTCCGTTCATGCTAATAAACATAAATTATATTTTTTTATCATAAGACTAATAAAGATACACATCACACACATACATAAATAAACTCACGCCTGTTTCCCCAAAAGGGGTAGCAAAACACAAGAAATTCTATTCCCGTGCCACATTTAGCAATTGTAGGTTTAAGGATGGAGAAAATGTGATATTGCAGTGATACGTTGCTCGCTCATCGCCTAAAACAATCTACAAACCCGGTTCCCATAGTAAACTCCCGTGTGGTGCGGGGTTAGAATAGCACTTCCTCCTTTCTTCCCGTGGGTGTCGTAATAAAGATAAAACCCACATATTTTAAAATGACTACTATGATTAAATCTTCATATTGTTTAAGGTTTAATAGATTACGTGTTCCTAAAACCAATGCAGCGACTGGTGGGAACAACAAGAGGCAATGTTTTATTTAAAATGATGACAGAAGCTTTGAAAATACGTGACACAAGGAAAGATAATCTCGATTATCCACAGATAAATAACGATATTCGTAGAATCTTTAATTTTGGGAAAACACGAAGTCACCTAAGTAAATCAACGGTCAGGAGCAGCTACGAAGTAACTACTCATAATACACTGTACAGGAGGAAGGAATGTAGTGAAGGTAATAGCGATATTGATATTGACAAACCTAGTGAAAATTCCAAGATAATTAAAAGTTCAAATGAGTTCAATGAACATAGCGATGAAACAGAGAACAGTGAGGAAACGAAAGAAAATAAATTTTATGTATTTAAGGATAACGACAAATTTAGAGCTATCAATGGTAGACAACATCGTCCGTTCACAAGTGCAAATCGATTATCAACGAGAACCAGAAAAATAAGGAAATATTTAAGCACACTGAATAATTCTAGATATCCATTGAAAACTAAGCTTCGTAGGCTTGCTGATAATATAGCAATTCAACGAAATACTCTTCCTAATAAGCTTCGAAGGACCACAGTCAATAGTGCTCGTTTTATTGAAGCTACTGACTCTAGTAATATTGAAATGAAACTTAAAGCAAAAATAAACGAAAAATTTAAACGTGTGAACGTTCGTAACTATAACTACAATGTTTCTAGGAGGATGAGACATAGTTTCACATCTACAATGAATGTAATAAATGATTCCCATGAAAGTGATGTAGAGAGAGTATTGAAAAGTAATATTTATAAAGCTATGAAGAAATTATTTAACACTAATATAGAAAATTAAGATAAGAAATGAAGAATTATACTTGATCTAGATGTAATAATGTTTAAAATAATATTAGATACATTTCGTTGGTTTCTCGACAAACTAAATTGTCAAAATATGATAAATTTATTACTAAAGATTAAGTTAGTTAGTTGCAATGTATAAGTTAATGTTTTTATTATTACCCTAGTTATTTACGCTAACGATGAATAATTAATTATAAGCTATACTTATTCACTGTACGAATTTATCATTAAATCAAATTAAGTATATGCAATACAATTTTTTGTCCCAAAATATACTATATAAATACGTACATAAAATCTATCACTCATATGAGATGATGAGAAATTTTCACTTAAAGATTCAATTAAATAACGACGCATAACATGTATAGATAAAATTTGAAAAGTTGTTTAGCGGCTCCGGTAATCGATACATTAGTCTAAGTAATAAACTAAGGTTCATTTGTGTATTTCTGAAGCAAAAGGTACTTTGCCAAAGAGCCCCTTTTTGGCGGCGTCCATAATCAAAATTTACCTTATGTATTTTGATTATGTATTATAAATATACTTATGGAATATCTTACACAAATCGACCTAGACCGAAACTAAGGAAAGAAAGCTAATTACGAGAAATTACGCGGAATTAAAATGACAGTGATTCACAATAAATACTTCACTCTACTTTCGCTTTCATTGATATCAATATGTCTTTTTTACCATCCCCTTCATCTGCATATACCGTATCACCTGTAGTAACCATTTCACCATAGTCATCCATTATTTGTAAAACCGACATACCCAACATAGAGGACAGACTCAGTCTACTTGCTTTACTTCGCATAGTATCGCCTTCTGATGCAATCATATCATTAATTTCCTTCGCGAGAGTGCCTATTTTTATTAATTTCTCAATCGTCTTGTTAGATTTTCGATACACAAGCGGTGTATTCGATCTTAAAGCATCAATTATTGATCTCTCAGGCTCAGGGATTTGTTTATTTTTATATGCACTTTCTTTTGTTGGATCTATTGTCACCGTTTTCAAAATTTCGCGACCACCGACTAATACATCAGACTTTTTACTCATTACACGGTCATTGTTATTCAACGCCTCATTTGTATTTTCCCATGATAATTCTTCAGAATAAGCTCTCTTTTTCTTATTACGTACCCTTTCGGCTGAATATATAGAATCATGTATTTTAGTTGTACTTGTTATTTCTTTATAATTAGCTCTCACTCCCTCTTTACGTCCATGTGCATCTGAAACTTTGAAATTATTTTTCTGAGTTGTATTTGTTGTTTCTTTAGAATCATCAGCTCTCATTCTCTCTTTAGGCCCATTTTCTTCTAAATATTTCGAATCATTTTTATTCTGCGTACGTCCTTCATTTACAGTATTAAATCTACGTTTTCTATACATTTGTTCGTTACGTCTCTCATAAATAAACGGAGTTACTAATGGTAATGTATTTATACTGCGTCCAACTTTATAATCATCTATTCGAGAAGCTATTTGTTGCCAGTAATGCTTAATCATTTTTATCAATTCGTGTCTATCATTACCGTTCAGGTTACAGTAATGATCAAATATAAGAGATTTAAGTGCATGTTTTAAAAAGTTTTCTAGGTCTACATCAGCGGAAATTCTTCTATGTACTAAACCTAATAACACTTCAATGAATTTTTCGTGTTCCCCATCATACAATGAATTAACAAAATTTACCACATCCGAGACTTCCCTGTTATCTTCATTGCTTATTGTATCTATTACGACGTCTAAATACTGTCTGAGCGTGTCAGCAGGTTCATCTTTGAGTAATCCCAGTTGCTTAGACACGTACCTTCTAACATCAGCCAACTCGTGAGATTTACATCCGTTATACATGTTTTCCCAAACTTCCCGGTCTAGTATCACAAATGTTTCCTCAAGATCGTAATTGTCAAACGTTTTCAATACTTTTGCAGCTTCTAAGATAAATTTAGTTAATGTCATATCTCCATTTATGCCTTTATTGCTGTCCACGGCATTTTGGTTACTGTCTAGATCTATTACATTAAGAGTCCTTTTATTTTCACCATTGTCAGTTCCACTAAAGTCTTCGGGGTAGTGTTTCTTGCCAGTTCCTTGATAATATGGATTTATTGGAATGCGTTTAATTGCTTTCGCTGTAACGACTGAAACAACAATAATAATAAAATCCATAACACGATCTCGAAATAACACTTAAGATAGTCAATTTAATCAGTCCAAGATCAACAATATACTTACTATAAACACTGGCCAACACTATACATACAAATGCATTCATTTTACGATTCAAAATACGTTTAAATCGTATTTCTAACATCACATAAATAAGGTTTTTTTTAATAATATAAGTTATAACATCAACTTACCTACATGCCATAAAATTTATAGGTACGTAAAAATATTATTCACTTCATCCTAGTCTCAGCTTGAAATACTATAATATTTTTGTGCCTATACTCGCATAATGCAGAGTTTTGACATGACAAATCTGAAAACAACTATAGTACCTCTGACGACATCTTTATGGTCAACGGCGATCTGCGGCGATTCGTACAGTCGGCCTCACAAGGGGCTGAACACCTTTGTACCGTGTCTGTACCGTTAAGACTGCTGGCATACTAAATTTCCAACGGGTGAAAGCGACCAAGTTCCGAAGCCGACTGCCAGAAGACATGCAACATATGGCATTCCCCAAGACCATATTAGTTAATATTCTGTGTGTGAACATATTCTGCCTACTCTAGACGCACGCCTCCCCTTTGGAGATATAAAGGGAGGCGTGAGTCTAAAGTAGGTCCCTGGTTTCTAAAATCACTAAATATTATAGACACTAAGCATGTCGTAATATTGCATACCATCGCGAACAGGGATTGTTGAGCCACTTGCTAATTTCCGCAACTTGGACGTTTATTGCAAATAGACTGTACACGCAATCGGGTAACAACGGTCATTCATTACACTGCTAAATTATTTTTTTTATACCACGTCGGTGGCAAACAAGCGTACGGCCCTCCTGATGGTAAGCGGTCACCGTAGCCTATTGACACTTGCAACGCCTGGGGTGTCACATGCCCGTTGCCGACCCTTTAAAAATGTATACACTCCTTTCTTGAAGAACCCCATCCTGTAGTCAAACTGCGGACAAGTTAAGTAATTTCATTGTCTTTGATTAGACCAGAAACAATACACATGATGTCGCGTCAAGTATCGTGATCATTTGTGATACGTTTCCTTGGATCATGATGAACATTCTTGGATCTTGGATCTCATCGTATTTTTTTTTCGCAGGGAAATTTTAGGATACTAAGGCTAACTCGCAAACCAGAAGTGACCATAACAATAACTTTACGTACCTTACTCGAAGTCCGAAAGCATGCCCCGGCTACGCTTTTATATGATCTTAACCATATTACAAGCGAACTTAGCAAGACCACGACCAACAACAGAGTTCAGCCCTGATTATTGGAGCCGTGTACCAGATTTTATGCCACAGGCACGTGATTTCTTCACCAATGGCAATCCGTGGCTCCAAGAAACAAGCACTACCTATCCTTATCCCACTAATGAATATACCATGCCGCCGAATGGGCAGAATGAAAGAGAAGAAACAACATTTCCAACCAATGTCGATGTAAACTATAATGATCATTTTGTGGCTCGAGGCGGACACACTGATCTCAAATTCCTTTATGTTCTAAATGCAAATGCGTCGAATGTCTTAAACCAATTGCGAAATTGGGAGACTGGTGCAACTGGACCTTAAAAGACAACTTCCGATGAATATTAACTAGAAAGTATTATTGCTGTCTCGTTTATTTTGGAGTCCTGATGGCGTTATCTAATAATTTAGTTTTGTGCAAGACTTAAACTGATAGAATATTCATCCTATTGATAACAATTAATGGGATTCATTATATACCTATTCACATTGTTCACTAAATCAAATATATCTACCTGGGATCTGCTTATTAAACACTTGATGATGTATTTAATCGACCGCCTTACTGAAATGAAAGTACTTATAATGTACGCTTACGGATTTTACCTACTGACGTGTCTAAAGCACTTTAAATTTGTAAATTAATTTTAAAAACATAAAGTGAACACAAACTATTTATCCCTATTGAATCGTCGAGTTCAGCGAGCGTTGAAATACGAAACCATAGACTGAATTCCAACGTCAAACACGATTTGTCAATATTTTGGCGCCAACACAAACGGATGCGTTCACAATCACTATTGGCGCGAAAACTTTTTTATACTGGTTGTGGCGCTGCTATGAATGGCATACTTAATAAAGAGTTTTATTTCATGTACGCATTACCTCCAATTTTAGCCACTACATTGTATTCAAAAGTTGAAATTCCGAATACTTGAATGGAGGCGTAAGTATTATTTGTATTGTACTTGTATTTTATTATGTTGTTGTATTGATGTCGGTGCTTACAAACGGCGAAACGGCGTTTAGTGGAATTCTATTTGCTTTTTTTCGTGTGATACTCGTGTTTATGAATGGAATGCCGGATGCCATGCGTGGTTGCCTGATTCGCAGTAAACCACGGGAAAATTGAGTGGCAGAAAAAAGGCAACGCAAGATTTTCAAGGAATTTGTACTAGAATTGTCGCACTCGTGTTGTTACTATTGAAAAGGTTAGGGTATACAAGGATTTATTGTCAATTAAATACTGAATAACGGTTAAATTAATTTCATTTATTTTAATTTTATTTTTATACTTGGAAGCTAGAACACGTCTATCTACGAGTAAAGTCTTGATCAAAGAGAGGCAAGGCGAAGGAGTGACTAACAGATCTGAACAGAGAATGAATTGAACTAAACATTCACTCAATCAATCGGTGGTTCATTCCTTTAACAAAGTAGTCAAATCATTTACCTTTTATTTACAGGATATGTTAATTTTTGTATATTAAAATATAATAAAATCAACACGCCCCCTCAAAAATTAACAATTATTTACAATAAATAAGCATCAGATCGTATTTAACTTCCAAATATTGTCTGGGGAAAATACAATTTTATGACCCAACATTTGTTGCAAGGATTGGGAAAACCCAGAAAAACCCAATCAGGTCATCAAGATAATTATTACGCCATAAAAATAATCATCAAAAATGTACAATAATTATCTCAACAATACATTATTTAGTATGTACATTTCAATCGCATTATTGCAAACCCATTTCAGACTGCATTGCTTTAAAGGCAGCTGTAGGCAACTGCTTTGTTAAAGCGTTTGCTATTTGTTTACCTGTGGGAAGATAACATAATTTAATAACATTTTTCTCAATTTGCTCCCTAGAGAAATGATACTTAATGTCGATGTGGTTTGACCTCTTGTGGTTAGTGAGATTGTTGGCAATACTAATACATCCGTTGTTATCCTCATAAATAACAATCGGCTGTGTGATATTTACATTAATGCTTTAACCATAACTTTAACCATAAAGCCATGTACTGGGCTTCAGTTTATAAAGCGGCAACTGACATTTGCCTCTTTGTACTCCATGTGATTGTACAATTATTGAATAACTTAAATAAATAACCTGTGGTACTCTTCCTATCACTTGAATCATGGCCACCCCAGTCTGAATCGACATAACCACATAGAATGTTATTAAAATCACATCGTTTGTAAGTTAATTTTAAATCTATTGTGCATTACAAATATCTCAGCACCCTTTTTAAAACATTGCCATAATTCTTTGTTGTTTTTATTTGTATACCTGCTTAAAATGTTATTGCTTGTACTTAAATCAGGACGAGTACATAGCATTATATACATTAAACAACCTATTATACTTCTGCAAGGGGCATCATACTTCTCTTCAGAGTTTAATGCTTCATAATTTAGTTTTACTTCTAGTGGTGTGCTAATGGGGTTGCAATCATGCATTTCAAACTTACGAAAAACTTTTCAATATATGCACTTTGATTTAATGTGATTTCATTGTCCAGACCTATCAATTTTTATACAAAGAAAAAAATTTATATCTTGTAAGTCTTTCATTTGAAATTGACTCATTAAATACATTTTGAAATTATTCATTATTTATATTTCACCACATAAAATAACTAAATCATCCACATACAAAACTACGTAAATGTTTTGTTGGACGCTTCCTCTATCAAGCATGTATATACATCTGTCAACCGATGAACTTATAAATCCTTTTTTTTTTTTTTTTTTCAACCAGTGCTTGCTTGAAAACCTGAAACCAGCATCTAGCAGCCTGTTTCAGTCCATACAATGCCTTATTTAATTTACATACATAATTTTTATCGCAACTACTTCTTTCGGCACTTCCATAAAAATCTCTTCTTCTAATTTACCATTTAAAAAGGCAGTTTTAACATCCATATGGTGGACGAGTAAGTTAAATTGATTTGCAAGACTAATAATGAACCGAAAACTAGCAATTCTGGCTACAGGTGCAAAGGTTTCATAAAAATCGACAAGGTATTCCTGACTAAACCCTTTGACAACGAGACGGGCTTTATATCTTTGCGGTCTACCAAATTCATCATACTTGATAGAGAAAACCTATTTATTATTAACAACATTTTTATTCTGTGGTCTCGGCACTAAAGACCACGTGTTGTTTTCAGAAAGAGATTTTAACTCTTCTTCTATGGCAACTTGCCACTTAACACTAATATAGACTGCGCACTCAATATGCACTCATCATCATCAGTTTGATAATAATGAACAGGCGGCCGATTTTTAAGTCTATCACTCCTCCTTACGTCATCTGTGTTTTTATTTTCATTTTGATTTACCTGCGTACAATTATCAGGGGCATTACTAGATGTGGGTTCAATAATGGTTTCATTTAATCTGCGATTTTTCATAGGACGGCCGAGATCATCAGATTTAAATGCATCTGATTTTGAATTGTCAATAGGACGGCCGAGATCATCAGATTTAAATGCATCTGATTTTGAATTGTCAACAGGACGGCCGAGATCATCAGATTTAAATGCATCTGATTTTGAATTGTCAACAGGACGGCCGAGATCATCAGATTTAAATGCATCTGATTTTGAATTGTCAACAGGACGGCCGAGATCATCAGATTTAAATGCATCTGATTTTGAATTGTCACTATGGCGAGACTTGGATGACACTGATTTTGATATATTGTTGTTATCAGGTTTATCATGGCAATTTTCGCTAACTTCAGGCAATATTACTGGCCTGGATGTTAGAAAATTAGCCTCGTCGACTATAACGTCTCTAACAGTGACAAATTAAGCACTTTCCGAGTTCCAAACTTTATATCCGTTTGGTTCATAACCTACCAGTATTCCCTTCCAAGATTTATCGTCAAATTTAGATTTACTGGTTTTATTATGTACATAAACCGTGGCACCAAAAACCTTCCAAACTTTATATCCGTTTGGTTCATAACCTACCAGTATTCCCTTCCAAGATTTATCGTCAAATTTAGATTTACTGGTTTTATTATGTACATAAACCGTGGCACCAAAAAAACTTCAAGTATTTAAGTTGTGGTTTTTTTTTATCATGCCACAATTCATATGGGGTTTTCGATTGCATAAGGGCTCTTGAAGGCGTTACATTTATTAATCGAACAGCAGTTAATACAGCTTTACCCCAAAATACTTTATTTAATTTGGAACCACTAAGCATAGATCGCGCTTTTTCTGTAATAGTCCTTACCTTACGTTCCGATACACTGTTTTGTTGCGGTGTTTTTGGAACTGTCAAATGGTAAGTTTTGCCCTTTTCAATACAATAATTTTTCATCTCGGTAGATAAATATTCGCCGCCGTTATCGCAGTATAAATTTACCATTTTCAAAATTTAATTTTGCCTCACATTTACGTCACTACGTCCGTCCGTAATTTTTATTGTCTATCGTGGGAGGAGTGATTTGGCCACAAACATCAGAATGTACAACAAATAAAAGTCGTGTAATGTGATCTTTATTCTTAGTCAGATTAAAAGGTAATCTGGCCTGTTTGCCGTTTATACAAGCTTCGCACATTTTATCATTTGGCTCAACAAACTGAATTTGATTAACATCTTCAATCATGTTTTAATTGTATGAATTTATTTTTACTTATATGACCCAAACGCTGATGCCATAAATTTTAGTCATTATTATTAGCTTGGTATAGGCAGGAAACAGGAATAGCCATATTTACTGATACAGCAAAGTCTACAAATACAAATACAAAATACAAATATCTTTATTTTGCTTAAAACTGCAACTGCTGCTGCTTGCTGTTTTTACTGCAATATAATTGTTCAGAGACTTACCCTTCATGACAGTTGTGTCACCTTTACAAACTTGGGAGCCATGTTGGTCGAAGATGATCGTGTAGCCAGCTCGCTGCATCTTGGGCACCGACAGCAGGTTGTAAGGGGCATCTGGCCAGAACAGCACATCCTCCAGAAGTCCTTGCACGCCCAAGTCGCTCGTCACCCTCATTGTCCCTTTTTGTGTAACTGTTTGTGACGTGATCCGATGCTCCCGAGTCCAAAATAAATCTCACTTTATCTTCTTAAACATCATCTTGACAGTCTCCCGTCATAAAGGCGAAACCCGAGAAATCGTTAGCAGTTTCTTGATTCAATTCGACTTGTTGAACTGTTCGCGTCCTATTTGTTTCAGTCTGTTTTTCTTGCATCATTTGTTTAAAGTAATAACAATCCTTTTTCGCGTAACCTTTTCGTCCGCAATGATGACATTTTAAAATGTGGGTATTTTTCCAAGTTTTGTTCTTGTAATGTCTACGGTTATTATTATGGTGGTTTGGCGGTTTAGCTGTATCGATTATTCTCTTCTTTGAATTATGGGGCTTATGCTCGACATGCATTACTTTTGATCTCGTATCTGCACTATCGTTTCTCAGCTTAACCTCGTGGTCTAATAACCTTATTTTCACAAATGCCAAAGTTAAACTATTTTCAGATAACGTCTCAATTGCAGTGATTACGCCGTCGTAAGTTTTGATATTTCGTTTTGATTTTAGGTTATCCATTCATGCACGTGTTTCGAAAAATTCATCATTAGAGTTTCAAAGTTTTAACGCGTGGCCTGGGCCCCATAACCTATTGAAAAGGTTAGGGTATACAAGGATTTATTGTCAATTAAATACTGAATAACGGTTAAATTAATTTCATTTATTTTAATTTTATTTTTATACTTGGAAGCTAGAACACGTCTATCTACGAGTAAAGTCTTGATCAAAGAGAGGCAAGGCGAAGGAGTGACTAACAGATCTGAACAGAGAATGAATTGAACTAAACATTCACTCAATCAATCGGTGGTTCATTCCTTTAACAAAGTAGTCAAATCATTTACCTTTTATTTACAGGATATGTTAATTTTTGTATATTAAAATATAATAAAATCAACAGTTACGCATTTCCCACGGGAATAGTCGAAATTTTGATGAAAATTGCGACAAATCAACAGAGAAAGATTTAGATTTTTCGTAGTGTAAATGTTTTAAGGTAGTTGTTGTATTCTATTTACGAACATATTTTTAACTTAACTGTTCAATTATAACAATTAACCCTTTGGACGCTAGGAAGGCGTTGTGGTTGTCGTGCTCTTGTGTGTCCGTCGGTGTCCTAAGTACAATTAGGTGTTATGATGTAGGAAAAGCCTTTAAAAAAGTTGGGTGCTCACAGCCGAACATTAGGGTTAAACCGTATTAAAAATTTCACTACTCTAAAAGAAACAAAGCAAAAAACTTACGCCAAATGGTGAAAAAAATATCAAAAAATAACGAAGCTATAACCGTTTTAACGTTCAAAGTCAAAGGTGTTTATTTGTTAAACATTGGTTGCAATATATGTGTACAAATAAAAAACCACCATGGAACCTCTATGTTTTGCCTTCTGGCGTAAAATAAAAATACACATAAACTACAAAATTACAATTATATATAACAATAATAAAATGGTACAAAACCAACTCCAAAAAACACTAGAAAGTAAAAAATAATTGCTTTACTTCTAACATGAGACTTTACGCTTCTTATAGAACAATAAAATAAATAACAATGTAGACATACCTATTGTAATTTTTGAAGCCGGTGCCATCCAAAGAAATTGTCTAAAGTTGACGAAATATTTTTACTTTTTAGTGTTTATTGGAGTTGGTTTTATTTTTTTATTAAAAAAAATATTTATTTCTCACTTTTTAGTGAATCATTGCCAGAGTGCATCTCATAACGATTCCAATAAGCTCAAACACGGATAAGCTACACTGTTTTATTACGGAGTTTCTGTTGCCTACTACCTTCCTCAATTACCAGATCAGGTTGATGGTGACATTACATCACGACCATTTAAATTGACTTCGTCATAGTCGCTTCCGCATCTTGATCGAAATATCTTAATACCACTCATGAAACATTAGAAGTTTTGGATGACCATCCGTGTTGTTCTTCATCAGTTCTCGTTCACCAAATGCTACTTTCTGAATGCAAATGCTTCATTTATTACCGAAAATACTAAAATATAATATACTAATATTATGTTTCCCTTGAATTTTTGAGGAGTTCCATCAATTCCTCATGGATTCTATTATCAGAACTAGATTCTGATAACAATGGGACCAACCTTGAAGCATATGCTTTCAAACAAACAAAAAATTGTTCAAATCGGTTCATAAACGACGGAGTTCTGAGGTAACACATTAAAAAAAAAGCCAATTGAGCAGGGCTCGGAAACCGGTTTCGTCTTCATACAATTAACCGGTTAAAAATTTCGGTTAATTGCGTTTTACGATATTATTTCGTACTTTAAATCATTTATATCATAGATGAAGGTTAACAAAAACAAATCTTAAAATAAAAATGGAGATATGGCAAATACTTTAAGAGATATTTCAAAAATAGTAAAAACCAGTTCCGAGCCCTGCAATTGAGAACCTTCTCCTTTTTTTGAAGTCGGTTAAAAATAAAATAACGCATGTAAATGAAAATTTCAGAAGGACAGTATCATACCAATCAAGAATTAATATAAATACAACGTCATATCAGATATCAGGAAATCAGAAACAGAATAATAATAACATTTGTTAATTAATTAATAGCTGCTAACTTCATTTTAAATGTAGGTATGGCTGGCAATCCATACTAACATTATAAATGCGAAAGTGTTTCTGTCTGTCTATCTGTCCGTTACCTCTTCACGCTTAAACCGCTGAACCGATATATAAGTATATGAAATTTGCTATAGATATAGTTTAGTCCCCGGGAAGGACATAGTACTTTTTATCACGGAAATCATTAAGGGGGTGGAAGTTTGTATAGAAAGGGATAACTAAGTAAGCGCCTCAAAAGAAAAGAATAGCAATTAAATTCTAACGCGATGAACGAGTTCTACATGGACAAAATCGCGGGCAAAATCTAGTTTATTATAAATTTTGGTTGCTAGGCCCAATATTATACTTTTACGTATCTGGTACTACTGGGAGCACACAGCCCTGTACACCGAACTTCGTATCATCCCGTCGCATTCACGCTCGTGTTATACACTATATGAGTGAAAGGGACGGCACGATACGAAGTTCGGAATTCGAAGTTGGGAGTAGCCCCTCAGAGGGGAACTGAAAACGAAGTTCGAATATCTCCCTCTCTGCCGCACGAATTAGCAAGTGCGACAGAGAAGGAGATATTCGAACTTCGTTCGTTTTCAGTTCGCGGTAGCCCCTTTGTATTGGAAGGATTGTCATTACTATAGCACTCGAGGTCATTGACGTCACTGATCTGTTGAGCCGTGCATGTGCTCTCTCTAAAGTAGCCGGGGGTGCTACCGCGACAGCAAACGAAGTTTTCCCCCTCTGTCGCACTTACGTCCGAACGTGCAAGTGCGACAGAGAGCAAAAACTTCGTTTGCTGTTCGCGGTAGCACCCCCGGCTACTTTAGAGAGAGCACATGCACGGCTCAACAGATCAGTGACGTCAATGACCTCGAGTGCTATAGTAATGACAATCCTTCCAATACAAAGGGGCTACCGCGAACTGAAAACGAACGAAGTTCGAATATCTCCCTCTCTGCCGCACGAATTAGCACGTGCGACAGAGAGGGAGATATTCGAACTTCGTTCGTTTTCGGTTCGCGGTAGCCCCTCAAGTTGCTTTTGCGGAAAAGGGACAGAATATGCCCTTTCATAAAACTTTGAAGACTTATAATTACGTAATTATTTATCGTTTTGAATAAATTTTTTGGCATATTGGTTAAGAATTTATTCCTGTTACGAGAAAATTCGAACTTATTGATTTTCTTATTTGGTGTTAACAACTACTTACTGAAACTAAACATCAATATGGCAAACATTGCTTTTGTTCGACTCCTTTGGCACCGACCTTGGGGCTTGGGTGCCTAATAGGTTATTCTTTTTGAACAGTTCACAATAGCACGGGTTATGGAGATATTTGTGGCTGCAAAGGGACTTCCCTCTTCCTAATATCATTGAAAACATAAAAAAAAATGTTAATGACTTCACTAACGTTTTGTTTTGACACATTGACATTTCAGAAGTCCGTTCTTGGTCCGTTCCATAAATATGTGATTCAAAATAAGCATTTTATACTATACTTTATTTTATTTTATGGCAAGTAGAGACATGACGTCTGCCTGTGTTCTGTGTAAAATTATTTGCGCTAGTAACACCATTGTACTGTTTTTTGACACGCCTTCTTGATAATCTTTTAATTTTTAATTAAATCGTGCGATTTGTGTGTGATTTCGTGTGTTATTCATCATCATTTGAGTGAGTTTTTATTTATTATAATCCGAAATACCTTGTTACTTACAAATCTTGTAGCTAAACTGAGTAATTCAGAAAAAAATACGCAAGAATTGCAATCAGGATGTTGTCAATAATATAGCCGACCGAAATGACAAGCCCGTAGTTGTTAACAATTCAATGCAGTCATTGTATTTTAACATTGGTAGTGTTGTACATTACTTGAATTGTATTATACTTTGTTTATTTATTTAGTAATACCTTTGTTTTAAACGTAATTCATTCATGAAGATTCATCAGCAGACTATTACTGCAACTTGATATCGTGGTATTTAGACTATTTAGTACTTTTGCACTTTTGTTTGTATGAGTCATAAGGGCACCATTCACCATTTAATCTGATTACTCTCATTTGTGGTAGATAAAGTTGCAGCAAAACAAATATTAAATACATAGCTTTATTTGTATATTGTGAAATGATCTTTATAACTGCCTTAGATATGCCACGGTAATGTAGACTAGAAACTACCAAAGTAGGTTGCAAGCATAGATCATGTTAATAAAGCTGTAATGTTAGGTATTGCACGGAAGATCTTTATCTATAATGGTATTTATATTTGTAAAGGATTCAAAACAGGGTTAGTAAATGGAACAAAAAATAACACAAATATTTTGGACTGACATTCGAACCAGCACTTTGAGTTTGGAATCTGCATTATTATTATGTGTGTACTATACAACAGCCCGCCTATAGTGTCTGCAGAACAAATTGACGACCGAGTTGATAGCGTCTCTTACATACTTGCACAGTGTTACGTATTTTTTATGTTTCCGGTCGTCAGTTTGGTCTGCTTGCAGTATAGCCGACGCTAGTGGGCTGTGCGGCATGTGTGAAAACTTACGCTTATCTATCTATCTGACTGTGTGAAGTCTTATTAAATTGACAGAGTTTAGATGAGGTAAAATTCCATCATATTAACTTAATTGTGTCTTGAATAACGCTCTGTTTTAGTAGGCTGATTAAAAAAAGGAAGATAAAGACACATTGTTTTGGTCTTCTTTGGTTCTATCGAGAAAATTTTAAGCAGCCATGTTTTCGCTATTGTCAGACTGATAATTATAGTCAAGGATCATGTATCAGAAAATCTATCCTTATTGTTTCCTCGTCTGCGCAGAACTGTTTCAAAGGATGTGAGATTTTTGCTTGCGCGTACTTAAGTATCACTTATAAATAAATAATAATAATAAATAAATATTAGAGGACAATCTTACACAAATCGAACTAGCCCCACAGTAAGCTGAAGAAGGCTTGTGTTATGGGTACTAGACGACGATATATTTAATCATACTCGTGATCGGGTGCTGTTTGTGGAGTCCGGTCTATTCATGCTTGCTAGGACATAGTGACTACGTTAATACTAGTGTCTTTTATAAGGGATTGACGAGAGACATCATCCTGTTGTGGATTCGTTTTTATTATCAGTGACTTAGAGACCATATACATCTCTAACAATATTAAATTAATTTTAATTTTGACGCTCAGAGACCATGTACATCTCTGGGATAATATATTAATTTCACTCCTTGTTTAATCTTGAGACCTTATACATCTCTAACTTAATATTTGTAATAGATAACTTTGCAAGTTTATCTTCACTGTATGACATTAATTTTGTTATAATTGTTAAACTCGAAATTATTATTCCTTCTTGAACTGTAAATTAATATTTTGACATGAAAAATGTATTACTTATTATAGTCAGACTTTCTTAAATTATAAATTAATATTTTGACATGTAAAAGTGCCCTTGTGGCCTATTTGCAGAATAAAAAAAAAAAAAAAAAAAAAAAAATAGATATAAATACTTAAATACATAGAAAACATCCAAGACTCAGAAACAAATATTCATGCTCATCACACAAATGTTTGCCCTGACCGGGATTCGAACCCAGGACCGTCAGCTTCACAGGCAGGTGCACTACCCACTAGGCTAAACCGGTCGTCATTGTGTCTTTAATAATAGTAGGCTGATTGAAAAAAAGGAAAATAAAGTCACAACTGGTTTTTTTTTCGAGAAAATTTTACGCAACCATGTTTCCGTTATTATCAGATTGATAATTATAGTCAAGAATCATGTATCGGAAAATCTATCCTTATTGTTTCCTCGTCTGTGCAGAACTGTTTCAAGGGACGAGAGATTTTTGCTTGCACGGACTTAAGTATCACTTATTCCAACTTATCACTGTTTATAGCACCATGACGGACACCTACGGCACCCTACCCACCGGGGGTATCACGCTCAAATGGGACCCTAAGAACCTGGAGATCCGGACCACCTCGGTGGAGCGCACCCTGGAGCCGCTGGTACTGCAGGTTACTACGCTCGTGAACAGCAAGGACAAGCAGGCCAAGAAGAAGAGACGTAAGATACATTTAACAAATGTCAGTAAAGGACAGAATGTCCACAGCCACACACACTATTGATGTCACTCACGCGTCCGTCCGTCCGTCCGTCCGTCCGTTGTCTGTCACAGAATTTTGTTACATAGATTTTTTTACTTACCATTGACCAATGAACTTGAAATTATATTATAATGTTTATTTTTACGCATATTTAACCAACTAATACTAACGTATTTATAAATCAGATTTTTTAGACGTACACAATTTCTTTGGATGGCACCGATGTCTACATTGTTCAATAAGAAGCGTAACGTCTCATATTAGAAGTGACTTTGACAGCCAATATTTCACCAACGGTTGGCTGGGAAAAGTTTTTTAGAAACCTCCATATCATTTTTAAAAGCCATGGACCCCACATAGTCATGTGCGTTAATTTTTTTTTTTGGCATCCACCGGTTACATGAATGGAGTGCCCCTAGTTTAATATTTTCTTTGTAATTTCATATCACTTATGTAGCGGCTCATATAAAATATACCTTCCTAACTACTACCAAATTTAATAATTGTAATGCTTATAGTTTCTGAGTAAATCGGCTGTGACATACGGACGGACCGACCAGGGTTCGAAAGGATAATTATCAATGATAATTATCTTGATAATTACAAGATAATTATCGTATAGCAACTATTTATTTTGCAGCCTAGAACACCATAATCTTTTATATATTAGGACAGAGTACAGTCATTATTGGTGAAAATACATTTTACAGGTCATATCATACATCGGAAAATAAATTTAACTAATAAAATAACGTATACTACCCTTACCATAAGAGGGATAATTATCAAAGACCATAATTATCTTGATAATTTCGAACCCTGGGACGGACAGATATACTATGAGGGTTCCGTTTTTGCCATTTTGGTTACGGAACACTAAAAAAAACACAATTTAAAAGTAAGTTTTGTTTCAGCGGGCAAGTCCAAGCGAGCTAGTGCTCTAGTGGCGACCGTGGAGCGCGCCACTGAGATCTTCATAGAGCGGGGGCAGACCATCGCGTACGAGAATCCGGAGATAACGAGGGAGATGCTCGCCGCGGTCGAGGAGGTCAGGAAGGCTGGTGAGTAGTTCCAGCGGTCTGGTGTCTAGTGGCGACCGTGGAGCGCGCCACTGAGATCTTCATAGAGCGGGGGCAGACCATCGCGTACGAGAATCCGGAGATAACGAGGGAGATGCTCGCCGCGGTCGAGGAGGTCAGGAAGGCTGGTGAGTAGTTCCAGCGGTCTGGTGTCTAGTGGCGACCGTGGAGCACGCCACTGAGATCTTCATAGAGCGGGGGCAGACCATCGCGTACGAGAATCCGGAGATAACGAGGGAGATGCTCGCCGCGGTCGAGGAGGTCAGGAAGGCTGGTGAGTAGTCCCAGCGGTCTGGTGTCTAGTGGCGACCGTGGAGCGCGCCACTGAGATCTTCATAGAGCGGGGGCAGACCATCGCGTACGAGAATCCGGAGATAACGAGGGAGATGCTCGCCGCGGTCGAGGAGGTCAGGAAGGCTGGTGAGTAGTCCCAGCGGTCTGGTGTCTAGTGGCGACCGTGGAGCGCGCCACTGAGATCTTCATAGAGCGGGGGCAGACCATCGCGTACGAGAATCCGGAGATAATGAGGGAGATGCTCGCCGCGGTCGAGGAGGTCAGGAAGGCTGGGGAGTAGTTCCAGCGGTCTGGTGTCTAGTGGCGACCGTGGAGCGCGCCACTGAGATCTTCATAGAGCGGGGGCAGACCATCGCGTACGAGAATCCGGAGATAACGAGGGAGATGCTCGCCGCGGTCGAGGAGGTCAGGAAGGCTGGTGAGTAGTTCCAGCGGTCTGGTGTCTAGTGGCGACCGTGGAGCGCGCCACTGAGATCTTCATAGAGCGGGGGCAGACCATCGCGTACGAGAATCCGGAGATAACGAGGGAGATGCTCGCCGCGGTCGAGGAGGTCAGGAAGGCTGGTGAGTAGTTCCAGCGGTCTGGTGTCTAGTGGCGACCGTGGAGCGCGCCACTGAGATCTTCATAGAGCGGGGGCAGACCATCGCGTACGAGAATCCGGAGATAACGAGGGAGATGCTCGCCGCGGTCGAGGAGGTCAGGAAGGCCGGTGAGTAGTTCCAGCGGTCTGGTGTCTAGTGGCGACCGTGGAGCGCGCCACTGAGATCTTCATAGAGCGGGGGCAGACCATCGCGTACGAGAATCCGGAGATAACGAGGGAGATGCTCGCCGCGGTCGAGGAGGTCAGGAAGGCTGGTGAGTAGTTCCAGCGGTCTGGTGTCTAGTGGCGACCGTGGAGCGCGCCACTGAGATCCTTATAGAGCGGGGGCAGACCATCGCGTACGAGAATCCGGAGATAACGAGGGAGATGCTCGCCGCGGTCGAGGAGGTCAGGAAGGCTGGTGAGTAGTTCCAGCGGTCTGGTGTCTAGTGGCGACCGTGGAGCGCGCCACTGAGATCTTCATAGAGCGGGGGCAGGCCATCGCGTACGAGAATCCGGAGATAACGAGGGAGATGCTCGCCGCGGTCGAGGAGGTCAGGAAGGCTGGTGAGTAGTTCCAGCGGTCTGGTGTCTAGTGGCGACCGTGGAGCGCGCCACTGAGATCCTTATAGAGCGGGGGCAGACCATCGCGTACGAGAATCCGGAGATAACGAGGGAGATGCTCGCCGCGGTCGAGGAGGTCAGGAAGGCTGGTGAGTAGTTCCAGCGGTCTGGTGTCTAGTGGCGACCGTGGAGCGCGCCACTGAGATCTTCATAGAGCGGGGGCAGACTATCGCGTACGAGAATCCGGAGATAACGAGGGAGATGCTCGCTGCCGTCGAGGAGGTCAGGAAGGCTGGTGAGTAGTTCCAGCGGTCTGGTGTCTAGTGGCGACCGTGGAGCGCGCCACTGAGATCTTCATAGAGCGGGGGCAGACCATCGCGTACGAGAATCCGGAGATAACGAGGGAGATGCTCGCCGCGGTCGAGGAGGTCAGGAAGGCCGGTGAGTAGTTCCAGCGGTCTGGTGTCTAGTGGCGACCGTGGAGCGCGCCACTGAGATCTTCATAGAGCGGGGGCAGACCATCGCGTACGAGAATCCGGAGATAACGAGGGAGATGCTCGCCGCGGTCGAGGAGGTCAGGAAGGCTGGTGAGTAGTTCCAGCGGTCTGGTGTCTAGTGGCGACCGTGGAGCGCGCCACTGAGATCTTCATAGAGCGGGGGCAGACCATCGCGTACGAGAATCCGGAGATAACGAGGGAGATGCTCGCCGCGGTCGAGGAGGTCAGGAAGGCCGATGAGTAGTTCCAGCGGTCTGGTGTCTAGTGGCGACCGTGGAGCGCGCCACTGAGATCTTCATAGAGCGGGGGCAGACCATCGCGTACGAGAATCCGGAGATAACGAGGGAGATGCTCGCCGCGGTCGAGGAGGTCAGGAAGGCTGGTGAGTAGTTCCAGCGGTCTGGTGTCTAGTGGCGACCGTGGAGCGCGCCACTGAGATCTTCATAGAGCGGGGGCAGACCATCGCGTATGAGAATCCGGAGATAACGAGGGAGATGCTCGCTGCCGTCGAGGAGGTCAGGAAGGCTGGTGAGTAGTTCCAGCGGTCTGGTGTCTAGTGGCGACCGTGGAGCGCGCCACTGAGATCTTCATAGAGCGGGGGCAGACCATCGCGTACGAGAATCCGGAGATAACGAGGGAGATGCTCGCCGCGGTCGAGGAGGTCAGGAAGGCCGGTGAGTAGTTCCAGCGGTCTGGTGTCTAGTGGCGACCGTGGAGCGCGCCACTGAGATCTTCATAGAGCGGGGGCAGACCATCGCGTATGAGAATCCGGAGATAACGAGGGAGATGCTCGCTGCCGTCGAGGAGGTCAGGAAGGCTGGTGAGTAGTTCCAGCGGTCTGGTGTCTAGTGGCGACCGTGGAGCGCGCCACTGAGATCTTCATAGAGCGGGGGCAGACCATCGCGTATGAGAATCCGGAGATAACGAGGGAGATGCTCGCTGCCGTCGAGGAGGTCAGGAAGGCTGGTGAGTAGTTCCAGCGGTCTGGTGTCTAGTGGCGACCGTGGAGCGCGCCACTGAGATCTTCATAGAGCGGGGGCAGACCATCGCGTACGAGAATCCGGAGATAACGAGGGAGATGCTCGCCGCGGTCGAGGAGGTCAGGAAGGCCGGTGAGTAGTTCCAGCGGTCTGGTGTCTAGTGGCGACCGTGGAGCGCGCCACTGAGATCTTCATAGAGCGGGGGCAGACCATCGCGTACGAGAATCCGGAGATAACGAGGGAGATGCTCGCCGCGGTCGAGGAGGTCAGGAAGGCTGGTGAGTAGTTCCAGCGGTCTGGTGTCTAGTGGCGACCGTGGAGCGCGCCACTGAGATCTTCATAGAGCGGGGGCAGACCATCGCGTACGAGAATCCGGAGATAACGAGGGAGATGCTCGCCGCGGTCGAGGAGGTCAGGAAGGCCGGTGAGTAGTTCCAGCGGTCTGGTGTCTAGTGGCGACCGTGGAGCGCGCCACTGAGATCTTCATAGAGCGGGGGCAGACCATCGCGTACGAGAATCCGGAGATAACGAGGGAGATGCTCGCCGCGGTCGAGGAGGTCAGGAAGGCTGGTGAGTAGTTCCAGCGGTCTGGTGTCTAGTGGCGACCGTGGAGCGCGCCACTGAGATCTTCATAGAGCGGGGGCAGACCATCGCGTATGAGAATCCGGAGATAACGAGGGAGATGCTCGCTGCCGTCGAGGAGGTCAGGAAGGCTGGTGAGTAGTTCCAGCGGTCTGGTGTCTAGTGGCGACCGTGGAGCGCGCCACTGAGATCTTCATAGAGCGGGGGCAGACCATCGCGTATGAGAATCCGGAGATAACGAGGGAGATGCTCGCCGCGGTCGAGGAGGTCAGGAAGGCTGGTGAGTAGTTCCAGCGGTCTGGTGTCTAGTGGCGACCGTGGAGCGCGCCACTGAGATCTTCATAGAGCGGGGGCAGACCATCGCGTATGAGAATCCGGAGATAACGAGGGAGATGCTCGCTGCCGTCGAGGAGGTCAGGAAGGCTGGTGAGTAGTTCCAGCGGTCTGGTGTCTAGTGGCGACCGTGGAGCGCGCCACTGAGATCTTCATAGAGCGGGGGCAGACCATCGCGTATGAGAATCCGGAGATAACGAGGGAGATGCTCGCTGCCGTCGAGGAGGTCAGGAAGGCTGGTGAGTAGTTCCAGCGGTCTGGTGTCTAGTGGCGACCGTGGAGCGCGCCACTGAGATCTTCATAGAGCGGGGGCAGACCATCGCGTATGAGAATCCGGAGATAACGAGGGAGATGCTCGCCGCGGTCGAGGAGGTCAGGAAGGCTGGTGAGTAGTTCCAGCGGTCTGGTGTCTAGTGGCGACCGTGGAGCGCGCCACTGAGATCTTCATAGAGCGGGGGCAGACCATCGCGTATGAGAATCCGGAGATAACGAGGGAGATGCTCGCCGCGGTCGAGGAGGTCAGGAAGGCTGGTGAGTAGTTCCAGCGGTCTGGTGTCTAGTGGCGACCGTGGAGCGCGCCACTGAGATCTTCATAGAGCGGGGGCAGACCATCGCGTATGAGAATCCGGAGATAACGAGGGAGATGCTCGCCGCGGTCGAGGAGGTCAGGAAGGCTGGTGAGTAGTTCCAGCGGTCTGGTGTCTAGTGGCGACCGTGGAGCGCGCCACTGAGATCTTCATAGAGCGGGGGCAGACCATCGCGTATGAGAATCCGGAGATAACGAGGGAGATGCTCGCTGCCGTCGAGGAGGTCAGGAAGGCTGGTGAGTAGTTCCAGCGGTCTGGTGTCTAGTGGCGACCGTGGAGCGCGCCACTGAGATCTTCATAGAGCGGGGGCAGACCATCGCGTACGAGAATCCGGAGATAACGAGGGAGATGCTCGCCGCGGTCGAGGAGGTCAGGAAGGCCGGTGAGTAGTTCCAGCGGTCTGGTGTCTAGTGGCGACCGTGGAGCGCGCCACTGAGATCTTCATAGAGCGGGGGCAGACCATCGCGTACGAGAATCCGGAGATAACGAGGGAGATGCTCGCCGCGGTCGAGGAGGTCAGGAAGGCTGGTGAGTAGTTCCAGCGGTCTGGTGTCTAGTGGCGACCGTGGAGCGCGCCACTGAGATCTTCATAGAGCGGGGGCAGACCATCGCGTACGAGAATCCGGAGATAACGAGGGAGATGCTCGCCGCGGTCGAGGAGGTCAGGAAGGCTGGTGAGTAGTTCCAGCGGTCTGGTGTCTAGTGGCGACCGTGGAGCGCGCCACTGAGATCTTCATAGAGCGGGGGCAGACCATCGCGTATGAGAATCCGGAGATAACGAGGGAGATGCTCGCTGCCGTCGAGGAGGTCAGGAAGGCTGGTGAGTAGTTCCAGCGGTCTGGTGTCTAGTGGCGACCGTGGAGCGCGCCACTGAGATCTTCATAGAGCGGGGGCAGACCATCGCGTACGAGAATCCGGAGATAACGAGGGAGATGCTCGCCGCGGTCGAGGAGGTCAGGAAGGCCGGTGAGTAGTTCCAGCGGTCTGGTGACTAGTGGCGACCGTGGAGCGCGCCACTGAGATCTTCATAGAGCGGGGGCAGACCATCGCGTACGAGAATCCGGAGATAACGAGGGAGATGCTCGCCGCGGTCGAGGAGGTCAGGAAGGCTGGTGAGTAGTTCCAGCGGTCTGGTGTCTAGTGGCGACCGTGGAGCGCGCCACTGAGATCTTCATAGAGCGGGGGCAGACCATCGCGTACGAGAATCCGGAGATAACGAGGGAGATGCTCGCCGCGGTCGAGGAGGTCAGGAAGGCTGGTGAGTAGTTCCAGCGGTCTGGTGTCTAGTGGCGACCGTGGAGCGCGCCACTGAGATCTTCATAGAGCGGGGGCAGACCATCGCGTATGAGAATCCGGAGATAACGAGGGAGATGCTCGCTGCCGTCGAGGAGGTCAGGAAGGCCGGTGAGTAGTTCCAGCGGTCTGGTGTCTAGTGGCGACCGTGGAGCGCGCCACTGAGATCTTCATAGAGCGGGGGCAGACCATCGCGTATGAGAATCCGGAGATAACGAGGGAGATGCTCGCTGCCGTCGAGGAGGTCAGGAAGGCCGGTGAGTAGTTCCAGCGGTCTGGTGTCTAGTGGCGACCGTGGAGCGCGCCACTGAGATCTTCATAGAGCGGGGGCAGACCATCGCGTATGAGAATCCGGAGATAACGAGGGAGATGCTCGCTGCCGTCGAGGAGGTCAGGAAGGCTGGTGAGTAGTTCCAGCGGTCTGTGCCTTTACCATGAGTTTGCACGACCGTAGTCGCTAGCGACTGCGTAAACGATTTACTATGCCGATTCTTAGTTCTACTGCGTAACCGCCAGAGGCGCTGTACTTTTGCCCATATAAATTTTTACGCAGTCGCTAGCGAGTACAGTCATGTAAACTCATGGTAAAGGCACTGGTGTCTAGTGGTGACCTTATAGATCGTAGCGGACGCAGACCGTTTATGGTTTTTATTCGTTTTAACCTCGTGAGGCCTCGTGTCATATAGGTTACTATATAAATTAACACGTAGGGGCTTTTAAGTTGCAAAGTATTTTTTGATGTGTGTTTGTAATTACAAGACGTAATAAAACAACGCCTCGCTGTCGTCATCGTTATATGTGTGACAATTGATTTTGAACTATACCTAAATTTGTTAAGGTCGAGATTATTTTGTTAATTATTGAAGGTCAGGCTTCAGGAGGTTATATTGTTCTAAGAAAGCTAAGAGTGCTATCTATTTGACATTTGGAATAATTATAAAGAAGGGTAAGCCGGATGTATAGAACATGATTTTTGTATTATTTCTTTTTATTATCTGAGATAAATGACAGATAAGAGGTGGTTCAAAATTTCAAAGTCTAGTGAATATGTCAAGTGGTGTATATACGAAAGGGCTTGAGTTACACATTCTAAAACATTTTTTTTTACGTTGAATATTTCGATTTATGAAGGGAAATGAAAAAAAAATACCGCTACAAACCACCATGCAAATTCGCCGATAGATGGCGCTGTACCCATGGCGTTCAATTTCTACACCATGTTGTTAAGATTTTCGTGAATTAATTGGGTTAGGACATCTGTGTACGGAACTCTCGGTGCGCGAGGTGGACCCGCATTTGACCAGTGTTTTTTATAATTTTTATGTCACACCACCACACAGAGGGTGTCATAAAATTTTGTACTTACCTCGGCCGGTAATTAAGAAAGCCTCAGATCGCATAATTTTATCGCCCTTGCCGAACCTGCGATCTGAGACATTCTTTGTTTTACCGCCCTTGGTAAGTAATGTACTATTATATTGTTCTAAGTAAGCTAAGAAGTATATAAGTGAGCCATGTTCCAGGTGCCGCCATGAGCCTGGCTGCGCGCGAGTTCTCTGAGGAGCCTTGCGCGTCGGCGGTGCGCTCGTCCATGGTGCGCGCCGCGCGCAACCTGCTGTCGGCCGTGACGCGCCTGCTCATCCTCGCCGACTGTGTGGACGTGCATCAGCTGCTTTCTCGTCATCGTGCAGTAAGTTTGATTTAGTTTGCCTCTGTTTTGTATAGAGCTCCATACTATCTGGAGGCAAACTTAAAAGCGACTTGTAAAAAGTAACCTGGCCTCTGCTTTGTATGAAGCTCCATACTAGACAGAGGCAAACTTTAGTGCTACTAGTCAAAGATCGCTATACCCATGGTGCGCGCTGCGCACAACCTGCTGTCGGCCGTGACGCGCCTGCTCATCCTCGCCGACTGTGTGGACGTGCATCAGCTGCTTTCTCGTCATCGTGCAGTAAGTTTGATTTAGTTTGCCTCTGTTTTGTATAGAGCTCCATACTATCTGGAGGCAAACTTAAAAGCGACTTGTAAAAAGTAACCTGGCCTCTGCTTTGTATGAAGCTCCATACTAGACAGAGGCAAACTTTAGTGCTACTAGTCAAAGATCGCTATACCCATGGTGCGCGCTGCGCACAACCTGCTGTCGGCCGTGACGCGCCTGCTCATCCTCGCCGACTGTGTGGACGTGCATCAACTGCTGTCTCGTCATCGCGCGGTAAACTTGATTTAAGTTGGCCTCTGCTTTGTATAGAGCTCCATACTATCTGGAGGCAAACTTAAAAGCGACTTGTAAAAAGTAACCTGGCCTCTGCTGTATATGAAGCTCCATACTAGACAGAGGCAAACTTTAGTGCTACTAGTCGAAGATCGGTCCACCATGGTGCGCGCCGCGCGGAACCTGCTGTCGGCCGTGACGCGCCTGCTCATCCTCGCCGACTGTGTGGACGTGCATCAACTGCTGTCTCGTCATCGCGCGGTAAACTTGATTTAAGTTGGCCTCTGCTTTGTATAGAGCTCCATACTATCTGTAGGCAAACTTAAAAGCGACTTGTAAAAAGTAACCTGGCCTCTGCTGTATATGAAGCTCCATACTAGACAGAGGCAAACTTTAGTGCTACTAGTCGAAGATCGGTCCACCATGGTGCGCGCCTCGCTCAACCTGCTGTCGGCCGTGACGCGCCTGCTCATCCTCGCCGACTGTGTGGACGTGCATCAGCTGCTGTCTCGTCATCGCGCGGTAAGCTTGATTTAGTTGGCCTCTGTTTTGTATAGAGCTCCATACTAACTGGAGGCAAATTTAAAAGCGACGGGTAAACAGTAACCTGGCCGCTGCTTTGTATGGAGCTCCATACTAGACAGAGGCAAACTTTAGTGCTACTAGTCAAAGATCGCTATACCCATGGTGCGCGCTGCGCACAACCTGCTGTCGGCCGTGACGCGCCTGCTCATCCTCGCCGACTGTGTGGACGTGCATCAACTGCTGTCTCGTCATCGCGCGGTAAACTTGATTTAAGTTGGCCTCTGCTTTGTATAGAGCTCCATACTATCTGGAGGCAAACTTAAAAGCGACTTGTAAAAAGTAACCTGGCCTCTACTTTGTATAGAGCTCCATACTAGACAGAGGCAAACTTTAGTGCTACTAGTCAAAGATCGGTCCACCATGGTGCGCGCCGCGCGCAACCTGCTGTCGGCCGTGACGCGCCTGCTCATCCTCGCCGATTGTGTGGACGTGCATCAGCTGCTGTCTCGTCATCGCGCGGTAAGCTTGATTTAAGTTGGCCTCTGCTTTGTATAGAGCTCCATACTATCTGGAGGCAAACTTAAAAGCGACTTGTAAAAAGTAACCTGGCCTCTGCTTTGTATGAAGCTCCATACTAGACAGAGGCAAACTTTAGTGCTACTTGTCAAAGATCGCTATACCCATGGTGCGCGCCGCGCGCAACCTGCTGTCGGCCGTGACCCGGCTGCTCATCCTGGCCGACTGTGTGGACGTGCATCAGCTTGCTGTCGCGTCATCGCGCAGTAAGTTTGATTTAGTTGGCCTCTGTTTTGTATAGAGCTCCATACTATCTGGAGGCAAATTTAAAAGCGACGGGTAAAAATAACCTGGCCTCTGCTTTGTATGAAGCTCCATACTAGACAGAGGCAAACTTTAGTGCTACTAGTCAAAGATCGGTCCACCATGGTGCCCGCCGTGCTGAACCTGGTGTCGGCCGTGACCCGGCTGCTCATCCTGGCCGACTGTGTGGAGGTGCATCAGCTGCTGTCGCGTCATCGCGCGGTAAGTTTGATTTAGTTGGCCTCTGTTTTGTATAAAGCTCCATACTATGTGGAGGCAAATTTAAAAGCGATGGGTAAAAAGTAACCTGGCCACTGCTTTGTATGGAGCTCCATACTAGACAGAGGCAAACTTTAGTGCTACTTGTCAAAGATCGCTCTACCATGGTGCGTGGCGCGCTCGTGGTAGAGTGGACGTGCATCAGCTGCTGTCGCGTCATAGCGCGGTAAATTCAATTTAAGTTGGCCTCTGCTTTTTATAGAGCTCAGTACTAGCCGGAGGCAATCTTAAGTGCGACTGGTTAATAGTGAGTTGATTTCTTGCTTTGTATAGCGCTTCGTATTTAACAGGGGCCAACTTTGGAGCTTCTAGAAAAGCTCAGTCGTGTCATATTTCGTAATTGAATTATCGAAATCACTCCAATAACATACAGGTTCATATCTTTTCAGGTGGAGACTGACTTGGACAAGCTGAAGTCCGCCTCGTCCCAATCTGAGTTGGTGGAGTGCTCCCGCCAGCTCGGGCGATCGGCGGCCGAGCTGGCGGCGGCCGCGGCGCGGCGCCAGCACGAGCTCAAGGAGCCGAGGATGAAGGACGAGCTCGCTGCAGCCAGGGCAGTGCTGAAGAAGCACTCTACGATGTTGCTGACTGCTTCCAAGGTCAGTTTGAATCAAGTTGGTCAGTATCTTGTATGGAATTTCATATAAGTCAAGGGCAAACTTGAATGCTACTAGTCAAGCCACCATGCTACAGACTGCCAAATTCAGTTTGATTCATGTTGGTCGGTACCTTGTATCGCATTTCTTACTAACCAAGGGCAAACTTGAATGCTACTGGTCAAGCCACCATGCTACCGACTGCCAAGTTCAGTTTGATTCAAGTTGGTCGGTACTAAGTATAGCATTTCATACTAGCCAAGGTCAAACTTAAATGCTACTGGTTAAGCCACCATGCCACTGACTGCCAAGGTCAGTTTGATTCAAGTTGGTCGGTATCTTGTATCGTATTTCAAACTAGCCAAGGGCAAACTTGAATGCTACTGGTCAAGCCACCATGCTACTGATTGCCAAGGTCAGTTTGATTCAAAGTGGTCGGGTACCTTGTATTGCATTTCATACTAGCCAAGGTCAACTTGAATGCTACTGGTCAAGCCACCATGCTACTGTCTGCCAAGGTCAGTTTGATTCAAGTTGGTCAGTACCTTGTATGGTATTTCCTTCAAGCCAAGAGCAAACTTTAGTACGACTGGTCAAGAGTCACTTGGCTGCTGCTTTGTATGGCGTTCTATACTAGACAGAGGCAAACTTAAGTGCTGTTACAATAATAGCCAGCACGAACTTAAAGGAGCCAAGGACGAAAGACGTGAAGAAGAAATACTACCATGCTGCTTCCAAGGTCCGTTTGATTCAAGTTGGTCGCTCTTTGCATGCCGTTTCATACTAGCCAGAGGCGAACTTAACTGCGACTGCTCAAAAGTCAGTTGGTCGCTTTATTTTATTGCGCTCCATACTAGCCATAAACTAACTTGAGTGCCACTGGTATTTCAATACTAGTTTTTTGCAGGTGTATGTCCGCCACCCAGAACTGGCGGCTGCCAAGGCGAACCGAGACTATGTATTGCGCGCGGTTTGCTCCGCCGTCGACACCATCGCTTGCGTCGCTCAGGGGAGAGCTCTGCCTAACACGACACCGGCAGCGGGTAAGATACAATCGAGTTAGAAAATATTATGTGCACAAACCATGGACCGATACCGGTGTTTAAAAAAACCCTGAATTAGCCCAATATTTTGGATTATTTTTTGCTCTTTACGTAGGGCTGAATCATGTATTTAGGTAACAACGTCCGTATTATTAGATTGTCCCATTATAAACGAAATAATGAACCGGTGACCGTAATAATACCGGTATTTTTCTATGGAGAAAATCCCTGGCACGAACAAAGTGATCAAAAATATGTCAAACTTTCTACCTACTTTCAAATTGAAGGGCGTCTTTAAAAATCCAGTTTTTATGGCGTGTTTTAGTTTTTATTTGGTTAACATGGGACCAGTGGAATATCTTGGTAAATTTCCTAACTATTTGCTAAACTAAATCAAACTATATACACTTAGCGATGATTATATATAATTGAAATAATCTATCAAAGTGGACCCGTTTTTTTCCTAGTCACCCCAGAGGACCTACTCCTAACTTCGTATCGTGCCGTCCCTTTCGCTCTCGTGTTATACACTATATGAGTAAAAGGGACGGCACGATACGAAGTTCGGATTTCGAAGTTCGGAGTAGGCCCTCAGTTTACGATACCTAATTTTATTGGTGTGTTGTACAGATATTTATGAACCTTTGGGAACGTTCATATATTTATGAACTCGAATTTAAACCTGTCATTGGCTGTAGTTAGTTCTTTAACTATTCCGCCATCCTCTGATAATATCAGACAACGTGACTGCGTAAATGACACCTTCTTGATTATATTCACAGAGTTGAAAATGCGAGTATATTAGTTAGATAGAGTTGAATAGGAGAGGATAATACCTACTTATTGTGAAATTCATACTTTTTATTTCATTTAATTTTTCGCGCTAAAACGCGATCCAGTGCTTGCTTGCTTCGAAGAATTATATTATATCAACAAGCAGAGGAGCCACTCCGAACCTCGTATCGTGCCGTCCCTTTCACTCTCGTGTTATTCACTATATGAGTGAGAGGGACGGCACGATACGAAATTCGGATTTCGAACAGCCTCAGGTCACATTCACATCGAATGAGAAGCCTTTAAACCCCTCACTACGCTCACGTTTCTATTCCCAGGCGCTCGCGCCCCGGTCGAGGGCCCCGGCGAGCTCGCCCAGGCGCTGGACGACTTCGACGAGCGCATGGTTATGGAGCCCCTCGCGTACTCTGAGCTTCGCACGAGGCCCTCTTTGGAGGAGAGGCTAGAGTCGATTATATCTGGAGCGGCCCTCATGGCTGATAGCTCTTGCACCAGGTAAATACTAGCCCTTTATTCATAATCATTCATCGATGCTATTTTAGTTAATACATTAAACTCACGCTTGTATCCACAAAATGGATAGGCAGAGCACATGACAATAATTCCAATGCCACATTTAGCAATTGTGGGTTTGAAGATGGAGAAAATGTGATATTTGCTAGGTTGCTAGTCGGCTCTTACGCCATCCATGGAAAGAAAGGGGGCAGTGCAATTCTAACCCGGCACCACACCAGGAAGTAGAATTACACTGCACAAAAATTACTGTAGACTGAAAAAGAAACAAAGAAAAAAATATTAAATAGATAACTTTGCAAGTTTATTTTCACTGTATTACATTAATTTTGTCATAATTGTAAATTCGAAATTATTATTCATTCTTGAACTGTAAGTTAATATTTTGACATGAAAAATGTATTACTTATTATAGTCAGACTTTCTTAAATTGTAAATTAATATTTTGACATGTAAAAGTGCCCTTGTGGTCTATTTGCAGAATAAATGTTGGATTTTGATTTTATTGAAAAATGCCTTGGTAAATCTTGTCATAAAATCCTAAATATCATCATAAAAATTAACTAAAATTCCGTTTATTATAATAATCCATGGATCTGCTATCTCTACATTTAAATCTTTCTGAAGTTCATATTATTGGTCTGTTTTAAACAGCCAAGGACGATGAACTTGGGGTTTTGATATGCTTGTCACTGTTCTTCATAAACTCCATTAGCGTGTAATTATCTACTGTTGGCAAGTTTGAGGAGTCTGCTTTTACAAAAATACAATTTTTTCGACGTTTGTCCTCATCTGACACTTTAACATGTGTTTGTGAGAAGGGGACAACACATTTTATAGTGGTATTTTTCTGATATGTCCGAAAAGCCATAAAACGCTTATCGTTAGCAGTTCAAAACGAAAGGAAGTATGGAAAAAGATTACCTGCACAAATAGCTACCTTCCGTTGTAGATTATAAGGTTGAAGTTGTAATGACTTGGAAATAAAACAGTAGCAGCCTTTGCCACGCGCTACGCCGACTGGGCAAGCTCCGGCCGTTGACCGTGACTGACCTTCCAACCCGAGGGAAAACCAGACCTTATTGGAATTAGGTTTGTCAAGTGAGTGGGCAACTTGACTGTTAGAAGTTCTCGAGCCGCCCTCGAAGGCCTCTAACTTGCTTAACTGCAATCATAAACAGCAGCCGGGATCAACGGCTTAACGTGCCATCCAAAGCACTCGCTCAGTTAATAATCACTCAAAGCGGTCACCCATCCAATAACTGACCTGGGCCGACGATGCTTAACCTCGCTTACCGCACGCGGTATGCGGGCGCCGCTGGGCCACGAGCGAACTTTGTCATAGAATATGGAACCAAAATGTCTTTAGCTTAAGGGATATGAGCAAATGTGTTAAAAATTACAGACATTTTGAAAGTCCGCTCGTCTACAATGGCCGTATGGGCACTACAAGACTATAAGAATCGAAAAAAACAATGTGATTGTTAAATAACATATTTTCCTACTCGTCGACTTCAATGTTTGAATTAACTTGAATCAGGATATCGTAGACGAGTGAACACTTATGAAATAGACCAATCACGTGTCGCCGTTAGTGTACTCTTATAAAAAAGGCCAATCACGTGTCGCCGTTAGTGTACTCTTATGAAATTGGCCAATCAAGTGTCGCCGTTACTGAACTCTTATGAAATTGACCAATCACGTGACAAAACACATCCACGAGTCATCAACCCATGCGCCTAATCTTCATTTCCGCAGGACTAGTTTGTTTAAATATTTAAGTTTGTTTATTTATTTACCGTTGACTCATAAAAAAAATAGTGTATGCAATAGTTATATAATTAGTTTTAGTCTCGAACCTTGCATAAACAGTGGTCTAGCATCGTGGTCTAAACGCGGTACTCACCTAAAAAAGCATACATTATATCAGGGCTCGGAACCGGTTTTTACTATTTTTGAAATATCTCCTAAGGTACTTTTCATATCTCCATTTTTATTTTAAAATTTGGTTTTGTTAGCTTTCATCTAGGATATAAATGATTTCAAATACGAAAAAATATCGTATGACTCAATTAACCGCAATTTTTAACCGGTTAATTGTATGAACACGAAACCGGTTTCGGAGCCCTGCATTATATAACGATTGCATAACTATATAACGCAAAGATTACCATGATTATGAACATAACATAACACATTTCTGTTACAGGGACGAGCGGCGCGAGCGCATCGTCGCGGAGTGCAACGCTGTGCGTCAAGCGCTGCAAGACTTGCTACACGAGTATCTGACCAACGTACGTATACAGACATAACATACTCAAATTTAAATTTAGAATAAAGGAAAAATTGAAAAATTTAGGCACCGAGCAGGATTCGAACCTGCGACCTCCCGGCACTCGCGGCCAGTCGCTCTGGCCAACTGAGCTATAGGTGCAATCGCCACTCAGTCCCAAATTCATCAACCGTTCCTTCGTATTAAGCAGTACCGCTGCTAACGTTAACTATATTTTATACAAACGCCTTAAGGGAGGCGTACAGCGACATCTACCAGAAGACTCATGCTTCATTAACGGCACTAACGTCTCTCAATATCATTTTTTCAAAACAATATACAGTAGAATCCGCTTAGAACGACTCCGCTTATAACATTTTACCGCTTTTAACGACTTCGAAATCACCACACATTAGATTTGATATCAAACATTTTCAAAGTAAATCAGTCAGTGTTAGTTCGCACTAACAGGACGTCGCACAAAACGGACTGATTTACTTTGAAAATGTTTGATATCAAATCTAATCTGTGGTGATTTCGAAGTCGTTAAAAGCGGTAAAATGTTATAAGCGGAGTCGTTCTAAGCGGATTCTACTGTATATTGTTTTGAAAAAATAAATATCACCGGTCCCTTGACTGTCGCTTTATCCGGATTCCACTGTACATTATTGCCGAGGCTCGGAAAGTAAGGGATTGCCTGACGAGGTCGTTGTCAGGCCGAGGCGAGGCAGGCAATCCCGGTTTCCGAAGAGGTATATATAGTGATTTTCTCAATCATTGTGAGGAAATAATGCAAATTAATTAATTGAAAATGAAAATATGTTTTTCTCAAACATGCTCGGAAAGGGTCGTATTTTGTTTGGAAAACGCACACGGGAAGTGCCTAGTTTTTATCCGCCTAAATTTAAAAAGTTAAAAGTTGTCCCTGTGAACAGTGCATTTGGACAACGAATACATAGCCCACAATGTTACAGCTTCTTTGTTTTTGACTGATCGCTGAAATACGCCAAGAATACGTTTTCCGATAATGTGTTTGCATTTTTATTTGTCTTCCATTGAATAAATTGCTCGTAAACTCGATTATATTTTTCTCTTAACTTAGCGGGCAGCAACTTTGCATTGCTGCGTTCGCTTCCGCCTTCAGATTAGGCGGAGTGCAATCAATATCTAAACTACTCTCATCACTCGAACTAATTTTTTTTGTATCAAATCTAACGTGTGGTGATTTCGAAGTCGTTAAAAGCGGTAAAATGCTATAAGCGGAGTCGTTATAAGCGGATTCTACTGTACTATTATTTATGTCACACCTGGCCATAAAGTGGCAATTACCGCACGCTCTGCGCGCGGAAAATTCCACTTCCTGGCCAGGGGGTGACATAAATTTTTGTACTTACCTAAGGTTTAATTAAGAAAGCCTCAGATCGCATAATTATCGCCCTTGCCTTCGGCTCGGGCGTCAAATACCTGCGATCTGAAACATTCTTTGTTTTACCGCCCTTGGTAAGTAATGTACTATTACAGGTCATATCATACATAGGAAAATAAATTTAACTAATAAAATAACGTATAACTACCCTACCCATAAGAGTGATAATTATCGCGATAATTATCAAAGACCATAATTATCTTGATAATTTCGAACCCTGTCGGCAAGCCTCGGCTCGACAACGACCTCGTCAGGCAATCCCTTACTTACCGAGCCTCGGCAACAATGTACTATTATTTATGTTTACACGTTGTTTGCAGGCCGGCAAACCGGAGCAGTCGTCCGGCCTCGAGCGCGCGATAGAGAACATGTGCCGCAAGACGCGCGACCTGCGCCGGCAACTGCGCAAGGCCGTCGTCGACCACGTGTCCGACAGGTACCACATGGATATTGAATCTAGATTTATTAGAAAGAAAGCATTTGGGTCATTCTACTTTTTTATGTTGTTGTCGCGATCGCGCGTTGGACGACCCCGCCGGCGGGAATGCGGAAGTGTACCCTAATCAGTGATCGTCGAGTTACAACAGAGAGGGGAGGGATCTCGACAGCCTTCCTAACTAACGGATTCCTATGATGGGGAGCGTTTTCAAAATAACGTCTGGCAGTCTGCTTAAAAGCCGTCGTCTACCGGTCCTTGGGATCTCCGGTCATTCCAGTTTTCTATTACAAAAAAAATCTATGATATGTATTGAATTAGTGTACAAAAATAGGATTTCTAAATTGTACCTGAACCTAATAACAGGAATTTATAGGTATAAATACTTAAATATTAACATATTGCTGTAGAAGGTGGGTGACACAGTGGTAAAAACCATTTTTCTTATACAAATGGTGAGACATCCAAGGACCACTGAGTTATTCGATGTATGGATATTAGCTCTGGTTCGGTAATTACCAAAACCTCTTTCTAAATAACTATACAAAAATATGAAGCGAGGGGTATTTGTATCGAAACCGAAATAAAAAGGTTATGCGGCAAGTACATGATGACGGTTTGAAAAATTAAACCGGTTTCCGAGCCCTGTCTATTGCCCTGATGATGTCATTGTTTGCAGTTTCCTGGAGAGCAACGTGCCGCTGCTAGTTCTGATGGAGGCCGCGCGCAACGGACAGGAGAAGGAAGTAGAAGAATACGCCATCGTCTTCACCGAGCACGCCAACAAACTAGTCGAGGTACTTACTCAGTAAACGCCGTTATTACCTACAATATTGAATACTGGCAGCGCGTCAGTTAATCCTTGATAATGGCGCTTGCAACAGTGCCGAAATATCGGGAACTCAAAAATACATATATACATGGTAAATATCCCGTTTCAAATCGTAATTCTAATTGAATACTGGGATGAAAAAAAAAATTAAAAAAAAGAATATTTATTCTGCAAATAGGTCATTGTCAGTTGTAAAAACAAAAGTTGTCCACCCGGTGGTCAATAGTTAACGGCTTATGCACATGTAAGTTCCGTTTTTATTACATGGATTTATAGTTACGGAAACACCGTTTGTGCGGGTTACTAGACCAATCCAAAATTAAGCTTTGTGGCCCTTAACTTTTGATATGTCCACCGAAAAGACGCGAACCTAAATCTGACAATGACCCAAATAAGGCCACAAGGGCACTTTTACATGTCAAAATATTAATGGGTGGATCAACTATTCTTTGTTGCTCGTTACCATGGTTACGTTTCCAGAGTCATACTTTAAAACTGTGATTTTATAAGGTTTAAATGATTAAATATGAGTTTTAGCGATGAGCATAAATCTATTTGGACATGGGTCGTTTCTTGAGCATGCTTGAAGTCCATATTATAAACATTTTTCTATGAAACTCGGTTACTGTTGTCTTCTTACTGACAGGACAGAATAACAACAAGAAAAAGTTGATTGACCCTAATTTACAATTTAAGAATACTGACTCTTGATGGCCTTTTGACCTTACACAACTCGAACTAGGCCCGTAGATTTGTTGATGAGAGTTTACCCGACTGCGAAATGCAAAGGAGGGTAATGTGTTTATCCTCACTTCCTCACTAATATTATAAATGCGAAAGTGTGTATGTCTATCTGTCCTCTTCACGCTTAAACTGTTGAACCGATTTAGGTGAAATAGGATACTTTTTTTTATCTCATAATTAAAAAAGAAAACTAGATTTAGCTATGGTTATATTTTTGCTGTAAAATATGCATTGATATTAAGAGGCCTTATAAGTTTTAAAATGTTTTGATTTCAAATTATGATAAAAGTATTGATAATACCAATAAAGTTATTAAAGGCTACTATAATTTTATTAAAGTTTTAGATAGTAACATAGCCATTTTTTGATTTTATTGCGTGTAGTAGAATTTATGTGGAAAAAACAAGTTTTTGGTTTATAAATGATCGATTTGGAGTGATTTTTGAAACTATATTTCTTAATGAAAAATGCAAAAAATACATTTAAAGGTTATGACATAAGTTCGCAATAGTCTTGTTCTATATAGTAACGTTGAGAAAATGTCAAGATGCGTGACAATTCCAACAGAAAATGGCGTAAATAAATGAGCGTTTTATAACAGATAAGGACCCTTAATATTGTGTAATAATGATATTTTTTCCTTGGTCTGTAATGTTCTTAAATAAAAGATATATGTTAGGGATGTTACGCGCATTTATTTTGTAACTTTGTTACATCATTTCTTGGTTAATCTTCGTCTTAAAGTCTTGTCTCCTAGTATGAAAAAGAGAGCCAAAGGCCATCTTGGATTGCCTTATATAGGTCACAGAAGTAGCGTTCGGAGTGTTAGAACCTGCGTATAGCATATAGATGTTAGACATCATTTTATCCGCGAAATAATTGAAAATGGCATATTGGTTGTAAAGTATATGTGTACTAATGATATGTTGGCGGATGCTTTAACAAAGCCATTGTGCATTGAAAAGTATCAGCGTTTTGTTAATGAGTTTTATATGCTTAGTGCTTAGAGTTTATACTAGTAGTTATGTAGTATGAACATGTAGTTTAAGGGGTGGTGTTAGAACCTGCGTATAGGTAAACTAAATGTCCTATACTGGCTGCATAACAGCTTTAGGTAACGACGTTTCTAATATGTGACGGTTACTATGTTCTATATTCTAACAGCTGTACTCACAACGTATTCACGGATTAAACCTAACTTATACTTTATTAAAGTGGTTTTCCTCTAACACGGAGACACGCATTAATAGTTGTGACGTTTGGATACACGTATTAATATAATATAGGTCAACTTTGGAGTTAGCTCCCTAAGTGGTGGGGTTATTATGTATATACAGTCATATACGATTTTGACGACCGGTTTAGCCTAGTGGGTAGTGCACCTGCCTGTGAAGCTGACGGTCCTGGGTTCGAATCCCGGTCAGGGCAAATATTTGTGTGATGAGCATGAATATTTGTTTCTGAGTCTTGGATGTTTTCTATGTATTTAAGTATTTATATCTATTAAATATATCGTCGTCTAGTACCCATAACACAAGCCTTCTTGAGCTTACTGTGGGGCTAGGTCGATTTGTGTAAGATTGTCCTCTAATATTTATTTATTTATTATTATTTATTTATATATTTATTTATATAATATGTGTTTTCGGTATTGTGTGCAGGTGGCGAATCTGGTGTGCTCAATGTCTAACAACGAGGATGGCGTCAAGATGGTGCGCCATGCGGCCGGACAGATCGAGGCTCTGTGCCCTCAGGTATTTATTTAATTAAGTAACACTTACCGTACAATAATTTGTGCGGCTTTGGGTCACCAAGATACTTATATTGTGAAAATTTGAAGACTGTAGCTCCAACCTTTTGTCTGTAAAACCTGTGTGACAGACGACGGACGGACGCATGAATGACAACAGGGTTCCGTTTGGATGGATTTAATTTAATATTAGTCAATTAAAAAAATTACATTATTTATTGAAACTTTCGAGTGTCACATGTTTTTCAGAATCAGAATCAGAATCAGAATATATTTTATTGCCTCAAATTACAAATTACAAAATACGAAATCTTTACAGACTAAACATAAACAGTAATACTTAATATCTATAGTTAAAATTTAAAACAAAACATTGGTTGGGCAAAGGGTTTTTAATATTTGGAGGATATTTATTATTTTACTGTTGTTGTAATAATTTGATGGTTGAATAGTAAACAATCATATAGTTTTTTTTAACCTGACTGTGGCTTTTATAGACCAGGCCCAGTAAAACGATAGGAATGCGCGATTGGAGAGTAACCTGGGGAAAATCCAAAGGAAAACCTTCGACACGACCACGCGTGAGGTTTGGAGCACTGGAATACTCTAAGAGTTTGCGCTCCAGTGAGTTTGGTGGAGCGGTTTCAACCGAATCTGAGGTGTGAGTTGTTCGCTAAACCTAGCGTAGCTGTGAAGAGTCCAAGCAAGAAACTCAGCTAGCCCGGTGTGCGGCGGTACCGGGACGAATAGGGACTATATGTGTCAGTGTTGTCGCGATCGCCCGGTGCACGTTTCGCCAGCGGGAATGCCTAAGGGTGGGTTGCATCAAACCGTCTGTGATCGTAAGCGGTGTTCGTTAAAATCTGATTGTATGGAAAGTGTGACAAGTTTCTATGGGATGACAGCTGCCGGCGCCATGTTTGACGATGACCGGCCTGTGATCGTATGGTGGTGCAACCGACCTTAAGTGTGCGCGTCGTGTCTGAGTTGGACGCCGTAAGCGCAGCATTCTTTCTTTCGATTCATATAGTGACATCTTCTATTCTAACCACCGACCACGTTTAACAGGTGATAAACGCTGCGCGCGTGTTGGGCGCCCGCCCCCGCTCCCGCGTCGCTCAAGAAAACGCCACCGCCTTCGCCAGGGCCTGGGAGCAGGCGGTCAGGCTGCTCACGGAGGCGGTCGATGATATCACCACCATTGACGACTTCTTGGCTGTTAGCGGTAACTATAGTCCTTAAAAAAAAAAGTATAAATATAAATATTTCTAAAGAGATCCTATACGCGGGAAGAGATCGCTTTTTAGCGATAAGACCGCCTGTTGTCTACCATCAACATGTTTAACTCTTAATTTGTTTTTCAATATGTTTTCTGGTCAACATTAAAGAATATTTGTATTGTATTGTATTGTATTGTACGCGGGCCATCAAGAGTGACGAAAAAGGTTTTATGCAATAAATTGAGAATTAGATCCTATACGCGGGCCATCAAGAGTGACGAAAAAGGTTTTATGCAATAAATTGAGAATTAGATCCTATACGCGGGCCATCAAGAGTGACGAAAAAGGTTTTATGCAATAAATTGAGAATTAGATCCTATACGCGGGCCATCAAGAGTGACGAAAAAGGTTTTATGCAATAAATTGAGAATTAGATCCTATACGCGGGCCATCAAGAGTGACGAAAAAGGTTTTATGCAATAAATTGAGAATTAGATCCTATACGCGGGCCACCAAGAGTGACGGAAAAGGTTTTATGCAATAAATTGAGAATTAGATCCTATACGCGGGCCACCAAGAGTGACGGAAAAGGTTTTATGCAATAAATTGAGAATTAGATCCTATACGCGGGCCATCAAGAGTGACGAAAAAGGTTTTATGCAATAAATTGAGAATTAGATCCTATACGCGGGCCATCAAGAGTGACGAAAAAGGTTTTATGCAATAAATTGAGAATTAGATCCTATACGCGGGCCATCAAGAGTGACGAAAAAGGTTTTATGCAATAAATTGAGAATTAGATCCTATACGCGGGCCATCAAGAGTGACGAAAAAGGTTTTATGCAATAAATTGAGAATTAGATCCTATACGCGGGCCATCAAGAGTGACGAAAAAGGTTTTATGCAATAAATTGAGAATTAGATCCTATACGCGGGCCATCAAGAGTGACGAAAAAGGTTTTATGCAATAAATTGAGAATTAGATCCTATACGCGGGCCATCAAGAGTGACGAAAAAGGTTTTATGCAATAAATTGAGAATTAGATCCTATACGCGGGCCATCAAGAGTGACGAAAAAGGTTTTATGCAATAAATTGAGAATTAGATCCTATACGCGGGCCACCAAGAGTGACGGAAAAGATTTATGCAGATAAATTGAGAATTGGTTTAAAATGGGTGCCGGTTTACCATAAATTACTTCCTTAACTTGGGCGGGTAATCGATTGTGTGGGTCATACGCGGATTTAACTTCGCGTCTTTTCTTTGGACATATCAAAAGTTAAGGGCTACAAAGCTTAATTTTGGATTGGACCAGTAACCCGCATAAACAGTGTCTCCGTTTCTATAAATCCCTGTAATAAAAACATAGCTAACATGCACATAAGCCGTTAACTATTGACCACAGGGGTGGGGGGGGGGGGGGGGGCTTTTGTTTTTTCAACTAAGTATGTTGTATGTACTTCGTTTGATAGATAATTTATAAGTGGCCTGTTCTTCATAATCATTATAGAAATGTTAAAACCTCGAATAAAAAAGAAAACTCGACAAAAAAAATTGTAGGTATATAAATTCTGTGCAAAATCAAATAAAATCTTATCCATGTAATACTTTCGTCGGAAAAATGCTACCGGTGTCCGATTATGTCTGCACCAAGTGACCTAAGGCAACAGACGGGACAGGGTAAAGATGGGATTTTCTCACTGCCAATCACACAGACTCATGTGACTGATCGTAAACGACGGTCAAAGGTGTCTTGACCACAGCGAGAGGAAACCTGATGAACGACAACAGCAATGTCCAAACTCAAAGAGTCTAACACAAATGGGCATAAAACAAAGCGCAGCATGCAGATTCTGCCAAGAGTCGGAGGAAACTGCCATCCATATCCTCTGCTCCTGTGGGCCACTTATGCGAAAAAGAAGTATCTACCTAGGGAGGCACATTATGCCCCCAGAGGAGATACAACAGATTGCGACCCAAAGAATCTGGAAATTCCTGGAGGCAACGGTTATAAGCAAAGAACTTTAAGGGCTGCCACAATAGATCAACACTGGTCGAGGCGGGAAAGAAGGCCCACAACAAACAATAATAATAATAATAAAAACGCAAAGAGACTTTATTTACAAATCTATAAACTATTTATACTGATTTATATACTCATACTCATACTCATTTATTTGCAATGGATCATATACATTACTCGTCAGAATCAATGATTGACAATGATAAAAATGTCAAGGTATGATTGATTTACAAATTATGTCAAACTATATATTATGTGTGTGTGTGAAATATGAATAGTCCTCTTCTTAGATGTATTTTTTTAGTTTGGCAAAACGTGGTTTTAGTATTTTGGACGCTCTCTGTACGACTGACTGTGCAGTTTCTTGTCCCAAATCTTGATGCTGTTGGGTCATACGCGGATTTAGGTTCGCGTCATTTCTGTGGACATACCAAAAGTTAAGGGCTACAAAGCTTAATTTTGGATCGGACCAGTAACCCGCATAAACAGTGTCTCCGTTTCTATAAATCCCTGTAATAAAAACATAGCTAACATGCACATAAGCCGTTAACTATGGACCACAGGAGGGACCACTTTTGTTTTTTCAACTAAGTATGACCCGTGTGACGTATTTCAGTTTAAAGATATTTTATTCTCAAAAAAGACAATTGAAGTCACTTATATGAGAACATGGATTTAGGAACATTTCAAGAAAAGTAGACATTTGTTAATTGTTTTGTGTGTTCTCGCTTAAGGTATTCTTAAGGAGGGTACTGTTCATGAATATGAACCGCTAATTTACTTTTGAAAACCTTAAGTGAGCCTACAGCTTTTAAAACAGGCGGTAATTTGTTATATAATTGTGCACCTTCATATGTAAACATTTTTTTTCCTAGTTGAGTCCGTATTTTCGGCAATACCAGAAAACTTGCACGGCGGGTGTTTCGTTTCCTTATTTGCTTAAACTTCATAAAAGATAAGTTTGTGTGGAGTGAGCTGTGTAATATTTTATAAACGAGGATGCAGGTATTAAAAATATATAGTTGTTTTATGTTCATGAGTTGAGTTTCTTGGTATATGCGTGAAGTAGATGTTAGTGGGGGGTAGTGAAAAAGTATTTTAATTATTTTATTTTGTAAGATTTGTAGTTCGGCTAAATTCGTTTTCGCAGCGCTGCCCCATAATTCTATCAAATATAGCAGGTGCGGTTTCACTAGGGAATTGTAAATGGTATAGCGTATCCGACGCGGAATGCAACTGGTAATACGTCGCAGCGAGCCTGTTAGTGAGGATAATTTTGTGCGTATGTGTTCGATATGTGTGTTCCATGTCAAGCAGCTGTCAATGCGAAGACCAAGGTATTTCTCGTAGGTTTGTTCATGCAGCACTGTGTTATTTATTATAAGTGGTTCATGTGGAGGTATGATTTTATTCCTTGCTTTAAAAATAACATAGCATGTCTTTGATATATTTATTGTAAGAAGGTTATATTGGAACCAAGAGAATAACTTATTTAAATCTTCTTGAGCTTTTGGTATGATTTCTTGGATTGTAGAACCGAAGTAAAACAAACAAGTATCGTCCGCATATAATGATACGTGGCCGTGTAGTCCAAGTTCATGTATGTTATTTATGTATGTCACAGACAGCAGAGGACCTAAAATTGATCCCTGTGGAATTCCACATGTCAGTATACGTTTTGAACTTTGTATATCATCAATTTTGACCACTTGAAACCTGTTTGTAAGGTAGGACTGGAATATTTTAAGTGCAGTGCCATCGATACCGATTTGATTTAGTTTTTTTATCAGTAAATTATGACTGACGGTGTCGAAGGCTTTTTGAAGATCAACGAAGATACCTAACACTATATTTTTCTTATCTATGTTCGACTTGATTTTAGTTACGTCAATTGTTGCAGTTAAGGTACTGCTTTTAGGTCTGAAACCGTTTTGACGTTCAAAAAGGTAATCTATGGTGTTTAAATACTCATGTAGACGGCTATGTATAATTTTTTCTAGAATCTTAGAGATCGTAGGCAGGACAGATATTGGTCTATAATGTCCGGGATCTGTTTTAGTTCCCGTTTTGTAAATAGGGGTTACTTTCGCGATTTTTAGCGAATCCGGAAACGTTCCTTGGCGCAGCAACTTATTAAAGCAATTAGTAAGTCCAGGGGCAATGAAATCTTTTATGCATTTAATAGATTTTGAGTTTATTCCATCGAGGCCCGCGCTAGCGTTAGAATCAAGATTATTAATAATTGTAAGGACTTCGTCAATTGAACATGGTTTTAAATTAATTAATTTCGCATTAGTTACAGGTTTAGGAAGCGCTTGCTTGAAATCATTATGGTATAGTTTAGGTATTTTATCAGCTAAGAGAGAACCTATGTTTGAAAAGTAGTTGTTGAATTCTTCACAAATTTCTGTATTTGGGCTCCATTGTCATATAAAATGAGTTGTGCTCGACAAAAAAAAGTGAAACTGTGACAGGGACAACAAATGATATGTAACTCTCTGTCGCTCTTATAGAAAAATGTATATGACTGTCTCGCTCGGTTGTGGTATTATTATTTGCGTGTCGCGTCTGATAAGTCTGTGCTATAGTCTACTAATGCTCGGTTTAGATCCTTTAGAGTTTAGATCATATCATCGGGTTACAAGCAGAAGTCGCTAAATAACAAATACGTACTTAAAATAAAGCTCGTATATCAGCATCGTTTCACTACTGAGATACGAGGTTTCGAAGAGTAGTGACAGATTTTGATAGTGAGTTTTGCTTCTCACTCGACGATATGTCGGTTTGTTATGTCAAAAAAATTACCGAGTCACAATACAAATACTCTTTATTGCACACCTCAATTAAACGGCATAGTACAGTACAAAAACACAATGAGTAAAGTCAAACAACAGGCGGTCTTATCGCTGAAGAGCGATTTCTTCCAGACAACCTTAGGGTAGCGGAAATGAAATAATAATCGCTACATTGATTTCTGAGGTATTTAAGATTTAAGTGTGGTGTAAAATCAATTAGCTGATTTTACTAACAAGCTATGGGAAGAGCTGTGCCTAACAAACCTAACTGCCCTATCTTCCTAACAACCCTAAAGCCCTACAATGCCGAGCCCTAACCATAGGTTCAAAACAGGGATGTAACAGAGCTCCGGTTCCGGTTCCGTTAAGTCGGAACTTCCGAATGGTTTCAAACATCCGCTTCGGTTCCGGTTCTGTTATATTTAAAACGGATGTTATATCGGATGTCAAAGCAGCGCAGCGAGGGGAAAAAAATTGAGCTCTCACCGTGTACTTCGGTAATTCAATAATGAATATCATTATGATTGTTTTATTTTTAATTTAACATCTAAAAGTTCTAGGTGATGCTAATTATATACGTAACAAGTAAATGATTGTAAAATATCTTCTAATAAGGTAACATTTTTTTTGTTGAACACCTAGAAAATCTTTTTTAAAGTAGTAATTTTTATTTAATACCGCTACCTTACCGTTTATGCCGTACCGAAAACGGTCCCTGATAATAAGTGCGGAATGTCTGCACCAATCGTCAGTCGTTGCTCTCCATTCGGATCCAGCTAATCATGTATGTTTGTCTGTCAGAGAACCACATCCTGGAGGACGTGAACAAATGCGTCGTGGCACTGCAGGAGGGAGATCCGGATTCGTTGGAGCGCACCGCCGGCGCCATCCGCGGCCGGGCAGCGAGGTGAATTACAATACAATTCGCTATTTGACTAAATACAAAATTTATTTATTTACCAGATCGTTAATGTGTAACCTTAGTTTATAACACTACATTAGAATAGGGTTGCCATAAATATGGGGACGAACACCGGGACAATTAAAGAAATAGTTGGTGTAGGTAGAGATCAAAAACAAAAATTCGAAGCACATCAGCGCTTGCCTCATCCTCAAAGTCAAAGCAGACGTTAGAGCGGGGCATGTCCCTGCCATCGGAGATGCATAAGCACGCATGTACGTAGTACGGTCGACTATATGCATGCTTTTTTACCTACCTGGTTCCTTCTAATTAAGTATGCTTATCAAACCGGGACAATTTGCTTAATGGCCGTGACATGGAGACACCACACTTCAAACCGGGACATGTCCCGGCGTCCCGGGACGTATGGCAACCCTACATTAGAACAATCAGTCGTCTACAATAGAATCCCTCGCTTCGCTCAGGATTCTATTGCAGAATCATTCGCTTCACTCAGCATTAAATATAACGCCCTCGCCGTAAATATATCATTTTGCTCCCTTGAGACACAATCTATTATTTCCCCTAGAAAGCGTGAAAACCAATATGTGCTACTCGGTAGCATAATTATTTGTAACATAATTACTTAATTATTGTTATCCTATTCTAAATGTATCTTAAATGATGATGATGTCCTCCCAGACGCTTCCGTCGACGGCGACATCCTGACAAATTAATTCTATGGGATGTTAGATATTATGTTATTGATTGCGAGCATGTGCGCGAGAGATAAAAATGTATCTAGTGTGATTTCCGCAACACTACACTACACATTTCTGCTTCTCTTAGGTTAATCACATAGTACAAAACAAAGTCGCTTTCTCTGTCCCTATATCACTATGTATGCTTAAATCTTTAAAACTACGCAACGGATTATGATGCGGTTTTTTTTAATAGATAGAGTGATTGAAGAGGAAGCTTTATATGTATAATAACATCCATTAAATAGTGCACCCGTGCGAAGCCGGGGCGGGTCGCTAGTTAGCTATATATTATTTTGTAAATGGATCCACTGAAAATCAGCGTCGTGGCACTGCATGCTCCGACACAATGCTGAGTTGGCTCATTTTTGAGGCCATCCTCAAATGTGTATTTCCTAGATTTAAGCTAACAGTACTTTATGTTGTGGTCTCATATTCATTCATATATTTACTGTGAGGACGGTATATTTATGTGGGATGGGGTGATAGTAGAAACCACTTTTTTATGGAAAACTGTATATTAAAAAAAATAAGAAAAATAATGTAACAGCGCGTCTTCTCGTCACAGCTCCGATCTCGATTCTCCAATCGCAAACCCACCACCGCGTCTAGTATCTAAAAGTCATTCGTTCTCTTTCACACTCGTTCACTCTATCTGCATGCTATCTCATTCACTCACAATACGTCATCCATACCTTCCTTTTCACGCAATCCTACATTTAATCCTGAGTGAAGCGAAAGATTCTACAAGAAAAAATCCGGCACAAAATATCTCCAGATACAAAAAATTAATCCCATATGAGTAATTCATGTTTATCTCCCAGGGTGTGCTCCGTGGTGACCCAAGAGATGGACAACTACGAGCCCTGCATCTACACCAAGCGGGTGCTAGAAGCCGTCACTGTGCTCAGAGACCAAGGTTAGTGCCTCACTTACAGGGAACGTCAGCGTTCAACCAATCTCACAGGAGCGCTAACTCTTAGAGTGTTCCAGTGTTTAATCCGCCCGCGTGATTATGTCGGAGGTTTCCCCTGGACTGTCCCCAGCGCGCACTCCTATCGGTTTATTGGCCCCGGCCTGTAAAGCCACAGTCAGGTTCAAAAAAACCCTATCGCTGCGTCATCTGCAAGGTAACCGTACGGACTCGTCGCATTAGCGCGCACTCCTATCGCTTTATTGGCCCCGGCCTGTAAAGCCACAGTCAGGTTCAAAAAAACCCTATCCCTGCGTCATCTGCAAGGTAACCGTCCGGACTCGTCGCAATATCCGGCCCGGCCTATAGGTTAAACAGGGTGGCCACTTTCTGGAAAACCGGGAAAACCGGGAAAAGTCAGGGAATTTCGCTAGTCATGGAAAAGTCAGGGAATTGTCAGGGAAATTTAATGGAGGTCAGGGAAAAAAATTGTCTCTCTATGTAAATGAAATAAATGAACTTTATTCTGCAAGTGCCCCAATGGCACTTTTGCAAATCAAAAATTACTAGCGTTTCTCATAAAACCACTGCTGAGAAGAAATGCCGAAAAAAACTCGACAGTCAGTCATTTTCTCCAAAAATATGCTTAATTATAATGATACTACTAAACCTAATTAAGCAAATCCGAGTGGTAAACAACGAAAGAGAATTTAAAAAAATGAGGAATAAAGAACAATAGGTATTTACAATGCGTAGTTCCATAAGAAAACATGTCGAAACTGCATACATATTACATGGTATTACCAAATACGAGATAAAGATAATAATTCTAAAAGTGCCCAACATTTATTTTGCAAATAGGTCTCAATATTCCCACTTTCGTATGCTTTGACTAAGGGAATATCTGGTTTCGATCCCGCAATCACAGTCAATGCAGAATTCCGACGACGAGAGAGGCTCGATAAATTGTTGGACATATTTGTCCAAAATAACCGGCTTTCAGGATATGACGCAGATAACGCAATAAGTGCCGTCAATGATATTTGTAAATCACCTGAATTTGAAAAATCAATGAAACAATTTTCCATAAGGATAGTCACCGACTGGATGATCTTTGGCTCGGTTTGATATAAAATGAAAATAAAGACTTGCAATCTTTAATAAAAATGGTCATGGTGTTATTCCACGGAAACGCATATAGTGAGCGTGGCTTTTCCATCAATAAGGAGATATTAGTGGAAAATCTTTCGCAAGTCTATAATTGCGCAAAGACGCGTTTATGACGCTATATCTTACCACGGCGGTTTAGACAACATAAATATTGAAAAAAAAATATCCACGCGGTTCGTAATGCTCACTCCTTGTACACGGAGGATCTACACAAAAAGAAGGAAAGTTTGAGTTCAGAGGCAAAAATTAGAGCAGAAAAAAAGAAAAACTGCGGAAATGGTTAAAGAACTAGAAGCAAAAAGACAAAATTTCTCGAAGGAGCTGCCAAAGAAGCTGCGTTATTGGAAAAACAGATTACCAAGTTGCAATATATTTTTAACCGACTTCAAAAAAAGGAGGGGGTTCTCAATTCGGTTGTATGTTCTTTTTTTTTTAACGTGTGTTACCTCAGATCTCCGTTGTTTATGAACCGATTTGGATTTTTTTCTTTGTTTGACAGCATATGCTCATGTTGTCCAGAATCTAGTTTTGATGATGAGATCCATGAGGAATTGAGAGAACTCCTCGAAAATTCATGCGAAGCATATAGCGATTTTAGTTTTTTCGGTAATAAATCGAGCATTTGGATTCAGAAAGTAGCATTTGGTATACGAGAACTGATGAAAAAGACCACGGATGGTCATCCAAAACTCCTATTGTTTCATGGGTGGCATTAAGATATTTCGACCAAGATACTGAAGCGACTATGACGAAGTCAATTTAAATGGTCCTGATGTAATGTCACCATCAACCTGATCTGGTAATTGAAGCCGGAAGGTAGGCAACGGAACTCCGTAATAAAACAGTGTAGCTTAGCCGTGTTTGAGCTTAGTGGAATCGTTATGAGATACACTCTGGTAATGATTCACTAAAAACGTGAAATAATTTAATTTTTTTATAAAAAAATAAATCCGACACCAAAAATTAAAAAAAATAATTGCCTTACTTCTAATACGGGACTTTACGCTTCTTATTGCACAATGTAGAAGTATCTACAAGTCGGTTTTTGTTATTATTATTTCAAATTATAATTAACATGATAACTGATGACTAGGTAGTTTTGTTTCAGTTAAACCCAAGATTTTTAACAGAATTCAAAAAATGAGGTTTCTCAATTCTTCACTTTAATTTGTAATACGATTAAGGCCCGTATAAAGTGTTCTCTTTAGTATTTCACGCTGGATTATATTATATGATACATTTAATATATCCAATAAATTCAGTAGTCAGATGTACTGTTTCAATTGGTTTTTCCTGTACAGCTTTTAACAAAAATGGTCAAAAATGAAATAAATTATTGGGTAATTGAAATTGTAGAACTGTCTGTCAAAAACTTCACCTGACGTAGGATGTGAACCCACGACTTCCGTCTAACAATGCTTTCGCTCTTACCAACTGAGCTATTCAGATACTACTTCTTATTATTTCCGTTTATGTATTAATTTCATTGTATTTATAAATTGTAATTTGCTAGCAGATAATTCTGAAAAAACGTGTTCAAATTACATATTTTTTATTTATTACATTTAAGATTATGGTCAGGGAAAAACTTGAAAAAACGCCTGGAAAACCGGGAAAAGTCAGGGAATTTTAGTTGTAGTAAATAGTGGTCACCCTGTTAAAAAAAAAGGAACGTTTGCTTAAGGCGTAATTCGATTGGGGTAGCTGTGCTTTAAGGCCGTACAACGAGAAATATCGCGTTTTTTGAAACGCTGTTCTACCTAGACAAGGAAACAATAAGGATTTTCAGATATATGATTCTTGACTATATGGCTGTGTTTCTGGCAATAGCCGAAACATGGTTGCTTAAAAATTTCTCGATAGAAAATAAATCCAAAGTTGAGTCTTTACTTTCCTTTTTTTACTCAGCCTACTAAAACAACGCAATATTAAACGACATAATTAAATTAAAACCGTGATATTTTATCTCATCTGAACTCTGTCAAGAGGAAATTTAATGAAACTACACACAGTCAGATATTTATTGAGATTTGTCTAAAAATGCCATTCCCGAAGAGTGTTGCATCCCGTTTTGAAATAAATGAAAATGAAAATAATTTATTCCAGAACAAGTCCATAGATAGCATTATAAAATAAAAATTAAAAATGGTATTGAATAGAATTAAATTAAATTGAATATAAAAAAAAATTAAAATTACAATGAATTAACATGCACCTCTCCAAATCGCGGGTTACCCCGAGCCCCGACGACAGGCCTATGGTACTCCCTCCAACGCTCGTGTAGCGGGCTGGCGTCCCACTCTCTTACCGCCGCGAGCATAGTGTTGGAGGAAGCGTAAATTGCCTTCCTGGCAGTGGCGGTCTTCTTGCGCAGCAGCGCGGGCCAGGGGGTTTTGTCGTGCGCGAAAGACATAAGCGTGTCTTATTCACGGGGGGCGTCGCTGACCGAATTGAGACATCTCCTTAAGAGGGTGAAGGCGCGGGGGCTTGCGCGTCACGCCTACTCCTCCCAGGACGCTATAATTGTAGTCCTACTTTAATAGTACTTTAAAAAGCTGCTTTAATAGCAAGAGCAAAGGATGGGAAGGGAAAAGGATGGAGTATATTTCTTTAGGCTAAGTTTTTTGATAACTTTACAAAAAGCATGTTTATTGCCTCGTCAGTAAATAATTTTGTTAGTACAAATAAAGGAACAAAGTGTAAGGAGCAGGGATCGGATACCGGTATTTTCTCCATAGAAAAATACCGGTATTATTAAGGTCACCGGTTCATTATTTCGTTTTTAATGGGACAGTCTAATAATACGACGTTGTTACCTAAATACATGATTCAGCCCTACGTAAAGAGCAAAAAATAATTCAAAATATTGGGCTAATTCAGGGTTTTAATTTTTTAAAAATACCGGTATCGGTCCCTGGTAAGGAGTCGCTATTAGGTCAATTTAATTAATTTATTTTCGTACGGAATTTCGTAACGAAGTTCTTTTTAGTACGATAGATTTATCTTGACGCGGGCTATAGTGAATTTATTATCAGCTATTGGAACGTAACTTTCAGTGTCAAATTGCGGAATCAGTTGTCGTCAATTTAGGTCCATATATTTCTATATTTCAATGAAATAAATACAAATTATCTACTTTATTACCCTTTATAGTGGTATTTTTCTAATATGTCCGAAAAGCCATAAAACGCTTGTCGTTAGCAGTTCAAAACGAAAGGAAGTATGGAAAAAGATAAACAGCGATGAAAAAGTAAAAGACAAAAAAGATGTTTACTATAAATTTATTTAAAAACTCTAGGTATCATTATTATACAAGGACATGGCAATTGAGTATTATCATTAATCTATACAAAAATGACCTTTAGTCTGTTAGAAATTAAAGTGCAAGGAAAATATGTGCAATAGAAAATATGACTAGAAGATATGACATAATAAAAATCGTTTGAGGACACACTTAAGGCTGTGGACTATCTGGACCAGACGCCACACGCTGCGTGCGATAGGCGATCGAATGCTATGTACGTAAATATATGAGCGCGGTCACCCGCTTGCGACGATCGCTTGTAGCGGGTGAACGTCAGTACCGAATGAGTCTTAGACAAACGCTGGTTTAGAAATGGAGCATAGACGTGGTCACTTTATGTTCCTAGCTTAGTTCTTTTCTGGTGGTGGGGGGTGCGCCCGGATGTACTCGAGAGATCGAAGAATGGCCTCCGGGATCGGAGGAGGCGTGGGGAGGTGCGAGCCCTGTGGAAATTAACAAATACATATCAGTGGATGTATTACGCCCTACGAACAGCGAGCGAGCTATCAATAGTGGAGCTTATCTCGTTGTTATAAGGTTCATGAAAATTGTATGGAGTTGAAAGTGGGGCGACAACCTTTTTTGTTAATACTCTATGATGTTATGTTATCGCGCATGCGTACTGTTTTTGTTTTTCTTTTGGTATGATGCCAAGCAACGTATGGGGCATGTATTTGTGTGATGAACACGAATATTTCTTCTTGAGTCTTGGATGTTTTCTATGTATTTAAGTATATATTTATCTATATAAGTATGTATATCGTCATTTGGTACCCATAGTACAAGCTTTGCTTAGTTTGGGACTAGGTTGATTTGTGTAAGATTGTCCAATAATTATTTATTTATTTATTTGGCTTTTTCGTAGCGCCTTTTTACCCACGACGGAACGGAGAAGGTATATGCGTTTAGGGTGAGAGGTTGTTTGTTTGTTTGTGTGTGCACATCAATATCATCAAAACAGCTTGACGGATTCAGAAACGGTTTTCTGCAATAGGTTTGTAGTTTAGTCGGGACGAATTTTAGCTAGGTGTTACGATGATAACTCGCCAGGGGGCGCTGCAGTAAACATTCTTCACTGTACATCCGTCGTGGGTTTTTCAAAATTTTTAATTGTTCATGTATTTAATTTTTTAACACGATTTCAAAATCATTTAACACTTACCTGCGGTTGGTAACCGTTTTCGTCGGCCACATACTGAAGGCTGATCTGCTCGCCTTCGGGTGACACCCACCGGGCTTCACCTTGGACCGATTCAGCTACATTGTCCTATAAAATATAAAGTTCCGTTGAGGCGACGCCATTCCATTGCAAATTATTATTATTAATCATTTATTTCATAAAGACACATCAATTTACACAAAATTAACTACACTGCCAAACTGCGTAAGTTTGTTGGCAGTTAGAATGCTCTTGATACACTTGTGTCATTATATCTAAGTATCTAGTTATAATATTCATGCGGTCGCTGTAATAAGGTAAATGTCACAGTGATCAACATTGACCCAATACCTCAACCACTTTCAATCTTATGTCATAGTAATAGAGGTGAGAAACAGGTGTCAAATATAAGAACCCTTCGGCCGCCTACGAAACCAGGGCTACGTAACCAGGTTCGTACAAGGAATAAATATTCTTACTACGCAACTAGTTACGTACAAAGAATACTTTTTCTTCTTACGAAACTAGCATAAATGCTACGTAACCAGTTTAAAACTCAAAATATTCTTTATTCAAATAGGCCTAGCAACAAGCACTTTTGAATCGTCAGTTATATATTACATAAATTGAATCTAATTATTCAGAGCAATTTAATGATGCATATGAAATTTAAAAAAAGAAATGAATTACTGTAATGTATGTCAAAAGAGAGTGTAATAAATTCACAAAAAGATCGTCAATATGTGAAATAAAAACATAAAAAACATTATAATCTAGACAATCTCTCTAGGTATGTAATGGTGCATGTTTTTGTTTAGTTTAATGTAATTTTTTATCTGTTTGTTTCCTATATAACTTGTTAATTTCCTTCCTTGTTTTATTGCTATTTCAACTTTTTTATTTATTTATATTTTTTATTTATTTTTTATGTAATTGACCGAGTGAAACGAATGTCGCTGCTTCAACTTCGACAAAGATGCTTTCGTATGTCCGGATTTCCGTTTGTTCTCGTCTACACGTCGCAATTCTCAACCGATTCTCGTGAAATTTCGTGAGCAGGTTCGATATTTGTATAGATTTTTTTTGTCGTGACGGTTTTTTGAAATTTCCATAAACAATTTTTTTATCAATGATTTTGTAAGATTCCGTGTCCGAATTTCGGTTTGTTCTCGTCTACAGGTCGCATTTTTCAACCGCTTCTCGTGAAATTTTGTTAGCAGGTTCGATATTCATAATTGACCTTTTTTATAATATCAGATTTTGGAATAGATAAAATACTCACTCACGAGGTCTACAGCTCACTCAGAGCCACTAGTTTTAATTTATTTTTTACCACTTATCTTAGTTTTTAAGATAGGTCCCCACTGAAAATCAATGCCTCATGTTGTGTCTCGATGTGGCTTCATGCTGAGTGGGGATCCTTTTTAACGTCGTTTTTCTAAATTAATTTGTTTCGTTTTTAAATTTATAATTTGTGACGTTAAATAAACGTATTTTCTTTCTTTATTTCAAATGCCCCGCTCTAACACAAGCGAGTTTGTAATTAACCATTCCGCTCTATACGGAAACTTTTTAAAAATTTATCCGGTTATTGTGTTATAATTATAATAACACTAAAAAAGCTATCCGGTTTGTAAAAAAAAAATCATATCACAAGTTTATATTTACGATGATATTTAGGATTTTTTGACAGTGTTACCAAGGCATTTTTCAATATTTTGTTCGGTTATTGTGTACCTATTTCAGTCTGCAGTAATCCGCATTATTTCTTCACACTGAAGCTCAAAGTTCAATATTTTCGTCAGATCTCTTAAGGCCGGGTTTTATAAAGATCCGTTAGACGAAATGTCAGATCAAATTTCAGTAACTTTGTACATTTTTTGACATAACAAACCGACATAAGGTCTAACGGATCTTTATAAAACCGAGCCTAATTCGGCTTGCCTTAATAATAAGTTGCTAAACAATTGACTTATGGCAACATTGATTTCCGCGAACATGAACCTAGAGACAGTGATTAAGTTCTTGGTGATAATAACTAACTTATTATTAATATTGAATAAAAAAATATTTAAAAAAAGTCATGTTCTATGTATGTAGGTAAGCCTTCTTTATAACTATTCTTAATTTCAAATCGATAGCATAAGTGGGTCATTGTAAAATTTAGGTTCGCGTCTTTTCGGTGGACATATCAAAAGTTAAGGGCCACAAAGCTTAACTTTGGATTGGTCTAGTGACCCGCATAAACGGTGTTTCCATAACTATAAATCCATGTAATAAAAACGTAACTTACATGTACGTAAGCCGTTAACTATTAACCACCGCGAGGACAACTTTTGTTTTTACAACTGACAATGACCCAAGTAGTTCTTGAGATATTAACGATGTGACAGACAGACAAAGTGAAACCATAAGGGTTCCTTTTTGGTACGGAACCTTTTTCCTAATCAGAACACGACACCGAATATGCCCTTAACCTCCTGGGGTTCAAAATACTAATACTAGAACAAATTCACTTCATTGGAATATGTATCTTTCAAAATTGGAATAGAGTTGCATTTGTTTTGTTTTAGTCAATTCCTAAACAAAATAAACTCTACTCTATTTCCTGTTACAGGAGATTAAAATTTCATTGCCATTTTTTCTTGTATGGTGAGCGGCTACAGGTTAAACGAATCCTCATTAGTTTTGTTACTGTATTTCAACAGTACTTACCCCGGAGCCTTTCAGTTGCCCCTGCTCTTGGGCGATAATGCCGTTGCCGGTCTCGTAGGCCCACTGGTAGGCACCTTCCGGACTGATGTCCTGCTCCTGCTTCAGGATCGGTGCGTCTTTCTCACTCCCACCCTGGGGGCGGATGTGGGATACGTCCGCCGCCGCCAGCGCCACTAGGCAAGACAGGATCAGGAATTTCTGTGGAAAACATGTCCGATCGTGTTAATAATATATAAAAAAAGAAACAGTTTTTTTTATATATAACGCGGGACACTGGATTCACTGACTGCATAACCGGAAAATAAACGTAGCGTTTAAAAACGGTATGACTTCATACCGTTTCGTTTCGGTTAGGGTTCGATACCGCAAAAGAAATTTTTCGGTTTTTTTTTTGATACTTTAACCGTTTTCGTTAAGATATCGTTTGGGCTTTAAGAGGGTGCCGCCAACGGCGCCAACCAATCAGCACTAGTTATTGGGTGAATGCCTAAAATACCCATTATTGTTAAATTTCGTTCGGCGCGATAGATTACTGACGTAGTCGCGGTTCGCTTTTGGTCTCGCTTACGTACGACCCATCATAAGTACGTTCGAAATTTTTCGGTACCGAAATAATACCGGTGGCTAACGTTATTATCAAGGTTTGAGTACACCTATCAAAAATAGCGATATCGTTATTTTATACCGGTAGCGTACCTTTATGTTTTAACCGTTATAGTTCTACCTTTATAACGAAGCTGTATTGATATCCAATACCGCTACCATACCGCTTATACCGTACCGAAAACGGTCCTGGCCGGATTATACTGGCTGGGTTACGCTCCGGTTGTGGAATGAGCTCCCTGCCGAGGTTTTCCCGAGGTACTACAGTATGGGGTTCTTCAAGAAAGGAGTGTATAAATTCTTAAAGGGTCGGCAAATTTTGAAAAAAAACTGACTATATATTTTTTTATGAATTATATAAACATGGTCCAAAAAGCTCTAATGTGATATTAGTATATTGTTTATGCACTTATATATATGAAATCTACATGTAACTGTTCCTTATTGACGTCTCTAACAACGCAAGAGAGTCTTCTCAGCAGGGCTGGGTTCAGTGAACCAGCACACCTCAGATTCGGTTGAAACTGCCCAACCAACTCACTCTTAGAGTATTCCAGTGTTCCAAACCACACGCGTGGTCGTGCCGGAGGTTTTCCCCTGGATTTTCCCCAGGCTACTCTCCAACCGCGCACTCCTATCGCTTTATTGGGCCCGGCCTATAAAGCCACAATCAGGTTAAAAAAAAAACGCAAGAGAGATTTTTATTTTTAACTCATCTTCACAAAGACTACGTCCGAAAAATTGGTTTTTTGATCTGAAATTGCCAAAGTCTGACATCATATATCTCGAAGAGTGAGTTTTTGAAGTAAATATGGTACTATTTCGGTAAACCTCGTTGTTTTTAATACGATAAGCCATAAGCGCTGGCGATTGCCCGCATTATGCTGAGATGGTACCGTTTCGAGATAACACAACTTTTTTGTTTATTTTTATATTCTATTTTTGCTGTATTAATTGTTGTCTTTATCTCGAATAAATATTTCTTATTTCTTATAAAAATGCGACAAGACGGAGAGTTACAGATCGAAGGTCATTGGAGCTAGGATCCCCTTAACACGCTCATCGGCTCATCTTAAACGACCTTAGCGGGTATCGAACCTTTTAACCTTTAACGAGCGGTCTACCTCAAGAATATTCATGAGTAATTTTAATGGCAGTATGTTACGACACCACTGTGAACTTTGGTTCGGGCCGCGCGCGCTCGCCGATGAGCGGCAGCGGGAGCGATTCATACATATATACTTTTTTTTTATGCTCAGCGGTTGATGAATTTGGGACTGGGTGACGATTTCACCTATAGCTCAGTTGGCTAGAGCGACTGGCCGCGAGTGCCGGGAGGTCGCAGCTTCGAATCCTGCTCGGTGCCTAAATTTTTTAATTTTTCCTTTATTCTAAATTAAAATCATACATATACTATTAATTTCAATTTGACACAAACATGCTCTATTGGATATTCGAGTTTAACCCAAATGTAATAGAGTATCTATTACAAACATACCATTTTAGACAGTGTGAACGTAATAGAAGCTATAACATTAGTGTCACAAATATACAATACAAATATTCTTTATTGCTCACCAAACGAAGTATATTCAAAGAACAACAGAAATTAAAATACGTTTTGTAAAATTAACCTCTAATATTTATATCATATACAGAAACAAAATGACTAGTTGTTTAAAATTTCAAAGTCATTTTGCACCTTGTGTCATTAAGCACAGCTCGGAAATATGTATATTTTAACATGGATACACCCAGAAAATAAATATTAAAACAAAAACAAAACCAATCACATTCCGTAGTTGATTTCACTGTGTCGTTTTATAGGCGACGTGAATCTCTGAACAGAAAGCTAGCCTAAACAAAATCATAACCATAGACTCTTAAGGATATTCACTCAATAATTACCAACGAGCATGGTCAGTTATCTTTTGTTCAGTTTAAATTATAATGTAAATAGGTTAAGTTAAAAGCACTAAAAAATTAGTCACAGTTTGGCGAGTTTTATAGTAATGTAATACAATGTATTTTTCTGTTTATTAAATAAATAAAAAATATTGGAACTTATATTACACCTATACTTAAATGACAGGGTATGTGAGGGCACTTGTAAGATATTTTTTCAAAAAACATTTCCATTATTCCATTAATGAATATTTATTACTTACAGTAAAAGTATATACATATGCAAGTTACCGGCACACGGGATTTTATTGAAACTAATAATAATATGTCCCATTAATGACAATAATAATTATGTAAATTACCTGCAATATTAAAATTTTCTTACACCGCGCCATAAATGGATTAGAAATATTAAATATGACATGTATATTATTAAGATTTTGTTTTATATACACAGTGACTATTGTATCTACTGAAATACCACGTAATGTGTTAAAAAATATATATGTATGTTTATATTGTAGCATTGTTATTTTATATACATTGTAGATTGTTCTGAAAAAATGACACCTCGCCGAGTTTCTTACGCCGGTTCTTCTCGAGGCAGAGGTTTATTTTATGAACCGGTGGTAGTTTTTTGACTTTCATAAGTGCATGTAATATGCCTAAATTGAAGAATAAGTTATTTCATTTTATATCATTTCAATGATCATGTTACAATATGGTTAATAAACGATATTGAAATATGTCCATGTTATGCAAACTCTCAAAACGCTTTCCCCTTCCGAGCTCCGATATTAAGTTATGTTGCTATTTGTTTTGAAATTTAAATGAACTCTGAATGGACTAGACTAGACATGGTTTTTTTGTTGTACCCAAAACAGCTCTCCCTTTCCGAGCTCCGATATTAAGTTATGTTGCTATTGGTTTTGAAATTTAAATGAACTCTGAATGGACTAGACTATAGACTATGTCTAGACATAGTTTTTTGTTGTACCCTTCAGATGTTTTTCTCGATTAGGTATGCGTCCTTGCGCATGCGTTGGTGGTGAATTAATTAGTTATTCAAAAATAACTAGTTTTACGCGACGTGTGTTGGTAGTGTCCCTGTCTACGGTAGCGGTCAAAGGTATAACACATGTTAAGGAATTTAACATACTATACCCCGTTTTTTATAAGATTAGAACTGTAATAGTAGTTTATGTCACACCTGGCCATAAAGTGGCAATTACCGCACGCTCCGGGCGCGGAAAATCCCGCTTCGGCCAGGGGGTAACATAAAATTTTCTACTTACCTCGGGCGGTAATTAAGAAAGCCTCAGATCGCATAATTTTCGCCCTTGCCTTCGGCTCGGGCGTCCAATACCTGCGATCTGAGACATTCTTTGTTTTACCGCCCTTGGTAAGTAATGTACTATTATGCAACTGATACATAATGAGAGGTCTTAAAACACGAGTGTGGTTTGGAGTGTGGATCACACGAGTGTTTTAAGGCCTAATTATGTACAGTTGCATACACTATATCTACATCCGTATATTAAATCCTCTTTTATGTGTTCAAGAACCATTGCGTTGCAAGTGTAGTGAGGTCGAGCGTGAGCCCGTTGAAGTCTTTTGAGCACGAGCCTGTATCGTTATGGGCGGAGATGGCCATAACGATACCGTTTTTGATGCTGTTATGGCCATCTCCGCCTCGGACCGGCGATATTGTAAAGTTGGTCCTTACCTACACTTTTTGAGCACATAAAAGAGGATTTACTATATGGGTGTAGATAAATGTAATTCTCGCCCACGTTTCTTCCTCCCCGTAGGATACCATAGGATAATATTGTACTAATATTATTTCTATAGCTTGTTGCGTTCCAAAGATAGAACTTCGCATATTTTCCTTGAAATCGCATGACGGATAACGCATTCTAATAATATTGTTGAACTTCGGTTAAAATAATAAGAAAGAATACAAAAATGCTGAGTCGGGACCATTTTGTGGCATTCTTGATTGTTTTCTTTTTGTTTTTCAACTTTAATCCTTGTTAAGTGTTTTACTCCGCTTTTTTAACTCTTGGACCTAACAGGAACGACTGTACGAATGATATGTTAAAAGTAAATGCAGATATGAAAACAACACACAATATTATTTCCCTCCCAATCACTTTCCAAAATTCTGCTACGATTGGTTAGCCTCAGCAAGAAGCTGTGTTGAGAGCGAGGGACCTAAATGTGTTCCTTCTGCTGTTAACACAGTGCATCCTCAAATCTTATAAAGGGTCGGCAACGCGCACGTGACTCCTTTGGAGTTGCGGGCGTCTGTAGGCTGCGGTGGCCGCTTACCATCAGGTGGACCGTACGCTTGTTTGCCACCGGCGTTGTATAAAATAAATGTTTTTTCTTTATTTTTTCTGTTTATTTAAAATATATACTTTTTAATGCACAAAATTTCCCGCTGATTTCTATAAGCACATCTTTTTTATGGATATATGGGATTCAGAAATAAAATTAACACATGTTCAAAGGGTCATTTAGGTTCGCGTCTTTTCGGTGGACATATCAAAAGTTAAGGGCCACAAAGCTCAATTTTGGATTGGTCTAGTAACCCGCGCAAACGGTGTTTCCGTAACTACAAATCCATGTAATAAATACATAACTTACATGTACATAACCCTGACAATGACCCTAAAGGGAAAACAGCTTTTATATTAGGGTTGAATCTACAATAAAACGTCAAATATGCACTGAAGTTTGTAGGCAAGCACATGGCAGTGATTTTTGTTTTTTTTTAGTACTACGTCGGTCAAACAACGTCCATTGTTTAGTAATTATGTTTTTAAAAATCCCGTATCAAATATAAATTCGAAACAATAGGGCCATGGAGTCCGGACGCCAGTGTTGCCAGATGGTTACATTTCTTACATTTTTGTAACTTTTGACCGGCTCGCGTAATATGTAAGTAACTTCTGTTATAAAGGAAATTTTTGTAACTTTTGAGAATAATGAAACTGTATTTAAAAAGAAAGGTCAATTGTATGTAACCGGGACCAAGCGAGACAATTTATAGGCTTTCAAACAGAAAAGGTGACAAAAGAACCTACGTGGTACGCCTCAGTCTGTCCGTCTGTTGCAACTATTGTATGTCATTCGAGATACCGCTCATCCGACTGGCGTAATTCTGTCGCCGAACTCGCCGAATTACAGTTGTATGTGGCTACTCATTCCTTAAAATCGAACGTTACGTAAAGTAATTATGAAAAATATAAAAAATGTAACTTTTGCATCAAAAATGTAACTTTTCAAGAAAAGAAACGTAATTTTCGTCCTAACGGCACTGGCAACACTGTATTTTTTATTAATAATTATGTTTATTCTTTAACTTTGTTTGTAGCTTTAGTATAAAGATATATTAAAATTTCTATTAATATAAATTGTTGTGTGATGTTTTCGGAGTATTCGCTAGTTTTATTTACTGGTACTAGAATACTTTTTTTACTAGCATCTACCAGTTTTTACGTATCGATTATTAAAATCAAAACAAATGACCACTTGTGTCCACTCACCATGGTTAAGCTGTGTGCACACTGTACCGACTGTGGGTCGTGAGTGTGACCCGCGAGTATATATAGCTGCGATGCGCCTGCGCCGAGGTCACGGACAGCGTCAAAAGGCTGCGCAGTTTTGTATGGAGATCGCGAGCTTTATAGCGCGTCAAGTTCAGCGTTTGTGTTACATTAGAAGAAATAAGTTTAATCGCGAATGAATACTTGACCGAGTGAAACGAAGGTCTCTGCTTCAGCTTCGACAAAAATTCTTTCGGATTTCCGTTTATTCTCGTCTACAGGTCGCAATTCTCAACCGATTCTCGTGAAATTTTGTGAGCAGCAGGCGAATCACGTAACTGTATGTACTAACGGTAGATAGATTTTACTGCCAATTTTGAAGTATAAATGTATGAGGTGACAAATAAAATTTGACATTAAAATCTATCTAACGGTAGTAAAAAAAGTTACGTGATTACCCCATAGGTCCGGTAATTATATAGAATTTGATTTGTCGAGTCAGTTTTTGGAAATTTTCACAAACAACTTTTATTTCAAAGATTTTGTAAGTTTCTGCGTCCCAATTTCGGTTTGTTCTCTCTCTACAGGTCGCATTTCTCAACCGCTTCTCGTGAAATTTTGTTAGCAGGTTCGATATTCATAATTGATTTTTTTTGTAATGTCAGATTTTGGAAATGATAAAAAAAACTCACTCACGAGGTCTACAGCTCACAGAGCCACTAGTTATAGGGACTCAAACTTGAAATGTAGCTGATTTTTTTTTTTTGAACCTGACTGTGGCTTTATAGGCCGGGCCCATAAAGCGATAAAAGTGCGCGGTTGGAGAGTAGCCTGGGGAAAATCCAGGGGAAAACTTCCGGCATGACCATGCGTGTGGTGTGGATCACTGGAATACTCTAAAAGTTTGCGCTACAGTGAGATTGGTAGAGCGGTTTCAACCGAATCTGAGGTGTGAGTGGAATCGAGCTACTGGGAGTTTTGTCGCTGGTTCACTAAACTTAGCCTAGCTGAGAAGAGTCCAGCAAGAAACTCAGCTAGGCCCGACCTGGGTCGGACTGACTACTCGGTGTGCGGCGGTACCGGGACGAATAGGGACTATATGTGTCAGTGTTGTCGCGATCGCGCGGTGGACGTCCCCGCCGGCGGAAATGCCTAAGTGTACGCGTCGTGTCAGAGTTGGACGCCGTACGCGCAGCGGTCCATCTTTCGATAGACGCTGTGATTAATTACGTCGTCCGGGTCCGTAAGTGTAGCTGCATAGCACAGAATAATTCGTAGTAATGTATTTTTTTTTAATTAGAAATGGGATTGTTCTTGACCAGTATCTAGCAAAGAAGCTGACGGCGAAGCGAGCCTACTCACTCGTGCCTTAAAAAGGTCTAGCTTATACGAACTCTGAAATACAGCAATGAGAGGATGCACTGTGTTGAGAGCGAGGGACCTAAATTTATCCCTTCCGTTGTCAACACAGTGCATCTTCAAATTTTATAAAGGTTCGGCGACGCGTACATGATTCCTTTGGAGTTGCGGGCGTTCATAGGCTGCGGTGGTCGCTTACCATCAGGTGGACCGTAAGCTTATTTGCCACCGGCGTTGTATAAAAAAAGAGACCTAAAAATGGGACAATCGGCATCCCGCAAGCATCCTTTGCGGGACGCATCCTCTAAGGTGCTGGAAACCCCGGGTCTAATCCCAACAAGCTCTGCGATTCCCTAAGCACCGTCCTAACCTTTCACCTCACAGCTCATCCGTTTTTATATGGCAACTGTCAAATGTCATTTGACGCTGACAGTTTCCATATAAAAACGGATGAGGGGTGAGCGAATCGGTTTGTGAATAACGGCCCAGGTCTAGTTCGCCCTCTGTGTTTGAATGGTATGAATTGAAGGCAGTGCCTATTGGAGAGTCCAACAATAGATACCTAAATCATTAAGTTGGTACTACTGATATTCTAGATTAAACGTAGTATTAAGATTTAGTGTTTTCTGTCTGGATTATTATCTGTGGCAGTTATCTCCATACTTATCTACTTCGTGTGCAAGCCTAAATGTCGCAATACATTGTTTCCTACAAATTATCCTCTTTTACTGCTGCTGCATCTCTCCCACTACACACAAAACGAATCAACGCTTCAACCCTAACAGTCTACCCAACAGTGCCTATCGTAAATAAAATTAGTCTTTTGTGCGCGTATTAAAATTTTCGTAAATTTGGCAAGGATGCCGGGGTCCGCTGCCTAAATCAAAGATGTAGGCACTAGTTTTTCCGGAAACGACTGCCAGTTGACCTGAGGAAAAGTGTTCACTTAGGCGAAGTAACGGTGTGATTCCGGTGCGTCGTCAGCTCTGAGCCTGTACTCCTTAATTCGAATTCTAAACTTTAGTGCCGTCCCTATCACTCGTGTTTTAAACTGTATGAGTGAAAGGGACACGATACGAAGCTCGGAGTAGCCCCACTGATGTAGTGGTCACCAGGGCTCGGAACCGGTTTTTACTATTTTCGAAATATCTCTTAGAAGTCTTTGCCATATCTCCATTTTTATTTTAAGTGTTTTTTTTGTTAACCTTGATCTATGAAGTAAATTCTCAAATTTCATAAAGGGTCGGCAACTCGTACGTGACTCCTTTGGAGTTGCGGGCGTCTATAGCAGGGACCGATACCGGTATTTTAAAAAAACCCTGAATTAGCCCAATATTTTGGATTATATTTTGCTCTTTACGTAGGGCTGAATCATGTATTTAGGTAACAACGTCGTATTATTAGATTGTCCCATTAAAAACGAAATAATGAACCGGTGACCGTAATAATACCGGTATTTTTCTATGGAGAAAATACCGGTATCCGATCTCTGGTCTATAGGCTGCGGTGGCCGCTTACCATCAGGTGGACCGTACACTTGTTTACCACCGGCGTTGTATAAAAAAATATGATTTAAAGTACGAAATAATATCGTAAAACGCAATTAACCGAATTTTTTAACCGGTTAAATGTATGAAGAAACCGGTTTCCGAGCCCTGGTGGTCAGTAGTTTGCCCCGGAACCGTCTAAACAACGGTATGGATTTTAATACGTTTAACAGTTTGTTTGTCAATTTGCAAACACCTTATTAACTCTTCAAGGCGGCAAATTAATTAAGATACCCGAATTTACATATTTATACTATCATTTTTATATTCCTATTAATTGGAGTCGCTCATCAAGCTCATCATAATAATTTATGTAAATTCGTGTTCGTCCAAATTTTATGAGCATATTTTAATTCAAAAAGGTACAATGGCGTTTACCTAGATGTCTTAAAAGACACCCCCGTACTCATAAAACTTAACAAACCTCTGCTAACTAAAAAGTTCTTTGTCCCATTCTCACAAACGTCAATGTCAAAGGACAAACGAAGTTTAGCGGCTAGTTAACTAATATAGGTTTGACAGACGTTTATGAATAAGGGGGTGAGGGTCGGTTGCACCAACATATGATCACAGGCCGGTCGTCGTCAAATATGGCGTAGGCAGCTGCCATCACTGTGTCTTACAGCAGCAAAATGGATGTTGACTCAATCCTTATTATTATCCAAATGAAAGAAGACGTAAGACTATGGTGAAAATCGCATTAAAATATCTCAATAATTAACGTAGCTACAACCGTTAGAACTCTTTTAATTAGAGAGAGAAAGCGCTACAAATCAGTGACGTCACTGATTTGTAGCGCTAATGCGCCATAGTGAATGACGATCGTTCATTACAGAGGTGCGTTTAGCGAAAAAGGGACAGAGCATGCCCTCACTTAAAACTTTGAAGACTTGTATACAATTATTTATTCTTTTGAGTTACTATTTTCGCCATTTGATTGAGAATTTCTCTCCTTCTCTGTTCACCTTTAAAAACAGTTTGAAACTCCACCTACTCAAAGTACAATTTCCAGCCTAGCTGATCTGTGTCGGCGTCTTGTATCTGTGTCTGCTTGAGTTTACATTGAGTTGTTATTGTTGCATTGGTTTCCGCTGGTAAAAACATTAATGTGGCACAATGCAATTGGATGAATTTTTCTTTTTATGTTTTCAATCTTGTCACAACTGATCTCTTTAGTTTTAGTTTATGGGATCCACTGAAAATCAGCGTCGTCGCACCCTGTGCCTCGACACGTGCTGAGTGGACTCCTTTTTTGTGACAACACTGTATATCTCTTAGATTTAAGCCTTTTGTAATGTAATTGTTGCAAAATAAAAAAAAAGTTGTTGCAAAATAAAAATGTATTCTATTTTAAATGTATTCTATTCTATTCTAATTTGATCCCTTTTCTAGGAAATTTGAAGTTATTGATTTTCTTATTTAGTGTCGACATCCCTAGTCCCAAACTATGGTTCGCGACCCACTAGTGGGTCTCGAGTATGTATTGGATCGGGCTTGAGATCTTTGGGAAATCCATACAATAATTACGCTCATTTATTCACTGAAACCCGAGAGGTGAGTCCCAAATATAGAACTTTCAAAAACTCAATTATCATATCTTACCAATATGTATAATAATATAAATGAGAAAGTTTAGAAAAAAAAAATATTTGAAGTGTTTTGTTATTGTATCTTGTGGCTTAAATAAAAAAAAAAAAGATGTTCTGATGTTTGTTACTCGATCACGCAAAATCTGCACGGATTATGATGAAACGTGGTATACAACGAGTTTATATTTTTTTTTATTCGTTATGTTAATTTCGTATTCGGTAATTCAGTATTTTAATTTCGTTAAGTGCATGTAATATGCCTGTATTGAAGAATAAATGATAACATTTCATTTCATAGTCCGGATTAACATATAGGATACTTTTTATCCCGAAACTCATCCATCGAAGGGATGGAATGACGAGTAGAAAAGTACAAGTCGCGGGAAAATGCTAGGTTTAGGTATATAAAGCTTTTGAAAAGTGAGAATAAATCCCATTTAAGAGGCCTTATAAGTTTTTAAATGTTTTGATTTCAAATTATGACAAACTAGCGACCCGCCCCGGCTTCGCACGGGTGCACTATTTAATGGATGTTATTATACATATAAACCTTCCTCAATCAATCACTATATCTATTAAAAAAAACCGCATCAAAATCCGTTGCTAAAGATTTAAGCATACATGGATATAGGGACAGAGAAGGCGACTTTGTTTTACACTATGTAGTGAAGTATTGATAATACCAGTAAAGTGATTAAAGGATACGATGATTGAATTAAAGTTTTAGTTAGTAACATAGCCATTTTTTATTTAATTGTGTTCCTTACAATTTAAGCGGAAAATACACAGATTTTAGCTTGAAAATGGTCGATTTGGAGTGATGTTTGAAACTATATATGTTAATGGAAAATGCAACAAATACATATAAATTTTACGCAATAGCCCTGTTCTAGATAGTGATATTGAGAAAATGTCAAGATACAAGTCAATTCAAACAGAAAATGGCGTAAATAGATGAGCGTTTTTTAAGAGAAAATGTAAAGATAAATGGGTCATACGCGGATTTAGGTTCGCGTCTTTTCTGTGGACATACCAAAAGTTAAGGGCTACAAAGCTTAATTTTGGATTGGACCAGTAACCCGCATAAAGAGTGTCTCCGTTTCTATAAATCCCTGTAATAAAAACATAGCTAACATGCACATAAGCCGTTAACTATTGACCACAGGAGGGACGACTTTTATTTTTTCAACTATGTATGACCCAAGTGTCAATTCAAATAAAGAATCGTTAAATAGATTAGTGTTTTTAACTGATAAGGACTCTTAACCGGAGTGACAGGGCCTTAACCACTGGATTTATGGCATGCGATGAAGAAACCGCATAACGAGCGAAACGGGTTATTCCGACGAACAATTGATTATTCCTTATATCTCAAGCAGGTGACGTGTTATGTAAACAATTATACTTTCCGGTGGCCAAGGTCGGCTGTGGAGACGATGCAGCACCGTAATACATCAAAATATTAAAAAAATATATATCGTAAATGTACACAATAACATTAAAAACATAGCCTGTCTCGTGGAGATCTACATCTAACATCTATCTTTTGTGGATTAAATAAATAAATATTAGAGGACAATCTTACACAAATCGAACTAGCCCCACAGTAAGCTCAAGAAGGCTTGTGTTATGGGTACTAGACGACGATATATTTAATACATATAAATACTTAAATACATAGAAAACATCCAAGACTCAGAAACAAATATTCATGCTCATCACACAAATATTTGCCCTGACCGGGATTCGAACCCAGGACCGTCAGCTTCACAGGCAGGTGCACTACCCATTAGGCTAAACCGGTCGTCAAATAGGTAGGTTAGGTTATTAGTTTTTATTAATAATAATAATAGCGAAGTCTCGACCAACACCTCAAGAGACTCGCTAGATGGCTGGGTCAAGGGTCAGATACAGAAGGGGATACTCCTGGACACGTTGCGGATAGTCAGGAGGTTCCTCTCTCTGTCGCCCTAACCACCGGTAGCTTAGGCCCCGCCTCGCTGCCGGCGGCACCCTAGGTTAGGCTTTTATAATGATTTTATGTTTTGTAAATATTGTTTTATATTTTACTTTTTATATAATTATTATAAAATCTAACCTAAATCTTAAAGTAAATAAAGAGAATAATAATAATTATCATTTTATTTTCAGACAAGACCTCCATAGCATTGTTAGTAACATTTGTTCACTTATATATCTAGATTAGTTATAATTATTTAACGGTTTTTTTATTATCAGTGACTTAGAGACTATATACATCTCTAACAATATTACATTAATCTTAATTTTGACGCTCAGAGACCATGTACATCTCTGGGATATTATATTAATTTCATTATACTCCTTGTTTTTTTTTTCAACTCATATATCTTTGCTTCTATATTCAGTAAAAACGCTTTACATAGTAGTAATTACAAATAAACAAAGAAATTAAAATAAAACTAAAACTAACCTAAAACGAACCTAAATATACTTATCAAAAACCCTAATCTAACAAACCGCTACCAGTAGGTAACGTTCCCAAAATGCTGGCCGCATTGCCACGTTGGATGGCAATGCTCAATCTTTGTGCCAGATAAAGGCCAGCATTTTGGTCACGTGTTGCGTCGACCAGACGTCCAGATAGATCTAATCTCCTTGTTTAATCTTGAGACCTTATACATCTCTAACTTTACTGATGTTGTAATATTAGTAATAGATAACTTTGCAAGTTTACCTTCACTGTATGACATTAATTTTGTTATAATTGTAAACTCGAAATTATTATTCTTTCCTTTGAACCGTAAATTAATATTTTGACGTGAAAAATGTATTACTTATTATAGTCAGACTTTCTTAAATTGTAAATTAATATTTTGACATGTAAAAGTGCCCTTGTGGCCTATTTGCAGAATAAATGTTTGATTTTGATTTTTGACTTTTAAGGGAATTACCAGCTTTATGCGACTCTTAAATTAGTAGATTTTACGTTTAACAAGCGTATGTTTTTTAACTGACTGTGGCTTTATAGGCCGGGCCCAATAAAGCGATAGGAGTGCGCGGTTGGAGAGTGGCCTGGGGACAATCCAAGGGAAACCTCCGACACGACCACGCGGGCGGTTTAAACACTGGAACACTAAGTGTTTTCGCTCCAGTGAGAGTTGAGCGGCTTCAACCAAATCTGAGGAGTGGAATCGAGTTACTGGGAGTTTTGTGGCTGATTCACTAAACTCAGCCCGGCTGAGAAGAGTCCAGCGAGAAACTCGGCTAGGTCGTAGGTATTTGGACGGTATTTCGCTCACTGCGTATGTACATCGCCCGGAGCTCTTTTTACGTGACTTGTACCTTTGTCTGTGTCAGCACAACGAATCCTCATATCAATAAAGGATCTGCAACGCGCTTGTGATTGTTCTGGTCTCGCAGGCATTCCGTAAGCTTGTTTTGCCACCGCCATTGTACAAAAAAATAAGCCCAACGGCGACCTTTTCGAGACGGATGAGAGCGCATTATGTAAGCGTTTTTAAGGAGGTAAAGAGATAAATTACAAGCAGCAATTACTCATGTCGTGTCTGTAATCCCCGTGTGGCAATGCGTGGTATGTTATGGTAGGCCCTTACTGTACAATAGGGATCATGACTCATCCCATGTAACATGATGTAATGATTTATGACATAGTCAGTGTTGCCAGGGCCGTTGGGACGAAAGTTACATTTCTTTTCTTGAAAAGTTACATTTTTAATGCAAAAGTAACATTTTATATACTTTTCATAATTACTTATCAAAACTTTTATAATTACTTATCAAAACATTCGATTCTAAGAAACGAGTAGCCATATACAGCTACAATTCGGCGAGTTCGGCGACAGAATTACGCCGAGCTGAAGGGCGGTGTCTGAAATGTCATACAAAGTTGCAAGAGACGGACAGACAGAGTCGTACTACCTATGTAGGTTATTTTGTCACCTTTTCTGTATGGAAGCCTATAAATTGTGTCGCTTGATCCCGATTAGATACAATTACCTTTTTTTTTAAATACAGTCTCATTATCCTCAAAAGTTACAAAAAATTCCTTTACAACAGAAGTTACTTACATGTTACGCGAGCCGGTCAAAAGTTACGAAAAATGTAAGAAATGTAACCATCTGGCAACACTAGACATAGTGTGGCTATATGGATAGAAAACCATCAAATTATCACAATAAATACTAATTGGGTCATACTTAGTTGAAAAAACAAAATTTAGAATAAAGGAAAAATTTAAAAACCTGCGACCTCCCGGCACTCGCGGCCAGTCGCTCTAGCCAACTGAGCTATAGGTGAAATCGCCACCCAGTCCCAAATTCATCAATCGTTCCCTCTTATTAAGCAGTACCGCTGCTAACGTAAACTATATTTTATACAAACGCCTTAAGGGAGGCGTACAGCGACATCTACCAGAAGACTCATGCTTTCTCTAACGCCTCCCTTGAGGCGTTTGTATAGAAAAAACAAAAGTCCTGTGGTCAATAGTTAACGGCTTATGTGCATGTTAGCTATGTTTTTATTACAGGGATTTATAGAAACGTTGACACTGTTTATGCGGGTTACTGGTACCATCCAAAATATAATTTATTAAGTAAAAAAAATAATTTTATTCATAAAACCAATTAACATGATAATTATGATAATAATAATTATTAAATGAATTAAAAACTTGAAATAAAAACAACTATACCTAACTAAAAACTAAACATTAAAAATTAATATCAAAATTGGTCCCCTCGGGATGGTGCCCATTACGCAGGCAGCATTCCCGCGCTGGATTGCGAATGTCGTTGATCCCTTGGAAGAGGGGTCGTGCACTGGTATGGGACGCCACTTGCGCCCATACGTTGGCTGCGTCGTACCTCTCCTCCACCATTAAGCAAGCCGGGGCGGCCGCAGACTCCCGGGAGAATTTAAAGGCGGGCAAGTACAATTGTCTCGGCGCCCAATACGACTTTGTCGCATTTGGGGTCGAGACACTTGGCCCATGGGGCAGGTGCGCGCGGGGACTCCACAGGGAGCTCAGTAAGCGGCTTATGGAGGCGACAGGTGAACCACGCGCAGGCAGCTTTCTCGCGCAAAGAATTGCCATCGCAATCCAGCGCGGGAATGCTGCCTGCGTAATGGGCACCATCCCGAGGGGACCTAATTTTGATATTAATTTTTAATGTTTAGTTTTTAGTTAGGTATAGTTGTTTTTATTTCAAGTAAAAAAAATGTTATTTGAGAAAAGTTTTAGAAATTAGTCAATTATATGTTTAAATTCTTATAAAAGGTATATTTATATACTAGCGACCCGCCCCGGCTTCGCACGGGTGCACTATTTAATGGATGTCATTGTACATATAAACCTTCCTCTTCAATCAATCTATTAAAAAAAACCGCATCAAAATCCGTTGCGTAGTTTTAAAGATTTAAGCATACATAGGGATATAGGGACAGAGAAAGCGACTTTGTTTTATACTATGTAGTGATTACATGTGAATACTTAACTAAACGTGTTATTAATCATTTTAGATTTAGGGTGGGTTGCACCAAACCGTCTGTAATCGTAAGCGGTGTTCGTTAAAATCTGATTGTATGGAAAGTTTGACAAGTTTCTATGGGATGACAGCTGCCGGCGCCATATTTGACGACGACCGGCCTCTGATCGTATGCTGGTGCAACGGACCCTTACACATTTATCTATAAATAAATTGTAAATATTCACTAACATGCTTAGCTTAATGCAGATTCAGCCTGTGCCTTCGGTTGGCGCTGACGTATCGTCGTAATGAAAATTATAACCAATAAATTTTAAATGAACTTTTCAATTCAAATTTTCACTTCCTCGCACACAATGCAATATAAAACCTTGTACGATACGTGTTCGGAAACGCTCTGATTGATCATGCTTCATTTGATATACCCGACACTTGAATGCATTTTGAGGGAACTCTTTCAACATATTTGGGTCATTGTCAGTTGTAAAAACAAAAGTTGTCCACCCGGTGCTCAATAGTTAACGGCTTATGTACATGTAAGTTATGTTTTTATTACATGGATTTATAGTTACGGAAACACCGTTTATGCGAGTTACTAGACCAATCCAAAATTGAGCTTTGTGGTTTTAACTTTTGATAAATGTCCACCGAAAAGACGCGAACGTAAATCTGACAATGACCTATTTGATAGGTGATTATTATACAGGGTGTACAATCCAAATGGGTCAGTATGGTGAAGTCGGAAACTATGAGAAATAGCGAGATCTGTTCTTAGGAACCATGACGTCGATTTTAGATTTATTAATAATTACATTCAAACTTTTTTATTAACTCTCATACATAACCGGGAATCGAACCTGGTCAATATTTTTGTAACCGCGTTAAGTAAAAAGGACCAAATTTGGCTATGAAATCTTGCGTAAACACAACTGACAGTAAATTAGACTAAAATGCCCACAGTTTTATTAATTTGCAATAAGTCGTGAATAATATGAATCGATCATCAATTATCTGAAGAGACCACTTATGCATATCTTATCTGCATCGGTATTATGCATTACAAATAGCGTTTATCTAAAATTAGAACGCATTTGTTCAGCGGGCGTACCAATTCATTTAAAATTTGAAAATGGAATACTGTTTTTGGAATTAACTTCAAATGAAACACGGCTTTTCGTAACCTCCTCGTGTTGATTTTTGATAACTTTCACATTATTATTGTGTTATGTGTTGTGTACTGTTTATAAAATGCGTTTAACGAATGAAGAACTTGACCATTTCTTATGGGGTTATGTCAAAGATGAAATCTACAAATCAAATTACGACACTGTAGAAGATTTAACTACAGCCTTAGAAAACATATTAACACATATGCACCCCATAAAAATACGAAATGCAATCTTGCGATGGCTACCATTTTGAACATTTACTGAAATAAAATAATTATCTTATTGGTGGGTTTTTCTTTCAATTATTTAAACAAGATTCCATTAGCGTTGTGCTTCTTGCGACTTGCAGAATTTATACACATTGATTTTGACCAGGTTCGATTCCCGGTTATGTATGAGAGTTAATAAAAAAGTTTGAATGTAATTATTAATAAATCTAAAATCGACGTCATGGTTCCTAAGAACAGATCTCGCTATCTCTCATAGTTTCTGACTTCTCCATACTGACCCATTTGGATTGTACACCCTGTATATTACTAAAGGTGCGTGAAGTGCGCTTTTCCTATGTGTATGAGTTACCTTTTCCGCCATTTGATTAAGATTAAGATGTTGATCCTTTTTAGTAAAATTCGATCTTATTGATGATTCTTATTTGGTGTATCAACATGCTTGTTGTATATCCTCATAGCAGTATGTCGCAATATGGTACAGTTGCGTAACTTCTGAGATCATACAAAGATATGTTTACTGGAATTTGTTTGTCAATTTAAATGGAACTTCCTCCATCATAAATAATACAAATAGTTGACCTTTTGTATTAAAATCAGTTTATTGCTCAATGTTCGTGTTTACTGAGTGATGTAACTTCGTCTATGTCTTACAGTCTTCTTTGAGTTTGACACTGATTATGCTTTTATACCATTGGATGTTCCACTTTAACGTTAATGTAATAGAGTTTCTATTGCAAACATACGATATTTAGACAGTGTGTATGCTACGCCAAATCTTGGGATTATACCTTGTATTTTATCATTAGGAAGAATAAAAAACGACTTACGAGGTTTTTTATAAGGCACGTTCTCTGGTAAAAATCAAATAATATAAATGAATATTAAAACCATTATTTCATGTTTACATGATATATTGTTAATCAAAAATAAGAAAATATATCGTAATTTAAATTTACTTAAATATTTTTTAAATAAATATTAAAACCATTATTTCATGTTTACATCATATATTGTTATTCAATAAGAAAATATATCGTAATTTAAATTTACTTATATATTTTTAAATGAATATTAAAACCATTATATTTTCATGTTTACATGATATATATCGCAATTTAAATTTACTTATATATTTTTTAAATGACATGCCATCATTTTTTTTTTAATTACGTTTCGTTTCATTCATCTAAACTTTGTACAATAAAAACCCCAAACATACAGAGATTGTAAGAAGTCGGTTTGTGTTTTAAAAAACTAATTTATGATGGTCACTGACTGTTAATTATCCTAATCTTTCGTACGAATAATGTGAATTTAATGTGTGCGTTTACGATTACTGGTTTTTTTTTTACTTAATTACTAATCTTAAAAAAAACTAGGAATAGGTGTCAAAGCGGACCCCGGGTTCCTAGGACATGACCGGGAAAACACTAAGAGGATGATGATGAGCAGAAAATATGACATTCTCGAATGGAGGGATTTAAAACTAAATGAAACAAAAAAAAATCGACCCTATATGTTTCTTATGGTAAGCATATTTTCGGTTGTACGGAGTGGAGTGTACAATCTGTTGCACATTGAGCGGCACAGGCTATAGGTCAATCGCTTAACAGAGACGGCCAGAAGAGCAGCAGGGGCTTTCTCGAAGCTAAAAGTTACAAGTGGAAGTCTCTTTTCAATACCTTTTAATAGAAAGAGACTTCCACTTGTAAATTGTAACTTGTAGCGAGAAATGATACTGTGACGGAACAGGGTAAGAGGGAGACGGCAAAGAGTAGGGGCGGGTAGCGGAGGGTGGGCTTCTGCGACCTGCTGTTTTTATTTAACCTGACTAGCTTCATACGCCGGGCCAATAAAGCGATAGAAGTGAAGTTGAAACCGCTCAACCAATCTCACTGGAGCGCAAACTCTTACCCCCTTATTCTTAAAACTTAACAAACCTCTGTTAACTAAAATGTCTGTTGTCACTGTCTCACAAGCACATGTGTCAAAGTGACAGATAAGGACAAATGAACTTTCATCATATCATCATACCAGCCGGAAGACGTCCACTGCTGAACATAGGCCTCCCCCAATTTGGGGGGGATTTGCCATAGTCGCCACGCTTGGCAAGCGGGTTGGCGACCGCAGTTTGATGGTGGTAATGATCGAAGGATGCTGCTGCCCACCCTCCGATTTTCCCTTATTCGCCTCCTACGAAACCCACGGGAAGAGATGGGGTGGCGCAATTCTTACCCGGCAACCACACGGGGGTAAATGAACTTTAGCGGCCAGTTAACTAATATAGGTTTGATAGACGTTGACTGTGCACCACTTATGCGCAAAAGAAGTATCTATCTAGGGAGGCACATTATGCCCACAGAGGAGATACAAGAGATTGCGACCCAAAGAATCTGGAAATTCCTGGAGGCAACGGGTATAAGCAAAGAACTTTAAGGGCTGCCACAATAGATCAATACTGGTCGAGACGGCAAAGAAGGCCCACAACTTTTATTTTTGTTTTTTTTTTTTGATAGACGTTTATGAATAATGGGGTTAGAGTATTACAGTGTTCCAAACCACACGCGTGGTCGTGCCGGAGGTTTTCCCCTGGATTTTCCCCAGGCTACTCTCCAACCGCGCACTCCTATCGCTTTATTGGGCCCGGCCTATCAAGCCACAGTCAGGTTAAAAAAAGCGATAGAAGTGCGCGGTTGGAGAGTGGTCTGGGGAGAATCCTCCGACCACGTGGGCGGTTCAAACACTGGAATGAGTTTGCGCTCCAGTGAGATTGGTTCTTGTTTCTTCTTGGCTTCTTTATACTCGTATGCGTAGCTACTATTTATGCTGACTACTATTCTATAATTTAAAAATGATGGTGAAATATTTTATTGAGAGATTTTGATTGAATTTGATTAAAAATTATATAGGTGGCAGGGCTCAGAACCGATTTTTTCTATTTTAGAAAATTTACCTATAGTCCTTCTCATATCTCCATTTTTATTTTAAGATTTGCATTTATTAACCTTCATCTATGGAATAAATGATTTAAAGTACGAATAAAATTCGTAAAACGCAATAAACCGAAATTTTTAACCGGTTAATTGTATGAAGACGAAACCGGTTTCCGAGCCCTGATAGGTGCGTCATTCTACTTTTTCATGACCAGTTTTCTATTACAAAAAAAATATCTATAATACGTATTGAATTAGTGTACAAAAATAGGATTTCGAAATAGTACCTGAACCTAATAAAGGAACGTACAGATAAAAATACTTAAATATTAACACATTGCTGTAAAAGGTGGGTAACACAGTGATAAAAGCCATTTTTTCATACAAATGGTGAAACATCCAAGGACCATTGAGTTACTCGGTTTATGGATATTGGCTGTGATTTGTTAATTACCAAAACTATCGGAAGTGATACTACAATTAAACCTCTTTCCAAATAATAATAATATTGTTTATTGCATATCACATTACAAGCGTGGATGGAATTACAAATAAATAGGTATACATGCGACACCCTGCAAGGGCACAGCAATATCAGAGGGCTAATTATTTATAAGCAAAACACACGGTAACATTTTTCACTTTCCGACATCATTAAAGTATTCCTTTAGGCTATAAAAAATACAAAAATATGAAATTAGGGCCAAGTATTCCAAAATCTGCAATTAAAAAAAAAGTGTCAATATTATGTACATGAAAAAGTAGAATGGCCAAGGTATTTTTCTTCTTCATCATGTAATGATTAAGGAAAACAAACGGCATCAATCACACATAAAGTTAATACGTTAATCTAGATCATAAGCCATTAAAGTTTTCACAAATATATCTATACTTTAGCCTAGTTACCCTACGACCGCTTGCGACCCTAGCCTACGACCGCTTTAGCCTAGTTGGTAGTGACCCTGCCTTCGAAGCTGGAGGTCCCGGGTTCGAATCCCGGTCAGGGCATGTATTTGTGTGATGAACACGAATATTTGTTCCTGAGTCATGGATGTTTTCTATGTATTTAAGTATCTATTTATCTATATAAGTTCATACGATATACATATATCGTCACTTGGTACCCATAGTACAAGCTTTGCTTAGTTTGGGACTAGGTTGATTTGTGTAAGATTGTCCAAAAAAAAAACGCTGCTGTGCAATAATGTGTCAACTTACTATATATATTTTATTTTTTACTTATTTTATTTGACACACCAACAAGATACTAAGCTAATACATTAATAAGAACATAAAGTTAGACGACGCAAGTCCTGCCTGTATCTCAATAACAGGCGTGCAACATCATTAAGTTAAGATACCAGGTCAGTATAGCAATAATCAAGAGTACAATTTAAGTTTCCGATATCAGCAAAATTACAATTAATGCGTTATTTAGATTATGAAATTAGAAAGAGAAAAGGGTTTTCCTAGTACTATAGGTTTTCTTATTACGTTGACACATTATTGCATACCAGCATCCAATTAAAAATCTTAATTTTGTTAGCGAACCCTTCCGCTTGATCAAATTTTTTACTCTTACTACAAATTAACCCTAACAGTCGGGATTTACACTCCTATGCTGGATGATCAGTCAAAATATTAGCTAATTTGTCGTCTTTCTTAGATTCGTTTACACAAGCGTTGTCTTTCCATGGGTCTATGCGCATCGCCGGTATTTCGGTGCATTTTCTTATTTCATTTCTGGAAACAAAATAAATCGTAACAATAGTGTGTCAATATATTGTTCGCATAAATCGATGATTGTTCGTGAAAGGCGTACTAGTCTCGATTTACATTTCAAACACTCGCTCGACATACACTCTGGATCAATTAAAATTGTTCAATTTGCAAGGAAACTCGATACAAAGTAAGCATGACAAGCAGCTCCGCATATGAGGATTGAGAGAGATGAGATAAAAAAGAAAGGTGAATAAATAATTAACTCAAGAGAAACCAATTATTAAACTCAGTTCCACATTACTTTAAACAGTCTTAAAAGTAGTCGACGACAGGTAGGTGACAGTCGAAGACAGTGAATAACTGAGTAACTCGCTACGAAATATTACTTAACGCAATTCAATGCGCATTGCGTGTAAAATTATAGATCATTGTATATTTAATTATTTGATATTATACACAGAAAAAAAAACATTACTCAAATCAAGAAATTGAATATTGTTACGAAGTTTTACCAAATATATTCTTGGAGTAAGAATGTATACTTCAATTAACAGTTTCAGGTTTATTCAATGTAAAAAAATAAATTGTCAAAGTTATTTCTTGAATCAAGTAAATTAATTTACATTAAGGGAATTATGTGCTTGAGGTGACTCTAAAAATGTTTTCAACTAAACAATCGTGTGAAAAACACATATTCTTGAATCATTAAACAACAATATTATATTGGTACTTCAAGTATTTTACATTATTAATAGAATTATTGTTAGACAAATATTATAATGTTGTTGTTTCAAGAACCTTATTGCATCGTATCAGGGTTCAAATTTAAGGTGCCCTCGGGTAATTCCGAATGTCGCGTAATTCCGAAAATAACAAATTGTAGTCTAACTAAGCGATTTTATTGCATCTCATCACCATCATCATCAAAAAGAAATGTATTTTTTTTTCGTTGATGTTTGGTAGTGCAACAAAATCGCTTAGTTACGCGTACATTTAGGCATTCCCGCCGGCGGGGACGTCCACCGCACGATCGCGACAACAGTGACACATATAGTCCCTATTCGTCCCGGTACCCCCGTCCCGGTCCGTTTTCCCCTGGATTTTCCCCAGGCTACTCTCCAACCGCACACTCCTATCGCTTTATTGGGCCCAGCCTATAAAGCCACAGTCAGGTTCAAAAAAAAAATCGGCTAGTTAGACTGGAATTTGTTATTTTCGGAATTACCCGATGACACCTTAAACGAAAAAAATTTTTCGTCATGCGGTAAAGTGTTAAATTAGTTACCCGGGCTCAGGCAGTAAGAAAGCGTAGGGCTGTATGCTGTCCACACTCTCCCCGTGGTCGCAGATTAACCTTGATAGCCGGAATTTTCGGATTTCGTAAAGTTGCTCTGAAACAATCAAAATCGCTTGTTATTCTTCTGGCGTCAATAGACTACGATTTCTGCTTATCATCTGCTATAAGCTTGCTTGCCACGATCGTAAAAAAACGCCAGAAGCCTTGCTAGCACGATAGGTTATGCTTATAATAATTATTATTCTCTTTATTTATTTTTTCACTTAAGTTAGGTTTTTTAATAATTATATAAAAAGTAAAATATAAAACAATATTTACAAAATACAAAATCATTATAAAAACCTAACCTAGAGTGCCGCCGGCAGCGAGGCGGGGCCTAAGCTGCCGGTGGTTAGGGCGACAGAGAGAGGAACCTCCTGACTATACGCGCCGTGTCCAGGAGTACCGCCGCGCTGTATCTGACCCTTGACCCCGCCATCTAGCGAGAGTCTCTTGAGATGTATAATTATTATTATTATTATTTATTTCAGGCTTAGCCCATATTACAACACAAAATAACACTATTGCATTTCATATCACATTGTCAGAAAATTACATTAGGAACATTATATCATTTACGAGTACATTAAACAAAAATAAAAGTAAAATAATAATAAATTATGTTATAAATTTATTTAATAAACTACTTTATACAATGACATTACTTTCATAAATATAAACATATTAACCAACAAAAATAAATCTAATTACAACTAAATTAAAACCTAAATATAAAACTAAATTAAATCTAAAAATGGCCCCCGCGGCATGGTGCCGAAGATACTGGCAGCATTTCCTCTTTGAATAGCCAAACTTATTCGTTGGCCGAGGTAGCTGCCAGCTCTTCGGTCACCTGTGGCATCAATAAGCCTCTTCGATAGTCCCTTGAAGAGGCTTAGAGCGCCAGGACCCCACGGACCGAGTGTCTCGACGCCGAAAGGCGTGAACAAGTATTCGGCGCCGAGACCACTATATTTGCCGATTTTAGCATGTTCGGCCGCCTCTGCTGCGGCCGCCGCCCTCGTGGAAGTTTGGTGGAGATGCGACGGGGCTAGTGTATCTACACATGTAGCATCCCACACTAGCACCCGTCCCATACTCCACGGAATCAAGGACATCCCGTCCGGTCTCTCAAATGGAAATAAATTATAATGCCCGAAAAGAATAAAACAATTACAAATTTCAATTCATTACAAAAAACATGTCAGACAAAAATATAATTTGATTTAATTTAATTTTATACGCATTTAATTCATTATGTTGAATACATACATTATGCTTATACAGTCATGTTTTACGTCTGAAAGGTACTAATACAAAACATGTCATAACCTAAATTTAGAATAAAGGAAAAATTGAAAAATTTAGGCACCGAGCAGGATTCGAACCTGCGACCTCCCGGCACTCGCGACCAGTCGCTCTAGCCAACTGAGCTATAGGTGCAATTGCCACCCAGTCCCAAATTCACGCCTCCCTTAAGGCGTTTGTATAAAAATATATGTCATAACCTATCGTGCTGCTAGCTAGATGTTACTGCAATTATCTCTATACTTTGTTTTTTTAGTATTAGAAATAATTACACATAACGATTGACGAGGTTTTTTATCAGCCACGTTCTGCGGAAAAAGTTTCAAATAATCTTAAAACCGTTATTTCATGCTTACATTATATATTATTGTTATTAAGAAATAAGAAAATATGACTCAATTACATTTACTTATATAATTTTTTTATCTACACCCATACAGTAAATCCTCTTTTATGTGCTCAAAAAGTGTAGGTAAGTACCAACTTTACAATATCGCGCCGGTCCGGGGCGGAGATGGCCATAAAAGCATCAAAAACGGTATCGTTATGGCCATCTCCGCCCATCGATTCGTGCTCAGAAGACTTCAACGGGCTCACGCTCGACCTCGCTACACTTGCAACGCAATGGTTCCTGAACACATGAAAGAGGATTTAGTATACAGATGTAGATAAAGTAGTGTATGCAACTGTACATAATTAGGCCTTAAAACACTCGTGTGATCCTATTATGAAACTCGCTGACGCTCGTTTCATAAAACCACGCTCGTGTTTAGAAAACCTCTCATTATGTATCAGTTGCATAAACTACTATTAATGATAAGACATCAATTGTTTTTTTTAATTACGTTTCGGATTATTCATATTAAAGTTGTACATTAAAATACCCAAAGAAACAGATATTGTAAGAAGTGGATTCAGGTTTTAAAAAAGTAATTTGTCATAGTCACTAACTGTCACTTATTCTGACCTTTCGTGCGAATAATGCGAATGGGGGCTATCGCTTATGAATTCGCTGCTAGAGGCGCTAGTGTAGCGCGAGGTCTTCGAAATGTCAAATGTCGTCACTCTTTGTGGTTGCGCTACGCGGGTTAATATCTAATTGGAACAATATGGTGACTATTTTGCAATACCTGAGCTTAATTATGGCAAATATGAGTTACGGGTCAATGACTGTCAGTTCTTTGAGACAGTTTTGTCTTTCGGAAACTTATTTCCTCCTTTATTTCCTAACAAAACGGGACTGCGCTGCAATGCGGTATGTTGGATATTTTTACGGTACGGTTTTAAGGTATTAAATATGATTTAAACGTAAACTTCGTTCTCATGCCCATAATAACCAATAAAAAAAATTGACAGCTGGACCTTACTCGACAGTGGCGCCAACTGGTGAGCACAAAAACGATAGCCCTCATTCAATGTGTGTGTTTACGACCACTGCTACTTAATAAGTTACTAATCTTAAAAAGAACAAGGTATAGTTGTTAACAAATTCTTTGCTAATCCCATTATTTCATCAGGCCAGGAGGCCCTGCTTGGACAAGCCGAGTCGGGTCTGGTTTGGTATCAATAATAGGGTAGTCCACGCACCGGAAGACGAGCTGTCGGTAGGCCTCCGACAAGGTGGAGTGATGACCTGGTGAAGGTCGCGGGAATCCGGTAGAAACGAACGGCACAGGACCGGTCTAAATGGCGAGCCTTGGGGGAGGCCTATGTTCAGCAGTGGACGTCTTTCGGCTGAAATGATGATGATGATGAATAGGGTAGTCCTGTACAAACTAATTACCTTCAGTGAACGCGCCGGGATGAACAGAGTTCTCGTACCAAAACCGATCTGAAGTCCGCCAGCGCTTCATCTTGAAACAAAAATAATCTGGGTCATTCCCAAGCAGTAGAGTGCCTTAGAATTACAATTTGAAACGGGATATTTACCATGTATATTTGTATTTATGAGTTTGAATATCGGGAACTCAAAAATACAAATATACATGGTAAATATCCCGTTTCAAATCGTAATTCTAATGTAAATGACCATGTAAGCTTGAAATCTTATATAGTAGAGTGCCTTTCTGCAGCAATAGGGTGCTATTTCCGTAACGACGCAATTGAAAATCGTCCTTATTGACATCTAGAAAGATGGAACTTGTTATTGAAAACACAACTTACAGATAGGTATTATTAGGTATGTACCGCATCGCATCGCTAAATAAAGTCTTCTTTTATAATAGAGGATACAAAGTAATTATAGTGTGTACAACATACTAATGCAGTCGTAAAGCCAAGTTAGAGGCCTTCGGGCGGCTCGAGAACTTCTAACAGTCAAGTTGCCCACTCACTTGACAAGCCTAATTCCAAGAAGGTTTGGTTTTCCCTCGGGTTGGAAGGTCAGATGGCAGTCGCTTCCGTAAAAACTAGCGTCTACGCCAACTCTTGGGATTAGGTTGCGGACTCTGAGCATCCTTTAGGATGCAACTGTACCGGGATAACGCTAGCATGATGATGAAAGTAATTTGTGTGTGCGTTTCATTACTGCCCCTGGTAAGCACAAAATTTCCCTCCGGCCGTATTCGCAACTGAATTTCGCAACCAACTGCGAATTAGAATGTTTATTTTTCATTCACAACCAGTAGCGAATCAAGAGAATTATTTCTTTAAGCAGAAACTATTTATGTCTCCCCTGGCCAGGAAGTGGGGTTATCCACACGCTACGCGTGCACCAGGCCGGGGGTGGTAGTACTGGTAGGAAAGAAAGCCTCAGATGCCATATAGACATAGCGCTGGCCCTGCCAGCATTACGCTTAATTCTGACCATTTCGAGGCAAATGCGATTATGTAATGTGTTTGTTTGTAACTGTCTTGTGTTTGTCATGCATAAATGTATCTTTCTTTCATATATATTGTCCTTGCCTTACGGTCGGGCGTCAAATAGTTGCGATCAACAAAAGTCCCAGTAACTCGATTCCACTCACACCTCAGATTCGGTTGAAACCGCTCAACCAATCTCACTGGAGCGCAAAATCTTACGAGTATTCCAGTGTTCAAAACCACACGCCTGGATCTTCCCCAGGCTTCTCTCCAACCGCGCACCCCTATCGCTTTATTGGGCCCGGCCTATAAAGTCACAGTCGGGTTCAAAAAAAAATTTAAGACATTAAGGATCGGTCGGTTGCACCAACATACGATCACAGGCCGGTCACCGTCAAATATGGGGCCCGCAGCTGTCATCCCGTAGAAACTTGTCAAACTTTCCATACAATCAGATTTCAACGAACACCGCTTACGATTACAGACGGTTTGGTGCAACCCACCCTAAATATTTGGAAACACAAGCTTCAACAACTGTCTCGCCAAATACGCAACAATAGCAGCGGTTGCAAAGAATCGCTCATCAAGTTATTGAAACTGACAGAAATCGCGCATTCGTAATCTGACCGAAGCACCCAGTATCACATAATACTATCCATAATAATGAATGCTAAAGTAATATTGTCCGTTTGTTAACTTTTACGGTTAAACCGCTGAACGGATTTAGACGAAATTTAGCATGAGATTTGCAACGGAATCCGTCTTTTTATAGGGGATTGACGAGAGACATCATCCTGTTGTGGATTCGTTTTTATTATCAGTGACTTAGAGACCATATACATCTCTAACAATATTAAATTAATTTTAAATTTGACGCTCAGAGACCATGTACATCTCTGGGATATTATATTAATTTCATTATACTCCTCGTTTAATCTTGAGACCTTATACATTTCTAACTTTGCTGATGTTGTAATATTTGTAATAGATAACTTTGCAAGTTTATCTTCACTGTATGACATTAATTTTGTTGTAAACTCGAAATTATTATTCCTTCTTGAACTGTAAATTAATATTTTGACATGAAAAATGTATTACTCATTATAATCATACTTTCTTAAATTGTAAATTAATATTTCGACATGTAAAAGTGCCCTTGTGGCCTTATTTGCAGAATAAATGCTTGATTTTGATTTTTTTGGCTTGACAGCTAATCCCAAGATTAGGCGTAGGAACTTGTTTTAAGATTTCCATTTTACCTTCCAACTTGGAGCTAAAACTAGACCTTGTCGGGATTAGACTGATTTCTTTAAGATTGCAATAACTGAGATCCTTTTAGACCGTGCAACGAGAAATATTGCGTTCTTTGAAACGCTGTTCTGCCCTGACGAGAAACAATAATGATTGATTTTCAGACTTATGATACTTCACTGTATGACTGTCTTTCTGACTATAGCCGAAATCATTGAAATATAATAAGGCCGAAACATGATTGCTTAAAACTTTCTCGATAGAAAAAGAAATTAAAGTAGTAAAACGACGCAATTAAGTTAAAATGATGGTATTTTACCTCATCTAAACTCTGTCAAGAGGATATTTAATAAAACTGCACACAGTCAAATATTTAGCGCGATTTGTCTAAAATAACCATTCCCGAAGAGTGTTGCATCCCGTTTTGTCGTGCGCGAAAGACATAAGCGTGTCTCTTTCACGGGGGGCGTGGCTGACCGAATCTAGGCATCCGCTTAGGACAACCATAACGCGTTAACGCTGAGAAAGTCGCGAGCAAAAGTACGTACTATTACTGAATAACCTGTAACCTATTGTCTAATATCTCCATATTTCACCGCAGAAATATTATATAAATAACATGGTTATTACCAGGTATGTGAACCAAGCCTACCCATTTGTGCATGAGGTATGGTAATAGTAGTTTATGCAACTGATACATAATGAGAGGTCTTAAAACACGAGTGTGGTTTTATGAAACGAGCGTCAGCGAGTTTCACAATAGGATCACACGAGTGTTTTAAGGCCTAATTATGTACAGTTGCATACACTACTTTATCTACATCCGTATATTAAATCCTCTTTCATGTGTTCAGGAACCATTGCGTTGCAAGTGTAGTGAGTCTTTTGAGCACGAGCCTGTATCGTAATGGGCGGAGATGGCCATAACGATACTGTTTTTGATGCTGTTATGGCCATCTCCGCCCCGGACCGGCGCGATATTGTAAAGTTGGTCCTTACCTACACTTTTTGAGCACATAACTACTACTTACTATATGGGTGTAGATAAGATATCTTAGGCGACTATGACTTTGCGGAGTGGGATCGATATGTGGTACCTATTTAATGCTTTGACGTGAGCTTATTACGGTCTGTTAGTATGGCGAAATGGAAATAATTTATAATAGCCGAGTTTACCTGCGTAACTGGTATATCATAATGCTAGTAATGACGTCAATATCTCTTTCTTCTTCATATGTTTCTCGGCATTTAGACAACTTATGTTAGTATTTTTATTATAGAATAATTAGTTCCGGAGATTCAAAATAAAATTAAAACATTTATATTACAAATAGGCCTCAAGGGCACTTTTACAAGTCAAAATCTATCTAGGTACCTACATCAAATAAAAATAATACAATAATCAAAGTATCATTAATTAAATGTAGTGTTACATGTCAAAAATAAGACTATGAAACTAATAACAATCGATATTTGTTAGAGATGTATAAGGTCTCTAAGCGTCAAGATAAAAGGTAATAAGGTAGGTACACTAATCATAATAAAATATTTTGAGAGATATCTATAAGCGTCAGCATGAAAATAATAAAATCTAATAAATATCCTCAGAGATGTATAAGGTCTCTGAACGTCAGTCTAAAAATAAAATCAAATGAGAACAGAGCGAAGTCTCTCATCATGTCAATTCCACTGAACACTAGTACGAAGTTACTAGTCCTTGCAAACATGAATAGACCGGACTCCACAAACAGCGCCCGATCACGAGTATGACGCGTATCTCAGCCATGCAGTGGGACATATAATAGGCTGGTGATGATGGAAAGCCACCCTAGATTAGTATAGATGATGACGTTACCACACGCGTGGTCGTGCCGGAGGTTTTCCCCTGGATTTTCCCCAGGCTACTCTCCAACCGCGCACTCCTATCGCTTTATTGGGCCCTGCCTATAAAGCCACAGCCAAAAAAAAAAAAGATGACGTTACCTGGAGAGCCAGAATGCAGGCCAGGGTCGGGCCCATGACGGCCCCAGGCATGCTCTGCTCCGAAATCAGTCCGGCCATTAGGTCTATGTCGTCCACATGACGGTACGAGAGCTCCAGGGCTGTCACTTGCTGAAACAATAGTTTATTTATTTACTAGCTTTTGCTCGCGACTCCGTCCGCTTAAATTTCCACTCCCTGTTGCATCCCTACGAGGGATATAAAATATTCTCTACTAGCGACCCGCCCCGGCTTCGCACGGGTGCAATGCTGATGCATGTATTATACATATAAACCTTCCCCTTGAGTCACTCTATCTATTAAAAAACCGCATCAAAATCCGTTGCGTAGTTTTAAAGATTTAAGCATACATAGGGATAGAGAGATATAGGGACATAGGGACAGAGAAAGCGACTTTGTTTTATAGTATGTAGTGATGTTAATTTGTTAATGCATGTAGTGTATAAGCTTGTTGCATACCAAGTTTCATCATAATCAGTTCAGCCGTTTTTGCCTGATTGAGTAACACACATCCGAACATTAAACTTTCCCATTTATAATAATTTATAATATTAATTAGAAATAAACACTAAAAATTAATATCAACATAAGGTCCCCTCGGGATGGTGCCCATTACGCAGGCAGCATTCCCGCGCTGGATTGCGATGGCAATTCTTTGCGCGAGAAAGCTGCCTGCGCGTGGTTCACCTGTCGCCTCCATAAGCCGCTTACTGAGCTCCCTGTGGAGTCCCCGCGCGCACCTGCCCCATGGGCCAAGTGTCTCGACCCCAAATGCGACAAAGTCGTATTGGGCGCCGAGACAATTGTACTTGCCCGCCTTTAAATTCTCCCGGGAGTCTGCGGCCGCCCCGGCTTGCTTAATGGTGGAGGAGAGGTACGACGCAGCCAACGTATGGGCGCAAGTGGCGTCCCATACCAGTGCACGACCCCTCTTCCAAGGGATCAACGACATTCTATCAGGGCGCTTACCAACCATTAGAAATGGTTTTCCTCTAGGTTGGAAGGTCAGATGGAAGTCGCTTACTTAAAACTAGTTCCTACGCCAACACACGGGAGAACGCTAGAAGGATGAAAATTATGTATAGACTAAATGAAAATAGCCTTGTTTAATGTTTATACCGCAAAGGCAAACTTGTACCAGTCGCTATCATATGCATGCATTCTTGCGCTTTATTACTTCGAGATAATGTCGAAAGTTGTATACATGTTTATGAATTTTCTGATACCGACTCGTCCTCACCTGTCACCTCAGCCCTCACCCGTTTTTACATGGAAACTGTCAAAAAATGGCAAATGACATTTGACAGTTTCCATATCAAAACGGGTGAGCTGTGAGGCGCCTGGTGAGAACCAGGGTCTGTAAAACCGGTTTTATTTAATATCTGTATAGAAATTGACAAACTATTACCGCTAATAAAAGAATTCCTATATTCTAATTAAAGGTATTGTTGTCATTCCGCTTTTATCTATATCTCTATGTATAGACTATTTACGATATTAAATACCTGTATTCAATACCGCTATTCATTGCAGTTGAAAGGTAAGATGTCAATTAAACATTACTATTAAAACGCAACAAATAGGTGTAAATACCTACTTTTTACAATACGCCAGTTTGCAGAAACAAATAATCGAGTATATACTAACAGCTATTACCGGTAATAGGTTTTATGGGTAAAGTGTCAAATAGAGGTATTGTTATCAATTGGCGAAACCGCTAATATATTTGAATACCGGTTTTGAATATACCGCTAATCAGAGCTTTAGCGATATAAATAGCCAAATTCAATTATAACCGGTTATACCGTATTTAAAACCCGTAGTAAGAATACCGGTAACGATCGCTGGTGAGAACGGTGCTTAATGAATCGCATATTTATTCAGTGTACAATTAATTCACCATTATCAACACTAAGGTCAAGAATATTTACGGAAGCGTGGCTTCCAATAAAATTTAAGTCCGCAATTATGTTAATTGGATAAAAAATAACTTATAATAATCCACTTTAATGTTACGAACATGGTAAGATACATCTGGGGAGTTGGTGAATAAGGCTGTGCATCCCAGTGTTGTGGTAAACTGTGTGACTAACAATCACGAAGTTCGGGCCTAGCTGAGATTCTTGCCCAGCGACAAAACTCCCAGTAGCTCGATTCCACTCACATCTCAGATTCGGTTGACACTGCTCAACCAATCTCACTGGAGCGCAAACTCTTAGAGTATTCCAGTGTTCCAAACCACACGCGTGGTCGTGTCAGAGGTTTCCCCTGGATTTTCCCCAGGCTACTCTCCAACCGCGCACTCCTATCGCTTTATTGGGCTCGGCCTATAAAGCCACAGACAGGTTAAAAAAAAGAAAAAGAAATAAACACGGAGTTGAACATTATCCCCCTCATTCATAAAACTTGACACACCTCTTGACACAATGTCAAAGTGAAATATAAGGACAAACGTAATATTTATTTAAAACACAACAAAAATACCCAAGTCTTCGGTATTCGGTAGAGTGCCCAGAAGGCTAGCCGTTTTTCCACGCTGGATAACTATGCTAATCCGCTGGGCGAAATAGTGGCCAGCCCTGTGAGGGGAACCCTCTGAAAACGAACTAAGTTCGAATATCTCCCTCGCTGTCGCACTTGCTAATTCGCGGTAGTCCCTCTGGTCACCGGAAGCCACTAAAAGGCGCCAAGCAATGTCCTTATAGAGGCGACGAGCACTTGGACCTCACGGCCCAAAAGGACAAACTAATTTAATAATAGATAATAATAATAATAAATATTTGTGGACAATCTTACAGAAATCAACCTGGTCCCAAACTAAGCAAAGCTTGTACTATGGGTACTAGGCGACGATATACATACTTATATAAATAAATATATACTTATATACATAGAAAACATCCAAGACTCAGGAACAAATATTCGTGTTCATCACACAAATAAATGCCCTGACCGGGATTCGAACCCGGGACCTCCAGCTTCGAAGGCAGGGTCACTACCAACTAGGCTAAAGCGGTCGTCAAATTTTAGCGGCTAGTCAACTAAAATAGGTTTCATTGAAGTTAATGAATAAGGGGTATAGATCTATGGTCAACACCGGTTAAAAAACCTTCCAAATTTTTTAAATGTTGAAATAAAATTACGACAAAAGTAAGTACAATTCCAATAAACTGATTTAGCATAATTGTACACATTTTATGAGTTACCTAACTGATTGAAAGAATCGTACTTTTTTTTCATTGTATTCTTCAGATTCTGGCTGGACATGAATTCACTAAGTGTATAAAAACATATTGATAAAACCCACTTATTTAGGGTTCTTTTAAATACACGTCGTTGCTGACATTCCAGGATGTGTTTACAAAGCCTCAGCTTTTGATAGAGCTCTGTGTATCCGAGGCCTAGAATCCTCTCGCCTGTCTGTTAATAAACTTAAACTTACCTCCTCTTTCATCCAATGCCTCAGCTCCTGGAAGCTGCCGGCTCGGTGGAGCCCACAGAATTGCCGGTACTCGTTATAGCCCTGGAGCCCGCCGGCTCGCCCCTTCATTATGTCAGAGGCGACCACGTCAGACGCGAACTGAAGGCGGCCCAAGATCCTCTCGCCTATCTGTGATATTTAAATTTCGGTTGGGTTGGGTTTCGAGTTTTAACGGAGTGCTTACCAGTCGCCTACCGGTTCCTGGGATCATAACAAAAGAATGCTATTGTTTATTTTTTTCGCCGGGAGACGACGGCTTAAGGTGTTCCTAGCTCGTAATGACCTTCGATCTGTAACTCCGTTTTCTCATGTTTTTTATGGCTTGTATCAAGAACAACGAGGTTTATCGAAATAGTATACCATATTTACGTTCCATAAGACATTTTCCGCCTATATCACTTAAAAATACTTCATCAAACTATAGAAAAAACAGCTTTTTGAGACGCGCTAGTCATGGTCTAAATCAGATAACCAAGGAGTTAGATATAGATATATTTAATTGCAAGATTCCTTCTGTGTGGCGAGGCATGGAGGCGGCGTATTTTCGCTGAGTGCTTTGTAGCATACGCCATATTGTCATTCATTTAATATTCGTCATTTACAATTAAATTTATTCAAGTTAAATATTAGTTTAGAGTGGGCTTGGATTGCTTGTTTTTTTTTATTTCTATTTTAACATTCTTGTTCCAATAACATTTGTAATTGTGTACGAGTGCGCACTTTAGTTCAGTATATACACTAGCGCTATCTGTGAGATCCTGTAATTGGCTCTGCTGTTAATATGCATGTTGTTACATTGTTTGTACTGCTGTTGGTTCTCCTAATATAAATAAATAAATATTTACTTCAAAATTCACTGTCTTCGAGATATGTGGCATCAAACTGGCAATTTTAGGCCAAAAAACCAGTTTTGTCAAGATGACTTAAAAATAAAAATCTCTCTCGTGTTGTTGGAGACGTCAATAAGGAACAATTACATGTACGTTTCATATATATATAAGTGTATAAAAAACATACTAGTATCTAAAATAGAACTTTTTTTGGATCATGTTTGGACAAAATAACAAATCATAAAAAGATAAGTAGTTTTCAAAATCTGGCTCTTGCAAATGTAGATAAAGGATTGAGGAACCGATAACCGTGCCATAAATATATCTATAGTTTTGAATTTTGACCGAGCAGTATCAACTCAAAACTCTTCCAAAACGATGATTAGCGCGTGGAGACCCTTAACTTGGTGCCGGCCCGTGAAGGAAGAATAACTTTCACCAGCATTCATGCCACAGCCACATCAAACACGCTTCTATGTTTAGGTCAGTAAGGTCACCAGAACTCCCGAAGAGCAATGTGTTGAGAATGAGAGACCTGCAATATAGTATGTCTCTAACTGTCAACACAATCCTCAAGTCAAGGGTTTAGAGTTGCAAGACTTGCAAGAGTCCGTATACTACGGTGTCTGCGTACCATTAAAAAAACTTACGTCTGGATCCACTGAATGATCGGAAGCGGCTGCAGGCTGCCTAAAGGAGCCCTGCGTAAGTCCCTCTATGGTATTATTCACCGGGAGGGCCCCCGTCCTTAATGTGAAGTCCACTATGTTCCTCTCGTCGACTATCCTCCCACGGTTATCGTAAAACCTGTGGTTTATCATAATCCTTACTTTTGTAATCTTTGAGATCAATTTGGACGGCCTTTCAGTTCCGAAGGTCTACCGCGAACTGAACAAGAAGTATCTCTCTCTGTCGTTTGAACTTGCAAGTGTGACAGAGAGTGATATAGTTCATTTTGGGTTTGCGGGAGGCACTGATTGTAGACAGCAAGACAAATTATGGCTATCGGATGTTTTGACAGACATCTAAGAGTCATGTTGCCCGTTGACAAAGGATGATCTAAATAGGACGGTCTGTAGGGACATCCTGGGTTGTAAGGTCAGATTAACCAACTAATGTAATATTAATCCAAAAATGAAATCCGCAACATGCTTCGTCAAATTAACTTAACATAAAGGATCGCCTCGGATCGTAGATGGCTCGAAAGTTCCCATAACCCCGGCGGCGTTGCCACGCTGATTCAGAGATGAGGTCAGATTAGACGACAATGACTTGACCAAAAACTAGAACTATAGTCGGGTTATCGACCAAATTGGTGTAAATAATTCAAGTAAAATGTAAAATACACTAGCCATTCGCTTTAAGGTGGCCATTACCTCCCTTCACCAGTCCTTGCGCCTTCGTAATTATACCTGTGACGTCCTTTTGCGACGGCCATCTTGAAGCGTACGGCTACTAACCATATATCTACATAATTTTTTATCATCTCAAGCGACCATCTTAGCCTAGTTCACTACCAACTACGAAGCTGGAGGTCCCGGGTTCGAATTCGGCTCAGGGCATGATGTGTGATGAACAGGAACATTTGTTCCTGAGTCTTAGATGTTTTCTATGTATTTAAGTATCTGTTTATCTATATAAATATGTATGTCGTCGCTTAGTACCCATAATACAAGCTTTGCTTAGTTTGGGACTAGGTCGATTTGTGTAAGATTGTCTACAAATATTATTATATTTTAATCTCTATCTATCCTCGTACAAATTTAATTAAATAAAGATTTTTATTGTTTAATTAAATTTGTACGAGGGTTACGAAACCCCCAGTGTGCGAGTCAGGCTCGCACTTAACCGGTTTTCTCTTTAGGAATGCTTTGATCGTTTACTCATTAGTAAATATAAATATATCATCATACCATTGTACGTTCATTTGATGAGGATGAAGACAATTACCTTAACCGACCTTCTTGCACAGTGTGGAACCAACGATAAGTGAGTACGAACTCGAGGCTTAACCTCGGCTCCAGGGTCTCATCGTAGTCGTCTACATGACCGTATGTGTTGAAAATCACTCCTTGCCGCAGCAAGAACTGGTAACCTGTAAGAGGCATAAAGGTTCAAGGAACTGGGCTGAATAATCCAGACGACCGATCGACAGCCCGCCTGTTTCCGGCATGTCGTCATAAAGGAAGTGTAATGCTCATCCAGGGTCCGCAAGGCGTGTAGGATATGGGTTTTGGTTGGGCCGCCCCAGGGCGTTGGCTCACTGCTTTTGTTTAATCAAATCCCGAACAGGTTCTCTCCCGTGACCATGTTCATACCTGAATTAAGTAGCTACAACAAACTTCCTCACCGATCACAGAAGGCATGAGTTCATAGAACACCAGTTGCTGCCATTGGGCGATGTTTATGTCGCGCGCAGTCGCGAACAGCTGCTCGTCGCTCCAGCACGGGTTGATCCGCGCCAACGCGTCAGCCAGCTGGTTGTGGTTCCGTGTGAACCAAAGCCCGAACAGATTCAAGCCCACGAGCGCGTTTATGGCTGGATTAGCTAGAATAAACAAAGCTACATTAACCGTATATCCTATTTTGTTGATGAAACAAAACTAGCTGCCCGCTCGACTCCGCCCGCGTCTTGCAAATAACCCAGGCGGAGCGGTCCATCTCGTCATTCCATTCTATATACTGCAAACGTACACACAAAAATATAAACATGGGCGGAGCAGCAGGATAACGTACCAACACCCGCACGGTCCTACTCCGTTCTGGTGAAAGATTTATTTTTATTGATAAGTAGTGAGATTATCCCGTCCTTAGTATAGATAGTAGAATAGTTTACCAGACTAGAGACAAACATGTCCGCTGCGCTCTTATGAACTATGTACTAGATGCCGACACACGGGCGCCCCGCTCGGCGGCCACTCCTTGTCCCTTGAGTAGCTCTGTCTGCAGGCCGCCTGTCCCTTATACCTTATCTCCGTTATGGCACCTCGTCTCGCCCCGCTGTAGCTCGTGTAGCAGACACAGGAGCGCCCCGCTCGGCGGCCACTCCTTGCCCTTGAGCACTAGTTCTGTTTGCAGCCGGCCGCTTGTCCCCTTGTACCTTATCTCCGTTATGGCACCTCGTCTCGCCCCGCCGTAGCTCGTGTAGCAGACACAGGAGCGCCCCGCTCGGCGGCCACTCCTTGCCCTTGAGCAGTAGTTCTGTCTGCAGCCGGCCGCTTATCCCCTTGTACCTTATGGCACCTCGTCTCGCCCCTCTGTAGCTCGTGTAGCAGACACAGGGGCGCCCCGCTCGGCGGCCACTCCTTGCCCTTGAGCAGTAATTTTATCTGCAGCCGGCTGTCTGTCCCTTTATACCTTACCTCCGTTATGGCACCTGGTCTCGCCCCGCTGCGGTTCGTTCAGGAGACACAGCGGCGACCCGCTTGGCGGCCATTCCTTGCCCTTGAGCAGTTCTGTTTGCAATCGGCCGCCTGTCCCTTGTCTGCCTTTGCGCATGCTTTGCTCGTTGTTACCGTATACTGTGGAGAGTTCCAGAAGAGGAGGAGAGGTATTTATCTGAAACATACATTTAATTACATGCGGTATTCGTAATGGGCCAATAATAATCGGCTATCTATCGCTATATCGCTTGATCTTGCATCTGACACTATATGTCTGTCGTCAAAAATATATAATTTATTTATCCAGTATTCAACCAAAAGTTTTTAGACTAGAATAATGGTCGATAACGAGCGTCATCGGAAATTAAGGTGTTTAAAATAAAATATCTTGTGTATTTCCACCAAGTTTTACGCACCCTGGACGGCGGTAGACTAATCGGCGCGCACCCTAAAAACTGATATGTGATCGGTGCAGTCAGGTTCAGGCAACGCACGTTACTCCTGCGCAAGTGTACGTCATCGTCTGCCACTCTGAATTAAAAAAAAAACAGCAATGTCTGACGACGAAGAGATATTTCATCAGTTTTCGCACAAAACGTTTCAAAATTAACATCAGAACGGACAGGTAAGCAATTTTTACTTATTTGCACGGCGGGCGGCCCACAGGGTAGCAAGTGCTAAGTGTATGAAATAAGAAGCGCTCTAAATTAGAACAGACTTCATTTGTTTTGTTTCTTTTAACTTCAAAACAAATCAAACATTCTTTTCTGTATAAAGATAAATTGTCGATTGTTAGTCACTTTTTCTTGTAGGGCGCGCTAGTAGAGGTTGATTACAATTCACTTGTTCATATATTCTTTGCCAGGGGTGCTAGCTTTAAGAGAGAGGAAGAGCTAACAGAGACAAAAGGCATGTACGTCGTGCGATCAAAAGAGATAGTGAGAACTCCCTTCTTCTTTTTCTTGTGAGAGTGGTTGTGGTTGCGCAGACGAGGTTTACGGAGAAGTGTTCGGTGCATGACAGAAAGACCTTACCTTATAGGGAGACACCTCGGGTCCTGCTCAGCGCCCGGCTTACAGCAGTCCCTCGTTAAAGCGACGTAGTTGACGGTGTCGTGAAGCGACGTCACTTCAGCAGTCAGGAATACGCCTACGTGCGTCATCAGTTGCGTGTGGTGCTCGCTGGAGCGACGTCCGTCGGATGCTATCGCCACCCTTGGAAATAGACAAAACTGATCTCAGGATACAAGTCTTCTAAACTTATGAACGCCTAGTACCGTCAATGTCGAATACGCACATCTAACACTCGGCGGAAAAGCTTAGAGCGGCAAGTAATGACAAACCTATCAATGTTAAATAATTATGTCGTCGCCAGCTGTCATGAAGCTTGTCAAACTTTCCGTACAATAAGTTTTTAACGAACACCGCTTACAATGCGTATAAGGGACTACCCATAGCAAACAATTGTAAGCTGAGAAAATGACTTACTGTCGAGTTTCTTTCGGCGTTTCTTCTCAGCAATGGTCTTTTGAGAAACGCTAGTAGTTTTTGACTTGTAAAAGTACCATTGCGCCCTACTTGCAGAATAAAGTTCATTTATTTCATTTATGTATTTTAACTAACGACGGCTATAGAGCGTTGGACTACCGTCTAAAATCACCAACGAAATCCGGCTCCGCCTTGTAGTTATAGCGACGCTACGGAATCGCACTTCGCATATTCAATCACGTACGTCCCGGCGGGCGGCCCACAGGATAGCATCATCATAATCATCATTTTCAGTCTGTAATCGCCGTCCACTGCTGAGCATAGGCCTCTCTTCGAGTAGGCCACTCGTCCCGGTCCTGAGCCAATATCATCTTAGAGTGACCCGCGATCTTTCTAATATCGTCGACCCATCGAGCCGGTGGACGCCCTTTTACCACTAAGTGGCCACCAGTCTGTCACTATATAGCGACGCCACGGGATAGCACTTTGCATAGTCAACCGTACGTCCCGGCGGGTGACCCACAGGGTAACATAGCAAGTGCTCAATTGTTTCTCCATATTCCTAGTGTTTTTCCGTCGGTGCCAATAAAGCCCGAGGGCCGATTTGACACTTAATCCCAAGATTTGGCGTAGGAACTGGTTTTACGAAAGCAACTGCGAACCTTCTAACCAGACCGTATTGGGTTAAAACCAGTTTCCTGACGATGTTTTCTATGATACATGACGAGGCCCAGCGAGTGGCCCCTCAGCAGGCCCCAGAAATTATAAGTAGCAAGGTCAGCGCCTCCAGTCCTGTGGAACGTTTCCTTACACGGCTTGACCTATTGGTACCGTACCTGATGTCCCTAACATTGGGCAGATCCTCTCCATTCTGCGCGGGGCGGGCGGAGTAGTTCCTCCCGAAGATCGGTGGCAGCAGACGGTTGTATGGCGTAAGGGTGGCCCCGCGCGGGGGGTAGTGGGGGTTGTTGCACGAGTAGTCCATCCGCCTGCGTTCGTGGAGCTGACAGTCTGCCACTTCGATTGCGCACCAGCTAGAATTTAATTTAAAAAGATGCGTAGAATTCCTATATCTGAATTGGAACGCACCCACAGTGAATCTTGAGGGACTTGGTACAACGCTGACACTTAACGGGTCACTAAGACGGGTGTTTAAGATCGAATCACTACGTAAAGTGCGAAGAAGTGGTTTCCGATTTTCTAGATTAACCTTTTAAAGAAAGAATGATACATATATTCATCACGATATCTTTACAATATACTTGCTGTTATATTACCAAGCCGTGGTGAGACTGAGAATGGTCTAATGTCAAAGTGTATATGAATTGATGGGTGACCTAAAGATCGACAATGTTTTATCGATAAAGCAAGAGGCCAAATCGTCATATTTGTTTAGCCGTGTTCACGTACCGGCTAGATTCTGTGCTATACGCCACGGTACCGTTCCGTACCGTACCGTAAACGTAAAACGTTCCGCTAAACATTCTTGCAGTGGCCTAGCTAGAATGGGTGCCCCTGCCCTTAATTAAGCCCGATTCATACTTCTCTGACCTAATTCTGACGCGCTCTGACCGCTGCCGACCCATCACCAACCTCGATGAGCAACGCTCACCCCAGCCACCCGTCCGTAGCTGCTGACTCAGTATGAGCGGACAGAACTCATTATATGAATGTGAATCTCACAGTTAAATATATGAAACCTATGACGTTATATAATCTGGCTTTTTATATCACACATGTTTTATAACTCTCATTACTCACGGTATAAGGTTCAGTCGCCGCACATCAGCTTCTCTCTCCGGCGTGATCCTCTCCCCAGTAAACGTGTCATACAACGCTCCTTGTGTCGCCGTCAATACCATCATCATCATCATCACGGTCACCATTTTCATGTTTCACTTTTCTCACTACCACACCAATATAATCTAGTTGTCTCATCAACTGTTTACAGGTGGTCCCATCAACCGAGGATAATCGGTGAACTCTGAAGTCTTTTAAGCTCGAGGTCCCGTAAAAACGCGTCGATTTCTTCAAGTGTAGACTGCAAAGACTGAGTCTTTATACTAGCTAGGGTTGCTTAGAATACCATTGAAGCTCGTAACTGCCTATGATGTCTGTCTTCGCCTACAACTACCTCGCGCCAACTTTCAATTCACCACGACATCAAACGAAGCGTAGTACAGGCGAAGTAATAATGGGGTTAGAATGGACAAAGCAGGACCTTTGGATGATAATGAAACCAGGCAAAGATAGACGCCATAGGCGAAGTTAGTAGAAGTTTTAACGTGATAGTTTTCGAGAAGTATTTTTGTAACCGCATATAGTAGTTAATAGTTATAGTGCCCTAACCTAAAACTAGTAGTTCCTACGCCAAATCTTAGGATTAAGGACTCGATGGAACCAGGCGCCCGCTATGACACCTAATCCTAAGATTTGGCGTAGGAACTTTTACGAAATCGGCTACCGTCTGACCTTCCAACCCAGAGGGAACACTAGACCTTGTTGGGATTAGACCAGCTTCCTCACGATGTTCTTCTACACCGAAATGTCACTGTTATGTAAATCAACTGATATGTTTACATTTTTACACTGTTGTCCTACTAATATTATATATTCGAAAGTAGATGTTTAGACGTTTATTACTCAATCACGTAAAAACGGCTGAACGGATTTATTTTTATTTATTTATTTAAAAAGGTACACTTTACAGACATCACACAATTAATGATACAGTTAAGTTTGCACAAAATCAGTAGTTTATAGACCAGCATGACATCCAAAGCAAGTGCACACAGCATGATCAATAAGTAAGCGCATAATTGACCAAGTGCACATACAGCACTAGTGTCAAATCGACCAACACAGGGCAGGGTTAATTACATGGTTAAATCTAATCAAGTTCAGCATTCAATAACACAGTTACTCTACTCTATTTCAGCCATGTCGAGCCAATGATGCATCAACATGAACATTACTAGTAGCAAAAGTTTAATTAAAGGAGATAAGGATTATGATGAAACTTGGTATACAACGAGTTTATAGCCTGGACTAACATATAGGATACTTTTCATCCCTAAAATCATCTCTCGAGGGGATGAAAATAGGGAGTGGAATTTTACGCGGACGAAGTAACTAGACTTTTTTTTTGAACCTGACTGTGACTTTATAGGCCCAATAAAGCGATAGGAGTGCGCGGTTGGTGAGTAGCCTGGGGAAAATCCAGGGGAAAACCTACACGACCACGCGTGTCGTTTGAAACTCTGGAATACTCTAAGAGTTTGCGCTCTAATGAGATTGGTTGAGCGGTTTCAACCGAATCTGAGGTGTGAGTGGAATCGAGCTACTGGGAGTTTTATCGCTGGTTCACTAAACGTAGCCTAGCTGAGAAGAGTCCAGCAAGAAACTCAGCTAGGCCCGACCCGGGTCGGACTGGCTATACCCGGCGTGCGGCGGTACCGGGACGAATAGGGACTATATGTGCCAGTGTTGTCGTGCTCACGCGGTGGACGTCCCCGCCGGCGGGAAAGTAATTAGTCATTAATAAGGCCCTGTTTTATAAAGATCCGTTAGACCTTATGTCGGTTTGTTATGTCAAAAAATGTACTGAGTTACTGAAATTTGATCTGACATTAAATGTCAGACTAAATTTTGGTCTAATGGATCTTTATAAAACCCGGCCTTAGACTATTATTTATTACCGACGCACCAGTTACAAGGCGGCTTAACATTAACTGAAGCGAAAACGTTAATGCAACATCGAAGGTTGTACTAGTTACATATATGTTACTCACCATTAATTGCTTTCATAATTGACAGCTTCCCAGCAAATAAGCGTATGAAAGGAAACGAGTATTTAGTTCCGTTTAGAGTGTTGTTTCGTGTGAATAGGGTTGTTGACTATTCACTATTTGTATGTATGTAAAATGTATGTAAAATTCTTTATTGTACACGAGTAAAACATGACATAAATTACAAGAACAGTTGACATGTATGTACAAAGGCGAGCTTATCCCTGTAAGGGATTTCTTCCAGCTAACCTTTGAGCAATTGAGTGGAGATTAAGATTGTCTCTCCCATGACGCTAAATAGCTATACTCCTTTAGACTTTGTGGCTGATTGTATATATATATATATATGTATGTATTTATGTATATGTATATATATATTTATGGATATCTATATGTTTATATTTATCTTATGATTAGTTTAGTATTAACAGATTTTTAGTAGATTCTATATACTATCTCTCATGCATCACCTACCATGAATCATAATGCTTGATTTGATTTCCGCTACCCTAAGGTTGTCTGGAAGAGATCGCTCTTTAGCGATAAGACCGCCTGTTGTTTGCCTCTACTCATTGTAATTATGTACTGTACTGTGTTGTTTTTTTTTGTTGAGGTTATGCAATAAATAGTATTTGCATTGTATTGTATTGTTGACTCAAAATTTTACTATTCCAAGAGAAACAAAGCAGAAATAATGCCAAATGGTCAGAATCAGTATCAGAATAGTAGATTGTTAACCAAGGGTAGAATACGACCCATTTCACCCGTTCGAGCGCCAATAGTTCAAGGGTGAAATGGGTGCTTTCACCCGAGTTAAACACTACTTTTCATTTCGGCTATGAGGAAATTAAATGAGAAATAAAATGGATTCTGTAATCATTTTTATTTTTATAAGTTTCTTATTCAATGCCTAAAAATACCTGTAATAAAAACATGTGCTGCAGCAATCAGCAGCCGGCGCCGCCGCGCCCTCGCGCCCGCGGCCTAAAGAACTTTAAAAAAGTTACTTTCCACCCTAGGGCATCGATTTAAAATACCCTAGATGCACCATCCGCCTGTCAAAAGCGTCCGCGCTCAAGAGTGCTTAAATGCCTTTTAAGCACTCTTGCGCTCATAGTCGCGCGCTAGCCATCGGCGAGTCAACATGCCCGAGTGCTCCGTAAAAAAATGCATAAACAACACGTTAACGACGTTAAAAAAGGATGGAATTTCGTATTTTCGGTGAGTATTTATTTAAAGTTTCATTATTTAATTGATTTGTAGTTATACGAGGGTGAATTGAAAAGTTCTGAGCCTGACCTATAAATTAAAGACTTATGGATATATAACAATTTTATTTTTCTACATAGTCTCCTGAAAGATCACAACACTTTTGCCATCTTGATTCTAACTTTAGGATTCCTTGTAAAAAAAATGATTCTTCCAGGTCATCAAAATATTCAGTTACGGCTTCTTGCACCTCGATATCCGTCTTGAATTTTCGCCCCGCTATGTGTTTTTTTAGATTAGGGAAAAGAAAATAGTCGGATGGGGCCAAGTCTGGCGAATAAGGCGGATGCGGCAACAATTCAAACCCACAATTCTGTATTTGTGCGATTGATTTTGCCGCAGTATGGACAGGAGCGTTGTCTTGGTGGAACAAAACTTTTTTAGACAACATACCAGGCCTTTTCGTCTTAATTTCTTCACGTAAACGCTGTAAGAGTGTGCAATAATAGTCAGCATTTATAGTTTTACCCTTTTCAAGATAATCGATCATTATGATCCCTCTGCAGTCCCAAAAAACTGAAGCCATTACCTTCTTGGCGGACAAAATGGCCTTTGCTTTTTTCGGCGGGGGTGAACCTGACCTTTTCCATTGCTTGGATTGTATTTTTGACTCCGGTGTATTGTGGTGGACCCAAGTTTCGTCCATAGTCACAAATCGGTTAGTAAAGTCTTGCGGATCACTTCTAAACAAGTCCAAACAATCTTGTGACACTGTGTGACGGGTGCGTTTATTTTCCGCTGAAAGCAGCCTAGGTACCCATCTGGCAGAGACCTTAGAAAATCCAAGATCGTTGGTGATTATGTTTTGCACTCGTTCGTAAGATATCCCTATTGCGTCCGCTATCTCCGCGATCTTCAACCTCCTGTCGTTCATAACCATGTCTAGTATTTTATGGACATTTTCATCTGTAGTGGCTGTTAACGGCCGGCCACTCCTAGGTTCATCTTGAACTGCTTCTCTGCCACGTTTGAAATCCGCTGCCCATCTTTTTACAGTGGCATACGATGGTGCGAATTCCCCTAAAGTCTGGCACATATCTTCATAAATTTGTTTGGGCGTTAACCCTTTTTTTTGCAAGTATTTTATGACGGAACGATGCTCAATTTTATCCATTGCTAAGAAAATCGCGAACCTTCTTTACTAATTCGATCATAAATTTTACAAAAGTGACAGCAAAAAAACAAAAGACGATGCATTATGATTAAAAAACCTGTGAGTATAACGTGCCAGTATTATTTTTTCTTTTTAATTTGAAGTTCAACCTCAGGCTCAGAACTTTTCAATCCACCCTCGTATTAAGCTTTAACGCGCTTATAACAATTATTTTATCAAAATATCAGACACACGACCAGCTATGCTACTGTCTCTTTCCCTCACGTTGAGTGAGTCGTATATCGAAACGAAACGGGAGACCTATGAATCGGACTATAGTAAAATTTCGAAGGAATGGAGTCGCAGACTGACTAATTTTTTTATGAAAGCTTTCAAGTATTGTTTGTTATTAGTACACACCTATGGAGTGTGTATGTAGATATGTAAGATCGTAAAAACTATAAATTAAAATATTAGCGTTTATCTAAAAGAAAGTGAATAAAAAGTATTAAATGATTTATGGCCGTTTGTAGAAAGATAAGTTCTGGTAATTTTGAGGGATATGTTACCTATATGTAATTTCAAAATGTAAAATAAAGATTTCAAAGCTTGAGACACTATCATATATATAAGTTACTTTGATTCAGTGTATTTTTTGTAAATTAAACCTTGTTTTTAAAAATATTGTGTTACGGATAATAATATTCTATTTCTTCTTTCAAGTATAACTTATTCGATTAACTGCTTTAAATTTAGAACTGCTTTAATTTAATGGTAACATAACATGAAATTACAGTAGAACCATTTAAAGTGGCTTTGTCATAGTCGCTTGAGTATCTTGATCAAAATATCTTAACGCCACACACAAACACTAGGTGTTTTGGATGGTCCCATCCATGGTCTTCGTCATCAGCTTCTGTTCTCCAAATGCTACTTTCTGAATGCAAATGCTCGATTTGTTACCGAAAAACTAAAATCGCAATATGTTTCCCCTGGTTTTTTGAGGATTTCCCTCAATTCCTCATGGATACCATCATCATAACTAGTTTACGGCAACAACGGGACCAACATGCTTCGAGCATATGATTCCAAACAAAGAAAGAATTTTCCGAATCGGTTCATAAAGTACGGAGTTCTAAAGTAACACACATTAAAATAATAAAAATTAAAAAAGAACATACAACATAATAAATCGATTTATCATTACTATTTATAATAAATCGACGTTAAAACCTGACGTCGTATACTTGTTTACCACCTACCTATTTTAAACAAATCATTTTCGACTCCACGGTACACGATACCGACTCTGTTCCAATGTATGTCCAATGCTGCCAACACAATCAGTCCCGACTTGATTCGTGCAATTTGTAATGCTGTAACCGCCAAATGCTCTCATTTAAAATAAAACGTTACGCTGGTGATATAAGGCTGACTATTGGAAAAAAATAAATTGATCCCAATTGACTTACGCTCGTTTAGCGTGTGTCTAACACGCACACACTCACAATGTCAGCTCGGCCGGCTCGGACACTTTTTCGTCTTGAATTTGTAGGTGATAGTGTATCTAGGGTATTTTAAATCGATGCCCTAGGGTCGAAAAAGCGACTTTCAATCCGGCTATCTACTTATGAAAATTGAATTTTCCGAACAGGAGAGGAGTATGTAGACATAGGTAGGCTGATAAAAATACAGAGTCAATAAAATAAAATTTGCGATCTTCTATGTATTGCCAATGGGCGTACAAAACATTATATAAATGAAATAAATGAACTTTATTCTGCAAGTAGGGCGCAATGGTACTTTTACAAGTCAAGAACTACTAGCCTTTCTCAAAAGACCACTGCTGAGAAGAAACGCCGAAAGAAACTCGACAGTCAGTCATTTTCTCCAAAATATGCTTATTACAATGATACTACTTAACCTACTTAAGTAAATGTAATGTGGTAAACAACAAAAGAGAATTGAAAGAAGAACGAGGAAAAAATAACTATAGGTATTTACAAAACAATTCAAAAAATATGATTTAAACAAAATTAAAATTGTTTTATTATTGCCGATTAGAGAGAGGAAGCGCGGCAAGTCAGTGACATCACTGACCTCGAGCGCCATAGTAAATGACGATCGTTCCAATACAAAGGTGCGTTTTGCGGGAAAGGGACCGAGTATGCCCCCTCTTAAAACGTTGAAGACTTATACTTATGTAATGATTTATTTTTTCGTCATTTTTTGCCATTTAATTAAAAAAAAAAATATTTGAGCGTTTTGGGGTCGAAACACTTGGGCCGTGGGGACCGGGAGCCCATAAGATCTTCAAAGATCTGTCTGGACGTCTGGTCGACGCAACACGTGACCAAAATGCTGGCAAAGGCGATAAAGATCGGGCACAAAGATTGAGCATTGCCATCCAACGTGGCAATCATCATCATCATCATTTCAGCCGAAAGACGTCCACTGCTGAACATAAGCCTCCCCCAAGGCTCGCCATTTAGACCGGTCCTGTGCCGTTCGTTTCCACCGGATTCCCGCGACCTTCACCAGGTCATCACTCCACCTTGTCGGAGGCCTACCGACAGCTCGTCTTCCGGTGCGTGGACGCCACTCAAGCAGTTTCTGGCCCCATCGACCGTCAGTCCTGCGAGCAATGTGCCCTGCCCACTGCCACTTAAGTAAGTCTCGCAATTTTGAAGGCTATGTCGGTGACCCCAGTTCTGCTAAGGATAGCTTCATTCCTAATTCTATCACGCAGAGAAACCCCGAGCATAGCTCTTTCCATTGCTCTTTGGGTGACCTTGATTGTGACGTGGCAATGCGGCCAGCATTTTGGGAACGTTGCCTACTGGCAGCGGTTTGTTAGATTAGGGTTTTTGATAGGTGGGTCATACTTAGTTGAAAAAACGAAAGTCGTCTCTCCTGTGGTCAATAGTTAACGGCTTATGTGCATGTTTGCTATGTTTTATTACAGGGATTTATAGAAACGGAGACACTTGTTTATGCGGGTTACTGGTCCAATCCAAAATTAAGCTTTGTAGCCCTTAACTTTTGGTATGTCCACAGAAAAGACGCGAACCTAAATCCGTGTATGACCCTTGTATGTTTAGGTTCATTTTAGGTTAGTTTCAGTTTTATTTCAATTTCCTTGTTTATTTGTAATAAATTGTTGAATTAGCATAATAAAGTTGAGTTTTTAATTAAGAATTTGATAAATGAAGTTATTGATTTTCTTAATTGGTGTCGACATCCCTATTCTGTGAAATATTGATGTTATAATTTATAGGTTGAGTCAGCCCTGTTTCGGTTGTCGCTTCGGCTAAACTCTGGCACCTCCGTGGTGTCCAAATACGCTATCGCGCTAGGAATGTCAGTGCACGTGCTATGGAGAGAGCGCTGGATGCTACATATAAGTAGCTGGGTGATTGTCCGAGCGTTTGAAACGCTCGTTTCTAAAGTCATTGTGTACACAAAGTTAGGATAAACTCTACTATGTTATGAATGTATTATATATATAAACCTTCCACTTGGATCACTATCTATTAAAAAAAAACCGCGTCAAAATCCGTTGCGTAGTTTTAAAGATCTAATCATACTGACAGACAGACAGACAGCGGAAAGCGACTTTGTTTTATACTATGTAGTGATTCTGTGGTAGAGTAGTCGAATTTAGAGCCAAAAACTAGAAAAACCGGCCAAGTGCGAGTCGGACTCGCGCACGAAGTGTTCCGTATCGTTATCTATAAAAACTGCAAAAAAACACGTTTGTTGTATGGGAGCCCCCTTCAATATTTATTATATTCTATTTTTTAGTATTTGGGTCAATCAACTTTTTCTTATTGTCATTTTGTCCTGTCAGCGAGGAGACATCAGTATCCGAGTTTCTTAGAAAAATGTTTATAATATGGACTTCAAGGCGTGCTCAAGAGATGATCCATGTCCAAATGGATTTAAGCTCATTGCTAAAACTCATGTTTGATAGATTTAAACCCTATAAAATCACAGTTTTAAAGAGTGACTCAGGAAACGTAACCATGGTAACGAGCAACAAGGAATAGTTGATCCACCCATTTGTTGTTATGGCGGCAACAGACATACATCATCTGTGAAAATTTCAACTGTCTAACTATTACGGTTGGTGAGATACAGTCTGGTGACAGACGGACGGACAGCGGAGTCTTAGTAATAGGATCCCGTTTTTCCCTTTAAACAGTACGGTACGGTTCCCGTTGTACGGAACCCTAAAAATCTTTGCTTACATTATACTACGCATAAGCAAATAAAAGAGGGCTTTGTTACCGTCTAAATCTTTAATATGTTCTAATTTTTTTTTTTAGCAAATAAATAATTCTGTCCGTTGTCAGTTCACCCAGTAATTTTCTACCGATAACACTTTACAATTACACAAACACATGTCAATAAAATCTAAATACTAAAAAAAGAAACACTGACATAAGCATGTCTAGTCAAATAACCCGCCCCGGGTCATCCCGGGTGAAAAGGTGCTGTAAATTATCAATATAATATATTTCGAGTTAAAGCGTATTCAATTTCATAAGGCCTCTTAAGTACGATTGCGTCTGATATTTAATATTTACACAATGCGGTTTTTTTTTTAGCTATTGTACGCAACTGTTGCCTCCGGCGCATTGGTGAGCGCGGTGACAGCCATTCATTAGAACGTTTTAGGTGTCGCCCGTTTACACGCGACGAGACGGGGACGACACGATCCGAACCAATCCAACGTTAGAGGAACGAAAATGGGGTACATTTAAATAAATAATAAATATCTGTATGTAACAATCTTACACATTTGACCTAGTTCCAAACGATGCAGAGCTTGTACAGTCGGACGGCAAAAATATGTTTACATTTTTCGCCTTATTACAATGGAATAAAGTGCAAAAGTGTAAATATATTTTTGCCGTGTTCCTGAACGAAAGCATTTTTAACTATAAAATGACGATCTTGTTAACTTCTGAACTGAGGGCCTACCGCGAACCGTAAACGAAGTTTTCCCTCTCTGTCGCACTTACGTACAGACTTGCAAGTGCGACAGATAGGGAATACTTCGTTTGCGGTTTAATTCCTGATTATAATATTAAAAAATCCGCGGAGTATTCGGATATAATCATTATATCCAAATACTCCTCATTTCACATATTTACATTCCGTTCATCAGCTCATTCACTCTCTCCTTAAACAAATCCTAAAACTCGCAGTATGTGCTCCAACATTTTAATTTAATTATTAATAAAAGTGTAAATTTCAACTAAAAACTATTTTATTAATGTTCCATCCCGAACAATAGGAACTAGACGACGATATAAGTACTTAGAGCCGTGCAACGAGAAATATCGCGTACTGCCCTGACGAGGAAACAAAAAGAATTGATTTTCAGATATATGATTCTTGACTATATGACTATGTTTCTGACAATAGCCGAAACATGATTGCTTAAAATTTTCTCGATAGAGAAAACTCCAAAGTCGAGTTTATTTTTTCCTTTTTTTACTCAGCCTACTAAAACAACGCATTATTAAACGACACAATTAAGTTAAAATGATGGTATTTTACCGCATCTAAACTCTGTCAAGAGGAAATAATAAATCTGCATAAAGTCAGATATTTATCGAGACTTGTTTAAAAAAATCCATTCCCGAAGAGTGTTGCCCGTTTTGTCGCACGCGAAAGACATAAGCGTGTCTCTTTCACGGGGGACGTGGCCTACCGAATCGAGGCATGAGAGCGTCCAAGAGTCGAGAACAAATATTCGTCTTTGTCTTACAAATATTTTTTTTTATATTTGGGGACAATTTTACACAAATCTACCTAGTCTAAAACTAAGCAAAGCTTGTACTATGGGTACTAGGAGACCATATACATACTTATATAGATCAATAGATACTTAAATACATAGAAAAACATCCAAGACTCGGAAACAACTATTCGTGCTAATCACACAAATAAATGCTCTAGCCGGGATTCGAACTCGGGACCACCAGCTTCGTAGGCAGGGTCACTACCAACAACGCTAAAAAGGTCGTAATGTTAAGTATAAAACGTCTCCAGACTTATTTCTATAGTAATCTTCGCAATATTACTAACATTATAAATGCAAAAGTTAGATGTTTGGATGTTTGTTACTCAATCACGCAAAAAACGGATTATGATGAAACTCTTGATATACAACGAGTTTATAGTCTGTATTAAAATATAGACTACTTTATATGCCGAAATGTATATCCCCCGAAGGGATGACATAGGAAAGAAATAAAGAAAGAAAGAAGAAAGAAAAAATATTTATTTGTGGCGCAGATACAGTACAAATAAACATAACACGAAAATTCAGAGAATAGCCACAAAATGGCCCTAAATCAGCAGGATGCTAGCCATTGGCTAGCGCTGGTCTTCCTTTGGGACCACGAGAAGCCACGAAGGACGATAAAGTTAGAAACCACATGAAACTTAAATAAATATGATAATTGACAATTTGAACAGAGGGCCTACTAAATCCGTACTTCGTATCGTGCGCGTGCCGTCACTTTCACTCTCGTGTTATACACCATATAAGTGAAAGGGACGGCACGATACGAAGTTCGGATTTCGAAGTTCAGAGTAGGCCCTCAGATAGGCACTGGTCCCACCGCCGGCGAGTAGCGAGTAATTTCATAGTAATTCTACTCGAGTACTCGCTGCTCGCAGGCGGTGGAACCAGTGCCTTTACCATGAGTTTGCATGACCGTACTCGCTAGCGACTGCGTAAACGATTTAGTATGCCGATTCTTAGTTGTATTGCGTAAACGCCAGAGGCGCTGTACTTTTGCCCATATTATTTTTTACGCAGTCGCTAGCGAGTACGGTCATGTAAACTCATGGTAAAGGCAAGTGCCATCCATATACATGAACACGACCGTAAACATCTTCAAATATAGGGATTGGAAGTTTATGCGGACGAAGTCGCAGGGAAACCTATTATTCAGATAAATGTCAGTTCATTGCACAACTAAACGTATAACGTTTCAACGGTGACTTATGACCGCTAATTAGTGTATTAATCTAACTGTATTTATTATTTTGAAATACCTCGACGGTTACAAACGGCCTATGAAATGACATTGGGGACTCCAAAAGTATGAGAAGCGCGTTGTTGCCCCTCTTATTAGGGTTCCGTGGTGTAAACGGAACCCTTAAATAGTTTCGTGACTTCCGTCCGTCCGTCCGTATGTCACAGCCGATTTACTCGGAGACTATAAGCACTACAGCTATTAAATTTGGTAGAAAAGTGTATTCTATGAACCGCTACATAAAAGTGATGTGAAATTATTAGAGATGCGCCGCGCCGAATATGGGTTTGACCGAATACGAACATTCGGGACGAATATTAGGTCCAGCTGTTGCCGAATCGAATATTCGGCCGAATTATTCGGTTTAATGTAATCCCTTCATCTATTGTTGTAAAACAGACTAATTGAATGGTAAAATTTTTAGTTAAACAACTGTTTGAGGTTTGAGTCCTACCTAAGTCAAAGAACACAATGCACAGAAATTGTTAGGAAGGAGGGAACATCTCTAGTCAATTACAGGTCTAATTATAGGGTAAACACTTTCGGTGTGCCTCAAGGTAGTGTCTTGGGTCCACTACTATTTTCATTTTACATTAACGACCTTCCAAATGCTGTAGTTTTTCCTTCAGTATTATTCGCAGATGATACCTCCATTATAATACCATGTACAAATATGCAAACGTTTGAGAGTGACATAAACGAGACCCTAAATGAGTTAGTCAAGTGGATGGAAAGTAATAATCTATCAATTAACGTTAACAAAACCAAGTATCTACAATTTCGAACATGTAGACGGCATAGTATAAAGCTAAATGTAACTAGTCGAGGAGATCTTATCAGCGAAGACCAAAGCATCAAATTTCTCGGAATCGATTTGGATGAATTCTTAAATTTTAAAACTCAAGTACATAATGTTTGTAGCAAGCTAAATAGATTCATATATCCACTGAGAAAATTAAGACAAACAGTGTCGCTAGAATCAGCACTACTAGCATATCATGGCTACATTATGTCCACACTCAGATACGGTCTAATTATTTGGGGCAACTCTGTCGAGGCAAACAAGGCCTTCCTAATGCAGAAAAAATGCATAAGAGCTATCTTCTCACTGAAACCGATAATCTCATGCAAGCCGGTAATGCAGAGTAATAAACTGTTAACTCTGCCTTCTATGTACATTTTTGAGATAGCGATATTTGTACGACTCAACGAGCATCATTTTAAAAGAAACCATGAGATGATCAGTTACACCGACCGTATGTCTAGACAGCGCAACCTACTATTTATGCCAAAATATTGTCTCAAACAAACTGCTCGAAGTCCTTTTTACATGTGTATAAAAATATATAATAAATTACCTTTGGACATCAAGGAGCTTCCTTTGAACTTATTTAAAAGAAAATTGTTTCTATGGCTTTGCAACAAGTGTTTTTACTCTGTGAATGAATATTTAAAACTATGACATTTAATTATTATTTATATGACTTACCTATACAATGTAAATTAATTTAATAAGGCTTGACATCTAGAAATAAACAGTTTATTTATTTTTTTGATTTAACCTTAAAAATCTAGCATAATATTATGTAACATTGCTATCTTTTAAATTAATTAGTTACGCATAGTTCTCACTAAAAAATTTTGCATGCTACCCTAAGCAGAGTATGGCTGATCTCAATCCTAAGATTAACACCGATATGTAATGTAACCTGTACTCAGCAAATAAATTCATTTCATTTCATTTCATTTCATTTCATTTCATGTTAATAATTGGTCAACTAATAATTTCACGAATTTTGCCCTCCATACATGTAACTGGTGGATGAAAAAACAATTTCAACGTACTTAGTCGTGTGGGGTACATGGTTAGGCCTTTAAAAATGACTTCGAGGTTTCCATAAAATTTCCATTTAAGTCAACCGTTACTGAAATTTTAACTGTCAAAGTCATAAAAACTGTGGGGGGGGGGGGGGGGGTCAGTTTTTATGAGCTCTAATTTCCGAACTATGAAGTTTAAAATTCTGAAATAAATTGAGGTAGTGTACATTAATAAACACTTTCAACGATTCCTTTTTTGAACAACACAGAGTTTTCGCCTTGCCCAAGCAAAAACTGTCTTATCCAAACAAAAGGTCGTAATTGCCGTGAGTTCCTATGAAGACACGATGATGCTGTTTTTTGAAGACAGCAAGAGATTCAGCACGCCTCAAATCGGGAAATAATGAATTCCAAAGCCGAAACAATAACACAACAGCTTTTGTTTTTACAACTGACAATGATCCAAATAAGCTCTGCCCGGGATTCGAACCCGAAACCTCAAACTAGGCTAAAGTGGTTGTCGAATGAGGGCTATCGCGTATGAATTCGCTGCTAGAGGCGCTAGTGTAGCGTGAGGTCTCCGAAATGTCAAATATCACTCTTTGTGGTTGCGCTACGCGGGTTAATATCTGATTGAAGCAATATGGTGACTAATACCTGAGCTTGATTATAGCAAATATGAGTTTCGGGTCAATGACCGTCAGTGTTTTGAGACAGTTTTGTCTTTCGGAAACTTATTTTTGGAAAAACCGAACAAAACAGGACTGCGCTACAATGCGGGATGTTCGATATTTCTGCGGTACGGTTTTAAGGTATTAAATATGATTTAAATGTAAACTTCGTTCTCATGCCCGTAACAACCAATCACAATTTTTGACAGCTGCACCTTACTCGACAGTGGCGCCAACTGGTGAGCACAAAAACGATAGCCCTCATTGTAAATAACGTGTAACTGAGTGGATCAATTTTTTTTGTGTTGTTATATTGACCCGTTGTCCAAGGGACACTAGTGGCGCAGTTTGTTAAAAACAATGTTGTATTAAGTTCTACTAACATGCTTAGTAGATGGACCATTATGTAAATCAAAATCAAAACATTTATTCTGCAAATAGGCCTCAAGGGCACTTTTACAAGTCAAAATCTATCTAGGTACATCAAATAAAAATAATACAATAACCAAAGTATCATTAATTAAATGTAGTGTTACATGTCAAAAATAAGACTAAGAAACTAATAACAATCGAGATTTGTTAGAGATGTATAAGGTCTCTAAGCGTCAAGATAAAAGGTAATAAAGTAGGTACACTAATCATAATAAAATATTTTGGGCTATATCTATAACACGTCAACATGAAAATAATAAAATCTAATAAATAAATATCCTCAGAGATGTATAAGGTCTCTGAGCGTCAGTCTAAAAAATAAAATCAAATGAGAATAGCTTATAAATACCACACCTAGACCGGTTTAGCCTAGTGGGTAGTGCACCTGCCTGTGAAGCTGACGGTCCTGGGTTCGGATCCCGGTCAGGGCAAATATTTGTGTGATGAGCATGAATATTTGTTTCTGAGTCTTGGATGTTTTCTATGTATTTAAGTATTTATATCTATTAAATATATCGTCGTCTAGTACCCATAACACAAACCTTCTTGAGCTTACTGTGGGGCTAGTTCGATTTGTGTAAGATTGTCCTCTAATATTTATTTATTTTATTTATTTTTTATTTAACTTAAATAGCTCAAATTCACGATTGCATTCGAAATTTGTCCTGGACAACTAGACGTGACCACGGCAACGAGTGGCACTAAAAAGTTGATTCACCCATCTTCTACGCAATAAGTTGTCCACGTCAAACATTTCTATTCTAAGAGGATGTAAGTTCACGACCGCCTTGACCCGCTGACAGTGGCATTAAACCGGCCTTGACATTACCTCTCACGACACTGAACATCCTACACAACACCGACTTTGTTCTTTAACCCTTTCAACACCAAGGACAACAATACAATACAATACAAATATTCTTTATTGCTCACCAAACGAAGTACATTCAAAGAACAACAGAGATTAAAATACATGTAACAGTGGTAGACAGCAGGCGGTTTTATCGCTAACAAGCGATCTCTTCCAGACAACTTGGGAGTCCTTTAAAAAAAAACACTAGAATTTCATAGAATTTCGAAATTTTCCCCCGCTCACCCAAAAATAAGCTCCTCACAAATTGGACGAAAGCACATTCAGTGACTTTACCATGAGTTTGCATGACCGTACTCGCTAGCGACTGCGTAAACGATTTAGTATGCCGATTCTTAGTTCTATTGCGTAACCGCCAGAGGCGCTGTACTTAAATAAATATTTTTGGACAATCTTACACAAATCAACCTAGTCCCAAACTAAGCAAAGCTTGTACTATGGGTACCAAGTGACGATATACATACTTATATAGATAAATAGATACTTAAATACATAGAAAACATCCAAGACTCAGGAACAAATATTCGTGTTCATCACACAAATACATGCTCTGACCGGGATTCGAACCCGGGACCTCCAGCTTCGAAGGCAGGGTCACTACCTAGTATGCTAAAGCGGTCGTCAACTTCTGCCCATACAAATTTTTACGCACTCGCTAGCGAGTACGATCATGTAAACTCATGGTAAAGCCACAGGTGTGACCACATACACGTACTATCCGGTTTTCCAAAATTTGGCTCTTACAAATGTAGTTTGAAAAGGATTGAAGATCCGATAACCGTTTACGCCATAGATTTTTGTGGGAGCAATATCAACTCAAAACTCGTCAAAAATCGATGAATATCGCGTGGAGTCTCTTAAAGTGTCCACCACTGGGATGTTTACCTTAAATAGAGCTAGAAAACACGTTTACTAGACCCAGTAGCTCGATTCCACTCACACCTCAGATTCGGTTGAAACCGCTCAACCAATCTCACTGGAGCGCAAACTATTAGAGTATTCCAGTGTTCCAAACCACACGCGTGGTCGTGCCGGAGGTTTTCCTCTGGATTTTCCCCAGGCTACTCTCCAACCGCGCACTCCTATCGCTTTATTGGGCCCGGCCTATAAAGCCACAGTCAGGTTCAAAAAAATAAAACACGTTTACTAGAATCGATTATGCCTTATTAACTCAAAACGGTGCAAACACGCAACGCGTCAATCCTAACCTTACCGACCGGTAGTATGCATTTAACATTTGGTCAAGGTTGAAAGTAAAATTGTACTTTATTTTTTCTAGCTTTTGCCTGTGATTTTGTACGCGTAGAAATCGTTTATCGCGGGGTCATACGCGGATTTAGGTTCGCGTCTTTTCTGTGGACATACCAAAAGTTAAGGGCTACAAAGCTTAATTTTGGATTGGACCAGTAACCCGCATGAACAGTGTCTCCGTTTCTATAAATCCCTGTAATGAAAACATAGCTAACATGCGCTTAAGCTGTTAACTATTGACCACGGGAGGGACGACTTTTGTTTTTTCAACTAAGTATGACCCGGTAGGATTTAGTTGATGGTCTTTTTCAGGCGGGTGATTGTCATCGTCAAAGTTAAATGATGTCCTTACCGGTCCGAAAGTTTAAGAAATCAGAGTGCAATTTAAACTTTTTTTTGACTCCAGTTTACTCTATACCTGGATCGCTAACTGTTAAAATAGTTAAAGTCACGAGTCGTTAACAATCCGGGCCCCGGACACATAAAGGGGCAAATAAAGAAAATGTTAAATTTTGGAATGAGAATCACCCAGGCGCTTCCCTAGTTTTTTTTTTTTATTTATTGATAATGGGAAACAAACAGCGTAAAATAATTCATGCAAAATACTTACATTTAAAATTATACAAAAGCCAAACCAGTTTCCACTAATGAGCTTATATCATTATGGTTGCTCAGACAAGACTTGTTTATACAATTCAATTAAAAAATAGTTGATTTAAGTAGAATATAAAGTACCATGCACAAAATTGACCTTACAAAACTTTAGTAATTTCTCTGAAGCAGGTATCACTATTCTATTAGTATTGTGTTAACATATGAATTAATTAACTTTGATTACATTTATTATTAATTGATTGATTTATTAATTGCAGAAACAAATTTTTTTACTGAAGGAATGAAAAACAAGTCAATATGAGAATATTTCTCGTTATAATTTTTACACGCTCTCGCAATAAATCTGTTCCTTGCGTAAGCAGTTCGATGGGAAGGGACGGCGAATAATTTGGTAGAGCGAGTTATCGCTCTTCTATAAAAACTTCCAACCCCTTAAGAGATTAGTTCCAAAACTGTATACTAGGTCATTCCCTGGTACTCAAATAAGCTCCATAAGCAATTTCATCAAAATCAGACAAGGTTACTGTGGTATCTCAAAGAGTATGGTCTAGCTGAATATATAGGATACATTTTATCCCGAAAATTATGCCCCGAAGGGATGAAATAGGGAGTAGAAGTTTACGCGGACGAAGTCGCTGGCAAAAGCTAGCGTTGTTATATTTCTTCCAATAAAAAAAAATCTTAAGTTACAAATTTAGAAATGAATGAAAAATTTAAAAATTTAGGCACCGAGCAGGATTTGAACCTGCGACCTCCCAGCACTCGCGGCCAGTCGCTCTAGCCAACTGAGCTATAGGTGCAACCGCCACTCGGCCCGAAATTCCTCAATCATTCCTTAATTTATACAGTACGCCTCCCTTAAGGCGTTTGCGGTACTGCTTAATACAAAATTAATTCTTAAGTTGTAAACCGGACGTATACAATACGATACAAATACTCTTTATTGCACACCTCAATAAAAATACAAAGCCAGTCAGAAACATAACAGCTAGATATGCTGCCGACTTGCAAAATCGACCAAAACCATGTCTATCGTTGGCCAGGTATCTACAATAAACTACCCGTCGAAATAAGAAACATCGAAAATGATGCAACATTTTTCAATGAGTTGAAAAAATGGCGGACTGAAAACCCTTTTTACAATATTTATGAATTTCGGTAATAAATGTAACTAACATTAACTAAGTAATTTTATAATTCTATATGTATTACATTGACATTTTGACAATTTATCTAATCAAATTGATAAATTAACTCAACTGACAAACCAATTATATATCTATGTAAAGTATCTCTTTACCTTAACCCGTCATCTACCGGTCCCTGGGATCCCAGGGATCATAACAAATGAATGCTATTGTTTATTTTTCCGCCAGGAGACGACGGCTTAATTTTTTTGTCATGTAAAATTTTACATTTTATTAATAAATGAGTATGAGTATAAGAAGAGGTAGACAACAGGCGGTCTCATCGCTAAAGAGCAATCTCTTCCAGACAACCTTAGGGTATCGGAGATAACAAAACACACATATTCAGTAGCATATAATTAATTTGTCCATTTCCTTGTTACAGTGATGTCCAAATTCGCTGTCCGCGTGGACGCGGCGGTGTCCGCGCTGGGCGGCGGCGCCGGCCTCGACGAGAACGAGTTCATCGACGCGTCCCGTCTCGTCTATGACGGCGTGAGGGAGATACGCCGCGCGGTACTTATGAACCGGGTGAGTGAAGGGGACGGTACGAAAGATGCTCTAGACAATCGAGGAAGGACATTTAAAAACTACCAGAGGGGCTACCGCGAACTGAAAACGAACGAAGTTCGAATATCTCCCTCTCTGCCGCACGAATTAGCAAGTACGATAGAGAGGGAGAAATTCGAACTTCGTTCGTTTTCGGTTCGCGGTAGCCCCTCAGGAAGATGACCTTGGTAATATTAGGCAAATTATTTATTAAATAATAGGAAAAATACTTGGGGTAACTATTGTACTAGAAAATACTAGGTAAAGCTTACTTGAAGATTACATATTAAATGCTCCTTGGGATATATGATGGGGGTAGCTAGACTAAATCGCTGTCCGCGTGGACGCGGCGGTGTCCGCGCTGGGCGGCGGCGCCGGCCTCGACGAGGACGAGTTCATCGACGCGTCCCGTCTCGTCTATGACGGCGTGAGGGAGATACGCCGCGCGGTACTTATGAACCGGGTGAGTGAAGGGGACGGTACGAAAGATGCTCTAGACAATCGAGGAAGGACATTTAAAAAGTACCAGGAAGATGACCTTGGTAATATCAGGCAAATTACTTATTAAATAATAGGAAAAATACTTGGGGTAACTATTGTACTAGAAAATACTAGGTAAAGCTTACTTGATGATTACATATTAGATGCTCCTTGGGATATATGATGGGGGTAGCTAGACTAAATCGCTGTCCGCGTGGACGCGGCAGTGTCCGCGCTGGGCGGCGGCGACGGCTTCGACGAGGATGTGTCCATCGACGCGTCCCGCCTCGTCTATGACGGCGTGAGGGAGATACGCCGCGCGGTACTTATGAACCGGGTGAGTGAAGGGGACGGTAGCAAAGATGCCTCACAACATCGAGGAAGAATATTAAAAAAATACTATGAAGAATACCTTGGTAACATTCGGCAATTTACTTTTTAAATACTTGGGGTAACTATTGTCCTATAAAATACTAGGTAAAGCTTACTTGAATACTAGCATATTTGATGCTCCTTGGGATATATGATGGGGGTAGCTAGACTAATTAGCTGTCCGCTTGGACGCGGCAGTGTGCGCACTAGGCGGTGGCGCCGGCCTCGATGAGAACTAATTCATCGACGCGTCCCGTCTCGTCTATGACGGCGTGAGGGAGATACGCCGCGCGGTACTTATGAACCGGGTGAGTGAAGGGGACGGTACGAAAGATGCTCTAGACAATCGAGGAAGGACATTTAAAAAGTACCAGGAAGATGACCTTGGTAATATCAGGCAAATTACTTATTAAATAATAGGAAAAATACTTGGGGTAACTATTGTACTAGAAAATACTAGGTAAAGCTTACTTGATGATTACATATTAGATGCTCCTTGGGATATATGATGGGGGTAGCTATTCTAAATCGCTGTCCGTGTGGACGCGGCGGTGTTCGCGCTGGGCGGTGGCGCCGGCCTCGATGAGATCTAGTTCATCGACGCGTCCCGTCTCGTCTATGACGGTGTGGGCAAAATACTAGGGAATATACTTGCTCTATCTATATTAAGTAAAGTACTTGGGATAAAACTGGATATTTAGTAAGGAGCTTACTTGGAGAACTTGGGGTAGTTATACAAATAGGTGTGTCGATAAATAATAACATTGAATACCGAAGAGATTAATTGAATAAATAATTAGGAATATGCTCTAACAAGTACTGGGGAAAGTATTTATAAACGAAATTTGGTTAGTATTTTACCCAGTTCTAGTAACCATACTAGGGAAAATTGTTGAGATTGGTTATACTTTTAGGAAAATATTAAAATATATATACTTTGATACAAATATGGGGTGCGGCGTGGGGTAAAATACTTGAACATACTAGGATAATTACTTGAGGCATATTACTGTTGTAATTCCTATTTCTCCTTTTCTACACATACCAAATTAAGATAAGTTAATCTTTAATTGAAATGCTTTTTATATCGTCGGTTGACAAACAAAACTCGCCAGAAAATACTTAACCTAAAGCTCGTATCTCATCATCTTTTCAGTACTGAGATACGAGGTCTTTAAGAGTAATGACAACTATATTTTGCTATGATTATTTTCTTTAATAAATATATACTTTAACAAACTTTTGTATTTAGTGACTACCAATCAGTAAGAAATTAATTAATTGATTAACATTTTGATTAATTTTGGAGTCATGTCCACATTATTGCGAGCAATGACGCAAATTTGTCCGATCTCTAATTATAACATGACTCACAAAAGTTTGAATTCAAGTATTGACAGTTATGCTGGTGAGTTGGTTGTCAACCTTCGATATGATGTTTGAATAATAGGAGGAGGAGGACTTAGACCCAGAGGACGTGGAGCTAGATGAGCACTATACGCTGGAGACGAGGAGCAAATGTGAGCCGCCAGGCGCCGGCGCATGCGTTACAGTCTGCTCTGATATACGATGTGTTTTTCTCGTGTCCAATTCATTGTCTTATCGTGCTGTTTGCTACGGGAATCCATTATTTTACCGAAAATCGTTACATCGATTATCGTTTCCTATAACACTACCTATTCGCAGAATTTTATTATCACTTAGGAATCATTCATCGAACTTCGTTAGATCGCTCTAACATTTGATCGAATTACCTTTTACACAAGAATCAACTCATCGAATTTTAATTCAGTATTTTATTTGTTCATCGACGCAGTCGTTCATCGAATGGCCTTTAGTATAATTTTGGTTTAACGATGGTTTCAGTTCCCAAAATTCTTATTACCTAGAACATCATTTCACCACCGTTTACTATTCTATATACGTCTAAAATTAAAATTTTCCCAGATTCTTGGTGTACCCTGTAAAAGTACTCAAAAACAAAAATACACAAAAACAAAAATACCTAAAACCTAAAATGTACAAAAGACCTGTTAGGGCAAAACCGACTGTAATGCGGATAGGTTAGAAGATTAAGACGGGAGCTTTGCTCTTAATCTTCGAGGTAATTTTTTTATATAAGCCCAGAAAGACCTGTTAGGGCAAGACCGACTGTAATGCGGAAAAATCATGCTTGCTTAGATGTTCGATGAAACATTGTTCTTGGAAAGAATACTATATGGAACGTACTATCTGTGAATCATGTTTCGTTAAATTAATACTATGAATAACGAACATTTCTATGAAAGGTAAATTCGATGTACCGTTACGCTACGATTAGAGACGGATTCGAAACGATTAACTATGAAAAGTGGTTCATTATATAAAATGCAATGAATTGATGATTATGTGATTAGAAAAAAAAACCTAATGAAATTCGTCGAACAGTTTTCGGTGAAATGAAAATCGATGTAAGATATTTCGATAAAATAATAGACACCCGTTTGCTACCATATTATCGTCCGTCATAAAAGATAAACATTATCAACTCTAGTGCCTTCGCTAAACGTTTAAATTGCTTTACCTTAGAATGGTAACGGTCGGTCGGTTGCACCGCCCACAATTTGTCTGCTTTGTCCTAAGGTTGGTAGAGAATGTTTATGGCATTAAGTCCTCCTTTTGTACGATAAGTTTTACTTTTGTGTAATAAAGATTAAATATATAAATAATTTTTGAGTTCAGACCAGGCTGTAACTGTCCATAAATGTCGTGTTTCTTTGTGTTTACAAGGCTAACGAGACAGAATTCATGAAAATAGTCCATTATATTCGAACATTTTGTGTAATTTATGGTACCTTATTCATGAATTCTGAAAGTCTCTCATGTGTTGTTAATATGTGGCGTGGATGTGTTTGGTATCATTAAAGTTTGAATTATTAAACATTTTACCAATAGGTAGCGAATAGGTCGCATCATATAATAAATATACGGATTGCAAAATGTGTTATTATTGTTAAACGGGAAATTTATTCATCTTTTTTGAGGTTTGCCCGACGTTTCTAATAAGTCAGCTCTGGACGAAGATGTGTACATTCGAAGCGTCGGGCAAACCTCAAAAAAGGTGATTAAATTACAATAGTAAGCGATTAAGTCCGGTTTACCAATGATAATGTGTGAAAATCGTGCAAGTTTTTATCAATATACAGTGCGTTACCGGCACGCGGGCGTTTTTATTAGCAATTATTTCGGTGTTTGTAAATCATTAGTACATTACTTACCAAGGGCGGTAAAACAAAGAATATCCCAGATCGCAGGTATTTGACGCCCGAGCCGAAGGCAAGGGCGATAATTATGCGATCTGAGGCTTTCGTAATTACCGCCCGAGGTAATTACAAAATTTTATGTCACCCCCTGGCCAGGAAGTGGGATTTTCCGTGCGCGGAGCGTGCGGTAATTGCCACTTTATGGCCAGGTGTGACATAAAATTATTTTAATTAATTGCAAGAGAGCAATGGAACGCAGCATAGTTGGGAGTCCGTAGAATTGACCGAATCAGGAATACGGAGCTGCGTTTCAGAACTGGTATCGTAGATGTGGGTGTTAAGGCCGCAAAGCTGAAGTGGGACTGGGCTGGGCATGTCTGTCGAATGCACCCGGAGCGTTGGGCGAAAGTAGCCACCGAATGGATCCCACAGGATGGCTCCCGAGGCAGAGGCAGACCGAAAAGGAGATGGCGGGACGACCTGGATACATTTTGTACGGATGGGCGGGAGCGGGCATACGACCGAGGCGAGTGGCGAAAAAGAGGGGAGGCCTCTCCCAACAGTGGGACACTATATAGGCTACAAAAAAAAACTGCAAAATTAAATGTACGAGGTGCACTGCTGAGGATAACGTCCTAGTAAATAGAACATTAAGGGCTGTCATTTGTACTGCGTTGTCAATTTTACTTTGCTAAATTTTGTTAAAAATTAACTTAAAGTCGAAATTTTAGTTTCATAATAAACAAGCTTTTTCCCACGAGTTTGTCTGCGTAGAACTCGTTTATCGCGATAGAATTTTATTGTTATTTTTTTATATCAGGCGCTTACTTAGTCATCGCTCTTCCATACAAAATTTCACCCCCTTAAGGGATGATTTTCGAGTTGAAAAGTAGGACGTAGGATCAGAGACGTAGAATCCCTGGGATTCAAACTATCTCCATAGCAATTTTCATATAAATCGGTTCAGCGGGTTAAGTGTAAAGAGGTAACAGACGGAGAGACAGACAGACACACTTTCGCACTTATAATATTAGTACGGATTTAAGCGCATGGTTAGATTAAGGAACTACGTTTAAACGTTTGCTTGGTTATTACTGAAATGTAAATTTAACACTTGTCTCACTAAGCTATTGTATATGTCTGAAATAATTTACATTTTGTTACCTTGCCTGAATAAATAAATACCTTAAGCCGTCGTCTCGCGGCGAAAAAAATGGTAGACGTTCAGTGCCGGATTAACCTTTAAGCAGACTAAGCAATTGCTTGGGGCACCAGAAACAGCACCCAAAAATAATTTGCTAGCACATCAACACACGAAAGGGGATATGAGTATATAGTAAAAAAAAATACGGCCTGTTTTATCTGTATGTGAGACCTCCTAAAAACGTTTAAAAATATTTTTGAGTAATTTTTAAATTTCCAAAAACGACCCGACAAACGTAATCGGTATGACTATCGAACCCTCACAAAATTGCGACCTGTAGAGGTGAACATCCGGACATACGAAAGCTTTTTTTTCGAGGTTGAAACGGAGATCTTCATTTCACTTGGTTAACTATTAACTTTTAGCTAATCTTGAACGGGGGGGGGGGGGCACAGGCGAGGATTGCTTAGGGCATCAAGTAGTCTTAATCCGGCTCTGTACTGAGACGGCAGACGTTGGTTCCGGAAAGAAAAGCCCGCGTGCCGCTAACACACTGTATAACATGTGTGTTATAAAGAGTCATTGGTAAAATGTTATAATTCAGAATTAACATCACCCCCATCGCATGCTTGTGTCTATGTAACGTGCATGTTTTAGACGAGCGACGACCTCGACACCGACACCGAATTCGAACCCGTCGAAGACATGACCATGGAGACTAGGAGCCGATGTGAGTAATACTAATAGTGTTTGTACCACTTTAATACAGCTTTAGTATCACTCTGATACTGGTCTTCAGAACCTGTGATACGGACCTCTTAACACGTTGATACTGTTGGCAACACCAACAGAAGTTTTATATAGGAACATTTTTGTAGCTCTCGTTCTCTCTCATACCGGCGCTTAAAACACGCAGTAACACTAACGACTCCAGATTTTTATTTGTTTTCCACGGAAATCCAGCCCATACAACTCCAACCTACAGTCCACCGCGCTACAGATACCCTTTATACCACTTTGATACGGACCTTAACATTAATACCCTTTGTACAACTTTGATAAAGATCTCCTACCTCTATGAGACGGGCATGTTACCATTTTAATGTAAGTATCAAAACCTCTTTGATACGGACCTGTTAAGTATCACTTTGATACACCATTCGTACCATGTTAATACTAGCTTCGTTCTTTGGTTCTATTACAGTTCTTATATCATCTTGAATAGTCTATACCTCCCCGCATGGATGATTGATGTGGCTCTTAGATAAGTATGGAATTACCATAACTTGTATGCCCATTTGACCTCAAACCTCCATTGATACTCGCGATATGAGAACCAGCTATAGTCCGTCGTATAATTTTGACACCCGAGAATTTGTCCTCCCCTACAAGAGATTGCAGCCAACATATTTATCACCATTAAGTATACGATTTTGAAGAGTCGATCTATAGAAGCTGTACAGTTCCGCACCGCAATCTTCTTATATGTCCGACAAAGTGACAATGTAAATTACATCTTTTTAACTTATGATAGAGTTGAAAAAGGCAGGATATTTGTGGTTCGGAGTTTAAAGGGTTAATTCAGATTGTTAACGTAAAATTAACTGAAATATAGCTGTAATGGGCGTCACTATTGCATATCTCTGCCCACTGCACACTCCTCTCCTTGCGATGTGAAAGTGTAAACAATAATAACTTACAATACCATTTTGATACAGCCATACCGTAGATGTACCATTACGATACACTTTTTTTATGACTTCAGAGGGGTCGTCACTTGACTATATAAATCAAGGGAATCAAAAGAAATACGTAAGCATATGGTTTATGCATGGGGTGATCATTTAGTGTCTGTGTATGTATTTAATACTCTTTAAATATGGTCGTGTTTGTTATTTGTCATGTGCTAGTTTCATGTGGTTTTTTTTTTTTTTTTTTTAATAAAACTTTAGTTTTTGAACCCAAGACCCCGCAAGGGATACGGGCGAACTTGAGCTCTTTAACCTATTATAATACTAACTTTTTAATGTATATACATACACATTTTTAACACTAGGTTAATTAAGAATTACGTGTTATTAAATTTTTTAAGGCTGTTGATAATTTTGTTTATATATTTTGTAAAGGACTGAATAGCGGATTCTTTTTTAATTATACTTTTGATGTTATATGGATCTATATTCATATTATTACACACGATTTCGTGGTCCATTCTATATATACTAAATTTAGGGCATTGGCTAAGTAGGTGATCAATCGTTTGAGAACTAGTGGTGTCACACGGACACAGGTCATCCGCGGTTATTTTGAACTTGTGCAGGTAGGATTTGTGGTACCCGTGTCCGGTGAGCACCTGTGTTAACTGGAAGCTGATTGGAATGGCGCCTCTTACGCTTCTTATGTCGTTAATTGTGGGCAAGTGTTGTTTTAGGTGCGCTCCGGTTACTGAATTTAAATAATTTTGTTTGTGGGCTAAATCGGTATCCTTTTTTCTATGCGATTTTTCGTATGAAATCGGGAAGTTGGTATAGTCTGGTGCTTTATCAAGATTCGCTGCCCTCTTCGCCTCCACATCCGCCATTTCGTTTCCCTGAATTTGATTGTGAGCTTTCACCCAGCAAAATACTATTGACCCTGTATTTCTTATTTCAATAGTAAGCCTGTGAATATTATGTATAATGGGTTGAGTGCTACTTCGATTACTTAATTCCTGTAGGGCAGACATGGAGTCGGAGAAGATAGCGACGTCTTGTAATCCCTCCTGTAAGATTTTCCGACATGCCATCTCAATAGCGAAGCATTCTGCTTGATATACAGTGCAACTGTCGTGTAGTTTGAATCGCCCTGTCAATTGGCCACCATCCGGACACAGCATGACGTATGCAGCGCCGACTTTCCCGTCCAGTTTGCTCCCGTCAGTGTATACCCGAACGGTGTCTGCATTACAAAACTGCTCTATAGCCCTGCTGTCCTCTATTTTCATAAATTCTATTATCGGACGATCTGCCGGGTGTAACATTTTCTTGACGGTGATCCTCCGCTCCAGCCTGAGGTCGCCGGGAAGGTATGGTGATGTGCCCCTGGATTTAGTCCTCTCGATCTCCATAACTTCCACAACCTTCAGGTCAAGAGGGGTGAAGTCCGCTAACGCAATTGCAGCTGTGGTGGATATCGTGCGGAATCCTCTTATTGCTTTAATGGCGAAGCCCCTCTGCGTCGATAACAGGGTTTTCTTTACAGTTTTATACTTGATGGCTGCTTCGCCCCATATTTCTGCGGCGTATGTTATCAGAGGCTCTATAACGTGCTTATATATGATTTCTACATTGGTAGAGTGTATGCCCCAAGTAGGCCTCACTATTTTACAGAGTTTTCTATAAATGTTTAATGCTTTTTTCACTGTCTCTTTAGCGTGATGGATGAATCGAAAACGTTTGTCAATATGTAGTCCTAGTAATTTTATGGAATCGCTGTAGGTAAGCCTTAAGTCATTCATTTTAATATTGGCGCTCTGAGCTCTTGGGGTGTTAGTTAGCATTTGCGTCTTTTCCGGTCCAAATTCAAGCTTATTATTGATTCCCCACTGAGTGATGAGTTTCAATGCCTGGTTTGATCTAGTTTCTAACTCAATTATTGTCTTGCCGGTGACTATTAATAGGACGTCGTCTGCATACGCCTGGAGGTGGCAACCATCGGGTAGTGTTTTAAACAGTAGATCATCCATTATTATATTCCACATTAGTGGTCCCAGCACAGAGCCCTGTACACATCCTCGGGTTAGGGTTTTAGTGCTCGTTACATCACCGTAATTTAGTTCTATGGTTCTGTTCTTTACGTAATCCTTTATTATACAGAATATATTTTTCGGGCAGTTAATGTGTAGCAATCTATTCAGGAGAGCAGGCCACCAGGCATGATCAAAGGCTCCCTTAATATCCAGGGAAATGGCTGTTACAAGTTTTCTGTTGTTTTTGGCTTCCTTCATCCGTCGGATGGCCTCGTTCAAGGCTTTGGTTGTGTTTAACTGAGCTTTAAATCCATATTGTCGAGGGCTGTCGGCGTTAGTAAATTGTAGAAAGTAAGTGAGACGTGTTGCAATCAATTTTTCAAGTAATTTCCCAAAGACGTTAATTAATCCTATGGGCCTGTATGCAGTAATCTCGGTGTGATCGGTTTTTGTTGGTTTAGGGATGATTTTAACAAACGCTTGTTTCCAAGGTGTGGGAAAATGTGTTAGGTGTAGGCAACGATTTAATAATGTTGTAATCAATTCTGGATAGGTTTCGATGAAATGAAGGCAAATATCTGATGTAAGATGGTCGGGGCCCGGAGCTTTCTTCGGATTCATGCTCTTTATGCAGTCTAAAACTTCACGCATTGTAAAGTCTGGTTCATCTTCGTTATCTGGTATATTTTGTGTTCTATGTCTAATGTCTCTGTGTACATCATCGTCGTCGGTGTCGTCAGGGAAAAAATGCTTAGTTAAGGCTTGTGCAGTTTCATCGATTGTTTGGGTGTACTGATTGGGGGAAATTTTTAAAGTTCCCGTTGGTCCGGTCTGGCTAGTGTCTTTTAACAGCCGGTTTGTGAGTGACCAAACGTTTTCTCTGTCTTGCTGGGTGCAGAATTCCCTGAAGTGCTCACTGGATGTTTCTTGAATAGCTTTAGAATATTTAGTGCGGATTTCTTCTTGTTCTTTGAGCGCATTCTCGATACTTTTATTATTTCGTTTCAGATCTTGTATTCTATGGTGGATGTGAATGGCTTTTTTCTTTAATGAAGTTAGTTCTTCTGTCCACCATGGGGGTCTGTTGCATGGGGTTATTCTACATATTGTCCGGTCGCATGCTGTAATAATGGTTTTAGTTATTTTCTGGACATATTCATCTATTTGTGGTGCGTCTAGTTGATTTAAGTTTATATTGACTAAATTATTGTGCATCATACATTGTTTCATTTCATTTCTAACCGTGTCCCAGTTCGTTTTTCCTGTATTATACCTAAAGGTGGTGGTTGGCTTCCTCTTTTTTATTCTATCCCCATTTATGTTGTAGAGGAAATCGATGGCGTGGTGGTCGGATGTTATGCACGCTTCATTGTTTACTCTCCAGTTTAATATATTCATGGCTACGTTTTCTGAAACAAGGGTAAGATCGACTATGGAAGTCCGTGGTTGCCCATGCGCACTTGTTTCGAAGGTGGATTGATTCCCGGTGTTGCAGATCTCCAGGTCATTTGCCATAATAAGGTCCATCATATCTCTGCCTCTCTGGTTATTGCTTGTTGATCCCCATGCCGTATGCCATCCATTGAAATCTCCGCATATTAACTGTTTCTTGTTAGCGTCTCCTGTTTGCAGATGCATTTCTAAAGCATTTAGTGTGCGGTCTTCGTCTACACCCGGTTCAACGTATACACAGATAAGTCTTATTTTATTATTTTGCAGGATTAGGTCGACGGTGCAGATGTTAGAAGTAGAGTGCTGGGTAATACCAAGACATGTCCCGAGGTAATTTTTTATGGCGATGCATGCTTTTACTCTATTATCTTTTTGGGTATTGGTGTTTCTGTTGGTGTATTGGTAAATGGAGTAGCCGTTAATTGCAGCGGTAGTGCTCCGGTTGCCGACGTAAGGCTCTGTTATGAACGCCACATCATATTCATGATCGATTATGTATTTAGCTAAGTCGCACTTAGCTGCGTATCCTCTACCTAGATTACACTGAATCATCCTAAGGTGCCTAGGTTTATTGCGTGTGTGCAGTGCAGTATTTTCCTGTGCATTATTATATCTATTTGATTGTATCTGAGAGCCCTTAGCAGTACTGTACCGATAATCGGGCTATCCGGTCCCATTTTTGCCATTCAGGGCAGTCCGTGCTATATGCCGGGTGAGTGTCAAGGAGATTTTGTTTTTTGCAGTTCACACAGCAGGGCGTGACATTCCCTCTGCGTGGGCAGCTGCGCGTGTCATGTTCTTCTGTGCAGTGACCACATACGTTCCTTACTTGGCAGTTGGTTGCCCTGTGACCGAATGTTTGGCACCTAAAGCACTGTATGATGGGCGATTGGTCGTAGACTGGTATGACTTGGTATCCAATTCTGATCTTATTGTCTTTCAGCGCTGACCACAGAGGGGGGCTGACTTCCAGGACAATATTGTTGGTTGCACTCGTTCTACCTCTGGTGCGACGCACAACTCTTACATGCCGGTCTGCCAGTGGGATGTGTAGCATTAAATTCTCATTTTGTTTGATCACAGCCTCAGCTACCTTTTCATTTGTAACGTCTGGTGTAACTCCGATTAAACGGACGAGAGGTTTGCGCATCTGTGGCGTTGTTACTGTGAGTTTCTGCACATTCTTCTTCACGGCCTCAGCGAACTTGGTTCGATCCTGTTCTGAGTTACATATGACGGCAACTTTCCGATTTTTAGTAGTCCGGACATTGTTTACGGCTATTCCCATTTCAACAACGTCAACATTTTCCTTAATTACTTTAAGGACTTCCTCACCCGTATGTCGTGGATCAATGGATTCAACCATTACTGTGAATCTTGGCTGTACTCTATTCTCCGTCATCACCTCAGTGACCGGTTTCTGCATCTGCCTCTTTTTGTTTTTCTTGGATGTTACTAAAGTGAAATTACCATTATCTTCACCTTCTTCGTTATCCATATAGGGTATAACTGTGGCAGCTTCTGCCTGAAATCTTTGCACCGTGCGAATTGACGTTTTTATGTCATCTAGCTCCTTCTTTAAATAGGCGACATCCTCTGCTTTAGGAAGCTCTTTTATTTTCTGTCCTAGTTCGAACAGGGGCTCATTTACTTCGGTCCGGACTGCCTTTCTGATTCCTTCGATTGGATCTGCCCGACTGGGAGTCGACACGTAATAATCCGAGATCCTAGATTGACTCCGTGCAGGTACTAAGCTCCTGGCGGCCTCGAGCGCCTGACTGTTTTCCTTCTTTTGTGTTGAGGAGACATCATACTTCAAAATAGTTTTTAATATTTCAAGGGCCTTTGAAATTTCGCATGCCGCACTACTAACAGCGTCTTTGTTAAGTTTAGATGCCCTATGCCCTTCATTGACTGTTCGATTGATGAAATTCGCCAGATGGTCAACGACAGAAAAGTACGATTCTATGTCAGTAATCTGTGATGCATGTGCATTGGTGTCTACCTGATCATCGATTTTTGACTTTTTGGATCCCTTGGATGCCTTAGATTTGTTCGGCTGCGTTGGCGGTGGCTGCGGTTGCAATTGAGACGAAATCTCCGGTGGGATCTGCAGCGGCTTAGAAGCTGCAATGAGACCAGTTTCAGACTTACCTAAGATGTAGTTATTTACAGTACTATCTACTTTAGGCATGGCTTGTTCCTCTGTCCGTGGTTCGAAACTTTGGGAGGGTGGTGTGTTCTCCAGGCTATACCGGAGCGTCTCCATTTCTCCCGAACTATCAACTCTGAACATCATTGGTGGGTTATGTTCGCCCGTGGGTCCCATCGCTTGATTCATGCTGGTGGGTTCAACTATAAAAGTTGTATTTATAGTACTGATATCCGGCTCGTCAAGAAGGCCCGCCTCATTGGTTTCCATTCTCGCAGTGTCAGGTACTTCCAAGTCGATGAGGTTCTTTTCTCGTGGTTCCTGTGCACTGTGTTGGCTTTGGTTGCCCGGATGCGCTGAGCCAGCAGATCTAAGACGATTTTTCATAGGAGGCGTGTGGGTGATTGCACTCATTTTAAATGTAGGTATGTATTTTAATCACTTTTGACGACAAGAATCCAAATTAGTCACTTATTGAATATAACTAATATAATTATCACTTATATCGTACTATTGAGTTTTATCGTTAACAGTTCAAATGTACATATAATAAAACTTTTTAATGTTAAAACTCGAAAATTTGCACAAAGTTCACCAAAGGTCACCACATTTCCCGGAATTCACTCAAGTTTCTAGGAACTATCGCCGGCGAAGTTCGCGCCCGAAACGTCGTAAGCGCCGCACGTTTTCATAGCTCATACCCGTTTTGTTGCAAGAGATCGATAGATTCGCGCGCTTTCTGTATTGATTTGTGTTTTCTGTAGTTTGTGATAACTACTCACTAATAACTAGCACTTTAACACATCCACCGTCTTATGCTGAATACACTGGTACAAATTTTAACGCAAGAAACCAACTTTAGTCCTATTTAAAACGATAATTCGACGGAGCGATTCACAAACGCTGTTCACGCGCCGAAAGTTCGCCCGAGCCCAGTTTCATGTGGTTTAATTTTATGTTAAGCGTTTTCAGCTAAAAGTATACCTTTTATTTCGTGGATTTGTGGAAATGACAGTTTAGAGATAGAGAATAAGTTCATATATCGCTGTAAAAAGTATACTTTTTTACGAAATATGTAGTGTTAAGTATGTCAAGTATTTAGTGTTGTGTTCCTGGAGGTGAGCAAGGTTGCCAGAGCTCCCGAGGATGCACTGTGTTGAGAGCGAGGGACCTAAATGTGTTCCTTCTGCTGTCAACACAGTGCATGGTCAAATCTTATAGAGGGTCGACAACGCGCACGTGACTCCTTTGGAGTTGCGGGCGTCTATAGGCTGCGGTGGCAGCTTACCATCAGGTGGACCGTACGCTTGTTTGCCACCGGCATTGTATTAAAAAAAATCGACTAAAATAAACTATTTCATATTCCCAGGTAAAAACGCATGCTTGTTCAAATTGTGCTATAAGTTTTGTATGGAAACATTAAATTAAATTAAAAGCGTCACTTACTTTAATAGAACAATCGCATACCTTTACAATATGAAATAGTTTTGTATATATGAATATCCAAAGTCGACGTCACAAATATTGACAGTTTATTCCACTTCCATTGCAAATGTATGTAGCTTACGTGATTATCCCATTGTAATAAAGCGGAATATGTGGACATATATTTGACATCGACTGTATAGTTGAGGGATATCAAGGTTCGCTAACTGAGAACCTTAAGTTTTTTGGAATGGGTCATATTATACTTTTTATTGATAGACTTTAGACTTATTTTTATGAAACTTATCTTTGAAATATCAGACTTTTGGAGGGATTAATAGGATCGTGCCTTGGTCTGCCGCTAAACAAAAAAAAACATCAACTTGACAACTGACAGATGTCAAATGTGGCAGTTACATCTATGATTTTGTACATTCAATAGATCTAAATGCCACATTTGACATCTGTCAGCTGTCAAGTTGATGTTTTTTTTTGTTTAGCGGCAGACCGCGGCACGATCCTATTAATCCCTCCAAACGTGTGATAATATATGTCAAAGATTCAAAAAAATATTTCCTAAAAACGATACTTAATAAAAAAAACGGGCTACAGTTTTGAACTCTTAAGTCGACTATCAATAAAGAATATAATATGGACCACTCCAAAAAACTTAAATTCTCAATTTTCAACTTTATTTTAATGAAGTTACGGTTCAAAAAGATACGAACATTACATTCCGCGACTGCATGCACGTAAAGCATTGACAGTACAATTTGTAAAATGTGTACCTTATGTGTTTCCAGCAAGCGCACACACCGGCGAACATGGAGTGGACGAGTATCCTGACATCAGCGGCATCACCAATGCTAGGGTAAAGTGACAAAATCAAATCAAAATCAAACATTTATTCTGCAAATAGGCCACAAGGGCACTTTTACATGGCAAAATATTAATTTGGGTCAATCAACATTTTCTTGTTGTTATTCTGTCCCGTCAGCCAGGAGACATAAGTAACCAAGTTTCTTAGAAAAATGTTTATAATATGGACTTCAAGCATGCTCAGGAGATGACCCATTTCCAAATGGATTTATACTTATCGCTAAAACTGATGTTTGATAAATTTAAACCCTATAAAATCACAGTTTTAAAGAGTGACTCAGGAGACGTAACCATGGTAACAAGCAACAAAGAATAGTTGATCCACCCATATTCATCTTCAACAACTAATCTCATTTTGTAGGAAGCCATGCGAAAGATGACAGAGGAGGACAAACGCAAGATCCTCCAACAAGTCGAGCTGTTCCGTCGCGAGAAGATGACCTTCGACAACGAGGTCGGCAAGTGGGACGACGCCGGCAACGACATCATCACGCTCGCCAAGCACATGTGCATGATCATGCTCGAGATGACAGACTTCACCAGGTGAGAAAGATTCATTGACACAGTCTGTATGCATGGTATGGCATGGTGATCAAACGCCCAAGACATGACAGGCTGAGATCCCAGAGCCGCCCGAATTGGGTTGAGGAGGACAAGCGGGGAGTTTTTAGTCGGTGCAAATCCGACATAACCACCGCGCCGCCCCCACGGTGCGGAGGTATCCATAACAGATTTTCCCCCGTCGAAAAAAAAAAGGACATGACAGGCTTCCCTAGGTGAGACATAGGCATTGAAATAGTCTGTAGGATAGAAGATGACCTTCGACAACGAGGTCGGCAAGTTAACTGGATTTGGAAGAGTGGTAGGGCACAACAAAATGTCACCATGCTTGAATTTGGAGCACGGCCATAATAACATTATTTACTATACAGGTATGTAGTTTTTTTTAACCTGACCAATAAAGCGATAGGAATGCGCGGTTGGAAAGTAGCCTGGGGAAAACATCCGGCACGACTGCGACGCATGTGGTTTGGAACATTGGAATACTCCTCCAGTGAGATTCGTTGAGCGGTTTCAACCGAATCTGAGGTGTGAGTGGAATCGAGCTTCTGCGAGTTTTGGTCGCTGGTTCACTAAACCTAGCCTAGCTGAGTAGAGTCCACCAAGAAACTCAGCTAGGACCGACCTGGGTCCTACTAACTCTACCCGGTTTGCGGCAGTACCGGAACGAATAGGGAGGGAGGGACTATATGTGTCAGTGAGTGTGTGCCTAGGACGCCGGACCGTGCGGCCCGTAATCAGTGATCGTCGAGTTACGCCAGAGGGGAGGTATGTAGTGTTGTGTTCCTGGAGGTGAGCAAGGTTGCCAGAGCTCCCGAGGATGCACTGTGTTGAGAGCGAGGGACCTAAATTTATCCCTCCTGTTGTCAACACAGTGCATCCTCAAATTTTATAAAGTGTCGTCAACGTGTACATGACTCCTTTGGAGTTACGGGCGTCTACAGGCTGCAGTGGCCACTTACCATTAGGTGGACCGTACGCTTGTAAAATATTTTGGAACATTTTATAGTTAATTTTAACTATTGATTTAATTTATTTCTATGATGATATCAAGATATGGACTTGTTCTGGAATAAATTAACAGCATAATTAAAAATGAATTAGAACATAACATTAAAGAATTAACAGTTCCACAGCCAGACTTAAATCTAGAATATACTCCAGAAACCGAAAAAGAAAGTGTTAAATGACCGATATTTGTTGGCAGGGGTCGCGGCCCGCTCAAGACCACTATGGACGTCATCAACGCGGCCAAGAAGATCTCCGAGGCCGGCACCAAACTCGACAAGCTCACGAGAGAGATCGCTGAACAGGTACACGGGCCATTCAATTTTTTCTGAGATACGCGTCATACTCGTGAACGGGTGCTGTTTGTGGGGTCCGGTCTGTTCATGTTTGCAAGGACTAGTAACTTCGGACTAGTGTTCAGTGGAATTGACATGATGAGAGACTTCACTGTTCTCATTTGATTTTATTTTTTAGAGTGACGCTCAGAGACCTTATACATCTCTGAGGATATTTATTTATTAGATTTTATTATTTTCATGTTGACGTGTTATAGATATAGCTCAAAATATTTTGTTATGATTAGTGTACCCACTTTATTACCTTTTATCTTGACGCTTAGAGACCTTATACATCTCTAACAAATCTCGATTGTTATTAGTTTCTTAGTCTTATTTTTGACATGTAACACTACATTTAATTAATGATACTTTGATTATTGTATTATTTTTATTTGATTTACCTAGATAGATTTTGACTTGTAAAAGTGCCCTTGAGGCCTATTTGCAGAAAAAATGTTTTGATTTAGATTTTTTGATTTTTCATGTATATAATTTTCAGACACTTTTTTTTTCAATGCAGATTTTGAAATACTTGGCTCTCACTTCATATTTTTGTATTATCATTTAGAAAGAGGTTTAATTGCAGTATCACTTCCGATAGGTTTGGTAATTAACGAAACACAGCTAATATCCATAAATCGAGTAACTCAGTGGTACTTCGATGTCTCGCCATTTGTAAGAAAAAATGGTTTTTACCACTGTGTGGTTTTACCACCTTTTACAGAAATATGTTAATATTTAAGTATTTTACCTATAAATTCCTTTTATTAGATTCAGGTACTATACCTAAATCCTATTTTTGTACACTAATTCAATACATATCTAAAAATATAAACTGATCATGAAAAAGAGGAATGACCCTCCTGCTTTTAAAAAGCATCACTATGATAATTTAAAAAAATCTAAAGGAACACAACAGATAAGGCATATTTATGCGTGACTATAAAAACAACAAAACAACCAACATCTTAATAACTTTTCACATGTTCCGAATCACGCTAACAACGCTCACAGCGCTTACAGTGCCGACGGCCGGTCTTGGAATGACAGTTATGAAAGGCCACTTTTTATTCCATTTTAATTACTAGTTATCAAAGAAGGAATAAAAAGTGTTTATTCTTAACTAGTTGTGAAAAATAGTTGTGAAGGTGGACTAAAGGTCCGAATCAGTTAGCGCATTCAAGGCCGCGTCAGTATTTTGTTCCGGACCGGTCCAGCCCGTGTTTACTGTCAAGTCAATGTCAAACGTCAACTTGACGTTTGCGCTCAAGGTGCTTACGAGTGTGGGCACCGTGAGCGCCTTCCATGACAACATCCATGACACGACAATCTCATGTAAGCTCTATGAGCGTGGATCGGTCCGACCGTCGGTCGGAACACGCGTGAATCGGAACACGTGGAAAGTTATTGAAGAGCCATGTTCAGATATTTGTGAGCACCTTGTTCGCGACGATATATCTGATTGCGATTGTACAAGAAATATCACTGTAAGCGCTGTGAGCGTTGTTAGCGTGATTCGGAACACGTGGAAAGTTATTGAAGATTTCGGTTGGTCTGTTGTTTTTATGGTCACGAATAAATATGTCAATTCTATTTTGTTCCTTTAGATCGTGCAAAACACAAAAAGAACAAGAAAATAAAAAAAACAGAAGAACAAGGTATTGCACGAAATGGTTCTGTCTCAGCGTAGTGCTGGCGCGATTACCAGCGCTGATCTTCCGACAGAACCATTAAGTTAATTATCATAGCACAGACTTATAGCAAGACCCAAGTAATAAGGCGTGTGGATTAAGCAATAATAGTCTCTCAGTCAACTACTTAAGAGCTTTGACGCGCGCCATATTAATTGTGTTCTCCTGTACCGCTCTGAGCGCTGTAAGCGTGATTCGGAATATAGCCTATGACTAAAGGATACGATTATATTTACTATGGCGCTCGTGGTCAATGCCGTCACTGATTTGTCGCGCTTTCTCGCTCTAACCAACTACAGTAAAACGGTTGTAGCTTCGTTGTTTTTTTGAAATAATTGAATATTATAGGTCTAGGTAACGGCGGTGTGGATTAATGATTGAAAACAAACTCGTACGGTAAACTACTATAATTAGAAAAGTAAAGTAAACACAACTACAAACAAATTACATAGAACAAAATTATTAAGCGATACGAAACGGCGGCGAGTTACGAGCGGACTGCCGGCGGCGCGGGAGCCTCGAGAGAGGGAGACGCGACCAGAAGGAAGCGAGACGGCTATACCTAAGGGCGCTTCAAATAGGTTGTTGGCGCGCATGCACCCTATAATATGATTTTCTTGTTTTTTTTGAAGTAGTCAAATTTTGAGTGAACATCCCTATTCCAGTGCCCAGAGTCTTCAACCAAGCAGGACCTGTTGGCGTACCTGCAGCGCATCGCGCTGTACTGCCACCAGATACAGATCACCAGCAAAGTGAAGGCGGACGTCCAGAACATCTCCGGCGAGCTCATCGTCAGCGGGGTGAGTCTCGTCATCATCCCCCAAGCGTTTTGACGGTTGTGCCCCAAAGAGTCCGTTTTGAGCCCGTTTTGTCCGCTTAATACCAAGATTTTGACGTAGCTTTTGCCCGTGACTTTGTCTGCGTGGACCTTGTAGTAGTAAACTCTTTATTGTACACAATAACAAAAATTACAAATACAAAAAGAAATGGTATGTACAAAGGCGAACTTATCCTTTTAAGGGATCTCTTCCAGTTAAACTTTCAGCAAATGAGAGAAGAAATGAAAGGAGGTAGACAAATTCAGCAACCTGTACAACAAGGTATAAAAAAGACAAGAGATATAAAACATACATATATCCTTGTTCATCGCAATAGAATTTTATTCCATTTTTTTATATAAGACGCTTACCCAGTCATCGCTCTTCCATAGATACTTCCACCCCCTGATGATTTCCGGGATAAAAAGTATCCTATGTCCTTCCCCAGGACCCAAACTATCTCCATACCAAATTTCATATAAATCGGTTCAGCGGTTTAAGTGTGAAGAGTTAACAAACAGACAGACAGAGAAACAGACATTCTTCGCATTTATAATATTGGTATGGGTATATGCAAGCTACTAGCATCTCGCCTTCCAACTCAGAGAGAAGTACGAAGGAAAAGAAAAAAAAGAAGCGGGCTCTAATAGCCTCGGCTGAGAGGAACTGGAAGAAGCCACGCAAGACCGTGACAAATGGACTCTTCTGCGAGCCCTGTCCCTAATGAGGGATAACAAGAACTCGTCATCATCATCATCAAACGAAGTTCATTTCATCCTATCATTAATCTAGAAATCTCATCCTATCTTTAAACCCATAGAATACTCATGTTTGCAACAAAGGCCGATACCTCTAGTATAAGTTTCTTCGAAACATAACACAAACAAACGCGTTTGCGTTTACAAATTGAGACTTAATGTGGGTATATTGGTGCAACCGACCCTAAAGGTCAATTGCACCAACATACGATCACAGGCCGGTCATCGTCAAATATGGCGCCGGCAGCTGTCGCCCCATAGAAACTTGTCAAACTTTCCATACAATCAGATTTAAACGAACACCGCTTACGATTACAGGTGGTTTGGTGCAACCTACACTTAAATTCAAACGCGTCCGATTGCGTTTTGTTTCGATAACACTTACACTAGAGGTACGGTGCTCGGAGCGCGCCAGTTCTTGAAACGCCTGTTAGACACATTTTCTACCACTTTTTTTGGGACGATCAATTTTTCCGTGTTGTTATTTTGTCCCGCAACGAGGAGACAACAGTAGCAGAGTATCTTAAAGAAAGAATGTTATAATGTTTCTCTCACACTTCTTAGCATGTTCAAGACATGACCCACACACGTGAAAATGGGTTTATAAACATTAATTGCTAAGTCGCATGTTCGGTAGATTTAAACAATATAAGCCGAATGAACGATATTTCTTAGTTAAAAATCTAAAAAATATTTTTTAAATGTATGACATTTTGTCGCAATAGTCCTGTTCTAGATAGTAACTGAGGAAATGTCGAGATATGTGTAAATTCAAACATAAAATGGCCTAAACAGATGACCGTTTTCTAAATCTTAAGGGCTCTTAAAAGTGAAGTATTAAGTTTAGTGTAATACTTTAATTTTATGATAGAATAAAGGCATTTTTATTAATTTTATTTTTATACTGTTTGTTTAGCTCGACAGCGCGACATCCCTCATCCAAGCCGCCAAGAACTTGATGAACGCCGTGGTACTCACTGTGAAGGCTTCCTACGTCGCCTCCACTAAATACACGCGCCAAGGAACCATCGCTGTAAGTACAATTCTCTGCTTACGTAACCCTAATTCCTAGTTTACAATCGAAAATCCTATTATTTTTATATCTCGAAGAAATTAGACAAATAATGTGCAACATTGCTATCTGACAGATTAAATTGCACGGATAATTTATTATATTGATCAAATGATAGATAGATAGATAGATAAACACTATTCATTCCCACAATTTACATGACATACATTAAGAAAAGAAACATGCTCCTTAAGGACTAACATGATTATTAATCATAGAAAAAAATAGAAAAAAAAATTAAAAGTGATATAATATGACCCATGTGTTGTGCCAGAGAATGGTCTAATCTAGCAACTCAAGATATCGTTTCTAACCCATAATATCCGAGGGTCAATCAACTTTTTCTTGTCCCGTCAGCGAGGAGACAACAATAACCGAGTTTCTTACAAAAATGTTTATTACATAGACTTCAAGCATGCTCAAGAGGTGACCCATGTCTAAATGGATTTATGCGCATCGCTAAAACTCATATTTGGTAAATTTAAACTCTCTAAAATCACAGTTTTATAGAGTGACTCAGGAGATGTAACCATGGTAACGAGCAACAAAGAATAGTTGATCCACCCACAATACGACCCATGTGTTGTGCCAGAGAATGGTCTAATCTCGCAACTCAAGATATCTTTTCTAACCCATAATATCCGATTTTGTAACTCAGATTATGCCGCCTACATTTGTAGACCCAACAACACAACACATGTTCAACATGTACAGTCGAACCAACTGATTCATGACCCACTTGGCCTACAAATGGCTTGGGACCGTCAAAATAATAGGGTTTACATGTCTCGCACCATGTAGCACTTAGGTCGTTTTAAATATTAATAAATTGCGTCAACACGGGTGGGAGATCTATGTAATTTTAACCTTTGTTATCACTGCAATAGACATATTTTAAATAAACCAGTTGGTTTTGAATCTGGAATAAGCTGTCATTTATAATAAAAAACCTAACACATTTCATCACAAAAAGTCAATGAGAGAGTCGTCAGTCAATGAGATTTCCGCCATCCACTTTAGGCATTTGGCAGAACAAAGAGCTCGGATTATAGTGCTCAGTGAAGAAGGCTATGGCATTACTGTGAAAAACAGAGATAGTAGTAGCATTTCTCTTTTGTGATCAACGAATATAGCCGAGGCCAAGACTCAGTCATGGTTATCCAAACTATTTAAGACAGTAGTTAGTAAATGTCATTGTCTAATAAAATGATAACAAGTTCGTTACCATAGAAATGTATGTTCAGGCGAATTTCAAGCTACTAGCTTTAGATGACTTAGCAAAATGACCTTATGGTGGGTCATGATTCAATTTTGATTGTACATATACAACAGATGTTCCAATTTCGTAACTGGATATGACGTTAATGAGTGTGGGTCACGGGTTCGATCCCCGTGGTAGCCCTGAATGCTTCCTTTCGTCTTGGCTTTAAGTCGATCTTGATTCCTCATCCTTAAGATACCATATTTTATGAGCGTATAACGTAACAAATCTTAATATATAATGGAAACTTGAATTTAACCGACGCTTTTGACGCTTTGATTGCAGTGAATGAAGCTTAAGAATGGTAAATAATTTAGAAAAAGCTTAACACTGCCCCGCAAAAACAATAAAAAATAATAAAACTGCTTATATGAATGAAGTCAACTGTAACTTTAAGCTTAAATAAAAAAAAGAGTAGAAAACGGACAGTTTCAATTGTTTTTACAGAAATTTCCCGTGACTTTCCTGACGTGTAGTAGATATAATGAAGTTTTAACTTTTTAACCTTTTCTTAAAACTTTCTAATATAACGATTTCTACTCTTAACCTATAATTATAATCGTACGCATAAGTATCTAATCAATTGATGACGCCACGCCCCCGGAACAGAATTATGTAAGTTGTAGTAGCTTTACATGTTTACTTATTGGTGGTCCTTCACAATTTAGCCAATTAGTTTCAAAAGCTCTAAGCCATTCCTTACAGCTTAATTTTTTTTTAATCGTTCGATCGAGGATAGTGCTTGTGTATGACTGGCTGTTCTCCTTTACAAGTTGCATTTGGGTCATTGTCTGATTTAGGTTCGCGTCTTTTCGGTGGACGTATCAAAAGTAAGGGCTACAAAGCTTAATTTTGCATTGGTCTTGTAGGCCGCATAAACAGTGTCTCCGTTGCTATAAATCCATGTACTAAAAACTTAACTATTGACCACCGAAGGGAGAACTTTTGTTTTTGCAACTGACAATGACCCATTTCTCACCCGGTTATCGTGAAATTGTGAGCAGGCTCGATAATTATATAGAAATAAAATATCGATTTATATTTTAGAAAAACATAACACTCGCAAACTCTACAGCTCACAAAGCCACTAGTTTTATTGAAATAGAGTCCAAGATTGACAAACAGTCAGTTTACTCGGGTGTAGGTATATCTCGTGTTTGTAATCTTCACATTTACTTGTAATTTTTACACAGTTATGCATGAATCTCATCACTGTTGTATGGTTCCGTATCAGTAATTTCGTTGTCCTATTAATTGGCTGTTAAAAATTAAACAACGGCACTAACAGAGATAACAGACACTTTCTCTAGGTATTTCTAATTTTATTCGCTCACTTACTTTATAAGGAAAATGATTGAAGTATTACATTATTTATCCCCTGAGGAGTCAACTGTTATTGCTGTTAATTGTACGTTGTTGCTGTATAGGTAAAAAAATACCAATACATACTTTAATTTTGTAACATGAACAAAACAAATGTGTATTCGAACAGTCCACTACTTTATGCACGAGGGGCTTTACTTAACTTTATCACATATAATTGACCTTATTATTGTCACTAATTGAGTTTCGTAATATGTTTTATAAGTATGCTTTATTAGCACGCTGGGTATTTAAATGATTATCGCTTCTGAATGGATACAGTATTTATTTTTATAGTACTTTGTATCTCACGAGTGCGGGTGAGCCTTGGTTGTGCTGCTGATGTGTTCACATTGTCTATGTGTTCGTATGTGTGACAACTACAACTATGGCTAACAAACATATGTGAAGACGAGTTTATTATCCAAGTCTAAAGGTCGGTTGCACCAACATACGATCACAGGCCGGTCACCGTCAAATATGGCGCCGGCAGCTGTCATCCCATAGAAACTTGTCAAACTTTCCATCCAATCAGATTTTAACGAACACCGCTTACGATTACAGACGGTTTGGTGCAACCCACCCTTAATGTAGCTCATATCATAATATTAAACCATTGCTTTGCCTTGCCGCCGCCTGTCGATGGTGCGTTAGTATTTTCAGTCAAGGCCTTCCAATGCGTTACTAATTATAACCTCACTCTCCAGTCCCCGATAGTTGTGTGGCGCATGAAAGCGCCCGAGAAGAAGCCCCTAGTGCGGCCCGAGAAGCCCGAGGAGGTGCGCGCTAAAGTACGCCGCGGCAGTCAGAAGAAACAGCCGAGCCCCGTGCACGCGCTCGCCGAGTTCCAGTCGCCGGCAGACAGCGTGTAACGGTGCGTTTAAAAAAAAACAACGTTAGGTGCACCGGCAGTGAGAAACAGCCCTGGCCGTGCAAGCTCTCGCCGAGTTCCAGTCGCCGGCAGACAGCGTGTAACGGTGCGTTTAAAAAAAAACAACGTTAGGTGCACCGGCAGTGAGAAACAGCCCTGCCCGTGCAAGCTCTCGCCGAGTTCCAGTCGCCGGCAGACAGCGTGTAACGGTGCGTTTAAAAAAAAACAACGTTAGGTGCACCGGCAGTGAGAAACAGCCCTGGCCGTGCAAGCTCTCGCCGAGTTCCAGTCGCCGGCAGACAGCGTGTAACGGTGCGTTTAAAAAAAAACAACGTTAGGTGCACCGGCAGTGAGAAACAGCCCTGGCCGTGCAAGCTCTCGCCGAGTTCCAGTCGCCGGCAGACAGCGTGTAACGGTGCGTTTAAAAAAAAACAACGTTAGGTGCACCGGCAGTGAGAAACAGCCCTGGCCGTGCAAGCTCTCGCCGAGTTCCAGTCGCCGGCAGACAGCGTGTAACGGTGCGTTTAAAAAAAAACAACGTTAGGTGCACCGGCAGTGAGAAACAGCCCTGCCCGTGCAAGCTCTCGCCGAGTTCCAGTCGCCGGGCGACAGCGTGTAACGGTGCGTTTAAAAAAAAACAACGTTAGGTGCACCGGCAGTGAGAAACAGCCCTGGCCGTGCAAGCTCTCGCCGAGTTCCAGTCGCCGGCAGACAGCGTGTAACGGTGCGTTTAAAAAAAAACAACGTTAGGTGCACCGGCAGTGAGAAACAGCCCTGCCCGTGCAAGCTCTCGCCGAGTTCCAGTCGCCGGGCGACAGCGTGTAACGGTGCGTTTAAAAAAAACAACGTTAGGTGCACCGGCAGTGAGAAACAGCCCTGCCCGTGCAAGCTCTCGCCGAGTTCCAGTCGCCGGCAGACAGCGTGTAACGGTGCGTTTAAAAAAAAACAACGTTAGGTGCACCGGCAGTGAGAAACAGCCCTGCCCGTGCAAGCTCTCGCCGAGTTCCAGTCGCCGGGCGACAGCGTGTAACGGTGCGTTTAAAAAAAAACAACGTTAGGTGCACCGGCAGTGAGAAACAGCCCTGCCCGTGCAAGCTCTCGCCGAGTTCCAGTCGCCGGGCGACAGCGTGTAACGGTGCGTTTAAAAAAAAACAACGTTAGGTGCACCGGCAGTGAGAAACAGCCCTGCCCGTGCAAGCTCTCGCCGAGTTCCAGTCGCCGGGCGACAGCGTGTAACGGTGCGTTTAAAAAAAAACAACGTTAGGTGCACCGGCAGTGAGAAACAGCCCTGGCCGTGCAAGCTCTCGCCGAGTTCCAGTCGCCGGCAGACAGCGTGTAACGGTGCGTTTAAAAAAAAACAACGTTAGGTGCACCGGCAGTGAGAAACAGCCCTGCCCGTGCAAGCTCTCGCCGAGTTCCAGTCGCCGGCAGACAGCGTGTAACGGTGCGTTTAAAAAAAAACAACGTTAGGTGCACCGCCAGTGAGAAACAGCCCTGGCCGTGCAAGCTCTCGCCGAGTTCCAGTCGCCGGCAGACAGCGTGTAACGGTGCGTTTAAAAAAAAACAACGTTAGGTGCACCGCCAGTGAGAAACAGCCCTGCCCGTGCAAGCTCTCGCCGAGTTCCAGTCGCCGGCAGACAGCGTGTAACGGTGCGTTTAAAAAAAAACAACGTTAGGTGCACCGCCAGTGAGAAACAGCCCTGCCCGTGCAAGCTCTCGCCGAGTTCCAGTCGCCGGGCGACAGCGTGTAACGGTGCGTTATTTAAAAATAAAACAAACAAGGTGCGGCAGCAGCCAGAAGTAAGCTGCGCCGGCAGTCAAAGGAAACAGCCGAGCCCCGTTCCAGTCGCTGGCCGACGGCGTGTAACGGTGCGTTAAAAATAAAAAACATAAGGTGCGCCGGCAGTCAGGAGAAACAGCCCAGTCTCGTTTTTTTTTTTTATCTGTCTGTGGCTTTATACGCCGCACCCTATAAAGCGATAGGAGTGCGCGGTTGGAGAAGAGAGCCTGGGAAAAACCTCCGACACGACCACGCGTGAGGTTTGGAACACTGGAATACTCAGAGTATTCCAGTGTTCCAAACCACCGCCCAGTCCCGTGCACGCGCTCGCCGATAGAATGGGCGCTGGCTTAGCATAACGATACGGCAGGAGACCCCATCGCTCTTTTTCACCTAGATATCATAATCGTAATCATTATTTCCAGTCACCGCCTAACCAGCAGCGTCTAACTGTGCGTATACATAATTATGAAAATGACATTTTGACCAGAAACTGTTTAATATTTCCAATACCTGCTCTTATTCTGCCTTACGGTGTCTTTCCACCAGAGATATGCTATGCTACGTTGCTATGGGTGGTTCGATAAACACCAATCATATTCATTGGTCCACATTGCATAACACTGCTGAAACGAAGTTTTCACATCGTCGCATCTTAGCTGCATAGCACATCTCTGGCGAAAAGGTACCCTTATGGTTATTAAATCTTCTTTTCGTCTATTTTAGGTGCTGAGGTTCAACATCATCACATCACTAAGTAGAGAAAAGCATTTGTTCAACATTGTTCAACATTAAGCTCATATTTATATTCCAAAAGTGTGATTTTTTTAAATGTATTTAAAACATATTTTTTTAATTTTTCTATTGAAATTATTTAACCCTATATTGATGAGAAATATGTAACCGTATCCGTATAATTTTGGAAACTGTGTTGTCTATTTAATTAGGACCATAGATACGAGATTAGAAATTGCATTATGAACACAGACGCGATATTAGATATTGCATTATGACCATAGATACAATGCTAACATAAGTAGCAGAAATGCTTGGTAGATGACATTCACAAAATAACGTCACAGACACTATGATAATCAACGCACGTTACGCTGACGGAACTAGAGTCATAAAGCATTGCACAGGACGTCTCACTCACACTTTAGAGCACGCGAGTTCTAAAGTTACAGAAGAAGCTGCGGGGACGAAAAACTCAAAATCATCTAGATACGGTCTTGTCGTGTGACACAGAAGAGTTTAGATTATTTTGACTCCTTCATATGCGTAGCTTCTGCCGCTGACTCAATATTTCTGTCTAAAAACTTCGAAAATGAATAGTTGATCATACAGACAGACAATAATTATGTTAATACAATGAATGTTTGATTTTGTTAGATATTCGTTACTTGCATTCGCTGTGCATTGTCATTGATTAATAATGTATGTCTATCTATTACTGTAATCTTATAGGATAGGTATTTTTTATACAACAAGTAAATTTAAATTAAGGTTAAAAGGTTAAATATTCTTTAACCTTTTCTATGTTAAGCAATGTTCAGCGCTATGGAAAAACTCTTGTGTCATGAACATTTTTAAGTTCTTCAGCACTGTTACTGTTACACATACAAAAGGTTAAATTAAGTAATTTCAATCCAACAATCCAGCGATTCATATCAAGTTATACTTAGTGGTTAATATATTTCTCATCGTGTTCTCGGACCAAGAAAAAGATAGGCCCGACATTACGAACAAGTTATTGAAGCCGGTTTTTAAACCACGCCCCATGCCCCATAAGTAAGCGTGTGCTCACACACACATATGAAAACCACAATCCTGAAACGGGAAAATATGCGGCGGGCTATCTTTGGGCTAGATCCTGGCAAAGAGCAAACCCATTTACACTAAAAACAAACCTAATAAGTGACTGAAACAAGTGAAATTAGTACAATATTATCCTTTGATATCCTAGAAAAATGAAAAAACGTGGGCGAAAATGATCGTTAACATACTAATTAATAAAAACGAGGCACAGATCAATTACTTTAAGTATCACACTGATATATGCTCTTATTGCATTCGAAATTCTACTGTAACAGTAATTTAATAGTTTCTTTTACAAACACAGTGTCTAAACATCGTATATTTCTAATAGAAACTGTGTTAAAGTAGACTATCCAATGAAACAAGAGCATGTCAGTGTCAAACTCGTAATGCTACTGTATTGTTTCGTTGTTGCTCCGTCTATCCTTTTTTCTTTGTCTGAGATCGCAACCTAGTTTTAAGTATAATTTGCGTTTTTGTGTAACGTATACAAGGAAGCTATCAATGATTGAAGAGTGACGCCTAACCGTACAATAAGGCAGCCAAATTTTATAGTATCCGATAACTAGAGTTTTGTATTCAGTAGTTCATATTTGCAACGTTATAACGATGGCACTGTGTACGTAAAACGTCGGAACATGGTGAATATTCACTTTGGTCCGCAACGCGCACATGACACCTTAGACAAGTGACATCTGAAGTTTTAAAAATCGAATTACCTATGACGTCAGTCTCTTAAAATACTATAATTGGGGGCACACGGTAAAAACTTCTTGTGAATTTTAAGAGCAGCTATAGAGATTATCTTGGGGGAGGCCTATATCCAGCAGTGGGTGTCTTCCGGCTGAATGATGATGATGATAGAGATTATACGATTAATCTCAAAATATAAAACTCAATGAACTAATTACGTCGTATTAAAAACTTATTTATTTGCAATGAAAATAAATACACATGTTCCATCCTCATACAGTCGCCATCACATTATATCAGAGCGAACAAGGCGCTCATAAATATCAACACCATTGTGAAGGCATTGGTGTGCATGCTTATTTATTTATTTAAATTCTATTTCACAAAACACGGAAGTGTACAGGTGGCGGACTTAATTCGGAATGGTATGCCCTACCAGCCTACCACTGGGCTAAACTAGATTTATAAAAAGAAGCAATGAAAATAGTATGAGCTTGTCTAGTAAGAAAACATAAAAGGAATTGTTTATTATACACTACATGTAAAAGCAATCTTGTTTGGGTTTTGGCTGATGTTTAGGTATGTTCAATTGTTCAGATATTTATAACTACCCTGAAGAGTATAGATGTGTGTGATGGCGACTGAATACTTAAATTGCAGTCAACGTTCAAGGCCATTCGCTGTAACGGTGCAAAACCACTAGCGTACGTATTATATGAGATAACGAATGTAACGAAAAGTATTAAAATTTATATTAAGATTGTAGGAAAAGAGCTGTTCGGTTACTTGTTATGAAATTTTATTTATATTTTATTATTTTAGACGGTATGACTTAATTTAGTTAAGCTATATCATGATTAATGATAACAACTTATAATCAGGGGCCCGTCTCACGAAGTTACAAGTTACAATTTCACACGTCTTCACGTTTATTGATTGTCTCAAATTTTATTAATACTGCAAAAGAAACAAGACTTTTTAGTCTTGTTTCAAAAGAAACAAGACTAAAAAACATGCCGGATGATGGAAATCCTATCCTTATATCTCAAAAAATCAAGTAGTTATAACTGTTTTAATGTTGCTAGTTAGAGAGAGAAAGCGCTGCAGATGAGACGTGACAATTCTCTAACGTCATTAAATGACAATCGTTTCATAAATGTTTTGCGCAAAAGGGACAGTAGATGCCCTCTCCTAAAACTTTGAAAATTTATTTCACCATGTGATTCTAATCTTCATACTCGTTTGAGAAAATTCGAAGTAGACTAACTATAACTAGACTCGACATCAAATCAAAATACCGCTACCTAGCGAGATGTTCGTATACAAAATTGTATAAGAGCGACAGAGAGATACATCATTTGTTGCCTTTATCATAGTTTTACTTTTAATTTGCCTCAAACTATTTGATATGCCTTTGTGGGAGACAAACGATTACCCGCCCAAGTTAAGGAGGTAATTTACGGTGAGTCGTCATCCATATTAAACAAGTTCTCAATTTATCTGCATAACAGCTTTTTCGTTCTTCTTGATGGCACGCGTATAGGGGCTCCAGATAGTTCTTCCTTTAATAGCTTGTCCAATAACGAGAGTTATTGACCAGTGTTGCCGTGCTTTTAAAATAGTGAACATGTAGCTTCTTGAAACAGGGCACAGGATTTTATATTGGTTTTTGTATTTTCTACTAAAGCATATACAAGTTGCATAAAATATCATAAACGATACTGTCACGTTTTTGTAATAAGAAATCAATTAGGTGATCACGATCCTTTGCTTTTGCTTAAAATGTATTAACATTTTACAAAATGTAGTCTCTTTTTTATAATAAGGTAATTTCTGTTTTAACGCGGATAATTGTTTCTGGTTATTATAGTGTGCAATTTTCTATAATGACAATACTTCAAATGTAGTTGCTACTAATGGTCGTTTCTACGCTATATTTCAGTAATTATAACACTGTCGTGTTTAATTTTAAGGGCAGCTCTCAAAATGTACTAATCAGAACTTAAGAAATATTTAAAATTAAGATATATACATAGCAAATATAGCAATACATTATATAGACAAGTGTGTAACCGTTTAAGATTATTTTGATGTACATTTTTAACCTTTTATTAAAGGAGCCTATTTAAGTTCACTTGAAGCAGTATTTTGTTTTAAATATTACAGTGTATTTATGTGGCAAAAAATATTTGGATATTTAACTTTTTGATGCATTTTTATAACACCGGTCTTGCCGTAAAATATTCTTTTTGTCAGATGTGGTACTGTGATCAAAATAAATGAATCATTAGTTTATCAAAAGGTTAAGATTGCACATCGAACAATAAGTTAGTAGGTTTTATTATTTTGAACTCAAATGACGTCCGATGCTTTCAAAGGGAGTATTATATTTAAAAACTGTATGGTATTACTATATTGTTAACCTTATCACAATAATTCACTTTCAATTATTATTCTAATCAGAATATCAATATTACATTCTTGCCATAGACAAATAAATAAAATTAAATCGGACGTCGTTATAAACATTATTGTGATTATTTAATGTATTAAGGTAAATTATTATCAATATCACTATTAGGGTAAATAATGAACTCACTTATCTCTATATAAATAACGTGCGAGCGAGTTCTGAGTAAACACATCGACGTAATAACTCTCGCGAAAATATTCTGTCACTTTCTGACTTGTGTAAATGAAAGCCTATAAAGCATCGGTAAAATTTCGAGTCATTCGATGAAAGAAGACTAGGAGTGACATTAGGGTAGGGGGTTGAAATTAAAATCCCGAAGTATGGCTGTCGTTTATACTCTGGCTTATACAGTAGTAACCGCAATAGATATCTAAAATGATTTGAATTAAGATCATAGTAACGTATAAATAATGATGCACCACCTCGGGACGGTCATTCTAAAAATTGTACATCTGCGATCAACCTAAATCTTTCAATTTATACGAATATATATTCTATAGTTTGACGGAGTTTAGACGCAGTCACATGGAGAACTACCGGGGGGATGATTCTCATCGTTAAAGTTAATTGATGTCCTTACCGATCCGAACTGTTGACTCCAGATTACTCTATACCTGGATCCCTAACTGTTAAAATAGTTAAAGTCAGAAATAATCACTCACGAGTCGTTAACAATCCAGGCCCGGTAAGGACAAATTAAGAAAATGTTAAATTTTGGAAAGAGAATCACCCGGAGACATATTCCTAGTTCGGAAATACTTTAAGGCTAGTTGATACAATGCTAAAGGATCAGAAGGGAGAAGACGGTTCAGATATGGTAAAGTTAAGGTGCATTCTAATCTACACACGTCTTCTATAGCGACCAGTGGCTATTTAAAAAGAAAATTTAATGAATGGTGAAAAGTTTATAACGTGTTTAATTTATGGTCAAAAGGTTATAAAGTGTTTAAGTTACTCGAAACTCGCTCGCGTACTCTGCTACAGCAGATTTCTGTCTGTTGACTTCAATACAGTTACTGTAGTTGATCAAGTTAAGGCGTCTGTCTCACCGGCGGCGATTTACCAGTAAATTTTTGATTTTATTGTGCGTAGTAGAATTTAAGCGGAAAAAAGCCGTTTTTAGTTCGAAAATGTCCTTTTGGAGTGATGTTTGAAACGATATTTCTTATTAAAAAATCCAAATGACATAAGGTCGCAATCGCAATATATAGTCATAACATCGTCCTGTTCTAGATAGTACACTAAGAAAATGTCAAGATACGTGTAAATTAAAACTGAAAATGGCCTAAATAGATGAGCGTTCTTTAACTCAAGGGCTCTAACGCTAATGTTGTGTTAAACGCTAATATAAATAGAGTTTCTATTGGAAATAAAAGATCTAAGCAGTGCTAACCAGTGCCAAGTGAACTGTGATTTAGACGTATCAGCGTCAGCTGCCTGTCTAAAAATATATAATAATAATAATAATAATAAATATACGATTTTTTAGGGAGCGTGTGCCAGTGCCATACATTAAGTAGTTTAAGCTGTACTAGTTACAGTTTTACGAACTGGCAGCCGACAATAATGTTCTAATGTCCAGTCGGCACGGAATAATTAATTTTATACCTACATATTTTTTATAATTTATTAATTACTAAACACTGTTCTTCAACTCCTGGCGGTCAACATGATAACTCATGTCGACCGCCGCCGGCAGGTCGAAGGCGCGCGCGAGCCGCGTCTCCAGCGCGTCCTGCAGTGTACACTTTACTTTAACTCTTCAAAATACTACGCTTGGTCACGGGGTGGTTTTAAGTCTTCGTCAAGTATCTAACCACAGAAATGGTTTGACATGTCTGAAATATGTACGATCTGTTTGAGATTTTTCACTGCACCTGTCCAGCCGGTAGTCAAGTGTAAAAATATGTATCGGATGCATCCTCTCATAAATATGTACCGAAACCCTAATGCGCCAACATTAGATCCATGGGACATATTTTTGAGTAGCTTGCATGCACCCATATTTTTGCATTCGATTGTACGTTAGTTTTGTTGTCACGTTTTACGGTCCGAATCGCTCATATCGTTACAAAATTTTTTTACCTTAAATTAAACTTAAAACTTATCAGCCAGCTGCACTGATTCAACTTCTGAATATTAGGACATATAGTTATACTCGTAATTTGCTGCTGGACTAAGACCACGAAAAGTGAAATTGGAATATGCCTGTCTCTATTGCACATTCATTGTTGGAGTGGTAGAGACAGACATTCGATTTTTATGGCTCCGCCCCCGGTAAGACGCCGCCTTATACAACACATTAAAATTAATAAATAATGTTAAACGTTTTATCCGACATTTTGTAAGGTTTTGCAGTTTTTACCATTTTTCTACGAGCATTTTACTATTAATTAGTAGTACAATAAAATATTTAATCTGGAATGTTGTTTCATTACCTATCTAATGTTTTTCATTACCCGCATCGCAGCTATTTACCACATCCAATTTGATTTCTGGGACAGTTTGTACCTTGTCGTAGTAGGAATCAACATGAAAGCCGGTAGATAACTCATATTAATGTCACTGTGACAAGGTAAGAAGCGGCCCAGAAATCAAATTGGTTGACCGTAAGGTCGGCCTCATAAGGAACTTAGCACACCCTTGTACCGTGTCGCTTTAAGGTGTTTGTAATTTCCTGCTTAGTAGCGAAACCGACAACTACCTTCAGAGAGCGAAGACTATTCTCTCCGCTCTTTGAAGGTAGTCGAATAGCATGTTTTTTTTTTATTGTCATCATGCCTATGTTACCAGTTTTTATAGACGATCAAATGTTTATATGGGATCAACTACAATTAGAGCAACACAAGAAACTGACTCCATACTGATTCACAAGCAGGCGTGACGTCACGCCTTTGGCCTCGTGCTACCGTTATATGGAAAAAAGGGAAAGTGTATAGCCGGCTAAGCACGGTCAAACTGCCCTTGGCGAATAAATGATTTTCCTTTTACCTGATTATTTACCTTAATGTATGTATGGACTTTCACCAAATTATTACCCTCAAATGCTTGTGGTTTTTTGAGAAAATAGCAAAAAAGAGAAAATCTTTTTTTTTGTTTTTAACCAACTACTTGTCAGATTTCTTTGTCATTTGTCCAATTTACTATTTATTGTGATAATTTAATGGTTTTCTATCCATATAGCCACACTATGTTATAAATTGTAACACGAGTCATCACCCTTATCGAGTAGGTAAGTATTCATTATTCTGTGGCTCAAGTGTCTTCGTCTCTATCGCACTTAGTGCTCGAGCGACAGAGAGATTATACGGACTCTTATCGCCTCAGTTATTTCTAGAAACTGCGTATCGGGAAAATTATGCGGGCAAAAACATCTGGAAGTTCTTACAATTTATTTCATACTTATCAGTCCATGTTTTAAACTTAACAAAGGTAAGAAACAGCATAGATCCTTATAACAGTCAAACACTTAAGAATTATAGTAAATGGGACATTGTCAGATTTAGGTTCGCGTCTTTTCGGTGGACATATCAAAAGTTAAGGGCCACAAAGTTTAATTTTGGATTGGTCTAGTAACCCGCATAAACGGTGTTTCCGTAACTATATATCCATGTAATAAAAACATAACTTACATGCACATAAGCCGTTAACTATTGACCACCGGGTGAACAACTTTTGTTTTTACAACTGACAATGACCCAAATATTGATATGATCAAGTTAATAAAAACACTATTATACAAAGAGGCAATTTATCGCTTACAATACTGGATTAGAGTGGGTTGCACCAAACCGTCTGTAATCGTAAGCGGTGTTCGTTAAGATATGATTGTATGGAAAGTTTGACAAGTTTCTATGGGATGACAGCTGTCGGCGCCATATTTGACGATGACCGGCCTGTGATCGTATGTTGGTGCAACCGACCCTTAAGTCTAAAAAAAGCATTTTCTTTTACAAAACCACATTCAAGATTAAACTGTAACATAACAATTTTAAAATAGTAGTTTATGCAACTGCTATATAATGCCTAATTACGTACATAACATGAAAGAGGATTTACTACATGGATTAAATAAACCAATAAACATAATCGGCAATAAGTAAAACGGCTAGGGTGGTACAGTCGCCATCAAATATAAGTTTACTCTTCAGGGTGATCAAAAATATCTGAACGTGCACTCTTAACGCCTTGATAATAGAATCGTGTTCAGATATATCTGACAGCGACCGTAGTCAGGTTCACTGATAGATTCGAATTTATGGAAGTATTAATGAACTCGAATGTATCATATTAGCGTAACGGCACCAGTGATGGACACTAAACAAAAATAAAAATAAAACATTTATTCTGCAAACTGGCCACAAGGGCACTTTTACATGTCAAAATATTAATTTACAATTTAAGAAAGTCTGACTATAATAAGTAATACATTTTTCATGTCAAAATATTAATTTACAGTTCAAGAAAGAATAACAATTTCGAGTTTACAATTGAAACACTGTTCTGCCCAGACGACTTACGAGGGAACAATAAGGATTGTTTTTCAGATATATGATTCTTGACTATATGACTGTGTTTCTGACTATAGCCAAAACGTGGTTGCTTAAAATTTTCTTGACAGAAAAAATCCAATGTTGAATCTTGATTTTCCTTTTTTTACTCAGCCTACTAAAACAACGCATTATTAAACGACACAATTAAGTTAAAATGATGGTATTTTACCTCATCGAAACTGTCAAGAGGAAATTTAATAATATTGCACACAGTCAGATATTTATCGACAATCGACTAAAAAACCTATTCCCGAAGTGTTGCATCCCGTTTTGTCGTGCGCGAAAGGCATAAGCGCGTCTCTTTCACGAGGGGCGTGGCCGAATTGAGGCATCCCCTTATTAGTGCAATATTGAGTCCTTGTCCATTACTGGTGCTGTCACCCTAATGGTCCTATTCACAGCCTTGAATGATAGATTATAATATATGGTCATGGTTTAAGGCGCATATCGCCCAAAACGTAGCATTAAACGACCATATAATATTAACCTTTTGACCGCCAAGCATCAGACACAAATTACACAACGCTGACGTCAAACCAACGCATTCTTCAAAGCGAAATTAAACCTTACGCTATGGCGAATAGTTCGCTACTGCTTTGGCCAGGCTGTCGGCTGTAGCCGTCGTTGGCGTCCATGGCACGATTATCCGATGACGTGTATAGCCGACTGTGGCGGTCAAAAGGTTAATCTATCGTGCTAGTTAGGCTGATCTGCGTTTACGCACTTCAGAGCTGAAGAGAAGCCGAATTAAAAAAACTATTGTTCCATTTTGAACCTTATCGTTTGACCGGTAAAGTAGCTTTTTAAACGAATTACTTTGATGCAACTCTGCTAACTCAAGCAATGCAAGCAAATGCAAGTATTGCCTCTTTATGTATAACTAATCAGCGAAAAACTATTATTGTTGTTCTTCTCTCATTAGTGTGAGCAAGCATGTGTTTTCAACCTTAGCATCATATTATTAAGTCTGAAAAACGGAATGTAACATAAATTCTATTTTGTACTGCACCAGTCAGATTGTATATTATATTAACCTTTTGAGCGCCAAGCATTGGACAAATGACCCGCCGCTGACGCCACACAATCGCATTGTTCAACGCTAAATTAAACCTTACGCAATCGCGCATAGATCGCTATTGCATTGGCGTGGCTGTCGGCTGTAGACGTCATTGCACGGTTTTCCTACGCCGTGATTTGCGGTCGTCGAAAAATCGACCCTTAACCCTTTTACCGCCGTCTGTGGCGGTAAAAGGGCTTAACCCTTTTACCGCCACAGACGGTGGTAAAAGGGTTAAGGGTCTATTTTTGCAAGTTACACAGTATCTATCAATTAACCTTCACCCTTTTATTAGCATGTTCAGACTCTTCCCCGAAAGTGATTTCTTCCAGGTCCCTCTTAACGGAGCTTCTCCTCTCAACATTGTTGTCTATGTTCTCTTTGTCTTTCGTTTTCTTACCCTTACCCTTGCCTTTTACCCCGTTTTTGGGGTAATATTCCTCTATCTTATGACTGGCTTCCCCTGAAAAGTACAAAATTGGCTATTTGACTAAACATTTATTATGGTGCCATGCGAACTAGTTTTAGAGACGATCATGTTTGTATGGGACCAACTACAAGAAGCTGGCTGATCAACAACTATGTATTTCTTTACGCTTAGAGGTAGGGCACAGCAAAATGTCATCTTGATCGAATTTGGAGCAGCCCAACTGGGGAAGTACCTCCACTAGGGTGGTTCGAAATTCACGAATTTTGGAGTATCGTAATGTAATAGGGCTCAAAAATTGCTGTGTATTCTGTAGATTACAGTTAAAATAATTAAAAAAATCTAGATTTAGACTTTTAACCCCCGCACAGCCGCCAAAGATCGATGTTAAGGCCTAGATTATATAAGTACATAAATAAAGTACATGACAATTATGTTAATAATTTATCACTTAATAAAGTAAATGAAACTATAATAAAGCTAAATTATACTGAGACTTTTTTGCTATTTTCTCTAACCTCCGCCTTGCAGAAGACCACAGCCATAATAACATTATTTACTATACAGGTATGTAGTGTTGTGTTCCTGAAGGTGAGCAAGGTTGCCAGAGCTCCCGAAGATGCACTGTGTTGAGAGCGTAGGACCTAAATTTGTCCCTTCTGCTGTCAACACAGTGAATCCTCAAATTTTATAAAGGGTCGGCAACGCGCACGTGACTCCTTTGGAGTTGCGGGCGTCTATAGGCTGTGGTGTCCGCTTACCATCAGGTGGACCGTACGCTTGTTTACCACCGGCGTTGTATTAAAAAAAAAACTTTTTTGCTTACATAACTTGAAGTTGAATTGACACGTATCTTGACATTTTCTCGATGTTACTATCTAGAATAGGACTATTGTGACCTTATGACATAGACTTTTAATGTATTTTTTGGATTGTCCATTAAGAAATATCAAACATCACTCCAAATCAATCATTTTCAAGCTAAAAACTAGTTTTTTCCGCTTAAATTCTACTACACACAATAAAATCAAAAAATTGCTATTTTAACTATCTAAAACTTTAATAAAATCGTCATAGCCTTTAATCACTTTATTGGTATTATCAATACTTTTGTCATAATTTGAAATGAAAACATTTTTAAACTTATAAGACCTCTTAAGTAGGTTTAATATTAATAAATGTACTGATTTACAGACATTTGGTGTGACTAATATTAGTGCAATCCACCTAATACTATCTAAAACCTAAAACCTACCTGTCAGCGGCTCCAATTCAATGGACTCATCCAGAACTTTGTTCTTAGGTCTCTCCTCTGTCTGCTCTTCATCGTCCGACTCTATGACAGGCTTCCGAGCTTTTGGCTTGGAGCTGGATGCTGTATAGACATAACAAATATTCTTAACATAATACTTAATCCATACTAATATAATAATTACAAAGAAAGTCAGGACCCTAAATGGAGATGGACCGGACATATGATGCGGTCTAAAAAGGACAAATGGACCCGAGAAGTCACAGAGTGGTACCCGCGGAACGAGAAAAGAAATAGAGGTAGACCACATAAAAGATGGAAAGATGACTTTCCAAAAAATTGGAGAAGGCTCTCGAAAAACCGAGAAGAGTGGCGCAGCCTGGAGGAGGCCTATGTCAAAGACAGCTTGACCAAATAAAATATTCTTATTAGAAAAACACACAAACAAATGTTAATTTAAGTCAAGAATAAAGGCTATTTTTATTTATTTAATATTATAAATGCGACAGTGTGTCTGTCAGTCCTGTCTATGTCTGATTGCTAGCTCTTCACTATTAAACTACTGAGCCTATTAAGATGAAATTTTGTATGGAGATAGTTTATATCCCGGGGAAGGACATAGGTAACTTTTATCCCGGAAGTCATCCCATAAGGGTGTGGTGTATGGGAGAGCGATGACTAAGTGATCACCTGATATAAAATAATAAATTTTTCATACACCAACATTTTCATAAGTTTACACGTCATAATTTACTCAAATAGACCGCCCCGTGTCATTCCGGGTGCAAAGGTGCCCATCACGCTGGCCGCATTACCACGTTATGCTGCAATAGACAACCTTTGCATCAGGAATGACCCTGGGAGTCATGTCCTCTTTCTCGGAAGCGGCGCCCGATTTCTGTCATACACATTCTGGCCTCTGAGCACCAACAACTCATGCATCAAGCACCAATAAAATAATTGAAATTAAATTCTATTGCAATGAACAAGTTCTACAGTTCTACGTAGGCGAAGTTGTGGGCAAAAGCTAGTAATAAACTTAAAACTGAAAGTTCGAATAATTAAGGTCTCTGGCGAAAAAAATAAACAATAGCATTCTTTATGATCCGGATCCCAGGGACTGGTAGACTAAGGTTAATCTTTATGGAGCAGTGTTTGAATAACAAATTGAATATATAAATTTTCCACTCAAGAAGTCGCTGAGTCTTATGACCTACAAAAATCAGATACACTTTTGGTCTGAAAGTGAATTCCGGAAATGAAGTAGTTAATATTAATGAAAAAAAAAACTATTGTTATGAATAGTTTATAAATTTATAAATATTAGCATAGCTATCCAGCGTGGCAATGCGGCCAGCCTTCTGCGAACCCTACCGAGCACCAACACTTAGGGCAATTTTTTTATTTATAAGGCTTTATATTATTATAAAAAAATAAAATAAATAAATATTTGTGGACAATCTTACACAAATCAACCAGTCCCAAACTAAGCAAAGCTTGTACTATGTAAGCTTGTATTATGTTTGTTTTTTGCCCTTTTTTTTTGTTTAAATAAATATTTTGTTATGAATTATGTACCTTGGACATCTTCTTCCTCATTGTCCGAGCCCCGCGCAGGCTCTTTGCATATGAAGAAGTTAGTGATAGGTTTCTGCCACTTGGGGGTCTCCCGAGGACACACTGGATTCCCAGCACCACCTCCACCGCGCGACACACGGTCACTGCTTCCTACAACATTTCAGAATGACTGCATTTTATGTGTTGTCGCCAAACATGATATTTTTTTTATGGTAGATTAACCCTTACTAAGATGCATTTTTAAAATTGAAAAGTTGCACAAATACATGGTTATTGAAAAAAAAATGTAAGTGTCCAAATAAAATTCACTTCCTCAATATCTTTGAAGGCCATATGATCATAAATTAGGTCGCAAGGGGGGGAGGTAGGTTTAGAGTCGATTTTGCCCTAACAGGTCTTTCTGGGCTTTATTGTGCCTATTTAGTATGAAAATAAAGCATGTTTACACTCAATAGGTATTTAATATAAACAGACCATAAAAAAATTACAAATACAACAGCATAAAAATAATATATAATAATTAGGCGCAAAAACCCCCCGTGTGGTTGCCGGGTAAGAATTGCGCCACCCCATTTCTTCCCGTGGGTTTCGTAGGAGGCGAATAAGGGAAAATCGGAGGGTGGGCAGCAGCATCCTTCGATCATTACCACCATCAAACTGCGGTCGCCAACCCGCTTGCCAAGCGTGGCGACTATGGCAAATCCCCCCCAAGGGAAAAATAATTGGGGGAGGCTTATGTTCAGCAGTGGACGTCTTTCGGCTGAAATGATGATGATGAATGAGGCGCAAAAACGTGCAAATGAACTCACGCTAACTTTGACAGGAGCCATGAAATAGTGAATTTTGTACAGAAAGTTGGAAACTTTAATAATTTTTTTCTCAGAAACTATGGGTTTCCGCAATCTAAGATTTGATAGATGAGACTCCTTTGAGTACAATCTATAAAAAAATATGAGCCCTGAGCTCGATGGAATATAATCTACAGTCGAGCCCAACATTTCAATCATAAGAAAATAACATCTAAAAACAAGAGTAAATCAAGATAAATCACTAACCTAAAGACCCGGACGAGCTAGCCGGGATCGCTACACTACATCTTGCTTTACTACTTTTTCCAGACGCCACTAAAACATAAAAACAAAGTTTAATACAACATGTCACATCGAAAGTGAATTCGCAACACTATTGAAAGACCTTTAGCGCCGGCTGAAGCTTTAGTTCTCGCCATGTTTCAACCAATTGAAGTTTACAAATGCGAATTTTAACACATAAACAACATAAATAAAATAAGTGCGTTAATTAATTTTTCACATAAATAAAGGCAGGTATATATTCCGCGTAAGTTCTGTGCTTATTTTATTTTATAAGCGCCATAACATAAGCAGCACAGACTTATACTCTAAGCATAAGCAGCCAAGTTGGTTGACAGATGAGGAGGTGACATGGAAAAGGCGCCAAAACAAAGCATGTTTGAGGTCCTTTATTAAACACTTGGAACAGAAAAAGTTTTAATGTGGGTTATCATTGTTTGAATTATAATTAAATATTTATATAATTGGTATTGAACATATCTTTATTTTTCATCAACATGGCCTAATACTCTCTTGTCTTTTCAAAAGTTTTACTTGTACTTGCAAGTTGCAATACGGACATCAACTCTGTGATCTACTCCTCAAAAAAAGCTGTAGACTGTATCTGACTGACCTGTAAAATATTTTTGGGTATTTCTATATTCTATTCTATTTCGAAACCCGTTCCTGAGAAGATTTCGGTTAAATTGAATAGCTATTATTATTTTAATATCCTTAACTTCGCTTCGTGATGTTGATGAGTTAAAGTATAACGTCAACGGTTAAATTACTAGGTGAGTTTTATAACCCAACTTCCGTAGTATCGGAGGATATCAACAATTTGTTTTTCATCTTGAATTTGCTACCCTATAAAGCTCAATAAAGAGTTGAAATGCTAAATGAAATACCAAATACATATGCTGAATTAATTAACCGTTTACTTAAATATGGACTACTAAATCGACGAGTTTGTTTACGTTGTACAACCTCTGCGACCACGAATATCTATCGAAAACATCAGTATTCGTTCGGAAATTAATTTTGCTATGTTAGCGTAATGTGTAGTGTAACAGGATCCAAGTGTTGTTGAGTTATTTTGTCGAAATAGTCACTTTATTGCGGACACAATTTATCTAGAAATCTTAACGTACATTAGGAATTGGGGGCACTTTCGCTATCGCAAATGTCTATTTACACTAGTCGTGTGAGAAACATATAAGCGGCAATAGGTAACTACATCAACCAATATGGATTGGAAGATGTTTGTCTTTATTTAAAGTTAAGTTTCAAAATTAAAATTCGTCACCAGCAGCCCTCATTATATGACTATCAAAATATATAATCATCTTCCAAACGCTATAAAAAATCTAGAAAATCCAAAACAGTTTAACAAACAATTGAAATTGTTCTTATCAAACAGATGTTTTTATAGGCTAAAGGAATATTTTAATGATGTTGGAAAGTGAAAAATGTTACTGTGTGTTTTACTTATTGTAATGATTTTGTCTGTGTCTGTTTATAAATAATTAGCCCTCTGATATTGCTGTGCCCTTGCAGGGTGTCACATGTATACCTATTTATTTGTAATTCCATCCACGCTTGTAATGTGATATGCAATAAACAATATTATTATTATTATAAGTCTTTATGTATGTATGTAAAATTCTTTATTGTACATGAGTAAAACATAACAAACTACAAGAACAATTACATGTCTCACCTATTATATTATATAGTGTGTCACCTAAGTTTGGGAAAAACTAAACGTGGAGGGCTGTCTTCTTCCTTTCATGTTCTTAACCTCCCTACTTTTTGAATTATGGCAGCTGCCAACACCTTCAAGATGCCTCATGACCCACCACAACCCATAGATTGGAAAAAAATGCTTTAAATCAGATTTAAATTAAGTATACCTATCTACCAGTTTTTAATTGATCACCCAATTTTCAATGCTTTCTTCACTCTAGTTAACCCAAGCATATCCATGACTTAACAAAATTTTGACTACCGCTGACAGGCCAGGATATCTCCAGCCTAATTTCTGACCACTCAAATAAGTCCAAGTATGATGGCGAGTGTCTTGGCAAGTGCAGGAATATGTTTCAAGAAGCTGGAGATCTCCGGGACCGAGAGACAACGGTTTAATGGACACAAACTGCCATTGGTCTTCATTTTTCTGCTAAGTCTTTCTTCCAATAGCCTCTTTCGTTTAATAATAATAAGACGTTTATCCAATGATTGTATACATGGCAATTTACGGATACTTAACTAACACAGGCACAACAAAAACAACTTATACAAAACAATTGGTAGGTGGCTCAGCTTGTGTCTGTACCAAGAGACCACTAAGGACAGAAACCAATGTTTCACTTCAATATTTCACAAAGCAGAATAATTTACTCTAGTGACTCATGAGTCACTCATGAGTAACTAGAGTAGATTATTCTGCTTTGTCTCCACCTTCAACCAAAGGGTTGTCTGGTACAAATAACTTAACGATAAGTGCCTATTGTTTACCATAAAACCTACCACTTTTATGTCTATTTTAATTTATTGTGTACAATTTTTGATTAGCAATAAAGAACATTTTGTATTGTACTAGCGACCCGCCCCGGCTTCGCCAGGGTGCAATGCTGATGCATGTATTATACATATAAACCTTCCCCTTGAGTCACTCCATCTATTAAATAAAACCACATCAAAATCCGCTGCGTAGTTTTAAAGATTTAAGCATACATAGTGATATAGGGACAGAGAAAGCGACTTTGTTTTATACTATGTAGTGATACCCATTGTTGGCAGTTGAGCATGGCAGACGACATTGACATCGAGGAGCATGATGTGTTGGAGAGCCTGCGCCGGCGCCGCGCGCCTGACGCGGCTGAGGGCGCAGTAGACGTGGTAGTCAAGTCTGAGCCCCTGGAGATTGAGTATGATGGTATGCATGAACTCACAGTCAAATCCCGCAATTTACTAGTTAGTGATCACGACAGATCAGAGGGCCTACTCCGAACTTCGAAATCCGAATTTCGTATCATTCCGACCCTTTCACTCATGTAGAGAGAACACGAGAACGAAAGGCACGTTACGAATTTCGGATTTCAAAGTTCGGAGTAGGCCCTCAGGTATGGTCCAATGTGGCTTGGATGTGATTTTCGGTTTGCGAGCATGCACTGCTCTGCACCATGATTTGTCATGTAGGTATGTGTCCATAGGTTCAAAACTGAACCTTGCCAGGCCATTTGGACCATTTTAGTATTTATTCGGGTTTCCTTAACATCTTTTATAATATGCCTGTCTACTTACTTCCAGATCATGTTCAAAATTATAGCGAAACCCTTTTAGATATCGAGTTAGTTTCTTACGGCATTTCTTCTGCAGTGGTCTTTTAAGAAAAGCTTGTAGTTTTTTACTTGTAAAAATACCATTGGGGCCTAATTGCAGAATAAAGTTCATTTATTTATTTCATCACGATCACGAGTAATGATTTCAAATTACGAAATAGGATGAAGTATATAAAGTGTGTTGTAGGATATACCTAGCTTAGCAACATGTCACTGCAATATCTCGTTTTTTAAGTTTATAACCTTGAAGCAGGCACTGACAATTGTGCTATGATGATGATGATATGTTTAGACACCCAACACAACACACATTTTTAAATTTATTTAGACACCCTGTTTTTTTACGGGAATATTGAATAATACGAATGTCTTACGTTGTTACAGAATCAAACTACGACGATCCCGGTAACGACGAGCACCAATGGGTATGGGACAAAAACCAAGCCCCAGAAATAAAGGTAGAACCATACCCCGAGGAAGAGTTCAGGTTCGGCAAAATTATACTCGGCAGCAAACCGGCTCAACCTCAAGAACCACAGGACGCTGCAGGAGGCAGCCAAGATGAACAGGAGAACTATAATTACAATATGTCATTAGTACTAGATGATTGGGGACCGATGCTGCAGAGAAGCGACTGCTACTGCAAAGTATGTCAAATACTCTTCGCCACGGTCAATGCGCTTGATGCACATAAAATGATCGCGCATTCGTTCCTCATAGCTACAGACAAGCAACCTAGTCCAGAGAGAAATAAAGCTGTTAAAAGCACAGCAAAACCTAGTGACAATGATGATAGGCAGACATGCCAAATATGCCAGTACTACTTCAGAGGCTCAACCGGTAAGTCTAACCTTATCAGACATTACAGACAAGTGCATCAAGTAGACCCTAATACCTTGGAAACGAATAAAGATTTCAAGAGTTGGAGAATCTGCAATCACTGCAATATGTATTTCCCTGATGACACTTCGTTAGTGAAACACTTGTATGAACTGTTGCCTATAGGTAATAAGACACCTACTAAAGACGACACGAAAGCTGGAAAGAGTGGTGTTAAAACTAAACCTGTCCTAAATATTGACAAAAGCAATAAAGACATCAAATCTACTATTGTTAAATCTGCAAATGTTAAAAATGTTTCATCAAATAACAGTGACAAAACTCCAGTACCCAATCGAATTATATTGGGATCAAAACCAGTTACAGTTAAAAGTGAAAGCATTCCTAAAGAACACAAACCAAAAATGTGGAAATGTCACATATGTGAGACGCAGTATAATAGAAAGTACTATTTAATACACATGAAAAGGTTACACCCACATGTCTTGATTAAAAGACTGAAGCGAACTGATAAAAAACTGCCTGAGAAAATATTACTGAGTAACGCACGCATAAAGTACAAGTGTAATGTATGTCATGAAATACTCACGTCTGAGTATGCAGTAAAAAAACACAGGCCGAAGCATGCTAGCTTAAAGGGAGCAAGAATTATCTCCAAAATAGTTAAACTCAATAAAGTCCACAAAGTGAAACCGAATTTGATAAAGAAAGAACCGGTAAAAGTATATACGTCAAAAACTCCAGCTAAAGTTAATGTGAAGGAGCCAGTGGAGGATAATAAAGAGATCTTAGTGTCAAAATCAACTCTATTCAAGTGCAATAGGTGTTCCGTTCATTTCTTGACATGCACGGGAGCGTGCCAACACTCGATAGTGTGTGAGACGTCTAGTAACATCAGGGACTGGGCGTGCCCAAAGTGTCAAAGAGTGTTCAAAAGTGCAGAAAAGAGTGCACATGAGTACCAACACCAAGTAATGAACGCCAATAAGTTTAAAGTGTATGTTGTGTATTTAGAAATGATAGTCAGGATCCTTTGCGAGTGTCCGGATTGCTTTGTCTGTTTTGAAGAAGACAAATTCTTGAGACACATCAACGTAGGCTGTCATGATGCTGCTTCGTATTACTGCAACGAGTGCAAGTTGCGTATAGACATACACTCAAAGGCCAATCACGACAGCAAACACAAGCGTGGAGACTTTAAAAAGGATGATTTTATCAAAATTGATTATGTTTCTTCCAAACAAAAGAAAATCAAGACTGAATTTGCTAAAGAATTGAACAGTCCTGTCAAAAAGATTGAGGTTGATGAACGGAAGGGATTGAAAAGAAAATTGGACAGTTCAGTTCCTCTAGGACGACAAAGAAAAAGAGCAAGATATCATGATGATCTCCATGTGCACTACTGCCCAGCTTGCAAATCTTATTTGGGCAAAAAAAATGCTTTTCATTCAAGTGGAAACTGCAAAAGCCAAAAGCAAAGACAGCGTTGCCTTTGTAAAATTTGTGGAATATTGTTTAGTAAGCAATATTTCATAAGTCACATGGGCTTTCATGAGAAATTTCCTAATCTGAAACTCTCCGACTTTACTTTCTCGAGGTTGACAGATTCAAAGAAGATAAGACCGCCGCCAGAGCTCTTTTCGTGCAAGTCTTGTAAAGTCAACTTTTTGACTAAAGGCGCAAGGAAAACCCACAAGTGCGGACACACTCCTAGCGCCAACTGTCAGACATGTCAAAAAAATATCCAGAAGGATGTATTCAAACTACACACGCAAATCCATAACTATTATATTCCCAGTAAGGTTAAATCGGTCAATGACATGACGCCGATCACGAGTCCGTCACCTGTAAAGGACACAAAGTCGCCAATGACGCAAAATTTTACCAGAAAAGATACCAAATCACCTATGACGAAGTTACCAGATTTGCTGATGAAATACCAGTCGCTCACTGCCTTGTGGAATATACTTTATCTCTGCGCAACATGCGACACTTTCACAGATTCATATGACAAGGTAGTAGAGCACTGTCAAAACCACCTGACTAATATGGAGAACTATGGTGTATTGATTAAGAAATGTCAAATATGTGACATGAAGTTTGACAGTGAGTGCTACAAACGACATTTAGAACTGCACGCTGGTAGCAAGGTGATCAACAAGAAAACTTTTCAGATCTTGAAATACGATTATGACAACCTGTTCTCTGATCAATGGTTTGACTTCATAGACTTGCCTGAAGAACAGAAATCACAGATCGTGGGTCGGAGCATATACGGCGCTACAAGATGTGTTAAAATGAGACTGATACAACAAGGCCCTCCAGAGTACACCCTGTACAAATGTAGCAAATGCATGAATTGTGTAGCCGCTGACACTATAGTCTATCACGTGAAATTGGCCAACTGTTTAAAAGCGAACAAAGTTGGTTGCTCCATCTGTGCCATGACTTTCGCTATCAGAAGTCAATGCACCGAACATGAACAGATCCACCAAACAACAGGCCTTGGACTACAGTCGTTCAGAATCGTCGTTTTTAATGACGCAGACGACTCGGAAAGCAATAGTAAGATAATGTCCTATGATACAGAAAATCATGGAAGTAAGAGTAGGATATTATTCACAGATGATGAAACACCCGAAGCTACTGAGCTGAGTCAAAATAAAGCAAATGTTAAAAGTAAATCATTCGTGTTGTATAAATGCGCGGAATGTGAGACATACATTCTCCACAGCCATAATTTTTCCAGACACAATTGTGATACAAATAGACCGAAGAGGGAGTGTGACAAATGTGGACTCAATATCAGTGTAAAGTATTATCCGACCCATATGAAACTTCACGAAAAATACACATTTTCGCGTAAAAATGTCATCACTAAGACGCTTAATAAAGATGGAAAAGTAATTAATATTAAAAAACAAAGTCAGGAGAAAAGTGGCAATAAGCAAATGTTAGATAATGCAGCGCAAAAATCGAATCTGTATAAATGTTACTGCGGCCTACATTACACGTCTCTGAAGACAATTGAGAAACATTACAAAATGAAAAATTGTGCTACTGTTATACGGGAGAAATGTAGCCAATGCAATTTAGTTTTCGACCCCATTGAAGTCGTCAACCATCTGTGCAAGCATCACGCCCAAAAACATGTGATGAGTTTTAACATTATCACTCCGAATAAGAAGACCTTGTACAAGTGTAGTTTGTGCCACGTCTTATTCTACAATAAGGCAGCAGCAATACTACATAAAGGTAAATGTGGTGGGAAATTCTATGGTAAGAAATGTGAAAAATGCGGCTTGGCTTTTGACGCCACCAGCATAGACACGCACATGGTCGACCACGAGCGCAATAATAAACTCAGGACGGATTGCTACGTAATCGTTAAGATTCCAGATGTTATAATTGGAGAGGAAAGCAATAAAAAAGAAAAAGATATATCTCCGAATTTACTTTTTAAATGCAAGTCTTGCGACATCCATTTCTTAAGGCGATCCACGGCCCGAAATCATACGTTGAAAAGTAGCAACTGCAACTTAACAGCAACGACAAAATGCAAATTATGTAACCTGAAGTTTCCCAATAAATCTATGCCCAAACACCTGGGATGGCAACATAAAATAATGAAAGTTAAGAAATTTCAGGTAGTAGAGCTTGTTCCTGGCATTAACACTAAATTTCCTAAAAGCTATCTGGACGAAGAAATAATAGTGAAATCCAAAGTGATGAAACAAATGGAAAAGCCAGTGATTCCGAAAACAGAACCTGTGAATGTGACAGTGTATAGATGTATCAAGTGTATGGTGCACTTCACTGAAGAAAGTAGTTTGGTGAACCACCTCGAGGATAGATGCAGTAAGGAGCTGACTGAAGAGTGCGAAGACTGCGTCGTCAAGTTCGCATCTAGGAATATCAAGGAACATAAGAAACATCATGGTCCCAATATTATTTTAACAATGGATATCATAGAAGATGTAACATTACCTCCGATTTTAAACAAGGATAAAAAGGAGAAACCTAGGGTCTATGAGTCTAAAGCGAACGACGGTTCACTGGATCCATATGACAACAAACTGTACAGATGCACAAAGTGTAGTCATGTTTACAACAGCTACAAAACACTAGTTTCAAGACATGAAGATTATTGCCGTCCTGGTGTAAAAGGTTTGAGATGCAGTGCGTGCGGTATTGGTTGGTTCACCAAAATGAGCTTACGCCGTCACGCATTAACTCACAAGAAATACAATTTTACAAGAGATGATTTCGTTGTTATGACTTTGACTGACGTACACGCGTCAAGAGTCGCAGCCACATCAAATCCAGGTGACGTAGAGGCAGAACAAGAAATTGAACAAGACACCGAGGTGATCCTAGATTCTAGTTCTGAGCTGGAGTGTACTGAGAAATCAGATCTCGGCGAATTGAAAGACCAGAATAAAGAGCCCGCTAGCAACTACATTGCAGAACACAATTTATTTAAATGTGCTGAATGCAATGTGTACTTCGGAACACAAAAAACAGTGCTCAAACATATAACGAAGCACACGCCTCTAGATCCAAAAGAATACATTGAATGCAAGCTATGCGGCTTCCAATTCACGATAATGGGTTTACAGCCTCACATAAAGAAGCACCATGAGAAGCCTTTTAATTTAGATAACGTACTAGTTGAAGAATACCAGCCGAACGATATCAAAGCAAGCGAAAAGTATTACGCCAGCGAAAAAGATCAGTCGCGATTAGTTAGTACGAGTGATGATGTTAAGAATGTTTCTAATTCGAAAGAAAAGAATGACTGCGAGGTTACAAGCTGTAACGAAATAGCGGATAAAGTTGATTCTACAGATGACGGACAAGTCAATACAGATGTTGATGACAAAACGGAAAGTGATCAAGCCACTAATGATTTAAAAGAAACTACTGATCCTAGTGTAAGTGGTGTACCTTCCAGTGATGTTATTGTAAATAATGGAAAGGATACTAAGTGAATTGAATGATTCGTATTTAACATACGACATTTGGATTTTGTGGGGTATTAGCAGGATATTTGAACTAAACCAATATGTAGTATGGATGTAGGAAAAGACTGAATGTTTCTAAAACAGTTTTAAAACAATTAATAAGGAATTGCTGAAAGTAATGATTACCTCATAATTTTGTTAATTACTTATTTTATAATATAGTCTTAAGTTGCAATGCTGTGAGAATGTATTGTTGGGTAATGCCAAACTTTCACAAGATGAATTTTTGCACGCTGTGTGCACCATCTCGTAGACTGGCTACGTGATTACAATTTCGCGTTCCAGGGATTTGACAGAAGTAAGTCTAAAGCCCGCCGTACATATTGGGACAATGTGTAGAGAGCCACTTAACTGTATGTTGGTTAGTTCGCGTCCACTGAATTGTATCCGTTTTTCGCACACACATCAAAGTATGTTGGCGCGCTTCGCATACTGCTGGCCCAATGTGTACTGTGGGCATCAGACCCCACTAGCGCCACAAAGCCACGGTTCTCGAAAGAGCCCTCCTGCCTGTGTACCCAGTGTCGTAGAGACTTTCACCATAGAGACCTCTGTAACATTCATTTCGTGTAGCATTCGGAGCTCTCAATAATACAAAAGCGCCATCTATGAAGTTAATCAAAAAACTCATAATAGATGGCGCCAATGTGTTAGGTAGACATCTGAGTGCCATACGAATAGTAAAGTGATCTCTCTATAGCGAAATCAGCTACAGTGGGCTCATTGTTAAGAAGGCAAATATTGGCGTATATACGTCGTTTTATTTTCGCCATTTATCGTCTCAATTAAATTATTAAATGGGCATTACACGAGAATTTCGTGCTTTTCTAATTTTTCTTTAACTACTTCTGACAATGCTAGGAAGCCGATTTTTGGGCAGATCATACTTCAAGGCTCGGCCTACAAATTGACAATATATTCACCAGCTCTATTCTTTTTACAATTGCCCGAAAAAGGATGATAACCAGTGTTAACTATTGTTAAAAATTTAGCGTCTTGTTTGATAAAAGTTCTCGCGGTTTGTCCTATCTTTCTGTAGATTATCATGTTGCCAACTCTGACTTCACAAACGAGCGTTAAGATATTTCAGTGATTTGCCCAGGAAGGCTACATTATAGATATTGCCATCAACGAAGGCGCGCCACTCCACGGCCCATTCCTTCCACTGCTAAACATAGGCCTCCCCCAAGGCTCGCCATTTAGACCGGTCCTGTGCCGTTCGTTTCCACCGGATTCCCGAGACCTTCACCAGGACGTGGACGTCTTTCGGCTGAAATGATGATGATACATAAGTACGAGATTCGCTGTGGAGGGGCGTGTTATTGTGGATGGCACATTGGCAATCTTTATAATTTACAATAATCTCTGGTTTATACAAGCTGCCATAGTGTTCCTCTGCATCCGCTTGTATTTATGGTATATCGCAGGATTTTAAGTTTGGCTTGACCTAGCTGTGTGATGTTCTAAGATTAAGGATGATTCTAGATTAAGGAGTTGTTGCTTACCTTGATCAGAAACAAGTAAATTATATAGACTGCCAATACGTTAATATACGTTGTAGAGTGCCTGCTGTAGCTAGTTTCACTATGGACGGGTCCCTGGGGGGACTACCGCGAACCACAAACGAAGTTTCCCCTCTCTGTCGCACTTATGTGGAAACTTGCAAGTGCGACAGAGAGGGAAAATTTCGAATGCCGTTCGCGGTAGCAGTCCTGAGGGGCTACTCTGAATTTCGTATCGAGCCGACCTTTGCACTCATATCGTGTATAACACGAGAGTGAAAGGGACTGCACGATACGAAGTTCGAAGTACAGGCCCTGTACCATTATTTTCGTTTGACACTTAGACCTCTGCTTAACTTGAATACAACAAGAAATATCCTAATAGGTGGCGCAAATGTGTTAAGCAGAGGTCTATGTGTCATAAGAAATTATTGATACAGTGACCTCTTTATAGTAACATTAGCTACAGTAGGCTCGTTATTTTAAAGATACGCCATAACGTATAAATATTAGCAGTCTATATAATTTACTATGGTATTGAAAAAATGTAGTTATCTAAGGATGCAGTTTGTTAATTATTTAATAAACGGATGATTTTTCTATTTTCGTGTTGTGCTTATTTACCTACTTATGATTTTTTTTTTTAATCTGACTGTGGCTTTATAGGCCGGGCCCAATAAAGCGATAGAAGTGCGCGATTGGAGAGTAGCCCGGGGAAAATCCAGGGGAAAACCTCCGGCACGACCACGCGTGTGGTTTGGAACACTGGAATACTCTAAGAGTTTGCGCTCCAGTGAGATTGGTTGAGCGGTTTCAACCGAATCTAAGGTGTGACCTACTTATGAGTTAAGTAGTCTAGCATTAGCCAGGGGTAAATCTCCTTTCGATTCCCATTGACTGCCGTAGGTGCAGTCAGGGTCATATAGTATGAAGCCGCCAAATTGACCAAACATGTTCTGACAAATCCGGATTGTGATAACATATACGTCACTGTCGACAACACACCAGGGATCGGATTTTATTATTGTTAGTTGTGGGCCTTCTTTGCCGCCTCGACCAGTATTGATCTATTGTGGCAGCCCTTAAAGTTCTTTGCTTATACCCGTTGCCTCCAGGAATTTCCAGATTCTTTGGGTCGCAATCTGTTGTATCTCCTCTGTGGGCATAATGTGCCTCCCTAGATAGATACTTCTTTTTCGCATAAGTGGTCCACAGGAGCAGAGGATATGAATGGCAGTTTCCTCCGACTCTTGGCAGAACCTGCATGCTGCACTTTGTTTTATACCCATTTGGGATAGATGTTTGTTAAGTTTGCAATGACCAGTGAGTATTCTTGTCACTGCGCTGGTTTTGTGTCTTTTGAGTTGTAATAGCTCTTTAGACAACTTGGCATTGTAGCCTTTTATTAAAGCTTTTGATTGGTTTAGTCGTTTAGTGAACTTCCACAATTCTATAGCTTCCGATTTATTGCTTAGCAGAGAGGTTACTTTCTGTTTGGTGATCCCACAGAAAGGTTCTGGGCCGATGAAAGGTGTATCTGCACCCTTCCTAGCGAGTTTGTCTGCTACCTCGTTTCCGTCAATATCGGAGTGACCCGGTACCCATCTAAGTATTACTTTATTGGATTTTGCCAGGTCGTTAAGGTTATCTTTACAGTTCTGGACTATTTTAGAGTTAGACTCTAGAGATGCTAGTGCCAGCAGGCCAGCCTGGCTGTCCGAGTTGATGTAGATGAGTTGGTTTCTTAGGTTTCTATCAAGATTTATCTCCGCACATTTGTTAATGGCGAAGATTTCAGCTTGAAAGATCGAGGCCTCTCTGCCCATGCTGACGCTGGTTTTGAGCTTTCGTCTCTCACCGTAGATCCCGCAACCTACATCCTCACCTTTCTTTGAGCCGTCCGTATACCATATGTGGCTCCCCTCCTTGAAGTACATTTGGTCGTTTGTCCATTTGTCTCTTGGCGGTATTTCCACGGTATACAGTTTGTTGAAGTTTTGTATAGTATGCATGTTATCAGTTGGCATGTTTAAGGCTTTATGTTCAAAGACCGAGGCTTCTAGTTTGGCTAGTGCTTGTGAGCGCCATTTTGGCCTTGTCAACATGCATATCCTATAGATGCATTGCTTGGCCTCCTTTTGCACTTGCAGATGGAGTGGTGTTAAGTCAAGCAATGCATCAAGGGCTGCCCCAGGTGTTGTACTTAGAGCTCCTGTTGTAGTTAGGCAGGCCGTACGTTGTAGGCTGCTTAACTTTTGGATGGCTGTCTTTTGGTTGGTTTTATCACACCAGACTGCGGAGGCGTAAGTAATTATAGGCCGCACTACCGCTGTGTATAGCCACATAGCAATTTTGGGCCTTATACCCCATCTTGCTCCTGCCATTCGACAGCTTGTCCAATGTCCATAGAGCCATTTTTGCTTTATGTGTAATGTTCTTCAAATGAAGATTCCAAGTTAGCTTTTGGTCAAAGGTGACCCCCAGATACTTGACTTCATTTGAGAACGGTATGACTTGCCCTTCAAGTTTTAGGGTTGCTAGTCTGTCTAGTTTCCTCTTCCTTGTGAAAGGTACTAGCACCGTCTTACTAGCGTTTATCGACAGGTCATTTTCTTTACACCATTTTAGTATGGTGTTTAGGGCTCCTTGCATAAGGTTTGAAATTGTGTGGAGGCATGGGCCTCTGATTATGACTACGAGGTCGTCGGCATATCCCTGTGTGTCATAATCGAGGTCCGTCATGGTTGCTAGGAGTTGGTCCACTGCCAGGGTCCATAGTAGTGGGGATAGTACGCCTCCTTGTGGACAACCTCTTGTGGTATAAAATTCATGTACAGCTGAATTGAGGGTCAGAGTGACTATTCTATTAGATAGCATGCTCTGCACCCATCTGATGGTGGTTCTGTCCACGCCCTTTGATTCCATTCCTTTAAGGATAGTTTCTGTGGGTGTGTTGTCAAAAGCACCTTCCACGTCAAGGAACGCACATAGAGCAGTTTGCTTATCCTCTAGGGCCTTCTGCACCTTGTTGACCAGATCTAGTAGGGCAGTTTCTGTTGATTTTCCCTTTTGATAAGCATGTTGGTTCAGATTAAGTGGTCTGATTGCCAAGTACTTTACCCTTATGTGCTGATCAATGACTCTTTCCATTGTTTTGAGAAGAAAAGACGTTAGACTGATTGGTCGGAAGGATTTTGGCTGTGAGTAGTCCTTTTTCCCTGCTTTTGGTATGAATCGTACCTTGACCCTAGTCCATTGTTCTGGTATGATACCCCAAGCGAAACTGGCTCGGAATATTTTTACCAGGTGCGGGAGCAGGAGATCTTGCCCTTGCTGCAATAGTGCTGGAAATATTCCATCTTCTCCCGCCGATTTAAATGGTTTGAATTTTGCCAGTGCCCATTTAACGTGGTTTGGTCTAAAGATGTTTGCGGCCAAATTCCAGTCGATGTTATGTACCCTGTGGGCTTGGAAGTTCCTTTGGATGCATAACTGGGTGTTACTGGTCGGATACGACCCTGGAAAGTGGGTGGTTCTTAGCAGATCCAGTGTTTCCACCTCCGTGGTCGTGAAATTGCCATTCGGTCTCTTGAGGAGGCCAAGATAGCTAGTCGGCGTTTTGGAAAGAATTTTGTGTATTCTCGCTCCTTTATGAGTTTGGGCGATCTCTTCACAAAACCTTCGCCAAGACTTCCTTTTCGCTTTTCTGATCTGTTTGTTATATTCAGTCAGTGCCCTACCATACCTTTCCCACTCATTTGGTCTGGTTGAGTGATTGAATATGCGGCGTGTGGATACTCGGAGCTTTTCCAGCTTTTTGTTCCACCACGTCGTTATGTTGTTTGTGGATACTTCCCGCAATGGGCAGCTCTGTTCGTAGGCCGTATATATGTCCTTTGATAGTTGGTTTACTGCTGCATTGAGGGAATCCGGGTTTTTTACATATTTTGGTATGCCCTTTAGATACTCCTCCAGGTAAGTCTTATAGACTTCCCAGGACGTTTCTTTTGGATTTCTTCGTGTGTTTGGATCCTGTTCTAATGGATCCTTTACACTGAACCTAATATGTTTGTGGTCCGACACTGAGTTTTCGCTACTTACGTGCCAGTTTCCGAGGCATTTAGCTACCTTTTCAGTAGCGAAGGTTATGTCTAATACTTCCTGTCTAGGCCTAGTAACGAAGGTTGGCGTGTTTCCCCTATTTAACAAGTGCAGACAATTAGTAAAAATGAAATCTGAGAGTAACTCACCCCGTTTGTTGACTCCGGTGCTCCCCCAGATGGTGTGATGAGCGTTGGCGTCGCAACCCACACTTCGTTCTGCCTTTTGTGCTTGAGCGTACTCTACAACTTTAGCCAGTTCTTCTGTGGGATCTTGTTTCTCTCCTGGCAGGTAGGCGGAGCAAATTAACACCTTCGATGTGCCCCTTCCTTTGAGATCTACGTAAGCAGCGACGAGATCGTCACTGCATAGTTCTGTAACAGGTAGGAAGTTGATGTTTTTGTTGAACACGATGCAGGCCCTTGGTTTGGATCCTTTTTCGTGTGTTAGTACCTTACCTGTTGTATTTAATCCTGCTACCATGGATTGAGCGTTTATCCATGGTTCTTGTATGAGTGCGATGTCCAGGCCATTTTCGCCAAAGATCTTTTCCACGACCGCTGTGGCCGCGATGGCGTGGTGTAAGTTGGCCTGCAGGAAGGCCACCGGCCCCCATTTCTTTGCGTCGTCTTTACTGGCCTCGGCGCTGGGCATTGGTATGCCCTTGCTGGCCTCCCCTCCCTCTACCCCTACCCCTGGGGCGGTGCGTGCCCCTGTTGCCCCCCCTGATGGTGGGAAACCGCTGGGTTCCCGATGAGCTCGCTGCTGGATTGGAGGCAGGAGCAGGGATGGCCCGTTTAGGTCCCGGGAGAACCTTTCGGGCGGGAGTGTGGGGAGCGGATGTGGTCGGGATTTGCGGTGGTGGGGTTTGGGTTTCGGACGTTTCGGAATGTTGGGCCTTGGATGAAGGACCCTTTATCCGAAACGTGACCTTGCGGAAACCTAGGTTAGCCTTTAGGTCCATTTTCTGTAGATTGGTCGTCTAGGGCTACGGTAACCATGACCCCTCCCTTTTCGGCCTTTGTGTGGAGTATTTTCCAGAACTCTGTGTACAGCCCGAAGTTCTGTGCACAGAGTAGCGACAGGGACATCTTGACCTGCGAGTCGCTGATATCGGGTATAAATACCATCCCTATGTTTCGCTTTGGGAGCTCATTTTCGGGTATGACCCTAAGATTGGCTTCTGGCCATGGCTTTAGGGATGGTACTTCCCGTTCAAGCCAAGCTTTGGACCGCTGGTCCTCGCACGTAATGAGCAACCAGCCTGGCTTGTAAGCGTGGCCCACGAACTTCGGTCCTTCAGCCATCCTCAGAGTCGAAATCCTCTGCAAGATGGTGTGGCAGAGAGACCCCAGTTGGGTGTCCGACATCGGACTGGAGTCTTTGATTCCGACCCGAGCATGGCTGACGACCTCACTATAGGCCAGCGCTTGTTGGGGTTGAGTAGGTGGGGTCTCACTCACCCTTGGGTTCTTGGATAAGTTACCCTTCGGTGATTCCTCCTCCGAGCGGAGCCGTTTGACCGGCTTTTGCCCGGGCTTGGATTGTAAGGCCCCAAATTTGAACCCCATTTTTTTGAGCTCTGCAAAGCTCTTCGTGGACAGTTGTAATGCCTCTTCAGGCTTTACTCCCAGTCCTATAAGAGCTTTGTAGCGCCCTCGCGTGGAACCACACAATTTCTTGTGAGGTTTCCGCGTGTTGGTGTTTTGAGCTTCCGTTGGTAGGTTAGGTCGACTAGCGTCCTTTTCTACCGGGTCGGTGCTCTCCACAACCTCCATATCTTGTCCCGACGTTTGGGCGGTTGGTTCCGCGCCTACTGTCAGGGGCAATAGTTCCTGGCATAGGTCTTCCAGGGTACCTTCAGTTTGTTTTGTGTTTTCTTTCTCCATACAGTTCCCACGAGAAGCTAGGGATTATGGTCCATTCCAGCAGAGCCCCGCTTGCTGGAATAAGGCAAGATACACCTCGAGGTTGCCCGGTATCGAGGGTATCCAGGGATCGGATACCGGTATAAGTATTCTAATATTTAAATATTCTGAGTCTGTAATGGAAGTAGCAATTCATGAGGAATAATGTACTATGATCCGATTTGCTGTATCCTGTTTCTGATCCGTAAAGAATCAAGTAATGTTTGTCTCCATTGACACGGCAATTAAGCGACGTTTGACACATTTGACGTAGATATTATAGTTGCCATTTAAAAAATTTGAAATAAATCTCAGTCTCATCTTTCATTAGCCAGACTCTACCTAATAAAATACATGATTCAACCCTACGTAAAGAGCAAAAAATAATCCAAAATATTGGGCTAATTCACGGTTTTTTAAATATACCGGTATCGGTCCCTGCAACACACGTCCGCATAGGGTGATGGCTGATGCCGTAGGTCGTGTCACCCACACTACTAACCGTGTATCGCCATACCTAGCGCAGTATATTATTGTGTCATGGCGGCCAACTAATTTGGTACAACACATTTTGTATGGTGTATTGAACAATTTGATTGCTACATACTATATGACGCTGACTGTACCAGTCTTCTTTTTTTATACCACGTCGGTGGCAAACGAGCGTACGGCCCGCCTGATGGTAAGCGGTCACCGTAGCCTATGGACGCTTGCAACTCCATATGGGCTACCGCGAACTGAAAACGAACGAAGTTAGATATTCGAACTTCGTTCGTTTTCGGTTCGCGGTAGCGCCTCTGGGGTGTCACAAGCGCGTTGCCGATCCTTTAAAAATTCATACACTCCTCAAACAAACAAGTACTGAAAAATAGAACTTACGTGCCAAACCCAGTGTTGCCGACACGACGTACGAATTTGGAGGTAGACAATGGAATTTGTATAGGAACTTTCCGACTGCTGAAGCGCGTGGTTTTATTCCTTAGAATAATCATCTCTAGATTATTGTTATAATTATCAAATATCATCGCATTTTTGAGAAAAACGCGGAAATAACGCTGTTACGCGCACACGAAACGTTCGTGGACTTCGAATCGGGTTAACAAATAAAACCAAACATTAATTTAATATTTTTAATAGTTAAAAAGTGTGCTTAAGTTACAACGCGTGTGCTTTACATTAGTATTTTACTATCACAAATGTCAATCTGCCTAGCTATCGTAGTCGAGGAATGAAAAGGTTCGCCAATTTTCGACTTTATTTTAAAGATATTAAAAACCAAAAAATGACGAACAATTCATTCCGCGACTACAGTCGAGGGCATAAATATGTATACATTTTTGAACCTTATTTCAATGGAACAAGGGTGAAAAATTTGAATATATTGGTGCCCTCGACTATAGATACATAAGGACCTCATTAAACATTCGACGCCGGCACTGCAATCCATACAAAAATTACATGAATTCGTGTCACCGGCACTGAATGTGTTAAGCGTTCTACTTAACACTGAAATTAATTTTGTTAGCCAAATTCCTATATAAATGTTAATGGATATTATACCATATTGTTTGCACGTTAAAATAGCTTTTTGGATGAATTACTTACAAGCTAATTCAAATGATTTTTGCATTCTATAAAAAACACAATATAATTACCACGTATAAATCTATTTTTGATTAACACATCACATCACTGGATACTGATCATTTATAGATCTGTTGGTGCCGTACATTGTAAGAGCGCTTTAATAAAATGTAACAGGTCCACTAGCGCCACTCGTAAATAAGTGTAATTATTTAAATTTAACGATATATAACAAAAAAAGGGGGCCGCTACGTACTGTAGTTTGTATCTAAGTACTTTTTGAATCCATGAAACTAGTTATTACGTTGCTGGATTCGTCTCTCTATGCGTCCAAAGTTAAAACGGCCGAAAACAAAACTGTCTCAAAGCACTGACAGTCATTGACCCGTAATTCATATTTGCAATAATCAAGCTCAGCTAGGTATTGCAAAATAGTCACCATATTGTTCCAATTAGATATTAATCCGCGTAGCGCAACCACAAAGAGTGACATTTGACGTTTCGGAGACCCCACGCTACACTAGCGCCTCTAGCGGCGAGTTAATACGCGATAGCCCTCTTTGAATATGATTTTCACCATTTGGCATATATTTTTGCCTTGTTTCTTTTGGAGTAGTCTTATGCAGTAGTCATATTTTGTATCAACATCCCTATTCATTATTACATAATTAATACAACAATCACTGGGATCCGATTTCTATAGCGCTATTATTACTTGAACGCTAAAGCCATCTGTTGAACTTTTATAAAGACTGCATTAGGTTATTCCTATGACATTAGCAGCAATTATATTGATACTTAATAAGAGAACAACGGTTGGAACTCACTTGGAACTTAACTCGTCGGAGGGCAGTGTTGCGCGGTCGGTTGCCTTGATAACACCCAACCTGATGAAGGACTCCAATTGTAGTCCGAAACATGTCGCAAAATAGTGACTTTCCAAGTGAGTTCCAACCGTTCTCTTATTAAAAGCGAGTAGCATCACTGATGCGCAGAGTGAGGGATAGTGCCAACAGCCTCCTGAATAGCATATTGGAGAAAGTTGACTGCCCAGTTGTAAAACACTGGAACATTATACATATGGGGGACAGGACTCCCATTTATAATATCAAATAATTATCCTCGTAATTAATTAAATAGTTAAATAATTATAACTAATCTAGATATATAAGGGAACAAATGTTACTAACAATGCTATGGATGTCTTGTCTGAAAATAAAATGATTATTATTAAGTGTAAATATGTCTCACATTAGTGTAAATTTATGTAATTATATTGATTATATCAATTACTGCAACGGGAAACAAAAAGCGTTATATAACACATAAATTCTAAACTACAAATAAAAAAAAAGGTTATAATGTTATAACCTTCGGTCCGTGGGGTCCCAGGGCCCAAGAGTTCTTCAAAGAACTTGCTAAAAGGTTAGTGCACCAAAGGGCTGGCAGTTTCCTCACACATCGCATAAGCATTGCTATACAGCGAGGAAATGCTGCCAGCATCTTTGGCACTATGCCGCGGGGGGACCCCTTACTTTAGATTATTTATTATTGATTATTATATAACTTAAGAGAGGTAGGGCACAGCAAAATGTCATCTTGCTCCAATTTGGAGCAGCCCAACTGGGGAAGTACCTCCGTCTTGCAGAAGACCACAGCCATAATAACATCATGTACTATACAAGTATGTAGTGTTGTGTTCCTCGAGGTGAGCAAGTTTGCCAGAGCTCCCGAGGATGCACTGTGTTGAGAGCGAGGGACCAAAACTCCCTTCTCTTGTCAACACAGTGCATCCTCAAATTTTATAAACAGTCGGCAACGCGTACGTGACGCCTTTGGATTTGCGGGCGTCTATAGACTCACTTTGCTAAATTGTAAATTATTATCTCTAACATAGATTGTCTTTTTGTTTACTAACAAACTATGGACCATTGATGTCTGATAATAAACGATTTTTTTTATAGGCTGCGGTGGCCGCTTACCATCAGGTGCACCGTAGGCTTGTTTGCCATCGGCGTTGTATAAAAAAAATCTTGGGCAAATTCGATTAAAGAGCAGTAAAATAAAGATAATCAATATCAATGAAATTAGTTTATGAACTATTTGAAGTAAAAAAGAATGTTACAGTGTTATCCTAAAATATTTTTTAAATCACAAATCATTAATTTAATTTAATCTTTTATTTATGTAAAAAACAGTTAATATGACCGCCTTTCTAATAGTACAAATTGTTTCAAGGTGTGAGTTTGTGTGACATTGCGCTTAAAGTGTTCGCTAATATGGAATACATCCCCGTGACTTTAGTAAAGGAGTATTAAGAGGCCTTATAAGTTTTAAAATGCTTTGATTTCAAATTATGACAAAAGTATTGATAATACCAGTAAAGTTATTAAAGGATACGATGATATTATTAAAATTTTAGATAGTAACATAGCCATTTTTTGATTTTATTGTGTGTAGTAGAATTGAAGCGGAAAAAACAATTACCTTGAAAATGGTTGATTTGGAGTGATGTTTGAAACGATATTTCTTAATGAAAAATCCAAAAAATACATTTAAATTTTATGACATTAGGTTTATCGCCATAGTCCTTTTCTAGATAGTAACGTTGAGAAATTGTCAAGATACGTGTCAATTCAAACAGAAAATGGCATAAATAGATGAGCGTTTTTTAACTGATAAGGACCCTTAGTCTCGGTTTTATAAAGATCCGTTAGACCTTAAGTCGGTTTGTTATGTCAAAAAATGTATTGAGTTGCTGAAATTCGATCTGACATTTGGTTTAACGGATCTTTATAAAACCCGGCCTTAAAGGATTATAATTAAGTAATTATTAAAATACGAGGTTAGCCTCACAACCACGTGTCTCCGAACACGTAAAGTCAGCACCAAAACTAACTATGCGTATGAGGAGGTCAAAATCTCTTATTCCCTTACAATAAATTCGTATGGCATGTAAGAACTTTAACAATAAAGTACAAACAATAATAGGTTATAACACGTATATGTTACAGAAGAAGTACAAAAGCGAACTTATCCCTATAAGGGATCTCTTCTAGCTAATCTGTGAACAATTGAGTGGAAGGTTGGTAGCAATGTGTCATTATGCGTGTAATCCATTTATTTGTTGTATATTTGCGATATATATTTATAGCGTCTGTATAATATATATATGTGAGATAAACAATGTATAAATAAATGGATTAATGGATAATTTAAATGGATTACACGCATAATGACACATTCTGTCTTCGCAAAATGACGATACGGAAAATGACAGAAACGCAAAACGGCATACGGAAAATAACAGAAACGCAAATGACATATGCGGAAAATGACCGAAACGCAAAATGACATATACGGAAAATATTTATTATTGTAATGTTATTAAGATAATTTTGTGTTCGAATTGTACATGTTTCTCGGTTTGCCTATTAATCTTAATCTCAACTCAATTACTCAAAGGTTAGCTGGAAGAAATCCCTTACAGGGATAAGCTCGCCTTTGTACATATATGTCAACTGTTCTTGTAATTTATGTTATGTTTTACTCATGTACAATAAAGAATTTTACATACATACATACATACATACAAATGACAGAAATGCAAAATGACAGATACAGATAAAGGCAGAAACGCAAAAACACCATATATTTACAAGTCATTTTCAAATTATATTTGAGTGACGCAACAGACTGCGCCTGTCTCAACAACATACGGCGGAGCGGCGGCCATCGAAGCTGCTAACGGGAGTCGGAGATGTGATCAACTGATCATATTTGCGAAGGCCAAATACATATTTTGCGTCTTCATATGCATAGTTACTATACTTTGATGCTGACTGTACACGTACAGTCAAAGTCATAAATATATGTTCGTTACCAAAATTACACCCTTTGCCATAAAAGCCATGTTCGTATAATTTTGTCACTTATTACTCATTGACTGTACCTACCATCGACGACAGTCAGCTGAACATTTGTGAACTTTATTGCAACGAGATAAGGCTTACTAATGGTCAGTTAACTGACGTCCATAGTACATCATTAACCCTTCAACTGCCGAAAATAATCCCGCAGTTTTCAATTTCATAATTAAGAAAACGTCATTTACATTGTCTTTTTGTCTGATGTATCAGACCACGGCGGTTAAAGGGCTACATATTAATTCATATGTAGACGACGCTAGTCGTGTCCGTAAACGAAATAATTGAATTTAATAATAACTATAACTTTTTCATTTTGCCATAGAGTAGTAATAATAAAACTACCTAAAGACTAGAAAAAAAAAACTAATTTCTAATAAATTCAAGCATCGAACTGTGTTTTAAACTAATATTATTAACTATAATAAACATTATAATGATTTTTACTTACTATTACAGAAATCGTTGAAGATCTTCAGTTGTCAAGATTAAAGCGAAACTTTAGCTTATAACACAAAAAAAACATAAAATTCTACTTCTGAATTAGATATCCGTAGAAAAATGGATTATATAGGTAACAAACTTAAGTACTTAAAATCAGGGATCGGATACCGGTATTTTCTGCATAGAAAAATACCGGTATTATTACGGTCACCGGTTCATTATTTCGTTTTTAATGGGACAATCTAATAATACGACGTTGTTACCTAAATACATGATTCAGCCCTACGTAAAGAGCAAAAAATAATCCAAAATATTGGGCTAATTGTTTTTCAAAAATACCGGTATCGGTCCCTGCTTAAAATTCCTAATATCCGATGGAATAATAGCAAATGTTAGTGTTATACTTAAAGTCATTTACCTTGTACAAGTAGATTCTTACTGAAGTTTTAGCCCGAGCAGAAATATATGACCATGTTGTGGAATTTTAATGGAACTAATTTTTTACGCTGGCAATAATTATAATGACAGGCTGTCACTGCTGTCAGTGTCACTTTAGTGGTTTATTTGAACAATAGTAAAGTGTTGAATATTAAATAATAAAATTAATAAATGTCAAAACGATTCATTGTCAAGAGGCAAAAATTATTAATCACTACATAGTATAAAACAAAGTCGCTTTCTCTGTCCCTATATCCCTATGTATGCTTAAATCTTTAAAACTACGCAACGGATTTTGATGCGGTTTTTTTTAATAGATAGAGTGATTGAAGAGGAAGGTTTATATGTATAGTAACATCCATTAAATAGTGCACCCGTGCGAAGCCGGGGCGGGTCGCTAGTAATGTAATATAATAAAATTCTGAAAAAAGAAACATTAAATTATTTCGCTAGAAACATTTCAAAATTAACATCAGAACTGACATGTAGACAAGTCAAAATGTCAGCCGACTATACTGACATTACTGACCTGTTGCTATACAAATGAGAGTAGTAGAGCTCTCTTGACAACGGTCATATATATCAAGTCGGGCTTTACTTATATGAAGTTGCGAGGAAATATAACTATATTACCTATATTTATTACATACGCAATGTAATTAACCTAATCCACACTAAGACAAGTGAAAATACTGATGAATTCAGATGCCATCTATATTTAAAGCACAACAGTAAATTGAATTTACACGTTTAAAATTAAGTATTTATGCTACTTATGTACTTTTTTCCATGAGACTTAAAAGTTTTTTTTTAATTGTCATTAAATTAAAATATTATCATATTTCAGAATCAGAATATCATCATACTTCTCTTATTATTTATCTAGGCATTCTAGACAGTGTAGATCAGTAAAGTAAATCTATGGACGGTAGGTACGCGTTAAAAGCTTAGCTACGCTCTGAATTCAATTAACCGTCCTCTTATATTCTTGTTCAAAGCAAACGTCTCAGATTCAGACATTGATAAAAACAGAAAATCATGTGATGCGTTTGTTAGTGGGTCAATCAGCTTTTTATTGTTGTTATTCTGTCCCGTCAGCGAGGAGACAACAGTAATCGAATTTCTTAGATAAATGATTATAATATGGACTTCAAGCACATTCAAGATGACCCATGTCAAAATGGATTTATGCTCATTGCCAAAAGTCATATTTGGTTGATTTAAATCCTTCAAAATCACAGTTTTAAAGAGTGACTCAGGAGACGTAACCATGGCAACGATCAACCTTTGTTGATCCACCCTAGTGTAATTAGTGACCAATATGTCACATCTGTGACCTTGAAGTGAGTCCAGTTTTGGGGCGGAGTCGCTCAGGGTATATAGGGGAATATCTGCGTGACGCGGCCGATGGCTCTGAAAGAGAACAATATATAATAAACAGAAGAATAATGGAGAAGTAAGCGAATAATTTAGAATGAAGGAAAAATTGAAAAATTTAGGCACCGAGCAGCATTCGAACCTGCGACCTCCCGGCACTCGCGAGTCGCGGCCAGCCGCTCTAGCCAACTGAGCTATAGGTGCAATCGCTACCCAGTTCCAAATTCATCAAGCGTTCCTTCGTATTAAGCAGTACCGCTGCTAACGTAAAATAAAATAACATAAAATTTTTCAATTTTTCCTTCATTCTAAATTTGGGTATGGGATGGCGCATCGTAACTGACGATTCTCAATATGATTTGAGACGTTAGTGCCGTTAATGAAGCATGAGTCTTCTGGTAGATGTCGCTGTACGCCTCCCTTAAGGCGTTTGTATAAAAAAAAATAAGCGAATAATATCGGTCGTGATACAAAATATAAAAATTGGATTCTATCCATGATTCCGATATTCCGAACCACTTTTACCTATTATGGGGCTAACGTTGTCGGTGCCAAAAATGGTCTGTTTCTTTATACATTTCGATTATTCGATTGAAGACAATTTCCTACGAAATAGCAGTATTTTTGGATGGTCCCATAGTAAAAGTGGTTCAGAATTATTAGTAGAATTGTATTTTATTTGGTTTTATAAAAGATGCCTTAGATCAAATGTCAGATATTGTGGTAACCAGTGGCGGCTGCTGACTACGAGAACCGGTGAACACACAATCAGATTTTAACGAACACTTAAAATTTGATTGTATGGAAGGTTTGACAAGTTTCTATGGGATGACAGCTGCCGGCGCCATATTTGACGATGACCGGTCTGCGATCGTATGTCGGTGCAACCGACCCTATGTACTTAATAAGAGAACAACGGTTGGAACTCACTTGGAAAAGACATGTTTCCGACTCCAATTGTAGTCCGAAACATGTCGCAAATAGTGACTTTCCAGGTGAGTTCCAACCGTTCTCTTATTAAGTGTAAATATGTTTCACGTTAGTGTACATTTATGAGCGTATGTAGTGTAGTAGTCGTCGGGTCGTGTAGAGTAGATGCGCAGTACCTGTTTTTTTTTTGACCTGACTGTGTCTTTATAGGCCGGGCCCAATAAAGCGATAGGAGTGCGCGGTGGGAGAGTAGCCTGGGGAAAATCCAGGGGAATACTTCCGACACGACCACGCGTGTGGTTTCGAACACTGGAATACTCTAAGAGTTTGCGCTCCAGTGAGATTGATTGAGTGGTTTCAACCGAATCTGAGGTGTGAGTGGAATCGTGATACTGGGAGTTTTGTCGCTGGTTCACTAAACCTAGCCTAGCTGAGAAGAGTCCAGCAAGAAACTCAGCTAGGCCCGACCTGGGTCGGACTGATTCTACCCGGTATGCGGCGGTACCGGGACGAATAGGACCTATATGTGTCAGTGTTGTCGCGATCGCGCGGTGGACGTCCCCGCCGGCGGGAATGCCTAAGTGTACGCGTCGTCTCAGAGTTGGACGCCGCAAGCGCAGCGTTCCATCTTTCGATAGATGCTGTGATTACGTCGTCCGGGTCCGTAAGTGTGTGCCTAGGACGCCGGACCGTGCGGCCCCTAATCAGTGATCGCCGAGTAACGGCAGAGGGGGAGGGATGGGAACATAGTCGACAGCCTTCCTAACTAACGGATTCCTATGATGGGGAAGTACCTGGTGCCGGAGCCGGCGGCGAGCAGCAGGCGGCGGCCGCGCACGAGGTGCTCGGGGCAGCGCAGGAAGCGGAACAGCGCCGGCGCGGACTCGCCGCACCGCAGCGCGCTGTCGTGGCACATGATGCCCTGGAACGAAACGTGTGACGTAGAGATCTACGTCATCGCGAGGAGCGCAGGGGGAGAGCCGCGCCGCCCTACCGCCGCAGCGTATATAAGCCGCCGCGCGCCCGCTTTAAGTTAGAGTTCGGTCTAGACATGGGCAAAATGTGTCACTTTAAAGAAAAGAGTAAAACATATCTTTCAGCTCCCGGGATATATATCACTCTTCTATATCTTTATATCCGTATGCATCCGTCGATCAGTAGCTCCGTAGCTCTCTAGCTCTCGCCACGCAACGCGACTCGCTCGGCCGCTCACCGCTCAATTTTACGTCGTGAATAACGGATCGAGATTGATTCGAATGAATCTATCAAGTAGATCAGTAATTCACTAAGAGCTATAAATTGATTTGTAGTGTATCTACGCTGGTAGATTTTTTATTTTAGTAGGTATTTAACTGTACGAAGCATTGAGATTAGTAATTAGTTCAATACAATAAATAGGTATTGATTTATAGTTTTTTTTTTAAATATGAGTAAGTACCTACCTGGTGCGATGTGATGTCGCTATTGCAAAGCAAACGATACCGGGAGAGAGGGAGTTTTACGGATATACAGATATACTGATATACTCGAATTTTGAAGGATATGAAGAGTGATTCGTGCGGACGGAGCGATATATATCTTTTTTATATATCACTCCGGAGTTACCCATGTCTAGTTCGGTCAGCGCTCGCATGCGCCCCCGGCTCTGCCCCCCTCCTACCCTTCCGCATCCTGACTTCCCCTGGCCGGTAAGGTTTCCCGATCGGCCGAGAAGTCCCCCGCTCCCCGCTACCCCTGGCAGCTCGGTGTGCCCGAGTTCGCCGTCGTAGTGCACCCGTTACTCCTGGCAGCTCGGTGTCCCTGAGCTACTAGGAAACCTCCCTATGCCCTTCAGGCGGGAGGATATGTATGTGTGGTTCGAACCCACACATCACAAACGTCTAAGCGTTCACTTGACGGTCACCACAACCTTGTTGACGCCAACTTACGAGACTGGGTAGGATCGGTAGGTGGGCTTACGGCCTGTTAATTTGATGTGCCAGTTTGCAGCCAGTTGGATGAGTTGATGAACCGAAAGAATATTTTCTTGGTTTTATATAAACGAGTTGCACGTGAACGAAGTCGCGATAAAAAGCTAGTAATGGTGCTGCATTAGTTATACATTGTAAAGCCACGTAAATAAGAATACGAAAGAATTTATTGCCATTACACAAAACAACATAATACAATTCACACATACATAATAAATTTGTTTTCAATAAAAAAAAGCTAAAGCGTGTCTGCCTGTATTTTTATTTATTAATTTATGGACATTTGTCTGGGATAAAATTATTTCATTTCATTTTTCATTAATCTCTTCACGCTTATTTTTTACCGACCAATTTAGATGAAATTCAATATGAAGATAGTTTAAGTTCCGGGGAAGGACGTATGCTACATTTTATCCCGAAAATCATTGTGTGGAAGTTTGTATGGAAGCGTGTTGACTAGGTAAGCGCCTGATATAAAAAAAATGCAACAAAATTCAATCGCAACGAACGAATTTCACTCAGACGAAATCGCGGGCAAAAGCTAGTATATAAATAATAGCGCCTCATTCAAGGCTGCTGTTGTAAAACAATATAAACCTAATATATAATTGAAAAGGTACTTAACCAATAATTAACCAATAATAAAGCGTAATGCACTTCTCCTACACAACGAAAGCTAACTATGTATATTAGATTTTGTTCACTTCCTGATCTTTACTATGAATGTACACTTCACCTTCCAATTCTGCGGAGGGTGGCGTCAACTTCTCCGACCTTTAGATACAATTTTAGTTCAAAATTTGTTTGCATTTTGTAAGGTTTTAAATTTTAATGCTAAGTATGTTCTCAGTGAGATATGTCTAGGGAAACATCTTAATCTATATTGTATTTTTATGTAAATGACACCTATTTTTTTTTTATTATTTATTCAGGAAACAAACGGTCATGTACAGAAGAGAATATATCTTAAGAGATGTATTAATGGAGTTCCATTAGTTATTTAGGAAATAACAATAGTTGTAATATATTTTCGAAACAGGGTGGGGTAAGTACGCATGCCTACTACTTACACGCCAATATTATGTTACATTTAAAGTTATACAATGATACTGGAAAAATCCACTAAGCTTAGAGTTACACAATGATAAATTTAGATTACAAGTAGAAGTAAAAGAAAAACAATAGGTATTATATATGCACGAGAACAAATAATGAAAACAGGGGTAAGTATGCGATATACTCAGTTAACACTACACTATACTCAGTTAGTTAGTTCTATTTTGTTTGCATGTTTCTGGTTTATCTCCGGATAAATCAATAAATAAATAAGTAGTACCTCAATGATGGCCGTCTGTCGGACGTTCCCGACGTGGACGGTGCACTGGAAGCCGGGCGCGATCGCCGTCGAGTGCCGCAGGACGTGTATAGTCGCCTGCGAACATTGCTGCACTTAAGGTCGGTTCTGATGAGAAAGACAGTTAGTCCCTATTCGTCCCGGTACCGCCGCACACAGGCTAGAGTCAGTCCGACCCAGGTCGGGCCTAGCTGAGTTTCTTGCTGGACTCTTCTCAGCTAGGCTACGTATAGTGAACCTGCGACAAAACTCCCAGTAGCTCGATTCCACTCACACCTCAGATTCGGTTGAAACCGCTCAACCAATCTCACTGGAGCGCAAACTCTTAGAGTATTCCAGTGATTCAAACCACACGCGTGGTCGTGCCGGAGGTTTTCCCCTGGACTTTCCCCAGGCTACTCTCCAACCGCGCACTCCTATCGCTTTATTGGGCCCGGCCTATAAAGCCACAGTCAGGTTCAAAAAAAAAAAGAGAAAGACAGAGTCGCCCAATTGTGAGGAGTGCGGAACCATCGAAGATGTGCAACACTTGTTGGTGGAGTGTGTTCGAACTCGGGAGAAAAGGGAGAAGTTGAACAGAATTTGGGGCTTCTCCCTTTTGCATGTTGGGATTTTTCAGTCCATTTTAGCGGATCCTTTGTCAAAGGCTGCAAGGTATACGGTTTTTTTGGAAATAAGTATACAAATTTTGTGGTTTTATTATTAGTCTTTTTTTAATTACATTTAAGAAGTTGTAATGTAGTTAGAGGCTTGCTGGAGCTGACATCGTCATCTTGACGAAAGCTTCGAAATAAATAAAGATAAAAAAGGTCGGTTGCACCAACATACTATCACAACACAAATATGACGCCGGCAGCTGTCATCCCATAGAACCTTGTCAAACTTTCCATACAATCAGATTTTAACCCGTTGACCGCCACAGTCGGCTATTCACGTCATCGGAAAATCGTACAATGGACGCCAACGACTGCTACAGCCGGCAGCCTGGTCAAAGCAATAGCGATCTATACGCGATTGCGTAAAGTTTAATTTCGCGTTGAACGCGCGGCGTCAGCGATGCGTCATTTCTAAGTAATGCTTGGCGCTCAGTAGGTTAACGAACACCGCTTACGATTACAGGCCGGTCATCGTCAAATATGGCGCCGGCAGCTGTCATCCCATAGTAAGATGTCAAACTTTCCATACAATCAGATTTTAACGAACACCGCTTACGATTACAGACGGTTTGGTGCAACCCACCCCTAGGGTCGGTTGCACCAACATACAATCACAGGCCGGCCATCGTCAAATATGGCGCCGGCAGCTGTCATCCCATAGTAACTTATCAAACTTTTCATACAATTAGATTTTAACGAACATCGCTTACGATTACAGACGGTTTGGACCGTCCACACTTGCTAATCTTACTAATACCACTCCCCCTTCCACCCTTGAGGTAGCATGCCCAAAAATCGCACGAGAGTCGATTTTTGAGCAAACTCGAAGTAAGCATATTTATTATTAGCAATGTTTCGACACACGTACTACTAAGTAGCAATTGCTCATTAGTGGCATGCTTTCGTGCTAGTGATCAGCATGTGTAACTGTAGCAAATTTTGAGCATGTGTAACAGGGTGGATCAACTTTTTTTGTGTTGTTATCTTGACGCGTTGTCCAAGAGACACTACTGGCGCAGTTTGTTCAAATAAATGTTGTATTAAAATTACGATTTGAAACGGGATATTTACCATGTATTTTTGAGTTCCCGATATTTCGGCACTGTTCAAGCGCCATTATCAAGGATTAACTGACGTGCTGCGAGTTTTAGTTGTGGTCTACCCACACACCATAGCGATCTACCTTCTTCCTGGTTCGCTTTTTTCCCACAGTGTCACCGTCACTATCACCATACATAACATGGACATGGTAAATATCCCGTTTCAAATCGTAATTCTAATGTAAATGACCATGTAAGCTTGAAATCTTATATATGTTGTATTAAGTTCTACTAACATGCTTAGTAGATGGACCATTATGGAAATAGCTTATAATTACCACAAAAACGTATGTCTGATAAACTTAATAAATAGCATAAAATGACGATTGTATTTGAATTTCGTCCCCTGGACAACTAGACGTAGCCACGGCAACGAGTGGCACTAAAAAGTTATTTCACCCAACAGTACCATTTTACGTACACTTTTTGAGCACATTAAAGTCAGGGTTCGAAATTATCAAGATAATTATGGTCTTTGATAATTATCCCTCTTATGGGTAGGGTAGTATACGTTATTTTATTAGAGAGCGCAATTATTAACGTTCGAATTCACGCACGTATTTTTTTAAGACTCATGCCGAATTTACAATTTTAGGTTATTATCAAATCGATAATTATCAAAGCATAAAAATCATGATAATTATCCTTTCGTACCCTGATTAAACTTAAAGTGGATTTACTATATGGGTGTGTGTATTCATTTAATATTTGTCATTTACAATTTAATTTATTCAAGTTAAACATTAGTTTAGAGTGGGCTTGGATTGCTTGTTTTTTTTTCTTTTTTCTATTTTAACATTCTTGTTCCAATAACGTTTGTAATTGTGTACGAGTGCGCACTTTAGTTCAGTATATACACTCTAGCGCTATCTGTGAGATCCTGTAATTGGCTCTGCTGTTAATATGCATGTTGTTACATTGCTTGTACTGCTGTTGGTTCTCCTAATATCCTCCTGACCCCTGGCGTCCTTTACAAAGTGCTAAATAAACCTTACTGTAAAGTCCGAGTATTTTTGAACTTCTTATGTGGACAACAGACGACCGACCTTTTGGTAGTTGTCGCGACTAACGCGAAGTCTGGCGGATAGCCCGCCTTTTTTCTCTGTGGCCACACCGAACAGCGCCATCTGGGCGAACGCAGCTGTAAGTAATTTAAACTCATGGCGGTTAGCCAGTCAGTTCTAAGATGGCGCGAACTGTAAATATACCAGTATCAGTGAAGAAGAGTGAACGTGTCGAGAGAGAGTCTGCGGACTTCCAAACGCATTGAAAGCTAAGTATACTTGTATATCTTAGTCTAGCTCACAGTGGTTTTGTGGTTTCTCTATACAATTAACGCCTATGTAATTTTCCTTGCAAGCGACTACCGTCGTACTCGCGGTTTATGAGCTCATCTTAGGTAAGGCAGAGTAGGCGCCTCTTCCGAGATGCCGGGGTACAGTGGTTCTGCCATTGGGACTCCGTCATCGCATTGTACGGACCCTTTCCGGCGTCGGGATGGCCGGGGTGTAATGGCCTCGCCATTGGGACCCCGTTCATAGTCTTGTCTAGACTTTCCCCGGCGCCAGAGGGTCTGGTGGCGTTACGCCGAGTGCGCCGCGCGACCAGGCCTTCGTCAGGTGTTGAGGTACGATGGCTTCGGCTGTCGGGATCTCGACATTTTCATGGTAAGGTGTCGTCCGCCTCTGGGGGTGCTTGGCTGCGGCCTCCACCCCTATGTTCGTGGGAGGCGACGGTTCGACTGTCGGGGCTCCCATGTTCGCTTCTAGCTGGGATGCCGGGGTGTAATGGTTCTGCCATTGGGATCCCGTCATTGTCTTGTTTGGACTGAGCCCAGTGTGAGGGCTTGGTTGTGCTGAGGTCGCGTCGCGTGCAGACAACCAGGCCTTCGTAGGATGGCGAGGTACGGTGGTTCGGCCAGCGGGATCTCGTCATCCTTTTTTGAGGTGCTTGCTGTTATTGGGTCGTGGCCGGCCTTCCTCTGGCCGGGTAAGATGATTCTCAATTTATAGTATACACTTCAGTAGAGAAGGTGGGGGTTGATTGTTATGAGAATACCATGTTGAAAGAGCTACTCTTCACAGACTAAGGAGTGACTCAGCACGACGAGGAAAGACAGCGAAGCAGACCAGACGAGACCCAACGACTGCGGGTGAGCCCCCTACTAGCGTGCATGACACGCCTTTCCGGATATGACAAGGTATGCTATGCATTCATATTAAATACACCCAGAGTACACCCCAAATTATATTGTCGCCGTCCTCTCTAATGTTGTCACTGTGTGTGAGAGAGAGAGAGATAGAGAGAGACGGCGACAAAAATGGTGGAGGTGCTGGGATTTGATGGAAAGATAAAGTACAAATAACTAAGCAAAGAACCCAAGGCACATGAATATTAAACATGAAGTAAGACATAGCATACAAATTCACATCAAAGATGTTAATTGGGATCAACAATCGGTTGATCTGAAATGGTTTCATTAACCGACATACAAGCAATGCATTTTGATTTATTAAAAAGGCATATTGGTTTAAATTTATTGAAATTAATAAATTAATACTTTAAACCTTAAGGCTCAGACAGTGGCGACAGCTGTGGAGTTTTTATGAACTTGTTAATGTACCGAAAGGAATATAGATGGCGCTAACAGTCTCAACAGAGACTAATTTATGAAATCAAGGATCGTTTAAAGGAATAGTTCTTTGCCGTAAAAACAATAATTATGGTTAAGTTTATTTTAATTAAACATATTATTAATTTAGTTCTACGAGATACGCATTTAGAGTTATTTTTTCCTCTTATAAGGAATACTTTGATTCGTCAGAGTCATGGATGTCATACTGCCAACGTAATGGAACAAATGATGCCTTATACGAATCTCGTCAAACCGTCTTCTTTATTATCAACACGTTTTAATGTCCGAATAGTAAAAGGCTATGAGTGTGATTATTTAATCATCAGGTGATTTTAGAAGATTATTTAAATACATACCGACGTGGAAATACTAACTTAATTCTAAGGGTAAACAAGTCAAGTACAGTGTACCAACAGAAAAAGGGATAAAGTGGAGCGAAAGGATTGCATCGATCTATCGATATTGCCATACTGCGAGAAGAAAACGGAAAATCTACAATTTATGCGAAATCTTACAGGATTAGATAAATAACTAAACTGAAGTAGGAATTACCTTCTTCAGTGGAAAATCGTCATAAAAATATAACACCAACCAAGATTTCAGCAAAATATGCAGCGAGTAATTCTTAGTTTATCACAGTTGTTGAGTTTCTTTTGTACATTATGTATTTTGGATAATTTAAATTTATCAGGTTGTACGTCACTATTGAATGGTTCATATTTTAATTTTTTCATTTAATTTCATAATTATAAAGGTATGACAGGTCAACCAACTAGTCCAACAGGATTCTTATAGGGAATACAGAAAATTGTATTCTAACGGGATCATTGTACATTTGAAGTGAATATTAGTTTTAAGGGATTTAACCTTAAGTAAGATTACGTGAATGAAGGGTGACGTATTAGAACACGAGGAAATAGGAGTTAGTATTTGTTCGTTCCTTTATTTTTCGACCTATTCTAGCGAAAATCGAAAACTACGAGGGCAACCCTAATTCGGTCGGTTCATATGAATGAGAACCCCTATTAGGTTTGTCGGAGGCCATCATCCCTACGAGCCAGAGTTCCTGAAGCGAGATACACGTTTTTTACAGGTAATTATCAACGGGTACCTTTGAGGATTACGTAGGGACGACCTAAAGGGCGTACCTAGTTAATGTTCGGTGTAACATTGTCGTGTCTTTGGATTATAGGTACCATCAGGAACTCGCCTCCGACCATACCGGACGAGACAACACCCACGGCTTAGACGATACCCAGAATAGACGATTATCCCGGTAAGTTTTTACTTCTTTTCGTCATGATTTCCGATGGAAAACCTTTGATAGCGTTGTATGTAAGCGGGAAGCCGGAAACGTAGTTAGCGTGGGCACGTGCCGCAGTTACCTACCCGCGAGCCATTTCGTGTCCTCGAGCACGCGTGCTAAAGAAAACTGATGATAAAACCTTGCCCTTACATATTTGTAACATGTGAATGAGTTAGATTGAGATTTCTTTGTCCTAGCGAGATTTTAGGACTGAGGTTTCATCTACGGAGTAGACGCTTAGCGAAAGAATTTAGACCCTATTGCTATAGAATTAGAGTCGATAGTTTGAGGGGAGCGCGTTATGAATTTTCTGGATTATGACAATACCTAGCTTGGCGAATTCTTTTATTTTTTGCAAGATTTCTACCTGATCGGTGTACGTAGCGAGGAATGTTAGAAAGCATTCTGTGCTTTCTATGGAAACTTTGGAAAGGGGAGTAGGTAGTTACTCTGGTAAGCAGTATGTATGTATGTACTACCTCGCGGTGGTCATTTAACTTGAGTACTTAGAAGTTATTCAGAATAGAATTTGCCTATCCAATAGTCAAGGCAACCTGCTTGGCGGCCCATTGATAATATATACTTTGATTTGAAACTTGAAGTTGACCTCTAATAATAGTGAGCTCATACATTTGTTTGACAGACGTCAACGTCAGGTTAGACAAATCACGACAAATACCCTATTTGTTTCGAGTTAAAGTAATTTAGGTGTGATGATATTAGGTCAAATATTGATGTCCTGAGCGTGACAATCACGTATGTCTTCTAGGAAGTTTCCCGGAAGTATATCTAGTAGTTTTTACATATTGGGCGCGTTTGCGAAATGATTGTTTATTTCTATTTGATGGAAACCGATGAGAAAGCGTGATACTAGGAATTATAAGTGTAATTAATTTTACTTATTAGACGAACGTGATATACCTATTCGTTTGCGTTTCTTTTATGCAGGATGGAATTTATTGTGTTATATATATACTTGATTGCTCTTCGTATTGTGTGTTTTATGTGTACATCTCCTTTATCAGAGGTTTATTGTTTATTTTTAATGCACATTATAGATACGATACTCCATGCATAACCCAATGGAATAAACAACTAAGTAATAAAATATTAAGCGTAAATATAACCCTAAGGGAATTGAATTAGAGGTGTTTTTCGGTTATTAATTCACCTTCTAGGTATGAGTATCAAAAGTTTTAAGGTTATGAAAATTAACTGTAGTAATAATGAAGTTTCCACTCTTACCATTTGTGTGAAAGTGACACCTGACCCTAGTGGAGTGTAAATTAAAGATGATAAACGTATTTGAAGGTCCATATGACTTGACACACGTGTCATGTTCAAATTTATTAAAGCTTTAGTGAAGTTTGTTCATGTAAGTTACACTAGGCTTTGAGTCAGTGTTGCCGTAACTTATAAATAAACCCAGAGATACATATATCAACTAATAAGAATCTTACAAGTAAATATTTCTTATTCCTTCACATACTTAAAAGGAAGTGTTCATACTTTAAAATCAGTTATAATAAATAACCTATAGTAATGATTGAACTTTGGATTTTAATGCCCAAGGGAGAGTCGGTAATATAAATGGTCTATGATATATTAGCCTTATGGTGTTACTATTTTTACTTTATGAATTCAGCAAGGTGTCATTAAAAGAATTTAGCGGAAATAATAGTCAGCTGTGTAAATGAACTTCGCTTATAAATTTAATGATGGCGGATGGATGAGAAACATAAATGAGTAGTTGTCCGTCTGGACATTGACTTTGAGATTTATTTTGACTTGGAAGATTTTGATTTATTTTGACCTGAACTTTCGGATTTTAATTTTCAACTTTGAATTTTAAATTAAATTTTTTGACTGACTTTGGAACTTAGAAAATTTGTTTGAAAAGAAAAAAAATTATTTGAACTTAGAAAAATTTTTTTTCTTTCGAAGTGGACTTCGGTTTTGACTTTGAATTTTCAAATTTAAAATTATGGTTGGACTTCAGAACATAGTCTTCTCTCAATAACTTTGTCAAGAATTTGTTCTTGTTAAATATTTGCGGTTCAACTTCCGAACTTGGAATTTTTTTTTTTTCTTTCTTGAATTTTTTTATTTTTTGTTTGGATGGACTGTATCATTGATGATGGATGATGAATCGTCTTTCAACTTTGAACTATTAGTATTTTGGAAAAGTTTCGACTTTTATTTTTTGACTTTGAAAATCTAACTTTAGAAATTGAGGATGACAGTTACATCTGTACAGAGACATATTGATCCATTTAGAGATTTTAATCAAAGTTTAGAATAAAAGGGTTTTGAGCAAGTAATGAATTTCTAAATTTGGCTCGTTGATTTAGACAGACTATGGGTTTGTGTAGCGGTTCACTTTCGTGTGCTATCTTTAATTAAGTAGCTTCTCGGTAGCTCTAGGTTGAGTAGAGTTTGTTTGTGTTTCGCAGGATTAGACAAATACAACCAAAATGGAACATGTTCTGCTAAATAGACTTAGGCTCATGCACGACAAGATTAAAGTGGACTTAGGCACAATACCAATTACCATAGATGAGGAAACAGTTAGGGAAGGGCAACTGGTTTACAGTAAACTAGAGTCAACAGTAAAGCGTTTCAACTCCGATCTTATGGAGTACCTCAGGATGGAAGCGACTCCTGCCTCGGACGAGATCTGTCTAATGAGCGGACTGCAGTTGGAGGCGGAAGACGCTTTAGCGGAGTTACAGTTCAAGATCAATGGGATCCTGTCCAAGAACCCAACCAAGGAAAAATCGTGTGAAGCTAATTCTTCCTGTCGGCTTCCGAAGCTCAACCTACCGGTGTACAACGGGGATATGCTGACCTGGTGCGAATTTTGGGATTCTTTCCAGAGCAACGTGGGATCTAGAAACTTGTCGGACGTGGATAAGCTAGCGTATCTGAAAGCCTCACTGTCCGGCGAAGCCAAGAAGGCTATTGATGGCTTATCCACAACGAACAAGAACTATGACATAGCAGTATCAACACTTAAGGAAAGGTTCGGGAAGACTTCTCACCTTATAGACGCACACTACGCTCAGCTTTACAAGATTAAACCGGCAACCAGTGCAGCGGAAGACTGCAGGAAGACGCTGAACGAGATCGAAAGGAATCTCAAGATTTTGGAATCTCTGGGAGAGAACATTAACCACAACCATCTACGCTTCATGCTGACGGAAAAATTCCCAATCGACTTAGTTTATGAAATACGGCTGAAGGTGGTCGATGACACCATACAAGAACTTAGGAAACAACTGGAAAAAATTATAACGGCTAAAGAAGATGCTGCAAGAATAACAGGAAAGAAGCGCTCACATGAAGCAGGAAGTAGCACAGTGGAAACGCTGCATGTGCAGACCAAACGCGCAAGATACGCGAACCAACCTCATTTCCAGGACCGAAACGCTAAGGGACTAACCAACAATAATGCTGGATTCAAGAAAAACTTTCGCGAAGAAAGGACTTGTAACGGGAACAATAAGCGACGAAGGAATAATAGACCAAGGCAGCGAGCTTTCAACAAACCTCATCAAGCAACCAACAAGAATGAAACCAGGGCTCAAGGAAATAGTCTCAAGTTGGCATGCGCATTTTGCAAGGGCAGCCATTATAGTGATAAATGTGAAGTATTTCCAACCCTGAAAGGAAGGTTCATCCGTCTAGGGAAGCGATGCCACATCTGTTTCCAATTTGATCATCTTAAAAGAGACTGTAAGGCTGATAAGAGGTGTCCACGTTGTCCGCCGACGGAAATGCACCACAGAGCGCTTTGCCCTAAAAATTTTCCCTCGGAGCCGTCGAATCAGAAACAGTCATGACTACTCAAGAAGGGACGCTCACAATCCTACAGACAGCCAAGGTTACAGTTAGGTCTATGGAGGATAAAGAGAAACGTAAGGAATGTCGCTGTCTCTTGGATTCTGGATCTCAACGTTCATACATCACCTTTCAGGTTGTTAAGGATTTGAATCTTCCCATAGAAGAGGATAGTCATCTTACAATATTTACCTTTGGAGCGGAACATCCTCAACAAATTCACAGTCCTATAGTCTCTGTACAAATATTGTCTCGAACAGGTGAAGAAATTATTATACGCGCCAATTGCGTAGAATGTATTTCAAGAGGATGCATACCTCGTCTTGATTTAGAAAACGTACCAGAAAAATACGTACTTGCAGATGATGGACCACTAAACGAACAAGTCAACCTGTTGATCGGGAATGACTACTACTTCAACATAGTTAAAGATGAAAGGATGCAATTGGAGAAGAATTTGTTCCTGGTCAATTCTACATTTGGATGGATAATTAGCGGTCGGGTTGAACCCGATACGCTCAGCGAATCGTACGTCGTAACGTACGCTCAAACAAGTACGGAGATGAGACTTAACCACCCTGACCCACCTCTATGCAATGGGGACATAAAAGGTCTGTGGGAACTAGAATGCATTGGCATTAATGATTCGCCTAAAGCGAACAGAGACGAAGAAGCCGTCAAATACTTCAATACTACAACGCAGAAGATTAATAACAGATATACAGTAAGCTGGCCATGGATAAGTTATCCACCAGACTTACCTGATAATTTAGGAATGGCCTTCGGTCGTTTGACAAGCTTGTTAAAACGTATGGATCAAGACACGTTGAAAACTTATGAAGACACCTTCAAGGATCAATTGAAAAAGGGTATAATTGAGATTGTACCTGAGTCAGAGACTTCACATACAGGAAAGATCGTCCATTACCTACCTTTTCATGGAATAAGACATGCTGGAAAACCTACGCGTATCGTCTACGATGCCAGTTCGAAACCTAGCAAGAACAGCAAGAGCTTAAACGAATGCTTGTATCGAGGACCTCTTATGCTCGAAGATCTAGCAGGCTTACTTATAAAATTTAGAACTCACCGGATAGGTCTATCTTCCGACATAGAGAAGGCTTTCTTGCAGATGGCGTTGCATGAAAAGGATCGTGACGTAACCAGGTTCCTCTGGGTGAAAGATACGTCAAAACCTGTTTACAGGGACAACTTACTTCACCTAAGATTCTGTAGGGTCCCATTTGGCGTCATATCCTCGCCGTTCTTGCTTAATGCCACCATTAAACAACACCTGTCAAATGCAGACGATCAACACGTCAGGCAGAAAGCAAATGACATCTACGTAGATAACTTTATCTCGGGCGCCGAGTCGACAGGAGAAGCAATGGAACTCTACAGAAATCTTAAAAGGACTTTTCAAGACATATCTATGTCACTCCGAGATTGGAGCTCAAACTCCAAAGAATTCATGCAGAAGATTCCTGATACATGTAAAGATGAGAAAGTCAAAGTACTAGGCTTAGAATGGGACATTAAGAAAGACACCTTTAAATTAAGATTTAACTTAAAAGAAGAAGCAAACACAAAGAGAGGTGTGTTAAAGACCATTGCATCAATCTACGATCCGTGCGGATACGCAGCGCCGTATACCCTAGGAGCTAAACTGTTTTTACAACAGCTTTGGAAGGAAAAACTGGATTGGGACTCACCGTTGCCGGGCGAGCTCGCAGAACAGTGGGAAAACATCCGTAGGAACCTGTGTGCCATCGGAGAGGTGTCGTTGAACAGACGTTACACGACGAAACCAGGGGAGAAAAGGTACCATTTACACTGTTTCACCGACTCTTCTCTGCAGGCATACGCGGCATCGGTATATTTAGTATGCGGTTCCGAGAGAAGCTTTGTCATCGGCAAGTCTCGCCTTGTACCGACCAAGGATCAAGAAAACCTTAAGATACCACGTCTTGAACTTCTAGGAGTCCTAATCGGCAGTAGACTGATGAAATTCGTTAGTAGGTTTCTTCAACACAAAATAGAAAAACAATTCCTATGGACGGACAGTCAGATTGTCATAGAATGGTGTAAATCCAGCAAACTGCTGCCTCCTTTCGTAGCCAGACGGGTTGAAGAGATCAAAAGTAACCAAGACCTGAAAATTCAACACGTTCCATCAGAGCTCAATCCAGCCGACGTGGGGACGAGACCCACCTGCCCGAGAGAGGACAAGGAGAGATGGCTAAAAGGTCCACAATTTATATCAGAATCGCCTTCTACATGGCCAAAAACATCTGGCAGTGGACAGACCGGTTCTTTCTCGGTTGGGGAGGGTCTTGCACAGCAAGAAAGCGAAGAACAAATGGAGGTCGATACCCAAGAGGTACAAGAAGTCGATCCGATGGAAACGAAAGAAGACACACGAGACAAAGAGGAAGAAATTCCAACAATTAATCGTACACCAGAAGATAAAATTCAGAAGCTGAAGAAAATCCAAGCGGAATACTTCCCTCTAGAAGTAGAAGGAAAAGTAACGAGTTTAAGCCGGAATTTAGGAATATTCAAAGATATAGATGACCTACTTAGGTGTAAAGGTCGCATGAAGAATGCAGATTGGTCGTTTGACAAACGATATCCCATTCTTATTCCAAAGAATTCAGAATTTACGAATAAAGTCATAATGAAGACTCATCAAGAAATTAAACATGTAGGCGCTAGCCACACCTTAGACAGAATACGACAAACGTACTGGATTCCTCAAGGTAGAAGCAAAGTTCAACGTATTCTTATGAAATGTCCGGAGTGCATCAAAAATCAAGGAGGTCCATACAAATTACCGGCGGCACCAGCGTTACCGAAGGAAAGGGTTAACTACAGTTCTCCGTTCACGTACGTAGGCGTGGACTACATGGGCCCCCTATTAATTAACAACGGAAGCGGCAACTGTAAGAGATGGATATGCCTATACACATGTCTAGCGGTAAGAGCTATACATCTGGAGGTGGTAAATGACCTTACCGCTGAAGAAGGCTTACTCGCCTTAAGGAGAATGGTGTCTGCGAGGGGAGTACCTGACTTGATCACGTCGGACAATGCGACGCACTTCAAATTGCTTTCAGAGATTCTTCAAGATCCATACTGTGTGGAGAAAGAAATTAGATGGAAATTCATACCACAACTAGCGCCATGGCACGGTGGTTTTTACGAGAGACTGGTCGGACTTGTTAAGAATTGCTTGAAGAAAACGTTACAGAAACACCTGTTGAAAGATACCCAACTGGTAACTGTTGTAAAGGAAATTGAAGCAGTTCTTAACACCAGACCCTTAACACGCGTGGATTCCGAGCCAGACCACGTACTTAAACCGTCGGATTTTCTTACTATGGGAAAATGCATAATCATGGAAGATTCAAATAAGGATCCTACAACTTCGCAAGGGACCGTGACTAAAGAAACTTTAATTAAAGGATGGAAGAGAGCACGCGTCATCTTGAAGGAGTTCAAGATCATGTTTGAGAACAGGTATCTCCTTAGCTTGAGAGAAAGATACTCCCACAGCCCTAAGGAGCCAAGGGTGACGTCAAAATTAGCACCGGCGATTGGTCAAATCGTGCAAATCAAGGGAGACTCAAAGAATAGGATAAACTGGAAGGTTGGAAAAATTGTCTCTCTGATCAAGAGCATAGATGGCCAATATAGGGTAGCTAAGGTTAAGGTAGGAGATACAGAGCTGACAAGGTCCATCGCACATCTCTATCCATTAGAGATTGAGGATGGAGAGGAAAGATGTAATCAAACTTATGATACTGAAAGTCCGATAGAAGAACCTATGCCGCCGCCTGGGCTTCCACCACCGTCCAGTAGGGATGAGGCGAAGGTGGGAGCGCAAGTCGGGGACATCGCTCGTTCTCTTGAAGAAATCCTACCCGTACAAGTAATGGATGTCGAAGAATCCAACCCAGAAGAATTGCCCCTTATTTCAGAAACAAACCATATGCCTAAGTCCACACCGGAAACTGAACCGGATATAACTGTCAACGAAACTGAGCCACTTGATTGTACTGAGCCTAACGTAAGCGACCCCGTAGAGGTCGAATTCCAAGAAACACCGACTGAGTCACAACCGAAGAGAGCTGCTGCCCTCAGAGCGCGCGAGAAGATTCGCGAATGGACGAGCAACCTGGTAGCGGTACTTCGGCCCTTTTGTGGGGAGTGTCGCGACTAACGCGAAGTCTGGCGGATAGCCCGCCTTTTTTCTCTGTGGCCACACCGAACAGCGCCATCTGGGCGAACGCAGCTGTAAGTAATTTAAACTCATGGCGGTTAGCCAGTCAGTTCTAAGATGGCGCGAACTGTAAATATACCAGTATCAGTGAAGAAGAGTGAACGTGTCGAGAGAGAGTCTGCGGACTTCCAAACGCATTGAAAGCTAAGTATACTTGTATATCTTAGTCTAGCTCACAGTGGTTTTGTGGTTTCTCTATACAATTAACGCCTATGTAATTTTCCTTGCAAGCGACTACCGTCGTACTCGCGGTTTATGAGCTCATCTTAGGTAAGGCAGAGTAGGCGCCTCTTCCGAGATGCCGGGGTACAGTGGTTCTGCCATTGGGACTCCGTCATCGCATTGTACGGACCCTTTCCGGCGTCGGGATGGCCGGGGTGTAATGGCCTCGCCATTGGGACCCCGTTCATAGTCTTGTCTAGACTTTCCCCGGCGCCAGAGGGTCTGGTGGCGTTACGCCGAGTGCGCCGCGCGACCAGGCCTTCGTCAGGTGTTGAGGTACGATGGCTTCGGCTGTCGGGATCTCGACATTTTCATGGTAAGGTGTCGTCCGCCTCTGGGGGTGCTTGGCTGCGGCCTCCACCCCTATGTTCGTGGGAGGCGACGGTTCGACTGTCGGGGCTCCCATGTTCGCTTCTAGCTGGGATGCCGGGGTGTAATGGTTCTGCCATTGGGATCCCGTCATTGTCTTGTTTGGACTGAGCCCAGTGTGAGGGCTTGGTTGTGCTGAGGTCGCGTCGCGTGCAGACAACCAGGCCTTCGTAGGATGGCGAGGTACGGTGGTTCGGCCAGCGGGATCTCGTCATCCTTTTTTGAGGTGCTTGCTGTTATTGGGTCGTGGCCGGCCTTCCTCTGGCCGGGTAAGATGATTCTCAATTTATAGTATACACTTCAGTAGAGAAGGTGGGGGTTGATTGTTATGAGAATACCATGTTGAAAGAGCTACTCTTCACAGACTAAGGAGTGACTCAGCACGACGAGGAAAGACAGCGAAGCAGACCAGACGAGACCCAACGACTGCGGGTGAGCCCCCTACTAGCGTGCATGACACGCCTTTCCGGATATGACAAGGTATGCTATGCATTCATATTAAATACACCCAGAGTACACCCCAAATTATATTGTCGCCGTCCTCTCTAATGTTGTCACTGTGTGTGAGAGAGAGAGAGATAGAGAGAGACGGCGACAGTAGTATCAATTCCCGAGTGTTTGTTTTTTTCGCTAAAAAAATATTGGATACGTGATTGCTTGCAGCCAATGAAATTTAAGCAATGGCAATAGTTCGTCCTTGGATTTCGATAGAGATGTCATACCTAGTGGCCGCCATTCTTGAAAACTCGAGAAAACCTTAGTTTATGTTTTATTCAACAGGAAAGGTCTCAGACTTTACAACAAAAACAGTTTAATGCTTTGTAAAGTACATTCGGCCGTAGTGGCAAGTGATTTCAGTAAATGTTCAGGGCTCAGGAGGATATAAATAAATAAATATATTTTTTTTAATTGACACGTGCACTAACCTGAAAGTACATGCACCCCCTCGGATCGCTCGGGTCCTCCAGCAGCACCTGGTCGTCGCACGAGCACCCCGCCCCCCCGGGCGCGTCCTCCTCGCCGTCCGACACGTATATGTTCTGCGTGTAGGCGGAGGTCTTCGCGAGCGAGTGTTGTCCACACTTGCTAATCTCGCTAATACCACGCCCCCTTCCACCCGCACTACACGTAGCATGCCCAATAATCGCACGAGCGTCGATTTTTGAGCAAACTCGAAGTGAGCATGCTCATTATTAGCAATGTTTCGACACATGTACTACTAAGTAGCAATTGCTCAATAGTAGCATGCTTTCGTGCTAGTAATCAGCATGTGTAACAGTACCTTAAGACTCATGCCGAATTTACAATTTTAGGTTATTATCAAATCGATAATTATCAAAGCATAAAAATCATGATAATTATCCTTTCGAACCCTGATTAAAGTGGATTTACTATACGGGTGTAGATAATTTTTTTTAATTGACACGTGCACTAACCTGAAAGTACATGCACCCCCGCGGATCGCTCGGGTCCTCCAGCGGCACCTGGTCGTCGCACGAGCACTCCGCCCCCCCGGGCGCGTCCGCCTCGCCGTCCGACACGTATATGTTCTGAGTGTAGGCGGAGGTCTTCGCGAGCGAGTGTTGTCCACACTTGCTAATCTCGCTAATACCACGCCCCCTTCCACCCGCACTACACGTAGCATGCCCAATAATCGCACGAGCGTCGATTTTTGAGCAAACTCGAAGTGAGCATGCTCATTATTAGCAATGTTTCGACACATGTACTACTAAGTAGCAATTGCTCAATAGTAGCATGCTTTCGTGCTAGTAATCAGCATGTGTAACAGTACCTTAAGACTCATGCCGAATTTACAATTTTAGGTTATTATCAAATCGATAATTATCAAAGCATAAAAATCATGATAATTATCCTTTCGAACCCTGATTAAAGTGGATTTACTATACGGGTGTAGATAATTTTTTTTAATTGACACGTGCACTAACCTGAAAGTACATGCACCCCCGCGGATCGCTCGGGTCCTCCAGCGGCACCTGGTCGTCGCACGAGCACTCCGCCCCCCCGGGCGCGTCCGCCTCGCCGTCCGACACGTATACGTTCTGAGTGTAGGCGGAGGTCTTCGCGAGCGAGTGTTGTCCACACTTGCTAATCTCGCTAATACCACGCCCCCTTCCACCCGCACTACACGTAGCATGCCCAAAAATCGCACGAGCGTCGATTTTTGAGCAAACTCGAAGTGAGCATGCTCATTATTAGCAAGCGCTTTGCATCATCTTTTATAATGCGCACTTCTAAGGTTTGGAATTCTCTGCCGGCGTTTGTGTTTCCGAGCTCATATAACCTAGACCTTTTTAAGGCACGAGTGAATAGGCACCTTCTGGGTGAGCTCGCTTCATCGTCGGCCTCATCTTTGCCCCCTGGCTAGATGCTGGCCAAGAGCGATCCCATTTTTAATAAAAAAAAAAAAATGTTTCGACACATGTACTACTAAGTAGCAATTGCTCAATAGTAGCATGCTTTCGTGCTAGTAATCAGCATGTGTAACTGTAGCAAATTTTGAGAGCATGTGTAATGTACACTTTTTGAGCACATTAAAGTGGATTTACTGTATGGATGTAGATAATTTTTTTTAATTGACACGTGCACTAACCTGAAAGTACATGCACCCCCTCGGATCGCTCGGGTCCTCCAGCAGCACCTGGTCGTCGCACGAGCACCCCGCCCCCCCGGGCGCGTCCTCCTCGCCGTCCGACACGTATATGTTCTGCGTGTAGGCGGAGGTCTTCGCGAGCGAGTGTTGTCCACACTTGCTAATCTCGCTAATACCACGCCCCCTTCCACCCGCACTACACGTAGCATGCCCAATAATCGCACGAGCGTCGATTTTTGAGCAAACTCGAAGTGAGCATGCTCATTATTAGCAATGTTTCGACACATGTACTACTAAGTAGCAATTGCTCAATAGTAGCATGCTTTCGTGCTAGTAATCAGCATGTGTAACAGTACCTTAAGACTCATGCCGAATTTACAATTTTAGGTTATTATCAAATCGATAATTATCAAAGCATAAAAATCATGATAATTATCCTTTCGAACCCTGATTAAAGTGGATTTACTATACGGGTGTAGATAATTTTTTTTAATTGACACGTGCACTAACCTGAAAGTACATGCACCCCCGCGGATCGCTCGGGTCCTCCAGCGGCACCTGGTCGTCGCACGAGCACTCCGCCCCCCCGGGCGCGTCCGCCTCGCCGTCCGACACGTATATGTTCTGAGTGTAGGCGGAGGTCTTCGCGAGCGAGTGTTGTCCACACTTGCTAATCTCGCTAATACCACGCCCCCTTCCACCCGCACTACACGTAGCATGCCCAATAATCGCACGAGCGTCGATTTTTGAGCAAACTCGAAGTGAGCATGCTCATTATTAGCAATGTTTCGACACATGTACTACTAAGTAGCAATTGCTCAATAGTAGCATGCTTTCGTGCTAGTAATCAGCATGTGTAACAGTACCTTAAGACTCATGCCGAATTTACAATTTTAGGTTATTATCAAATCGATAATTATCAAAGCATAAAAATCATGATAATTATCCTTTCGAACCCTGATTAAAGTGGATTTACTATACGGGTGTAGATAATTTTTTTTAATTGACACGTGCACTAACCTGAAAGTACATGCACCCCCGCGGATCGCTCGGGTCCTCCAGCGGCACCTGGTCGTCGCACGAGCACTCCGCCCCCCCGGGCGCGTCCGCCTCGCCGTCCGACACGTATATGTTCTGAGTGTAGGCGGAGGTCTTCGCGAGCGAGTGTTGTCCACACTTGCTAATCTCGCTAATACCACGCCCCCTTCCACCCGCACTACACGTAGCATGCCCAATAATCGCACGAGCGTCGATTTTTGAGCAAACTCGAAGTGAGCATGCTCATTATTAGCAATGTTTCGACACATGTACTACTAAGTAGCAATTGCTCAATAGTAGCATGCTTTCGTGCTAGTAATCAGCATGTGTAACAGTACCTTAAGACTCATGCCGAATTTACAATTTTAGGTTATTATCAAATCGATAATTATCAAAGCATAAAAATCATGATAATTATCCTTTCGAACCCTGATTAAAGTGGATTTACTATACGGGTGTAGATAATTTTTTTTAATTGACACGTGCACTAACCTGAAAGTACATGCACCCCCGCGGATCGCTCGGGTCCTCCAGCGGCACCTGGTCGTCGCACGAGCACTCCGCCCCCCCGGGCGCGTCCTCCTCGCCGTCCGACACGTATATGTTCTGGGTGTAGGCGGAGGTCTTCGTGAGCGAGTGTTCCGCGTTGGCGAGGTCCTGGTAGAGGTTGCGGTTTTTGTGCTTCTTGTGTTTCGGCTGGTTTTGGAGGATCTCGTTGACCTGGACGGAATACACCACTAGAGACTCTTTACATCTCTTAGTTATAGGTTAACCCCCTTATTCATAAACGTCTTGTCCTTATCTGTCACTTTGACATCGACGTTTGTGAGAATGGGACAAAAAACTTTTTAGTTAGCGGAGGTTTGTTAAGTTTTATGAATACGGGGGTAAGTTTATACTATAAAAAGTTATTTCACTTCGATTGCGAGAAAATAAATAAACAAAGGTTAGCCATCCAAAATTAACAATTATTTCCACGGCGAACTTATATGTAATTTGGCAGCATGTTTTTTTTTCTAAACTGCTTTCATGCTTTGACACACAAAATAGACACCGCGGTTCGCGCGCAACATTCACGCGCAAAAAAGCTAACTCACCTCCCATTGAGCGCTTGAAAGCGTTGCTCGAACGAACTAATCACTTTTTTAATTATTGTGAAATAGGGACTACTACAAACTTAATCTTTAGACTCTTTAGAGAAATGAATTCTGTTTTCTGATTGGTCGATTTTAGTAAAGCTGTATTCTGGTTTGTTAATACCCAATACCAAATATTATTTAAAGAGTTAAATTAGTGTTTTGTGGTTGGTCTATTTAATAGGTGAAGTATTATGATTGGTCTAAATTGATTGTTTTGTAAATCATAAATATGTATTCATATTTTGCCTAGGGCTTAAATGTACTACTTTAGCCCCGCTTGATAAGCCTAATACGTGAATTCGCGATAGTCAAAGTAAAGGTTGTTCCGGTGTATTTCAATTGAAACATTACCTTCTCGTTATTAATCAATTTGTAGAACAATACGGGACATGTTTGCATTTCATATACCTACCGTCATTACCGTTTTCATGAAAAAACTTTTGACCCCAAAAACTTCTAATTTAATGAGTGTTTAATGGTGCCTTATGCAGGTTTTTGTTGCTTTTTAGGGTTCCGTAGACAAAATGGCCAAAACGGAACCCTTATAGATTCGTCATGTCTGTCCGTCCGTCCATCCGTATGTATGTCACAACCAGTTTAATTTGCAATATAGTTCGATTTGTGTAAGATTGTCCTCTAATATTTATTTATTTATGTACAAGCAGCAATAAAATATTGCACCAAAAATGAAAATTGAGGCCGAGCGAGGCCACTCTTACCTCTTTATTCCTTTTACATTTCCCGGGCGGGCAGCCGCCGAACTTCGGCCTCTCGCCGTGCCTCGGCTCCGGGGTCGCGAGCAGCACCATCCCGGGGCGGAGGCCGCGGGGCCAGTGGCTGAGGCCGAGCGAGGCCGACTGGCCGGCGCGCACGAGGCCGCAGGGCACTCGGTTGCGGTAGATGCTTTTCACGGATATGTCTACGAATTCGCCGGTGTCTAGGGGGCCTGCGAGCGAAAGTAAATAATAAATAAATATTTGTAGACAATATCACTACATAGTATAAAACAAAGTCGCTTTCTCTGTCCCTATGTCCCTATATCCCTATGTATGCTTAAATCTTTAAAACTACGCAACGGATTTTGATGCGGTTTTTTTTAATAGATAGAGTGACTCATGGGGAAGGTTTATATATGTATAATACATGCATCAACATTGCACCCGTGCGAAGCCAGGGCGGGTCGCTAGTAAACTTATATTTAAGAGAATTGTGTATATTTGTATTGTCCAATCTGCAATATTTTAAACCTAGAGTTAAAATCATGAAAAGTGATACTAGAGTACAGATGTAGTGCAAAATGATTTTCCTTCGTCATCATCATCATCATTTCAGCCGAAAGACGTCCACTGCTGAACATAGGCCTCCCCCAAGGCTCGCCATTTAGACCGGTCCTGTGCCGTTTGTTACCACCGGATTCCCGCGGCCTTCACCAGGTCATCACTCCACCTTGTCGGAGGCCTACCGACAGCTCGTCTTCCGGTGCGCGGACGCCACTCAAGCAGTTTCTGGCCCCATCGACCGTCAGTCCTGCGAGCAATGTGCCCTGCCCACTGCCACTTTAGTCTCGCAATTTTGAAGGCTATGTCGGTGACCCCAGTTCTGCTACGGATAGCTTCATTCCTAATTCTATCACGCAGAGAAACCCCGAGCATAGCTCTTTCCATTGCTCTTTGGGTGACCTTGAGCTTTCTTATGAGGCCCATCGTTAGCGCCCATGTCTCGGATCCATATGTCATCACTGGCAACACACACTGGTCAAAGACTTTTGACTTGAGGCACTGCGGTAAACTGGACGAGAATACACTGCGAAGCTTCCCGAACGCTGCCCAGCCGAGTCGGATTCGACGAGTGATCTCTTTCTCGAAGTTGGACCTACCCAACTGGACTGTTTGTCCCAGGTATACGTACTCGTCAACAACTTCGAGCGCAGAGCCGCCGATTATTACGGGAGTTGGTACAACATGGGCATTAGACATGACCTTCGTCTTGTCCATGTTCATTTTCAGACCAACTCGATCAGAAACTCTGCTGAGATCAACGAGCATTGTACTGAGGTCCTCCATGGTCTCAGCCATGACTACAATGTCGTCAGCAAATCGAAGGTGAGTGATGTACTCGCCATTTACGTTGATGCCTCGTCCTTCCCAGTCCAGAAATTTGAAAGCATCCTCCAGTGCAGCGGTGAGGAGCTTCGGAGAGATCACATCTCCTTGTCTGACTCCCCGCTGCAGTGGAACAGGCTTTGTTTCCCGGTCCTGTAGTCGGACGGACATGGTGGCGTTTTCGTACAGGCACTTTAGGACTTCGATATACCGGTAGTCAACTTGGCACCTCTGGAGAGACTGCAGTACAGCCCAAGTCTCGATCGAATCGAAGGCTTTCTCGTAGTCCACAAATGCTAAACAAAGTGGCAAGTTATACTCTTCGGTCTTCTGTATAACCTGCCGCAAGGCATGTATGTGGTCTACGGTACTGTAGCCTTTTCGGAATCCGGCTTGTTCGGGAGGCTGGAAGTCGTCAAACCTGCGCGCGAGACGGTTCGTGATGACTCTCGAAAACAGCTTGTAAACATGGCTCAGAAGTGAAATGGGCCTATAATTCTTCAGCAAAGTGTTATCGCCTTTTTTGAAGAAAAGTACCACCACACTTCTGTTCCATGCTTGCGGCGTTTTCCCCTCGTGAATTACAGAATTAAACAGCGTCTGAAGGGCTCTGAGGACAGGTTTACCGCCCGCCTTCAGGATTTCGGCTGTAATTCCGTCGTCACCCGGGGCTTTGCCGTTCTTCAACTGTTTGAGAGCCATACTAATCTCATACAGGCTGACGTCCGGGATATCTTCGGTATAATGTCGGGTTAATCTAGCTCTAGGGTCTTTGGCTAGATCAACGACGGGTCTTCGGGTGGTTGTGTATAGCTGCCCATAGAACCTTTCGTATCTATTTTCCTTCGTACTTTATCGGAAATGTTCGTATTTATCGTGCTCTCTCAATTAGCTTCAGTACCCATCTTATAGCCGTAGGGGTAAGTCGCTGTTGATGCGACAATATATATATATAGAGTGGCTAACACGCAATTCAAAATATTCGCTATAGTTTTGATTATTTTTACAGTTTACTTATAAAAAGGTTGTATTACCATCTCCAGTCCAAGGAATTATATTTAATATATACTTGTACTTCTGCAACTGGCCGTCTCCTACACACGTGGTACAGTGCACGGTACCTATGATGAGGGCGTCCCCCTCGCGCAGCTGCCCCCGCGCCAGGAGCCCCCCCACGACGGGCCCCGAGGACTCGCCCACGTGGAACAGCTCGTCGATCTGGAACTGGCAGTCTTCTACACACACGGTACAGCGCACGGTACCTATGATGAGGGCGTCCCCCTCGCGCAGCTGCCCCCGCGCCAGGAGCCCCCCCACGACGGGCCCCGAGGACTCGCCCACGTGGAACAGCTCGTCGATCTGGAACTGGCAGTCTTCTACACACACGGTACAGCGCACGGTACCTATGATGAGGGCGTCCCCCTCGCGCAGCTGCCCCCGCGCCAGGAGCCCCCCCACGACGGGCCCCGAGGACTCGCCCACGTGGAACAGCTCGTCGATCTGGAACTGGCAGTCTTCTACACACACGGTACAGCGCACGGTACCTATGATGAGGGCGTCCCCCTCGCGCAGCTGCCCCCGCGCCAGGAGCCCCCCCACGACGGGCCCCGAGGACTCGCCCACGTGGAACAGCTCGTCGATCTGGAACTGGCAGTCTTCTACACACACGGTACAGCGCACGGTACCTATGATGAGGGCGTCTCCCTCGCGCAGCTGCCCCCGCGCCAGGAGCCCCCCCACGACGGGCCCCGAGGACTCGCCCACGTGGAACAGCTCGTCGATCTGGAACTGGCAGTCTTCTACACACACGGTACAGCGCACGGTACCTATGATGAGGGCGTCCCCCTCGCGCAGCTGCCCCCGCGCCAGGAGCCCCCCCACGACGGGCCCCGAGGACTCGCCCACGTGGAACAGCTCGTCGATCTGGAACTGGCAGTCTTCTACACACACGGTACAGCGCACGGTACCTATGATGAGGGCGTCCCCCTCGCGCAGCTGCCCCCGCGCCAGGAGCCCCCCCACGACGGGCCCCGAGGACTCGCCCACGTGGAACAGCTCGTCGATCTGGAACTGGCAGTCTTCTACACACACGGTACAGCGCACGGTACCTATGATGAGGGCGTCCCCCTCGCGCAGCTGCCCCCGCGCCAGGAGCCCCCCCACGACGGGCCCCGAGGACTCGCCCACGTGGAACAGCTCGTCGATCTGGAACTGGCAGTCTTCTACACACACGGTACAGCGCACGGTACCTATGATGAGGGCGTCCCCCTCGCGCAGCTGCCCCCGCGCCAGGAGCCCCCCCACGACGGGCCCCGAGGACTCGCCCACGTGGAACAGCTCGTCGATCTGGAACTGGCAGTCTTCTACACACACGGTACAGCGCACGGTACCTATGATGAGGGCGTCTCCCTCGCGCAGCTGCCCCCGCGCCAGGAGCCCCCCCACGACGGGCCCCGAGGACTCGCCCACGTGGAACAGCTCGTCGATCTGGAACTGGCGGTCTCCTACACACGTGGTACAGTGCACGGTACCTATGATGAGGGCGTCTCCCTCGCGCAGCTGCCCCCGCGCCAGGAGCCCCCCCACGACGGGCCCCGAGGACTCGCCCACGTGGAACAGCTCGTCGATCTGGAACTGGCGGTCTCCTACACACGTGGTACAGTGCACGGTACCTATGATGAGGGCGTCTCCCTCGCGCAGCTGCCCCCGCGCCAGGAGCCCCCCCACGACGGGCCCCGAGGACTCGCCCACGTGGAACAGCTCGTCGATCTGGAACTCGCACGTCTCCTGCAACACGGTATTAAGGGCCCTTGTTAGTTAAAAACACAACCTATTTAGGCTATTTTTCTGTCAAAGATGTTTAGTATCTTGACACTTTCTCTATCTTATAGACCAATGCTTGGACTATAAAAGGAACATTGGTTGAACCATTGACCTTGACCATTACTTGGATAACAAAACCGAAAAAATGGCTCGGTCATTATCTAAAACTTTATTAAAAGCACACGTATCCTTTAATCAGTTTGTTGGAATTACTACATTTTGCTATTATGGGGATTTGAGTTTTGGCCTGCGCGCAGGGCTGCACTGCTGTACTCACGTGGTCGGGCTGCGCGCGGGGCTCCACTGCTGTACTCACGTGGTCGGGCTGCGCGCGGGGCTCCACTGTACTCACGTGGTCGGGCTGCGCGCGGGGCTCCACTGTACTCACGTGGTCGGGCTGCGCGCGGGGCTCCACTGTACTCACGTGGTCGGGCTGCGCGCGGGGCTCCACTGTACTCACGTGGCCGGGCTGCGCTAGGGCTCCCCTGCTGTACTCACGCGGTCGGGCTGCGCGCGGGGCTGCACTGTACTCACGTGGTCGGGTTGCGCGCGGGGCTCCACTGTACTCACGTGGTCGGGCTGCGCGCGGGGCTGCACTGTACTCACGTGGTCGGGTTGCGCGCGGGGCTCCACTGTACTCACGTGGTCGGGTTGCGCGCGGGGCTCCACTGTACTCACGTGGTCGGGCTGCGCGCGGGGCTGCACTGTACTCACGTGGTCGGGTTGCGCGCGGGGCTCCACTGTACTCACGTGGTCGGGTTGCGCGCGGGGCTCCACTGTACTCACGTGGCCGGGCTGCGCTAGGGCTCCCCTGCTGTACTCACGTGGTCGGGTTGCGCGCGGGGCTCCACTGTACTCACGTGGTCGGGTTGCGCGCGGGGCTCCACTGTACTCACGTGGTCGGGTTGCGCGCGGGGCTCCACTGTACTCACGTGGCCGGGCTGCGCTAGGGCTCCCCTGCTGTACTCACGCGGTCGGGCTGCGCGCGGGGCTGCACTGTACTCACGTGGTCGGGTTGCGCGCGGGGCTCCACTGTACTCACGTGGTCGGGTTGCGCGCGGGGCTCCACTGTACTCACGTGGCCGGGCTGCGCTAGGGCTCCCCTGCTGTACTCACGTGGTCGGGTTGCGCGCGGGGCTCCACTGTACTCACGTGGTCGGGTTGCGCGCGGGGCTCCACTGTACTCACGTGGTCGGGTTGGGCGCGGGGCTCCACTGTACTCACGTGGCCGGGCTGCGCTAGGGCTCCCCCGCTGTACTCACGCGCTCGGGCTGCGCGCGGGGCTCGGCGGGCGGCTGCAGCGCCAGCAGGTACGCGTGCAGCGCGTTGAGGCCGGCGCCGCGCACGCAGCTCCCCGGGGACGCGGGGCTGCTCCGCGCGGGGCTCCGCTGTACTCACGCGCTCGGGCTGCGCGCGGGGCTCGGCGGGCGGCTGCAGCGCCAGCAGGTACGCGTGCAGCGCGTTGAGGCCGGCGCCGCGCACGCAGCTCCCCGGGGCACGGGGCCTGCTCCGCGCGGGGCTCCGCTGTACTCACGCGCTCGGGCTGCGCGCGGGGCTCGGCGGGCGGCTGCAGCGCCAGCAGGTACGCGTGCAGCGCGTTGAGGCCGGCGCCGCGCACGCAGCTCCCCGGGGACACGGGGCTGCTCCGCGCGGGGCTCCGCTGTACTCACGCGCTCGGGCTGCGCGCGGGGCTCGGCGGGCGGCTGCAGCGCCAGCAGGTACGCGTGCAGCGCGTTGAGGCCGGCGCCGCGCACGCAGCTCCCCGGGGCACGGGGCCTGCTCCGCGCGGGCTCCCCGCTGTACTCACGCGCTCGGGCTGCGCGCGGGGCTCGGCGGGCGGCTGCAGCGCCAGCAGGTACGCGTGCAGCGCGTTGAGGCCGGCGCCGCGCACGCAGCTCCCCGGGGCACGGGGCCTGCTCCGCGCGGGCTCCCCGCTGTACTCACGCGCTCGGGCTGCGCGCGGGGCTCGGCGGGCGGCTGCAGCGCCAGCAGGTACGCGTGCAGCGCGTTGAGGCCGGCGCCGCGCACGCAGCTCCCCGGGGCACGGGGCCTGCTCCGCGCGGGGCTCCGCTGTACTCACGCGCTCGGGCTGCGCGCGGGGCTCGGCGGGCGGCTGCAGCGCCAGCAGGTACGCGTGCAGCGCGTTGAGGCCGGCGCCGCGCACGCAGCTCCCCGGGGACACGGGGCTGCTCCGCGCGGGGCTCCGCTGTACTCACGCGCTCGGGCTGCGCGCGGGGCTCGGCGGGCGGCTGCAGCGCCAGCAGGTACGCGTGCAGCGCGTTGAGGCCGGCGCCGCGCACGCAGCTCCCCGGGGCACGGGGCCTGCTCCGCGCGGGCTCCCCGCTGTACTCACGCGCTCGGGCTGCGCGCGGGGCTCGGCGGGCGGCTGCAGCGCCAGCAGGTACGCGTGCAGCGCGTTGAGGCCGGCGCCGCGCACGCAGCTCCCCGGGGCACGGGGCCTGCTCCGCGCGGGGCTCCGCTGTACTCACGCGCTCGGGCTGCGCGCGGGGCTCGGCGGGCGGCTGCAGCGCCAGCAGGTACGCGTGCAGCGCGTTGAGGCCGGCGCCGCGCACGCAGCTCCCCGGGGACACGGGGCTGCTCCGCGCGGGGCTCCGCTGTACTCACGCGCTCGGGCTGCGCGCGGGGCTCGGCGGGCGGCTGCAGCGCCAGCAGGTACGCGTGCAGCGCGTTGAGGCCGGCGCCGCGCACGCAGCTCCCCGGGGACACGGGGCTGCTCCGCGCGGGGCTCCGCTGTACTCACGCGCTCGGGCTGCGCGCGGGGCTCGGCGGGCGGCTGCAGCGCCAGCAGGTACGCGTGCAGCGCGTTGAGGCCGGCGCCGCGCACGCAGCTCCCCGGGGCACGGGGCCTGCTCCGCGCGGGGCTCCGCTGTACTCACGCGCTCGGGCTGCGCGCGGGGCTCGGCGGGCGGCTGCAGCGCCAGCAGGTACGCGTGCAGCGCGTTGAGGCCGGCGCCGCGCACGCAGCTCCCCGGGGCACGGGGCCTGCTCCGCGCGGGGCTCCGCTGTACTCACGCGCTCGGGCTGCGCGCGGGGCTCGGCGGGCGGCTGCAGCGCCAGCAGGTACGCGTGCAGCGCGTTGAGGCCGGCGCCGCGCACGCAGCTCCCCGGGGCACGGGGCCTGCTCCGCGCGGGGCTCCGCTGTACTCACGCGCTCGGGCTGCGCGCGGGGCTCGGCGGGCGGCTGCAGCGCCAGCAGGTACGCGTGCAGCGCGTTGAGGCCGGCGCCGCGCACGCAGCTCCCCGGGGACACGGGGCTGCTCCGCGCGGGGCTCCGCTGTACTCACGCGCTCGGGCTGCGCGCGGGGCTCGGCGGGCGGCTGCAGCGCCAGCAGGTACGCGTGCAGCGCGTTGAGGCCGGCGCCGCGCACGCAGCTCCCCGGGGACACGGGGCTGCTCCGCGCGGGGCTCCGCTGTACTCACGCGCTCGGGCTGCGCGCGGGGCTCGGCGGGCGGCTGCAGCGCCAGCAGGTACGCGTGCAGCGCGTTGAGGCCGGCGCCGCGCACGCAGCTCACCGGGAACACGGGGACCTGCTCCGTCGTGGGCCTGCAACAGTATATTGTATTACACGGGAACAAAATGCTATATTTTATTCCTATCCACAGAATTCCCCGCTACGCTCGGGATTCTAAAATGGAATTCTGAGAGTGGTGAGAAATTCAAACCGCCACGCGCGAGTTTGAAATAATTTTGCCGCTGTGTCTCTCTACTCTAAAATAAATGTGACCGACAACTATCGGTGTTCCTCTCTTAGTAGTAGTAAGGTAGTTAAACCTGTTCGGCTGTTCCCTATTATGAGCTTATTTACATTTTATGTTTGTTATATTATTAAAAAAATTAGGTGAAAAATATTCAGGTAATTTGCGTATCTGGTCTTTCGCGAAAAATAAGCAGGTCAATCGCGTATCGGGTCTATTGCGTATAAGGTACTTTACTAATGAAAGCATGGCAATGTGCCTTTCGGATAATTTGCGTCTCTGGCAGTATGCGTCGAAATGTCATGGACTTAGAATAATTTTGGATTACAACAGACTTTGGAATTTGGTGATCACTTAGCAATTTTAACAACAATGGCGAACATAGCATCTCAAGAAGAGCTTTTTAGTCAGATTAAAAGACTTCAAACTAACCACAAGAAAACATCATCATCGCGATACTCCGCAAGCTACTTGAAGATACGTATTGAATCGCTTGAAGAGTATTGGTCACAATTCGCTTCTCAACATCGAGAATTCTTAAAAACTGCTGAGAAGTTAGACGAAAAGAAGGAATTAAAGGCACTCTACAATGATGTTGAAGATTTGTATCTGGAGTTCAAAACAAGTTTATTGGAACTGATGGAATCAGTCACAAAGCAAGAAGTCGGCTCACCTCATGCACCTCAAGCATCTCAAACTGTCACGCATAGCAAGTTACCTCTGATAAATATCCCCTCATTCTCAGGCGATTATCAAGAATGGATGCATTTCAAGGATTTGTTTCTTTCGATGATCCACAATGAGCAGGGATTGAGTGATATACACAAGCATCACTATTTGAGATCGTGCTTGAAAGGTGGAGCTGAACAAGTCGTCCGTCATTTCGAGATCACAGCTGCCAACTATAGCAAGGCATGGAACGCCCTAGTCAGCCGCTATAGCAATGATAGAGTGATAGCTAATACCATACTGAATCGATTGCTCAATCAAAAGAAACTCACATACGAATGCCCTAAAGGCCTCAAAGATCTGCTTGATACTACAAACCAGTGTCTCAGTAGTCTCACAAATTTTAAAATAGATACAGCTACCTGGGATTCGATTATCGTGCACATTGTGGTATCCAAGTTGGATGACGACACTCACAAAGCTTGGGAGCAATCACTTGGTTCTTCGACGGAGTTACCCACTTATAAGAATCTTACATCATACTTGGAAGGCCGATTCAGAGCTATGGAGATGGTACAAGCTACACAAAAGAAAGAAAAAAAGGAGTTTACATTTCAAAAACCAGTTACTACACCAAAGATGAAGAATTTTAGATCGTTCACAACTGAAGTTGATACGGAATGCTCATATTGTAAGAAGAGTCACTACATCTGTCATTGCACTGAATTCGCACAACTAGACGTAGATCAACGCAAAGATTTTGTACGAAACAACAACTTATGCTTCAATTGCCTTGTCAAGGGACATTCCATTCGGAATTGTAGACAAGTCACAACATGTAGAATCTGTAATCGCAAACATCATACGCTCTTGCACAATCAGACCATAACAGCGAAGCCGCTTACAACGGAGACACCCACAGAACCTGATGACCCACAATCTTCGCAGCTCACAAGTCTGAAGGTTTCACTAAGCGACAACCAAGTTATTCTGGCTACAGCACAGATTGGTGTGAAGGATAGCAGTGGTTCTCTCGTGCAACTAAGAGCTTTAGTTGACCAAGGTTCACAAGCAACCTTCATTACGGAGTCGGCAGTGCAACTTCTGCGACTGAAGAAGACGTCACAGTCAGCTAATGTCACAGGCATCGGGAATCACGCTGTACAGGCACGACACGTCGTTAACTTAGATATATACTCACCGATTGACACTCACCACGTACTGCAAGTTAACGCTCACGTACTCTCAAAGTTGACACCATTGTTACCCACTAAAGAGTTTGACATCTCACAATGGCCTGCCCTGTCCCAATTGCAATTAGCGGATCCCTACATGCATCGACCGGGACCAATAGACGTTCTACTGGGCGCCGATGTCTACGCTTGTATTTTACTCAAAGGACTGCACAAATACGACACTCTCCTAGCACAAAACTCCAGACTGGGATGGCTAGTCTCTGGAGCTACAAAATCATCGAACGATCTGCCACCTCACAATATAACAGTGAATAACGCACTCATCGAGGTAGATCAACTCTTGCGAAAATTTTGGGAGACTGAAGAATATCAGCCACATGAAAAACCGTTGACACTTCTTGAGACACAATGTGAAGAGCACTATAAGAAGACACACTCTAGACAAGAAGATGGTCGTTATGTCGTACGTTTACCTTTCAAAGACAACCACGAAGAGAATTTGGGCGACTCGAGACAAATCGCACTACAACGACTGAATCATATGGAAAAGAGATTCGCACACAAGCCTAAATTTCAGAAGGATTATGCGGACTTCATCGAACAGTACCAAAAGTTGAACCACCTGGAAGATGTAGACCCACAACATGTTCCCACTCACAAAGTCTACTATCTCCCTCATCACGCAGTGATTCGAGAATCGAGCACCACAACCAAACTTAGAGTGGTCTTTGATGGGACTACGCAGCCGTCCGATGGTTCCTCACTTAACGACGAGCTACTTGTTGGTCCATCACTCTTGCAAGACCTGCGTAACCTGATTGTTCGATGGCGTACTCATAAGATTTGTCTACTCGCAGATGTAAAGCAAATGTATCGCCAAATACTCGTCGCCAAGGAAGACGTCGACTATCAGCGCTCTTCTCCTCGAGATGATATTATCGAGAAGCGACTATTGACCGTAACGTATGGCACGTTGTGTGCGCCATTTCTCGCTATTCGCACACTAAAGCAACTTGCACAAGACGAGAAGGATGAGTTTCCAGATTTAGTAGATATCATCAGTAACGATTTTTATATGGATGACTTGCTCACAGGTGCGAATGACGTAGAAGAGGCTACTAATTTACAGAGTCGTATCGCACAAGTTATGGCTAAAGGCAAATTTGAGATGCACAAATGGGCATCCAACAGTCCTGACGTATTGAAAACGGTTCCTAACACGGAAAAGACAAATCAACCAAGTGTTGACATCAAGATTGATGACACAATCAAGGCTTTGGGTATTAAATGGAACTCGCACCAGGATGTCTTTGAGCTTAAAGTAGAAATTCCGGAACCCACAGAGCGTTTTACCAAAACGTCAGTACTGTAGGACATTGCAAAAGCATTTGACCCTTTAGGTTTTTTAGGGCCTGTGATTATTACTGCTAAGATGTTTTTGCAGAAACTATGGTTGAGTGGTATTAGTTGGACCGATGAACTTCCTCTTGAACTTGCTTCGGAATGGTCAAGTTATAGAGACCAGCTCTGTCACATGCCGACCTTGTATTTAGAGCGTTGGGTTTACACACAATTAAAGAGTAATGAAAGAGTGGAAATTCATGGTTTCAGCGATGCTTCTTGTTTGGCATATGCTGCTGTAGTCTATTTGCGAGTTATCACGCCTCACGAGATCCATGTATCTCTGATTATTGCCAAAACTAGGGTGGCACCAGTGAAGCAAGTTACTGTGCCCCGTTTGGAACTGTGCGGCGCGGTACTACTCTCGAAATTACTCAGGGATGTACAACATAGTCTTCAACTTCCTGAGGACTCTGTCTTTGCTTGGACAGATTCAATGATTGTCTTAGCTTGGCTTCGACGAACTCCAAACACTTGGAAGACTTATGTAGCTAATCGTGTCACTGAAATTGTGAATAATGTAAGTAGTGGACGATGTGGTGCCAAATCGGCGGAGAATCCTGCGGACATTGCGTCACGAGGCATACGTCCTGACTTGTTTAAAGACTGCGATTTGTGGTGGCATGGACCAACTATGCTTCAGCAAGAAAATGATTTTGATCACTATCGCTCGCTCTCACTCGACATACCAACAACCCAATTAGAGGTTAAAGAAAAGCCGAAAGGAAATGATAATAAAATCACTGCATTGCAAGCTGGTGTATCGAACGAGAGTGACGATCAGCTCACATATTTGGCTAGATACTCTACTTTGACGAAATTGATCCGTGTTACAGCATATTTGTTGCGATTTGTGAAATTGTGTAAGGCACGTATTGATGCTAAACGTAATCAGACGACACCTGAGACTGTTCCTCAGCATCTAACAGTTTGTGAATTGAGATATGCGAGAAACGTTTGTATTCGACTTTCTCAAGGAATTTGGTTTCAGGAAGAATTACAAATGCTGAGAAAAGGTCAAAGGCTACCGAAATCGAGCGAATTAGTTTCCCTTACCCCCTACATAGATGAAAATGGTATCATACGAGTTACTGGACGTATACGTAACGCTAAAGTGCACTTTGACACCAAATCACCTGTCGTATTGGTCTCGAAATGTCACTTAGCTGTCCTAATTGTAAATGATGCGCATATTCATTGTTTGCACGGAGGTCCTCAACTGACTTTGAATGGTATCCGTTGTAAATATTGGATAATCGGTGCCAAGAACTTAGTTAGGAAAGTTATACATAAATGCATTCCTTGTTTCAAGCAATCTGCAGTACCGATTAATCAATTGATGGGTCAGTTGCCTGCGTGTCGAGTCACACCTGAAAAACCCTTCCGTAAAAGCGGAGTAGATTTTGCGGGTCCTATTCAGTTAAAATTGTACCCTGGTAGATGTAAACGTACATGCAAAGCCTATATTGCTTTGTTTGTGTGCACTGTAACTAAGGCCATTCACTTAGAACTTGTGAGTGACTTGTCCACAGCTGCTTTCATTGCCGCATTTCGTCGTTTTACTTCCAGACGCGGTCATTGTAGCGATCTATGGAGTGACTGTGGAACTAACTTTGTAGGAGCCTCTAAAGAGCTTGACTCTATGTTTAAGAACAGAAAGTCAGAAGTAGTTGGAGAAATATCCGAGATTCTTGCAAATGACCAAACTACATGGCATTTCATTCCTCCTGGCTCTCCACACTTCGGTGGACTCTGGGAAGCCGGCGTGAAGTCAATTAAAGCCCATTTGAAGCGTGTTATTGGGCAAACTTTACTCACGTTTGAAGAGTATAGCACGCTGTTAACTCAAGTAGAGTCTTGTGTAAATTCGCGACCATTAACTTCCATCAGTAATTCGATTGATGATGCTTCTCCAATTACGCCCGGACATTTTCTTATAGGTGAAGCTCCTATCACTGTCCCGGAAGAAAGTCTCGCATCTGTACCAGTATCGCGTTTAGATCGCTGGCAATTACTCCAAAAGATGTTGCAATCGCTTTGGACTCGTTGGAGTTCTGAGTATTTAACAACACTCCAGAATAGATATAAATGGAATGTTAGGAATGCTGATCCTGAAATTGGTACAGTAGTTTTGGTAAAGGACGAAAGACTCCCTCCCGGAAAGTGGTTATTAGGTCGAATAATAGATAAGCATCCTGGTAGAGATGGTTTAACAAGAGTTGTTACTTTAAAATTAAAAAATGGTACTTTTCGTAGACCTATTGCTAAAATTTGTCCTCTACCTCTGGATCCTTAGCTATGATCTGTTAAGAAAATTTTCTTTATTTAATTGAGGAGTTCTCTTATTAAGTTATATTGTGTATGTTATTTGTTATAATTCACAGATGGAAGTCGTTTTCACTAGTGCTTATCCGCATTCTTTCTTTGCTTATCTACATGGACCTTTGCAAAGGACAAAACGTCCTTGGGTGCCGATAATGTTTAAAGTACATACAATGTTTAGTTATTTAATTTTATAGTGCACCAATTACATGGTAGATGGCGGTGTTACATTCGGAAACACGCTAACGAAGTTTTCCCGTGGATTGTATAAGGCTCTCTTCCAAATCCGAATTAAATGAGTTATAAGTTGTCAAGAAAGTGTTTCATTACAAAGGGTGTTAAGTGCAGTGACGTAGTGAGTAAACAATGGTTATATCGAAACCGGAAGCGGAACCAGATGTTTAAAAACAAAGGCCTAAATAGATGAGCGTTTTTTAACTCTTAAGCGCTCTTATGACGGTATTTCACCGACCAGAATTATTTGTTCTGTAGTGCATATTTGAGAGAAATAGTTTTTCCATGTGTATAAGGGTCAATCAACTTTTCTTTGTTGTTATTCGGTCCCGTCAGCGAGGAGACAACAGTAACCGAATTTCTTAAAAAAACGTTCATAATATGGAATTCAAGCATGCTCAAGAGATGGCCCATGTCCAAATGGATTGCTAAAACTAATGTTTGATAAATTTAAACCCTAAGAAATCACAGTTTTAAAAAGTGACTCATGAGAGGTAACCATGGTAACGAGCAACAAAGAATAGTCGATCCACCCATAAATGGCTCAACTAACTTTTTCTTGTTGTTATTCTGTCCCGTCAGCGAGGAGACAACAGTAACCGAGTTTCTTGGAAAAAAAATTATAATATGGACTTCAAGCATGCTCAAGAGATGACCCATGTCCAAATGGATTTATGCTCATCGCTAAAACTCATGTTTGGTAGACTTAAACCCTATAAAATCACGGTTTTAAAGACTCAGGAGACGTAACCATGGTAACGAGCAACAAAGAATAGTCGATCCACCCATAAATGAATAACTCACTCGTCCTTGACATCAGTGTGGTCCACCCCGCGGATGGTGTCGAGGATCAGCCGCGGCGGGCCCGCGCAGTTCCGCGCCATGTTCTCGTCCGTCACCAGCAGCGGTTTCTGTCACAATAATAACGTACATTGCACAGTGACTCATTTTTTTTATATACAACACCGGTGGCAGACAACCTTACGGTGCATCTGATGGTAAGCGGCCACCGCAGCCTATAGATGCCCGCAACTCCAAAGGAATCACGTACGCGTTGCCGATCCTTTATAAAATTTGAGGATGCACTGTGTTGACAACAGAAGGGAAAAATTTAGGTCCCTCGCTCTCAACACAGTGCATCCTCGGGAGCTCTGGCAACCTTGCTCAAATGCTCACCTCCAGGAACACAACACTACATACTTGTATAGTAGATAATGTTATTGTGGCTGTGGTCTTCTGCAAGGCGGAGGTACTTCCCCAGTTGGGCTGCTCCAAATTCGAGCAAGATGACATTTTGCTGTGCCCTACCTCTCTTTTGCAAAAACTTAAACTGTCGTAAAATTCAACATCTACAAATATTCTCTTTACGTCATAAGTACATGAAGTGGTGATTACCTCACGGACAGTGTGGGGAGGATCCCACTTTCTGGTCATAAAAACATAAAAGACCAGGCCAGAGACATATTTTTTTTGTAATTGCCACGGGCGGTAACAAAAGCCTCAGATAGCAGATTTATCGACTTTGCTTTTGGCTCGGGCGTCAAATACCAGCGATCTGAGACGTTATTTGTATTACCGCCCTAGGTAAGTATCTATTTTAACTGCCGAACGTCTAAAAAGTATCCCGCTAATTTCAACTCTCGCAGCTCGCACTTGCTCACGACGCAGAAGGAGGGCGGGGCTAGATCTGTATGCGCACCTTGTTGTGCGCCTGCAGTGTCTCCGCCAGGCGCGCCAGCAGCGGCACGGGCGGCGCCAGCTCGCACTTGCTCACGACGCAGAAGGAGGGCGGGGCTAGATCTGTATGCGCACCTTGTTGTGTGCCTGCAGTGTCTCCGCCAGGCGCGCCAGCAGCGGCACGGGCGGCGCCAGCTCGCACTTGCTCACGACGCAGAAGGAGGGCGGGGCTAGATCTGTATGCGCACCTTGTTGTGTGCCTGCAGTGTCTCCGCCAGGCGCGCCAGCAGCGGCACGGGCGGCGCCAGCTCGCACTTGCTCACGACGCAGAAGGAGGGCGGGGCTAGATCTGTATGCGCACCTTGTTGTGTGCCTGCAGTGTCTCCGCCAGGCGCGCCAGCAGCGGCACGGGCGGCGCCAGCTCGCACTTGCTCACGACGCAGAAGGAGGGCGGGGCTAGATCTGTATGCGCACCTTGTTGTGTGCCTGCAGTGTCTCCGCCAGGCGCGCCAGCAGCGGCACGGGCGGCGCCAGCTCGCACTTGCTCACGACGCAGAAGGAGGGCGGGGCTAGATCTGTATGCGCACCTTGTTGTGTGCCTGCAGTGTCTCCGCCAGGCGCGCCAGCAGCGGCACGGGCGGCGCCAGCTCGCACTTGCTCACGACGCAGAAGGAGGGCGGGGCTAGATCTGTATGCGCACCTTGTTGTGTGCCTGCAGTGTCTCCGCCAGGCGCGCCAGCAGCGGCACGGGCGGCGCCAGCTCGCACTTGCTCACGACGCAGAAGGAGGGCGGGGCTAGATCTGTATGCGCACCTTGTTGTGTGCCTGCAGTGTCTCCGCCAGGCGCGCCAGCAGCGGCACGGGCGGCGCCAGCTCGCACTTGCTCACGACGCAGAAGGAGGGCGGGGCTAGATCTGTATGCGCACCTTGTTGTGTGCCTGCAGTGTCTCCGCCAGGCGCGCCAGCAGCGGCACGGGCGGCGCCAGCTCGCACTTGCTCACGACGCAGAAGGAGGGCGGGGCTAGATCTGTATGCGCACCTTGTTGTGTGCCTGCAGTGTCTCCGCCAGGCGCGCCAGCAGCGGCACGGGCGGCGCCAGCTCGCACTTGCTCACGACGCAGAAGGAGGGCGGGGCTAGATCTGTATGCGCACCTTGTTGTGTGCCTGCAGTGTCTCCGCCAGGCGCGCCAGCAGCGGCACGGGCGGCGCCAGCTCGCACTTGCTCACGACGCAGAAGGAGGGCGGGGCTAGATCTGTATGCGCACCTTGTTGTGCGCCTGCAGTGTCTCCGCCAGGCGCGCCAGCAGCGGCACGGGCGGCGCCAGCTCGCACTTGCTCACGACGCAGAAGGAGGGCGGGGCTAGATCTGTATGCGCACCTTGTTGTGCGCCTGCAGTGTCTCCGCCAGGCGCGCCAGCAGCGGCACGGGCGGCGCCAGCTCGCACTTGCTCACGACGCAGAAGGAGGGCGGGGCTAGATCTGTATGCGCACCTTGTTGTGTGCCTGCAGTGTCTCCGCCAGGCGCGCCAGCAGCGGCACGGGCGGCGCCAGCTCGCACTTGCTCACGACGCAGAAGGAGGGCGGGGCTAGATCTGTATGCGCACCTTGTTGTGTGCCTGCAGTGTCTCCGCCAGGCGCGCCAGCAGCGGCACGGGCGGCGCCAGCTCGCACTTGCTCACGACGCAGAAGGAGGGCGGGGCTAGATCTGTATGCGCACCTTGTTGTGTGCCTGCAGTGTCTCCGCCAGGCGCGCCAGCAGCGGCACGGGCGGCGCCAGCTCGCACTTGCTCACGACGCAGAAGGAGGGCGGGGCTAGATCTGTATGCGCACCTTGTTGTGTGCCTGCAGTGTCTCCGCCAGGCGCGCCAGCAGCGGCACGGGCGGCGCCAGCTCGCACTTGCTCACGACGCAGAAGGAGGGCGGGGCTAGATCTGTATGCGCACCTTGTTGTGTGCCTGCAGTGTCTCCGCCAGGCGCGCCAGCAGCGGCACGGGCGGCGCCAGCTCGCACTTGCTCACGACGCAGAAGGAGGGCGGGGCTAGATCTGTATGCGCACCTTGTTGTGTGCCTGCAGTGTCTCCGCCAGGCGCGCCAGCAGCGGCACGGGCGGCGCCAGCTCGCACTTGCTCACGACGCAGAAGGAGGGCGGGGCTAGATCTGTATGCGCACCTTGTTGTGTGCCTGCAGTGTCTCCGCCAGGCGCGCCAGCAGCGGCACGGGCGGCGCCAGCTCGCACTTGCTCACGACGCAGAAGGAGGGCGGGGCTAGATCTGTATGCGCACCTTGTTGTGCGCCTGCAGTGTCTCCGCCAGGCGCGCCAGCAGCGGCACGGGCGGCGCCAGCTCGCACTTGCTCACGACGCAGAAGGAGGGCGGGGCTAGATCTGTATGCGCACCTTGTTGTGTGCCTGCAGTGTCTCCGCCAGGCGCGCCAGCAGCGGCACGGGCGGCGCCAGCTCGCACTTGCTCACGACGCAGAAGGAGGGCGGGGCTAGATCTGTATGCGCACCTTGTTGTGTGCCTGCAGTGTCTCCGCCAGGCGCGCCAGCAGCGGCACGGGCGGCGCCAGCTCGCACTTGCTCACGACGCAGAAGGAGGGCGGGGCTAGATCTGTATGCGCACCTTGTTGTGTGCCTGCAGTGTCTCCGCCAGGCGCGCCAGCAGCGGCACGGGCGGCGCCAGCTCGCACTTGCTCACGACGCAGAAGGAGGGCGGGGCTAGATCTGTATGCGCACCTTGTTGTGTGCCTGCAGTGTCTCCGCCAGGCGCGCCAGCAGCGGCACGGGCGGCGCCAGCTCGCACTTGCTCACGACGCAGAAGGAGGGCGGGGCTAGATCTGTATGCGCACCTTGTTGTGTGCCTGCAGTGTCTCCGCCAGGCGCGCCAGCAGCGGCACGGGCGGCGCCAGCTCGCACTTGCTCACGACGCAGAAGGAGGGCGGGGCTAGATCTGTATGCGCACCTTGTTGTGCGCCTGCAGTGTCTCCGCCAGGCGCGCCAGCAGCGGCACGGGCGGCGCCAGCTCGCACTTGCTCACGACGCAGAAGGAGGGCGGGGCTAGATCTGTATGCGCACCTTGTTGTGCGCCTGCAGTGTCTCCGCCAGGCGCGCCAGCAGCGGCACGGGCGGCGCCAGCTCGCACTTGCTCACGACGCAGAAGGAGGGCGGGGCTAGATCTGTATGCGCACCTTGTTGTGTGCCTGCAGTGTCTCCGCCAGGCGCGCCAGCAGCGGCACGGGCGGCGCCAGCTCGCACTTGCTCACGACGCAGAAGGAGGGCGGGGCTAGATCTGTATGCGCACCTTGTTGTGTGCCTGCAGTGTCTCCGCCAGGCGCGCCAGCAGCGGCACGGGCGGCGCCAGCTCGCACTTGCTCACGACGCAGAAGGAGGGCGGGGCTAGATCTGTATGCGCACCTTGTTGTGTGCCTGCAGTGTCTCCGCCAGGCGCGCCAGCAGCGGCACGGGCGGCGCCAGCTCGCACTTGCTCACGACGCAGAAGGAGGGCGGGGCTAGATCTGTATGCGCACCTTGTTGTGTGCCTGCAGTGTCTCCGCCAGGCGCGCCAGCAGCGGCACGGGCGGCGCCAGCTCGCACTTGCTCACGACGCAGAAGGAGGGCGGGGCTAGATCTGTATGCGCACCTTGTTGTGTGCCTGCAGTGTCTCCGCCAGGCGCGCCAGCAGCGGCACGGGCGGCGCCAGCTCGCACTTGCTCACGACGCAGAAGGAGGGCGGGGCTAGATCTGTATGCGCACCTTGTTGTGTGCCTGCAGTGTCTCCGCCAGGCGCGCCAGCAGCGGCACGGGCGGCGCCAGCTCGCACTTGCTCACGACGCAGAAGGAGGGCGGGGCTAGATCTGTATGCGCACCTTGTTGTGTGCCTGCAGTGTCTCCGCCAGGCGCGCCAGCAGCGGCACGGGCGGCGCCAGCTCGCACTTGCTCACGACGCAGAAGGAGGGCGGGGCTAGATCTGTATGCGCACCTTGTTGTGTGCCTGCAGTGTCTCCGCCAGGCGCGCCAGCAGCGGCACGGGCGGCGCCAGCTCGCACTTGCTCACGACGCAGAAGGAGGGCGGGGCTAGATCTGTATGCGCACCTTGTTGTGTGCCTGCAGTGTCTCCGCCAGGCGCGCCAGCAGCGGCACGGGCGGCGCCAGCTCGCACTTGCTCACGACGCAGAAGGAGGGCGGGGCTAGATCTGTATGCGCACCTTGTTGTGTGCCTGCAGTGTCTCCGCCAGGCGCGCCAGCAGCGGCACGGGCGGCGCCAGCTCGCACTTGCTCACGACGCAGAAGGAGGGCGGGGCTAGATCTGTATGCGCACCTTGTTGTGTGCCTGCAGTGTCTCCGCCAGGCGCGCCAGCAGCGGCACGGGCGGCGCCAGCTCGCACTTGCTCACGACGCAGAAGGAGGGCGGGGCTAGATCTGTATGCGCACCTTGTTGTGCGCCTGCAGTGTCTCCGCCAGGCGCGCCAGCAGCGGCACGGGCGGCGCCAGCTCGCACTTGCTCACGACGCAGAAGGAGGGCGGGGCTAGATCTGTATGCGCACCTTGTTGTGTGCCTGCAGTGTCTCCGCCAGGCGCGCCAGCAGCGGCACGGGCGGCGCCAGCTCGCACTTGCTCACGACGCAGAAGGAGGGCGGGGCTAGATCTGTATGCGCACCTTGTTGTGCGCCTGCAGTGTCTCCGCCAGGCGCGCCAGCAGCGGCACGGGCGGCGCCAGCTCGCACTTGCTCACGACGCAGAAGGAGGGCGGGGCTAGATCTGTATGCGCACCTTGTTGTGCGCCTGCAGTGTCTCCGCCAGGCGCGCCAGCAGCGGCACGGGCGGCGCCAGCTCGCACTTGCTCACGACGCAGAAGGAGGGCGGGGCTAGATCTGTATGCGCACCTTGTTGTGTGCCTGCAGTGTCTCCGCCAGGCGCGCCAGCAGCGGCACGGGCGGCGCCAGCTCGCACTTGCTCACGACGCAGAAGGAGGGCGGGGCTAGATCTGTATGCGCACCTTGTTGTGTGCCTGCAGTGTCTCCGCCAGGCGCGCCAGCAGCGGCACGGGCGGCGCCAGCTGGCACTTGCTCACGACGCAGAAGGAGGGCGGGGCTAGATCTGTATGCGCACCTTGTTGTGTGCCTGCAGTGTCTCCGCCAGGCGCGCCAGCAGCGGCACGGGCGGCGCCAGCTGGCACTTGCTCACGACGCAGAAGGAGGGCGGGGCTAGATCTGTATGCGCACCTTGTTGTGTGCCTGCAGTGTCTCCGCCAGGCGCGCCAGCAGCGGCACGGGCGGCGCCAGCTCGCACTTGCTCACGACGCAGAAGAACGGCAGCGCCAGCGCCAGCAACACACTGATGTGCTCCTCGGTGATGCGCGTGATGCCAGCAGTCGCCGATATCTGGTGACAATAGGGTTGTTGACTCAATATTTGATTACTCCAAAAGAAACGAGGCAAAAAAATATGCCCAAATGGTGAAAATCCTATTCAAATATCTCAAAAAATAAAGAAGCTAAATCCGTCTTAATGTTGGTGGCGCGACAGATCAGTGACGTTACTAACCTCGAGCGCCACGGTCGAGACAACCGGTTGTTGGGGCTCGGAGGCTAAAGTTTTCCTCAAGGAAGTTGGGCAGCGTCTTCGGGAGGGGTCATGACCTTCATGGCCTGTCCATTGCGATTCAACATGCTATCGCGGCGAGTGTAATGGTCACTTTTACGCTTGGAATGGCACGGGGTGGGTGGTTTGACAAATAATTATAATAATAATTCACGTAGCGGGCGCACTCTCTGGCTGTATCTCCTCAATAGTGCAGACAGAGATAGTATCCGCTAGGTGTACACATCCCAATACATTATCGTATCTCAAAGGGGCCTTTTGGTGTTGGATCTGTATCCCCATGAATGCCTTTATTCTTTATTCCATTGTAGTCATGTTCATAATACATTAAGGTGTTACAAGACAAGTATGGTAGGTACATGAGACCCTGTAAGGGCACTCAATAATGTATCTTAAATCTAGGTAATTAAATGCTTTTTTTTTAAATAATATGTACTCAATAACAATGAAATCAATATGTTACCGACATTTTTAAATTAAATTAAATTAAATAGCCTTTTTATTTATCCAAGCCGACATTTATCCAATACAAAATGTCAATACTAATTTATAAAATAAGTAAAATAATAATTAGGTATGGTATAATTGGTAAGTATGAAATGTCTAATTAAATTCATAAAATAACTTTAAAAAAATTAAAATAATAGTTTTAATGTCTTTAATATAATCTTATTTTAGATGATGCATGAGTGTCGATAAATGGTTAGGTATAATAAAAATGGAACAAAATAATTTAGGCAAGTAAATAAGGTGCATTACTCCAGTGTTTGGTCATTAAGAAATTCATCTATTGAATAGTATGCTTTGTCTAGCAGCAACTTTTTGAGGGTATTTTTAAATTTCATATAATTCAGTTCCTGTTTGATGCTGTCGGGGAGTTTATTTGTAATTTTGACACATTGATAGTAAGGCCCCTTTCTGCACATAGCTAACTTCGTATTTGGTATGGCTAGCTTATTTTTAGATCTACTGTTAGTTTTACAAACTTTGGTTTTAAATAATTCCGAATGGTTTCTAACAAAAAGTGCTGACTCTAGTATATATATACACGGCAGCGTTAGTAGCTTGTGTTGTATGAAATGCGGACGGCAGCTATTTGGTACTTGAGTGTTTGCCTTCCAAAAGGACCGGACATTGTGCCGTGATATCAAAAAGGAGAGATACAAAATAATAACAATAGGCGTAGGGATGTGACGACCCCATCGCCCACTGGTTTTATTTTATCGCCAGTTTGCACCAGCTTCGAGCTCACACAGCTCCACTTTCACCAAATCCTTCCAGCGACACTTGGGGCGACGGTCCGGTCGATCGGCAAATAAAATGCTTATTGTATTGTATATACTCACGACTAGCATCGCGTAGTGGGGCGAGTAGCCGGTGAGACCGTGCAGCGTGGTCCTCTGGTACTTGCTGTGTCCCGCCAAGTCCAGAAAGGAAACCAGCTTGGCTGACCTCTCGCCGATTCGCTCGGCTGTCATCAGTTCCGAACATCCGTAGTTCACCACGTTACCCTGTTGGTAATTAAAGAGAAAGTAAATAAGTGAAAAAAAAACCCAGAGATTATGGGGTCTGAGAGCTCACTTACTTTCTTGTGTGGAGCGGTATGAACAGAAGATGAAGTAGATTCGTGTATCACCCTCTCTATCGTTCAGTGCAAGTGCGACTGGGAGACACTTGTTTTTGTTTTGCTGTAAGCCCTCTGGTTCCTGTTGTACATTGCGGATCATTCATATATTTAATAGGAATATGACACGCTCTAGGCTGTCGTTAAACTAGTGTAAAGATCCTGGATTCTAGGATACAACCGGGAAGTGTTAGGCGGCTAATCAAGTTAGACTGTTGTCAAAATTTAAGTACACGTGTAACTAGGAGCTAGGAGTAAACTAGAGCGCAGAATAATTAATAGTATGGTCTAAGAAAACAAGGTCCGACAATCAGAATTCGTGACACCGTGACGTCACTGTCGACGACACACATACACTTACGTCCGCATACCGTAGATAGGCTGACGGCGTAGGTCGTGTCATCCACACTATTAATCGATGTACCGGATTGCTATACCTGGCGCAGTATATTACTGTACCATGAGAATTATGTAGGTTTCCCGTGTAACAAAACCGATGTTTGACAGTTAATCATGGCATCCCGTTCGCACGTGCTTTTTCGTTCCTAGCGCGATAGGGTGACGCCACGGAGGTGTGCCAGAGCCGAGTTCAGCCGAAGACAAGCGGTACATGTATGGCTAGAATAAGCTACGAAGAGGAGGCATTCGAGGAGGTAGTCACCTGAGGGGCTACCGCGAACCACAAACCACCAAGCAGGTGGACCGCATAGTGTGGCCGAAGAAGCTGAGAGCCCGAGTCCGGCATATGGTCGAGAGTCGCGTGGTGATGTTGAGCTCTTTTAAAATTGACTCGTTAGTGCGCATAGCAGTCCACGGAATACGGAGCAGTCTTCGCCAACACCACATCAGTTTTACATACATCTTATTTTATTTTTGTTTGCTTTTATTCTCTGTAGTGGTTTCTAAGCGCAAAGTACAAGTTTCTGGTCTGATATTAGCGATTTGAAGTGTTGTTTGCAGCGGTACTTGTTTGAAAACAATATCTAATATAATTACAATGAGAAAAGATCTAGATAAGTGTTAAGTCACACAGATATATATTATTAACTTAAGTAAGTGGTATAGTAAATAAGGACCCTTAAGTAAGTGGTATAGTAAATAAGTGGCAGCTACTCCGGTTACCAGGCGCCACTGAAAATCAGCGCCACGGCTTAATGCCTAATAGCTTATTTCGAGGCACCAAGCTGAGTGGCCACCATTTTAGCATATATTAGTTGTATTTTAATTTTCCTTTGTTTTATTATTATTTTAATATTGTATATGCTAAATAAACATGTTTTCTTTCTTTCTTTTCTTTCACATCTCGAAGGCGTCTATAACACTATATAGGCTAAGAAAAGAAAAAGAAATCACCTGAGCATCGAAGCCGAGGATCTCGTGGCTGAGCGAGGAGGTGCGGCCGCTCTTCACCTCGTGCAGGTGCCGGAACATGTTCAGGCGCGCGCTGCCCCGCCCGTTGTCGAGCTCGCCTGACAAGTTCATATCAACAATCACCTGAGCATCGAAGCCGAGGATCTCGTGGCTGAGCGAGGAGGTGCGGCCGCTCTTCACCTCGTGCAGGTGCCGGAACATGTTCAGGCGCGCGCTGCCCCGCCCGTTGTCGAGCTCGCCTGACAAGTTCATATCAACAATCACCTGAGCATCGAAGCCGAGGATCTCGTGGCTGAGCGAGGAGGTGCGGCCGCTCTTCACCTCGTGCAGGTGCCGGAACATGTTCAGGCGCGCGCTGCCCCGCCCGTTGTCGAGCTCGCCTGACAAGTTCATATCAACAATCACCTGAGCATCGAAGCCGAGGATCTCGTGGCTGAGCGAGGAGGTGCGGCCGCTCTTCACCTCGTGCAGGTGCCGGAACATGTTCAGGCGCGCGCTGCCCCGCCCGTTGTCGAGCTCGCCTGACAAGTTCATATCAACAATCACCTGAGCATCGAAGCCGAGGATCTCGTGGCTGAGCGAGGAGGTGCGGCCGCTCTTCACCTCGTGCAGGTGCCGGAACATGTTCAGGCGCGCGCTGCCCCGCCCGTTGTCGAGCTCGCCTGACAAGTTCATATCAACAATCACCTGAGCATCGAAGCCGAGGATCTCGTGGCTGAGCGAGGAGGTGCGGCCGCTCTTCACCTCGTGCAGGTGCCGGAACATGTTCAGGCGCGCGCTGCCCCGCCCGTTGTCGAGCTCGCCTGACAAGTTCATATCAACAATCACCTGAGCATCGAAGCCGAGGATCTCGTGGCTGAGCGAGGAGGTGCGGCCGCTCTTCACCTCGTGCAGGTGCCGGAACATGTTCAGGCGCGCGCTGCCCCGCCCGTTGTCCAGCTCGCCTGACAAGTTAATATCAACAATCACCTGAGCATCGAAGCCGAGGATCTCGTGGCTGAGCGAGGAGGTGCGGCCGCTCTTCACCTCGTGCAGGTGCCGGAACATGTTCAGGCGCGCGCTGCCCCGCCCGTTGTCGAGCTCGCCTGACAAGTTCATATCAACAATCACCTGAGCATCGAAGCCGAGGATCTCGTGGCTGAGCGAGGAGGTGCGGCCGCTCTTCACCTCGTGCAGGTGCCGGAACATGTTCAGGCGCGCGCTGCCCCGCCCGTTGTCGAGCTCGCCTGACAAGTTCATATCAACAATCACCTGAGCATCGAAGCCGAGGATCTCGTGGCTGAGCGAGGAGGTGCGGCCGCTCTTCACCTCGTGCAGGTGCCGGAACATGTTCAGGCGCGCGCTGCCCCGCCCGTTGTCGAGCTCGCCTGACAAGTTCATATCAACAATCACCTGAGCATCGAAGCCGAGGATCTCGTGGCTGAGCGAGGAGGTGCGGCCGCTCTTCACCTCGTGCAGGTGCCGGAACATGTTCAGGCGCGCGCTGCCCCGCCCGTTGTCGAGCTCGCCTGACAAGTTCATATCAACAATCACCTGAGCATCGAAGCCGAGGATCTCGTGGCTGAGCGAGGAGGTGCGGCCGCTCTTCACCTCGTGCAGGTGCCGGAACATGTTCAGGCGCGCGCTGCCCCGCCCGTTGTCGAGCTCGCCTGACAAGTTCATATCAACAATCACCTGAGCATCGAAGCCGAGGATCTCGTGGCTGAGCGAGGAGGTGCGGCCGCTCTTCACCTCGTGCAGGTGCCGGAACATGTTCAGGCGCGCGCTGCCCCGCCCGTTGTCGAGCTCGCCTGACAAGTTCATATCAACAATCACCTGAGCATCGAAGCCGAGGATCTCGTGGCTGAGCGAGGAGGTGCGGCCGCTCTTCACCTCGTGCAGGTGCCGGAACATGTTCAGGCGCGCGCTGCCCCGCCCGTTGTCGAGCTCGCCTGACAAGTTCATATCAACAATCACCTGAGCATCGAAGCCGAGGATCTCGTGGCTGAGCGAGGAGGTGCGGCCGCTCTTCACCTCGTGCAGGTGCCGGAACATGTTCAGGCGCGCGCTGCCCCGCCCGTTGTCCAGCTCGCCTGACAAGTTAATATCAACAATCACCTGAGCATCGAAGCCGAGGATCTCGTGGCTGAGCGAGGAGGTGCGGCCGCTCTTCACCTCGTGCAGGTGCCGGAACATGTTCAGGCGCGCGCTGCCCCGCCCGTTGTCGAGCTCGCCTGACAAGTTCATATCAACAATCACCTGAGCATCGAAGCCGAGGATCTCGTGGCTGAGCGAGGAGGTGCGGCCGCTCTTCACCTCGTGCAGGTGCCGGAACATGTTCAGGCGCGCGCTGCCCCGCCCGTTGTCGAGCTCGCCTGACAAGTTCATATCAACAATCACCTGAGCATCGAAGCCGAGGATCTCGTGGCTGAGCGAGGAGGTGCGGCCGCTCTTCACCTCGTGCAGGTGCCGGAACATGTTCAGGCGCGCGCTGCCCCGCCCGTTGTCGAGCTCGCCTGACAAGTTCATATCAACAATCACCTGAGCATCGAAGCCGAGGATCTCGTGGCTGAGCGAGGAGGTGCGGCCGCTCTTCACCTCGTGCAGGTGCCGGAACATGTTCAGGCGCGCGCTGCCCCGCCCGTTGTCGAGCTCGCCTGACAAGTTCATATCAACAATCACCTGAGCATCGAAGCCGAGGATCTCGTGGCTGAGCGAGGAGGTGCGGCCGCTCTTCACCTCGTGCAGGTGCCGGAACATGTTCAGGCGCGCGCTGCCCCGCCCGTTGTCGAGCTCGCCTGACAAGTTCATATCAACAATCACCTGAGCATCGAAGCCGAGGATCTCGTGGCTGAGCGAGGAGGTGCGGCCGCTCTTCACCTCGTGCAGGTGCCGGAACATGTTCAGGCGCGCGCTGCCCCGCCCGTTGTCGAGCTCGCCTGACAAGTTCATATCAACAATCACCTGAGCATCGAAGCCGAGGATCTCGTGGCTGAGCGAGGAGGTGCGGCCGCTCTTCACCTCGTGCAGGTGCCGGAACATGTTCAGGCGCGCGCTGCCCCGCCCGTTGTCCAGCTCGCCTGACAAGTTCATATCAACAATCACCTGAGCATCGAAGCCGAGGATCTCGTGGCTGAGCGAGGAGGTGCGGCCGCTCTTCACCTCGTGCAGGTGCCGGAACATGTTCAGGCGCGCGCTGCCCCGCCCGTTGTCCAGCTCGCCTGACAAGTTCATATCAACAATCACCTGAGCATCGAAGCCGAGGATCTCGTGGCTGAGCGAGGAGGTGCGGCCGCTCTTCACCTCGTGCAGGTGCCGGAACATGTTCAGGCGCGCGCTGCCCCGCCCGTTGTCGAGCTCGCCTGACAAGTTCATATCAACAATCACCTGAGCATCGAAGCCGAGGATCTCGTGGCTGAGCGAGGAGGTGCGGCCGCTCTTCACCTCGTGCAGGTGCCGGAACATGTTCAGGCGCGCGCTGCCCCGCCCGTTGTCCAGCTCGCCTGACAAGTTCATATCAACAATCACCTGAGCATCGAAGCCGAGGATCTCGTGGCTGAGCGAGGAGGTGCGGCCGCTCTTCACCTCGTGCAGGTGCCGGAACATGTTCAGGCGCGCGCTGCCCCGCCCGTTGTCGAGCTCGCCTGACAAGTTCATATCAACAATCACCTGAGCATCGAAGCCGAGGATCTCGTGGCTGAGCGAGGAGGTGCGGCCGCTCTTCACCTCGTGCAGGTGCCGGAACATGTTCAGGCGCGCGCTGCCCCGCCCGTTGTCCAGCTCGCCTGACAAGTTAATATCAACAATCACCTGAGCATCGAAGCCGAGGATCTCGTGGCTGAGCGAGGAGGTGCGGCCGCTCTTCACCTCGTGCAGGTGCCGGAACATGTTCAGGCGCGCGCTGCCCCGCCCGTTGTCCAGCTCGCCTGACAAGTTAATATCAACAATCACCTGAGCATCGAAGCCGAGGATCTCGTGGCTGAGCGAGGAGGTGCGGCCGCTCTTCACCTCGTGCAGGTGCCGGAACATGTTCAGGCGCGCGCTGCCCCGCCCGTTGTCGAGCTCGCCTGACAAGTTCATATCAACAATCACCTGAGCATCGAAGCCGAGGATCTCGTGGCTGAGCGAGGAGGTGCGGCCGCTCTTCACCTCGTGCAGGTGCCGGAACATGTTCAGGCGCGCGCTGCCCCGCCCGTTGTCGAGCTCGCCTGACAAGTTCATATCAACAATCACCTGAGCATCGAAGCCGAGGATCTCGTGGCTGAGCGAGGAGGTGCGGCCGCTCTTCACCTCGTGCAGGTGCCGGAACATGTTCAGGCGCGCGCTGCCCCGCCCGTTGTCGAGCTCGCCTGACAAGTTCATATCAACAATCACCTGAGCATCGAAGCCGAGGATCTCGTGGCTGAGCGAGGAGGTGCGGCCGCTCTTCACCTCGTGCAGGTGCCGGAACATGTTCAGGCGCGCGCTGCCCCGCCCGTTGTCGAGCTCGCCTGACAAGTTCATATCAACAATCACCTGAGCATCGAAGCCGAGGATCTCGTGGCTGAGCGAGGAGGTGCGGCCGCTCTTCACCTCGTGCAGGTGCCGGAACATGTTCAGGCGCGCGCTGCCCCGCCCGTTGTCGAGCTCGCCTGACAAGTTCATATCAACAATCACCTGAGCATCGAAGCCGAGGATCTCGTGGCTGAGCGAGGAGGTGCGGCCGCTCTTCACCTCGTGCAGGTGCCGGAACATGTTCAGGCGCGCGCTGCCCCGCCCGTTGTCCAGCTCGCCTGACAAGTTCATATCAACAATCACCTGAGCATCGAAGCCGAGGATCTCGTGGCTGAGCGAGGAGGTGCGGCCGCTCTTCACCTCGTGCAGGTGCCGGAACATGTTCAGGCGCGCGCTGCCCCGCCCGTTGTCCAGCTCGCCTGACAAGTTCATATCAACAATCACCTGAGCATCGAAGCCGAGGATCTCGTGGCTGAGCGAGGAGGTGCGGCCGCTCTTCACCTCGTGCAGGTGCCGGAACATGTTCAGGCGCGCGCTGCCCCGCCCGTTGTCCAGCTCGCCTGACAAGTTCATATCAACAATCACCTGAGCATCGAAGCCGAGGATCTCGTGGCTGAGCGAGGAGGTGCGGCCGCTCTTCACCTCGTGCAGGTGCCGGAACATGTTCAGGCGCGCGCTGCCCCGCCCGTTGTCCAGCTCGCCTGACAAGTTCATATCAACAATCACCTGAGCATCGAAGCCGAGGATCTCGTGGCTGAGCGAGGAGGTGCGGCCGCTCTTCACCTCGTGCAGGTGCCGGAACATGTTCAGGCGCGCGCTGCCCCGCCCGTTGTCGAGCTCGCCTGACAAGTTCATATCAACAATCACCTGAGCATCGAAGCCGAGGATCTCGTGGCTGAGCGAGGAGGTGCGGCCGCTCTTCACCTCGTGCAGGTGCCGGAACATGTTCAGGCGCGCGCTGCCCCGCCCGTTGTCGAGCTCGCCTGACAAGTTCATATCGGGAAATTATTAAACTATTTTATTAAAGACCTTACTGTGAACCAAACCAAAAGAAAACTCCTTGGATGGCTGAGCACACTAACTTACGCGGAAATTGAAAGCCTACTTACTACCTCCTACTGAAAGGAATCTAAATGTACCGCACACACACATATATACAACCTATACATACACACGCACACACACACACACACACATACACACACGCACGCACACACTGCTCGTACTTAATGTCGCGTCGAAACTCCTTTTTTATACTATTCGTACCTGTATATTGTAGTTTGCTGTAAAATAATACCTACAGAATAATAACTTGGCCAATTCGCGCTTAATTTGGAAACCTGGATTCCTACGGTACAGGCTTTGCCTAGTGTAGGAACCATGCATAACTCTGGAATTAGCGCAAACCAAATCTTTGCAGATTCTATATTTCGGCTACTTAGAATGTAAACTAAATTAGAATATGTATAGAAATTAAATAAATGTTTTATGTTTTTAAAATCAAATGAAAACATTTATTCTGCATATAGGCCTCAAGGGCACTTTTACAAGTCAAAATCTATCTAGGTACATCAAATAAAAATAATACAATAATCAAAGTATCATTAATTAAATGTAGTGTTACATGTCAAAAATAAGACTAAGAAACTAATAACAATCGAGATTTGTTAGAGATGTATAAGGTCTCTAAGCGTCAAGATAAAAGGTAATAAAGTAGGTACACTACAGGGTACCAGGGTAGGGGGTAGAGGTACTGGTAGGGTACAGGGTACTGTAGGTACATTAATGTTACCGAATCTATAAATGTACTCCTGTATTAGTGGTGCAATAAAGAATATTATTATTATTACAATAACCATAATAAAATATTTTGAGCTATATCTATAAGCGTCAACATGAAAAAAATAAAATCTAATAAATAAATATCCTCAGAGATGTATAAGGTCTCTGAGCGTCAGTCTAAAATACTACATTATACCTTGTGTTTTTTTAGGAATAGAAATCAGGCAAACAAAGAAGCAGTGGTTGTAAACACACACACATTGAATTCGCATTATTCGCACGAAAGATCAGAATAAGGGTGAAAAAGAGAAGTGTTCTAACAGAATGGTCACTATTTTAGAACATTTGAGTTTCACAACAACAGATTTGACGTTTAGTGCTATAATTTAAAGTTGAGATCTTTGGAGCTGATCGATATTTTATAAAACTATTAGCAGCGCCCCGCGGTGTTACCCGCGGATAAAAGGTAGCCTATGTGTTAATCCAGGGTATAAGCTACCTCCATTCCAAATTTAAGCAAAATCCATGAAGCCGTTTTTGAGATTAAGAGGAACGTACATCCATCCGCCCAAACTTTCATTTTATAATATTACTAGCAGCGCCCTGCGGTGTTACCCGCGGATAAAAGGTAGCCTATGTCCTATTCTGATGTCTAAGCTACAATACTGGAAAGTTTCATAGAGATCCGTTCAGTAGTTTTTGAGATTAAGCGGAACGTACATCCATCCGCACAAACTTTGAAGTTTATAATATTATTAGGATTAGGATTAATGGATTTTATATCTTCTAGTATTAAAGTTAAGTCACTTTTTGTAAGATTACTTTGATACTATTCGGCAAACTTAAAATAACAATACAATACAATATAACTACGTTTTATTGCACACCTCAATAAAAATACAAAGCAGGTCAGAAACATAATACAGCGAGATATAAACAGAAGTAGACAACAGGCGGTCTTATCACTAAAGAGCGATCTCTTCCAGACAATCTTTGGTTTTTTTTTATAAAACGCCGGTGGCAAACAAGCGTACGGTCCACCTGATGGTAAGCGGCCACCGCAGCCTATAGACGCCCGCAACTCCAAAGGAGTCACGTGCGCGTTGGTGACCCTTTATAAGGTTTGAGGATGCACTGTGTTGTGTTGTGTTGTAGTGGAGAGAATTAAACACACATATTAATTTAATTTGTTCAAGTTAAACATTAGTTTAGAGTGGGCTTGGATTTCTTGTTTTTTTTTTCTTTTTTCTATTTTAACATTCTTGTTCCAATAACGTTTGTAATTGTGTACGAGTGCGCACTTTAGTTCTGTATAATATACACTCAAGCGCTATCTGTGAGATCCTGTAATTGGCTCTGCTGTTAATATGCATGTTGTTACATTGTTTGTACTGCTGTTGGTTCTCCTAATGTAAATAAATAAATAAATATTGAGTGGAGTGGTACTCGTAAACAACGTTATATATACCTTGTGTGAGCACGCCTATCAGCGTGGACTTGCCGGCCTCGTTGGCGCCCATCACCGCCACGCGCAGCTCCACGCTCTGCTGCGTGTCCGCCAGCTGCGGGACCAACAACTGCATTACAAATGTTTCACTTGTTTGTTCATTATTACACATAATCAGTATATGACGCCATGTTCCAAATATTACAATACAAACAAATACTCTTTATTGCACACCTCAATCAAAGGATACAGTACAGTACAAAAACACAATGAGAAGAGGCAAACAACAGGCGGTCTTATCGCTAAAGAGCGATTTCTTCCAGACAACCTTAGGGTAGCGGAAATCTAATCAGAACGATTCATAGCAGGCATATTCATTTAGTTCCTTTAGTTACTGCCTTCCATTCCAACTGTCATTGGCGCTAGTTTAGCTGGAACAGATAGCACAGGCTGCTGCGTTCATATATCACGGTTTTTTCTTTTTTTTTAAATGTCAAACTTTATTTTTAAAATCCTTTTTTTTTTCATGTTAATGGTTCTTTATTTATTATTATAATTTTATGTTCGTACAGTTACACACCGTGAAATCACTCGACGGTCCCATCGGAAGACCAGCGCTGGCGATTGCCCGCATTATGCTGAGATGGTACCGTTTCGAGATAACACAACTTTTTTGTTTATTTTTGTTTTCTATTTTTGCTGTGTTAATTGTTGTCTTTGTCTCGAATAAATATTTCTTATTTTAATACCCGACCTTGTTCACTCAACATTTCACTACTCCATAACACCACTCCAAAAGAAACAAGCCAAAAATAATGCCAATTGGTGAAAATTCTATTCAAATATCTCAAAAAATAATGAAGCTACAGCCGTTTTACTGTTGCTGGTTAGAGAGAAAGCGCGACAGATCAGTGACGTCATTGACCACGAGCGCCATAGTAAATGACGATCGTTCCAATACAAAGGTGCGTTTTGCGGAAAAGGGACAGAGCATGCCCCCTCTTAAAATTTTGAAGAATTATAATTATGTAATTATTTATTCTTTTGAGTTACTTTTTTTGCTATTTGATTAAAACTTATCCTTTTTCGAGAAAATTCAAATAAATTCTTATTTGCCGTCTACATCCCTATTTATCTATAACATCATCATCATTATCCTCCTAGCGTTATCCCAGAGGGCCTACTCCGAACTTCGTATCATGCCGTCCCTTTCACTCTCGTGTACACTATATGAGTGAAAGGGACGGCACGATACGGTGTACGGATTTCGACGTTCGAAATAGACCCTCAGTACAGTAGAGCCACCGTCATGCGTCGCAGCGTTAGGACCCTAGCTACCCTCACCTTCCTAATATAGACCTCGGCGACGGCGCGGTGCTGCTGCACCCTCCGCGCCGTGACGTGCGCGAGCGTGGCCTGCAGGGCCGCCGCCATGCGCCGTAACGTGTGCAGAGACCCTCGCAGCGCTCGGGCTCTCAGACCGCGTAGCGCGCCGCAATCGCGGACCCCGAGCAGGTACACGGCGGCCCCCCCGCCGGACCGGAGACGCCATTTTAGCTGGGGACAATAAACACGTTTTAATCGTACCTAACATAAGGCCCGTAACACTGGCCCCTATACCACAAAATTTTACAAGTGTACTGTTAAATAAATATAACAGCTACGTTGGTAAATCAATCATTATATATTTTCGAGTGACAGACTAAGAAGTAAACACACGTTACTAAGTAACTAAGTCAAGGATATGACATGTACAATTCGACAAAATTGTACACTTTCCATAGAATAAGTTGACAAACTTGTCAAATTGTATACTTGTAAAGTTTTGCGTTATTTTAAAGGAAAATTAAAAAAAAAACAGGTTGGAATCCTGCTTGGGGCCTACTTTTTAATTTTTTTCCTTGAATATAAATTTCAAAAGGATTTTTTGTTTTTCCAACTATGTATGACCCAAATCCCTCGCTCAACACGGCGCTCCAAAGCGCCGGGGGCGGCAGCAGACCCTAGGACCGTACCTGTGCCACTAGATGCTGGAACCGTCGTTCGCAAGGCGCCATTTCATACGATATTTTGAATCACTAAACCTAACTGTCTTGCAAACCGTTTGACTTGAATATTAGTCATAGACTAATATTAATATACGAAACTGCCCAGGCGTACCTGGTGCAACCTGAACAGACTGCGTACTGGCCACGGTCGCTGTCATCATCATCATCATCATCATTTCAGCCGAAAGACGTCCACTGCTGAACATAGGCCTCCCCCAAGGCTCGCCATTTAGACCGGTCCTGTGCCGTTCGTTTCCACCGGATTCCCGCGACCTTCACCAGGTCATCACTCCACCTTGTCGGAGGCCTACCGACAGCTCGTCTTCCGGTGCGTGGACGGCACTCAAGCAGTTTCTGGCCCCATCGACCGTCAGTCCTGCGAGCAATGTGCCCTGCCCACTGCCACTTAAGTCTCGCAATCGGTCGCTGTGCCCTTTACAAATATCGTTGCGGCTGGCTGGACTCCCCTGCCTGTCACTGTGGTGCCCAGGAGCAGAGTATCCGTCATATATTTCAAGTTTGCACATCTACTCGATACGCCGGAGGACCTCCGGAAGACCTGATCAACTTAAACGACGAAGCTCGCAAGTGGATTAATTCTCTGGATGATGGATGATCTTCTGTCATCATCATCATCATCATCATTTCAGCCGAAAGACGTCCACTGCTGAACATAGGCCTCCCCCAATTTGGGGGGGATTTGCCATAGTCGCCACGCTTGGCAAGCGGGTTGGCGACCGCAGTTTGATGGTGGTAATGATCGAAGGATGCTGCTGCCCACCCTCCGATTTTCCCTTATTCGCCTCCTACGAAACCCACGGGAAGAGATGGGGTGGCGCAATTCTTACCCTATTCTTTTGATCTTCTGTATCTACTTTTAAATATGCCATACGAATAAATATACGAAAAAGGCTCGATTTTTTTTTACTATTTTTGAAGTATCTCCCAAATTATAAGTCATATCTCCATTTTTATTTTAATATTTGTTTTTGTTAACCTTCATCTATGAAATAAATGATTTAAAGTACGAAATAATATCGTAAAACGCAATTAAACGAAATTAACCGGTTAATTGTATGAAGACGAAACCGGTTTCCGAGACCTGATACGAAAACAAAAATATTTGAAATAAATCGGATAAAAAGATACGCTTGAACAAAATTACATTAATTATAAAACCAAATTAAAATGGAAAAGAATTAAAAACGAAGTGAAGTGAAGTGAAGCGACAGTGTCCCGCACAAGTAATCTAACACAGAAATATTTTGTCCTTAATATTAAAAGATATGTATGTATGTTTATATTGTAGCATTTGAATTCTGTAGTATTATGATACTGTTATTTTATATATATTGTATATTGTTTTGAAAAAATGACACCTCGCCGAGTTTCTTACGCCGGTTCTTCTCGAGGCAGAGGTTTATTTTATGAACCGGTGGTAGTTTTTTTGACTGAACTGAAATTGAAGAATAAATGATTTCATTTCATTTCAAACACTTGAAAGAACATGTGTGTGAAGTGTGTGTGTGATGACGACCGGTTTAGCCTAGTGGGTAGTGCACCTGCCTGTGAAGCTGACGGTCCTGGGTTCGAATCCCGGTCAGGGCAAATATTTGTGTGATGAGCATGAATATTTGTTTCTGAGTCTTGGATGTTTTCTATGTATTTAAGTATTTATATCTATTAAATATATCGTCGTCTAGTACCCATAACACAAGCCTTCTTGAGCTTACTGTGGGGCTAGTTCGATTTGTGTAAGATTGTCCTCTAATATTTATTTTATTTATTTTTATTTAACTTCTACCCAACCTAGCTACAATTAGCACCACTTAGCTCGCGCTCTGGGGCCGGCAGCGGAGCGCTAGGGCTGTACCTGTGTCACCAGATGCTGGAACCGTCGCTCGCAAGGCGCCACAAGTTGCAGCTTGTACTCCACGTTGCCGAATCGGGGCTCCGGAGGCAGGCTGCCGTGCGACTCATCGTCGCTGTCTTCGCCATCAGAGTTACTGTAGATTAGATTAGATTAGATTTATTTACTTCTTTCTGAAAATTTATAAAAATGCCAATTGGTAAAATATCATGGATTCACAAAAAGATCTTCAGATTGTATATGAATTAATAATAATAAAATAATAATACAGTCTAACACAAAAGAAGAATATTTTTTAAACAATACAAAATAATTCAATAATAATAATATAGTACAATGGCAAATAGGTGTATAGAAAATAATTATAGTCAATAAATAAATTAATATGACGACCGCTTTAGCCCAGTTGGTAGTGACCCTGCCTACGAAGCTGTAGGTCCCGGGTTCGAATCCCGGTCGCGGCATTTATTTTTGTGATGAACACGAATAGTTGTTCCTGAGTCTTGGATGTTTTCTATGTATTTAAGTATATATTCATCTACTTATATTTAAGTATTTATATCTATTAAATATATCGTCGTCTAGTACCCATAACACAAGCCTTCTTGAGCTTACTATGGGGCTAGTTCGATTTGTGTAAGATTGTCCTCTAATATTTATTTATTTAAATATGTATATCGTCGCTTATTACCCATAGTAGAAGCTTTGCTTAGTTTGGGACTAGGTCGATTTGTGTAAGATTGTCCACAAATATTTATTTATTTATTTTATACAAAATATAAATATTTTTCCTGAGTCTTGGATGTTTTCTATGTATTTAAGTATATATTTATCTATATAAGTATGTATATCGTCGCCTGGTACCCATAGTACACACAAGCTTTGCTTAGTTTGGTACTAGGTCGATTTGTGTAAGATTGCCCACATATATTTATTTATATATTTATTAATAGAGTCAAACCTGAAATGCTAAAATCTTCTATTATCGAAATACGTCTTATTTTCATCTTTATGTATTTAGAAATCTTCAACACTTCAAACTTAACTCGTTTTAATCGATTTTATTACAATTTGTTTTTTTAATATTCCCATATATTTCATTACTGGATACGAATCTAGAGTAAGAACTGTTGTCATATGATTTTATTCTACCCACGTCAATTTTGTATCGTTCAGAAATCGATACTGTATTTCCAAATTCCGCGATAAAGGGAATGAAATTGCAAACGAATGAAGTGTGAACACTTCATTCGTTTGCAATTTATTGGAATACTTATTTTTTTATAACACGTAATTTATTACGGATATAAATTAATTCATTTGATCGATTTCCATCAACTTACGGATATATCATCTGAATCGAAACGAATGATTTAGTCACTACACTAGAATTAAAAAATAAAAGATATAGTACTGTAAACCGGGGTTACTTTCAAATTGAGGGGAAACTTTAAAACAACAGTTTTTATGCCATGTTTTACTTTTTTATTTAGTTAACCTTGAGTCAAGTTATACCTTCGTTAATTTCCTATTTACTAAACTGAATCAAACTAGAAATACTTAGTGATGAATATGTAAGTATTTTATATGTATCAAAGTAGCCAAAGTTTTTTCTTAAAGTCACCCCAGTGCCTTTACCATGAGTTTACATGATCGTACTCGCTAGCGACTGCGTAAAAATTTGTATGTGCAAAAGTACAGCGCCTCTAGCGGTTACGCAATATAACTAAGAATCGGCATACTAAATCGTTTACGCAGTCGCTAGCGAGTACGGTCATGCAAACTCATGGTAAAGGCACAGTTTACGGTACGTAACTGTTTTCATGGCGAATTATTATCATAAATTACTACGCATCAGTGATAGAAAAAAATATATACATTAATTTGATTGGTCACATCTAAAACGCGTATTACAACTTTCTCTACACATGAAGCTCTAGGGTCAATCAACTTTTTCTTGTTGTTATTTTGTCCCGTCAGCGAGGAGACATAGTATCCGAGTTTCTTAGAAAAATAATTAAATAAAATAAATAAATAAATAAATATTAGAGGACAATCTTACACAAATCGAACTAGCCCCACAGTAAGCTCAAGAAGGCTTGTGTTATGGGTACTAGACGACGATATATTTAATAGATATAAATACTTAAATACATAGAAAACATCCAAGGCTCAGAAACAAATATTCATGCTCATCACACAAATATTTGCCCTGACCGGGATTCGAACCCAGGACCGTCAGCTTCACAGGCAGGTGCACTACCCACTAGGCTAAACCGGTCGTCAAATGATTATAATATGGACTTCAAGCATGCTCACGAGATGATCCATGTCCAAATGGATTGCTGCTCATCGTTAAAACTCATGTTTGATAGATTGAAACCCTATAAAATCATAGTTTTAAAGAGTGACTCAGGAGACGTAACCATGGTAACGAGCAACAAAGAATAGTTGATTCACCCTCTAATATCATTACTTGATTTTATTCACTGTTTCAAACTCAAACTCAAAATATTATTTATTCAAATAGGCCTAGCAACAAGCACTTCTGAATCGTCAGTTATATATTACATAAATTGAATCTAATTATTCAGAGCAATTTATTGATGCATATGAAATTTAAAAAAAGACATGAATTACTATAATGTATGTCAAAAGAGAGTATAATAAATTCACAAAAAGATCGTCAATATGTATGTGTTTTAGTGGACCTGCCTGGGAAGCTGACGGTCCTGGGTTCGAATCCCGGTCAGGGCAAATATTTGTGTGATGAGCATGAATATTTGTTTCTGAGTCTTGGATGTTTTCTATGTATTTAAGTATTTATATCTATTAAATATATCGTCGTCTAGTACCTAACACAAGCCTTCTTGAGCTTACTGTGGGGCTAGTTCGATTTGTGTAAAATTGTCCTCTAATATTTATTTATTTATTTATGTAAAATAAAAACATAAAAAAATTGTATAATCTAGACAGTTTCTAGAATAAAATCTGAATGTCAAGAGGAAAATCTCTCTTCCGATGTGTAATGCGGATTTACGTGATGTGTCAAAAGGTAACAACATGACTTACGTGTCATCGTCGAGGCTCTCGACGTCGTCGGAGCTGTACCACGCCTCGTTGCGCAGGTCCGCGGCGCTGAACTCGCCCGCGAGGTACGTGTCGTCCTTCATTATCACCTGCACACAAACAAACATACATTCGAACCAACTGACTCATGACCCACTCGGCCTACAAATGGCTTGGAATCGTTAAAACAATAGGGTTTTCATGTCTCGCACTATGTAGCACTTAGGTCGTTTTAAATATTAACAAATTTCGTCAATACGGGTCGGAGATCTATGCAATTTTAACCTATGTTATCACTGCAATAGATATATCACTACATAGTATAAAACAAAGTCGCTTTCTCTGTCCCTATATCCCTAAATCCCTATGTATGCTTAAATCTTTAAAACTACGCAACGGATTTTGATGCGGTATTAATAGATAGTGATTGAAGAGGAAAGTTTATATGTAAAATAACATCCATTAAATAGCGCACCCGTGCGAAGCCGGGGCGGGTCGCTAGTTTTAAATAAAACAGTTATGTTTTGAATTTCGAATAAGCTGTCATTTATTACATAAAACCTAACTCTTTCCATCACAAAAAAATATATTTCAATTTCAAAAATCAATTGCTTGTCAGATGGCAAGTGGGCAGCCAATGTGATTTCCACCATCCAAATTTGACATTTGGCAGAAAAAAGAGCTCGGATCGGACAGTGAAGAAGGCTTAGCATTAGGTACTGTGAAGAACAGGTATAGCAATAGCATTTCTCTTTTGTAATCAATGAATATAGCCGAGGCCAAGACTCAGTCATGGTCATCCAAACTATTTAAGACAGTAGTTAGTAAATGTCAGTGTCTAATAAAATGATAACAAGTTTGTTACCATAGAAATGTATGTTCAGGCGAATTTCAACCTATCATTATTTAGATGACTTAGCAAAATGACCTTTTGGTGGGTCATGATTCAATTTTGTCGATCGTACATATACTGGTCCCTGTAACTCGATTCTACGCACACCTCAGTTTCGGTTGAAACCGCTCAACAGTACCAATATTGTAAGTTTAACGTACCGTAAACTGGGGTGAGTTTAAGAAAAAACGGGGGCTACTTTGATACATTTAAAATACTTATATATTCATCACTAAGTATTTCTAGTTTGATTCAGTTTAGTAAATAGTTAGGAAATTAAAGAAGGTATAACTTGACTCAAGGTTAACTAAATAAAAAAGTAAAACATGGCATAAAAACTGTTTTTTTTTAAAGTTTCCCCTCAATTTGAAAGTAACCCCGGTTCACGATACAATCGCCATTAAATATATCTGTACTCTTGTAATTACTAAGGTCAAAGAACCAGACAGTATCTGATACCTAGAATTTTCAATAGCACACCCCCGGAATTAGCATACCCCCAGAATATGATTACATATATTGACGACCGGTTTAGCCTAGTGGGTAGTGCACCTGCCTGTGAAGCTGACGGTCCTGGGTTCGAATCCCGGTCAGGGCAAATATTTGTGTGATGAGCATGAATATTTGTTTCTGAGTCTTTGATGTTTTCTATGTATTTAAGTATTTATATCTATTAAATATATCGTCGTCTAGTACCCATAACACAAGCCTTCTTGAGCTTACTGTGGGGCTAGTTCGATTTGTGTAAGATTGTCCTCTAATATTTATTTATTTATCTATTATTTATATATAAGATTTATTTACATTAGAATTACGATTTGAAACGGGATATTTACCATGTATATTTGTATTTGTGAGTTCTCGATATTTCGGCACTGTTGCAAGCGCCATTATCAAGGGAACTCACAAATACAAATATACATGGTAAATATCCCGTTTCAAATCGTAATTCTAATGATAACGTATGTTTAAAAAATCTTAAGGCATTGATGATAAGTAATCTGACTGGTAGCTAGTAGTTAGTTAGATAGTGAATGTTAGTTTTTTTTTATAATAATACCAAGAGTGAATAGGCTGTTGATGAACCAGCTATACATCTTAGGCCTTGTCACTGCTTTCCATCAGGCGAATCTAAGGCCTACCGCTGTTCAGTCATTCATAAAAAAAAAACTTAATTTTGAAGTTTTTTGAAGTAGTCAATAATAATAATAATAAGTTTTATTGCCAAAACATGAGTGCAGTAACAAAACAATCAAGACTATAATAATGTACAGATAGTAAACTTAATTATTAACTAATCTAAGCTTATACAGTAAGGTGCAAAAGAGGTATTCTTATAATTTATAATTATTATCCGTATGCGTTGAAATCATGTTGGCCAAAGGTACCAACCTCAGCATTTGCTGGCCAGGTTGCTCAGCGCTGATTTTCAGTTTGGCCCTTTTTTTATGGAGGTGTTAAGGCTAGGTACGTTTCATGATGCGCTATGCAATGTGCCGTTAGGGAAGTAATAGGAGAGAAAAAAAATATATACTAATGAAAAATAAAATAAAAGAGGGTGTGTTGGTGTATGACTGTATGTTGTGTGTGTTCACATTATAGTTATTAGTATTAGTTCACATTATATAGAGTTCAAAATTGTTGACGGTTTTTATATTTAGAAACATATATTTAAGAACTCGACTGTATCTTTCCCACAATGAAATGTAATAAACGAGTCACTCACGCCTTTAAGGCTGAGTATCGCTCGACATTTTACGGACCAGAGCCACTCGCGACGGCGGCACATCTAGCACTGCTCGCCCGCGCTCTGCCCGCGCTCTGCCCGCTCGGCTGCTCGACACTAGGGTGACTACCGTCATTTCCGTCACTATCGTACCTTCTCCAGTTTGTCGATGACGTAGTGCACGTCGGTGGCGCAGGCGCGCAGGTCGTTGACGTTCTGCCCGACCGGCAGCGCGGGCGCGGGCGCGTGCGCGGCCGCCGCCGACAGGTTGTTCCAGGACGGCTCGCACTCCTTGCCGGGTGACACCTGATGACGTAACGTACGTAGGGAGTCATTTTAGCCGCTGCAGCCGCACGGTAAGGCTAACCCCCTTATTCATAACCGATCATCAAACTCTTATTTAGGATTTAGGGACGTTAAATTTTCCTCTTGACATTCAGATTTTATTCTAGAAACTGTCTAGATTATACAATTTTTTATGTTTTTTTTTACATATTGACGATCTTTTTGTGAATTTATTATACTCTCTTTTGACATACATTACAGAAAATCATGTCTTTTTTTAAATTTCATATGCATCAATAAATTGCTCTGAATAATTAGATTCAATTTATGTAATATATAACTGACGATTCAAAAGTGCTTGTTGCTAGACCTATTTGAATAAAGAATATTTTAAGTTTGAATTTGATTCCGCATCCAAAGGGACCCTATTACTAAGACTACGCTGTCCGTCCGTCCGTCTGTCTACCCGTCTATCACCAGGCTGTATCTCACGAACCGTAGTACTTAGACAGTTGAAATTTTTACAGATGATATGTTTACTAACTACAGAACAGACTAAAATACAGAATTAAATAAATATTTACAACAAACGTGATTTTTTTGCCAGTTTTATAGATAACGGGTGCTGTTTGTGGGGTCCGGTCTGTTCATGTTTGCAAGGACTAGTAACATCGTACTAGTGTTCAGTGGAACTGACATGATGAGAGACTTCGCTCTGTTATATTTTTTTATTTACTTTGATTATTGTATTATTTTCATTTGATATAAATAGATTTTGACTTGAAAGTGTCCTTGAGACCTATTTGCAGAATAAATGTTTTGATTTGATTTTGAACCCTTCGTGGGGGAGTCCGACTGGCACTTGGCCTTATTTTTATTATTAAACCTCTGCTAATTAAAGGTTCGCAGCCGACTGCAGACAGCGGCAGACGGCAGCAGCAATCGGATCACGAAACTATTTTCAATTTGATAAAAAAAAATTGTGTGTATTTGTATTTTTTTTTAATTAAGAATCTTAAAGGTTGGCCTCCAATGGGGCAGGTTCTTTTTCAGAGACACGCTCGACTCGGCCTTTGGGCCGAGACGGGGCCAAGAAGAGAAAAAAGAATAGAAGGATAGCATTTAAAGTATAGAAGAAGAGACAGTGAAAAGAGGAAGAAAGAGAAGACATTGTAAGTCGTTTAAATAAAAGTAATAAAACACAGTTCGTTTACATACATACTATAACTAATTCAATTAATCAGTGAGGTAGGGCACAGCAAAATGTCATCTTGCTCGAATTTGGAGCAGCCCAACTGGGGAAATACCTCCGCCTTGCAGAAGACCACAGCCATAATAACATTATCTACTATACAAGTATGTAGTGTTGTGTTCCTGGAGGTGAGCAAGGTTGCCAGAGGTCCCAAGCTCTTTTGTTGTCAACACAGTGCATCCTCAAATTACATAAAGGGTCGGCAACGCGTACGTGACTCCTTTGGAGTTGCGGGCGCCTATAGGCTGCGGTGGCCGCTTACCATCAGATGGACCGTACGCGTTATATACAAAAAAAATCAACGTATTGTCACTTAGCATCGGCAGCACTACTGAGCTGCAGTCGGGCGACACTCGCGACTGCCGCTCGACGACATGTCGCTCGCTACGGAAGCTACTTCATACAAATACATACAAACAAATTGTGTCGCTGCGACATGCAGACTGCTGCTGTCTGCAATCGGCTACGAACTTATACCTTCAAATGTGTTATGTCCCTTTCTCACAAACACAAATGTCAAAGTGACTGATAAAGACAAACAAATTTTAACGGAATAAGGTGCTCTCTGCTTGTAATCTATGCTCACGTCGTGCTCTTGTCGCGCTGTTGGCTATTTGACTACAGCTTTTTTATGGTGTTTTTTTTTTTGAACCTGACTGTGGCTTTATAGGCCGGGCCCAATTAAGCGATAGGAGTGCGCGGTTGGAGAGTAGCCTGGGGAAAATCCAGGGGAAAACCTCCGGCACGCGTGTGGTTTGGAACACTGGAATACTCTAAGAGTTTGCGCTTCAGTGAGATTGGTTGAGCGGTTTCAACCGAATCTGGGGTGTGAGTGGATTTTTATGGTGTAATACCTAGCCTAGTAAAGGATTACTTTGATTGGTCAATTTTGTCTCCGCTTCGCCTCCGTGGAAAGATAGCCTTAGGGCCAGGGATCGGATACCGGTATTTTCTCCATAGAAAAATACCGGTATTATAACGGTCACCGGTTCATTATTTCGTTTTTAATGGGACAATCTAATAATACGACGTTGTTACTTAAATACATGATTCAGCCCTACGTAAAGAGCAAAAAATAATCCAAAATATTGGGCTAATTCAGGGTTTTTTAAAAATACTCGTATCGGTCCCTGCTTAGGACAAAACCCAAACTTCGTATATTGTATCGTATTACGGTCACCGGTTCATTATTTCGTTTTTAATGGGACAATCTAATAATACGACGTTGTTACTTAAATACATGATTCAGCCCTACGTAAAGAGCAAAAAATAATCCAAAATATTGGGCTAATTCAGGGTTTTTTAAAAATACTCGTATCGGTCCCTGCTTAGGACAAAACCCAAACTTCGTATATTGTATCGTATTACGGTCACCGGTTCATTATTTCGTTTTTAATGGGACAATCTAATAATACGACGTTGTTACTTAAATACATGATTCAGCCCTACGTAAAGAGCAAAAAATAATCCAAAATATTGGGCTAATTCAGGGTTTTTTAAAAATACTCGTATCGGTCCCTGCTTAGGACAAAACCCAAACTTCGTATATTGTATCGTATTACGGTCACCGGTTCATTATTTCGTTTTTAATGGGACAATCTAATAATACGACGTTGTTACTTAAATACATGATTCAGCCCTACGTAAAGAGCAAAAAATAATCCAAAATATTGGGCTAATTCAGGGTTTTTTAAAAATACTCGTATCGGTCCCTGCTTAGGACAAAACCCAAACTTCGTATATTGTATCGTATTACGGTCACCGGTTCATTATTTCGTTTTTAATGGGACAATCTAATAATACGACGTTGTTACTTAAATACATGATTCAGCCCTACGTAAAGAGCAAAAAATAATCCAAAATATTGGGCTAATTCAGGGTTTTTTAAAAATACTCGTATCGGTCCCTGCTTAGGACAAAACCCAAACTTCGTATATTGTATCGTATTACGGTCACCGGTTCATTATTTCGTTTTTAATGGGACAATCTAATAATACGACGTTGTTACTTAAATACATGATTCAGCCCTACGTAAAGAGCAAAAAATAATCCAAAATATTGGGCTAATTCAGGGTTTTTTAAAAATACCCGTATCTGTCCCTGCTTAGGACAAAACCAGTGAGGCTACCGCGAACCACAAACGAAGTTTTCCCTCTCTGTCTTACTTATGTGCAAACTTGCAAGTGCGACAGAGAGGGAAAACTTCGTTTGCTGTTCGCGGTAGCGCCCCTGGTGATTTGTTAGATGGATATAGCGAAATTTTTATTTTCTTGTAGAAAAATATCCGTTCGACTTTTTTTCTAATCGAAATCTTTACTAGTCTATAGCATTACTAGACGGAAAAAATGCAAATCTGTTTTTTACCCAATCGTAATATTTACTGATGTATAATTTTACTTGTAGAAGAAAATCCTAATCTGCTTTATAACCGATCTTAATTTTTGCTCATATTTATTTTTGCTTGCATAAACTAATCCGAAATGCCTTTTTATCCGATCAAAATATTTACTGCTATGTATTTTTATTGAAGGTTCGATCTCAATATTATCTACCATATTATTTATTATTCTACCAAAAGTTTATTCAGTTTAGTCGGTGAGCAACTCGATACATTGCAATTATGTTATTTTAATCTTTTTATACCTACTGTGAACATTATACAATTAGTTGTTTGATTTTCATTACACAGCCGTTTGAAAACCCCTATAACTTTTTTCAAAGTCACTATTTCAAAACATAATAAACAATTATTAACCTTTTAACCGACCGACGGCGACACGAGCATTGTAAGCGGTTAAAGGGACATATTCGAATTCAAATTAATCTTCTAATAGGTAGGTATGTTCATATTTTCAAATAGGTAAGGCTAGCCGATTATAAGAAAATATACATAAAATTCGTAATGAAATATGTGTGTAAAGTATTGTAAAAATTTATTTAAATAATCATATCTACGTTTAACTTAGCTCAGGTTAAACTTAAAAATAAAATACATTTATTATTTCAGCACTTATGCACTTATCTCCGGTTCATCTTTAAGAAGTAAACCAAACAGCTTGTGAGAAGTGAAAAAAACAACCATTAATATTTGCCGAAGAAAACGTACGCTTAAAAGCATTTATAGCCGCTAATTCATAATCTACTTTCATAAACATGGAATGATACATTGTTTTATTTCGAAATTATAAGTCAGATAGATATTAAGATCGGACCTTCAATAAAAATACATAGCAGTAAATATTTTGATCGGATAAAAAGGCATTTCGGATTAGTTTATGCAAGCAAAAATAAATATGAGCAAAAATTAAGATCGGTTATAAAGCAGATTAGGATTTTCTTCTACAAGTAAAATTATACATCAGTAAATATTACGATTGGGTAAAAAACAGATTTGCATTTTTTCCGTCTAGTAATGCTATAGACTAGTAAAGATTTCGATTAGAAAAAAAGTCGAACGGATATTTTTCTACAAGAAAATAAAAATTTCACTATATCCATCTAACAAATCCCCCTGGTCCTGTACTCCGAAGTTCGAAATCCGAACTTCGTATATCGTACCGTCCCTTTCACTCTCGTGCTACATTTTATAGGAAAGGCTAGTATGATGACTGTGCTATACACATAGTTGAAATTTACCTTTTTCCGTCTGCGGTTCTTGCGGCCCGAGTTCCGACGCTTTGGCTTCTTGTCGTCTGCTTTAGGATCTGAAATGTACAGAACAACTGTAGCGTCGCGGTTGGCGTTTTAACTGTCAAAATGTAAATCATGATTTATCTAAATCTATCCTCCTGAGACCATACAAATAAAAATTAAAATCGAATTTGGACCTAACAGTTCCGATTACAAATTTGAATTTTATTCTATTTAAAATCAATCAAACCAAAACAAATGCAACTGTGTCACTTCAAAATTTAACTTAATTACCATTGAGCATATTTTGTCCTTTATATAGGACAAGGGGTCTTAGGAGGCTATATTAACGTCATAAAAAACGGTACCCTAAAAAAGTGTCTAAAACTCCTTGTAATTGAATATTAAAAAAAAAAAATCTCGTGTCATTTGAACCAGTTGTTAGAGACGTTCAAATTGTATGGGGATCGAGTTTGTATGGGGCCAACTACAATTAGAGCAATACAAAAGACGAAAACAAGAGGTAAAAAGTAGAGCATAGCTGACGAGCACTGAATACATTATTATTCATATCATTATTATTATTCAATTTCGCGAATACATTATTCAGTTGCAGCGAATTTTTGAGTCGCATTTTTAGCGAAGCAAATTGTTATGTTGGATATATTTTGCGAACGTTTAATTTATATGACCGACCGGTTTAGCCTAGTGGGTAGTGCACCTGCCTGTGAAGCTGACGGTCCTGGGTTCGAATCCCGGTCAGGGCAAATATTTGTGTGATGAGCATGAATATTTGTTTCCGAGTCTTGGATGTTTTCTATGTATTTAAGTATCTATATCTATTAAATATATCGTCGTCTAGTACCCATAACACAAGCCTTCTTGAGCTTACTGTGGGGCTAGTTCGATTTGTGTAAGATTGTCCTCTAATATTTATTTATTTATTTTTATTTATATAGGGTATTGAAAGATGACGGTAATTTTACCTTCCTTCTTGTTGAGTTCTATGTAGCTCTCGAAGTAGCTTCCGTCTTTAACCAGCAGCTCGGTGCTGAGCTCCGGCTCACACAGGAACGAGGACTCTTCGGGGAGAGTCTCATTCTTGCCTTGCGTCTTCCGACCTCTTCTCCTGCCTAAGAGAGGATATAGTACAGTCAAGGGCAGAATCAGAATCAGAAAAATGTTTATTGTAGACATGTAAGCTGATGAATACAGAGTTGTTACAACTAGTGATCTTCTATGTCTTGCCAATAGGCGTACAAAAATTGGATAAAAATACAAAAATTGGATAAAAATACAGAAAAAACAATTCGAAAAATATAATCAATCTAGATTAAATTAAATTTAAAATTTAAAAAAATTGTGCAAGTCATATAATAATTATTAAAGCAATGAAGTCCTATTTTATAATAGTCAAAAGTGAAATATTACATAAAATTGCACCAATATGCATACATTTTTTCCTCTCATTCCATTGAAATAGGGTCCAAATTTCAATGAAATAAATCAGTATGTCAGTGACAAAACTAAGGAACCTTTGACGGGCAATAATTCTTAAACTACAAGTTTAAATTGAATATTAGTAATTTCCTTGTAAGGTTGACATTCTTGTTGTTAGCAAAATTGTATAAAAAGTTGGAACCTTACTGTTTGAAAGATAAAATAGCTTATTGAACGACACCAACCAATTACTTTGATGACTGAAATAAGTAAGGTGACATTACGCTGTAATAATAATAATATTATTAATTTATTTCGAGTATGACAAAGACTCTAGCTTCTCACTGACAGAGCTATAATATATATTAATATACAGTAAGATAACGTAATATATATTATCGTATAGCTCAGCACCACACACGAGACATATACTAAAATATATGTTGTTTTTAGTAATAAATTCTATATCTTATTGCTAATGTTAGAAATATATATTACTCTAATTTAATTCAATCTTCTTTCTTACTTACCCTTAGGCGGATCTAGTTTCTTCTTAACATTATCTTGCTCGATCTTGTTCTGTTGTTTCTTCTTGGTCTTATTTTGGTTCCCGTCAGACGGATCAAACAGGCTGAAGAACGAGTCCATGGCTACTGTAAATATTTAAAAAAAAAATGAAAAACCGGCCTGCAGTCTTGTCCTGCCTCATTGCCAATTTAAAAATGTTCCTAAGATCCTTTTTGACATGATTGCCTGGCTTGATCCTAATGGGGGCTATCGCGTATGAATTCGCCGCTAGAGGCGCTAGTGTAGCGTGGGGTCCTCCGAAACGTCAAATGTCACTCTTTTTGGTTGCGCTACGCGGGTTAACATCTAATTGGAACAATATGATCACTATTTTGCAATACCTGAGCTTGATTATGGCAAATATGAATTAAGGGTCAATGACTGTCAGGGCTTTGAGACAGATTTGTCTTTCGGAAAATTATTTCCTCCTTTTTTCCGAACAAAACGGGACCACGCTACAATGCGGTATATTCGATATTTTTACGGTACGGTTTTAAGGTATTGAATATGATTTAAATGTAAACTTCGTTCTCATGTCCATAATAACCAATAACAATTTTTGACAGCTGGACCTTAGTCGACAGTGGCGCCAACTGGTGAGCACAAAAACGATAGCCCCCATTGCCAACAGTTTTTATCCTCGTGAGGCCCCGTGTCATATAGGTACTACATAAAATACAATTGATTTTGAACTATACCTAAATTAATAAGGTCGAGATTATTTTGTTAATTTTTGAAGGTCAGGCCTCAGGAGGTACCTATTACAGTACATTTGACAACATTAATTTTCACACACATTTGCCATATTCTTACAACACAATATTTAATCAGACATTTCTTACAGAAATGTATGGTTTAAAAGCTAATTCTTGGCAACACATCAGAACCCAACCGGGTTTTGGCATTGAATTTATTTGGCAACAGTTCTATCACTGTTGGTAAACAATAAAAATAAAAATATTTAAAAATAAACTTGGATCCAGATTATATCATTCTTGTAAAGTATAATATGCTAGTTTAATAATTGCACTTGGTAACTACCAACACTGGTTCTTTGCATTGTGCATTATTGATTGGTGCCGGTGCAAGACCGATGGGGAAATCATTATTAGGGATAATCAACTTTTTCTTGTTGTTATTCTCCCTCTGCGAGGAGACAACAATAATTGAGTTTCTTAGAAAAATGTTTATAATATGGACTTCAAGCATGCTCAAGAGATGTCCCATGTCCAAATGGATTTATACTCATGGCTAAAACTCATGTTAACAACAGCAACAAATAGTTGATCCACACATTACAGTGTTTTCATTGTTATATACACTACTGCTCAAAAGTATTTAGGCACGCAATTGTCACCATTAAAGTGGGGAGGGTTGCATGGTCAAACCATGTCACACAAAAGGTTTTCTGACAATAGAACTATGCAACTATGCTAACAATGTTGAGTTCTTATTTCAAAAAGCAATTATGTCTATTTATTGTTTGACCACCCAATTACGAAAACGACTTTCAAAATCATACTGTTTAATCACAGGCACCTGACTCTTTTACATGTTGGATTGAATTTTTATTTAAGCAATATAGTAAGCGTCAAATTGTTACCCAAGACATCATTTTAAAATTTCGAGTTTGCTTTAGGCAACAATTTAAATAACCCTTATGTTATTTGTTCATACAAAATAAAACAACAAGGAAATAGATTTAAGGATTTTTAGCATTTTGAAGCACAATATGTTAGCTAAATAAAAAAGTAAACTGCACAAAAAGCTATTACCCGACCGTGACTTAGCAGTATAATTCTGAGTCAATTTTGTATATAAATTTATGGAAAAAATTTTGAGTGCCTTAATAATTATGAGTGTAACCCAATGGTGTATCCGAGGGAAGGCAAGAGAAGTAGAGGAAGGCCTCTGAAAAGATGGGATGACGACATCCGCCAAGTCGCCAGACCATCATGGAGAAGGGTTGCACGCGACCGGCACGAATGGAGAAGGCTGGAGGAGGCCTTTGCCGACTGGCAAACAGATGCACAAAAAATTAGGAAAAAAGACATACTACAACACTGACACTTAGCACCTGTCGATAAGGCTATAATAATAATAATTATGAATGGTAGTGTAAACTTATTGTTTAAGAATACACTATGTTCCATGAAAGGTATAATAATACATGCATTTCATTGTGGCCGATCCAGGATTTTAGTTTGTGGTGGGCCTTGACTTGACTTGGCACTGTTCAGTGGGGGCTTGACTACACTGAGGTTTGATTTTTATATGGAGTTAATGCCGAGTTAAATTAGTGGAGGGCTTGAGCCCCTGATGTAATGGTATGTAATAGATGATAGTAAAGGAATTGAAATGTATATCATTATGTAAAGAATATTACTTAGTTTAAGCCGTTGTCTACCCATGGTGGAGATCTACGGACGCATAACAAAATAATGCTAGTATTTATAATTTTCGCCAGTTGAGGATGGGTTATATATATATGTATATATATATAGGTGACGAACGGCACAGGACCGGTCTAAATGGCGAGCCTTGGGGGAGGCCTTTGTTCAGCAGTGGACGTCTTTCGGCTGAAATGATGATGATGATGATGACATATAGGTATTCGCGGGCTGGGTTTCCGCAACTCGACATCATATTATGCGCCTATTTTGCGTGGAGTTGAGGATGGGTTAGTCAAATTAAGTTTCACAATAGAAAGAAGGACCTAATTACTTCTACTTAGTCTTTATAAAGAATTCTTTAAGTACTATGTACATTTCAATCCAATATTAATTAATCCTGGAATGGTGTTATTCCCTAAGTTAATTGCATAAGACTGTTAAGAATATTATAAATTTTATGCAATCTTTGCAATAATCGTACGAAACTTGTCATAGCAAAAGTTTCGTACGATTTCGCAATATTTTGTATATTGCGAAATTTTGAAAGTTCGGTTGGGTCCAGTTTCGAGTGGAATAGTATATTGGCCTGTAAACTACATAAAAACTTCGTTAGATTATAACGAATTCTATAGAAAAATACGAGGAAATTAAATATATAACTTTTTTATATGCATAGTACAAGGATATTGTACTTACAAACAGCTGTTGTAGGTTCAAGGTCGCAGCGGTCTCCTGTCGCTAGCTCGACGATTCAAACCGTTATGAATCAACAAAAACGTAACACAAACAAGGGAACACTGCCAGATTATTTACAATGACGTAAATAACGATAACAATAATATTTTTAACACAACTGTACAAACAGTCTCGATGCTACCGCTGTCGTGTAGCTAGTTGGAGCGTAAACTGTAACTGGTAACGTCACGAAATTCACGCTCAGGATTTCGAATTGATAAGAATTTAGTACATAACTATGACTAATTAAATTTCAGTACCTATTGTCACTATTGTGAAATATAAAAGCAACTTATAAATTTAGACCGTTTTGACATTTACCAAGAAGATACATTTTTTAAATACTATTTATTTTGGCTGGCAAGAGTTTCATCTGAAGTATGTTCAGAAACTTTCAACTATTTTGACGCATTAGCTGTTTAAAAAATATCGGCATTTATAATTTGTATTATGAATGTATTGTACAATTTGCATTGTACAATGATTTTAAATCTTATCAGACACAGTGTTAATAGTAATGCATGTATTTATCGAAACGTATAAAATGATTTAATAGGAGAGTGTACAAAAAAAACACAGTCAACAATGAGGTTTTTGAACACTTCTAGGTGCTGCCACTGAAAATATTAATGAATGGTTCATGAAGGTAGTTCATGTTAAGAATTATGTGCGTACACAGTGTGCGTATTACTTTACATCTCAATATATTATTTTGAGATAGTAAAAAACTTGAAGTCAAATTTAAATGTAATGAAAACTACAGCTATTACCATTTCCATTTTTTTAAATATTAGATTTTACAAAAGTTTTAATTTAGCAGTTAACTTTATAAACTTCTATCTGTCAAACATCAGTACAAATTTCGCGGGAATCTACATAACCTCTAAATTAGGTGACGCCGACGATGTCTATTCACGTAGAAAATACGTTACAAAAAACAAATAAAGAAGCTTTTGAGCAACGAGCACACTACGTGCCATGTAAAGTGGAAGAAGACGGCCCTGCTAACGTGGAGAAATATTTCGAGCCCTACATCGTTGAGAATAACGGAGGTGAGAATGAGTCTTTGTTTAGTGTTTGACGAGAAAACTACGAAGCTAGTGCTTCCAGTGAATGGAAATAGTGCTTCACTAACATTTATTTAGCACTTATTCATAAAAGATTATTTTTTCTAGAACTTACTGCTTCGTTCCGCGGGCACCCACTGGATGGCACCAAAATGAGTTTTCCCGAAGGCTACAGAGCTGTCGTGGCGACGGAGAGCAAGAGACCGCTCTCGGAAGATGCAGATAGGAAATTTCATGTATTTAAATATTTCTCTAATATAATGCTATTTAATGCATATGCTAGCTTACACACACACGTTAATAATATACTACATACACAAGACATATGTCTCAGGCATATACTAAGATTTTGTTATATCACACCTGTTTATCTGTGCACCTTATGCAACAGCTTACCTAGCTAACACAAACAGTTTTATGTTCAATGTATATAGCATTTGTCCCTTTCTAGCAAATGTGTTAGTCCTCGGAGAGCCCTATGTCCATATTGAAAGATAACAGGAACTCATCGTCATCATTATCATTAGTTGTGTCATTTAACTAACAATCACACTACTATGACATGCTTTTTGTACTTAGCGTGAGATTGTCCCAAGTATCTACTTATACTCATCACTACATAGTATAAAACAAAGTCGCTTTCTCTGTCCCTATGTCCCTATATCCCTATGTATGCTTAAATCTTTAAAACTACGCAACGGATTTTGATGCGGTTTTATTTAATAGATAGAGTGACTCAAGGGGAAGGTTTATATGTATAATACATGCATCAGCATTGCACCCGTGCGAAGCCGGGGCGGGTCGCTAGTTTATTCATAAAACCAATTTACATGTCATAATTCTGTTGAAACTATGTCAATACCAATTATTATGTCACATTATTAAAGACAAGATAAATTATAAGAAATAGTAATTAAAATAGCACAAATAAAAGATCATAATATAGTACCAAGCGTTAAATTAAAAAAAACAACCATCAAACTGGTGATAGGAGGAGGACTGGGTCGTTCCTCTGCCAACTTATGTATGTTGCGGTTTTGTTCCTAGTTTTTAATATTAGTTATAAATAAAAAATAAAATAAATAAATATTAGATGACAATCTTACACAAATAGAACTAGCCGCACAGTAAGCTCAAGAAGGCTTGTGTTATGGGTACTAGACAACGATATATTTAATAGATATAAATACTTAAATACATAGAAAACATCCAAAAGTCAGAAACAAATATTCATGCTCATCACACAAATATTTGCCCTGACCGGGATTGGAACCCAGGACCGTCAGCTTCACAGGCAGGTGCACTACTCACTAGGCTAAACCGGTCATCAGTTATATTTTAAGTTTACTTGTACTTTTCTTCTAGATATATTTGTTGGTGAAATCCTGTATGATATGGTTTAACAAATAATTGATTAATTTTAATTGTATTCTCCAGATTGTTGGAGGCTTCAAGGACTTCATTTACTGGAATTGGGACAAGAAGCCATCTAAAAATGACAACATTGTCAAAGCCATGGATTGGATTGACATTGCTGAAGCGGTATGGTCATCTCACTCCTTGCCAATAGGGATATGGACCACAAATAAGAAAATCAATAACTTCAAGATTTCTTGAAAGAGGATCGAATTCTCAACCAAATAGCGAAAAAAGTAACTCAAAACAATAAATTATAATATAATTCACCAGTCTTCAAAGTTTTAAGTGGGGGCATGTTCTGTCCCTTTTTCGCAAAACACACCTCTGTATTGAACGATCGTCATTTACTATGGAGCTTTAGGTCAGTGACGTCACTGATTTGTAAAGCTTTCTCACTCTAATTAAGAAACATTCTAATCATTGTAGCTTCGTTATTTTTTGAGATATTATATTAATTGGATTTTCACCATTTGGCATAGTGTTTTTTTCTTTTGGATAATAAATAATAAATAAATAAATATTAGAGGACAATCTTACACAAATCGAACTAGCCCCACAGTAAGCTCAAGAAGGCTTGTGTTATGGGTACTAGACGACGATACATTTAATAGATAATATACTTAAATACACAGAAAACATCCAAGACTCAGAAACAAATATTCATGCTCATCACACAAATATTTGCCCTGACCGGGATTCTAATAAATTTTGAGTCAACATTTATTAATACCAGGGCTCGGTACCGGTTTTTACTATTTCGGAAATATCTCCTAAAGTACTTCTCATATCTCCATTTTTATTTTAAGATTTGCTTTCGTTAGCCTTCATCTATGGAATAAATTATTTGAAGTGCGAAAAAATATGGTAAAAAGCAATTAACCGAAAATGTTAACCGGTTAATTGTATGAAGACGAAACCGGTTTCCGAGCCCTGATTAATACCAATGAATTGTGGGGTCTGTCTTCCATGTCTTATTTCTCCACTGTGCCTTTACCATGAGTTTGCATGTCCGTACTCGCTAGCGACTGCGTAAACGATTTAGTATGCCGATTCTTAGATCTATTGCGTAACCGCCAGAGGCGCTGTACTTTAGCCCATACAATTTTTCACACAGTCGCTAGCGAGTACGGTCATGTAAACTCATGGTAAAGGCACAGGGCTCGGAACCGGTTTTTACTATTTTGGAAATATCTCCTAAAGTACTTCTCATGTCTCCATTTTTATTTTAAGATTTGCTTTGGTTAGCCTTCATCTATGGAATAAATTATTTGAAGTGCGAAAATATATGGTAAAAAGCAATTAACCGAAAATGTTAACCGGTTAATTGTATGAAGACGAAACCGGTTTCCGAGCAGGGATCGGATACCGGTATTTTCTCCATAGAGAAATACCGGTATTATTAAGGTCACCGGTTCATTATTTCGTTTTTAATGGGACAATCTAATAATACGACGTTGTTACCTAAATACGTGATTCACCCCTATGTAGAGCAAAAAATAATCCAAAATATTGGGCTAATTCAGGGTTTTTTAAAAATACCGGTATCGGTCCCTGTTTCCGAGCCCTGATTAATACCAATGAATTGTGGGGTCTGCCTTCCATGTCTTGTTTCTCCACTGTTCCCTGTCTGAAGTGACACAGCATCAGAATGTTGCAGCGCTCTGGATATCTAATAATGAATCCATCCATTTCCACTTTGACCTTCACCTGGCAACTGGGATTTTCAGGGTCATGGACATCCATTATTAAAATAGAATAGAATAATTATTTATTGTCAAAACTGTGTACATTGTTATAACATGTCATAATAGTAGATTGTATGACAAGGGTCTAAAATGAGCCATATTACCACGAGATAGTTATTTTCCCGAACAAAGTGAGGGAAAATAGTTCGAGGGGTAATATGGCTTTTAGACCAGTGTTATACACTCTACTTTTCACTTCGATTGCGAGAAAATAAATAAACAAAGGTTAGCCATTCAAAATTAACAATTAATTCCACGGCGAACTTATATGTAATTTGGCAGCGTGTTTTTTTTTCTAAACTGCTTTCATGCTTTGACACACAAAATAGACACCGCGGTTCGCGCGCAGCATTCACCTTCCATTGAGCGCTTCAAAGCGTTGCTCGAACGAACTAATCATTTTTTTAATTATTGTTAAATAGGGACTACTACAAACTTAATCTTTAGACTCTTTAGAAAAATTAATTATGTCTCCAGATTGGTCGATTTTAGTAAAGCTGTATTCTGGTTGGTTAATACCCAATACCAAATATTTTTTTAAGAGTTAAATTAGTGTTCTGTGATTGGTGGATTTAATAGGTGAAGTATTTTGATTGGTCAAATTGAAATGTTTTGTAAATCATAAATATGTATTCATATTTTCCCTAGGGGTTAAATGTACTACTTTAGCCCCGCTTGACAAGTCTAATATGACACACTTTTCGAGCATGAGAAGTGAAAAATAATGAGTATCAACAGTGCCCATTTCGGACGTACAATAATAAGATAATAATCTGAAATAACTAAGAAAACAGTGATATCCTCGTGGCGCCCAAAGATTTTTTGGCTCCTCTTTAACTATGACCCGACTGTCCTTCTTATAGGACATAATAGTTACAGTCATATCCGCCCAAGATTTTGAGTTGAAATTTGTATTTGTGAATTTGTGCATGTTTGAAGTGAAACTTTCAGGGTATAATTATGATTATATTAGCATGTGTTTTTAAATTCAATTATTTGTCTACCCTTTGATCTTTACAAAGGCCACTGGGTCTCAATTACTAGATTTACAGAGTTTATTAATATGGCCTTCTGAAAGGCGCGTGGGCAGTAATTGAAGGTTAGTTGAAAAAAGTACTGGGCTGGAGCCGCCATGCTTATTTTGGTTTATCAAAAGGCGCGTGGGCGCCACGAGGCTATAATAATTAATGACGACCGCTTTAGCCTAGTTGGTAGTGACACTGCCATCGAAGCTGGAGGTCCCGGGTTCGAATCCCGGTCAGGGCATGTATTTGTGTGATGAACACGAATATGTTCCTGTGTCTTGGATGTTTTCTATGTATTTAAGTATATATTTATCTATATAAGTATGTATATCGTCACTTGGTACCCATAGTACAAGCTTTGCTTAGTTTGGGACTAGGTATTTGTGTAAGATTGTCTAAAAAAATATTTATTTATTATATTTATAATGAAATAATAATCATCATTAAATGATCTGTAGTGCATACCATTCTTCAATTGCTTAAAATGATTTGATGCTGTCTTAAATATCTTTCTATCTTTTCAGATACATGGTGATTGATTTTCTAAATGAAAATTATCAGATGTCTACATTTTCCGTGTGCAAGACATGTTTTTTCTTTCATCTCTAAAGGCCCCTATACACACGTACGAGATTCGCATGCGAGTTAAAGGGGCTCCTAGCTCCCAATGTTTTTATCGCTTATCGGAATAAGAACCATGAGGTATACTCAATACTCACTGTCTTCGAGATGTCATATACATCAATTTAGGCCAAATTAACCTGTTTTTACCCACGACGGAACGGAGAAGGTATGCGTTTAGGATGAGAGGTTTTGTTTGTGTGTGCACATCAATATCTTCAAAACGACTTGACCGATTTAGAAACGATTTTCTGCAACAAGTTTGTAGTTTTATGGACGAAACTTCTGTGAAGATGGGTTTAAAATAAAAATCTCTCTTGAGTTGTTACTGTTGTTAAAGAGACGTCAATAAGGAACAGTTGCATGTACATTTCATACATATATAAGTGCATAAACAACATGACCAATAGCTAGATTAGAGTGGTTTGGGTGGCAAAGCAAATCTATCTAAAGAAAATCATTTCAAAATCTCATGCAAATCGCTTGAATATATCCTGAAAAACAATACTGTAAAAATTTTTTAATTAATAATGTTTAGCGATGGTATCACAGAAATATGTAACATATATTGTTAATAATTTTTGGACACATAAAAATTCGAAATATCCGGATTGGCCTATTCGTACTTTTGGAATCGTTAGCCAATTACGCTACATTTGATGGATTTTTCATTAGTCTAAACCTCAAAAAGAACGTATTTTTTTGCAATAAATGAATAAAATAATATAATTATAGTTTCATTATTTATTTCACACACATCTCTTTTTTAAACATCTGTAGGCAAGTAACGATTATCACTCCATATCATCGAAATACAAAAGATTACAATTTATACTCAATAATAATGGGCTCAGTACAAATAGTTCCTAATAAGAACATGAGTCATGAAAAACATAACCTGGCAAACAGAAAAGGTGAACTTATGACAAAATTATTTCTCTTTCTCACTATTACTAAAAAAAAAAAAAAAAATTTAAAATTTTAAAATTTAATCTGTTTATTGCAGCATTAAATTACAAATATATTATGACGCTCCCAGTCCCACGCGGAGGTTATAAAATGTTTTATAACGTTACATGATACATCTTCTAAAATATTATAACATTTTGTTTTTTGTTATATAACATAAAGAAGCATTAATAATGTTATATATTATATAACATGGCAACAGAACTTGTTACAATTTGTGATAAAAAGTTTCATAACAAATGTTTTATAACGTTAAGAAACTTTATAACCTATTAAAATATTGTTTAATGGAATAAAATAATATAATAGATAAATCAATTAATTAGTAACTGTTCACTGAAATGTATCTCTTTATTTAACTATACTAATGATTCATGAATCATTAGTGTATTCACCCGTCCAATTACGGCGAAAAAAATAAAAAATAGCATTATTTTGTTAATGTAACGGCATAATTTTCTTAGTTAATAATATTAACGCTATGCCCTAACAGGGTCCGTGTGGGACTGAAAGTTTATAACATCTGTAATACCACGGATGCAATAAATAAATAACTGCAGTGTGGCGAGCACCATTATCGGTATTTCTATATGGCCATCTCATTCGGTAGTGACTACGCAGGTTTTAGTTACGTAATACGTAGGTACTTAAAGTACCATAATTACGACATTATGTTTTTTAATATAATTCAATCCAATTTTCAAATAATAATTATAATTATAGAACAACGGTTAAAATAATGTAATGTTCCTATAACGGCATGTTTCGGGCTCATCGAGTGTTCAGGTTGAGTTTTTAATCTGCGGCGTACTATACACTCCCTTGCCTAGTCTGGTACCTCACCTCATTTGAAGTAAGACCTGTTAAGACATGTACCACCTCATTTTGGAAATGAGGTAGTCGTAGTCGTACAAACATTTTTTTCTTGTCTAACATGTTACTAACGACTTGATGATGAGATCGAAACATGTCGCCGATTAATTCAAGTTTTAACATTAAATCGGTTCGATACATACAGAGCGACAAACCGTTACATTACACGTTAATGTAGCACAACTCACTAGAATCTCAACATCACAAGTTTTATATTTTTTAATTAAGAATTTGGGTACAGTATTATTACTTTGAATTTTACACTCACATATGCTCTTCTCCTATTGGATAGTCTACTTTAAGGCTATTGTAATAGTGTCCATTACAAACATATGATTTTTAGACAATGTGAAGGTATTGCACAAGACCGTGAGGAATGGAAAAAGAGGGGGGATGCATTTGCCATATTAAGCTCAATATATTAATAATATAATAGACAATAGTGTATGTAATAGAAACTATAACATTCCGTGACATATTTAACCTGATTTATCTGTACTTGGGTAGTATAGATGAATTTATAGGGTAGTAAATACTAAAGTAAGCTACCCAATAATTCATCAACTGTGACAATACAAATTTGACAGAGCAAACATTTATTTAACAGCGTTTGTAAAGATCCGTTAAAGAAGAATTTTATTTAGATAAAGTCAACTGACATAATGTCAGTATTTCGTTATTTAGACATTATTTCATAAGAGTATACATAAAAATATATGTAAACGATGATATAGAGGTAAAAAAATATCTTCATAAAAAAATCTGAACTTTAACCATTATGTGCCCGTGAACGTCAGGTTACTTTGTCTAATTAAAAATTCTACTTTAGAAGTCTTGGTGACTCAGTACCTTAAACTGGAGTGACTAAGAAAAAACGGGGCTACTTTGATACATATAAAACACTTATATGTTCATCACTAAGTATTTCTAATTTGATTCAGTTTAGTAAATAGTTAGGAAATTAACGAAGGTATAACTTAATCGAGGTTAACTAAATAAAAAAGTAAAACACGGCATAAAAACGAAATTTTGAAAGTAACCCCGGTTTACGATATCAGTAAATTTTTGACATAATTTACCGACATAAAGACTAACCGATCTTTATAAAACCCGGCTTAGTAAATCAATGTAACGTTTGAACGTCGTGTATTGTAAAAGTGCCATGCAGAACAAAGTTCGTTTTATGTCATAGGCAGAGATCGGCAATGTAAGAATATTCGGACGACAATGTAAGAAAAGTAGCATTAAAAATCTCAAACTTTGAGTAGATTGTTTAGAATATAGACCGTAATATGTATATTTATAAAATAAGTTAGAAGAAAAGTACATGATGACAATGATGCAATCTTAACGTTAAATTCAATTTAAGTTTATTTGGACGCTGTTATGCAATTAAGTGTCAAATTACTATAGGTTTTCCTATTAGGTTGACATATCATTGCATAACAGCATCCATTTTAAGTCACTAAATCATTTACACATGAACTTTCATTTTTAACATTGTAAAGTATGGTCCCAAGTATGTATAAATAACTTTTTTTAAAACTAAATTTGAGAACAAGAAATCACGCGCTTTTTTTTTCACGCGACTTACATTATTAGTCTTTGCGATTAAGTACAAGCCTTTTGATACTTGCCTTATATTTAATTAATGAATGATATTACGAAAAATACAGCAGGTTAAGGGAAAAAATTATAAGTACAACAATCTGATAGAATGTGAATCTATATTGCTATTTCATTCTATCACATGAGACATGAATGCGTCCCTTTCAGAACTACGTGTCAAAGACTCCAGTGAATTGCGCTACATTATGTTAGATACATGATTAATTCGTATATTTACTATAGTAATAAACTTTTGAGAGGAAATTCCAACATATCAATTTGATACATTGAACCACTATTATAAACACCAGACAACACACTACTGTAACTGAGACAGAAAATTATCCCCATTGTGTTAGAAAGAAACAGTGACAGTGGTGTGTAGTCATATAATCTTCTACTGCCTGTACATATATTTTATGCGAACGCATATAAGAATGGATAATCTTATTTTCTTAATATAAAATTTAAAACGCACTGTACATAATATTAATACACTAGGTGCTTGGGAGATCTATGGATAGTCAAATAGCTTATGTACAACTTTGACATAACAAATGTATGTCTTCATGATAAAAGTTACAAGTTATCTACTATTATTTTGCTTTAACAACAGGCGTCACAACACGTATGCCATAAAGCTTGTTTACTTAACCAGGTAGTCAATTATTTACAAGCATTAAGTATATTATCAGCATAAAACGTAATACGAGACATATACATTGATTATTATAATTTGTACTTAATAAAAAGTAAACAATATGTCAAAAAGGGAAGCTAAACATCGATACAGTTCGCTCGGAACCATAGTCTCCCAAAAACCCTATTTCAAGTACCCGATTATCTTCCAGAATGACTTTGCTTTTCACAATCATCACCGCACCTGCAGTCTTCATTTATAGAGTCTAGGGACATGAGGCTCTCTTGCGACGTCCTCAAACACGATCTACATCTAGAGTCAACAGAAGTCCCGCTCTGGGAGTTGGCATCTTCTGACACAGACTCTAAAGACCTTAAGCTCTCTACCGACGTAAGTTTGTACGACCTTCTGAATTCGGCGATCTCCTCCTCGCTCATATTTAGAGCTAGTAAAGAGTCTCTAGCTATTTTACCTAGGGACGACACTTTTTTCTTCTTCTTAAACAATATAGAGTCCATTTTGGATAATGGGGAAGGTTTGTTCAAGCTCTCCGGTAAAGATTTGGGGCTAGAACCGCTTCGGGAGCGAAGTTTCGTTCGTCTCTCTGGTATGTCTCGTGGCGTCGAAACGACTTCTGGTATTTGAAACGCTATCGTTTTCTTCTGGCTCCCCTCACATTGAGATATATCTTCCATCGAATTAGATTTCTTAAGCTTCGCCCGCTCCGGTATGACCGGGGACGTCTTCAAACCTACGACTTCTTTAGTGAAAACTTCGGGCAATTCCACAGCCTCGTCTATAATCAATTCTGGTGATAAATCCAAAATTTGGTCCTTGATTTCTTTGATTTCGGCGTCTCTTAATTCTTGGGCTAAGGAAGGTTCTGCTTCAGTCTTAACAGTGTCTATTTTTGGGACTAGACCCTGGTTTTCATATACAAGATACGATAATGCATCTTTCCCTAAGTCAACGCTTTCTAATCCTCTGATTTTGACTTCAGTATTACCTTCTAAAGTCACGCCACTGTCACTTGAAGTATTTTTTTCGTCAATAAATTTGATATCGTCAATGTAATCTAACTGCGCGTTTTCTAACGTTTCATCACAAGTTTCTTCGATAGTAGCTATAGGTGCCAATTCACTTTGGATCTTAACCTCTTCTTTTTTAGGTTCATTGTCTAACGCTACTTCCCAGACCGTGTTTACTATCGGTTGACTTTTAATCTGTTTCTCCGTCAGCTCAAAAGCTAGAGCTTTCGTCATGGTGGATGTCAATGTGTTTTCAGGGCTTATATTTTCTTTGATACCCCTAATGATCTTACTGGGTAGTTTGTCAACAGGCTGTCCCGTTTCTGGACTCTGTTTGTCTAAAGAATTCTCTGAACCTGAGGCCTTTAAGACCGCAGCGAAAGATCTTGGTCGGACTGGTTCTAGTTTTTCTTCTTTCTCTTTAGTTTCTGCGTGTCCGGAATTCTTGTTATTGTTTGCTGGCTTACTCGTATCATAGTTTTTATTTAAGTCGTTGGGTTTACTGAGATCTACTATATCACACGCTCTCGCCACGTCTTTGTTCCCGTTGGCGCTAGCGTCACACTTTAAGCTTAAATCTAATTTTTGTACTAAATTGTCATCGGTGGTTTTTTCGGTAACTTTATCTATTTCTGCCTCGCTTGCCTCCGAGTTGCCTTGCTGGAAGGATTGGAACTCGCTTAGCGTGTTGTCTGTATCCGTTGAAGGCGTCTTGCTGTCAAGTTTTTTAGAAAATGACTCGTCAACGAAAGAAACCTGAACTCTTTCTGAAAGAGTGGAATCTGTGGCTTCTGACAAGCTATCTATGTCTTCTCTTTCTTCTACTTTCTCTGCTGCGCTGCCCCAAGACCAGAAAGAGCTGGAGAGGGAAGAATCCTTTCTAGGAGGAGTGTTAGAAGCAGATTTCTTTTCGTCTTCTGTACTTCTAGAAAATATACTGGTAGGGTGTTGAAAGAGGCTTAGTAATTTCTCTAAATGGCTTGGAATTTTGGATTCCTTTTCTGGCTCTGGTCTTGGTATATGGAAGCTGGCGGAAGGCGCTACCCACGATATTTTCCTCATGCGATCCAAACCTTTATTTTTCAGTGCAGGCACATCAAGTAAACTGGATGTTCGTTTAGGAGAGCAAGTAAGAGTCTCCTGAAGTTGGCACCCATCTGTTTTCACAGTTTCCTTTAGACTTGAATTATTTGTTAGAGTCCCTTCGTTAGACGAATTATCCTCTTTATTCTCTGATGGGTTTTGTAAGGAGTATTCTATCCCAGAATCAGCAGATGTCACCATAACTTTCTCTTGTTTGGACTCCAATGAACTCACACTCGCCTCTAAACTGGACAGTGATCCGTGTATCTTCTTGTTTTTCCCAAATATAATCGGAGACACACTCTCATTGGAGCTCACTGACATGTTCAAGAAATTCCCACTATTAACAGGTGTGACCTCGCTCGTAGATTCTATACTGCTCTCTGTAGACAATACTACATCAGTTTTTCTCCTATCCAATTCTGAATCGGATTCAACAGATTCTTGTATTATTATAGGTTTGGCTGGGTTATCTATGGCGTTTAAGCTTTCCATAGAGCTTCCAGATATCTCCAAGGAGGAGCTGCTATCGCAGAACGGGCTCCCAATAAGCTTTTTGTTCATCAGCCTCGATACTTCAAGATCGGGGCTGTCAAGGCTCGATTCACTTTTGTTTTTCTTAAGAACTACATTATCTCGATTTATAACAGGTACATTGTCGAAGGTATCTAATTTACTATCTATATTTATATCTGTTTGAGTGCAATCACTCTTAACTTTAACAGGTTTGACAGTTTTGGACCTGTCTCGCATTTCCTGTATTAGGTTGGCTAGGTCTTCCGTGATCGCCTCTATCTGTTTCATAGCGACGTCGTCACGTTTCTCAATAACTACTTCTACATTCTTATGTTGTTCCTCGACTTGGTCAGGCGCTTTAGCTGTATCTACAGACTCCTTCCTCACAGTAACAGACACATGAACATCTATTTTCTCATTCTCACTCACCGCTGTGCTATCTTTAACTAATTTCGTCTCGGTTTTAGTAATTTTATTATCGCCTATTACACTAACGGCTTCGTCGTGGGACAAAGTCTCTGTTTTGTCTTGGAACTTGCCCAAGTCTCTATCACTAACCGTAACGGTCACACTATTTACACTATTAACAGTTTCATCACTTATTACATCACTTTTATCGTTTGTTTTTTCTAATTTGCCCGTTTTAGCTTCTATAGCAGGTTCTTTAACTTCTTTAACAATTTTAACATCACTCTCTGCCACTTTAACTTTAATGTCCGCCACTTCTTTAACTTCTTTAACAATTTTAACATCACTGTCTGCCATTTCAACTTCACTGTCCATCACTTTAACTTCGTCCGTCCTTTTAGAATCAGTAGGGACTTCACAGACTTTGTCTTTATTACTGTCGCTATGGTTGTCAGCGGTGGCACGTGTTTTGACAGGCATGGGAGTGGGCGGCGGCGAGGGCACGAAGGAGGGCGTATAAGAGGTGTCCATGTTGCGGGTGACGGAGAAGCGGGAGGAGCGGAGCGGCCGTTCCGGGGTGCTCGACTGTACTTGGATCTGCGGCGGCTCTGCTACCTGTCAAAACCAAATAAAGCTAGTGATTAACTTTTTCAAGTGATTTATGTTTTAGGCACCCTACGCAAAAATGTGATTTTTGCGTAGTCGATCGTTTCTGGATACGGCGTTGCGTCTTTATTCTCCATGCAATGTAAGATTTTGTTTCTCAAACATGCTCGAAAAAACAAAATTTTCGTTCGCGATAATAGACTACTGAATCCATCGTTGCGAGGTGTCGCGAATTTACATGTCGTTAATGGGATTTATATAAGAATTTATCGCCGAGTTCTGACACTGCCAGCGAGTGTTTTTCAAATTTCCTCGCATGTTGTGAAAAAAGCATTAAACATACCTTGGTCGGACCAGTCAGTGTTTGCATGCTTCGTAAATTACTTAAACAGCCCCTAACAGGCACGTATCCAGAGGGGGGGATAGTTGGGATTAATCCCCCCCCGAAAACGTTTTTAGCCGTCTGTTTATTTATTCGCTTGGGTGTTCTGTCAATAAGTAGGTACACAGTTCACATGGTTGTTTCAATGTTTGTCCCCCCCCGAAGCAAAAGTCTGGATACGTGCCTGGCCCCGAATATGCTCGGCTGTCTATAACACACCAGATGAAAGTATATACAGCTGGTTTATACGGTACCTGCACGACTTTGAACCTAGATGCCGCGGCATACGGCGACCGCATCGCGCTCGATTCCGACGGCGCTCGCTCCGGAGTCACCGGCGTCACCTGCCAAATAGTACTTCCTCGTTAGTCAGTTTATTTCAAAATTGTACGTTGAGTGATTTCACTGTTTTTTTTTTTACCTGACTGTGGCTTTATAGGCCGGGCCCAATAAAGCGATAGGAGTGCGCGGTTGGAGAGTAGCCTGGGGAAAACCTCCGGCACGACCACGCTTGTGGTTTGGAACACTGGAATACTCTAAGAGTTTGCGCTCCAGTGAGATTGGTTGAGCGGTTTCAACCGAATCTGAGGTGTGAGTGGAATCGAGCTACTGGGAGTTTTGTCGCTGATTAGTGGAATCGAGCTACTGGAAGTTTGATTTCACTGTTCTACTTAAAAATGTGCGCCTAGGGTCCATCACTGTTATCTGTCGGGTTCAAACAACTAGCAAAAGGTTGAAAGAGGTAATTTTAAATATGAAACTCCCGTAATACGCGCCCTTTAATCTTGAGAACCAGCCGCGCGGGCCGCGGCGGCAGTGTTATACGCGCGGCCGTCTGTATTGGTCCGAAACCTGTCGAGCGATTTTCGACCTTAAAGACGCAAGTGACCCGTTTATTATATTTCAATAGCAAGAAGTACTTCTCAACAAAAATAGTACACAAAGGAAAACAAGATAAAATTAAACATGCAAAGCGGTAGACAACAGGCGATCTTATCGCTAAAACGCAATCCCCTCCAGACAACCGTCGGATGGTGGGTGGGTTGCACCAAACCGTTTGTAATCGTACGCGGTGTCTGTTAAAATCTGATTGTATGTAAAGTTTGACAAGTTTCTATGGGATGACAGCTGCCGACGTCATATTTGACGATGACCGGCCTGTGATCGTATGTTGGTCCAACCGACCCTAACTCTTTTTCTAATTACACCTGTGCGCGAGTGTGAGTAAAGTAAGTAGTGAACGAGGCGAATCGACAGGGGTAATAAATAAATAAATAAATAAATAAATAAATAAATAAATAAATATTAGAGGACAATCTTACACAAATCGGACTACCCCACAGTAAGCTCAAGAAGGCTTGTGTTATGGGTACTAGACGACGATATATTTAATAGATATAAATACTTAAATACATAGAAAACATCCAAGACTCAGAAACAAATATTCATGCTCATCACACAAATATTTGCCCTGACCGGGATTCGAACCCAGGACCGTCAGCTTCACAGGCAGGTGCACTACCCACTAGGCTACACCGGTCGTCAAATACTTACGGAGAAGCGTGAAGGGTGCTGCGCGGGCACCGGGCTGCCGGCGGGCGACGGCGCGGGCGAGCGCAGCCGCGTGGGGCCCGCGCGCGGCGCCTCCTCCGCCGACAAGCCTTGCTGCACACGACAACGACATACCCGCTCAACTACATTGTTTTTTTTAAGGTTTTATAGGCCGGTCCCGATAAAACGATGAGTCAAATATCAAAATATCAAACGTTTATTGCATGTCACATTTATACATCAGCGGGTGGAATTACAATATAAGTATAGACATGTGAAGCCCTGCAAAGGCACATCAAATCAAAACATTTATTCTGCAAATAGGCCTCAAGGGCACTTTTACAAGTCAAAATCTATCTAGGTACATCAAATAAAAATAATACAATAATCAAATTATCATTAATTAAATGTAGTGTTACATGTCAAAAATAAGACAAAGAAACTAATAACAATCGAGATTTGTTAGAGATGTATAAGGTCTCTAAGCGTCAAGATAAAATCTAATAAAGTAGGTACACTAATCATAATAAAATATGTTGAGCTATATCTATAACACGTCAACATGAAAATAATAAAATCTATTAAATAAATACCCTCAGAGATGTATAAGGTCTCTGAGCATCAATTTGAGGGGGCTACTATTTGAACATCATGTTCACTTACACATAAATTTTATTGCACATGAATACAACACACGAGTCCCGACGGTTACCTTGCAGATGACGCAGGGATAGGGTTTTTTTGAACCCGGCTGTGGCTTATAGGCCGGGCCCAATAAAGCGATACGAGTGCGCGGTTGGAGAGTAGCCTGGGGAAAATCCAGGGGAAACCTCCGACACGACCATGCGGTTGGCTTTGAGCACTGGAATACAATATTCTAAAAATTTGCGCTCCAGTGAGACTGGTTGCGTTTGGCGACTTCAACCGAATCTGAGGTGTGAGAGAAATCGAGCTACCGAGCCTAGCGGTAGCGGAAGAGTAGCAAGAAACTCAGCTATCTAGGCCCGACCTGGACTGACAACTACATTGTTTCTATACATCTACATTTAATATTAACAAGTTTCATATAGGTCAGAGAGAAATGAAAATACTGGTGGAATAAACCCAAGGGAATATAACACCGAACAGTACTTTTATCTCACGAACGCGAGTGAGCCATGTTTGTGTGTTGAGGTATACATGCACATTGTCTATGTGTGCGTCAGTTTAGGAGTTATGAGTTCACAGTGTGTGTTCGTATGTGTCACAACTACAATTATGTCTAACCCGCGCTAGTGAGATAAAAGTACTGTAGGAGCAGATCCATTAGAGGACGATTAATTTTAGTTTGGGGTCACGTAGGCGCAACGAAAGTACCAGGAGCGCACGACACGCCAGGTGTTCAGTAAGGGTCGGAGACTCACCCGGTGCAAACAAGCGGTGTGGCACGTGAGGCTGTTTACAAAACGGCATCTCCTAAGAGGTCTCATAGAGTACCAGGAGCGCACGACACGCCAGGAGGTTGACACAGATGACCCATACTCACCCGGTGCGGACAGGCAGCGTGAAGGTGAAGTTATTTAGACCGGTTTCTTTTAATTTCGAGAAGTTTTGTTCGCGATTAAAGTACCAGGAGCGCACGACACGCCAGGAGGTTGACAGAGATGACCCATACTCACCCGGTGCGAATAGGCAGTGTAAAGGTGAAGTTCTAATTTCCAGGAGTCTTGTTCGCGATTAAAGGACCAGGAGATGAGGATAACAGAGTTACACTGATCCGATGCAAACAAACCTAGAGGCTGTTTACAAAACGTCATCTCCTAAGTTCGACAGGTCTTACAGACTATCAGTATGGCTAGCACATGGCGCGTGAGCTATCTCGGCACGAGATAAGACTATCTGTCCTTTTTAAATCAGTACACGTAGAAAGAGACGGGTAGTTTATCTCGAGTCGAGATAATTCGCGCGCCATCTTGTGCTAGCCGCGCAGGAGAGGTTGACACCTCGTGGCAGGAGGTAGACAGAGTCGCAATCACCCGGTGCGGACGGGCAATGTGAAGGCGAGGCTATTTAGACAGGCTTTTCCTAATTCCGAAGAGTCTTGTTCGTGATTAAAGTACCAGGAGCGCACGACACGCCAGGTGTTCAGTAAGGGTCGGAGACTCACCCGGTGCAGACAAGCGGTGTGGCACGTGAGGCTGATCTTCCTGGTGACGCGGCGCTCGGGGCTGGCGGCGGCGGGCTCGTTGCGCCGGCACGCGGCGCGCACGGCGCGCGTCAGGCGCGCCACCGTCGCGCTCTGGCTGTCCTCGCCTAGCAGCGTCGACTCCTGGGGACGTCGGCATCGTCAGTCACCACATACTAGCTAGATCTAGATATATAAAAGAATTCAGAGCTACCGTCTACGGCCTCGCGGTTCGAGAGGCCTCGCACCTCATTTTCCCTCGTTTTTTAGAGTTCCGTAGTAAACAAGGAACCCTTATAGTTTCGCTATGTCCGTTCACGGCTAAGCTCAGTAACAGTAGTACCGGAAAGCTGTAATGTCGCATGAATATCCATGTCAATTACGCCGACAAAACGGTACAAATCTTGAAGAATAGAATTTCGACGAGGAAAAGGAAGAAGTCCGTGCGCCGTCGTGTCTTTTAGCACTACTTACATCTTTTCCACCTTGTTTTGGACCCGCCTCTGGATATTTGACCGGGGATGGAAAAAGCTGTGGTGCCAAGTTTCCAACATGATGCTTAGAATAGTTTTCCATCTCCGGTGAAAGATCCAAATACAGATCCAAAACAACTCTCTTCTATTCCAAGACCAGGGGCGCTACCGCCAACAGCAGCATTTTGCATATAAGTGAGACAGAGAGGGAAAACTTCGTTTATGTTTCGCGGTAGCCCGTCAGGATTAGTTTATAATCGGAATAGCTGTCATTTCAGATACACTTTGACGTAAGTGTAAGAACTATCACCTCTAATCCTATTCTAATAGCGGCTAGGTAATAAAAACGCAGCTCACTTACCAAAGGGTCGTCCAGGTCCACCTGCGTTAAGGTTTTGTTCGTGTCCATAGCGTTCAGAATCGCCTGCAGGCCCTCCGCGCCCAGTCTGTTGTCTCGCAGGTCTATCCTCTGTGAACGAAACGTGTCAAGTTAAGATCTGCCTCTTTTGAAGATGTAAATTGACTCACAAGAAATAGCTAGCCAAGTCTAGCTTGCCATGATAGCACAACGCGATCTCAGATTGGTTCTAGGAAAACATTCGTTTGTTCGATTGTTTAGGACGAACTTCAGTAATTTTGGTGTACCTGACGCGAGCGCCTATTGCATAAGGTGTTGCAGCAGGTACCAGGCACATACAGTTCAAAGATATTAGGGAACGAATTCCTCGGATGCTCAGCTACTAACTTCCTACTGTCTCCTGTTATCCTAGTACCTACTGAAACTTTATTATTGATTAGGTACATTCATTGCAGTCCTAGGGCTTCGCAACCTGCCCTGATTATACCTTGAGAGCACCATTGGCAATATAGAATAATCATCGGAACCCTGCCCTGCAGCTCCGACGACAGTGTGTGTACCTGCAGGTGCGTGTCGGCGGCGAGCGCCTGCTGCAGCAGCGGCGCGGCGTCGGGCAGCAGGCGCGCGCCCTGCAGCCCCGCGACAGTGTGTACCTGCAGGTGCGTGTCGGCGGCGAGCGCCTGCTGCAGCAGCGGCGCGGCGTCGGGCAGCAGGCGCGCGCCCTGCAGCCCCGCGACAGTGTGTACCTGCAGGTGCGTGTCGGCGGCGAGCGCCTGCTGCAGCAGCGGCGCGGCGTCGGGCAGCAGGCGCGCGCCCTGCAGCCCCGCGACAGGGTGTGTACCTGCAGGTGCGTGTCGGCGGCGAGCGCCTGCTGCAGCAGCGGCGCGGCGTCGGGCAGCAGGCGCGCGCCCTGCAGCCCCGCGACAGGGTGTGTACCTGCAGGTGCGTGTCGGCGGCGAGCGCCTGCTGCAGCAGCGGCGCGGCGTCGGGCAGCAGGCGCGCGCCCTGCAGCCCCGCGACAGGGTGTGTACCTGCAGGTGCGTGTCGGCGGCGAGCGCCTGCTGCAGCAGCGGCGCGGCGTCGGGCAGCAGGCGCGCGCCCTGCAGCCCCGCGACAGGGTGTGTACCTGCAGGTGCGTGTCGGCGGCGAGCGCCTGCTGCAGCAGCGGCGCGGCGTCGGGCAGCAGGCGCGCGCCCTGCAGCCCCGCGACAGGGTGTGTACCTGCAGGTGCGTGTCGGCGGCGAGCGCCTGCTGCAGCAGCGGCGCGGCGTCGGGCAGCAGGCGCGCGCCCTGCAGCCCCGCGACAGTGTGTACCTGCAGGTGCGTGTCGGCGGCGAGCGCCTGCTGCAGCAGCGGCGCGGCGTCGGGCAGCAGGCGCGCGCCCTGCAGCCCCGCGACAGTGTGTACCTGCAGGTGCGTGTCGGCGGCGAGCGCCTGCTGCAGCAGCGGCGCGGCGTCGGGCAGCAGGCGCGCGCCCTGCAGCCCCGCGACAGTGTGTACCTGCAGGTGCGTGTCGGCGGCGAGCGCCTGCTGCAGCAGCGGCGCGGCGTCGGGCAGCAGGCGCGCGCCCTGCAGCCCCGCGACAGTGTGTACCTGCAGGTGCGTGTCGGCGGCGAGCGCCTGCTGCAGCAGCGGCGCGGCGTCGGGCAGCAGGCGCGCGCCCTGCAGCCCCAGCGACAGCAGCGCGCCGGCGCCGACCGCGCGCACGCCGGCGCTGCCGATGGCGTTGCGGCCCACGTTCAGCACGCACAGCGACTTGGAAGCTCGCTACACAAAACACTCTAATATGAAACTGTTCAAACATTGCTCAAATAAAACTTTAGGCCTTATTTACTGGTGCATACAAAAGAATCATGAAAGCCTCGCCCCGAAGGTCTCTGGAGTTTATTTTTGGTCTTTAAATTACATCCCCATAAGCCGGTTCTCAAGTATAACATTGTATTGCCGGTCAGGGCAAATATTTGTGTGATGAGCATGAATATTTGTTTCTGAGTCTTGGATGTTTTCTATGTATTTAAGTATTTGTATCTATTAAATATATCGTCGTCTAGTACCCATAACACAAGCCTTCTTGAGCTTACTGTGGGGCTAGTTCGATTTGTGTAAGATGTAGTATGCAGGTGTGGTAGGAGGGAAGAGGGGATACTTAGAGAGACACCGAGAGTACTGGAACACAGTTTATCTCAACCTCTGGTATACAACTCCTCATATGACATACTTTCTAGTGTTTATATATTAATTGGTTACGTGTTTAGAAGAGGAAATCCCTTATCGGGTGGGACGGCATCTATCTGGTTTTAATCGTTATAATCGCTTAATATACACTTACGTGAGGTACGTGTGTATCAGTGGCGGCGGCCCCCTACAACCCGATTCCCACCGGCTTGCCCTAAACTTTTTGCTTACGTATATCAAACTCATAAATCATCAATAAAAATACAGCACTTAGTAATGCGATTGACTATAGCTTCACACAATAGATTTCAGCCAGACATCTAATCACAAGTCACAACATTCACTACGTATCCGCATTACGCATTGCGCTTGAAACGGTAAAAAAAACCCGACGTAAATTAGCCTACCTTGGGTATGTTTCTCATTCATAAAAATGGCACACGACCATCGAAATTGCACGCACACACTCACAAATTCTGTCGTAGACACAGATCGCATATAACCCGCAAAATATCGAGTTTTTGGAAGATGATCGAATTTGAATTTAAACCTTAAACATGATCCGATAAGGTTTATATTAGAATGCACTGCTTGGCCATTTCGAAACATTGCCATACTTCTGTCATATAATACTGCGTGGAATAAATTGCGCAAAATTATATTATCAATTTCGATTCTTTATAATTAAATTATGCACAAGCTTTAAAAAAAGACATAAATCGTATCACAAAACACGAAAATCGAACGTAGATTGAAGCTCGGTAATTTATTTACCTACAAGTGCGCAAAGAAAGTTTCTTTGCTTTTAGATTCGTTGGTAAAAAATTGAATGTAATGGCAACACAGTCATTTGCCCGGTTGCGGTACGAACAGTGTGAAAATATTTATTATTGTAATTCTTATGTGAGTTTAGTTAATTTTGTGCATAAATATAGATTAGAAAATCAAGTTAACCAGTGAAATTCAGATTTACTAGTATCTTGTGCATGAATAATTCATTTGGGGAGTGGGTTGTAGTTTTGTTGCGAGTATTTGAAGGTCAGTTCGTTGTGTTCGTCAGTGTTTTGAGTAAAAGAAAGTACCTATACTTTCTATTACTAATGGCGTTATAGCTGCTTTAGTTAATTTCGATTGTTGTGTCGTTGATTATTTACTAAATGAGTCGTCTTGTTTTTCTAAGCTATCGTTTGAAAATAAGAAGTTTGATGTGCGTGTCGTGCTCGCCCAGAGATAAAAATTGATTACAAGCGGAGGGATGGTTTCTTTAAACACTTTCACAGCGGATTATATGACAAAGGTGGTATACACTAACTGCGAGGGGTTTTGCCGAAGGACACATAGCGCACGCTTCACTATACCACTATAGAGAATAAATGTTAAGGTAGGTTTTTTTTGCTCGGGGTTGCCCGGCGATAATTTTCACGCGCCGCCACTGGTGTGTATTAGAGCGTTTGCCTATCACACCTCCCCTGAAAAGGTAAGGGGTTCCCTCCCCTGAAAAGAAACTATTCGTGATACAATTTAGTTCTGTTCTTATGTACTAAGTAGTTTTTTCCATTCTTAATTATTTTTAAGTTTGGACCTATAATGGCCTTTATTCTATATGGACCTAAATATAATTCATTGGTCTTATTATAATTTTCATTCTTAATTAATACAAGATCTCCCACTTTGTAATTCACAATGTTAGACTTACAATCATAATTTAGTTTCCTTTTAATCTTACTTTGTATTAGGTTATTTCTGGCATCCGCATGTGCTTTCTGTAGTCGAAATTTTAATTCTAATGGGTAGTTATCGTAATTATATAATGGTTCTACTCTATTAGTAAGATTATTTGGAAGATTGCAGGGTTTTCCGAACACCAGTTCGTATGGTGAATATTTTGTACTTGTATTTACTGAAGTATTGTAAGCAAAACACCAATATTGAATCCAAGAGCTCCAGTTTGCGGTAAAATTTCTAGTTTGTATCCTTAGATAACTGCCAAGATGCTTATGCCAATTTTCTAATGATCCTATACTCTCGTGATGATATGGCGTTGAGTTAATTTTCCCAATGTGCAATAGTTTACAAACCTCATTTAGAGTAGCATTTATAAATTCGGTACCGCAATCTGTCGCTATGGTTTGGGGAATACCATATGTTCGGCCTCCTGAGTTTCCCTAGGCCTCTGTGCTTGAATTTCTTATGTATTTTAATGAAAATCACCTTTCCGAGTTCAATATATTTTATTTTATGACTTTCTGTGACAGTTCAGTTTTCCGTTCTAATTATTGACAACTATTCAAAAATATTAAACGTATAAAAAGTACAATAATCCTATGAAAAGGTTAGACGTTAATGCGTTGTACATACCGCCCACCAAGAACGTATAACGGACTTAACACCGCCCACCATGAACTTACAACATAAACAATAAACAACATAACTTGACAACATACTTATGAGTTTCAGGTAAACTAAATCTAAGGGTAACGTTTTTCAAACACTTTTTGCAAAATAACTATAAATATTCATATTTAATTACACACAGGTAGTACACATAACTTATTGGTGGGTCTTTTGATACAGCTATCCTTTACCTTTAAAGTGACTACCCGCGTAATTCCGTCTTTGCCCGGATGCTTTTCCAATACCCTACCAAGTAACCAACGACTGAGCGGCAAATCATCCTCTTTTACTAACACTATGTTATTAATGGATGGTTCAGGATTTTTATCTATCCATTTAATACGCTGTAAGAATTTGTTTAAATACTCCTGCGACCATTTCTTCCAAAACTCTTGAAACATTCTTAGAAATCTTCGACAATAAGCAACAACTCTTACAAATCGAGTAAGTGTAGAAATAATTTTCCACAATGAGGTGTATAAAGCTATATAATTATGATGAACCTTTGCTTCTTCCAAGTTAGTGTTATTATTTTTAGGTTTCGTATAAGCAATGTTTTCTCCTTTTAGAAATTCTGATCTATTAAATAAAATCCCAGTGTTCAATGTCTCCGATGGTACCACCCCCCTCGAAGCACAATCCGCAGGATTGTGTTTAGAAACCACATGTGGTAAGTACACCGCTCCAGCATTGTATTTTTTATTTTCAGGTTTTTTCTTTTTCATGTGTCCTAAGTTTTCATATTCATTAACCACTTCTTTGTATTTAGTCTTTGGTTCTTTGTCTTTATTGAGTCTATTTCCTAAAGTATAAAATCGTTTTTCAGATACAGCCTGAAGGTGCCCATATTTGCAGCTTGGATCATCATCTTTAAATGGCTGTCGAACGATGTATCTGCCCTCATCATCTCTTCTAGTGCTGGCAGCAAACAATGCTTCACATCGTTCCTCTTCTGCAGTTAACCGCTTCTGTTTGTATGTTGGTTCCCCTTCTAATTCCCGAAATTGTTTCAGAATGTCATCCTCGTTCAGCTTGGTGTGCAACACTACTACGTTGGAAGTTGGTTGTGTCGATGTCTCAACCGTCCCAGAAATGATCCATCCGAAAGTTGTTGCTTGAGCAACCAATGTACCTTTGTTATTTTTCTTGATACCTTCTTGAATTATACGACTATATACTTCGGCGCCTAATAAAATATCTATTTTGTTCGGTGTGTCATAATAAGGGTCCGCTAAGCGCATTCCTACTAAGTTTATTCCTTCTAAGTCTGCTACACTCTTGCTCGGTAGTAAGGCTGTCACTGTTTTTAAAATATAGGCTTTAACCACAATTGTTATCTCTGGGTGTACCAATGATTGTAAATTTATTGAGACTACCCCCCTTGACATCACGTTGTTTTCTCCTCCGAGACTAATTACTTTCTCATTACTATTTTCCCGCTTTAATCCAAGATCTTGAACTGTGGCTTCTGTCACGAATGATGCCTGTGATCCCTGATCCAACAATGCTCTAATCTTGCAATAGTTTCCACTTTTTGATTGAGCGTTAATAATGGCTGTAGCCAACAATACCTGGCTAGTCCCTGCTGAAAAACAGCTCATTATTGGTGAAGCTTCTACTCCCATGTTACTTGTTTTAAATTCTGATGTATTAGGTTCACTTGATTGATGTAGCAACGTATGATGGCGACGCTTACAGACTCTACAGGTTACAGGATTTTTGCAAAACTTTGCTGAATGATTGCCGCCCAGACAGTTGAAGCGCAAGTTCTTTTCCTGGACGAAATTACGCCGGTTGTCTACATCAAATGTGATAAACTGTTTACAAATGTTTATTTTGTGGTTGTCAGTGCAACAAGGACATTGAGTGCTTTGCATGGTGTGTAATACACGAGGTTTACTTTGAATAAAATTTTGATTGTAATTGTAAGCTGGTTTTTTATTTTCAACAAACTCTAAAGCACGGAAACGGTTGGTCATAAATTCGCGAAACTGTTGGAACGTGGGTAAAGTGTCAGAGGTTCCACCATCTGCAGCACTCAATTCCCATGCCTTACGCGTCTCAGAATCAAGTTTAAGTGTGAGTAGGTGTATTACTATGACATCCCACGTGCTCACGTCGATCCCCTGATTCGACAAGGCGCTCAAACAGTCACTACTAGTATCAATCAACTCTTTCAAGTAGGTAGCTGACTCCGTAATCGCGTTTCGTTGACTCAAAAATCGTTTCAAAATTGTATTGCAGACATATTTTTTGTTATTGTACCTTTCTTTAAGTAAATCCCAACATTTTTTATAATTTTGGCTAGAGATTGGTATTTGCCGTAATAACTGTTCCGCTTCACCGCTTAAGTAACCTTTAAGATAATGCATTTTCTGAACATTGTCTATACTTTTATTGTTATGCACTAACGACTCAAACAAATCTCTAAAAGTAACCCATTCAGTGTACAATCCAGTAAAAATTGGTATAATAATTTTCGGCAATTTAATGCACGCAGTTGTCGAACAAGGTCCCGTACTATCCTGAGCCTTAGGTTTCAGTTCCGGACTCGTATGCTCAAATAGTTCAAGGGCTGTTTTTAACTCAACTAGATAGTCCATGTATAAGTCTTCAGTTACGTCATAGACTGTCTGGGTGACATAGGGATTATCTTTCAAATCATCAGAGTACATTAACATGAGTTGATCATGACAAGCTGTAAACTTGCTCCATTTTTGCTCTAAAGTTTGCATCCGGACTTCAACATAAGGTTTGGTAATTCGTACCTTAGGCGACTTTTTATAATTGTTAAATGCGTTATTTATTTGGTTACAATTTTCGAGTTGTACTTTTAGTAACGCTTCCATTTTGTTAAATTTCCGTTACAGTATTTAAAAGACTAGTTAATAACAATAAAAACTACCAATAAAATACGGTACGCAAATAAATGATAATAAATTAAAGTAGCTTGTTTTCAATGTTCACCGTTTAAAATATCACAAATATAAAATCAGTAAAATTGTAGTTTTAAGTCCGACGAAGCGTACCTACACTTTTGTAAATGTTTATCTAATTATCGCATCAGCTAAGCACACTATAATAATACGTAACCGACAACTCACGTTTTTGTCCACTGTACAATACCTCCCGGTGGATGTGTCCTTCCTCCTTGTCGAAGTTGATGATAGTTCGTGCCGCAGAGCACCCTGCGAGCCTACCCGTGACTCGCTGCAGTACCGACTCACTCGCCGATCCTGCTGCTTGATTTGCTCTGAGCTCCAAAGCTATCGAATTTTGCAGATCCACTATTTTTCGTTTATGATTCCTCTGGTTTATCCGTGCTACGAAGGACCATGTTCGGCCTCCTGAGTTTCCCTAGGCCTCTGTGCTTGAATTTCTTATGTATTTTAATGAAAATCACCTTTCCGAGTTCAATATATTTTATTTTATGACTTTCTGTGACAGTTCAGTTTTCCGTTCTAATTATTGACAACTATTCAAAAATATTAAACGTATAAAAAGTACAATAATCCTATGAAAAGGTTAGACGTTAATGCGTTGTACACCATATGTTAAAACAAAATTTTCAACAAATACTCTGGCTACAGTTTGAGAGTCCTTGTTTTCTAGCGGATACGCCTGTACGTATTTCGTTAATTCACATTGTAACGTTAAAATGTACTTATACCCTGCATTATCCAAGTCCAATGGTCCGACTAAGTCTAAAAATACTTTCTCAAAAGATGTTGTGGCTGTGGTAGTTATAACCATATTATCTCGCGTTTGTCTACTATTAAACTTCTGTTTTTGACAATCTTTACATCGCCTCACGTAATCGTCTACATCTCTACGCATGTTTCGCCAATAGTACTTCTTTTGGATACTGTTAATCATTCTTGTACTACCTGCATGTCCACTAGTTGGCAACAAATGGTAGTCATTAAGTATAATTCGAATCATTTCCCGATCGGTAATTTTCGTTTTCCCTTGTACAATACATAATCTAGGTAATTCGTCTTGTCCCGCGCGAAAGACATTTGCTAGCATTTTAATATATTTTTGATTGAGCTCATTTTTAATAATAACAACCTCCACTATATTTAGTTTCTTGCATAACAAAATCAAGTCTCGTAACGATACGTCTAAGCGTGCCTTCGTTAATAGAGTATCCTGATTCATATAAATCGTGGAGTTCACGTAAGCAACATTAGCAGTGGATCCCTTTGGATCTTTCAATCCTGTCTTCTCCCTGAACTCTCTACTCGAGCAAATAATTAATTCTGTATCTCCTTGGGTCCCTTTTATGATATCTACTACTTTAGGCTGGCCAGGCCCGAAAGACGTAGTACCCCGGTCTCGTGTCTCCTCTATATCCTTTGATGAACGAGTCATTGAACGAGTAACTACTCCAACATATCCCGAGTTCAATGATCTACTTCTCCGACGTAATGACAATTCTCGATAAGGCATCTGCCGTAACATTCTCTAAACCTTTAATGTACTCAATTCCGAAATCATATTCCTCCAAAATAAACTTAGTCAAACGACTGCTAGGATTCGTCATGCTGAACAAATGCACCAAGGGTCGGTGATCTGTTAGGATTCTAAACTTCCTACCATATAAATATGGCCGGAAATGCTTAGCTGCCCCTCCTCTGAGTCAAATGAACAAACAAAGTAATCCGATATCCTGCTAAACTTCAGACAATAACTTCTCAACTCCACTTTATTCTCCCATGTATTCAAAAACCCGTACTGGAATTACCCCATCCTTCGGAGATGCAACTGTACCTGCTACGAAAATACCAGGAGTAACCTCGTGGGGAACAATAATACTCTCACCCTGCACATCGGTGGAGACATACTTAACTATCTCACACCTGCCAGGAAGAATTACCGAGTGCGCTGCTCCTAAACCCAATTTTTGCACTAATCCATTCCCCGACATACACTGCACCCTAAAAACCCCTTTCTCATAATCAATACTACACATACTTATAAAAAAAGATCCTCCGCTAAAATAAACCAAATTCCCACATACTTCTCGCATCTTTAACCTATCCATAACTATATGTAACCCAAATCTCTTAACTATATTTAATAATCGACACACTGGCCCCTGAATCTGCCAATAGCGTTAATTCCTTATTAAAACATGTTACAACTACGTAATTCCTAGCATTATACGACAAAATATCTACATAACCTCCGTCAGTCTCCAAATAATTCTAACTCACTACGCTGTTTATCTGAGTCACGCTCTGAAGATGCTGACTCGATGACATTGACATCACGCTGCCTATTTGACCTAGCAAAGTTGCTTGATTTTTGCTCACTCGAGAAATACACCCGTCCCCGACCTTGCTGACTCACATTGTGCTTGTAATGCGAGTGCATGGGAATATTACTATTTTTAGCATGGAACGGCTGCTGAGTGAAATATTGTTGCCTGTTATCACGAGTCAAAACCCTATTGTCCTGCCTATAAGGTTGCCTCGAAAATTGAAAACTGTCAAAACCACAATCTAAATAAAAAATCTGCTATTTTTTTTCCACCCTTTCGGAGCTTACTAACCCCTGAATAAACGGTCAAATTGTTCTACAGTTCCTAACGCAAGCTCAAGATCCACAGCCTCAACTTCTTTTTTACAAATTTCATCAACTAATAAATCAAACCTACCCTTAATTTCATTTAATTAAAAATATAAGAAACCATAATAATGATAATAATAATAATTGAATCACAAAACTAGTTAATAAATATTCACCCACTTAAACATTTTCACCACGAATGGCCCGTCGTGCCGCTCGCCGCTCGCAGCCGCTGTACAATTCCTTCTTAATGCGCTCATGCAGCCGGGACAGCGCATAAACAGACATGTAGCCTACAACGGCTATTAACAAAATTTCCGTCAACTCCAAGCTCGCAGCAGTTTTATCATCAGGAACAATTACTACGACGTTATCTCTCGACTGCTGACCCCCCATTTCCACAGCTCTAACTCATTGGCTCTATCTCAATTTATCACTTAGGTAAAAAAACTATTACCCCTTGAGCTGCTAGGCGGTTCGTGTAGCTGCTTCCTTATGTCACGATCTTCTTACGTTACAATCTTCTTCATCTTCGTCTTCTTCGTGTCCTGTCACGGTCGCCATGTAGTATGCAGGTGTGGTAGGAGGGAAGAGGGGATACTTAGAGAGACACCGAGAGTACTGGAACACAGTTTATCTCAACCTCTGGTATACAACTCCTCATATGACATACTTTCTAGTGTTTATATATTAATTGGTTACGTGTTTAGAAGAGGAAATCCCTTATCGGGTGGGACGGCATCTATCTGGTTTTAATCGTTATAATCGCTTAATATACACTTACGTGAGGTACGTGTGTATTAGAGCGTTTGCCTATCACAAAGATTGTCCTCTAATATTTATTTATTTATTTATTTATTTATTTATTGTAAAATGTGAGTGATAGCGGACAGGATTGACAATCGCTATTGTCAGCACTCCTGCACCGCTCCTTAGTAACTTACAACATTTAATCTAACATAGTTATTATAATATTGTATGCCTACTAACCCAGTATGAATTTGTTGTAATACGAAATACATGATATTTATTATTTTTATTTTATTTGTGACGTAGACGCCACAGCTACATTGGCTACGCTACGTCACAAGCACCGGAGACGGCGCGCGGGTAGAGAGCCGTACGACACATGGTCTAAGAAAACAAGGTCTGACAATAAGGATCGTGACACGAGGTCGAGTTGCCGCTTTATAGTAGCAAAAAAGATAATTAAGGAAAAAAAATCTACCGTTTACATGCAAAATAAATTGTTTACGCATCAAAATTGGCATTTACTTGTTTAAGCACACAAAATAGGCCAAGTTGAACATGAATGTACCTAATAATTTAATAAATCAGGTGCAAAATAAATGAAAAAGGCGAAAATAGATCCTGGGCCACAATAGCACAAGAATGTGTAAAAAAATATAATGACACAAATCATTCGGTCACTGGCTTTTCACCGAGTTACCTCTTGAATGGTACAGATGTCTCAATTTTACCAAATGTACTGAAGCAGGGTAAATCACATAGTGATTGGATAAGAGACAGAAATACTGCATTAGAGAACTCATTAAAATCGCATGATTACAACAAAAAGATATTTGACAAGAATCGAAAACATCATGAATTTAATGTAGGAGACATGGTTTATGTTGAGAATGGAAACAAGCTTAATAGGAGAAAGTTGTACGAACTGAAAGTTGGGCCCTATAGGATAATAGAGAAAATTTCAAACTCGATATTCAAAATAGAGACGGGGCACAAAAAGTCAGAATCAAATATTTTTCATATAACTAAACTTAGTCCGCTGCTTACGTGAGAAGTGTAAGCCTGTGTGTGTCGTTTTTCAGCGTTTGCTTAGTTTAATTGTATTTTAAACGAAAATTTTATTAGAAAATTTTCTCCTTGGGCGGGGGAGATGTAAAAAGTATTTAATCTTATTTTATTCAACCTATGGTTAAGCTGCGCGCGGCTCTGACAGCGATGTCATTTTAAAATACGCTGTCATATATGGCGCAAGGAAAAACATTTAACTTAAATGAAATATTATATAGAGGATTAATTTACTGATGGACAAACTAACATTTAATGTCGTTTCTTTGGTTACAGGTAGGTATAGTGAGATATTTAGTTGTTTTTATAGTAGAATAGTCAAACATAGCTGACGTAATAAATCTTTGGTTACAGAGCAACACATTGATTTTATTTGTCTTTTCTTCTAATAAGGAGAAATTATCTTATATACATAATTATATAGATAAATGATATATATATGTTTTGATTGTTATATATTTATTTAGTTTTAGCTATAAGTTTCTTATTGAAAAGTTTTAATATACTGTGTAAATTTGTCTATCTCATTCTCCCATTTTCCACTCAATCCCTCAAAGGTTAGCTGGAAGAGATCCCTCATAGGGATAAGTTCGCCTTTGTACTCTACTCTTATGTGACATGTATATTGTTTTAACCTGTTATTGTGTACAATAAAGTGCTTACATACATACATACCTAAGTACATAGAAAACACTCAAGACTCAGCCCAAATAAATATTCGTGCTCATCACACAAATAAATGCCCTGACAAAAAAAAAAGAAAAGCACAATGGCGGTTTAAAATATGCACAGCGTCAAAATTTGAAAAAAGACTGACTTTGCCACTGACAGGTGTTATTAATCCAGTAGATATTCCGTCTTAAGGTCAATATAATAACGTATTTATTACAAACCTACGATTTTTATACAGTATGTGTCGCCATCAAATATATCTGTACTCTTCAGGGTGCTCAAAAATATCCTTCTGCCCCTGCCTTCGAAGCTGGAGGTCCCGGGTTCGAATCCCGGTCAGGGCATGTATTTGTGTGATGAACACGAATATTTGTTCTTGAGTCTTGGATGTTTTCTATGTATTTAAGTATCTATTTATCTATATAAGTATGTATATCGTCACTTGATATCCATAGTACAAGCTTTGCTTAGTTTGGGACTAGGTTGATTTGTGTAAGATTATTTATTTATTTAATCTTTATTGCACAAAAGAAAAACTTATAGTACAAAAGGCGAACTTAATGCCAAAATTATTCTCTACCAATCAACCTTAAGGCAAAGCAGAAAGATTGTCCATAAAATATTTATTTATTATTTAGTGTTAAAGTAGAATCATCATCCTCCTAGCGTTATCCCGGTACAGTTGCATCCTGAAGGATGCTCGGGGACCGCTACCTAATCCCAAGATTTGGCGTAGGCACTAGTTTTTACAGAAGCGACCTTCCAACCCGAGGGGAAACCAGACCATATTGAACTTGGGCTTGTCAAGTGAGTTCTCAAGCCGCCCGAAGGCCTCTAACTTTGCATAACAACTGCTATCATAGATAGAATATCTAATATAATAATAGCATGTCAGTGCAGTGATTTTTTTTATGCTATAGGGGGCAAACGGGCGTACGGATCGCCTGACGTTAAGCAATTACCGTCGCCCATAAACACCTGCAACGCCAGAGGAGTCGCAAGTGCGTTGCCGGCCTTTCAGAAGGGAATACGCTCTTTTCTTGAAGGTTTGAAGGTCATATCGGTCCGGAAATACCGCAGGCGACAGTTCATCCCATAGTTTGGTTGTGCGAGGCAGGAAATTTCTACTAGTTTGATGGATTCAAAAAGTACTTAGATACAAACTACAACACGTAGCGGCCCCCTTCTTTAGTTATATATCGTTAAATTTAAATAATTACAATTATTTACGAGTGGCGCTAGTGGACCTGTTACAATTTATAAAAGCGCTCTTAAAGTAATCAATATGGTATAAAATATGAACATGCAACTAACCACCATCCTGGTAAGATTATGCGCGCAGTTCCTCGTGAGTTGGTTGTTCCAGAGCACCAGGAACGCGAGGCCCCGGGACTCGTAGCCACTCAACACTGTAAATTTCAATAAATCGTTTAAATTCGGATTATAAATAAACTAGCGACCCGCCCCGGCTTCGCACGGGTGCACTATTTAATGGATGTTATTATACATATAAACCTTCTTCTTTAATCATCAAAATCCCTTGCGTAGTTTTAAAGATTTAAGCATACAAAGGGATATAGGGACAGAGAAAGCGACTTTGTTTTATACTATGTAGTGAAGTAACAAAACATGTATTCAGAGCACCAATGACCAGCATACTTGTCGGATTATGATTTTTTTTTATACAACGCCGGTGGCAAACAAGCTTACGGTCCAACTGATGGTAAGCGGCCACCGCCTATAAACGTCCGCAACCACAAAGGAGTCACGTACTCGTTGCCGACCCTTTATAAAATTTGAGGATGCACTGTGTTGACAACAGAAGGGACAAAGGGTATAGCGAGGTAAGGAGGACGAAATGGCCCCCACGGCCCATGACGGAATTATCATTTGTACTGGTATTGGCACTCTAAAAGAATACGAAATGTAAGGTCGTTGACCCCTGACCTTGACCTGTCTTTGAGATATTCGAGAAAGTTCGTAGGCGCGCCGATTTTTTTCAAAAATTTTTTTCCGAAAAACTATAAAAGCTAGAAGGATGGGACCAATTGCGTATAATGAGGGATACTTTGAAAAATATTCTGTATTTTTTTCAGAGTTCTCGTGAAATGACAACTGTGCAAAATAATTAAACAAATTATAAATATTTTTTTATAGTACTGTTCTATTATGTCTACCGCGCCAAAAAAAATATATAATACTCTTTGATTTATATACTTACACCACACAAAAGCTGATCAAAATCAAAGAGGCGCTTCTTGAGTAATTATGAATTTACTTAGTGTGCGTACGGCTGGTAGGAACTAATTAAAGAGGTCGTTTTTGGATTAATTATTATAATTACATGTTAAACATAATTTTAATCATCATCATCACTATTTTCATTTATTACAACATTGACTGCATCATTTGAAAATATTTTCGACAGAATTTCAGCAGGACGTAAAATGCGAGATAGATATCTCGCATGAGCTAAATAATATATTACACTTGCGACATGAGCGCAGCATCCAACTGTCCTGTTTCCATTCGGACAATCACAACAATATCCTCGGATTCCTTCGACACTGTTCATATTAGGAACATAATCAATGAACAATTGGTAATGTTTACTATTTACATGTCTGGAACGAACATTTAACTTGATGATAGTTGGGGTTTGTTTGACGTAATATATATAGAGATTACTCATGTCGTCCATTATTTCAGCGAGGTATGAAACAGCTAATGAGAGCTGATAGGAACCTGTAAATAATATTCTTAACACGTTCGCGGACGGACATGCTAAAGCATTCGAATTTAGAGTTCGGTTTATGACACGAATTCTATAGCAGTCTTCTTTTGGGATTCTTTTCTCGACGGGAATGCTAATGAATACGCTTTGCCACAGTAAATACTTGTAGCCCTGTATTCACTGTCACACTCCGTGCAATCAGGGAACGTTTACTGTCACATTACATGGTTTTCGCACACTAACAAACAATCATGTGTCGTCGCCTATCCTATCCCCCCTTTTACGCACACAGATGCTATAGCGGTCGTGGTTGTATGAGATTGTGTTTAGTCGACCGGCGAGTGCGCCGCTGAGTAGTTACCCGAAATTTCAGTGAATTATGCGCGTAAACGCCATTTGGAAGAATTATTTCGATCATTGTAAGTCACATTCATTCCATTACTTTTGATGGATATTATGTTTTATTGTAATATTTGACATATTTGCTAACTGCTTATTGCACTATCATTAATTTTGATAGCTTTAAAGACCTTAAGAACCACACATAAACCTTGTAATGATAATTAGAATTTGTATAAAAGCGAGCACGTTTTGCCGTCGCCAAGGGCTCCTTCGCCGTAGGGAAGCTGCATTTTTGCCATCAAACTAGTCAGAATCTTCGCCGCAACGTGAGCTGATGCCTTCACAGCCATTCAAGCCAGTCTCAACGCCGCAAAGTGAGCCCGTTTTGCCGCCGACAAGGGCTCCTTCGCCGCATAGGGTAGCTGCACATTTACCGCCAAACGAGTCAGCATCTTCGCCGCAACGTGAGCCGACGCCTTCACAGCCATTCGAGCCAATCTCTTTGCCGCAAATCGAGTCCGTTTTGCCCTCGTCAAAGGCTCCTTTGCCGCATAGGGTAGCAGCACTTTTGCCGTCAGACGAGTCGAAATCTTCGCCGAAACGTGAGCCGACGCGTTCACAGCCATTCGAGCCAGTCTCATTCCTGCAAAGCGAGCCCGTTTGGCCGTCGCAAAGGGCTCCATCGCCACATATGATCTGACGCCTTCACATATACTAGCCATAGCAGGTAACTGTTATAGCATTTGCTGTCATAATTATATCACAACCTACCTAGGCCATGTGACAAAACTGCTATGGCAGTCCAATGCTATAGCATTCATAGTCACATAGCGTCCTATAAAAACGCGTCACATGGACGCCGCTGGTATAGCATTCGACATACATAGCATTCATTGTCATATACTAATCGTACTTGATACCTCAATTATGACGAAACTGCTATAACAGTTCCAAATATTCCATACAAAATTTTAGTGTCAAACAGGTGTGACTTACTGTCCGCGAACGTGTTAATTGTTCTTCGTTTAGTCTTGGAAAATCTAAAATTTCTGATGACACCAGTTGTTGAAAAGCCGTTTTTCTGCGATTCCAGTGCTGCTTTTCTACCTCTTCACTTAAAGAATTTGGTAACGCCAGTCGCTCTTTAAAGTATTCAACAATTGTCTCATTTAAGCCTGTATCAGAATCCAATCGCTTACTGAATTTGTTGTGTTAAAATCCAACAACTTTGCATAATAGACTTACTTTTGGAAGCATTTTATTATCAAGATTGTTATGAATGTTCCTAATATGAACAGTGTCGAAGGAATCCGAGGATATTGTTGTGATTGTCCGAATGGAAACAGGACAGTTGGATGCTGCGCTCATGTCGCAAGTGTAATATATTATTTAGCTCATGCGAGATATCTATCTCGCATTTTACGTCCTGCTGAAATTCTGTCGAAAATATTTTCAAATGATGCAGTCAATGTTGTAATAAATGAAAATAGTGATGATGATGATTAAAATTATGTTTAACATGTAATTATAATAATTAATCCAAAAACGACCTCTAATTAGTTCCTACCAGCCGTACGCACACTAAGTAAATTCATAATTACTCAAGAAGCGCCTCTTTGATTTTGATCAGCTTTTGTGTGGTGTAAGTATATAAATCAAAGAGTATTATATATTTTTTTTGGCGCGGTAGACATAATAGAACAGTACTAAAAAAAATTATTTATAATTTGTTTAATTATTTTGCACAGTTGTCATTTCACGAGAACTCTGAAAAAAATACAGAATATTTTTCAAAGTATCCCTCATTATACGCAATTGGTCCCATCCTTCTAGCTTTTATAGTTTTTCGGAAAAAAATCGGCGCGCCTACGAACTTTCTCGAATATCTCAAAGACAGGTCAAGGTCAGGGGTCAACGACCTTACATTTCGTATTCTTTTAGAGTGCCAATACCAGTACAAATGATAATTCCGTCATGGGCCGTGGGGGCCATTTCGTCCTCCTTACCTCGCTATACCCTTTAGGTCCCTCGCTCTCAACACAGTGCATCCTCGGGAGCTCTGGCAACCTTGCTCACCTCCAGGAACACAACACTGCATACTTGTATAGTAGATAATGTTATGGCTGTGGTCTTCTGCAAGGCGGAAGTACTTCCCCAGTTGGGCTGCTCCAAATTCGAGCAAGATAACATTTTGCTGTGACCTACCTCTCTTAGCTGTGCCCTACCTCTCTTAATTGTGTCCTACCTCTCTTAAATTATGTAGGGTTGTTTTTTTTTTTCATCGAAATTATCGAGAATAGCCTGTCCCATATCCATATTTTGCGAGTCATTAGAGTATTGGTTATTATGTTTGTTTTGTTAGAGGAAAACCACTTTAATAAAGTATAAGTTAGGTTTAATCCGTGAATACGTTGTGAGTACAGCTGTTAGAATATAGAACATAGTAACCGTCACATATTAGAAACGTCGTTACCTACAGCTGTTATGCAGCCAGTATAGGACATTTAGTTTACCTATACGCAGGTTCTAACATGTTTATTATAAATGTACCTCGTTGTTCCTTTAATACTAATTTAGTACCACATAATACATAATCCTTCATTTTCTCTAACCTGTATCTCTATTATTGTAAGATTTAATTAATATGGTGAAGTTTTTTTGATTGGTCAAATTAGAATGTTTTGTAAATCATAAATATGTATTCATATTTTTCCTAGGGGCTAAATGTACTACTTTAGCCCCGCCTGATAAGCCTAATATGACACACTTTTCAAGCATGAGAAGTGAAAATATTTTTTTTTCACACCTGCTATTCAGATCGAAGATGTACTTTTCTTCCCTCATTTGAGGGCAACAATGACTCTTTTCCTCATAGAAGGTGTCAAAAGCAGTATACGTGACACTCTGTAAAATCATTTGTAAAATATTTCATGTTTTTAGCAGCGGGCCTCATAGACGGTGTGAAAAGCAGTATGTGTCACACGGTAGCAAAATTATTTCCGTCTAGGGCGTAAACACTTGAATCTCTCAGGCGCGCAATCTGCGCTCAGGATTTTATTGTAGAATCTTTCGCTTCACTTAGAATTCAATATACCGCCCGCACCATAAATATTTTTTTTTATTTATTTATCTCAAAAATATAACTTACAGTAGGCATATGATCTTACCTCGCTAAACTGTATATGCAGTTTGTTGGCGAGTGCTGCGCTCTCTCACTTACCGGTATGGGACTTACACCTACTTCTTTCCTTTAAACTAAATCATGCAATGCTAATGACAGACTAACAAATCTAACAATAACAATAACTACCTAAGATACGTAGTGTGTGCACCAACGACGCTACGCCTATATCATTTTGTTCCCTTGAGACACAATCTACTATTTTCATCCTGACTGGTCTAACTGGGTGGATCAACTTTTTTTGTGTTGTTATCTTGATCCGTTGTCCAAGGGACACTAGTGGCGCAGTTTGTTCAAAATAATGTTGTATTAAGTTCTACTAACATGTTCAGTAGATGGACCATTATGGAAATAGCTTATAAGTACCACAAATACGTATGTTGGATAAACTTAAATAGCATAAAATCACGATTGTATTCGAATTTTGTCCCCTGGACAACTAGACGTAACCACGGCAACGAGTGGCACTAAAAAGTTGATTCACCCAACTGTACCACAATGATGGAGGGGTGTAAAATCTTCGCAGGTCCGTGGTGGTAAATAAAAATAGTGGACTGTAGATTTAGGAGCTGGTGTAATCCAAAATAGAAAAATATACAGAAAAGTGAGTGTAACAGTCTTTGGGAACTGCTGAACGACCGTAAGTTATTAACGTATTACAATTTTGAAATCTAAACATTGCCATATGAAAATTGTCCATATTAGCTCGACTGGTTATGAATTTAATGTTACATTGAATATTTTATTTAAAAAATAGGCAAGTATGATTGAAATAATTATAAGATGAATTTATTACATACAATTAATTGGGTTATTTTTATATGAATTATTGAATACAATTTTGATTCAAGAAAAAGGATTAAAAACGTTTCAGTTTTTAAACGATTCTGAACAAGGGAAGTTATTTTTTTTTTGACGACCGGTTTAGCCTAGAGGGTAGTGCACCTACCTGTGAAGCTGACGGTCCTGGGTTCGAATCCCGGTCAGGGCAAATATTTGTGTGATGAGCATGAATATTTGTTTCTGAGTCTTGGATGTTTTCTATGTATTTAAGTATATATTTATCTATATAAGTATGTATATCGTCGCCTGGTACCCATAGTACAAGCTTTGCTTAGTTTGGGACCAGGTTGATTTGTGTAAGATTGTCGACAAATATTATTTTTTTTTTGTTTGTAACTCACTCGGGCACTGGTGCGGCGACATGGGCGAGGTGTTGGGCGAGGGCGGCGTCTGCGCGGCCTGCTCCACCAGCGCGTCCGCGATGTGGCTCACGCCCGCGTCCTGGAACACGGAACCACCTTACAAACGCTGCTCGCTCCGGGTGCCGTTCACTCACCCAACAAAATGTACGACATATGTCCGAATTTCATAACAAATGATTGTCAAATGTGATAATCCACATCGAAAGGGACCTTATGGCGGCAGGCGCTTACGTTACACCTATTCACTATTGTATTGGGACAGCGGCAATAAAGGCGTAAGTGCCGGCCGCCATAAGGTCCCTTTCAATATGGATTATCACAAATGGTTGTTACACGACAATTTTATTACAAAATATTATCAATAAGGTAACAACTACAAAAATTTTACAAATGTCAAAAAATAATATTAAAACTAACCTATTACTAAATATAAACCTCATAAAGATCACCCAAATCGATCCCCTGTGGCAGGCTGCCCACAAGGCTGGCTACATTACCCGCTGGATCGCAATGCCTATCCTTTGGCAGAGGAATGGATGACTGTCATAATAATAAAATGCATATTTTCATTGGTTATAATATTTAAATACCATAACACTCACTTATCACAACCCCCTTATCTATAACGTTTAATTTAACTAATTTATTTTTATATAATACACATTAAGTATAATATTGAAAACTGATAACAACATATGCATATTTTGTTAAATACCATAACACTCACTTATCACAGCTACATTTTCTATAACGTTAACGCGGATAGGTTAGAAGATTAAGACGGGAGTTTCGCTTAATCATCGAGGTTATTTTTTTATAACGGTTGTCGCACACTTCAACGTCACTAACACACCTGTATCATGGAGAGCAGCTTGGAGTAGGCAATTGCACAAAAGATCCCACTGGGTCGAAGTGCATCCGCAAGGGCCCTCATCTAAATAAGATAAGATAAGATAACACACCTGTATCTGGTTGTTGGACAGGTCGAGCAGCTGTATGCGCGCGTTGACCTTGAGCAGCGCGGCCACCTGCGCCGCGTCGGCCGCCGCCAGCCGGTTGTCGCACAGCCGCAGCTCGCGCACCGAGCGGTTGCACTTCAGCGCTATCACTGGAACAACACAAACATTATATTATTACAACATTACACGGGGCCGTCCGCCACCTCCGGCTCCGACAGGACACTCACCCAGGCACAGCAGCGGCTCGCCGGCGAGGGAGGCGCGCTGCAGACACAGGGAGCGCAGGCGACACGCGGCGGGGCGCAGCGCGCGCGCCAGGACCGGCGCGTGCGTCGCTTCCACGGGGCCGTCCGACAGCTCCGGCTCCGACAGGACACTCACCCAGGCACAGCAGCGGCTCGCCGGCGAGGGAGGCGCGCTGCAGACACAGGGAGCGCAGGCGACACGCGGCGGGGCGCAGCGCGCGCGCCAGGACCGGCGCGTGCGTCGCTTCCACGGGGCCGTCCGACAGCTCCGGCTCCGACAGGACACTCACCCAGGCACAGCAGCGGCTCGCCGGCGAGGGAGGCGCGCTGCAGGCACAGGGAGCGCAGGCGACACGCGGCGGGGCGCAGCGCGCGCGCCAGGACCGGCGCGTGCGTCGCTTCCACGGGGCCGTCCGACAGCTCCGGCTCCGACAGGACACTCACCCAGGCACAGCAGCGGCTCGCCGGCGAGGGAGGCGCGCTGTAGACACAGGGAGCGCAGGCGACACGCGGCGGGGCGCAGCGCGCGCGCCAGGACCGGCGCGTGCGTCGCTTCCACGGGGCCGTCCGCCACCTCCGGCTCCGACAGGACACTCACCCAGGCACAGCAGCGGCTCGCCGGCGAGGGAGGCGCGCTGCAGGCACAGGGAGCGCAGGCGACACGCGGCGGGGCGCAGCGCGCGCGCCAGGACCGGCGCGTGCGTCGCTTCCACGGGGCCGTCCGACACCTCCAGTTCTGACAGCTCTGCGCTCTGTAACACGAAACATTTTTTTTTTGACACTGATCGTGGCTTAAAAGCTGGCCCCAATAAAGCGATGGGAGTGCGGGGTTGGAGAGTAGCCTGGGGAAAAACCAGGGGAAACCTCCCACACGACCACGCGGGTGGTTTTGAACACTGGAATTGCGAACCTTAACTTTTTGCAGTGGTCCATATCACATTTTTAATTGATAGTAGACTTATTATAGAGTTCAAAACTGTTGCCGTTTTTTTTTAATTAAGTATCGCTTTTAAGATTTTTGCTTTTAATTTTATCTTTGACATACCACACGTTTGGAGTCATTAATAGGATCGTGCCTTGGTCTGCTGCGAAACAAAAAAGATAAACATCAACTTGACAGATGAAAGATGTCAAATGCTTTACTCATCGCCCCAAGAACGACTATCGATTTTGCGGCATATATGACCAGTGCCTTTACCATGAGTTTACATGACCGTACTCGCTAGCGACTGCGTAAAAATTTGTATGCCCAATAGTACAGCGCCTCTGGCGGTTACGCACTAGAACTAAGAATCGGCATACTGAATCGTTTACGCAGTCGCTAGCGAGTACGGTCATGCAAACTCATGGTAAAGGCGCTGCCCACCGCTACTTCAGTCTTCCTCAGGCTACTCTCCAACCGCGCACTCCTATAGATACGTGAACCAAGTGTAAAACAAAAGAGTGTATTGTTGCGCCAACCTTCTTGATCATTCTAGAAGCCGCCTGCCACCCCCTGATGCCGAAATGCCGCGGCCCCGTGATGGAAAGTGTTGTCGCGCTTTCGTAGTATTCGATCATGTCAAACAGCGCCTCCTATAATAAAAAAAAATTAAGTTACAAAAAGAGTCAAGGTACAAATGTATTAGATATTAGCCCATCTTATATTAAAGAAAATCCAATTCCAATTCCAGTTTCGGCAAAGTTTTAATTCTAATCCTTTAATTTGTAACAGATTATTTCCTTTTTTTTGTTTTTGTTGCATGTGCGGTTACGTTAGCGCGCAATATTAGTACCTATTAGTTAAGTATCATGGCACTACCTGTGAGTTCCTATAATTGGCTATCTGTATCTACTTGATTGTGTAATGTTATATAATAGCTGCTGGATCTCCAAATAAAATAAATAAAACATTATTTCTTTGCAATGTATCCTATTTTGTTAATAGCTTTTGCCCTCCACTTCGTCCGCATAAACGTGTACTCCCTATTACATTCCTTCGAGGGATGGTTTCCGGGACAAAAAGTATTTTATAAGCATAATGTTAAACCAGGCTAGCTCTTTGTGTAAGTACTAACCCCCTTATTCATAAAACTTAACAAACCTCTGCTAACTAAAATGTCTGTTGTCACTGTCTCACAAGCACGTGTGTCAAACTGACAGATAAGGACAAACGAACTTTAGCGGCTAGTTAACTAATATAGGTTTGATAGACGTTTATGAATACGGGGGTTAGTTTCTTAATAATCTGCTGAAACTTATTTGAGTGATCGAGTACGATCGACAAACATCAAAACTTTCGCATATAAATTACTAGCGACCCGCCCCGGCTTCGCACGGGTGCAATGCTGATACATGTATTATACATATAAACCTTCCCCTTGAGTCACTCTATCTATTAAAAAACCGCATCAACATCCGTTGCGCAGTTTTAAAGATTTAAGCATACATAGGGATATAGGGACATAGGGACAGAGAAAGCGACTTTGTTTTATACTATGATGTGATTATTATAAGATAGGAATCTTTCGCCCAATTACCTTTAAATTGCACTGCAGCTATTCAATGGCAGCTTCCAATAGTAGTACAGTCAAGTTCATAATTATCTATACATATTTGAACCTTATTTCAATGGAATAAGGTGAAAAAAATGTATACATATTGGTGCCCTTGACTGTACTCGGATTTTTTTTCAGTCGTATTGATTTAGTGAGTCACCAAAATGCTGAAGACTTCTGGTGACCAGAAGGTTAGCCACTACTTCGCCCAGCGAATTATCATAGCTATCCAGCGTGCCAATGCGGCCAGCCTTCTTTTTATATAGTATGTTGTGTTGCGTTCCCTGGATCACGTACGGTGCTGTCTGAAAACCAGCGCTGTAGGTGTCTGACACCTCGGCATAATGCTGAGACAGCAAACGATTCACTGCCGCGAAGACGCACTTTATAATTATATGTTTAATGTACTAAGTCTATATTCTGTTTGTAACGGTGTGTCTTTTCTTGCAGTGAATAAAAGCTTCCTTTTTTTTCTTTCTAACCTTAGCGAGTACCAAAGATTAAGGGCATTTTTTAATCCATAGGTCACTGGTTCATATCCGGTTCGAAGGACCACTTTGTTTACACCGTTACTATGCACTCACTTGGTTACCAATCCAAAGATAACGACTAGACGGCTCTTTCTTAAGGAATTCGAATCGAACAACCGTTATCTAGTTTCTATTAGGTACAGCGCCATCTAGTGGTCCACAAACACGATATCGTCCTAAACAACTTTATTATGTCTGTTCTTTGTTGGCTGAATGTTTATTGAGATAGATATGTATAGGTGTCTCACTCACCGCGCCCTCGTCGTCTATGTCGCACTCCAGCTCGAGCCGGCGGAACTGCGCGCGGTGCAGCACCGCCTCGAGCGCGTCGCACGGCGCGGCGCCGAGCAGCGAGCAGCAGGACAGCGTGAGGCGGGGTGCGCGCGCGCCGCCGCCGATCACGCCCTCCGGCAACTCCTGTTGACAGATATAAGATTTCAAGCTTACATGGTCATTTGGGCCATTCTACTTTTTCATGTACATAATTTTCAGACACCTTTTTTTAAATGCAGATTTAAAAATACTTGGCGCTCACTTTATATTTTTATTTAGAAAGAGGTTTAATTGCAGTACCACTTCCGATAGTTTTGGTAATTAACGAACCACAGCTAATATCCATAAATCGAGTAACTCAGTGGTCCTTGGATGTCTCACCATTTGTATGAAAAAATGGTTTTTACCACTGTGTTACCCACTTTTTACAACAATAACTTAGTATTTAAGTATTTTTACCTATAAATTCCTTTTATTAGGTTCGGGTAATATTTTGAAATCTTTTTTTGTACACTAATTCAATACATATCATAGTTTTTTTTTTGTAATAGAAAACTGGTCATGAAAAAGTAGAATGACCCATTTACATTAGAATTACGATTTGAAACGGGATATTTACCATGTTCGCGTATTGATACTGTGAGTGTGGTGTGTCGTGACCGTAATCGAGTTTCATGTGACAAGGCGGACGGTGGTAGTGACGGTGACACTGTGCGAAAAAAGCGAACCAGGAAGAGGGTAGATCGCTATGGTGTGTGGGTAGACCACAACTAAAACTCGCAGCACGTCAGTTAATCTTTGATAATGGCGCTTGCAACAGTGCCGAAATATCGGGAACTCAAAATTACAAATATACATGGTAAATATCCCGTTTCAAATCGTAATTCCTGTTGACAGATGTTCAGGGCTCGGAAACCTGTTTCGTCTTCATACAATTAACCGGTTGAAAAATTCGGTCAATTTAGTTTTACGATAGTTTTTCGTACTTTACATTACAATACAATACAAATACTCTTTATGTCATACCAGCAGGCTAATCACGTAACTTTATGTACTAACGGTAGATAGATTTTACTGTCAATTTTCGACCGTTCGAACGCCTGTCAAAAATTCGCACCAGGTAACTTTATGTACTAACGTTAGAAACACCATTTCGTACCGTACCGTTCACAAGGTGAATGAGATTCGACGTTCTGTTATTGCAAAGGTGATCCAATGAACGAATGGTTGTTCCTTCCAATGTTTTGCACAAATTTACTATCATAATAATCCAATTTAAAGCACTTTATCTAAAATTAAGGAAAAATGTGATCATGATAAATGAACACGAGTTATTATATTTAAATCACAAATACTAAACATGCAACCGATAAACACAAAACGCATTATTACAGAGAGAGTATGACAGAAAGACAAATGTAAATGTGACGATGTAAAACCTTTGTAATATTTTAAATTATTTTCTTTTAATAAGTCTTTAAATAATATCGGTACAAATAAATATATCAATTTATATTGTATCATTTAATAATATTTATTTTAAAGAACTAAATGCCATCTAGTATCGAATAGGAGAACTTGTTGACAGTTAATTCACTTGCATTCCATAATATTGACATCTAGTATGCAGTAGGAGAACTATCAGGCAGTAAAATAATGTTGGCTATACACCGAAGCCTAGACCCGCACCGAATTATAAAATGAAAAGTGTGGTGAAATTGCATTATCATAACAATATTATTATTGCAATAATCTTATATCGGTATAGTCTTTCAAATCAGTCCAAAAAGGTTCAAAGTTTAAGAATTGTAGGCATAACCTGCCTATTTTAGTTAACCGTTTAATCGCCATGCGTCATGTACGGCAGTGATCCCTACAAACAAACTCATTTTCCATAAGAGATTGTATATGAACTTTAGTGTAAAGCACGAAGGTCACTTTGATAACGTACGTGACACCACACCACACCCCACCACCAGGTAAGCAGGTAACACCTATAGGCGTTTTTGTCATATCAAGAGGGTTAATCTACCTACGTCCCCAAACAGAAATGAAACGAGCATTTATATTTCCCAAATTTAATACATAATAGCTCTGGACGTTCCTTGAATATCCACAATAGACAGAATGTTCTCTATAATTCAATCGGATTCGACATCAGTGTACACTAAGTAGGTACATGAAGGCAAAGGCGTCCACTATCGGCACGGCACGGCAAAGGGCTCCTCAGCCTCACACATTAGACTAGCGGGATAGACAATACATGCCAAAGGTGTGCTTGGGAATGCCGAGGAATGCTCGGCATGCCTAATGAGGCCTGGGCATGCTTAAGGATGGCTGCGCATGCCTAAGGATGCCTCGTCATGCCTAAGGACGCCTCGGCAACCCCGGCAATCCTAACCACATCTTGGCGTGCCCGAGGAGGAATCCCTTGGCGTGCCAATGCCGTGCCAATAATGGGTGCCGGGCCTAAGGATTTGACAAACTTTTGAAAATTGAAGGTCACACTGTAGGCTTGCCTAATTATTGCTTCATGACTTTACTTCGTAATGGTCCATAATGATAAACTAAAAATCATTCTTTGCCCGTGGCCCTACACCGTTAGTCCTAATGATTGTACCACAGGTAATTTTCTTTGTCCTTGGTTCTATCAATCTGACCATAGACACCTAGCATCCTCTTCTCCAATATGTTTGACTGTCTGTTTAACCAGTTGAACATATTGTATAACTTTCCTTCAATTTTTAAAAAGTAGTCGAGCAACTTGTTACTTAAAAATGCAATAAGTTCAATTACAGTATTATGACGTTAAATAAAATGAACTATTCTTACGATACATTTCAAAACAATAGAGGAAAGTTGTCCAATATGTTCAACTGGTTAAACAGACAGTTTAGTATATTGGAGCAGAGGCCTAGCATTACCCGTATTCCATATATCTCTACCACTACATTTACCCTGGTAGCTTACCGTTAGATTTCCCTCCTTCCACTTGGTGCCCAAGCCTATGATTCCATGGAATTGCAACGTAATGTTTTTGTCGCTATGCTCCCATGGTATCATTAGATGTATTTTGATGCCGTTTGGCTGCCATAACATCCATTGATAACTAAATATTTTTCCGTCATGCTTCCATGCAACTGCCCTGTGGGATCCAGCGGTGGTACTTTTCCTCGTCTCTCCCAAGCCACTGCCCAACGGGATCCAGGGATAACGTTATTCCTCCTGGTTCCCATACCGCCGATTTTCCCTCTTGGCTCCCATACTGCTGCTGTTTGGGTCCCAGGAATTTGTTTCCCTTCTGGCTCCCATACCGCCAACCAGGGTAGGCAGAGGTGGCTGCATGCCAGATATACAATAGCTTCGACTACTCCTACTACCGATATCTTTATATGAAAGTAAGGGAATGAATATATTCCTGGATGCTATTGAGCTGTGGCGTGGCTTGGGAGTGGGAGCCAAGATATCTGGGATACCAGTATGCAATAAGTTCCATCCTATCCTTACCTGTGATTTCTAATATCTCCCCCCCGAGGGTCGCTACAAATGAAACTACTGACGTCCACCTACATCTGTTAAGGGTGGTCGTTATAAAAGTAGTACGTTTGACGACCATCCTTAAAAAGAAGTGTAGGCACGACGACGAGCGAAGCTAGGAGGAGTGTTCGTAAAACTGTGCGACCCGATAGGTTGCAAATAAAATGGTCGTTAGAAAAGACTGTTCGGTTCAGGTGCTTCGCCGGCCGCTGCCGTGGCACGGTCGCTTTGCTTGTAATGTCGCAGTTGTACCAATACTTTTTCTAGCTGCGCTCGTTGGCACACTGGCAAACAAGCCTATTACCCGAAGTCCCACCAACATGTCCCCCTTGTGGATCCACGGGTATTTTTTTTGACCCGTTGTCCTACCGCTCTAAGCAGTGTTCTTCAGTGGGCCTACGGGCAATTTATTTTTACCATGGTCCCACTGCACTACGTATTCGACTCTAATGCAGCGAAGCGAGGAGTGTTTAAGCAGAACTATGAGCCTACAGAGCCGGCGAAGCGCCAGAACCGAACATTCGTTACAATTGGTTAGGTCAGAAATATTACTTGTTCGCAGTTCTACCAAACAAAATAGCTAGTTTTTAATTAATGTTTACCGCTTAATGCAGTGGGACCGTGGTAAAAATAAATTGCCCGCAGACCCACTGGCGAATACTGTTTATAATGGGTCAAAAACAATTACCCACTAGGGGGACATGTAGACCCACCTGCGAACACTGTTTCGAACTGTAGGACGACGGGTCAAGAACGACGGTAGGACAACGGATAAAACAAATTACCCGTGGACCCACCAGAAGGCCTTCCTTAACCGTGGTACCATCAGATAGTACCATTGATGGTTATATGGTTTTTTTTTGCTATGGTAGCATTAATGGTACAACCGAAGTATTTTATTGCCGTGGTATCTGGTATAATTGATGGTAATACGGTACAATAAATGTTTACTAGTACCATTGCATTGCATTTATAATGGTCAATGATCAGCCAGTCAGTGAGAAAACTAATGAACTTGGACCTGCAATCGTTCAAAAACAACAAGTTCAATTGAATCTTATAATAGAAAATGAAATAAATTATGAATGGAGCTTTAGCCAGCACAAAATTACAAGAGGCTGAAAATGGCCTGAATGGCTTCGAGAAATGGATGATAATAGCCGTATTGCTCGACTTGGCTAAATAATAATAATGTTGTTTTCTATATTTCTATGCAGTTATTAAAATAAGATCTTTAAATTATATGTAAAGATTATCTACATGACTTAATTAATTACCAAATTGTCTACTATCCAGTACCACGGGTAACAAAAAATAATATTAGCTGTAGTTCCATTGACATAATGGAACCACGGCAAAACATTGTGAGAGTCAGGATGGCGGGTGTACCTAAACAAATATTTAAGAGAAGTGTACGAAATTTTTGTACTAAATTTGTACTATTTTGTACCACATTTAAAAAAAATTGTACCCTTCCGTAATTAAAGTTATTACAAAGTGAAGGTACACCCTCCATTCTGACAGTCAGGATGGCGGGTGTACCTGGAAAAACTATGATCCTACCAATTATTAACCAATGTTAATATCTCAATTTTTTGTACTAAATTTGTACTCAAATATACAGTAAAAACTTTAGCCATCTAATTCGTAGTTTGCGAGTTTTACACATTTGATGATTTTCTACTGCTGGGCAATACGGTTATTCTAAGTAATGAATGTATGGGAAAATCTAACAATTAATAAAGTTTTGAAACTTGTGTGACATGATACCTTTGGATGTAGTCTTCAAAACTCACAATTCTCCCGTCCCCTCCCAGTTTATTAATTTGTTTGACATCCCCATACATGTATTACTTAGAATAACCGTATTACCCAGCAGTGGAAAATCATCAAATGTGTAAAACTCGCAAACTACGAATTAGATGGCTGAAGTTTTTACTGTATATTTGAGTACAAATTTAGTACAAAAAATTGAGATATTAACATTGGTTAATAATTGGTAGGATCATAGTTTTTCCAGGTACACCCGCCATCCTGACTGTCAGAATGGAGGGTGTACCTTCACTTTGTAATAACTTTAATTACGGAAGGGTACAATTTTTTTTAAATGTGGTACAAAATAGTACAAATTTAGTACAAAAATTTCGTACACTTCTCTTAAATATTTGTTTAGGTACACCCGCCATCCTGACTCTCACAAAACATTATTTGCCGTAGTACCATTGATGGTACAATCTGATGGTACCACGGTTAAGGAATGGTTGGTGGGACCACGGGTAATAGCCAAATAATATCCCTACCGGTAGAGAAGAAAGTAAAATGTCCACATTTCTCTAACAGGCGGGATGTGTCGGTAGAGACATATGGAATAACGGTAAAGAACGACTATTTGCGGTAAGAAATACGTCGGGACCTTCATACCTTTAAAAGTATTTAAAACCTTTTTTATTAGGGATCTTTCTATTATAATAAAACAACACATAAATAGCATTTATTACTACCTAAATAAGCAAGTACCAAAAATAACGGGTACACTTTGTATCGATTTTTCTATGGAGAAAGTATATACCCATTACTATTGCTCTTGAGTGTATAAAGTACGAGTATCGTTACGTTCTGGGTCTGCCGCGATGATTTGAACGTTGCGAGGAAGACCGTAGCAAGTCATAATTTGTAGTAGAAAAACCTTCTGTTTGCAGTTTTCAAGCATTCCTGAAAAAAAAAACTTGATCTGTAGAAGTTGCTTTGTAAACTGAATTGTACCTATTCATATACATCATTTTACAATCCGAAATTATTATAACAGTAATATGTAAATAAGTATAAGGTACGAAGAGCTAGTCAATAGAATAGAGTTACTAGTTATTTACTGAAATTGCGAGGCATCTGGTTCACGTAACTGGTGACCGAAGACCTGGCGACTTCCTCGTACAACGTATCAGCATTGCCATATAGCGAGGAAATACCGCAAGCATCCTCGGTACGCCTCCCTCAAGGGCCTGTTTTAGATTGAAGATAGTTTTAATATTATTTCATATATTGTTGTTATGTATTACACTATGTATAAAAACTAGTGCCTACGCCAACTCTGGGGATTAGGTGTCAAAGTGGACCCCAGGATCCTTAGGGCACAACCGGAAAGATGCTGTGAGGATAATGACCCCCGATTTGGTTAACATTTTGAGCAGCCTATAATACTGGAAAAGTATGCTACTCCTTGGAGAAACCATAATAATAGTATATAAATATAGCAATAACACATAATTACTAACACATGAGGCGTTGTGTTCCTGGCAACCAAGAATGCCAGAGCTTCAGAGGTGGAGCTGTATTGAGAGCGACGGACCGCCATATTTTAGCTGAAAAATAGTTAAAACGCATTACGAGGATATTGGTTGGGCAACACTTTTGTGCGATTCAATACATACTTACTTTCATACCTATTGGTTAAAAAAAAGTTTAACAAAAGCAAGGTTGGAATCTCCTTTTAAGTAATAAATGTACTTGTGTCAGGAGACTACGCTCGCCCAAAAACCATGTAAGGGGTATCTACAATACATGCATACAAACCTCATGACCTTTTTATTTCAATAAAAATTATAATTATACAAACTCTTCGCATATTCAATATTTTGAGAGAAAATCTGTAATACCATGGACTGCAAGGCGAACAAACCAGTCCATCCAGCTACGTTAAGCTGTCGACTATCGACAGTATGTCAGGACCGCATCCTCATATATATTTGGAACACCTCTCACGACGTTCGGATAGCCAGTAGATAAATATTATGACGGGAAAAGTTGAGGGCCAGAGGTCCCGAGGCAGACTACCCGCTAGACGGAATACCCAAATCACTGGTGGTATCCTGTAACTATATCTGCACGAGGCCATCCATAAGGTGGGTGACAGGAGCCTATGGAGGAGTCTGGTCAGCAATAATTGGACATTATGTCCTCAGCATCGACGGAACGACTGATGATGATGATGATGATGTGCCGCATCCACGTTGTCCGGAAAACTAACTTAGCTAGCAGTCTACTTTTTATTAGGCATGGTTTTGGTCCGGCATAATGTGACAATGAAAAGGAACTGTCGATTTTTAAGAACCCTTTTTTACATGTTTTTGGTGTTCCTAAGAGAGGCACAAAATTAAATAAATGTATTTGTACCTTCAGTTGTTCCTTTTCTGAATGAGAATTTCCGTATTTTAGCGGCGTCGGAACGCCGCTACGGGACTCTCGTTTAATATATTTTTCTAATATCACATTACTTTTATATAGCGGTTCATAAAATACACTTTCTTACTAAATTTCATAATTATAGTGCTACTAGTTTCCGAGTAAATCGGCTGTGACATACGGACGGACGGACGGGCGGACGGATGGACGGACGGACGGACGGACGGGCGGACGGACGGACGGACGGACGGACGGACGAACAGACGGACAGACATGACGAAACTATAAGGGTTCCATTTTAAAAATGTCCTCGATTTACCATCTAATACTTTGTGTCAGTTTTGTGACGTGTCATATAAAACTATATGAGAAATGCGCCACAAAACGGAATCTTTTTGCACTTTGTATAAGAGTACCTTGTTTACTACGGAACCTTATAACTCAAATCGTTTTTTTTTTCTCTCTGACCCTGACTGTACCTTATAGGAGACCGCAGCCATAATAACATCACTGCTTGCTCTTTAGGTATACGATGTTGTGTTCCTGGTAGTGAGTATATGTGATAATCCATATTGAAAGGGACCTTATGGCGGCCGGCACTTACGCCTTTATTGCCGCTGTTCCAATACATTAGTGAATAGGTGCAACGTAAGCGCCTGCCGCCATAAGGTCCCTTTCGATGTGGATTATCACATATAAAGTCACAAGAACTCCCGAGGATGCACTATTTTCAGAGTGCGTCACTTGTCTCTAGCTATCAACACAACAAATCCTTATGTCAATAAAGGCTCGGCAACGACCTTGTGATTCTTCTGGAGTCCCAAGTGTTCATACTGTATTTTAGAGATTACTCAATAAAAAAACTTACTTGCCTTGAGGTAAGGAGATCTTGTGGACCAGGCAGCAGGGTGGCGGTTATAGATTTTCATTTTATCCAATTATCATCATAACCATGTGTTGATCAAAGAAATAGTCATCTTTAACATGTTGCCTTAAAATACGCAATTCACAATTGCTGCACTGAAAGAAGAAGTTAGAGCATAGTAATGAACATCTTGAAATAGCATCTGAATTATCATGACCCTGGCTACAGATTATGTATATTATAGTAGCCGTAGAAACTAAAAATGCTACAGTTTATAATAAGGACATTCCTCATTTGACTCAGTATTATTATCAGTATCACCCACGCATCCATAGTCTCAAAAATCCGCAATTTCATAACACCAAAATACCCCTTTACATATCCCTGACCCTGAATCCTAAATAAGGCTCGGCAACGTGCTTGTGATTCTTTAGGAGTCGATAGCGTCCATAGGCTATGGTGTCTGCTTAACCCACGCCAGCGACTTTTCGAGTGACGAATGCGCAGTGAGTGAAGGCTCCTTACGAGGTGGCCTGATGACGTTAGAGTCAAAAGACCTGGGACGACACGCGACCGATCAGCAAGGCATTTTCCGGGAAAGGCCTATGACCAGCAGTGGACGTCTATTCAGCTAATGATAATGAGTTATGCCATGGTGTTATGTTGTAACATGCACACTATTTATTAGTGATATGTAATAAAATTACTTACCCTTGGCGCGTTGTAGCAGATAAAGTCGTTACTTAAGTGAACTACCATAGCCAACTATTCGATACGAGCCATTATGAAAAAATGATTTTTATACGCGAAATTCACCAAATAAGTGTTTAATATTGCTCTGGACTAAATATTACATAATAATTGTAAAATGTATTTATTTCGTTGTACTCATTTTTTCTAAATTGTTATGTGACACGCCCTGTCAGTTTATTATTTTTAAAAGTTAAAGTACCTATCCAGCCTCTTAATGCTAGAAGAAGACTACCGGATTTTACCGTTGCTTTTGTATAAAACGAAATGGGTTCAACTAGACATCTAGCGTCAAGTAGAATAAGTTATTGCATATACATTACTAGTTACTTCATTGAGAGGTGATTGAGGGAAACCCCAGTCTTTGTAATCTAGTTTAGCCTAGTGGGTAGTGCACCTGCCTGTGAAGCTGACGGTCCTGGGTTCGAATCCCGGTCAGGGCAAATATTTGTGTGATGAGCATGAATATTTGCTTCTGAGTCTTGGATGTTTTCTATGTATTTAAGTATTTATATCTATTAAATATATCGTCGTCTAGTACCCATAACACAAGCCTTCTTGAGCTTACTGTGGGGCTAGTTCGGTTTATGTAAGATTGTCCTCTAATATTTATTATTATTATTTATTTTATTTATTTATTCTTTTCAGACATGGATTACATTATTGCATCTACAATATTATTCGAGATTAATGTATTTTAAGCTCAACTACGTAATCGTTATAGTCCCTTGTCTTCTTGTTCTCGCCAAGTTTATTGCTCTGAGCTGACCTATACGCTGCTTTGGGTGCGATATGTGCCTTGATAGTAATCTATGTACACCCCACAAGCTTTATAGACCTGCCCACGCGTCGTTACCGTTTGAATAGAAAAGATTAATGAAACTCCTTCTTCATTCTATTTGCAAAGTTAGAGTAATATCATTTTAGAAGAATTTAATGAACTTAAGTCGATGCAATAGCATACACACAATTTCAATATAGTGTATTCGTATGTACCTGCTTATACCTAATGAATGACGAAACGTATTATTTAGGTATTTAAATAATGTAAACAACAACGAAAAAATACAAAAATATATTAAGAAATAACATCATGTCTTTATACAACTTTCTTCTCTTTTCATGCGAGTACGATTTTTTCTTGGCAGTAAATCCGCGCGGAATTAAAAACTCACCAGCACCAACGACGGCTTCGCAATCTCGTTGTATCATCTAAAACATTTGACATTTGTGTATAACTCTTGTGTTACTTTACCTACCTACCCGCGCGGATCCGCCGGAGTATTATCTATTTGGTAGGGACAACAGGTAGAGGCGCGGGATATAATACATCTTATGTACATACCGAAGATTCACATTACACGCTGGTTACAAAGGAAGACAGAAATAGCATCCCAAGTGGACTTAATAAACTCATGTTTAAAGGATTCGGAGACTAGGTAGCTAAAGGGCGGTAATTTATGTCGTCCTATTACTTTTCATAAATCGACAAGCATACATCGACACGCGGGGCACGTATATGAAAAAGTACATACTTATAAATTAACACTTCTATATTTCAGCGATGAATAATATGGCACGCTATTTTGCTTGGTTCGTGTTACTTCATAGTTTCCCTCGTTTTATCTTTCACACTCTGCATCTTGCAGCATCGCGTCACCACCAAGAGATGGGGAATCTGGTTTATGTACATGCTGAAAAGAAACACATAATAATACCAAATATATTAGTAAATACAAATGTGAGCAAATAAATACCACATGACCATGACATTTGTTGTTACTTACTTTTCGTTTTATTTAAAGTGCTTAGGGAATTTTAAACTCGATCGTGTGTTTTAAAGACATTTCAAGGAAATTTGGGGCATTTTCACTAATTAATAAACCCAAATCATGACCAAAATCTTTGTTTAATTCATTGTTATGACATGACAGACACGATGACTGACGATGACTTTGTCACGCAGTAATTGACATATTTATACCGTACAATTTTACCGTCAAAAAGTTACGTGTTTCCAATCATTTGATCAATTTCTTACTTTAGTATGGGATTTCCATTCAATCGTTCATTCAATTATGTACTAGCGTCGGGTACAAAAAACATGACATTAGCTCAGCAATTTATACTTCAAAATTGACATTAAAATCTATCTAACGGTAGTACATAAAGTTACGTGATTACCCCGCTGGACATAAAGTAGCAATTACCGCACGCTCCGAGCGCGGAAAATCCCACTTCCTGGCCAGGGGGTGACATAAAATTTTGTACTTACCTCGGGCGGTAATTAAGAAAGCCTCAGATCGCATAATTATCGCCCGAGACATTCTTTGTTTTACCGCCCTTGGTAAGTAATGGACTATTATTGCACACCTCAATTAAAGGACGAAGTATAGTACAAAAATAATGAGTAGAGGCAAACAACAGGCGGTCTTATCGCTAAAGAGCGATTTCTTCCAGACAAACTTAGGGTAGCGGAAATGAAATCTAATCATGACGATTCATAGCATGCTGGAATTCCATATTATAAACATTTTTCTAAGAAACGTGGTTACTGTTGTCTCCTCGCTGACGGGGCAGAATAACAACAAGAAAACAGTTGATTGACCCACTTACGTACTAAGGCTACTAAGAAAGTATGCTAACTACCCGTATCTGCTGCAGCACGGAGTCGATCGCCGGCGTGCCGTGCCGGAGACACGACTCGAGGTACTCCGCCACCAGCTGCGCCCGCGTCGTCGCCGGCACTGCAAACAACAACAGCTGATTAGCGTCATATGCAGCTTATGACTAAAAAAAATTATTTTAAATTTAATCAGTTTATTTCTCTTAATTAACCTAATTATAAATGGCTTAACAAGGCCTTAATCTTAATATTAAAGATTTTGCGTGGCCTCGGTGAGAGACAGAATGAGTTGCTCACGCATCTTTAATTCAGAATATTATGATTATGAATATTAACATTTCCTAAGTATAAAAGTAGGTACAATAGATATTCTCTTAAAAACCTATGTATAATTATATATATCATTATGTATGGCCTAAGTATGGGTGTGCATCCTCCCCTTCCCTCTCAAATGTATTTTTAATGAAATATTTTTTCATCATACTTTTAAGTTGTTTACTGTTTTTACTTTTTAGCTTTTCTACAATTGTCAAAGGTAGATAGTTTAATAGTTGGGGGAGGATGCACCTCCATGTCCTTCTGCCATACTCATTACATTGGTTGGGAACACGATATAGCGGGAGGTTGGAAATATGGTGAAGGTTATTTGGCCTCCGGTTTTTTTCTAATACTTGAATTTTATCAGTGTTTTCTCATATTATGGCTTGCTTTATTACTATCTTACGCTTGCCCTTTTCCCATTTGTTTGGCCCTGATATACTTCCCATGATACGCTCGTTCCTAATCCGGTCCATTCTCGATGACTTTAAAGGTCGGTTGCACCAACATACGATCACAGGCCGGTCATCGTCAAATATGGCGCCGGCAGCTGTCATCCCATAGAAACTTGTCAAACTTACCATACAATCAGATTTTAACGAACACCGCTTACGATTACAGACGGTTTGGTGCAACCCACCCTAAGACTCCACAAGATAGCACTAAATTAAGAGCAAGAGACAAGTCCAAACTACTGATGCCGCCATATTGGTCAAACAAGGAGCGCTCGTGGCCCAGCGGCGCCCGCGTACCGCGTGCGGCATGCGAGGCTAAGCAACATCGGCCCAGGTCAGTTCTTTAATGGGTGACCGCTTTGGAAGGCACGGGGACCGCTACCTAATCCCAAGATTTGGTTTAGCCACTAGTTTTTACAGAAGCGACTGCCATCTGACCTTCCAACCCGAGGGGAAACCAGACCTTATTGGAATTGGGCTTGCCAAGTGAGCGGGCAACTTGACTGTTAGAAGTTCTCAAGTTGCCCGGAGGCATCTAACTTGGCTTAACGACTGCTATCATAAACAGTAGCCGGGATCAACGGCTTAACGTGCCTTCCAAAGCAAGGGTGCGCTGAGTTAATAACCACTCAATGCGGTCACGCATCCCAGAACCTTTTTTTTTTTGACGCAGAGGAAATGCATTTACGCATCCCGGGCCCGGGGAAGGCCCATAGTGGGGGGTATGTGGGACTCGCCCTTCTACAGGGAAAGGGAATACCCACTAAAACCTCTGCGGCGTTAACCCTCTTTGCCGTGTAGGGGGGCATCGCGGGATCGCTATCATTCTACCGGCATGCCCCCCCATCCCAGAACTAACCTGGGCCGACGTTAATTAACCTCGCATACCGCACGCGGTACGCGGGCGCCTCTGCCCCACGCGCGCTTCAAGGCCCAACATTCCAATGCATATAATACATGGTCATTAGGAGCAAATTTCTGTATCGCTCAGTGTCAGATCATTGCTCACTGCCACATTTGTATTATATACCCCACATAGCACATTTCGGATAACCTGGACACTTTGACATCCAAGGAACCTGACCTGGATACAAAAACGGATCCCCAGCTCCTTCTAGATACCGGGAAACGCTAGGAAGATGATGTCATAATAATTTCAACATCAGGCACGTAACCAGAGGGGGGAATAGTTGGGATTTATACAACCCCCCCCCGAAAACGTTTTCAGCCGTCTGTTTATTTATTCGCTTGCGTGTTCTTTCACAGTTCAGTTGTTTCAATGTTTGTCATCGTCCCCCCCCCCCCCCCCCCCCGAACCAAAAGTCTGGATACGTGCCTGTTCAACATCATATACTGCACCTAATACACGTATTAGGGCAGTATACGTGTATACTCTACTATTTTAATTCTATGACATGACCTAATACAATAAGTATATTATGTTCAGTAAAACATAAAAGTTTCCAAGTAAAGTTATTCCAGTATTACCAGGTCACAGTGACATCACCCTTCAGCGCGCAATACATTCATAGTACGTGTGCTGGCGACCATATATGTCAAGTCGTTAAACACTGGCATTAACATTTTATAGCTGCTTTTAAAAATACTACATAACATTGGTAGTTAAGTAAATGAGGCTGCATTTGCACGCGTTTGTTTTTTCTAGAAAGCTGGTACGACATTCGAAAAAAAATCCTTGTAAGTCAGAATACGAGTGAATCACAAGTGTCCATAAGTTATGGGGACTATTTACCGTCAGGAGGGCCTAACGCATGTTTGCCACGAGCGCAGACCGTTAACTATAAAAAGTTAACATAAAAAAAGGATACAAAAACAAAAAGTTTCCGTTTGACGTGCATGGAGTAGGTACCTATATTTCAATTACTTATTACTGGCCGAAATTATAATACTGCTTATGGATTTTTTTATATTCTAACCTAGCAACTTTTTTACGCAACCAAGTTGACCGATGCTGTCACTGTCGGGCGGTGTCCGAGAGCCCGGTGGTGTGCGAGAGCGGAGTTTAGCCGAAGTAAGAAGAGGAACACGCTTGGTACAAGTTATATCGATTGTTATTAGTTTCTGTGTCTTTTGACATGTAACACTACATTTAATTAATGATACTTTGATTATTGTATTATTTTTATTTGATATAGATAGATTTTGACTTGTAAAAGTGCCCTTGAGGCCTATTTGTAGAATAAATGTTTTGATTTTGATTTTATAAATAAATAAAACATTTCTTTCAGGCAACAAAGGCCCATAGATAAATTTCTTATAGCTAACATGTACATTGTACGGTTAACTGTACGTATAAATTATACACTTAAAAAATAAAACATTATTTTAGCCACAAAACAGTGTGGCTTCCTTGCGAGTGGTGTGGTCATGGAGGGAAAGTAAAGGAGACACGCAAGGGGGGGGAGGGGTATATTATGTAACAAAAGAGGTGAAGTAAACCACGTACGTCGCTCGGACTACTGCGGCGTCGTTATGTCTAGCTCACGTATGTGTGGTCAAGGAGAAATTAGATACGATCCGTTGCATTCCAGCTTCCACATGCAACATATGCATAGCGCCATACATAATACATACATAGCAACAAAATGCGCCTTATCAACGAAAATATGTGGGTTATGGAAAATCGCCATTTCACGGATTGCGGGAAACGTTTGACTTGTACGAAAAAAAAATACTTAGGCCGTGTCCTACGTGGGCGAAATCCTCGCGAACGCGAAGCGAAGCGGCGCGGCGCGACGCGGCGACCTTGTCCTACTTGCGCGCGAATCGCCCAACAGACAACTTGGACAGCCGCGCAGATCATTAGCGCGAAAAACTGATCGCGGTCGCTTCGCGCGGCGCGGCGCCGCGCCGCCCGCACGCCGCGCCTGTGTTCGTCACACTTTTTTTATGTTATAGGGGCAAACGAGCAGACGGATCGCCTGATGGTAAGCAATTACCATCGCCCATAAACACCTGCAACACCAGAGGAGTCGCAAGTGCGTTGCCGGCCTTTCAGAAGGGAATACGCTCTTTTCTTGAAGGTTTGAAGGTCATATCGGTCCGGAAATACCGCAGGCGACAGTTCATTCCATAGTTTGGTTGTGCGAGGCAGGAAATTTCTTGAGAAACTCACAGTTCAATAGAGCATTGACTGTTTGTTTCTTTCGCGCCGCGTCGCGCCGCGCAGCTTCGCTTCGCGTTCGCAAGGATTTCGCCCACGTAGGACACCGCGTTACAAAAATACAATAATAATATCACTGATGGAGGGGGGAGGAAATTGAGGGAAGGAGAGGAAGACGAAGGCCGAGGATTAGTTATTTGGAGCAGATAAAAAAAAGGTAGACGTCCAGTCGTATCGAGAAGTCAAAGAACTGGCGTTAAGTAGAAGGAGCTGGAGAGAACTGCACCGACAAGAATGAAACTCTTAAATAATAATAATATCACTGATAGGACACAAAAAAGCCAATTACAGGTTCCCACCGTTAACTTCATAGTAAATGTAAATTTACGAGATCACTATTGCTTGCTATCAAAGTATAGTGTTCGAAAACTTATATAGCCGTTTGTAATAGTTAAACTTAACTACAAAATCAGACCAACATGGCATTGCAGTATGCTAATATGGAGATTTGGATAAAAATAATTAGCCGTTTTTTTCTGTAGTTCTATTTTTCACTCTGCGTTGGATTGGAAGGTCAGATGGCAGTCTCTTCCATGTCATTTTTCATTTTCAAGTTACCTTAGAAGTCTTAGAACCTGAAATACCTAATTGGTACGGTTTCGGACTCCAGTTGCGGAATGAAATCCCTGCCGAGCTTTTCACGAGGCTCTCACATTGTGGAGTTCTACAACAAAGGGGCGTATGGTGTATTAATATAGCACCCCTCTTTTGTAGACATTCTGTGTTTTATTTATTAAATGATTGTTCATATTTACTTAAGGAAGAGCGGGAAGTCTGAATAGTAAAGGATAAATTCTTAAAATACAATATTAAATAAACAAAATACACACAAAATCACCGAAAAAACCGGAAACCGGGTTTTGCTGCTGCGATTTTCTGAAATTCGGGCGGTTTTGCGACTCTTTCGTTAAGCCAAGTTAGAGGCCTTTGGGCGGCTTGAGAAATTCCAACAGTCAAGTTGCCCACTCAGTTGACAAGCCTATCCCAATAATGTCCAGTTTCCCCTTGGGTTGGAAGGTCAGATAATAGTCGCTTCCGTTAAAACTAGTGCCTACGCCAAATCTTGGGGTTAGGTAGCGGATCTATGGCTGAGATACGCGTCATACTCGTGATCGGGTGATGTTTGTGGAGTCCGGTCTGTTCATGCTTGCAAGGACATTGTGACTACGTTAATACTAGTGTCTTTTATAGAGGATTGCCGAGAGACATCATCCTGTTGTGGATTCGTTTTTATTATCAGTGACTTAGAGACCATATACATCTCTAACAATATTAAATTAATCTTAATTTTGACGCTCAGAGACCATGTATGTACATCATCTCTGGGATATTATATTAATTTCATTATACTCTTTGTTTAATCAGACTGAGACCTTATACATCTTTTAATTTACTGATGTTGTAATACATAACTTTGCAAGTTTTTCTTCACTGTATGACATTAATTTTGTTACAATTGTGAACTCGAAATCATTATCCCTTCTTGAACTGTAAATTATTATTTTGACATGAGAAATGTATTATTATAGTCAGATTTTCTTGAATTGTAAATTAATATTTTTATTTTGACATGTAAACTATTTGCAGAATAACATTTTGATTTTGTTTTTTGATTTGACTCCGGGCATCGTTCATTGCAACTGCACTGGGATATCGCTTGGAGGATGATGACTCAATTGTGCACAATGGAATCGTGTCAACCGAGTGAACAGTACGAGACGAGCACCTATACCCCATTTCAGCGCAATAGGATTAAAGCAGTGACGTCACGCGTTGGAAATCTCTTCAGGGCCGCCTGTATCGTAGCCAGTACGAGTGTTATATTTATTGCATGTGATCAGTTAGCATTATCATGAGTTTACAGTGACAGTATAATAATAGCGGTGACTTATTTATCCATAAATTATGGCAAACGAATTTCATGATTTTTACGGTTCCGTATTCAAAACGACGGAAACGCAACCCTAAATTCACACCTCAGATTCGGTTGAAACCGCTCAACCAATCTCACTGGAGCTTAAACTCTTACCCCCTTATTCATAAACGTCTATCAAACCTATATTAGTTAACTAGCCACTACACAGTTCGTTTGTCCTTATTTGCCACTTTGACATTTACGTTTGTGAGAAAGGGTCAAAGAACATTTTAGTTGGCAGAGGTTTGTCAGGGTGACCACTATTTACTACAACCAAAATTCCCTGACTTTTCCCGGTTTTCCAGGCGTTTTTTCAAGTTTTTCCCTGACCATAATCTTAAATGTAATAAATAAAAAATATGTAATTTGAACACGTTTTTTCAGAATTATCTGCTAGCAAATTACAATTTATAAATACAATGAAATTAATACAAAAAACGGTAATAATAAGAAGTAGTATCTGAATAGCTCAGTTGGTAAGAGCGAAAGCATTGTTAGACGGAAGTCGTGGGTTCACATCCTACGTCAGGTGACGTTTTTGTACTATTTTCTTTTATTTATATATTTTAATTTGCTATCAGACAGTTCTTCAATTTCAATTACCCAATAATTCATTTCATTTTTGACCATTTTTGTTAAAAGCTGTACAGGAAAAACCAATTGAAACAGTACATCTGACTACTGAATTTATTGGATATATTAAATGTATCATATAATATATCCAGCGTGAAATACTAAAGAGAACACTTTATAAGGGCCTTAATCGTATTAGTAAGTACTAGACTTTAACATTTTGCGTATTATGGTACAAATTAAAGTGAAGAATTGAGAAACCTCATTTTTTGGATTCTGTTAAAAATCTTGGGTTTAACTGAAAGAAAACTACCTTGTCATCAGTTGTCATGTTAATTATAATTAAAAATAATAATAAAAAAAACCGACTTGTAGATACTTCTACATTGTGCAATAAGAAGCGTAAAGTCTTGTATTAGAAGAAAGGCAATTATTTTTTTTATTTTTGGTGTCGGATTTATTTTTTTATTAAATTTTTTAATTATTTCACGTTTTTAGTGAATCATTACCAGAGTGCATCTCATAACGATTCCAATAAGCTCAAACACGGCTAAGCTACACTTTTTTATTACGGAATTCCGTGGTCTACCTTCCGGCTTCAATTACCAGATCAGGTTGATGGTGACATTACATCAGGACCATTTAAATTGACTTCGTCATAGTCGCTTCTGTATCTTGGTTGAAATATCTTAATGCCACCCATGAAACAATAGGAGTTTTGGATGACCATCCGTGGTCTTTTTCATCAGTTCCCGTATACCAAATGCTACTTTCTGGATCCAAATGCTCGATTTATTACCGAAAATACTAAAATCGCTATATGCTTCGCATGAATTTTCGAGGACTTCTCTCAATTCCTCACGGATCTCATCATCAAAACTAGATTCTGAACAACAGGAGCATATGCTTTCAAACAAAGAAAAAAATCCAAATCGGTTCATAAACAACGGAGATCTGAGGTAACACACGTTAAAAAAAAGAACATACAACCAAATTGAGAACCTCCTTCTTTTTTTGAAGTCGGTTGAAAATATATTGCAACTTGGTAATCTGTTTTTCCAATAACGCAGCTTCTTTGGCAGCTCCTTCGAGAAATTTTGTCTTTTTGCTTCTAGTTCTGTAACCATTTCCGCAGTTTTTCTTTTTTCTGCTCTGATTTTTGAAGCTCTGAACTCAAATTTTCCTTCTTTTTGTGTAGATTTTCCGTGTACAAGGAGCGAGCATTACGAACCGCGTGGATATTTTTTTTTCAATATTTATGTTGTCTAAACCGCCGTAGTAAGATATAGCGTCATAAACGCGTCTTTGCGCAATTATAGACTTGCGAAAGATTTTCCACTAATATCTCCTTATTGATGGAAAAGCCACGCTCACTATATTCGTTTCCGTGGGATAACACCATGGCCATTTTTATTAAAGATTGCAAGTCTTTATTTTCATTTTATGTCAAACCGAGCCAAAGATCATCCAGTCGGTGACTATCCTTATGGAAAATTGTTTCATTGATTTTTCAAATTCAGGTGATTTATAAATATCATTGAAGGCACTTATGGCGTTATCTGCGTCATATCCTGAAATCCGGTTATTTTGGACAAATATGTCCAACAATTTATCGAGCCTCTCTCGTCGTCGGAATTCTGCATTGACTGTGATTGCGGGATCGAAACAAGATATTCCCTTAGTCAAAGCATACGAAAGTAGGAATCTCTGAGAGAACTCTTTAAAGAAATTAACATTTTAACTGTAGCGTCCCAATACATATATGAGAATATTGTTTATGTCATAAAGAACCGAGACGCATTCTGTAAAAATTCTGATATCCATAATTTTAATACCAGGAATAAAAATACAATTGCCGCTTAAAAGTTTCGTGTACGTAAAATATACAAGTAGGTCAATGTGTCCGTTTTATAATAAGTTACGAGATGCAATTCTGAATTTACCCTTTCCAGCTCTTAAAAATTACTTTAAAACAACATTGATGTCAAAGGCTTATTATAGGGTTGAGGACTGTTTAACAGACAGAAATGCTTGCATGGCCCAAACCAAATATCTAAATAACGTAAAGACTCATGTATAATATTTTCATTGTATCTAGTTGACACAGTTATTGCAGGAAAGCATATCAAACGATTTAATGTCTAGGAGAAGTATTTTCTATTATTATTCAAAATCAAAACATTTATTTTGCAAATATTGAGACCTATTTGCAAAATAAATGTTGGGCACTTTTAGAATTATTAACTTTATCTCGTATTAGGTAATACCATGTAATACGTATGCAGTTTTGACATGCTTTCTTGTGGAAGTACGCATTGTAAATACCTATTGTTCTTTTTTCCTATTTTTTTTAAATTTTCTTTCGTTGTTTACCACTCGGATTTACTTAAGTAGGTTAAGTAGTATCATTATAATTAAGCATATTTTTGGAGAAAATGACTGACTGTCGAGTTTTTTTTGGCATTTCTTCTCAGCAGTGGTTTCATGAGAAACGCTAGTAATTTTTGATTTGCAAAAGTGCCATTGGGGCCTACTTGCAGAATAAAGTTCATTTATTTCATTTACATAGAGAGACAATTTTTTTCCCTGACCTCCATTAAATTTCCCTGACTATTCCCTGACTTTTCCATGACTAGCGAAATTCCCTGACTTTTCCCGGTTTTCCCGGTTTTCCAGAAAGTGGCCACCCTGTTTGTTAAGTTTTATGAATAAGAGGGTTAGAGTATTCCAGTGTTCCAAACCACACGCGTGGTCGTGCCGGAGGTTTTCCCCAGGCTACTCTCCAACCGCACACTCCTATCGCTTTATTAGGCCCGGCCTATAAAGCCACAGTCAGGTTCAAAAAAAAAGGAACCCTTATAGTTTCATCATGTCTGTCCGTCCGTCCGTATGTCACAGCCAATTTACTCGGAGACTATAAGCACAACAATTACAAAATTTGATAGGATTGTGTATTCTATGAACCGCTACATAAAAATTATGCAAAATTACGAAGATATATTCAATTAGGTGGTAGAAAAAAATCGTTGCACATAGGCGTGTGGGATATCTCTGGATAGGCCGTGAAAAATGATATAAGAGGTATCTAAAATAATCTTCTTCACGTTATCGGGGGCGAAGAATAGATATATAGCTAGGTAGCTAGATTTCATCCGTAATAGTTACCTACCGCAAATTTTTTATGCCGAATATTAAGTCCGAAAACAAACTTTTTTCGTTTTAAATACTTTCATTTGTCCGTAGTTTCATTTTCTATTGACTGACTTTTACATGGTCATTATTTTAAAAACCCAATGATTATAATTCCGTACATTCATTTGCCAATATTACTTTTGCCCGCAAGGTTAAAATACCGTAAATGTCATTAGAGTACATACATATTACATTAGATTATTCATTTCACGATAAGGAATTACATTATAAATTTGCACACATGTCATAATTACAAGAATTGTTATCATGATCGTCATAACATGTAAAATAATAACATAATGTCACCAAGAGACACAAAGCCATAATGTCATTATCCAGATATCTCTAAACAATTGGGAGGAGGGAGAGGACTGAAAAGGGTCGAGGGTGTACGAGTAGGGGGGAGAGGTGCAGTCGGAACCATTACGGGAAACATCTAGGTTTAAAAATGTAGAGTTTGGCTATGGCGCTGGCCGTGTAGGTCCAGAATCATCACTACATAGTATAAAACAAAGTCGCTTTCTCTGTCCATATATCCCTATATTTTGCAAATCAACCTAGTCCCAAACTAAGCAAAGCTTGTACTATGGGTACTAGGCGCCGATATACACACTTACATAGATAAATAGATGCTTAAATACATACAAAACATCCAAGACTCAGGAACAAATATACATCACACAAATAATTCCCAGTCTGGGATTCCAACCCGGGACCTCCAGCTTCGAAGGCAGGGTCCCTACCAACTAGGCTAAAGCGGTAGTCAAATCACTACATAGTATAAAACAAAGTCGCATTCTCTGTCCCATGTCCCTATATCCCTATATCCCTATGTATGCTTAAATCTTTAAAACTATGCAACGGATTTTGATGCGTTTTTTTTAATAGATAGAGTGATTAAAGAGGAAGGTTTATATGTATAATAACATCCATTAAATAGTGCACCCGTGCGAAGCCGGGGCGGGTCGCTAGTAACGTATACAAATTGAATTTAAACTATGATTCGAGAGAGCGTCAAACTGGCATTCTTCTGGAAACAATTGGTTTTCCAGGGACTTGTCTTCACGACACCATCGGAATCACATGTTCTGCAAATCGTTTAAGAGTTTACTGTTCCCGGTTCACGGTTTAATTATTATTTAAATATCTGTGAATGCAGTTTAAATGGTTTTTAAAATTAAAATAATGTCTTCTTTCAGTAAAATGTTCCATCTACAATATTCAAGGTACTTTCCCTCCATGTGGCATAGCCGTGGGACACCCTGTATATAATACCACGTTAGTTACCACAGTGCCAATATTTCTCTGAATTTCAAGCCCATCCATACATGGTGTGATGACATCACATACAAGTCATGCCGACGATGCGCTCGCGTGACAGGAAACATTTCACAACTGTATTCTCAAGATTGCAGCTAGATGCGTTCCGAGAAACATACATACACTTGTTAGTATAATTAAAGTAGTATAGCTACGCCACGATCGGTGAAACCTCTACATAAAAAACCGGCCAAGTGCGTGTCGGCCCACGCACAATGTAGGGTTCCGTAGTTGCCCGTCCATCACATCACCGGTCATATGCGGAATTACGGACCCGTAGAAGGGTTTTTACTGATCTTAGTACTGATGATGTACTTTTTTGAGATGTTGTGTTGTATACATAGTTTTGCCCTTTACGGTAATGTCTACTTAGCTGTGATAGTTTTCCTTTTAAATTCATCGTATATACTACTACCATAGTTTTTTTCACATGCCTAGTAGCCACCGTTTAGCTGGCAGAGGGGGGGACACTTGACCATAGCAAAAATAATCACTTCAAAGCTTAATATCACGCCAACCGATTCTTGAATCAAAAAATGCCTCCACCAAATCCTTTTTTATGTGCTCAAAAAGTGTAGGTAAGGACCAACTTTACAATATCGCGCCGGTCCGGGGCGGAGATGGCCATAACAGCATCAAAAACTGTATCGTTATGGCCATCTCCGCCCATAACGATACAGGCTCGTGCTCAAAAGACTTCAAAGGGCTCACGCTCGGCCTCACTACACTTTCAACGCAATGGTGCCTCAACACATGAAAGAGGATTTAATGTATGGATGTAGATAAAGTAGTGTATACAACTGTACATAATTAGGCCTTAAAACACTCGTGTGATCCTATTATGAAACTCGCTGACGCTCGTTTCATAAAACCACACTCGTCCTTTAAGGCCTCTCATTATGTATCAGTTGCATAAACTACTATTGCGGTATCGAAACCTAACCGAAACGACACGGTATGACGTCATACCATTTTAAAACGCTACCTTTATTTTCCGGTTCTGCAGTCCTTGAAGTGCTACCGCGAACCACCAACGAAGTTTTCCCTCTCTGTCGCACCTATCTGAAAACTTGCAAGTGCGACAGAGAGGGAAAACTTCGATTGTGGTTCGCGGTAGCACCCCTGCTTCATGCCTACTGGGTGGTTTTACTCGAGAACACCACTCTGCTTATAATTTCAAATACTTACGAGGAAATTAAAAACAAAAATCATATATAGAAAAAACTGCACCAGTCAAATCTTATCGAATCCATTTAAAAATCGTTAGTGTATTGACCATTTTTGAGGGAACGTTTGACTGACGTTAATATAATTTGCGTATGAACCATTTTCTGCGGGCACGTAAAGCGGTTCAGTGCCTTTACCATGAGTATGCATGACCGTACTCGCTAGCGACTGCGTAAACGATTTAGCATGCCGATTCTTAGTTGTATTGCGTAACTGCCAGAGCGCTGTACTTTTGCCCATACAAATTTTTACGCAGACGCTAGCGAGTACGGTCATGTAAACTCATGGTAAAGGCACTGAAGGTGTAGTATTGAACAAAAAAAATCTCATACGTTTTTATTTAAGTACTTTATGCTCTAGAGCGGAAATATATCACTTACAGCACGCCGCGTAGATGAACAATGACACCCACTTTAAGGATATTAAAAATGAAGTTTCATTTGGTAAATGTCCTGTTATGAGCTTACGAGCGAACGGCCAATGAATTGAATCGTACTTATACGTAATTAATCATGCGGTGATGTAATACGATAAGCGATCGAAACAACGAAATTGATTGAGGCTAGGGACACACCGGGGTCATAAAAAAATAAAATAAATATTAGAGGACAATTTTACACAAATCGAACTAGCCCCACAGTAAGCTCAAGAAGGCTTATGTTATGGGTACTAGACGACGATATATTTAATAGATATAAATACTTAAATACATAGAAAACATCCAAGACTCAGAAACAAATATTCATGCTCATCACACAAATATTTGCCCTGACCGGGATTCGAACCCAGGACCGTCAGCTTCACAGGCAGGTGCACTACCCACTAGGCTAAACCGGTCGTCAAAAGCAGTTGAAAAAACAAAAGCGGTCTTTCCTGTGGTCAAAGTTAACAGTGCAGTAGGGAAACAAAGAGCTCAATATAAGGGCCTCCTTGCCGTACTGCTACGAGTATACCCCGCAAAAATGCGTACAATATGTGTATAGTTGTTTATAAGTCTTCCCGAAGAAATTAGACAATTGGAGGGCAATATATTTGTTAAATATATCATGGCTATCTGACAAATGTTTCTATAGTGTTAAGGAATTCTTAGATGTTAAATTGCATGGTTAATTTATGTTTTTTTTTTCAATCACCCGACTTCTGTAATAATAATCATAATTAACATAATGACATAACTAGAATTTATGATAATGTAAATCTCTCTTTTAATAAATTTTGCATGTCGATCAACGACTGAATACTGTACCGCTGTACATTTCTATTCTATTCTATTCTATTCATTTACCATGAGTTTACATGACCGTACTCGCTAGCGACTGTGTAAAAATCTGTATGGGCAAAAGTACAGCGCCTCTGGCGGTTACGCAATAGAACTAAGAATCGGCATGTTAAATCGTTTACGCAGTTGCTAGCGTGTATCATGCAAACTCATGGTAAAGGCACAGCTTATATGAGCATGTAAGTCATGTTTTATTGACCGAACGATCGCGAGCGAAGTCTTCTTTTCAGCTTAGGCAAAAATGGTTACCTATGTCCGGTTGCTTTCATCTACAGGTCGCATTTTTCAATAGATTCTCATGAAACGTTGTAAGCAGGTTCGATAATAATATGGATTTTTGATTGACGATTCACCGACACAGTCCCCAATAAAGACGCGAACCTAAATCTATGTGGGTATTTACCCGAATACTGCAGAACAAGGGAGAGAAGTGTAAAGACGACCTTCGCGAAGTCAAGGCTGTTAAACCAACTGAGGGGCTACCGCGAACCGAAAACGAACGAAGTTCGAATATCTCCCTCTCTGTCGCACTTGCTAATTCGTGCGGCAGAGAGGGAGATATTCGAACTTCGTTCGTTTTCAGTTCGCGGTAGCCCCTCTCTTTACAAATACGTTTACTACCGGAGGGTCACGGGTCAGGGCGCGGGTCCGCTACGCACGTATCCGGATAATACGAAATCCCTAATGCTTGCCATAAAAACACAGATCTTTACATTACTAAATTTATGGGAACAGGTCTGGGGCATTGTTTTAAGACAAATAATAATTCAATTCAATGTAGATAATTTAATTTATTTACTAATTGGTGTCACTGTCACATGGATTGATTAATTGACCATTTAATGTGACAGACATGTCGAGACAAGGTGCTGGGCCAGGGGCGCTACCGCGAACAGCAAACGAAGTTTTCCCTCTCTGTCGCACTTGCAAGTTTGCACGTAAGTGATGCAGAGAGGGAAAACTTTGTTTGTGGTTCGCGGTAGCCCCTCTGTAGTCCGAACTTCGTATCGTGCCGTCCCCTTCGCTCTCGTGTTATACAATATATGAGTGAAAGGGACGGCACGATACGAAGTTCGGATTTCGAAATTCGGAGTAGACCCTCGGATGCCCCAGTGGGTTCCTTACCTTACCGCTATCGCCGGAAGGTCGCTCGACCTTGGCCGTGTCAAGGCCGTCACGCCCACTGTTAAAGATACTGTTTACTACCGAAAAGGGCTCGAACCGGTTTTTACAAATTTTGAAATATCTTCTAAAATACTTTTCATATCTCCATTTTCATTTTAAAATTTGTTTTTATTAGCCTTCATCTATGAAATAAATGATTTAAGATACGAAAATTAATTAATAATAATAAAACGCAATTAACCGAAATTTTTAACCGGTTACTTGTATGAAGACGAAACACCGGGTCCGCTACGATACGCATGTATCCGAAAAATACAAATCTTTAACCACGTTGCTTGTCAAAAAATTAACATATAAATGTATACCTTCATCCATTTATGACGGTGGGACGGAGGCAATGATAAGATTCCACAGTGATATAGCTTTATCATGACGTCGGTGTCACATGACTGATCTTGACGAAGTAATGTGACAGAAACGCCAAGACCAGGGCTCAGAAACCGGTTACGTCTTCATACAATTAACCGGTTAAAAATTTCGGTTAATTGCGTTTTACGATATTACTTCGTATCAATATTTCATAGATGAAGGCTAACAAAAACAAATCTTAAAATAAAAATGGAGATACGAAAAGTACTGTAGGAGATATTTCAAAAATAGTAAAAACCGGTTCCGAGCCCTATGCTTTTACCATGAGTTTTCGTGACCGTACTCGCTAGCGACTGAGTAAACGATTTAGTATCCCATACCCATACAAATCTTACGCAGTCGCTAGCGATTAGCGTAAACTCATGGTAAAGGCTCTATGCCTTTACCATGAGTTTACATGACCGTACTCGCTAGCGACTGCGTAAAAATTTTGTATGTGCAAAAGTACAGCACCTCTGTCGGTTACGCAATAGAACTAAGAATCGGCATACTAAATCGTTTACGCAGTCGCTAGCGAGTACGGTCATGCAAACTCATGGTAAAGGCTCTAGTCATGACAAAGTGTCGACACCCAGTGTGCTCCTTCCTTACCGCTATCGCCGGAAGGTCGCCCGACCTTGGCGGTGTCAAGGCCGCCACGCCCACTGTTTACAAATATGCTGTGTTTACTACCGGGGGGGTTAGGGCCGCGGTACGGTACGTGTATCCGGACATAATATACAAACATTATACATATACACCGACCGACCGACCGACCGGTTTAGCCTAGTGGGTAGTGCACCTGCCTGTAAAGCTGACGGTCCTGGGTTCGAATCCCGGTCAGGGCAAATATTTGTGTGATGAGCATGAATATTTGTTTCTGAGTCTTGGATGTTTTCTATGTATTTAAGTATTTATATCTATTAAATATATCGTCGTCTAGTACCCATAACACAAGCCTTCTCGAGCTTACTGTGGGGCTAGTTCGATTTGTGTAAGATTGTCCTCTAATATTTATTTATTATTATTTATTATACACTTGCGGACAAAGAATACGGGTCGGTAAAATACCGTTATATTTCCTAAAATAGTAGTAGTAGTAGTAGTAGTAAAACTCTTTATTGTACACAATAACAAAAATTACAAATACAAAAAGAAATGGTATGTACAAAGGCGAATTTATCCCTTTAAGGGATCTCTTCCAGTTAACCTTTGAGCAAATGAGAGAAGAAATGAACGGAGGTAGACAAATTCAGCAACCTGTACAACAAGGTATACAAAAGACAAGAGATATAAAACATACATACACATATAATTTATTAAGGTGTAGTATAAATACACTAAAATAGTGCAAGGTTCTAGTTTTTTTTAATTGTCATAATCTTTATTGAACATGTAAACCTCAAAAATAACAGTAAAAATATAGCATTTCCAGCTTTAAATAGTACTCGTAAAAAGCCATTAAAAAAACAACGTTAACGGAGCGAAAAATCGCAAAATTCGTCATTTTTGGATACTGCATTGGCTGACATTGGTTGAGCGGTTTTTTTTTTATAACCTGACTGTGGCTTTATAGGCCGGGCCCAATAAAGTAGCCTAGGGAAAATCCAAGGGAAAACCTCCAGCACGACCACGCGTGCGGTTTGGAACACTGGAATACTCTAAGAGTTTGCGCTCCAGTGAGATTGGTTGAGCGGTTTCAACCGAATCTGAGGTGTGAGTGGAATCGAGCTACTGGGTGGTTGAGCGGCTTCAACTGAATCTCAGGTGTGTGTGTAAACCTTATACTTCTCCAACACTCCAATGACAAATAGTACAGACACTCATAATCTCTATAATTAATGAAAGTTACTCCGCCAAAAATATCTCATCTCTGTACAAAACGGTAGACTTTTAAGTCGTTTTGTATGTAAACCACAGCGTTATGTGTTGTTTCCAAGAAACGCTAATGAAGATTTATTTTAGTATTTATGGCCGGGACAATTTCAGTTACCTATTTCTAGAGCTATTCGTAAGTGCATGTGCATTCCAGGTAGCTTGGATTGGATCAGCATGGGCCTTAGCGTCTGATCATCTGACCGTACTCGCTAGCGACTGCGTAAACGATTTAGTATGTCGATTGTTAGTTCTATTGCGTAACCGCCAGAGGCACTGTACTTTTGCCCATACAATTTTTTTACGCAGCCGCTAACGAGTACGGTCATGAAAACTCATGATAAAGGCACTGATGCCAGATGCCTGAGATCCCAATGCCGGATTCACACAATAAACCACGATGGTTGATGGCTCACTGTACAGGATTCAGTTACGCGTTGAAGGATGAAAGACCATATTCCACCGCATAACGGTGAGGCGAGGTGAAACTAGTGTTTTTTTTTTTTAAGATAAGATAATAGTTTATTCACAAAAACATCTTTACAAAGTTTGTCTTAGTAACTAGAAACTCTACTTCCTAAATAGGTATAACCTGAGCTTTAGGATAAGCAGTGCTCCTCCCCAGATCATATGTCCTTAGATGTTTGACAAGTAAAAATTTGTATATAGTAGCAAAAGGCTGCTAATCAAAAAGTTAGATGAATAATTGAAATTAAGAATAAATAAATAAAGTTGTGAATACCATAGCTGGTTACTTTTACCCGTCGCGACAGAGGACATGAGATCATCACGACAATTACACTGAATTGACGCGGTTTTGTCTAATGATTGATATAAATTATCATCGTTAACATGCGTGAGCGAGAATCAATCATCGCGAGGACTCGAGGACAGGTATATGCTGCGCAGACGCACGATTAGTAAAAGTAAATTAAAAAATAAGTCATAATAATAATAGCTATTGACTATTGTAGCCAATAAACCTGATATCGTGCTGACAGATCGATCGAAGCGCCAGGCAGTGCTCGTTGACATCACCATCCCCCATGACGGAAACCTCGTGAAGGCCGAGAAGGACAAAGTCAGCAAGTACCAAGACTTGGCACACGAGGTGACCGCCTGGGATGTTGATTCAACGATCATTGTCCCGATAGTCGTCTCTGCGAACGGTCTAATAGCGAAGAGTCTCGACCAACACCTCAAGAGACTCTCGCTAGATGGCTGGGTCAAGGGTCAGATACAGAAGGCGGTACTCCTGGACACAGCGCGGATAGTCAGGAGGTTCCTCTCTCCGTCGCCCTAACCACCGGTAGCTTAGGCCCCGCCTCGCTGCCGGCGGCACCCTAGGTTAGGATATTATAATATTTTTATGTTTTGTAACAGTATTTTTATATTTTCCTTTTTATAAAGATATTATAAAAACTTAGCCTAAGAAGGAAAATAAATAAAAAAGATAATAATAACCAACGCAAGAATAACAGCACAAATGCACAATGAAGTTCACACTATTTTAGCACTTCGACGAGAATGTACAGAGTCTATTATTGTTTCCAATCGAAATCTACCCTCTAAATTCTTGTATCAATGCACGATTAACTCTGTACATAACTCTCGAATATCTATTTGCATGTAATTTAACTAAATTCGATATATTTCTCATGGTAAGTGAATGTATCATTTTTAGGAGAAAAATGAAATATCTTAAACCTTATATTCAATATTTGGGGACAATTTTATGCAGATCAACCTAGTCCCAAACTAAGCAAAGCTTGTACTATGGGTACTAGGCGACGATATACATACTTATATAGATAAATATATACTTAAATACATAGAAAACATTCAAGACTCAGGAACAAATATCCGTGTACATCACACAAATAATGCCCATACTGGGATTCGAACCCGGGACCTCCAGCTTCGAAGGCAGGGTCCCTACCAACTAGGCTAAAGCGGTAGTCAAATCACTACATAGTATAAAACAAAGTCGCTTTCTCTGTCCCTATGTCTCTATATCCCTACGTATGCTTAAATCTTTAAAACTACGCAACGGATTTTGATGCGGTTTTTTTTAATAGATAGAGTGACTCAAGGGGAAGGTTTATATGTATAATACATGCATCAGCATTGCACCCGTGCGAAGCCGGTGCGGGTCGCTAGTATTATAATAAAATTTCCTAACAAAGCAAGAAAGCAACCAGGACACTAATAACACATATTTAACCCAGAACTTGAATTTTCCATTGTGTGCTTTGGCACCGCTCCATTACGCGTAAGTTGGCGTAAAAATATATGAGCTGACTCATCTGTTTCGCGGGAAAACTGTACTTGTAGTGGTTACACATGTATAACACATTTTAATTATCACAATACGAATATGTTCACAACATGAAGTAAGGATCAGTGTTGGGTGCTCAAGAATAAAATCATTACATGAATAAGAATTCGTAAGAATAAAATCCCATTGATTTTATTCCCATGATAATTATTCAAATAAATTTGTACGTGAGAAAATTGAATGAAAATAACTTATTCTCTGTCAAATAAATTGAATAATGATTTTTTTATTTTAAATAATATTGCACGAATAAAAGTGCAGTCTAGGTATCAGGGACAAATACGACATATTAATTAAGTAGGTATAAGGTAGAGGTACTACATAGTAGTCTAATACTAGTACCTCCTTTCTCCTTTACATTATTACTATACAACATTAAGTCCTTACAAGACCACTGTCACACAGTTTTGTTGCACGTGTTGTTTTTAATTTGATAATAATACAAATGAAAAATAATAATACCAGGTGTAATTTAGTTAAAAGATTCGCCAAAACAAAACAGAAAAATACGTTAATACGCAAAACATGCATTTAGCAATCAATGAGTTTTCAATTTCTAGAGTATCTTTCTCATCAAATCATCATCACCGTTTCGAAGGTACCAAAACATTAACTATTGCTTACCAAATTTTAAATCAATCGGATCATTGAAAATATGATGAAAATCAACTTACAAAATAAAATAGATTGTATTTTACTACAAAGTTAACTTTATTCTGAATAACATTTTAATTAAATAAAAAGTTATTTAGAATAATCCCTTTTCTAAAATAATTATTCAGCTTTTTATTCTTTATTTAAAATAAAAGTTGCATGATTTATTCCCGTTCATTTTATTTTAAATAACGAGTGCAAGAATTAATCTTATTCAAATCAATTGGAATAAGAATACAATTGCTGTACAAAATACAAAATAGTTTATTTATACATAGTGCTATTAACATTACCAAACGATCAAAATATATAAATAAAAAAAAGAAAATGTTACAGACACTGCATGACAAAGTAAATTAAAACACTTTTCTGTGACCCCTACACTAGGCTAGCCCTGTATCGTAGGCTGACACAAGATCCGATTACCATTTAACTGAATATCTTGCGCTAAAGACAAAAACATTATAAACAGAAGAATGTACAGAAAATAAACCAATCGTGGAGTTGAAATCTGTGTTTATTCTTATTCTTATTCAAGTTAATTTTTGCCCAAGCACTCCTATCGCTTTATTGGGCCCGGCCTACAAAGCCACAGTAAGGTTAAAAAAATAATAACAATAAATAAATTGTATCCTCCTCTTCCCGTGGGTTTCGTAGGAGGCGAATAAGGGAAAATCGGAGGGTGGGCAGCAGCATCCTTCGATCATTACCACCATCAAACTGCGGTCGCCAACCCGCTTGCCAAGCGTGGCGACTATGGCAAATCCCCCCCCAAATTGGGGGAGGCCTATGTTCAGCAGTGGACGTCTTTCGGCTGAAATGATGATGATGATGATGATGAAATTGTATTCTATTTAGACCCGCAACTGTTCTATTTGTTTTAGTCCCGCAACTCCATCCTATCTCAAAGAGCGTTTTAGTTACTGACGACCGGTTTAGCCTAGTGGGTAGTGCACCTGCCTGTGAAGCTGACGGCCCTGGGTTCGAATCCCAGTCAGGGCAAATATTTGTGTGATGAGCATGAATATTTGTTTCTGAGTCTTGGATGTTTTCTATGTATTTAAGTATTTATATCTATTAAATATATCGTCGTCTAGTACCATAACACAAGCCTTCTTGAGCTTACTGTGGGGCTAGTTCGATTAATGTAAGATTGTCCTCTAATATTTATTTATTTATTTATTTTATTTTATTTAGCCCCGCAACTATTCTATTTTTTTTATCCCCGCAACTCCATCATATCTCAAAGAGCGTTTTAGTTATTCCCATTCTGTTAGGTCCTCACGAAAACATTGGTTTTATGGAGGTCAAATGGTTAAACTCTTGAAACTATTTAACCCAACCTGTTGCTAAAAATATAATACACGTGGTTTTCATAAGGCCAATCACCGTTGGCTCCAGTTCAAGATGTCTACTGCTTTTTTTTAAATATAAAATTTTTAATAAATGTCCCTCGTTCTATTTGTCTTCGCGCTCGAGTTACGGTGTAAATCAACAGGTAGATTCTTTGCTTTTGGCACCTTTTACTTGCCAACGCCCGAGTGTAGTCAGACGGGTTAATTCAAACATTTGAAATATTAGTTGTAAAGTAATACATACTAATATCATTTATTTATTTATGTCACACCTGGCCATAAAGTGGCAATTACCGCACGCTCCGCGCGCGGAAAATCCCACTTCCTGGCCAGGGGGTGACATAAAATTTTGTACTCATCTCGGGCGGTAATTAAGAAAGCCTCAGATCGCATAATTATTGCCCTTGCCTTCGGCTCGGGCGTCAAATATCTGCGATCTGAGACATTCTTTGTTTTACCGCCCTTGGTAAGTAATGTACTATTATCTACACCCACACAGTAAATCCTCTTTAATGTGCTCAAAGGTGTACGTAAGGACCAGCTTTACAATATCGCGCCGGCCCAGGGCGGAGATGGCCATAATAACATCGACAACGGTATCGTTATGGCCATCTCCGTTCATAACGATACAGGCTCGTGCTCGAAAGACTTCAACGGGCTCACGCTCGACCTCACTACACTTGCAACGCAATGGTTCCTGAACACATGAAAGAGGATTTAATATACGGATGTAGATAAAGTAGTGTATGCAACTGTACATAATTAGGCCTTAAAACACTCGTGTGATCCTATTATTAAACTCGCTGACGCTCGTTTCATAAATCCACACTCGTGTTTTAAGGCCTTTCATTATGTATCAGTTGCATAAACTACTATTATCGTATGGCAATCATTTCGAACCGTGAGACCTTCGAGAAGACAGTACGGTTGCCTTGATAATAAAGTCGTGTTCAGATATTTTTGAGCACTTGTTCTATCCGATATATGTGATGGCGGCAGTACAAAGGTTACGGCCGCTACCCACACACTAACCAATTTAGCATGACTGCCACATTGTCAAGGTTAAGCGATGTTAATTACTGTACAAAAACTATTAGCGGAAACTTTTACATGTGTAAGTATTACTCTACACAGAGCCCAGCGAGTAGGTACTGTAGAGGTTGTTACGGTATGAGGCTGGCCGTGTAGGTCCAGAATCATAACGTATACAAATCAGGGATCGGATACCGGTATTTTCTCCATAGAAAAATACCGGTATTATTACGGTCACCGGTTCATTATTTCGTTTTTAATGGGACAATCTAATAACACAACGTTGTTACCTAAAAACATGATTCATCCCTACGTAAAGAGCAAGAAATAATCCAAAATATTGGGCTAATTCAGGGTTTTTTTAAAATACCGGTATCGGTCCCTGATACAAATTGAATTTAAACTATGATTCGAGAATGCGTCAAACTGATGGCATTCTTCTGGAAACAATTGGTTTTCCAGGGACTTGTCTTCACGACACCATCGGAATTACATGTTCTGTAAACCATTTAAGAGATTATTGTAAGCATATTTCAGTAACAGTAAGAAATATACTAGTTCCATATGTGCTTCCAGTGTTATATTTTATAGATACGATCTCCTCCCAGTACCTCTAAACCCGTACCTCTCGTGCAGCATTCCCCAGTATTAATATATATACCACGTTAGTTAGTTACCACATTAGTTACCACATTTGGTGGAGGTATCACACCAACCACCACCACCCACTAACCACATTACATATAATACGTAAAACGACGGTTACATATCAGCTGGAGCTAGGGAATGCAATCCCGATCCCGCGAGATCTCGGGTAATTTTTCGGGATCAATCCCGACGCATCATATGACGAGATCCCGTTCGAGATTGACGGGATTGGGGGGCAGTAGTCAGCGATTGCATATAATTGCAACCAATGTTGAGTCGGAGAGGGCATTCTGAGCAGCGGGTTACATTGCAAAGGACATTAGATGCCGTTTAGCAGATGATACTATTAATACCCTTTGTTTTTTAAGGAGTCATTTTCAAAATCACTCGTCTTAGGTAACTACTTCCTAATTCCTTTGAAATATGTTTATTATTTTGATTACCTAATTTGCCTATGTTAATTTCCTTAAAACCTGATAATTATTTTTGGTTGGTAAGATTAAAGGTTTTTATTTTCTTTCGAGTAATATGTTATTTTACTTAACCTCACTATCACAAACAAGCAGTTATTAGCTTTTTTAGTCATCCAAATTTATTATTTTTTTAAAACTAGACGGGATCCCGAAAATTCCGGGATCCCGCGGGATTGATATTTCTAATCCCGCTGGATCTCGAATTTGCAAACTCGAGTCGGGATTGCATTCCCTAGCTGGAGCCCAGCAGCGCCCGCGTACCGCAACGTCGGCCCAGGTCAGTTCTTGGATAGGTGATCGCTTCGAGTAGTTAACTGAGCGCTCCCGTGCTTTGGAAGGCACGTTAAGCCATTGATCCACCTGCTGTCTATGATAGCAGTCGTTAAGCCAAGTTAGAAAACACCGGGCAGCTTGAGAACTTCTAACAGTCAAGTTAATTCAGTCAATCAATCAATCAATGAAATCAATCATGTCAGTCAATTAAAAAAATATATATATATATAATGTATGACTAACAACGATTTGGTGATATCATGTATTACTGTCATGTTGTAAGTATATTGAATAAATGAATGAAGTTGCCCACTCACTTCACAAGGGGGGTCGAAGTTGCACCACGTCCGTACGGAGTACCCACCGTTACCCCACACGTGACCCCTGGGAGGTGCTAAACGGTGGAACAAAACTGGCAACCGTACTGCCTTCTCGAAGGTCTCATGGTTCGAATTAATTGCCATACGATAAATACAGACCAGCTTGCGGCTTGCTTGAGTTACAAAGATACCATAGCATGAACTCTTGCCACCACATAACAATATTAACAATCACAGGCCGCAAGGAGGTTTCCTCTGTATTTTCCCCAGGCCACTCTCCAACCAACCAACCAACCAACCAACCAACTAAACCAACTGCTAAAAACTACTATGGCAAAAGAACTAATATATTTATGATACCAAAAATATGTAACGAAACTGATTTGTTAAGAGAGGACAAAAAGTGCAGCATAACTGAATTAAAAAGTAGATTAAAAAATACATTTTTGGCCAAAGTACACTAATGCTTACCAAAAAACCAAAAAAATTGTTAAATTGTTATAGGTAACATTGTGATGTTTATTGTTATAAAAACTTAAAAAAATATTACAGTTAAATGTTTAGGCATTGTCATATTCAGTGTTTAAGTTTAATTCATAATAGCATAGTAAGTACCTAACATTAGTTAAATGAGCGCGATCTCGCCAACAAACTGTTATGGCAGTTTGGCGGGCAATTAAAAGGTTGTAACTATTATGTACTTTTTTGATAAATAAATAAAAAAAAACCGCGCACTCCTGTCGCTTTATTGGGCCCGGCCTATAAAGCTATAGTCAGGTTAACAAAAAAAAAACCTTTATACCCTTATACGGGGGTGGCAGTTCCCCGTCCACTTAAAATTAAATAAATGTAACGTGAAACAAACACCGATACTAACATCTTGAACTCAACACTTGTGACATAACACCTTCAGCTTACACAGATCTTTGTTAGACACAAGTTAGCTGACACAATCCTGCGGGAACGAAAAGATGTAAACACTAATAGGTAATAAACAGAGATCGGACAAATTTGCGTCATTGCTCGCAATAATGTGGACATGACTCCAATAGTACATTACTTACCAAGGGCGGTAAAACAAAGAATGTCTCAGATCGCAGGTATTTGACGCCCGAGCCGAAGGCAACACCACCCTCCTGGGGGGCTAGCACAACTACCGCTGCGACGCGACGCGAGTAGAGAAAAATCTATCCTCCTCTTTCTAATCCGCACAGTTCGAGCGAGACAGGAATCGCTGAGTCGCGCAAGATACGATTTGTCAGCAAGTCGTGCTAGCCCCACTGATGTGACATAAAATAAATTAATAATTAGATTTTCCGGAGGTAATAGTTTCTACGTTATATTAAGGCTCGGTTTTATAAAGATCCGTTAGACCTTATTTCGATTTGTTATGTCAAAACATGTACTGAGTAACTGAAATTTGATTTGACATTTGGTCTAACGGATCTTTATAAAACCCGACCTAAGCCCATTGTGTCTCGTATTCGCTGATCTCTTGAGTAAACACGTTTTGTCTTGTGTAGTTTAGGATTTGCTATAACCACCTTCTGTAACCTTCATCATATCAGCTGGGTGATGTCTGATGTCATAACCATTGTCGCGGTACTTACATAGGTATGCCTTTCATCTCAAACGGATACCGACAAGTGGCTGAGAAATGGCTTGAAAAATTAGAAGACAAGCTATATAAGAACATTAAGGCCGCGTTTTATAAAGATTCGTTAGACCTTATGTGGGTTTGTTATGTCAAAAAATGTACTGAGTTACTGAAATTTGATCTGACATTTGGTCTTACGGATCTTTATAAAACCCGGCCTAAAAGTTACTATAAAGTTTGTAAAAATAAACAAAGGCATGTGCTAACATATCAATAACATATTCTTGGTATAACAATAATTATAAGTATTATAACCTTTATAAGTACAATAGTGTCATACTTAGTTGAAGAAACAAAAGTCGTTCCCTCTGTGGTCAATAGTTAACGGCTTATGTGCATGTTAGCTATGTTTTTGGAGAACTTTTGTTTTAACAACTGACAATGACCCTTTTAACGATTCGAAAGAGTGCGTGTTGGCATGTGACAAAGAAGGATGGCACGATTCGAGCTATTTATGATGTCGAACTTCGGGTTTGTTAGCTAGTAAACATTAAGGGCTCCTAGCTTCCAATGACCTTCGATATGTGACTCTCCGTTTCCTTGTTTTTTTATGGCTTATCGTATTAAGAACAACGAGGTTTACAGAAATAATATACCATATTTACTTTAAAACTCACTGTCTTCCGAGACATATGGCATTAAATTTTGACAATCTTAGGGCAAAAGACAGTTTTTTGAAAGAAAAGAAAAGAAAGAAAAAAACATTTATTCGCACGTTATCCACGTTAATGACCTGAGCTCGATCACCCAGGTGATTGTATTTGCCGATTATGTCTTCAGGTGATCCTATTGGACCACGTGGCACAGGAGTAATACACATACCAAGGATTAAAGTTGAAAAACGAGTAAAAACAGCAAAAAAGGTGTAAAACAAAAAGAAAACAATCAATAATGCCACGAAATGGTCCCGACTCAGCATGGTGCCAACCTAACTGGTCACCGCTGGTCTTCCGCCGGAGCCAATCGGTTTGGACGTGGCATTTGTGAAGATGAGTTTAAAAAAATCTCTCTTGCGTTGTTGGAGACATCAATAAGTAACAGTTACATGTACATTTCATATACATATATATATATATATATATATATAAATCCTTAAACAACATACTAATATCGAATATAGAGCATTTTTGGACCATGTTTGAATAAATCATAAAAAAAATAGACAGTTTTCTCAAAATTTGACTTGCAAACATTACAACACACACGGACATACATAGACGGACGGACGCTCCGGTTGTGGAATGAGCTCCTTGCCGAGGTTTTCCCGAGGGACTACAGTATGGGGTTCTTCAAGAAAGGAGTCTATCAATTTTGCTCCCTGCCGAGGTTCCCGAGAGACTACAGTATGGGGTTCTTCAAGGAGTGTATAAATTTGGGTCGGCAACGCGCATGTGACACCCCAGGATTTGCAAGCGTCCATAGGCTACGGTGACCGCTTACCATCAGGCGGGCCGTACGCTTGTTTGCCACCGACGTGGTATAAAAAAAAAAGATAAATATTGAAAAACCGATAACCGTTTGTGCCATAAATATATCTATAGTTTTGACGGAGCTATATCAACTCAAAACTGACTGAGATTAGTTTGTTCCTATATATTATAATAGTTTTTTACTTTTCTTTAGTTACCAAGTTAACATTTACATGTTGTTTAAAAAACATATAATAATGTAGTTAACACTATGTGAAATGATGAACCTCCAGGTCTATTGTTTTCTTTTGTATAGGTACATTTCATGTACTGTCAATTTGGATACCTCTATGTGACTGTTTGTGTTCTAAATAAATTAAATTAAATTAAAAATAATAAAAAAAACTCGTCAAAAATCAATGAATAGCGCGTGGAGCCCTTTAAGGTTCACGATTGCTTAACTGTGTCGTGTCGTGTCGTCTTATATTGTTATGTTCTCTTGCGGTTATTGTAACTGTTGTGAACACCTGAACTGGGTCATTGTCAGATTTAGGTTCGCGTCTTTTCGGTGGACATATCAAAAGTTAAGGGCCAAAAAGCTTAATTTTGTATTGGTTTAGTAACCCGCACAAACGGTGTTTCCGTAACTATAAATCTGCGTAATAAAAACATAACTTACATGTAAGTACATAAGCCGTTAACTATTGACCACCGGGTGGACAACTTTTGTTTTTACAACTGACAATGACCCAACTATGTTACAAGGGGGCGTCCATAAATTACGTGAGGTGTTTTTTTTTATTTTCTGTCCCTCCCTCCCCCCTAGTGAGATGTCGTGAGATTTTATTCAACCCCCTCCCCCATCCCACGTGAGATTTTTTAAAATGTGGGTCTCTTTCGTAAACGCGTTGGATTGTTATTGTAAAAAGAAAAAAAAATAACTTCGTATTTTATTTACGACTAGTTAAGACTAGGAATCAATATTGCTGAGAGTTAACGTCGAAGTATGAATGAAATTATTCTCTTTCGAACGAATTAGTGAATAATCTTAATCGTATTACGATTACGCTTGAGAATAAATCTTATAAGCGTGTACAATCTGGATTAAATGGCCAAAAATAGTTTTTTTTTTGTTTCAATCAGAAAAAAAATTGCGTGATATTTGCCGAGAGCCCCCCTCTCTCCAACGTAAGATTAGATGACATTTGACTCGACCCCCTCCCCCCCTTAAACATCTCACGTAATTTATGGACGCCCCCCAAGATAGAATAGCTAGCAGCAATTATATACCAGCGCTTAATATACATGTAGCTCGCGCGTAATTGTCTTGCGGTCAATTATTCTGTTGGCAGCGGTCGTAAACCTTTGGAAGGCTGATATAATTATAAAACCAATACAACGAGCGATTCGTCGATTTCTAATGGACATACATTATAAATTATTTTAAAAACCCTCATCCTTCTAGCGTTTTCCCGGTTGTTTTAACACCTAATCCCAAGCCTTGGCGTAGGAACCAGTTTTATGAAAGCGACTGACATCAGACCTTCCAACCCAAAGTGAAAACTAGACGTTGGTGGGAATAGAAATACAGTGGAATCCGTTTATATTAATCACATCGAAGGGCATTGACAAACACGTCATACTAAGCGGACGTCATACAAAGCATTTTTGTGAAAAAAAAAACAACCTTTTCTTATTTAGGTAAATACTTATTTTAATAGAGAAACATAGCATATTAAATCAAAATAAAGATTGCATGTGTTATGTGGCGTGGAGTAAAACACGGTTTGACGTTTCGGAGTGAACTGATTTAATATTGAAAAGAGGTCTGCTTATATAGGGTAAGCTTATTAACTAACTTATTATCTAATGATGTGAACAACAAACACATTAGGATCCTGTGATCCTTGAGATAAACAAATAGTAATACAAATTAGATACGGTAACGAGAAGATCATTAGATGTTTACAATTAACAATGAGAAATGTAAATAAGGAAATCAATATCCTAACTATTGGGAAAGGTAAACAAGGCAAAGATCAGAGAATGTATCTTAACTAACAATAGGTATGTGGTTATATATATTACATAACACCTCCCCCCTTAGAATAAAGATTGGGCGCTAGCGCCTGATCTTTTCGACTTTACAGTAGACGTGGAACTACCAGAAACAAGTGACATCTGTTGCGGTTCGGCGTCTTCGTCTTCGTCTTCTGTGACGCAGCTGGTCGAGATCGTGGACATAGGGATTGCGACGTGAGTTCTCTGACGTCGCGATGAAGTTGCGAAGCAGTTATTGAAGATCTGGATACATCCGGATGAATCTTGACTTGGCGTAGTTTGTGTATGGCGGCGGAAAAGGAGCCCATTGGGCCAGCGTTTGCATATTTTGTACACGAAGTATGCTAGCATTAAGAGACTAATTGAAAAATACATCCAAGAGAAGGTAGATGTATTTTTTTCGGTAAAGGTTCTGGACTTGATTTTTTTAATTTCGTCTCCATATTTATCGACATGGTACTTGATCTGTTTTAAGGAGTCTAGCGGTAATTCGCTTATTTTAATTGGCATGAGGTCTGGTTTCTCGATGTTTTTGAAATCTTCGAAACATTCGTCGGTTCTGATGTCAGGAATTATTATAGGGTAGGATACGTTTTCTGTAGACTCTTGATATGCTGCTAGTGTGCTGTAACCAGTGTGCAGTTTGCAGTTCTGAGGTAATGAAAGGATACCTGCGCCTTGTATCTTATGATGAGTTACTTCCTTTGTGCATTGAAGGACGCAGTTGACTTCTTCTGAAAGTATGTACAACCACTTGTTGTTGTCGATGTACTGGAACGTGTTGATTTCGGCATCAAATGTTGAAGTAGTGCAGATTTTTGGAAGAGATTTTGAGATGCTGTGCAGAATTTGGAGTTCGCAGATTGGTCGCGCTGTGGCGTCATAAGCGACTAGACCGGTGCAGATTCTTTTCTCGGCGGCGTATGTTCTACATGTCTCCAAGGTGCTCGTCGATACATAGGTTTGACCGTTGGGGTTCGTAGCCAGATACACGTGCTCGGGAAGGATGGTAGTATGAAGAGAGGAATTTGGGTGTTTTATGGGAATTGAATATACATGGTATAAGTCAAGAGGATCATTTTGAATTAAAGGAAAGGTTAATATATAAATAAGCTTATCTGAATATACGTATGCGGATAATGAGGAAGATTCTAGAATTGTGTGTATGTTCTGAGGGGTGACCGTAACGACTAAGTGCTTGTTTGTACGAATGTGGTTAGATAAAAGAAGTTCTTCGTAGAGTTTTTTTTAGACTAATAATTGAAGGGTGAATGGTGCTCGATTTTGCAAAGAGGATACTGCTGAGGCAGTCATTGATCTCGTTTTCTAGGTTTATAACAGATTCTAAGATTTGAAGTGATATCGTTGACACATCTTCACTGGCTTTTAAACTGAACATGAGTGATTGAGACGCGTTGAGATAATTATTTAACCGATCAATATTTTCATTAATAACTACTTCGTCATAAGTGATTTTAAATAGGGTTTCGTTAAAGGTTTTGACTGTTGATGAGACAATCTGTGTTTGCTCAAGCATGAGGGAAGAAAGGTCAGTTTCTCCCTTTTCCAGTTGATTGATGCAATCATCATATCGCTTGGCGTCTCTGGCGTCGGGCGTGCCAATAAGCCATTTGAGGATTGGGCTAAGTCCATCCAGCAGTTCGCGTTTTTGTCTTGAATTTTTTCCTAAGTACATGTTCAATTCTGATAGCCGGTTTTCTATTTTATCTAAATTTACTTTAAGAAATGCTTTTGTAGATACTACGTGGGTGAAGTTGTTATATTTTGTTGCGACAAAATGAAATTTATTTGCTAATCGAATCAGTGACTCTTTAGCTATAAAGAGGGGTTTGAGATCGCGGTAAATTATGAGTTTCCATGATTCGTCGGTTAGGAATAATGTTCCTTCCTTTTTAAAGAATAATCCCGAGTAAGACGGGAGTGGGTCAGTCAATTGGTCAGTGATGGCTCCGCTCGCTGAGGCGAAGGCCCTGTAAGAGACATATTGGTCTCATTAGGTTTGGAACGCGCTTTTAATATACTTTTGATTTTCTTATAAAGTTTATAAAGGGCTATGAACACAATTAATTTGATTAAGGAGCAAATGACAAAACTAACGTAGGGGTTATTCATGATGTGGGAGAAAGATGTAGTATTTTTTGGAGTAGGTTGAGTAAATGCTGGGCAGATGACCCTGAAATGACAATGCGTGTCATTAGTATTAACTAAACTTGTATTTCTAATTGATCTTATTATAAAGACGTAGTGCTTACTATACTGATGAGATTAACCTAACCTATCTTACCTAAATGTAACTAGATTAGTCGCCTCCTACGACACGCCTGCAAGACAAGCGTTAGTACTATTCTTTGAACAGCCGGTTACTACACGGCTAAGGGTTTTAGTCGCCTTTTACGACATGCCATACTTTACAGGCAGTAGGATTATTCTTTGGTCAAGCCGATCGCTACACGGCTAAGGGTTTTTAAGTGTTGGGGTTATTTATAAAAGGCCTAAGACGATTGGCATGGACGAGTTGGTTTCTCCCGGACTTCCTAACTAAATAATTTTCGTTGAACCCGACTCGGATGACTTCGAATGGTCCTTCCCATTTAGGATCTAGGTTATTGGGATTAGGTGCTTTTACCATGACCTTATCCCCGAGAGCAAACCTAGCTACATTTCTTATTTGATTATCGTATCGTTCCTTGGCTTTTTCTTTCATCTTCTGAACATTTTGTATTGCTACGTCGCGAGCTACTCTTAATCGTTCGTTAAGGTCCTTAATGTAGTCAGCTGCTGTGTAATCTGGGACTGTTTTGAGTGAATAGAAGGAGCGTGGCTTAAAACCGAATAGGAGTTCGTAGGGTGTATATCCCGTGGAATTATTTACAGATGTGTTATGGCAGATTATTGCTAGAGGGATTATTTGATCCCAATTTTTTTGTTTCCTTGATTGGTACATGCGAATATGATCCCTTAATGTACCATGGAATCTCTCAAGGGCTCCATTAGTTTGGGGATGATAGGCTGTGTTAAAAGTTTGACTTGAACCTAGAAATTTAACTAACTGTTTCATCAGTCCGTTCATGAACTCGGTACCCTGGTCAGAGTGAAATCGCTTAGGTACCCCAAAATGTTGACAAAAGTGGAGGAGTTGTTTGGCTACTGTTAAAGCTTCTTTATCGGGAATGGGGTAGGCTTGAACGTATCTAGTCAGTTCGTCTTGTAACGTCAGAATGTACTTGTTGTTATTATCACTAATATCGGAGTAGGAGACTAAATCCATAGAAACACGTTCGAAAGGTTCTGAAGATTGTGAGGTTATGACCAAAGGAGCTTTGAAAGTTCGTCTCTGAATTTTGTTTCGTTGGCAGGTCTCACAGGAGTTTATGTAATTTTTAATGTCTTCTGCCATGTTTTGCCAAAAGTAATTTTCGCGGATTTTTCTACTAGTTTCGATGATGCCTCGATGTCCGGAAAGTGGTTCGTCATGGTATATTTTAAGAATATTGGGTATTTCTTGAGGCGTTGGGTGATTAATTTTGTTTTCACAGATTATTATAGTACAGTTGTATAATTCTGCTAGATAAGCGGTAATACGTAATTGTTGGTTTCCTTCGAGTTTGCAGGTTCGATCATGCTTTAAATCCGGAACGAATAAGGTTTCAGGTTGATTTTTTTCTAGGCATGCTAATAATGATTTGAAGTAGTTTTCAGTATCCCAGGGATCATAATATGAAGGTCTGGTACAGCAAAGAAAAAGGTTTTGTTTATTTTCAGAGATTAAGTGATCAATGTCATAGATGGTTCTATTTCTGTTGGGGTATGTGCTGTTCTGTGGACATAAATCTAGGGCTTCACTGAATAGGTTGTCAAGGTCAGGATTAGCGCATGGAATGGGAATGAATACGTGTTTATGTCGGGTATCCAGAAGTCTTTCAGGAGATATCTTTAGTAAGTGAGAATCTGAAGTACAGCCCTGAGATATGTATTGTTCGTAACATGTTTGTAGGTAATCATCTGAAACAGTTTTGGGATCATTAATTCCCATGTTATTAATTGGAGGACGTGAAAGTGCGTCTGCGTTAGTGTTCATTTTACCCGCTTTGTATATTATTTTGTAAGTGTATTCCGAAAGTTTTAATCTCCAGCGGATGAGGCGCGATCCTGGATCTTTGATGGACATTAGCCAGGTGAGAGGCTTATGATCGGTGACAATTGTAAATTCTCTACCAAAGAGATATGGTCGGAAATGTTTTACTGCCCAGACTATCGCTAGCAGTTCCCGTTCTATAGTTGAATAATTAGTTTCGGCTTTGTTTAGGGTACGGGAAGCGTATGCTATAGGCAGGTCCTTACCTACTTCACCTTGAGACAAGACAGCTCCAATGGCATGAAGGGAAGCATCGGTTGTTAGTATGAACTGTTTGCTAAAATCAGGATATTGCAATAAAGGGGTGGTTGTTAATATATTTTTGCAAGAATCGAATGCTTCTTGTTGCTGGGGTCCCCAAATAAAAGGCACATCCTTTTTAAGCAGACTGGTCAGTGGTTTCGTGAGTTTGCTGAAATTTGCTATAAACCTACGGTAATAGCCTGCTAAACCTAAGAATGACTTGATATCTTTGCATGATTTAGGGACTGGAAAGTTCTGAACGGATCTTATTTTATCAGGATTCGGTTTTACCCCTTCGTTTGAGATTATGTGACCTAAATAAGCTACTTCTTTCCTCAAAAATTCACATTTGTCGGGTTGAATTTTGAGCCCATGTTTCCTCAAACGATGAAAGACTTCGGTGAGTTTTTCTTCGTGTTCCTGGAGACTTGATGCAAAAACAACAATATCGTCGAGGTAGACGAAACATCTTTCACCTTGTAAGCCGTAGAGGACACTGTCCATAGCTCGTTGGAAGGTGGCCGGTGCATTTTTGAGACCAAAGGGCATTCTGAGGAATTCGTAATGACCATATGGTGTGTTAAATGCAGTCTTAGGTATATCTTTTGGGTCTAATTCTATTTGATGAAATCCGGAAGCGAGATCTAAGGTCGTGAAGTAAATTGAATGACCCAATTTGTCTAAGATATCGGTGATATTAGGTAACGGGTAACTATCTCCTATGGTGACATCATTTAATTTCCTATAGTCTATGACAACGCGCCATTTCTGTTTGCCGGAAGCGTCTAGTTTTTTAGGTACAACCCAGATAGGACTACTCCAAGGGGACGTGCTAGGTTGTATGATGTTTTGTTTCAGCATTTTGTCCACTTGGGTTTTAACTTCTTGTTGATGAATTTGTGGGAATCTATAAGTTTTCGTGTGTATAGGCATTTCAGAGGTAGTAGGAATAGAATGTTTTGTATGGTTTGTGAATGTCAAAGGTTCGCCTTCGGTATAAAAGATATCAGAAAATTCCATTATGATTTTATCTAGAGATTCGCGTTCCTCTTCATTAAGGTGATCGCGTCTAGTAAGTCCATTTATGTCCTTCTGAGGTTGATTATTAGTGTTATATCCGCAGTTGAATGTATTGAGTGGGTGTTGGGTGAGTTCTGGTTCTTCGACTTTATTGACATGGATAGTAGGGGTTGATATATATTTGTCTATATCACTAGAGTTTACACAAGTTATTAGGAATTGATTATTTTTGATAACAACAAGTGCGTTTGGAATGGTTAAGTCTTCGTCTATGAATTGTTTATCTACGATTGCGGTTCCGTCTGAGACATCATTCGTGAGACAAGTGATAACGGTTTCTGATCTTTGTGGCAGGGTTTGTTTGTTGTTATCGATAGATTCGCTTGCAGAGTCTTTTAATAGGAAAAGTCTGTAAGTTCTGTCTCGTATTCGCATTGTTTTGGATTGGATATAGATATTGACATTGAATTTTGACATAAAGTCATTGCCTAGTATGCCATCGGTATGGATGTTAAGATTAGCTACGTGGAATTTGAATTTGGGGAATTGGTCCAGTGATATATTACAGGTGCCGTACGTTTGGACGGAGGAGTTCGTATTAGAGACGCCTATGATTGAAGCGATTTTAGAGGAATCAATTTGATTGTTGCCGATTTTCTCTCTATTGATGACTGAGATGGCTGCTCCGGTGTCCACCAACAATGTGACTGGTTCACCATCAACATGGAATTTGCAATGCAAAAGGTTTTCAGGAGGTACATTTAAGGAAGAGATATTGTATTCATCAAGAGTTCTAACTTCCGTCTTAGAATTAGATTTTCTTTGTGATTTTGTATGATGCTTTGATTTGTTAGCCTTGGTTTTCTTCGTTTTTGTGATTTCTTTGGTTTTAGTTGAACTAGTAGTTGAATCAGAGTTAGAGTTGACTTGGGGTGTTTCTGGCGAATGGACTGAGGAATTGATATTACAAGAGGTACTTCGAGTTTCTGAAATAGATGTCGTTCGGTTTGCGTTTGTAGTAGATTCAGGGGATGTTGAAACTGAAAGAGATTCCGTTAGTTTTGTGAGCCGAGTTAGCAAGAGTTCGAGAGGTTCTGACAATTGATTTTGCACGAGGTTAGATTTATCTAGAGTTTGTGTAGATGCGTCGCGATAAGAGAGTTCGAGAGGTTCTGATAATTGATTTTGCACGAGGTTAGATTTATCTAGAGTTTGTGTAGATGCGTCGCGATAAGAGATTTCGAGAGGTTCTGATATTTGATTTTGTATGAGATTTGGTTTATCTAGGGTTTGTGTGAGTGCGTCGCGCGAGTGTCTCCGATAGACTGAATTTGCTCGTGGTCGCGTAGCTTCACAAGGTAAAGCATTAGGAGTTGATTTAGGTTGCATGAGTTGAGTCGTGTTGATATCTACTGGAGTTGTAAGTTTTGCATGGCCGCGTGAAGTTCTGGGGCCATATCCTGCCTCGACATAAGTGTCGGGGCATTTGGGCAAAATGGCGAAGCGGTTCCCGAGTCCGAGCCCATTTCCTCGGCCGCTGTCCAGTTTAAATGATTGACGCGGGCTGGAGTGGTAGTAGTAGTAGGACGCTCTATGTGCTTATTTTTAAAGTTATTGTTGTAGGCCCTTTTCCTGCACTCTGAAATTAGGTGACCTGGTTTTTTACAATAATTACAGGTCTTCGTCTGCCTAAATGTGTTGGGTTGCATAACATTAGGTGAAGCTGACGCTTGATTGGTTGGCGGTGGCGGTCTACGAGTGATATTGCTATAAATTGGTGCTCTATTGTTTTTGAATAGGGTCTGTCGCGCTTGGTTCATATTTTGAATTTTTTCTTCCTGAATCGCGAAAGTCCCGGCCTCAGACAAGGTAGTGAATCCCTTAGTTCTTAGCATTGAACCAAGGTTAGAGCTAACGCCGTTTACAAATACGCTAAGAGCGGTTTCTTCAGCGCTGGTCTTTCGACCGATTAACGATATATCAGAGATCTCGGCGGTTAGTTTATCAAGGATCTTATTCCGACACAAATCAACTCTGTGAAAGTAGTCCGTGACTGATTCGCTTGGTTTTTGAAATAACGATTGTAATTCCAGATTTAGGTGTGTCAACGTCTTTGTCTGTGAAAATTTTTGTATTAGAAAGGCTTTAAGTTCTGACCAACTCAGGTACCTTTTTGCAAACACGTCCGAGGAATTGTGTCCTGTGATTTTATTTAAAGCATATGTGATTAATATGGCCTGTTGTGAGGCGGTTGCCAGTTCGAATGCGGAGTCGCATGAGCGTACGAATCTATAAACTTGTGCGGGATGTGCTGTATCAAATTCGGGTATTAGTTGCAAGAGTGTGTTTAGGGGAATAACTTCTACGGTAGAAGGTGTGTTTTCTAATTTTACCGCATTTGTGTCCTTGGCTGTTTGTGCGTTTTCTGTGATGGGAGGAGACATTGTGTTTTATAGATTTAGTACCACTAGATTTTGATATATTGGATAGTTAAGAGATATAGGATATGGAAATATCAGGGAAACGGAGCAAACGTGTTCGGCCACTTACCACAGTAACGGGATCAAAAGTTGCATCACGGAGCGTTGCGTTCGGCGAGCTGGGTTGAAGCCCTTCAGGCACCGTCTAGGCTGGCGGCGATGTTGGTCCTTGGCCTAGGCGTTGAGCTCGTCTTCTTACAGCGGTTGTGACGCGGTAATTATCCTACCGACTGCGCCAAATTGTTATGTGGCGTGGAGTAAAACACGGTTTGACGTTTCGGAGTGAACTGATTTAATATTGAAAAGAGGTCTGCTTATATAGGGTAAGCTTATTAACTAACTTATTATCTAATGATGTGAACAACAAACACATTAGGATCCTGTGATCCTTGAGATAAACAAATAGTAATACAAATTAGATACGGTAACGAGAAGATCATTAGATGTTTACAATTAACAATGAGAAATGTAAATAAGGAAATCAATATCCTAACTATTGGGAAAGGTAAACAAGGCAAAGATCAGAGAATGTATCTTAACTAACAATAGGTATGTGGTTATATATATTACATAACACATGTAAGACATGCATGTATGTATGCTTTTTTAATATTTTATGTACTTAAGAAATCTGTAATTTTGTGTCTGCTTTTGTTTTTGCATTTTATTGTACACAGTCTCTAATACTATTGTGTATAGAAAACATTACCATAGTCAAATTATCATTTTCAATATTACTATGAACATAGGATATCACAAAAACAAATCCGTTACGTTCAACTGTCAATTACTCACTGAGATCCAAAACTAAAACCAGCCACGTGCCGAACGTCGTCGGGAATCAACGAAAATGACCGAAGGTAGGGGAAAAGAATCATGTCGGTCACTATAAACGGACAAAATTTATTAAAAATGGGTGATAATAAGCGATATGTCACTGTAAGCGAAGTCATTATATCCGACTTTGTTACAAAGATTTTTTACGTGAAAACCAAACTTCGTTGTGTAATTACGTCATAATAGGCGGTTGGTCAATAGAGGCGGAGTCATAATAAACGGATTCTACTGTAGTTTAAAAAAAACAGTGCCCTTAAAAGCAATTAACGGGTGTTGTATTACTTTCTTTCGTGCGCGGGGGACATAAGCAGAACCAAAGTGCCTTTTATCTTCTTATCTGATGTCGTGGTTTATAAGGGCCGACTTAACACTGATTTACGCACAGGTAGGATTCTTTGTTGCTCGTTACCATGGTTACGTCTCCTGAGTCACTCTTTAAAACTGCGATTTCATAGGGTTTAAATGTACCAAACATCAGTTTTAGAATCAGAATATATTTTATTGCCTCAAATTAATATAAATAGATAGATAGATACGAACTCTTTACAGACTAAACATAAGCAGTAATACTTAATATCTACAGTTAAAATTGAAAACAAAACATTGGTTGGGCAAAAGGTTCCAGTCTCAGCTTGTGCCAAGCACAGGGCCTGACGCTGGTGTTCAGAAAGGACCCTAGAGATGAACATAAATCCATTTGGACGTGGGTCATCTCATGAGCATGCTTGAAGTCCATATTATAAACATTTTTATAAGAAACTCGGTTACTGTTGTCTCCTCGCTGACGGGACAGTATAACAACAAGAAAAAGTCGATTGGCCTATAATGAGTTCAATCGATCTATCAAACCCAGAAATGTAGTTAAACTGGCATGTGATTTTTGCCCGTATGTAATAAATCGGGGTTTAGACCGGGTAAGAATAAGATCATCTTAATAAACACTTTTCCTGTCCCCCATACAAAAAGCAAAATGCACTCCTCAAGTCCGTTTCGGTTTAATTGCAATTAGTGTGCGTATTAATGATCCTTTTGAATACATGGACTCCTAGGTGACGGTTTTTGTATCCAAATGGATACACTAGACAGAGAACGTGTTACACATAATAAAATATTGGAATACTTCACTACATAGTATAAAACAAAGTCACTTTCTCTGTCCCTATATCCGTATGTATGCTTAAATTTTTAAAACTACGCAACGGATTTTGATGCGGTTTTTTTTAATAGATAGAGTGATTGAAGAGGAAAGTTTATATGTATAATAAGATCCATTAATATCCGATCCGCTAGTAAACCATAATTTCATGTTAGGTCGATACCAGCCTAAGACACCTATAGCTCAGTTGGCTAGAGCGACTGGCCGCGAGTGCCGGGAGGTCGCAGGTTCAAATCCTGCTCGGTGCCTGAATTTCCCAATTTTTCATTTATTTCTAAATTTGCAGCCTCAGAGCTGTAACATTACATAAACAATACTTAAAACCATGTAAAAGCGTTCAGTTTTGTGGACCTAATAAAAAAGCGAGCCAACAGTTGTCGACCACTAGGTGTGCGCGCGCAGACAGCGCGGCGGCGGTGGAACTGGTTAACCGACCTTGCGAGAGCGGTTCATGTGTTTGCCCTCACTAAATAAAAGGATACATTACAACGAGTACCGTAACATATGTGATAATCCACATCGAAAGGGACCTTATGGCGGCAGGCGCTTACGTTGCACCTATTCCCTATTGTATTGGAACAGCGGCAATAAAGGCGTAAGTGCCGGTCGCCATAAGGTTCCTTTCAATATGGATTATCACATATTAAGGGTCTACTATATCCACCACTTCCAGCAGAGATGTGCCAAGCTACGTTTTCATCGCACACTCTAGGGTGTAGAAAACAGACCTTAATATTATAGATTCGAAAGTTAAAATATTTGGATGTTTAGATGTATATTACTTAATCATGCAAAACGGCTGAACGGATTATAATGAAATTTGGTATACTAGCGACCCGCCCCGGCTTCGCACGGGTGCACTATTTAATGGATGTTATTATACATATAAACCTTCCTCTTCAATTACTCTATCTATTAAAAAAAACCGTATCAAAATCCGTTGCGTAGTTTTAAAGATTTAAGCATACATAGGGATATAGGGACAGAAAAAGCGACTTTGTTTTATACTATGTAGTGATACATACAACGAGTTTATAGTCTGGATTAACATTAACAAAACTAACGGGGATCCGTTTAAGAGCATAATCGGTATCGTGTTCTGATTAGGAAAAAGTAGAAGAAAATTTTTTTTGAAATGATAATTTTTTTTTTCTACGGTGCAGGTCGTCCAAGTTAGCCAACTCCATACAAAGGCCAAAAATTTTTTGCGTCAAAAAAAAATTTCTTCTACTTTTTCCTAATCAGAACACGATACCGAATATGCCCTTAAACGAATCGTCACTAGTTTTGTTACACCTAGGGTTTGTGCTCGAGACTTCTCGAACTCGAGACAACTCGAGAGTTTCGCCTCCATTCGAGACGAGAAATAAATAGCCGACTCTCGAGATTCTCGAGTTCCGGCGAACACGAAATAAGGGCTAAAGTCAGTTTCGCCATTTTGCCGCACACCAAGTAACGAAAAGTTTAATTAGGAAAGAATTTAATATTTATAAGGCTACTGGAAAACGTACTCCTAATCTTGAGATGTTATATCAAGCCCTTATGACCGTCAAGCCCACATCTACGGAAAACGAGCGTGTTTTCAGTCGGGCTGGAAACATAGTAACCAAGATAATGAGAAACCGACTTTCGGACAAATCGATTAACGCTTTAATATTCTTAAAGGCCTACTTTTTAAGACAAAAATACCTTTTTAATAATTACTGTCGGAATTATAAAAATGATTAACACTCACACATGAATGATCGTACAAATGGTTAATATATATCTCACTTAGATCATTAAAAGACTTAAATATGACTGTTGAAACTCCTCAATTTTATGTCACGTCATTGTAATTTAAAAAAATCGTGTGTTTGTGATGATTATTGTATTATTTGCATTTAATTCCTATCCTAATCTTATTTAAATTTGTCATTGTTAGAAGAAAAGATCTTTAAATTCTTTGATAAATCAATAAAGTTAAAACTGCTGCAGCAGTAAAAACTGCTAGTTCCTGTTCTCCACTCAATTGCTCAAAGGTTAACTGGAAGAGATGCCTTAAAGGGATAAGTTGTACCAATGTAACCGAATTTGTCTGTATTTTTACCTGTGTTTTGTGTACAATAAGTAATTACATACATCCATACATATTTTTAAATTGTAGAAATGTATGTTCTAATATTCTTTCTCTTTTATTAATTACGCAGGAAGTTTTCTATATAATTACATTTTTGCTTGATTTTATATTTTTTAAATCAAGCAAAAATGGAATTTTCAAGATAATTATCGTGATTTTTATGCTTTGATAATAATCGATTTGATAATAACCAAAAATTGTAAATTCGGCATGAGTCTTAAAAAAATACGTGCGTGAATTCGAACGTTAATAATTGCGCTCTGTATATGTATTTTAATTATGTTGTAATGATTAATTGATTATATTTTAATGGTTAATAGAAAACTAGTAAAATATTGTATAGCAACTATTTATTTTGCAGCCTAAAACACCATAGTCTTTTATATATTAGTACAGAGTACAGTCTTTATTGATAAAAATACATTTTACAGGTCATATCATACGTCAGAAACTAAATTTAACTAATAAAATAACGTATACTACCCTACCCATAAGAGGGATAATTATCGGATAATTATCGCGATAATTATCAAAGACCATAATTATCTTGATAATTTCGAACCCTGATTTGTACTGTGTCGCTTTAATATCATGTTAAACTGTCATACTACATTTCCTAAGGGTGCGCGAAAGCGACAAAGTCCCAAAGTGTAGCTACCAATGGGGCCGACTGTACAGGTAAATTCCATTGAATTTACATATGCTCTAATCTATTTGATATTTACTCTAACCCTTCCACTTTAACCCTTTTCCAGAGGGCCTACTCCGAACTCAGTATCGTGCCGTCCCTTTCACTCTCGTGTATACACTGTATGAGTAACAGGGACGGCACGATACGAAGTTTGGATTTCTAATTTCGGAGTAGGCCCTATGTCAAAAAATTGAATGATCGTAATAATACTTTATTACATTGACGTTAGAATATAAAATGGATTAACATCACCTGTCAGCAAAGTTTCAGTAATCGTACTATCAACACAGTTAACTGAACATTGGTAGACTTTATCTCGTTGCAATAAGGTTCACGATTAATTAACTATGATTCTGATAGTAGTGCATGTTATCTACACCTAGTCACGTGTATTATCAACTCACTATGCCATATGGTTGATAATAACTATCTTGAAATACCATCTATTTTGAATGACTGTTTTTAGGGTTCCGTACCGTAAAACGGGACGCTATTACTAAGCCTACGCTCTCCGTTATCGTGCCGTCCCATTCACTCATATAGTGTATAATACGAGAGTGAAAGGGAGGGCACGATACGAAGTTCGATTCTCGAAGTTCGGAGTAGGCCTTCTGTGTAATCCTCAATGTAATGAAACTCGCTAATCTCGTACGTGTGTAAATAAGGCTTAATTCGGCAGCTCGTTTAAGAAAATGAGCTGCCGAATTATTCTGAATCAAAATATATGTTATACTTAATTCCTTGTAAAACATTACATAATCTGTCAACAAGAAAACGTTTTTAACTTGAAATTTGCTACTTCTAAACAAAATTATTCTGAAACAAAATATATGTTATACTTAAATATCTCATTAATAATGTTCGGAGTTTCGGTGGCAAATTTCACAGAGGTAAATGGAGTCGCCTAACAATTTTTTTGTTTAAACGAATAACGATTAAATGATTAATTTTGCATAATACTCCTTATAATTATAAATTATCTTGCGAGCATTACCTACTTACACCACGATAACACAGGACTACTAATAACACAAGTATGTAGGTAAACATTGTTTAATAAATTTATTTATTTTTACTTATAACATACGTACAAACATGTCACCTAAACAGTCGGGACAGTATAATGTATGTACCTGCAGCCAAATATACAATTCGGTATCACAAACATCATACTCCCTATGTCCACACCTGGAGCAAACTTCGGTAAAACCAACCTTTCTTCGTCTAGGTCTATATCTTTTGATGGTAATAAATAGTTTTAAGTACTTGAAATTTACGAGTACCTACCTAAAATGTCATATTAAGTACTTCAGGTAAATGAATAATTTATATATTCAAATCTTAAAAAGTTAATCATAAAAACCACTCCATTGCCCACTGTGTGAAATTTGCCACCGATACTCCGAACACTACTCATTAATCATCAGTAGCACTACCATGAGTTTACAATGACCGTACTCGCTAGCGTCTGCGTAAACGATTTGTATGTACAAAGGTACAGCGCCTCTGGCGGTCACTCATAGAACTAAGGATCGGTAGTATGAGTTCTACGGTAAATTACCTATCGAAAACTAAACGCTAGCGACTGACGTTTTGTAGCTGTCAAATGGCTGTTACCGTAGAAAATCGGTACCATGAGTTACAAACTTGACAGATGCTATCGACCAATACGCTATCGAGTGTGGTAAACTATTTCACTATAGCGCTACCATGAGTTTGCATGATCGTACTCGCCAGCGACTGCGTAAACGATTTAGTATGCCGATTCTTAGTTCTATTGCGTAACCGCGAGAGGCGCTGTACTTTTGCCAATACAATTATTTACATAGTCGCTAGCGAGTTTGGTCATGTAAACTCATGGTAAAGGCACTGAACGCTAGAATTCATTGTGTAAAACATTGCATACTCTCTGTCACTCTGTGAACAAGAAAATGTTTTTGACTTGAATTTTGCTACTATTTCTAAACAACAAGTATTAGTGTCCGAAAATAACACCATGCCACCAAGTCATCGTAGATAAATTCGATAGATAAGTTTTATCGTAACCGGTTACGACCAGAATAGTTCAATAGTACTAATACCTATGTTCTATATCCAGATATGAGAGATATGCTAAGGAGATATGGTTTTTAGGAGCGGGTTATATTTTTTTTTTCACAGTGGTGGCAAAAAATACATGTACGTGTTTTTAAAATTCAAAAAAAATGTATGCGAGTTATTTGTAATGCTTGGTCTGATGATTCTTGCGTCCCTTTGTTTAAAAAATTACAGATTCTTCCCTTACCCTGCCTATACATAAGAGATGTATGTATATTTGTGAATACCCATCGACCTTTATTCAATAAGCGAGGAGAAGTGATGCACACACTGACCCGACAGAAAATCATGAACTTGCTCTACAAGCCACGAGCTCGCAAAACGATCTATGCGAAGAACATATTTAACATGTGCATCGTAATATATAATAAACTGCCGGATGACATGAAATTACTACCAGGCAATAGTTTTAAGAACAAAATGACTGGCTGGCTTCTGGAAAAATGCTTTTATAGTGTAAGAAAATATTTGGACCTTAATTTACATTGTAATTCATGAATTATTCTTATTATTATTTGATATCATTATTATAATTTTGACTACTTTGACATTGTTTCGTAAATTTTGCTAATTGTGTAGATAATTAGATATATTAAATTATTGATTAATTATGTCGCTCTTAAATAATGTTTGCACGCCTGCATGCAGGCTGAACGCACTGGACATATTTATTTTCAACACCTTATGTATTATCATGTATTCTGAGCAAATAAATTCTTTGAATCTTTGAATCTACGAAATATCATATACATAACAGTGAGTTACGGTTAACATTGTGAGGAAATCGCTCTAATCTAAGTCCCAATCTCTGGGCTGGAAGGTCAGGTGGCATTCGCTTTTCTCAAACTAGTACCTACGCCAAATCTTGAGAGGTGTCAAATGCGGACCCCGGGCTCAGGAGGACAGAACCGGGAAAACGCTAATGATGATGAGATAATAAGCATATGAAAGAAAATTATTGATTATCGCAATTCTTTCGGCGTTCCTTCACGGCAGTGGACTTTTCTTGAGAAACGCTAGAACATAGGTTTTGACTTTAAAATCGTGGCTGACCTAATCGAGGCATCCCCTTAAGGTCCGGAGCAGGGCTCGGAAACCGGTTTCGTCTTCATACAATTAACCGGTTAAAAATTTCGGTTAATTGCGTTTTACTATATTATTTCGTACTTTAAATCATTTATTTCATAGATGAAGGTTAACAAAAACAAATCTTGAAATAAAAATGGAGATATGCTTAATACTTTAGGAGATATTTAAAAAAAAGTAAAAACCGGTTCTGAGCCCTGGTCCGGAGACTTTACGTGCATGTGCACGGACGCGACTCGCAAAACCGAATTTGATTTTAGATGTGCGGTCACAAGAAACAGTGAAGTTGTCCGTTACTGGTGGGACAACTTGCTGTCAAGTCGTATCTCGCGCGACTCAGCGATTCCTGTCTCACTCGAACTGTGCGAATTAGAAAGAGGGTAGATTTTTCTCTACTCACGTCGCGTCGCAGGTGCAGATGGGTCATACTTAGTTGAAAAAACAAAAGTTGTCCCTCCTGTGGTCAATAGTTAACGGCTTATGTGCATGTTAGCTATGTTATTATCACAGGGATTTATAGAAACGGAGACACTGTTTATGCGGGTTACTGGTCCAATCCAAAATTAAGCTTTGTAGTCCTTAACTTTTGGTGTGTCCACCGAAAAGACGCGAACCTAAATCCGAGTATGACCCAGATGTGCTAGCCCCGCTGTTGTAGGTGTAGTGGTAGGAGGTTTTGGGCCGAGTTTTACGGAGCCAGCGTGACCACTTTATAATCGGCGTTCCTACTAAAAGAGTGGTCAGAAAACTACTAAAAAATACCAAATAAATTTCATAATCTACTAGAAACTACTAGACTAACTAAATCAAGCTTGATTGTGTTTAAATCGCAATTATTTGTGTATAAATCTTGTATATCGTAGTTCGGAAGAAGCATTCGTCCTTTGCTAGTAACTTAATGAGAGAGAGAGAATGTCAGTATAACACTCAATTATGCATAGTGACAGCTTCGTGAAGGCGCATCCACAAGCCTCGACATAGAGCGAGACAACCAAGGTCATCATATCCCTATCTTGCAAATCTTATAAGCTGAAACGTTTAATTTACAACATTTATAACATACTGAAACAGATTTTCAAAAATTGTCAAGTAGCCACTTGTGGATTGCTATAAACTACTAAAAACTACTGACTTATTTTCTCCTACTAAAAGCTTGAAAAAATTCCCTCAAAACTACCAAAAAAGTAGGAAACTACTAAAAGTGGTCACGCTGTACGGAGCTGTCGTTTAGCGTCTAGATCTTCAAGGCGGGCACGCCTTTCAATTCTTTATCCGTACTGACAGCAGTTCGCGAGTCCCATCTTCGAGTAGCAAAATCTTCCCACGACTTATCTCTTCGCCTTGCTAAAGTGCCAAAGCGGCCTACTTAAATATTGTGGACAATCTTACACAAATCAACCTGGTCCAAACTAAGTAAAGCTTGTACTATGGGTACTAGGCGACGATATACATACTTATATATAGATAAATATATACTTAAATGGGTCATTGTCAGTTGAAAAAACAAAAGTTGTCCACCCGGTGGTCAATAGTTAACGGCTTATGTACATATAAGTTATGTTTTTATTACATGGATTTATAGTTACGGAAACACCGTTTATGCGGGTTACTAGACCAATCCAAAATTAAGCTTTATGGCCCTTAACTTTTGATATTTCCACCGAAAAGACGCGAACCTAAATCTTACAATGACCCAAATATATAGAAAACATCCAAGACTTAGGAACAAATATTCGTGTTCATCACACAAATAACTTGCATAATAAAGTTCATTTATTTCAGTCCCACAGCTGAGGACCACCAGATTCCTCTCCTTGCGTTTTCCCTGCTCTCATGAATGAGACAGCTATATATATGACGGCGATGATAGCTGAAACTACACAATGATGCCATCATGCTCAGGTGCAGACTCAATGTTATTTCGGAGAACTTATATTTAGGCGAAAACACGGCATTTTCCTATATTCCCGCGTAGAGGTGTTTTGGCACCTTAGTGTGATTATTGCTGACAGTCGGGTTGGCTTGTATTGGTTCATTCCATAAATGATACCACAGAATAAACTAGTGGCTCTGTGAGCTATAGACCTCGCCAGTTTTTTTTTATTTGAAATTTTCCAAAAACAGACTTGACAAAAAAATCTATATAATTATCAAACTTGCTCACAAAATTTCAAGAGAATCGGTTTAGAAATGGCACCTGTAGAGGCGAACAAATTCGCCCGCAGAAACTCACAAAATCATTGAAAAAAATGCTTTTGAAATTGTCCAAAACTCGACATAAAAAAACTATATAATTACCGAACTTGCTCACAAAATTTCAAGAGAATCGGTTGAGAAATGCGACCTGTAGAGGAGAACAAATGGAAATCTGGACATAAGAAAATATTTTTGTCGAAGCTGAAGCAGAGATCTTCGTTTCACTCAGTCAATAATAGTAGGTTAAGTACAGAAGGTCCTCTGTATACTCGTAACAAAACTGACATTTAGCAGGATTCAATCAAGTCGGCGCGCGTCGGCGTAGAGTCAAAGGGATTAGAACTTTCTACACAGTAGTTACATTCCATATCGAGGGGTAAGTGGTCAAACCCGATAAGTCATCTAAATGGTTTTTTGAAAATAGAACTCTGCGTAATGGATGTTGAGTTCTTATTTCAAAAATCAATTATCTCGATTTATCGGGTTTGACCACTCACCCCTCGATATTGTATAAAAAGTTAAAATTTCCCTAATTCTCGACCGTTTCATATGAATTCTATATTTGACAGCTAAAAAACTCAAATATCGGCATCCCGTCGACCTGCTACCATGCTGCAAATATGAAATCGAACTTCTGTATAAAAAGTTAAAACTTCCCTAATTCTCGACCGTTTCATATGAATTCTATATTTGACAGCTAAAAAACTCAAATATCGGCATCCTGTTCACATTCCCGTATACGTCCATTTTTGATAGCACGTACGCTGTCGTCTTTATTTTTGTTTTTGGAATCTGACCGTGGCTTTACGGGCTTGGCCCAATAAAGTGATAGGAGTGGGCGGTTGCGGAGAGGCCTGGGGAAAATCCTGCGGAAACCTTCGACACGAGCACGCGAGCGGTTTAAACACTGAATTACTCTTACAGTTTGCGCTCCAGTGAGATTGGGTGACCGGCTTCAACCGAATATGAGGCAGGGTTCGAAAGGATAATTATCAATGATCAAGATAATTATCGTGATTTTTATGCTTTGATAATTATCGATTTGATAATAACCTAAGATTGTAAATTCGGCATGAGTTAAAAAAATACGTGCGTGAATTCGAACGTTAATGATTGCGCTCTGTATGTGTTTTAATGATGTTGTAATGATTAATTGATTATATTTTAATGGTTAATAAAAACGAATAAAACATTGTATAACAACTATTTATTTTGCAGCCTAAAACACCATAATCTTTTATATATTAGTACAGAGTACAGTCTGTATTGGTAAAAATACATTTTACAGTTCATATCATACATCGGAAAATAAATTTAACTAATAAAATAACGTATACTACTCTACCCATAAGAGGGATAATCAAAGACCATAATTATCTTGATAATTTCTAACCTTGATATGAGGTGTACGTTTGTTTGTGTGCGTTAGTGTAATGACTTCAGCTTGGTAACCACTTTTTGGTACACAATATTAAAAAGCGCGGCAGTTGTAAAGCGTGACTGACAACTAAATCTCAGTATATAATAATTTCCTCTATGATTAAAACGAACCAGAACCAGATATATCACCAGGCCGCCACAAGCCGTCCCTTTTACACTGTTGCTGTACTTCTTACTTAGTATTACGTAAGGCACTACAGGGGGGCGGAGGGGTTTATGCTTTGCTTATTTTTGATGACATGGGGGGTGGGGGGTCCAGATGGTCAGCAATAGCTATTTATTTTTTTACACAAATGGCAACCCACACATTGTCTATACCTGAACACGAAACGCGAAAAAAATTTCCGGGATTCTCACAAATAATATATAATTGTGTAAGTAAATTAATATTGTGTGCGTTATAAAGTCTTCTATCCTAAATCTTTTTTCTTATTTCTAGAATTGAAACTGCTGCTCATGTCTCAAAAAAAAATAGTAGGTACCAATGTTTACCTAAGCATTGTAAGAGCTTTGCTTACTTTTGCTGACAAGGGGGGACGGGGGGTAGATAATTGTAATAAATCTGCTTACGTAATACTTGAACGGCCCCTTAGTAACTATTATTTCATCTGTGCTAGTACGGATACGGAATGAAGTGGTTTGGAATATTAAGAATATCAATAAAAAGTTGGATATTTTCTAGTGACTAATTTATATTTCTCATTCTTTTTTTTTCTTGGAAATAATGCACTTTTTTGCACGGACCAATCCACAACGTAGCCACTACAGGTTGAAACGGAGCCAACAATGCGTGCCGCGCAGTCTCCCACTCCCAGCTAGATCAAACCGCTCGCATACATCATTCATTAACTAGGTTCCTATTAGTATACATACATATAGTAAAGACATAGTATACACCACACCATGTATAACAACTCACCATGAGTCTGAGTAAATATGCCTGACCAGGATATACAGTCGCTGCGGTCGAAATCGGTCAAGATCTACAAAGCCATAGAAAGCTCACTGTCTAACTACCGCGTATAAACATGTGAGTCTACGGCTCGCTAGGGTTGTCAAGTCTACGGTTAAAGGTGGTACAACCAACAAAACAACATTCGACTAACGATCCTATGTAAGACGGGGAGCCGGAGGAGCTGGAAATAGCGAGGGTAACTTCAAAGCGTTCAGTTCAGTCTGAAATCCTGGCGTCCTCCACATGGCAGGGCAAATGGCGACCGCGTTTTTACTGACAACTGGTTACCTGATACGCCGGTTTTCTTTATGTAAAGAAGGGTTGTCAAGTTTGTACCATGTAGGTACAGTCAAGATCTACTATCTAGTGCGCCGATCATAAGGCGTTTCAAAAAATACCGCCTAGCATTACTACTCCTCGTGATGTCTTTTTTTTTTAATTTGACTGTGGCTTTATAGGCCGGGCCCAATAAAGCGATAGGAGTGCGCGGTTGGAGGGTAGCCTGGGGAAAATCCAGGGGAAAACCTCCGGCACAACCACGCGTGTGGTTTGGAACACTGGAATACTCTAAAAGTTTGCGCTCCAGTGAGATTGGTTGAGCGGTTTCAACCGAATCTGAGGTGTGAGTGGAATCGAGCTACTGGGAGTTTTGTCGCTGGTTCACTAAACCTAGCCTAGATGAGAAGAGTCCAGCAAGAAACTGAGCTAGGCCCGACCTGGGGTCGGACTGAGTGATAAGTCTGTGAGATCCATCTTGTGGACTTGTCCACATACTTCTATAGAAATATTATAAAGTAAACTGATATGCGAAAGTAAACTGTCTATCTAATTACTTCTTCACGCTAAATCCGCTGAACGGAGTAGAAATACTAAATAAAATTTACTCTGTCCTCTGTCTCAACCAATAGAGATGTAATTTGGCATGGAGATAGATTGTATCCCGAGGATGGACATAGGATAGTTTTGATCCCCGAAATCATTCTCCTAGGGGGTGAAATTTGTATGGGGGGTACAATATAAACAACTTCCACGCCGACGATGTCGCGGGCAATAGCTAGTTATAATATACCTACAAGGAAGCAATATTAAATATTTGCACTATCCCACTGATAACGGCACAGACAGCTGAGAGCTGCTATCAGCTGTTTACAGTCTGAGACATAGTTGTATCATCGACCGTAATAATTATGCCTATTGGGACCTTGTCATATTAACTTTATACATATACACGTGTAGGGGATAACTGATAAGGTGTTTAAAAACAGTCTGGATAAGATTATGTTGAAAAATATAACAAACTTAGCTTCTGCCATAACTTTGTCTGCGAGAAACTGGTTTATGTTATACCTTCACACAAACTTTCAACTCCTATTTGACTCTCCTAGGGGATGATTTCCTGGGTAAGAACTATCCTATGTCCTTCTCCAAGATTCCAACTATCTCCATACTAAATTTCAGCTTAATTGGTTCAGTGGTTTAGGCGTGAAAAGATAACAGACACAACAAATACGCTCTTATAATATTAGTATGTAGTAAAAAAATTGGATTGGATGCTTATACAATCAGAATCAGAATTAACTATGTAAACGAACACATTAAATAAAGATCAGATTCATAACTCCTGTACTTAACTAGTGTCAGATTGGCACCTAACTGTATGATACTTATGGTTTTTACTATTTTTGAAATATCTCTTAAAGTATTTGTCATATCTCCATTTTTATTTAAAGATTTGATTTGTTAACCTTCATCTATGAGATAATGAAATAATTAACCGAAATTTTTAACCGGTTAATCGTATGAAGACGAAACTGGTTTCCGAGCCCTGCTTATGATAATATGGAAACTTAACCAATTGCGGTAACCAGATTAAACTGGTACTGTTTGCAGACTGTTAGTTTCAATTATGCAAGAACTGCACAGCAGTGATTTACACCCCACTGGTTGAAAGCTGACTGTCCTGCGTTGCGTCCTTAGCTACTGCTTCGGAGCATGCTTTTTTCAGGGATCGGATACCGGTATTTTCTCCATAGAAAAATACCGGTATTATTACGGTCACCGGTTCATTATTTCGTTTTTAATGGGACAATCTAATAATACGACGCTGTTACCTAAATACATGATTATACCCCTACGTAAAGAGCAAAAAATAATCCAAAATATTGGGCTAATTCAGGGTTTTTTAAAAATACCGGTATCGGTCCCTGGCCTTTTTTCGTCCACTTCACACAGTCTTCGGCATCCTTTTATGTGAGACCAGCGGCATGCTTATCATCCTTGGTAGCATTCAGCATCCAGCCAGCACCTCCAAGGCTTTCCCCTTTCCCCAGACGCAGACTGAGGCGGCCTAGCCAGAAATTTGTTCAGGGTAAATAATGTTTCTAACTCTTGCGTGTTTTATATGTACTTATCTATTAAATATATCATCTAGTGCCCCATAACACAAGCCTGATTGAACTTACTATGGGGCTAGTTTTATTTGTATGACTGCCTATCAGTGGCGGAGCATCCATACAACTCGATTCACACTTGCCCTGCCCTTTTTTGCTTGCCCAATTTTCAGCCAGTCCAGTTTCTATGGCTCATGAAGAATACAAGTGGCAAATTATTTCTGGCTGCCCTAAGAATATTTTTGATGCGCCGCCACTGCTGCCTATTATAATAATGTATGAAGAACATAGTTTTTTAAGGGCAGATGGCTTGCAGATGGATACTAACCCAGCATAAAGAGGTTCTTAGCACTGGCAAGAACTATTCTTGCCTAATTAAGCTTTAGCAAGCATCACATGCTGGAACAATGCACAAGCTCCAGTTTGTCTTTGGGTATGTTTGGCGTCAACACACAATTCTTACAACAATTTGACATATAATTTTTTTTATTTTATCATATGGCAATTTTGTTGCCAGTTTTTGTTGCACAGTTTAACAGCACCCAGGAGTCACGTGTAGGGTAACAGTGTGTACTCCCTATGGATGTGATGCAACTTCGGCCCCACTGTGGGCAATTTGACTGTTAGAAGTTCTCAAGCTGTCCGGAGGCCTCTAACTTGGCTTAACAACTGCTATCATAGATAGCAACTGGGATCACCAGCTCAACATGCCTTTCAAAGCACGGCAGTTAGTTACAACCCAAAGCGGTCACCCATCCAAGAACTGACCTTAGCCCATGTTGCTTAAACTCCTATACCACACGAGGCAGCACGCGGGAGCTGCTGGGCCACAAGTTCTGACGCAACGGATTTTGATGCGGTTTTTTTTTAATAGATAGAGTGATTGAAGAGGAAGGTTTAAATGTATAATAACATCCATTAAATAGTGCACCCGTGCGAAGCCGGGGCGGGTCGCTAGTAAATTATATATCATAAATAGCCTCTCAATGGACAGCTTTACGGCACAAATGTAATTAATAATACATTATAAATATACCTGATTAAATTTTAACAGTTTATTATTCTATTTAAAAGTAACAATTGCGGAAATGGAAGACAATTGAATACCCCGAGCCAGATGTCTAGAAGAGATCCCTCATAGGTATAAGTTCATCATTGCAAATTAATCTTATGTTACATGTATATTGTTTGAACCTGTTATTGTGTATAATTTAGTGATTTTATTTTTAGACTGACGCTCAGAGACCTTATACATCTCTGAGGATATTTATTTAATAGATTTTATTATTTTCATGTTGACACAGAGATATATCTCACAATATTTTATTATGATTAGTGTACCTACCTTATTACCTTTTATCTTGACGCTTGGAGACCTTATACATCTCTAACAAATCTCGATTGTTATTAGTTTCTTAGTCTTATTCTTGACATGTAACACTTCATTTAATTAATGATACCTTGATTATTGTATTCTTTTTATTTGATATAGATAGATTTTGACTTGTAAAAGTGCCCTTGAGGCCTATTTGCAGAATAAATACGAATAGTGTCGTACCAACACTTCACAAAGTCGCTTTCTCTGTCCCTATGTCCCTATATCCCTATGTATGCTTAAATCTTTAAAATTACGCAATGGATTTTGATGCGGTTTTTGTAATAGATAGAGTGATTGAAGAGGAAGGTTTATATGTATAATAACATCCATTAAATAGTGCACCCGTGCGAATGCGTCCTAAGTTGTTTTGGTAAAATTAATAGCAATTTTATTGTAAATAAGACAGGAAATAATCATAACTTTACATTTCTCTTATTAAATTAAGCCTTGATTAAAGGTAGATATAAAACATTGGTTATTTCTTTCTTATTGGGTTTTTTTTTTATTGATGGCTTTCACTCCTTGCTGAATTTGGCAAGTTATTGGGTTATGTTTTAAAGGTACATAAAGGGTTAATTCCTTCTTTGACATGAAACATACTATAGTATGTTCTTGAAATACTAAAACAAGAACGGTATTATGTCACAAGGCAATTTATGTATAAAACACAAGTTCTAACTTACAATAGGTAAGTAAGCAGAGGCAACAAAGGTGGCAGATCTCATCAAAACAAGGAAATATAATGTACATAAAAGTTTGATTCATTGCCAAAATCGAACACTTACCATTGTGCCAAGGGTTCGCAGGCTCGCAATATTGAGTAACGAGGTGCTCATCATCAGGAAAGCAGACCTTGCGTTGCTGATTCTTCTTTTTCGAGGCTTCGTCGCTCGAGGGCTGAACCTCGCCGCTCGGCTCCGCTCTAACACTCGGGCATACCGTATCCTTATGAACATCGGTAGACATATCTACGTTTTCTCTCACATAGCAATACACCGTGATGCATTAGCGAAAACCCACACAGAAAAATTATATTTTTCAAATATAAATAACACGTTTGTTCACACACACGTCACTTTTTATTGATCAGTTTGCATTATAAACAGTGTTTTGTCGTTAACACACCGGTCGAAGCGCTTCTTTCACGGGTTTCGTTGATTTTTTACTATTTTTATTCTTCGTTTCAAATCATAACATTCTGCACCTTTCATACATCGTTTACCGCCATATTGGATTGAAGGAGACAAAAGGAAGGTTTTGGCTTTTGCACGCTAGGGGTCGCTTTTATGGGATTCGGGATACCAGTCATGAAAATAAATTGATGTCTGATGTCATACAATCTTCTTACAATATGATACTAATTTATTATAGGTACAGGGTCAAAAACTGAAGAGTGCGATAAGCAGAATTATAAATACAAACCACGTACCTGAAATCTATTATGTAACAATAACAACTCTGAGGTAAGTATTTTTTATCGATTCGCTACTCACCCAAAGATGGCGCTCTCATCAATTATGTTTGCAATGTGGTTATGGCATGTGTAAACACATCTTTATAAAATATAGTGTCACTTTGACACTTCATGATTGTTGCCATATACGTAATATTATTGTGTACAAAAAATTGATTGTATATTTTGTTGTTTGATTGTATTATTAATTAGTCTGGCGCCAAACAAACCCCAAATTATCATACGTATGCAACAAATACTTTTTATAAACAGAGATGACACAAACTCCTTATTGTAGAAAAAATGCAGAGTATAACGAAATATAATCTGCAAACAAAGAGTATTGCTAAAGGCCGATTCTTTTCAGACTGATTTTGGGTAGCGAAGAGAAGATAATTTACAAACATCATAATGTGTCTCTCTTTCTGTAAAATCTTATACTGTATTTAAGGACGAAGGCTCTACTGAAGTAAGTAACTAAGTAGTCTGTTGCACTAAGCCTAGGGTCAGAGAGTTGAGGATAATGGGCATGGTCTAAGAAAACAAGGTCTGACAATCCGAATCGTGACACCGTGACGTCACTGTCGACGACACACTCACACTTATGTTTGTATACCGTCGACAGGCTGATGCATCAGTTCGTGTCACCCACACTACTAACCGATGTATGTACTAAATGGATCAAGAAACGAGGTAGGCCAAAGAAAAGGATGGATTGTGTGAGAGACGATATGAAATATGAATAATAAGGACGTGAATGAAGGGACGACTGACAGAGATGTATGGAAGAACGACATAATGCGCTGACCCCCAATAAATGGGAAAAGGACAAGCGAATGATGATCAATTTATCTAGATATAATCCTAAATCAACTACAGAGGGGCTACTCCTAACGTATCGTGCCGCCCCTTTCGCTCATACAGTGCATAACATGAGAGTGAAAGGGACGGCATGATACGAAGTTCGGAGTAGGCTCTCAGGCCTAGCGCTTATCAAGCGGTGCATGCGTGGCACTGCCTGGTAGATATTTTAAGATTACTCCATGATAAGACGACTAGAACAATATCCCTTTGCTATTCCGCTAAAAAACATTACATACCCGCGACAGGAACCTGCGCGTCTAGCGTCTTACACTGTGCGCCACGCAAGAACCGTCTATGTTAAACTGTAGCACTATGTATGTGATAATCCACATCGAAAGGGACCTAACAGCGGCAGGCGCTTACGTTGCACCTATTCACTATTGTATTGGAACAGCGGCAATAAAGGCGTAAGTGCCGGCCGCCATAAGGTCCCATTCAATATGGATTATCACATTATGTACAAATAACAGTGCAAAGGAACCTTCGATCACCTCTACATTCAAATAATGCTGCCATGTCTGGGTGTCAATTGCTCATACATACTCATAATATGTGAATGAATATGAATAAAACACTTTTTGGGTAACTAAAATTATTTATTACAAAATTCAACATCATTTATTCAGTTCAATCATTTTATACAATTTGTGGCCAAACTAAAAGAAACCTTATGGCACTCATTTGTAAGAGGCGAAATTGCTGTGAACGGGAGCAAGTATAGCATTGGTTGCACATCACAGTAATAACAATAATTAATCGAGAAATTGTTTTACTTTAACATGCTCGGAAAAGTAGAAATTACGTTCGCGATAATAGTACATTACTTATACCAAAAGCGGTAAAACAAAAGAATGTCTCAGACCGCAGGTATCTGACGCCGAGCCAAATGCAAGGGCGATAAATATGCGATCGGATGATTTCTTTATCACCGACCGTATCCTGTGGCGCTACCGCGAACAGCAAACGAAGTTTTCCCTCTTTGTCGCACTTGCAAGTTTGCATATAAGTGAGACAGAGAGGGAAAACCTCGTTTGTGGTTCGCGGTAGCCCCTCCGGCCAGGAAGTTAGATTTTAATCACGGTGATTACCACTTTATGGACACATGTGACATAATATATATTTTCCTAACTACCTCCATAAGGTCCCTTTTAACTGACAGACAGAAATAATTAAACATAATTGGTAATAACCACAATAGTTACAATTTGTATAACATTATATTTGTATATTTTTGTCGAATGTATATTTTTACATTTCCTATGGAAATTGTGTTATAAATAGTTTATAGTAAATACGTTTTTTTTAATTCTACTTTGTGCTTTTAGGCCAATATTATTCAGTATAGTCGTCAGAATCAAAAGTAACTACGCATATGAAGAGTTCAAAAGTCGTTATTGGAATGGAAGGATTTTTTGGTTACCTATTTAGTTTTTAATAGTAGTTTATGCAAATGTTACATAATGAGAAGCGTTCTTATTATGAGACATGTCTAATTATGTACAGTTGCATACACTACTTTATCTACATCCATATATTAAATCCTCTCGTGTGTTTAGGAACCATTGCGTTGCAAGTGTAGTGAGCTCGAGCGTGAGCCCGTTGAAGTCTTGTGAGCACACGAGGGGCTACTCCGAACATCGATATCCGAACTTCGTGTCGCACCGACCCTTTACACACTTACTCGTGTTATACACTTATATAGTGTATAACACGAGAGTGAAAGGGACGGCTCGATACGAAGTTCGGAGTACAGGCCCTGGGGCGCTACCGCGAACAGCAAACGAAGTTTTCGCTCTCTGTCGCACTTGCACGTTTGGACTTAAGGACGTAACCATACCGTTTTCGATGCTATTTGGCCAAGATGGGACTAGCAGACGACATAGAATGTAGGATGTGTGGCGAGGATGACGAGACAATGGAACACTTACTGTGTGAATGTCGCGCCCTTGCCAGACAGAATGAATGACTTTAGCAATGGTTATCCTGAACCAAAGGAATACAGAGTACTCCCCCTGAACTCCATCATTCGGTTTGTGGAAATGCTAGAGTGTAGCTTGGAATAGGCATAAAGGAGGGGGTAATTGCACATAAGATCCCACTGGGTGGAAGTACATCCGCAAGGGCCCTCATCTAAATAAGTTAAGATGCTATTATGGCCATCTCCGCCCCGGGCCGGCGCGACATTGTAAAGCTGATCCTTACGTTCACTTTTTGAGCATATTAACGAAGATTTACTATATGGGGGTAGATAAAACTTGTAAATTTTTGGGTGAATATCTAAATAAAGAACATTATTATTGTTATACCTAAATAGCGTAAAGATTAATGTATATTTTCATTGAACCAAATACTTAAATAGCGTTAAAATTCATTGTATCTAGTTGACATAGTTCTTGCAAGAAAGCATATCAAACGATTTAATTGAATGTCTAGGTATTTTCCGTTACTATTATTTTCCTTATCTCGTATTTGGTAATACGTAAACAGTTTCGACATGTTTTCTTGTGGAACTACAAATTGTAAATACCTATTGTTAATTTTTTTGTTTACCACTCATGTTTACTTAAGTACATTAAGGCGTTTTATAAAGACCCGTTAGACCTTATGTCAGTAAGTTATGTCAAAAAATGTACTGAATTACTGACATCTGATCTGATATTTGGTCTAACGGATCTTTATAAAACCCGGCCTAAGTATTATCATTCTAATAAGCATATTTTGGGAGATAATGACAGACTGTCGAGTTTCTTTAGGCGTTTCTTCTCATTAGTGGTCTCATGAGAAACGCTACTAGTTTTTGATTTGTAAAAGTGCCATTGCGGCCTACTTGCAAAATAATTAATAAAGTTCTTTTATTTAATTAATTATAATTATAATCTTTTCATTACGTAGTTACTATTGATGTTGACTGTACATCCAAGGTCATAAAGTTGTATATAAAATTGTATTTTAATTTATAACCCTTGAAACGAATAGACATTGAAAATTACTGAATGTAACCATCATTAACCAGTATTTATTAGGTACTTTGTCATATTAAAATATCCTTATTCCTGAATTAAAAAATTAAAACAAAAAAAAATGATTTTATTTCTTAAATTGACGTTTCAAAACTCTGTCTTTATTTATATTGGACCTAAAAACTTTAAACAGTCCAAGACAATACAAAATTAACTCATTACTATATTCATTGTGAACATATATACACAGACTAATATTCGTAAATATAACCTAAAAGAATAAATGGATAACTTAGCATTTATTGAAAATGGGGAACACATAGCAGCATTCATAGAGAATAATATCTAAAATCGATATATTGTGATAATTCTAAGATCTAAAGTTCAGAATTGCTTATACCCCGAATATCCAGTAGACTCCAGAAATATACTCATGTTAGTAGCAGTAGTAAACACTAAGGGTCGGTTGCATCAACATACGATCACAGGCCGGTCATCGTCAAATATGGCGCCGGCAGCTGTCATCCCATAGAAACTTGTCAAACTTACCATACAATCAGATTTTAACGAACACCGCTTACGATTACAGACGGTTTGGTGCAACCCACCGTATGAATTCGCCGCTAGAGGCGCTACTGTAGCGTGAGGTCTTCGAAATGTCAAATGTCACTCTTTGTGGTTGCGCTACGCGGGTTAATATCTAATTGGAACAATATGGTGACTATTTTGCAATACCTGAGCTCGATTATGGCAAATATGAGTTACGGGTCAATAACAGTCACTGCTTTGAGACAGTTTTGTCTCGGAAACTTATGTCATCCATTTTTTTTTTTCGAACAAAACGGGACTGCGCTACAATGCGGGATGTTCGATATTTTTACGTTACGGTTTTAAGGTATTAAATATTATTTAAATGTAAACTTCGTTCTCATGCCCATAACAACCAATAACAATTTTTGACACCTGGATCTTACTCGATAGTGGCGCCAACTGGTGAGCACAAAAACGATAAACCTCATTGCACAAATCAAGTACATAGCTTAAAACAAACTTAATAATAAAGATTTGTACATTAAGGACTTCCAGCTAACCTTTTACTTTCCGAAGGGTTCATGAAGCATAATGATGCCCTGAACCTAATTAGTGTTCAGATGTTTTTGATCACTTGATCTGTGCACATTATTTCTAACTCTGACATCAACGCGTGTAATTGAAAATAATGGCTCCTGAAAACTGGTCTCCCGAATATTACACTTATGTTTTGCTTGTTTTTCCGTAAGGACTCCTGTTGTGGGGAAATTCAGTACGCGTAAATAAGCAATAAATGTGTATCATATCATTATATGATATGGCGTGAAAAAACTATTTATAAATCGTAAGATACCTGCAAGTATGTATAGTGTAAATAAAAAAAAACTAAATAGATGTTTAATTGGTGCGACCAAATTGTAAATAAAATGTTTTAATTTAATGGAAAGTTAAGACAAATACAGATGCAGTAGAATCCGGATACAGCGAGTCAAGGGACCGGTGATATTACGTCGCACTAACAGGACGTCGCTCAAAACGGACTGATTTGCTTAGAAAGTGTTTTGTACGAAAACCTAACTAGGGACCGTTTTCGGTACGGTATAAACGGTATGGTAGCGGTATTGGATATCGATACCGCTTCCTTATAAAGGTAGAACTATACCGGTTGAAATATAAAGGTACGCTACCGGTATAAAATAACGATACTCAAACTTTTATTATAACGGTAGTTAACCGGTATTATTTCGGTACTGAAAAATTTCGATCATAACTCTTACGATGGGTACGTAAACGCGACCAACAGCGACTAAGTCAGTAATCTATCGCGCCGTACAAAATATAACAAATATGGGTATTTTAGGCATACACCCAATAACTAGCGCTGATTGGTTGGCGCCGTCCCTCGTAAAGCCCGAACGATAGCTTAATGAAAACGGTTCAGATATCGAAAAAAATAGCGGTACCGTTATATTCCACTACCGAAAAATTTATTTTGCGGTATCGAAACCTAACAGAAACGAAACGGTATGCTGAGTTCATACCATTTTGAAACGCTACCTTTATTTCCCGGTTATGCAGTCCCTGAACCTAACACGAGGGGATTCCGACGTCGTATAAAAAAACGTTATAATTATAATAAGCGGATTCTACTGGTGGAATCCGGATAAAGCGACAGTCAAGGGACCGGTGATATTACGTCGCACTAACAGGACGTCGCACAAAGCGGACTGATTTACTTTGAAAATGTTTGATATCAAATCTAATGTGTGGTGATTTCGAAGTCGTTAAAAGCGGTCAAATGTTATAAGCGGAGTCGTTATAAGCGGATTCTACTGTATCTTTTTTTTATACAACGCCGGTAGCAAACAAGCGTACGATCCACCTGATGGTAAGCGGCCACCGCAGCCTATAGACACCCGCAACTCCAAAGGAGGATCTTCAAAGTTGTTTTACGGGAGGGATAATAAATAATTTCCTATACATTTTACTTCTTATTCCAATGAAATAAGGTACAGTCTAGTACAAAAATATGTAACGAATTTATCCTCTCATATACATAACGAAACCTTAAGGGGCTCCTAGCTTCCAATGACCTTCGAGCTTTAGCTCTCCGTGTTATCGTTTTTTTCATGGTTTATCGTATTAAGAACAACGAGGTTTAAATAGCATACCATATTTACTTCAAAACTTCGATATATATGGCATCAAACTTTGGCAATTTCAGTCCAAACAAAAACAGTTATTTGGACGTAACTTCGTGAAGATGACTTAAAAATAAAATCTGTCTTGCGTTAGAGACGGCAATAAGGACCAGATACATGTACATTTCATATATATAAGTGTATAAACAACATAGTATCGAAAATAGAACTTTTTTGGACCATGTTTCAATAAATCATAAAAAATAAGTAGCCAGTTTTTTCAAAATTTGGCTCTTGCAATAGACAGGGGCGTATTTACCTTAGGGCCCTCCGGGCCATGGCCTGGGGCGGCATAGCCCCCCCTGATTTTTTAAAATAAATTTGTACACCACAAAATTTTTGACTTTAATATTTTTTTCTGTATTTATTAAATTATATCCTTTTTTTCTTGACTTCTGTGACGGCGAAACTTATTGGCCCAGGGCGCCAAATTTCAAAATACGCCCCTGGTAATAGATAAAGGATTGAAGAACCGATAACCGTTTGTGCCATATATAGATCTATAGTTTTGTCTGAGCAATATAAGCTCAAAAATCGATGAATAGCGCGTGGAACCCCTTGATTCGCCTACATAATGCCGGCCGTACACACACGCCGAGAAAACCCGAGACAGTCCGAGTGTGTACAAACCAGGGACCGATACCGGTATTTTAAAAAAAACCCTGATTTAGCCCAATATTTTGGATTATTTTTTGCTCTTTACGTAGGGCCGAATCATGTATTTAGGTAACAACGTCGTATTATTAGATTGTCCCATTAAAAACGAAATAATGAACCGGTGACCGTAATAATACCGGTATTTTTCTATGGAGAAAATACCGGTATCCGATCCCTGGTACAAACTGGTCTCGTCTCTTCTCGTCGTTTCAAAGATAAAGATAAAATAATTTATTTGTCAAACATAGGTTAAAGGATTTTAAACGTTCATGGTCAGTTTCTTGTTGCGCCACGTTAGTTCAGTGAAATTAGCTGAAAATTTGGCAAAATTAATGGAGAACTTTTATCTATCAGGATATGTAGGTTATAGGACAAAGTTCAATTTTATCTACTCTCCCCCCCCCCTCCGGGGCGAGCGTCACCCCCCCCCACCCGTGAAAGTGTCCCGGAGCGCGGTATTTTCCATTTTAAAAGAAAACCGTACACGATACATAAAAAGTGTACAGGAACGAAATAATCCTTGATAAATTAGCTATAAACCTCTACTACATACAAAAGCGATATCACTCATAGTTTCAGCGCAATCTGCCACCAAATACGAACGTTTTCAAAAAATTATCGATATTTTTTGCTGTAAGTTTAGTTTTCTCAAAAACTTCACACATTACCGCCAAAATATGTATGACTAAAGTAAAGAATAGAATATGCTCTTTATAAAAAGGTATAATTCATTTCTAAGCACTTTCATTTACCGTTGCTGTGCTGTTTTTTAAATTTAATTCATTCGGCCATACAGCGAAATATAAATGTTCATACTAGTTCAACGGTGGTACTAAAATACCATATTCTTCTTATATGTTTTCCTGTAATCTGTAGGTATAGGACTATTTTCTGTATTTTTTATATATTTTTATGGCCAGTACTTTAGGAGATAAGAGGGGGGCGGAGAAATGGTCAATTTTCGCCTATTTTCTTAAATAACTTCAAAAATGTTTATTTTAAAATTATGAAAAAAATATATTTGATATCCTTATAATGAACCTGTGATATATATATATATATTACGGTATGTGGGTAGAATTAAGTTAGCATTTATAGTATAGGGTAGATATGTATGTATTTTGTCACACAAGCCAGTCTGCGATTAAACCTCCAACTGATAGTATAACCTGTATTATTTAGACGACCTAGACTTCCTATATTCCGGAATCCTAGACTTTATAGTGGCGACGAATCGATCTGGACCTTTTTTTTTTTTTGATTACGTGTGGGACTGAAGTTGCGCGGGCGCATTGATAAGTTTTTTTTTGTGTGTTAGACGGTGCAGTGTCGAACAATGGCGGTCGGTAGAATACCAGAGTTTAAAATAGGAACCGATAACTGGCGGTTATACGTGGACCGATTAGAACAATATTTTATAGTTAACGAAATCGACGCGACAATGTATGTGCCGACGTTAATTACAGTGATGGGAGCGGAGTGTTACGAACTTCTAGTTAATTTGTGCACACCGGATAAACCTACGGAAAAGACATTCGCACAGGTGACGTCGATACTTGAGAAACATTTACAACCTAAACCGAGTATATTGGCGGAGCGTTTTAAGTTTAGACACAGACAACAAAGTAACAGTGAATCGATTGCGGAATATGTGGCCGTGTTGAAACGTATGTCTAAGACTTGTAAATTTGGTAGTTGGCTGGAAGACAGTTTGCGGGACCAGTTGGTTTGTGGACTTCATAGTGAGACTATACGTCAACGCTTATTCACAGAGGAGACGTTGGATTTCGCAAAGGCATATAAGTTGGCGGTCAGTATGGAGGCGGCAGAGAAAGACTCAGCTATCGTGGAGAGGCGCGCGGAACCATCAAGTGCAGCAGGCACGGTGGAGTGTCAGGCTATGGCGTCACGCTGGGCAGGCGGGGCCACGAGCGCGCGAGCGGGCCAGACGGCGACTCGCGGTGGCCCTGACGGGCGCACCGGGGCAGGCAGGGGCGGCGGCCGGGGCAGGGGACCGGCGCGCGGCAGCCAGGAGTGCAGCGCCTGCGGTGGCGCGCACGACAAGGCGGGGTGTCACTTTGCACGTTACGTGTGCAGGGTGTGCAATCGCCAGGGGCACTTGAAGCGGATGTGTCCTAATATGGCGGGCCAGTACAGTATGGAGGTGACTACCGAATCCGACGAGCTGCGTGAAGTGCGCGTAAACACCATTGTGAACGAGAGGAGCGAGAACAGTGAAGACAGTGACGAGGTATTTATTATGTCTTTAAATCAACGGTCGGCCATGGCATACAAACCCATTATGATCAAAGTGAATATACAAGGTATAGACTTAGAAATGCAGTGTGACACTGGTAGTGCGGTGTCCTGCATAAGTGAGGAGTTATATAAACAAAGGTTTGCGAATCTGGAGATGGCAGAATGCAATCTTAAGTTGCGATATTACACAGGGGAGCTAGTGAACCCCGTAGGTATAATTAGGCCGTTAGTTAGGTATAAAAATATTGAAAAGTACCTCGATCTTGTTGTAATTCGGAATGGAAAGACTATATTGCTGGGGCGTCAGTGGCTATTTGAATTAGGAATATCAATATCCGTAGCGAAATATTGCGATGTTAATAATGTAAACAATGCCCAGTTTAATTATAATGAATTCAGTTCCAGATTCTCTGATGTGTTTGCGGATGGCCTGGGGCGATTTACCGGTGGCCGGGTCAGCATCCACCTGCGCGCGGGTGCACGACCCGTGTTCCTGCGCGCGCGGCCGCTGGCGTACGCGCTGCGCGCGCCCGTGGAGCGCGCGCTGGAACAGCTGGTGCGCGACGGCGTACTCACTCCCGTCGACCGCTCCGACTGGGCGACGCCCATTGTGCCGGTCGTTAAAAAGGACGGTAACATTCGTATCTGCGCTGATTTTAAATTAACTTTAAACAGAGTTTTAGAAGTCGACCGTTATCCGCTACCCAGGGTGGACGATTTACTAGCACGTTTGCACGGGGGGGAACGGTTTAGCAAGATCGATCTCTCGCAGGCCTATGCACAGTTTGAACTGGATGAGTCAAGAAAGTATACAGTAATAAATACGCATAAGGGGTTATTTATGTACAATCGTTTGGTTTATGGGCTTTCGTCTTCTCCAGGAATTTTCCAGAAACATTTGGAACAGTTATTTGCGGATATTCCGCATGTAGGCGTGTTTTTAGATGATGTTATAATCACAGGTAAAGATAGACAAGCACACATAAATAATCTGTATAAGGTATTTGAACGATTGCAGGCTTATGGGTTACGGGTCAGGAAAGATAAGTGTGCATTTTTCGAAGAATCAGTAAATTATCTAGGGCACGTCATAACCAAGGCCGGTATACACACATGCCCGGATAAAATTGAGGCAATTGTGAATACTCCAGCACCAAGCAACGTGTCGGAAGTTCGGGCGTTTATAGGTATGATAATGTACTACGCGAAGTTTATTAGGGGTGTTAGTTCAATACTTACGCCTTTATACAATCTGTTAAAGACGGGAGCCAAGTTCATTTGGAGTCCGGACTGTCAAGCTGCATTCCGCAAGGTTAAGCAAATTTTGAGCTCGAGCGAGGTGTTGGTACACTACTCGGATTCTCTGCCTTTAGTACTAACAGCGGATGCGTCTGGGGTTGGGGTAGGATGTGTCATCTCCCATCTGACACCAGAGGGCGAGAGGCCGGTAGCCTATGCGTCGCGGACGCTAACGAAGGCTGAGCGGGGGTACGCGCAAATAGACCGGGAAGCTCTAGCTATAGTGTATGGTGTTCGAAAATTCCACCAATATTTATATGGCCGTGAATTCACACTTAGGACTGATCACAAACCGCTCACATACATTTTCGGAGATAAAATAGGTATCCCGGTCATGGCCGCTTCGCGACTGCAACGCTGGGCTATTTTGCTATCAGGTTATACATATCAGATTGAGTACGTACCTTCAAGTAAAAACTGTGCAGATGCGTTGTCGAGGCTCCCACAAGTCCCACAAGAGAAGCAAGGCCAGCGAAGCAGCAACGAAGTGACGTACCTCAATTTTGTTGAAAATTTCCTACCTATCACTAACGAACAGATCAAGTCGGCTACAGCTCGTGACGTTACGCTAAGTAGGGTGCTAGTGTATGTACAATCGGGCTGGCCGGACTGGTGTCAAGATGTTGAAATTAAACCCTTCCTGGCGCGACGCCACGAATTGTATGTAGACCGTGGTTGTTTAATGTGGGGATATCGCGTGGTAGTTCCGGCTGTTTTACGGGAAACGATCCTTAAACAGCTACACATAAGTCATATGGGCATCGTGAAGACCAAGGCGCTGGCCCGGAGTTACGTGTGGTGGCCAAATATTGACACAGATGTGGAGGCGCAGTGCCGGCGTTGCGAGACCTGTGCCGCGGAGGCGCCAGCGCCGGCACACGCTACTCCAAGCCCATGGCCTCACTCAGCCCAGGTGTGGAGTAGACTCCACGTGGATTTCCTAGGCCCATTCAAGGGAAAAACTTTTTTAGTGCTGATTGACTCAAGCTCAAAGTGGTTAGAAATTTTTGAGATGAACAGAACAAACGCGACGGCAGTAATTAAGGAACTTAGGACTACTTTTGCGCGGTTTGGTTTGCCACGTGAACTAGTATCAGACCAGGGACCACCATTCACGAGTGCAGAGTTCAAACATTTTTTGGTAACCAATGGTATACGGCAGTCGTTCTCACCCGCCTACCACCCAGCATCAAACGGGGCCGCAGAAAATGCTGTTAAATTATGCAAACGTGCAATTAGTAAGGCATTGAGGGATAAGATTGACGTGGACGCGGCATTACAGACATATTTAATGTCGTATAGAAACAGTGTTCATAGCACTACGGGGGAAAGTCCGGCCGTATTATTGCAGCGGAGGCCGTTACGGTCCCGGCTAGATTTGCTACGTAGCGATATCGCGCTGGAGAACCGGGTGAGTACCGCGCAACAGCGGCAAGTCGCGCACGCGGGCGGCACGCGCCGGCTTTTCCAGCCCGGAGACACGGTCTGGACTCGCGACTATACCGGGGATGACAAATGGGTTAAGGGAACGGTACTAGGTGCGGCAGGTTCAGTGAGATATACCCTGGATAGGGATAACGGTGGACCAGTTCTTAGACATATTGATCAAATCAGGCGCAGATCAAGGTTGTCGAGTGTACCTTTTACGGAACAACCAACTGAGGCCGAGCGGTCTTCTGGGGTGGGGGACGTGGCCGCGCCCGGCGGTCTGCAGACGGAGGTGGGCAGGAAGAACGGGGAGCAATTACAGAGGGAGGATGTGATTAATGAAGAGTCAAATGGTTCTGATGGGGCATCTAGAGCTTGCGCGCCCTCCCCACGTCCGTCTCCGGTGCCACAACGGCAGTCGCCGCGGAATCTCAGACCCCTACCGAATAGAATTCGTAGGTTAGAAATAGATTAGTTATTGGAAATGTCATATCATAACCGTGTAATAGATTTAGCGGGGAGGTGTGATATATATATATATATTACGGTATGTGGGTAGAATTAAGTTAGCATTTATAGTATAGGGTAGATATGTATGTATTTTGTCACACAAGCCAGTCTGCGATTAAACCTCCAACTGATAGTATAACCTGTATTATTTAGACGACCTAGACTTCCTATATTCCGGAATCCTAGACTTTATAGAACCCTTTCATTTGATATGTCACACAATATAGTTCGCAATATATATATTTTTTGTATATTATGTACACCCCATAAGTACCTCCCATGTTTAAAAATTTATTTATTTACGTAACACATCCGTATTTGGGACACCGATTTACATATGTGTGCCAAATTTCAACTCAATCAGTCCAGTAGTTTTGGAGAAAATTGACTGTGATAAACGGACGGATATACACAGTCGAATTAGTCGAGTCCGTTTATTACAGTCAATTTTCTCCAAAACTACTGGACTGATTGAGTTGAAATTTGGCACACATATGTAAATCGGTGTCCCAAATACGGATGTGTTACGTAAATAAATAAATTTTTAAACATGGGAGGTACTTATGGGGTGTACATAATATACAAAAAATATATATATTGCGAACTATATTGTGTGACATATCAAATGAAAGGGTTCATTATAAGGATATCAAATATATTTTTTTCATAATTTTAAAATAAACATTTTTGAAGTTATTTAAGAAAATAGGCGAAAATTGACCATTTCTCCGCCCCCCTCTTATCTCCTAAAGTACTGGCCATAAAAATATATAAAAAATACAGAAAATAGTCCTATACCTACAGATTACAGGAAAACATATAAGAAGAATATGGTATTTTAGTACCACCGTTGAACTAGTATGAACATTTATATTTCGCTGTATGGCCGAATGAATTAAATTTAAAAAACAGCACAGCAACGGTAAATGAAAGTGCTTAGAAATGAATTATACCTTTTTATAAAGAGCATATTCTATTCTTTACTTTAGTCATACATATTTTGGCGGTAATGTGTGAAGTTTTTGAGAAAACTAAACTTACAGCAAAAAATATCGATAATTTTTTGAAAACGTTCGTATTTGGTGGCAGATTGCGCTGAAACTATGAGTGATATCGCTTTTGTATGTAGTAGAGGTTTATAGCTAATTTATCAAGGATTATTTCGTTCCTGTACACTTTTTATGTATCGTGTACGGTTTTCTTTTAAAATGGAAAATACCGCGCTCCGGGACACTTTCACGGGTGGGGGGGGGTGACGCTCACCCCGGAGGGGGGGGAGAGTAGATAAAATTGAACTTTGTCCTATAACCTACATATCCTGATAGATAAAAGTTCTCCATTAATTTTGCCAAATTTTCCATACATTTGAATCTAATTTTCTTGAGCTACGTGTCGTCTTATGGCTTACAAATTGTTGAGCATGCATGTAAATTATTTAGCATTTATAAATTCATCAATGGTGTAATAGATCCAGCTCGGTGCCTAAATTTTTCAATTTTTCCTTCATTCTAAATTTGGGTATGGGATGGCGCATCGTAACTGACGATTCTCAATATGATTTGAGACGTTAGTGCCGTTAATGAAGCAAGAGTCTTCTGGTAGATGTCGCTGTACGCCTCCCTTAAGGCGTTTGTATAAAAAAATAGTTTACGTTAGCAGCGGTACTGCTTAATACGAAGGAACGGTTGATGAATTTGGAACCGGGTAGCGATTGCACCTATAGCTCAGTTGGCTAGAGCGACTGGCCGCGAGTGCCGGGAGGTCGCAGGTTAGAATCCTGCTCGGTGCCTAAATTTTTAAATTTTTCCTTCATTCTAAATTTGGTGTAATAGAGTTTATGAGCAATATCATTTACCGATTGCTGTTGGTCTTTGCGGACGAGTCAAAAGGTTTATCCACGGTTTAAAACGTTCAAATAACGCAACAAGTGTGTTAGGGTGGTCCTTATTTTATGATTATTTTATTTCTTCCGGGCCACCCGTTCCTTTAGTTATGTGACTTGAGAAAACATTACTGTATCTATTACAGATTTTTTCTTCAAGTTTTAGGGGACGCTATCGTCCTAGGAAAATCTTGAAAAAAATTCAGCGATAGTATATTTTTATAAATGTTTGTTTAAATTTATGTTTTCATTGTTTATCTATAAATCAATTAACAGGATTTTTTTCCCTCTTGATATCATTAGAATGCAGTTTAAACAAACAAATTGATTAGCAAAACAACATTAGTTGTTAATAAAACTACTTTATTGTCCAATAAATAAAACATTAAAAGTACAGAAAACTTGTTGTTATCTCAGATTTTTCTTGGACGGTAGCGATCCCTAAAAGTTGAATAAAAATACTGATATAAATACAGTAGAATTTCTCAAGCCACTTAATAAAAGGAACGGGTGCCCTGGACGAAATAAAAAAATCGTAAAATAACACATAACACGTAACATTAGTTTAGAGTGGGCTTGGATTGCTTGTTTTTTTTTCTTTTTTCTATTTTAACATTCTTGTTCCAATAACGTTTGTAATTGTGTACGAGAGCTCACTTTAGTTCAGTATATACACTCTAGCGCTATCTGTGAGATCCTGTAATTGGCTCTGCTGTTAATATGCATGTTGTTACATTGTTTGTACTGCTGTTGGTTCTCCTAATATAAATAAATAAGGGCCACCCCAAAGTGTGTAGGTACATGGTGTGCTGTCGCCCGGGACTCGGGAGACTCTGCGAGCGTGTACAGCCGGCATAAGAGCCATGGCACATATTGACGGGTATTCAGTAAAGCATTTCTGAACCTATACTTATTACTAATGTTTCGTATAATATTAGGTTATTTTTGGTCGCAGTATTTATACATTTTGTTGTTTAATTATAATTAATTCTAGTTCTCACCGATATCACTGATTCTCTTTCTTTATTTTTAAATCCAGAACCACATCTGTAAATGAAAAAGGAAAATTAAAAAAAAACATTCTACCTTGTACAGGGTGTCCCAAATCCCACATGGAGGGGAAGTACTTTAAATATTGTAGATAACACATTTCACGGAAAGAAAACCTATTTTTTTTTATTGCTAGTTCGATTCCAGGTCCTGGTTGTGAATTTTTCGGAATCTGAACAACAAGCAGTACAACTTTTAGTTTTCTTTCATAATTAAAAAATAATAATAAAATAAATATTTGAATATTTGTTTCTGAGTCTTGGATGTTTTCTATGTATTTAAGTATTTATATCTATTAAATATATCGTCGTCTAGTACCCATAACACAAGCCTTCTTGAGCTTACTGTGGGGCTAGTTCGATTTGTGTAAGATTGTCCTCTAATATTTATTTATTTATTTATAAAAATGTCTTATCTTTAATATTTAAAGTACTTCCCATTCATGTGGCATAGCGTTAGAAAACTGTATAAGTGTATACTATTAATTTACATTAGATAGTACAGAGTAAAAAAAAATCTAAAATGAATGAACCTCCATTTAAAAATCCAAATAAAATCTAAATAAAATAAAAAATTATGGTCGCCCGCTAAACATTTTTTTAAAACATCTATTTAACCTTCTAAGCGCAAACATCTGACATAAATGACGTAACGCTGAAGCCATCGTTGTTCATCGTGAAATTAAATCTTATGAAATCGATCGCGTATAGATACGGCCCGATTGTCGGCTGCAGCCATCGCTGGCGTTCCTGACGTGTATAGTCAAAGGGTTGATAATAATTAATAACAAATTGATTACATTAGGAAATTTAACTGACATTAATTTTATTTTGTTTTTTGTGTATTTTATTATCAATGTGTATAATTGTTCCTTGACATCGAATTTGACTATTGTATTTATAGAATTGAGAATTGTTTTGTTGTTTTGTGTATTTCAATAATCAGTGTGTTTGTTGCTCGACATCGAAATTGACTATTGTATTTATAGAATTGAGAATTGTTTATATAATTAATGGGTGTGAATTGAATTGAAATTTATTACTCTGACATTTTTGTGATAATTATTTGTATAGCGTTAATTTTTTTCTACTGTAAATTATGACTTGTAAAAAATTTTTTACCAATAAATAATCTGAATCTGAAACTGATACCACAATACCGTAATATTGGTTCGTTCATATAACTCGACCTCTAAACATACCATTATAATCAGTGACATAGGCGATCCTTCGCGGCGCGGACTGTTTCCTCCCGTGACTCCTCCTCTTCTCTTTCACACACAAGTCCAACACTCCCCCATTCTCCTCTCTCAACACCTTGCAACCATCATCATACTCCTCCTTTATATACACGTTCCCATTGTCCTTCATAAAGGTATTATTGTCAACGAAAATATTTTTGTCCTTTACAAAGGCAACTTTGTCGTCGTACATATTTTTTTCGTCCTTTATAAAGACATTCTTCGGGTCATCGTAGAACTTTTCACTGTTCTCTAGGAAGACGGTTTTGGCGGAGATTTTCTTCTTCTCGTAAATATGATTGACACTCTTCTGGACTAACTTCTCGATTCTGCATTCGAAGGTCTCTTTTTCGCGATAGATCTCGTTTTCCTCTCGACAAGTCTCGTTGTCTCGGTAGCTCTCGCTGAGGTCTGGGGAGCTGTCGGACTTGATTTCTTTGGGCAGATGAGATTCTAGAGCATCTAGCTCTGGGATTAGGGACGGATCAGATCGCTCTTGTAGGACCTGAAAAGAAATTGCTATTAGTTATGCAAGACTGGTTCCAGCGCCGCTTGTCCTTTTTACAGGCATATCTGCTTTATCTGCCAATGATTACTTCCTCTTAATAGTTCATTTCGAATCTCTTAGTCTCTTCGTCCTAGACGATAGATTTGATCCTTTAAAAGTTAGTTCTTTTTGAAGTTTTTTCAACAGGTGAAAAAAGTGAAATAATTGTGTTGACAGCTTTTGTTTCACTATAAATATACCCGTGGGCGTCAATAACTCGAAAGATTTAAACCACGTATTTTTGACGACAGTACGAGTAAATAATAAATAATGCTATATCAACATGGGTCCAATTATGTATGTGTCTTAATTAAATTATTATTTCCGTACAAATTAAATCATATTAATTGACCGCTTCTTTGTGAACAAACCTTTACTTCAGAGAGTGAGCGAGTTCAGTTAATCTCAAGTCGAGAAACAGAGAGCGAGCATTGTGCGTGTGATCTGGTGCTCGAGGCTGCGCCGGCGGCTGTTCTGCGACAGCTGTCAGGGTCAGTAACCCACACACTGTACCTGCGCGACGTGCGCCCGCAGCGCGCGGCAGCGGCCCCGCGCCGCGTCGCGCCGGCGCAGCAGCGCGCGGCGCTCGGCGAGCGCGTCGTCGCGGCGCGCGCGCACCGCCCGCAGCTCGCGCGTGAGCCGCCGCAGGTGCTCGAGGCTGCGCCGCGCCGGAGCCCGCACACTGTACCTGCGCGACGTGCGCCCGCAGCGCGCGGCAGCGGCCCCGCGCCGCGTCGCGCCGGCGCAGCAGCGCGCGGCGCTCGGCGAGCGCGTCGTCGCGGCGCGCGCGCACCGCCCGCAGCTCGCGCGTGAGCCGCCGCAGGTGCTCGAGGCTGCGCCGCGCCGGAGCCCGCACACTGTACCTGCGCGACGTGCGCCCGCAGCGCGCGGCAGCGGCCCCGCGCCGCGTCGCGCCGGCGCAGCAGCGCGCGGCGCTCGGCGAGCGCGTCGTCGCGGCGCGCGCGCACCGCCCGCAGCTCGCGCGTGAGCCGCCGCAGGTGCTCGAGGCTGCGCCGGCGGCTGTTCTGTGATGCCAGCTGTAATATTTATTATACACGTTTTCTTGTGGAACTACGCATTCTAAATACCTACTGTTCGGTTTTCTCTCGTATTTAGGGTTCCGTACCAAAATGGTAAAAAAGGGACCCTTTGCCTGTCTGTCTGTCACATAGTTAATTATCTCAAGAACTACGTATGCTATCTATTTGAAATTTATTTATTTATTTATATTAGGAGAACCAACAGCAGTACAAACAATGTAACAACATGCGTATTAACAGCAGAGCCAATTACAGGATCTCACAGATAGCGCTAGTGTATATACTGAACTAAAGTGCGCACTCGTACACAATTACAAACGTTATTGGAACAAGAATGTTAAAATAGAAAAAAAAAACAAGCAATCCAAGCTCACTCTAAACTAATGTTTAACTTGATAAATTAAATTGTAAATGACGAATATTAAATGAATATATGGCGTATGCTACAAAGCACTCAGCGAAAATACGCCGCCTCCATTCCTCGCCTCACAGAAGGAATCTTGCAATTAAATATATCTATATCTAACTCCTTGGTTATCTGATTTAGACCATGACTAGCGCGTCTCAAAAAGCTGTTTTTTCCATAGTTTGATGAAGTATTTTTAAGTGATATAGGCGGAAAATGTCTTTTGGAACGTACGGGGGTATTAAACGAAAGCTTACTAAGAAGTTCAGGACAATCAACTACGTTACTAGTGACCTTTAGAATATAAAGAATATCCGCTATTTCTCTACGATTTAATAATGGTATCAGGTGGTGTTTTTTACAAATGTTAGAATAATTGGATGAATTATAGGAATGTTTAAGTTTAAAACATAGAATTTTTATAAACTTTTGCTGTACTCGTTCAATTCTATCTATGTATTTTTTATAACAGGGGTTCCAGATTTGAGAAGCATATTCCAGCTTGCTCCGAACAAATGAACAATACAACACTTTCAAAGTTTTAGCTTGGGTGAAACGAACAGTTTCGCATAATGAATCCCAAGGCTTTAAGGGCACTACTAACCATGCTCTCAATATGCTTATCAAAAATGAGAATATTTAGAATATTTATAAAGAAGGGTTACTGAGATGCATAGAACATTTTATTTTAAACAAAATTTCTATGTAAAATGACAGATAATAGATGATCCAAAATTTGAAAGACTAGTGAATATTTCATATGATAGAGCTTAAGTTACATATTCTGAAACAATTTTTTTTAATAGTCATTTTCGATTTATAAGGTAAACGTCCCTGTGCTCGACACTGGCCCAATACATGACACTTTCAATCTTATGTCATGATGACAGAGATGTTTACTTGGTGACATCCATTGGGCACTAAGGTGTCGATTACTGAGACGTTTACCTTAAGGGAAAATGTAAAAAAAATGCTGTTCCCCTCCGTATCTCCGAAATTTACCAAGGATAAAATATGGAATTATTACGTAACATTAACTCGTCGTGGACCGGTTCCTGGGATCTTTGCAAAAGAATGCTATTGTTTATTTTTTTCGCCGGGAGACGACGGCTTAACATCATGAATATTTTACAGGAAAAATATAACTATAGCTGTATCTAGTTTTTCTTTTTCTTATCATCAAAAAACATCTCTATACTAAGTTCGTATATATTATTTAATAACCTTTGCATGCATTTAGTTTTATAAATTATGCTGAAAGTACTTTCTTTCAAATAAAGAAAAAAAAATTGAAATCGTTTCCCGTGATAAAGAATTATCCTTGAAACAGGACTCGGAAACCGGTTTCGTCTTCATACAATTAACCGGTTAAAAATTTCGGTTAATTGCATTATACCATATTTTTTTGCACTTCAAATCATTTATTCCATAGATGAAGGCTAACAAAAGCAAATCTTAAAATAAAAATGGAGATATGAGAAGTACTTTAGGAGACATTTCCAAAATAGTAAAAACCGGTTCCGAGCCCTGCCTGGAAAAACCACCATACATACCAAGTTATTCAGTCGTTCAAATTTGTAACAAAATTCGCCGATAGATGGCGCTGTACCCATGGCGTTCAATTTATACACCACATTGTTGAGATTTTCCTGAACTAATTGGGTCGGGGGCGGTACACACTGTGTACAGAGCCCTCGGTGCGCAAGTCGGATTTTAACCACACGCGTGGTCGTGCCGGAGGTTTTCCCCTGGATTTTCCCCAGGCTACTCTCCAACCGCGCACTACTATCGCTTTATTGGGCCCGGCCTATAAAGCCACAGTCAGGTTCAAAAAAAAAACACAAGTCGGACTCGCACTTGACCGGGTTTTTAATTTCTTTTTTGTTGTTTACCATTTAGATTTACTTGTAGGTTGAGTATTATCATTGTAACAAGCATATTTATGAGAAAATGACTGCCTGTCGAGTTTCTTTCGGCGTTTCTTCTTGGCAGTGGTCTTTTGAGAAACGTTAGTAGTTTGTTGTAAAAGTGCTATCGCGGCCTGCAGAATAAAGTTCATTCAGATTTAGGTTCACGTCTTTTCGGGTGGCGCAGGACCGGTCATTATGGCACTCTTTGGGGGAGGCCTATGTCCAGCAGTGGTCGTCTTTCGGCTGATATGATGATGATGATGATTATCAAAAGTTAAGGGCCACAAAGCTTAATTTTGGCTTGGCTAGTGACCCGGATAAACGGTGTTTCCATAACTATAAATCCATGTAATAAAAACAACTTATATGTACAAGCCGTTAACTATTGACCACCGGGTAGACAACTTTTGTTTTTACAACTGACAATGACCCGGCTCCTTAATACTGTTGGGTCATACCAGGGATCGGATACCGGTATTTTCTCCATAGAAAAATACCGGTATTATTACGGTCACCGGTTCATTATTTCGTTTTTAATGGAACAATCTAATAATACGACGTTGTCCGTTGTACGTTGTTGTTACCTAAATACATGACTCAGCGCTACGTAAAGAGCAAAAAATAATCCAAAATATTGGGCTAATTCAGGGTTTCTTTAAAATACCGGTATCGGTCCCTGGGTCATATACGGAATTAGGTTCGCGTCTTTTCTATGGACATACCAAAAGTTAAATGCTACAAAGCTTAATTTTGGATTGGACCAGTATCCCGCATAAACAGTGTCTCCGTTTCTATAAACCCCTGTAATAAAAACATAGCTAACATGCACATAAGCCGTTAACTATTGACCACAGGAGGGACGACTTTTGTTTTTTCAACTAAGTATGACCCTGTTACCACATGTTACTGAACACAAGAAGCTAGTGAACTCATATACGTAAAGCGGATCACTATAAAAAGGGCGTATATACCACATGAGTAAAGAAACGATATATACCTAGCAACGCAACAACATACAGCCTTTCAATGGTAACACAACGCACAGTCTCCATTTCTTGCGGTTGTTATTGATACATTCATTCTAAGAACAGTCCAAAATGTACTATAACATTATAGAGATAAAGTGAAGGATTGACTGCATGAGCTAAGTGTGAAATATTTCTTTTTCAATCAGTTCAGATTTGTTCGATCGTGGTATGTAGGTATTAAGGTTTAAAGGAATTTCAACTCAACTAGCATTCAATAAGACTCACAGTCCTTATTTTATTACCTATTCACAGGTACCATGAAATCTATTTTATACTACAGGTCACGTTTTAGCTTAAGCAAAAATGTGGTATATTTTATTAAAGAAATAGGTTTCAAGAGGCAAGGTTCTAGAGGCGTTCAGGTTATAAAAACAAGGCAAATAATATTTCAAGCAAATATGTTACAAGTCCATTTTAAGCTATTTTTACGACAATCTGTCACTCCTCGCTAATGGGTTAGGGTAAAAATAACTTGATTTAATTAAACGTACAATATGAAATGAAATTTATTGTGTGACATACTTACTACTAATACTTTGCAAAAAGTCGAATAATGACTGTAATATCATTATTCATATTTAACAGTTTGTTGGAAATACATATAGAGAAAAAATGCTTCAAAACAAGAAAAGACATTCATACATATAATACACGCGGTAAAGATAAATTGTGTATACCTCCAACAAAATTAGTAAAATCATTTAAACAAGGTCTCCCACTAAAAATTTATTTATATAATTTACTACTATCTCATATAAGAAACATGTCATTTTTAGAATTTAAGAGTAACCTCAAACGTTTTTTTCAATGTAATCCATTTTACTCAGTCAATGAATTTAAGGAAAAGTTAAGACAAGAGAAATCGCTATAATGAACAGACACACTATGTCGCGTCAAAGCGATTCGGACCGATAAGAACCAGGTAACTGCTCATATTGTCATGTGGCAACACTGACAATGAGGATGACGGTTCGGGTGACGGAAATGAGGTTGGTAGCCGGGGCCGATTTTATTCCGACGGCGGCGCCATCTTATGACAGCGAGGAGGAACGAGCACGAGGACGGCGACGACAGAGCAGGTAACGGCTGCGTGGGTCGTCATGCTAATAACCAGAGAGGATCCTGGTGAGTGCTTATGCATGTTCTTTATACTTTTATAATCGACATTCTAAGCTACATGGGTGTGGAACGGGGGATTAACCAACGGTCGCTGGTTGTCGTAGTTTCAACACTGAGTCCAATCTCGAGGGATACGTACCTCTGAAAGGCAAGAGATTAGGACAGGGAACGTCTGGTACTTCCCAGGAGTGTGTATTGGTATCACACTAGCAAGACATGTGGTATGGTCGATTATGAGATGGAGTACAAGGGCCAGGTCTAGGGGGCAGGCTTACGGAGGACCTCGTGGGGGCATCGCCCCCATGTCCGGCCGGTGCGTAGGGCACCAGGGTACTGAGAGGCAGTATCTATGCTGGAGGCGTAATCGACTGTACGGTGGGTCGCGCTGGATCGGCCAGTAGATTAGACCCTCATAGGAATACATGTACGGTATTTGATTATCTGAGACAATACTTGGGTAGCGATGATAGAGGTAGTCCACTCGTTCGACACTCATGTAGCCATGCGTTGTGTGTAATCATTTATTGTTTATATTTGTGGCCCCAAGCGAATCTATACCCAATAGAATTCAGGCAAGTGTTTCACACATGACGGGATATAGAGGGCGCTACAAAAATGGTGGAGATGATTGGGATCGCTTTGTGAGTCGCCAGATCAGGTCTGGCGCTCCCAAACGTGAATCCGATGAAAAGGGGCGCTGCCGCGGGCAGCGGGCGGGGTTTTCCCTCTCTGTCGCACTTGCAAGTTTGCATATAGGTGAGACAGGGGGGGAAGGCTTCGTTTGTGGTTCGCGGTAGCCCCTCTGTATGAGGGTCCTTTGGGGTCAGGAAAGTCGGATTAAATTCTGATTCCTTTGAGACCAAAGTGCCTGCTAATAATAATAAGTCTTCCCACAGCATACTACTTATACTGCAGCCTTCATAAGTCTTAAAATATATCACAAAAAAATAAATGATGATCGTGTTGTTTTAATTCCCTGTACTTTAATTTGTATGTAAGGTAAAAGGGTGCACCCGAGATTAGAAATAAGAGTGACATTGTATTGTGTTATGGTATCGTGAAAATTATTTTATTTGATTTATTCTAATATTATTATGACGATATTAATGTTGTGATAATTATTTGCGATATTGTTGTGTGGTATTACGAGTTGCATTGTCATGTTGGCAGACGTGTGGTTTATTTATAAGCAAGGAGTAGTATAAGCTGTGGATCAAAGGTTCGTTCAGATTTTTGTGTTTTAACTTTAGTGCCCAATCTGACGAAGAAATTTAGGCGTTTGTAATATTATAGCGTTAAGTACATGGAAAAGCAAGTTAATTTATTTGTAATTAGTTTTGTTACAATTGAGATAACCTATTGAATGTTGGGATGATGCGGATAAGATTGATACGATGCGTCAACCACAAGAGTGAAGTCCTTCGACTATTAGGTTCGGAACGTATCTTTGTGTTGCTGGCAACACATGTCTTGCCTGTAGCCGTCTTCCGTTTTTGAATGGCGTCGTGAACTTGTTTTCTGTACTTTGCAGCAAAGTTTAATTGTTATATTTGGCCAGATACCTAAAAATAACTAGCTACCAGAGTGTATTTAGTAGCAGTTGGTGATTTTGTGATCTAATTAGTGTTGGGAAGTGTTTCTGAAGCAAGTTACGGCAGATTCACAGGTAAGAAATTATAAGAATTTCGTCGCCGACGCCATACATACCGGCGATATTAAAACTACGAAAAGTTGTTTATCGTGATTCCGTTTTCTTGGAAAGTGATCGTTGCGTTTATTTACGTTTCAGCCGTACCATTAAAGGAAACACACCCAACGAGAGATCGTAAAGCACCGTGTATCAGCGAAAACTTAAGTGTACGTGCGCCGTATATACCTACCTACATAACATCGCTCCCGAACACAAGAGAAAGTTCCTCATGTTCATCTTCCCGGGTATAGACGCTACTAATTGCTGAATTAGAAGGTTCCGCCTAGGCAGAAAAGCTCGACTGCTTAGCACATTCCTACCGTATCGTCTTCTTTTGCGTTCTTGTGCACATCATGGCAAGCCTTTTGAGTAGGGTGATGGCAAGGCATGGGAAGCTGAAACAAATGGCAGAGGACGCGCAGCTGGTCCTGAACAAATGCTCAGACGGAGGTGTCTCGCAGCAAGAATTTACAACAGTCCGGGTAAAACTAAAGCAATGCCTTGAAGCCTTTGACAAAGACATTCTGCAGTACTTGACGGTCGTTCAAGACGCGGATATCAGTGCATTGACCCAGGACCAGCTCCAAGCCGAAGATGTCCTATCTGAAATGGAGACAGCCCTTCAACTGAACACAAGTGCCAGCGGATCTACGAACAATGTGAGGTCGAAGTTGCCTGAATTGGGACTGCCATCATTTTCTGGCGACCGACTGAAGTGGTGTGAGTTCTGGGACAGATTTGCCGCAAATGTTGACAGCAGGGATCTACCAGATTCCGAGAAACTCTTATACTTGCTAAGTTGTCTCAAAGGTACAGCCCTGGAAACCATATCAGGAATAACGGCAACTAATGCGAACTACTCTGTGGCGCTGGAAACTCTGAAGCAACGATTTGGCTCAAACGATACCCTTATAGATGCTCACTACACAGCGCTCAACAATCTGCAGAAGGCAGAAAACACAAGTGCCAGCTGCCGCTGCGTGCTAGATAGCATTGAGCGTAACATAAGGGTACTCGAGAAACTGGGTGAGCCAATAGAAGGCAACCACCTGCGATCCGTGGTACTGTCAAAGTTCCCAGAAAAGGTCATCCACGAACATCACCTGACCTCAGCGAATAATGACTTGACATCAATCCGGAACAGCTTGAACCGTATTGTTACTGCTATGGAAAAATCAGCTGACTTTATACCCGTGCACGATCTCGCCTCGACTGCAGCCAGTACCACAGAAGCACTGCAGGTTCGCACAGAGACACGTCCTTTGGGCCAAGCAGAGCTGCGTCACCTAGGCCGCAAACGAAAACAACCGAGGCATGTTGACGCACCACTGGCCAAACGACCGAAGAGGCCATGTTTGTTTTGCAGCGGAAAGAATCATATCAGTGCTGACTGTAGGAAATATAATACAGTAGAGGCTCGAGTGAAAAAGGTGACTGGGAGGTGTCTTCACTGTCTTCGTAGTAATCATGTTACGGCGGCTTGCAGGCGCAAGATTTCCTGCTTTAGGTGTAAGGGAGACCACCTAGTAATGTTTTGTCCCAAGCTGAAGGCATCTGCTAAAGGTGAGGAATCGGAAGACTGTTCTCAAGTTGATTCTCTATGTGCGACTACAGATAGATATACCTTTTTGCAGATGGCAGTGGCGACACTGCAAAACCCTCAAACTGAAGAAACCCGACGAGGAAGGATCATTTTGGACAGTGGCTCGCAGAGAAGCTATTTGAGTGAAAATGCTGCAAGGGGTTTAGGTCTGTCGGCCGTCAACGAAGATCTTTTACTCATTTACACATTTGGAGCTTCCGAGCCTCGGAAAATATCGAGCCCTTCCACAATGATCGTCATCAATACCAAGCGTGACATCAAGAAGCAGTTGACTGTAAATATTGTACCAAGGATCACAGACAGGATTCCCGTGGCAACATTTCAACATCCCGGAGTTGACATATTAGCCGATGATGACACAGTAGGAGAGACAGTTGACTTACTCATCGGGAACGATTTCTACAGCTCCATCCTGCGAGGAGATAAAATCCAGATCTCAACCGACTGCTATCTACTGGATACTGATCTTGGATGGGTCTTATCAGGAAAACTGGCACCTGAAGAATCATCTGACGTTCTCTCCGTTGTGACTTACTGTCAATGCCACATACCCAGCTGTCCATACTTCACTGAGCCTGACTTACCCTTGAGGAATATAGATATCAAATTCCTGTGGTCGCTAGAAAACTTAGGCATCACGGATTCTCCTAAAACTACGAGACAAGAAGAAGCTGTTCGTCATTTCAATGAGACAGTGCAAATTCAAGATGGCCGATACATGGTGAAGTGGCCATGGATTAACTACCCACCAGACTTGCCGTCGAACTTCGGCTTGGCTTTAGGTCGACTAAGGAGCGTCTTAAGGAGGCTAGACGCATCGTCTCTTGAAGAATATGACGATATCCTGAAGGAACAGCTGGAACTTGGCATCATCGAAGTCGTCAATACAGAGCCCAGTGAAGACATTGGTCATCCTCTTCACTTCTTAGCCCACCATATGATAAAACAGAAGGGAGGAAAACGGGGGCGTATCGTCTACGACGCGTCGGCGAAAATATCAGGACAAAAGAGCCTTAATGAGTGTCTTTACAGCGGTCCATCTATGCTGGAAGACCTAACAGCACTTTTACTGAAGTTTCGAACGAAGAAATATGGCATACTAGCTGACGTGGAAAAGGCGTTCCTTCAGGTAGGGCTTCAAGAGGATGACCGCGATGTCACAAGGTTCCTATGGATAAAGGACATTACTCGAGAAGCAACAGACGACAACCTACTTTGTCTGAGGTTCCGTAGAGTGGCTTTTGGTATCGTCGCGAGTCCCTTCTTGCTCCAGGCGACAATACGGCATCACATATGTCAGACAAACAAGGACCTGCTGAAACCCGTTGCAGATAAATGTTATGTAGATAACCTAGTAACGGGAGCTGCCACCTTGCAAGAGGCTGAATATATCTTCAAACAAACTAGGATTGTGTTTGGGCAACTGTCTATGAACATGAGAGACTGGATTTCTAACAACGAGGGCCTCATGGACATGATACCGGAACAGTTGAGAGCAGACAATAGTGACCATGTCAAGGTACTGGGGCTGATGTGGAAAGTCCAGGATGACAAGTTAAAGCTGAATTTAACGGAGAGTCACTTCAATCCAGAGTCTCCGGTGGACACGAAGAGGAGAGTTCTCCGAGCTTTAGCACGTGTCTATGACCCTTGTGGATTTGTATGTCCACTCATGCTTTCAATGAAACTCATTTTTCAGAAAATTTGTGAGAGGAAATATAAATGGGATGTGGAGCTGCCCGCTGACATAACTTTGTCTGTGAAGAATGTGTTGGAAAACCTGAGGATCATCGAGGAAATTGAAATACCTAGATACATTGGATCAGATACCTCAGAGGAAGGGTTGAGGTACCATTTACATTGCTATACAGACGCATCAATGGACGCCTATGGTGCTGTTGTGTACCTCAAAGTGATTAATGAGCAGAAAAGTTCATCAATCTCCTTCATAATGGCAAAATCACATGTGTCACAGACCAAGGACAAAGAGGACTTGAAGATTCCTAAGTTGGAATTACTTGGATTTCTGATCGGGAGCAGACTCCTAAAATATGTGAGGACGCACCTCGAGCTTAACATAGAGAAAGAGTATTTGTGGACAGACAGCCTGGTGGTACTGAGTTGGATGAAATCAAGCAAGTTACTTCCACCTTTCGTCACCAACAGAGTGAATGAAATCAAACGTGAACACCCGAACACTGAAATGCTCTATGTCCACACCAAGTCTAACCCTGCAGATATTGCTACCCGTCCAGAACTGTTCCTGCAG